>OY720461.1:1770000-3072500 GCA_963082715.1 Harpalus rubripes | reverse complement strand
GGGGACTCTAATTCGTACTTATTTACTTAATCCTCACCATCGAATTTTTGGCAAGATTACATTACCTCCCTAACCTACGGTATGACGGGAGATAAAAATATATTTCGGCTCAACGAATAACAATAAAGACTTTCTAAAACTACAAATCGTTTTCAGTTTATATGAAGTTTTTAAAAAAAAACAAAAAATCTGATGTGGCCAGCACATTACCTTCCGTCAGTTCTATGTATTTTGTACAAATTTCATACGGAAAGTTCCTTGCTAAATTAAATATTCTATTTCTTGTACATTACCTTCCGGCAGTTGCATATATTTTATGCAAATTTCATACAGAAAATTATTATTTTGTGACGTTTACTATATACAGTGTAATGTATCTGCAGGAATAAAAGATTTATTATTATTATTATTATTATTATTATTATTATTATTATTATTATTATTATTATTATTATTATTATTATTATTGTACATTACCTTAAAGCAGTTGTATGTATTTTATACAAATTCCATACAGAAAGCAAAAGATCCTATATTTCCAGCTAAATTATAAGACAAACACACTATGTCAATTTCACTTGACACTGACATCTTTCAATCAGAATTTTCTTAATATAGTAGCTGTTTCCATAGCTCTGGCTACTTTATGAAATTTAATTTCTTTATAATTTTTTAACTCTATATCTATTTAATATTAACTATAAAATGCAGTCAAATCGTATAGAGAATAAAATATTCTTTAATATTTATAATAACATCAAATGTGAAAAAATTATATTTAACATAGTTTTTTCAAGAAAAACTGTTAAAATCTTCAAATGATGGTACTTCCGGTTGACCAACTGTAACCAAAATCTAATCAGCTCTTCATATGGATGTAACGAAGAAGTATACGAAAAAATTATAATTTTTGTAACTGTAGTATTAGAGTTATCGCAGACGAAAATTTTGTAACACACACACACACACACACACACACACACATCCACACACACACACATACAGACATCATCGTAAGAATAGTAAATTCGTATTCTAGGGACCCTAAAACGTGCTTATTGATTAAAAACTCATCATCGAATTTTTTGACCAAAGACAATACCTTCCTTACCTAAAGGTGACGGAAGGTAAAAAAATAGTAAAGGACCCCCTTCAATATACAGGGCAACTCCATGGTAGACCGATTTAGTCATGCAGACTGGGCAAATGAATCAAACAGATATTTTGTTACAGGTTCATGCTGCAGGGCGGGGCCATATCTTGGGCCAGCAGAAAAAGAGGACCATCGTCTTTGCTGACTGAGGCCTAGTACATGGCCCTATCCTCAACCGTCCAAGAGGGCCTCTCGCTGCGTGAGTAGGCCAAGGAAATCCGCATGCATGCTGGCGCAGATGCGACAACCATCTATCGCGACAAAAAGTGTGTTGTCGACCTCGCAAAGTCAAGTGGGTACCGCTCATGGAGGTAGGAATAGAAAGGAGGGAGCATGAGGTTAAATTGTGGGCCAGGGGAATGAAACATAGTGGGGACGGACGAACACAGCTGTTGGCCCTGCCTAGAGAGGCGATAAGCAAATGCGAATAATGCAATTTTTAAACAAAATTGCATTATTCGTTCAACTAAAATTTTATAAAACTATTAATACTGAAAGAAATGTGTTGTATTTATTTATTGAAATATGATAATTTATTTTTATTTACATTTTACTTATTGAATTTACTTAATTAAATTTTGTAACGTTAAAAACGCACGTGTTTTAATCAAATATTTTTATTTAATTAATAAAACGCATTGAAATGCACAAAGTATATTCATAATTATATTAGAAAAACGAACAATCTGGCTGATATAGGTTTATTGTGAACAACAAAATATGAAGAGATAGAATAATCATTTCACATGATTTAGATGCTGCATTTAAATCTCTATAACTTTTATTTGAAGTATTTTTGCATAAAATAATTAGGTAACGTTTGCGCAAAGAAAAATTGATTTCCCATTCTCATGTTAAACTCCTATGTTTCACTTTTCGATTTACACCCTGTACTGTACTTATTATAAAGTAAAACACTTAACAAGTAAAAAAACGAAGAACAAACTCAACACTCTAAAAACGATACAACACAAGCGTAGACAATCTAAACATAATGGTTGGGTTTTAAGGTCAAAGAAAGGTTGACAGATAGGCCCGACCTGGAGTGGGGGAAATGGCTTCACTTTTACAGCCACTTGCTCCCTCCTTATTTATTCCTACCTCCATGGTACCGCTAACTGACCAAATACATAGATGTCCACCAGAATTTTATCCACAATGAAAATGAACGAGGTGAAATCCGAGTTACACATATCTCCACCGATTGAATGAAAGCTGATTCTTTAACTAAACCTCTCTAAATCAAGTTCATGTAGGAAGTGAAAGATTTTTGAACTAAATTTAAATTTGTATTATACTTTTTGTTTAGTAACTTTTAAGTTTGGTTGGCAACAATGTACATGGAGTTATGAATAAAAATAAGTAAGTACATGTTATTAATTATTTAAAACGGAGAATACTTATAATAAACCCATTATATACTCTTCTCTCACTTGTCACAATTTCAGGTTAGAATGCTGTTTATGTTTATAACGGCTAAAACGGGAATCAATGGAGCGTAAATGTGTATGCCAGTGTAAGAGAAATATTTGTATGTGAGTATCAAGCAGTTATGTCAAAAATTGAGCCCGTGTTTACAACCGCGAAAGTTTATTAGACAATTTATGAATGAAAGGAAGCATATTCAAATTATTTTATATTACTATATTTAATAAATAAAATTTTATAAAAAAAATTGACATTTTTTAAATGACCCCATTGTATTATCTAAATTATATGAATATTTTCTTAGTCAATAAATATCTTATACACTCTTGCCAATTCTAGGCATTTATTCTATTTAAAGAATCGTGCAAAAGCTCTTGTATATCAGATAATTTAAATGTAGTACTTTTGAGGCTGCGTAGCCCTTAACTTGAGCCCAAATAAGTTCTATTGTGTTTAGCCGGTAGGTAATGATAAGGAAGCAATCGTACGACATATTTACCGTCATCCTCAATTAAATTATTCACAATAAACCCTATACGACATTTCTTGAACTCCTTTACAACTTCAAATACCTCTACTTTCAGCATTGATCCTAAATTTTCTATATTTTTGTTGTTGTCACAGTACCAATTTTTCTTTTCTCTACGAAGAACTGGGCATTTCGGTTATTTTTCTACAGTGGTATGGAGCGTTATCCAGTAGGTACAACTACAGAACCAGGCTCTAACTGCGGAAGAATATTATAAAACCAAGTTTCGCATTCATATCCTCGTATTTTCATCTCTGATTAAACAGTCTGTTAACGTAATTGTCAGTTAAAAGGGAAACATAGCATCGTTATTATAGCATAAGTTGTAAAAATTATACATGTATCAATTTTCCGATGCCATATTGTTCTTATAACCGACAGTTAAATTGACAAGATTGTTTAATCGGAGATGAAAATACCGGGCCCTAGATTAGCCAGATTGTTAAGTAGAAAAGATATGTAGTAGAATTCGCGTATCTGCTTCTTTATGATTAGTTAAGAAGACACCGTGGGCTAGCAGAGGGCTTCTAAAACTTGGGCTCTCATTGGTCAAAATCGCGGGCAAGTTTACATAGAACTAATTTTTCGTGACCATATAACCATCTCTTACTCTGGAATTGCATAGATGTACACATTTATAGTGTACGGTAACGTAAATTTACAATTTTTAATACTAATACTACATAATGTAAATAGTACTGTAATGAAAATTATTAGATAAGTAAATATTGATATGCAATTAAGCAAAATGTCAAAGTAAAATTAAAAGAATTTTATCACTTTAAAGTAAATTTTTGTTTGTACACCTTATGTACAAATAAGATATGAGGTATTCATGTGTCAGTTTTGTGGTAGCCTTAGATTTTGTATGAATTATATTTGTTATTTGGTGGTAAATTCCTCCTTTGTATTGGCCTCTAGAAACGAGCATTACTGTAACGATATATTCTTATTTAAATTAAAATGTAGTTTTTGAAAATAATCTAATTCATAAAACTGCTATGTTCAGATATCTATTTGCTTTATCAATAATTATTTGTCTACATTTTTTCACTAGTATTTCATGACATTAATATTTATTTAGTAATAATAAAACTAATTTATTAAAATAAAGTTTTTTCTTCTATTCATATCTATTCATAATTAAATATCACCAGATTCAAATTTAGTGCCTAATTTTGTAACTAGAATTTATATTTTCTACAGCGTTAATAAGCCTTCTGGTTAGTGTCTTCTTAATAGGGCATTACAGCTCAATCGAATTAAGAGAAATTAGTAAAAAATAGTGAAAGTAGATGCTTAATTATTAATATTAATAAAGAAATAAAATGATATAATTGAAATACTTCGGAAATAAGGGGGTTTTTGTATTAGCAGCTCATATGAAATCCATGTATATTATTTTGATTGGCGACTCAAAGACCACCTATAAATATATAACGAATTCCGAGTTAGGGGGTGGAGTCTACTACCAATGGAAGTAGACAAATTCAAATAGCGGACACGTGGCTACCAATCCAGTACAGCAATTCTTAAACAGTTATTTGAATATAAATTTCTTGCATTAAACTTAATTTTGATACACTTGCAATTATAAAGCATGTAGACTTGTACAGTGTTACAATATTAATTTGTTTTTTATAAATATAATTTTAAAATTTTTATATAAAAACTTATATTCGTGACGTCACATCTATATTTTCAAATTTCGGGGGACCATAACTCGCTTATTGGAATTTTTTCACCAGATTTTCACCAATAGTCTTAGTTTTACTTATACTTTCTGATGAAATTATAAAAAAAATATGGTGGAATCCTCTGTTGGAATACAGTTTTAATACATCAAAATCGAGGCCATACGAGAATACAGGCCTGAATGTTTATCCCTGCTCAATGCGTCACGCCTAGCTAAGAGGCCCGAGCTCTAGTCTAGCCTTCTACAAACAGTCGACTTATAGCAGTCAGTGGGAGCTGACGCACGACCCAACGCGGGACGGATCGTCAAATTTCTATTATTTCTCGTTGTAGGAAACTATAAAAACGGTTTTCAAATGCTGTGTGCCAATGTGCAGGAGCAATTACAGTAACACAGATAAATTCATCAATGTTTTAAATTTCCACGCGATAGTGAGATGCAAAAAACAAATTTCTGCTAAAAAGCAGTTTAACAAAAAAAAAATTAATAAATTAGTGAGCACCTAAATGTCTTTCATTCATCATTTTTAGTTTCACTATCATCATTTTCATATTATGTTCTGTGTTATATAATTTTTATTCGTTTTTTTTTTATTTCTTGTACAAGTAGTATTAGTATTTTATTAATCCTTGCCTTTCGGCTTTGGATCTAATTATAAATTTTCAAATATTAATATACAAACACACATATAAAAAACATTAATTATTTTGTTTTCTTCTAGCTTGGATTTCCTTCATCCACTTTAGCCCGCTCCCTGAATCTTCCAGTACCCTTCCTCTTCCTGCGATTGGTCCGCCTTTATTCTCCTCCCAACAACCCTATAACATATGTTCAATAGTTTCAACCTGAACATGACATATGCGACATTGTTGGTCCTCTAGTTTCCGCCAGAAATAATTTCCCGCTTCTTCATTACCGCATCGGAAACGCGCGATTAATTGTTTATCTTCTTTCATCATTGGTGATATAAGATATCGTGGTAGATCTGTTGTTCGGATTCTTTCATATTTATTATTGTATCTTGACTCTGCGATCTTGTTGTATCTTTCTTGTCCTTGTATTTCTTTATGCCTTTCAACGATTACGTTTGTCATACTTATTCCTGCTTTTCTTCTATTTTCCACTTCTAAACTTGAAAATCCATTTCTTTCATAAAAAAGTGATCGTTTTTCTTCCCATTTACTTTTAAGTCTGCTTCTATTATCCCCGATTTCGCGATCTCTCCAGCATTCATGCAGTATAATATTATTTTCATTAATTCTTATTTTTTCTTCATATCTCATAGACCTCGGTACTTAACTTGTGCCTTTTTAACTCTTCAAGGATAATGTAGTCTGGTGTACTTCTTTACTTGCTGTCTTTCTACTTCTGGATATTCATTCCATCCCCATATTTCTACTGCATACATCAGGATTCCTCGAACTATTGAGTCAAATAGCATTATTCTTGTTTTTATATCTCCTCCCATCTTTCTTTCTCCTATACTCCATAATTGTTTTATAGCTATTGTTCCTTTCTTCAGTGTTTCTCTTAGATGCGTCTTAACAGTATTATTCTTTGTGAAATGGTATCCTAAGTATTTAAATTCTTTAACCGTATCTATTTCTTCATCACCCCATCGCCAAGTATATTTTTTCTCTCTTCCTCCGCCCTTCTTAAAACATAATATTTTCGATTTTGTGGTATTCAGTACCATTTTCTTCTTTTCCAGGTATAATTTGAACCGTGTTAGTAGCGCCTTCATTTCTTCTTCTGATTTTGCTATAATTGCCAGGTCATCTGCATATGATAGAGATACGAATTTCTTTCTACCTATTACCACCCCTCCTGTCTGTTGCTTTAGCAGAAAATCCTCGATGTCTGCTATATAAATGTTAAAAAATGAAGGGCTAAGAGGGCAACCTTGTCTTACGCCTTTGGTTGTGTAGAAGTTTCCGATAAATTTGTTTTCTATTTTTATTTCGTTATTCGTGATCTCATAGATCTGTTGAATTTTATTTATTATATGTTCATTTACACCTTTTACTCTCATCATTCTGAAAAGTTCTTTTCTATCTAATGAATCAAAAGCTGCTTTGAGATCAGCGAATAGCACAAAAAGTTTTCCTCCTTCCTTGACTAGTTCTCTTTCTACAACATAATTTAAAATGTAAATATTGTCTGTTGTACCTCTTCTTCTTCTAAACCCAGCTTGTGTATCCGGTAGAATATTCTTTTCTTCTATTTCTTCGCTAAGCTTATCTTCTAATATTGTGGCATATATTTTGTATAATGTATTCATAATCGTAACTCCTCTATAATTAGACACTTCGTTTTTGTCCCCTCCTTTAAATATAGGACATATCACCCCTTTTCTCCATCTTCTAGGAAAGACACGATTTTTCCAAATTTTATTAAAAATAATTTTAATGCTCTCCATTAGTTGTTTGGAACCATATATCCAGGCTTCATTTTCTATACCGTCTTCTCCTGGTGCTTTCTTCTTTTTAAGCTTTCTTATTGCTTTTTCTATTTCCTGTGTTGATATTTCTTCCACTTGTTCTTCATTATCATCTTCTTCGACTTTTTCTACCTGTACCTCATTTTCTGTAGCTCCCAGTAAATTTTTAAAATGTTCAACCCATTCTTCCTCTTTTATTCTCGTTGAAATTGTCGTCTTTGATTTTCTTTCTTTATTGATGTATTTCCATAAGTCTGCTTCTGATTTTATGGTCTTGATATATTCTTGTTCTTTTTCCCTGTCTTGTTTTTGTTTTGTTTTTAGTAATTCTTTATATTCCCTTCTTTCTCTATTCAGCTGCTCTTTATCGATTAGTCGGTTTCTCCATTGTTTAAATTTTTTTGCAACTATATGTTTCTTCATTCTGCATTCTTTGTCCCACCACTTAGTGTAGCCTGTTTTCCTCTCTTTTATTTCGTACTTAATTTTTGATTCTTGTATTTTAATTGTTAGCTCTTCTATCATGTTATTTACGTCTTCTTCTTCATGAAATATTACTTTTTCCATATTTTGTTTGTATTCTTCTATTCCTTTAATCGTCCAGTCTGTAAACACTTTGTTTGTGTTTTGCTCGTTATCCTTTTCATTGATTGTTCCTCCTTCTATTACAGTGTAAATTGGCTGATGATCCGATTCTACATTATCGTCAACCTTAAATATTTTTATTTTTTCACTGACATTTTCATTTATAATTATGTAATCAATAACTGAGCTTCCTCTTGGCCCATTATAGGTGTACTCTCCCTTCTCATCTCCAAAATAATTCCCATTAAGTATATTATATCCTTTCTCTTCCGACCATCTTAATAACCTTCGCCCTTCTTCATTTATCGTTTTATCTTTAGATTTTCTTTCTTGTTGTGCTGCGCTACCTGCGTTTATAACTTTACCTTCTTCTCCTATTCTCGCGTTCCAGTCTCCTCCTATTATTAACAATTCTTCACTTGGGTCTTCCACATTGTTATTTATTACTTGCGTGATATTGTCTACCTTTTCCCCATTGTATATAGTTAAAATTTTCCACTTTTCTCCATTCATTTTTATTGTACGTTCTTGGATGGAATCTGTATTAATTAAGTTGTTATTGTCTTCTATAAACGTTTTCTTAACACCTGTTATTATTCCCCCTTTTGCCCTTCCCTTTTTATGTATTTTTGTAGCATATGTACATTTCCAATTATATTCCTTTGGAAGTTTCTTTTCTTATTTAATCCATTTTTCTTTTGTTACCCAAGTTTCTAAAAATCCTATGACATCAAAACCTTTAATATAAACCCAAAAATCTTCATCCTTCCCCGTCAACCCAGCCACATTCCAAAAACCAATTTTCATTTCCCTTTTTTCATGCATATTATTCTTTTTCATTTCTGAATCACTTTTCCTCAGTTTTTTGACTGCTTTAATGTATTTCCTGTATCATCCCAAAAGAATATAGTTTCGTTTACTTTTATTTTATTTATATAAATTTTTACTTTATTACCCTTCTGTTTTTCTTCTTTAGCTTTATCTAAAATTACTTTTTGTATCTTCCTTTGTTTCCAAGTTAGGTCATGGTCGATATATATCTTTTGTCCCACTAATTTATGTTTATTTGCAAAAACTTTTGACTTTTCTGTTTCACTTCCGAGTTTAACAACTATTCTGTGGAGTTCTTTAGTTCTACTTATATTATGTACCTCTTTAATTTCTACGTTTGTATCTAGTTTGTTTCTTATGAATTCTGCTACCTCTATTTTCAAGTCTTTTTCTTTAATGTTTAATCCTGTTATTATAAAATTACATTTTTTCTTCTCTTTTTCTCTCATTTCCTCCCTATTTTCTAATAACTTCAGTCTGTCCTGCAGCTCTTTCTTGTCATCTTCCCATTGTGCATGTTTTTGTTTTAATTCATTATTTATTTGGTCTATATTTCCTTTAATACCTTTACAGAATTCTTCCATCTCTCTTTTTATATCCGCATTTCCTTGTCTTATTTCATTTCTTCCTTGTTCTATCTCATTTTTAATAACTTCGTAATTACTGGAAAGTTGCGTTAAAGCTGCTTGTATTCCTCGCAATGTTTCCTCCATTTTAAATCCTTGAATATTTAACGTCTCTTGGTTACCTTCTATAATGTTTCTGTTGATTTGTATTTCTTCTTTTTTCTCGGGGGATCTCGCTATTTTTGAACTTCTTTTGAAAATTCTCTCTCTATCCTCCTCTTCTTCCTCTTCCCGTTTTCGGATCAGGCTGTCACTTCTACTTCTATTCATTTAACTTATTTTATTTCTATTTTTTTTTAACTTTTTAATTATCTTTTATTTGTTTTTTTTTATATAAAATTTTAGATCCCGGCTTTTAGCTCAAAAAAAAAACTTTAGATCCCATTTTTTTTTATTATTATTATTATTTGTATTTTATTATAATATATTATTTTTTTATTTTTATTTTTAGAAAATAAGTACTTTAGATCCCGAATTTTAGATCAAAATATTATAGTAAAGAACGTGTTTTATAAGACATGTTTTATAAAATGAGTTCTTTATACTATTTTTTATATTTTGCGCCTTCTACAATAACATTTACTTACTCAATTTGTGATTATATTTGTAACCATTTGTACATTTTCATGTAAATAATCTTCCCTAAATAAAAATAATAATAATAATAATTTCGACATTATATTATTAAAATGAATTGTCAATTAACTAAAAATAAATTAGGTAAAAATGGGTTAAAGAAACGTCATCTAGTACCAACCGTCTAAAAGAAAAAATTGCGTATCGAAATGAAGGTCATTACGATACGCAATTGCGTATCGTAATGACTTCATTATGAACGCAAAATATAAAAATAAAATTTTAGATCCCAAAATTTTTGATCTTCGGCACTTTAGAACTGCGATTTAGATCTCGTAACGTGTTCCCCGTAAATGTCAAAAATTGCACTTTTTTATTATATTTTTTAGGCTTTTTAGTTATAAATACGAAAAAAGAAATACTGAATCTAGAGTAACAATAAACAAAGACGCAGTAATGATGAACAAATTAGACTAAACCACTCAATATAGAACTCAACCGGCGGAATTTGAGGTTATACTAGTTCGACCGATGGAAAGTTCGACTTTTACGTAATTTTTAGCCAGATATTTCAGTCCAAAAACCAGATTTAGTTATTATTCACTGTTCCAAACCACTGCCACTCAAAGATTTCACTATTAGTTACGAATATTTACTTCAATGCTTCAAATTTGATACATTAGTACGTCGAAATATCTCTCAGCTTATACATTTATTTCTTGTACAATTCGAACAAAAATAATTTAAAGTGAAACATGAGTTTTTTCGTATATATATATATATATATATATATATATATATATATATATATATATATATATATATATATATATATATATTCTAACATTTCTTATTTAACTTGTTTAGTTATGAATATAAAATAGGTAATACATAATATTAAAATAGTTGTTTAGGAGTTGTATATCTTTATAAATCACATTCTCCAATCCTATTTATTTAAAATTTCGTATATTTCCTATGCTTAATGCTAGCGTTCGAGGCGTGGCGTGACAGCAAGAGGCTCGCTGTGACGTCACGAACTGAGTATTCAGGCATGTATTCTCGTATGGTCTCGATCAAATGAATCATTAGTGAACAAACCATACATAATATTTAAGTCGAGCGGTGCGCGAGTGATTCATTACTCGAGGATTAGCATTGGCGCCAACTTCATAAGCTAGGTTAGCGGAGCAAAAAATGCACAAAATTTGCATGGTTGTCTATAGACACGTAATTTCTAGTATCATGATTAGAACGATAAAAATGAAATCTTAATATATATATATATATATATATATATATATATATATATATATATATATATATATATATATATATATATATATATATATATAAAGTAAGTTATTTAACATGAATTAAAACCCTTGAAAGCCAACTTCATAATATATGGTTGGCAACACTTGAAACTGGACAAAAGAGCCCGTGCTCGTAACCACATGACCTAAAATGTGACAGGTTATGTTTGTAAAGAAGTTACGATTTTGTTTGTGGGTCATATTTTTTGTGTTTGTTTTTGTTATTTATTACTAAGAATCTAAAGAGTACACAGCTACCTACATTATTATAGAAGAAAACTTTGTTGAAAAGTAAGTATGCCAATGTTATTATGTACAATGTTTAATTTTAATCATCATTATGCATATGTTTGCTTGCTTGAAACATGTAATAATAAGTTCGTAAATTTTAATTGAAAATTAATATTTTGTTTTACAATTAACAAATTTATGTTTTTGTTGAATTAAATATAATTTTTAGGTTATACTAGTACAACTCAACATGTAAATGGAAAGCGTTGTTTGTACTAATTATCACTGCAAGCAAGGCGGAGCTGCAAGCAAAACTCAAGAATTTGATAAGGTATGTGTATACATTCAAGCTCTTTACGACAATCTTTATTTGTGTGTGTTCTAAAATTGGTCTCATATTTTCAAAATACATTGCGGTAGACGCTATTCAAATGCAAAACGCATTTCAAAATACTTTTTTTTTTTTGATAAGTAAAATGAAAGGTTAATATGGATTTGCATGACAACTATCAATACGCGAAATGATAGCTTTTTTGCCTAATTAATTAATTAATTAATTAATATTTACTGGTTACTAACTTGTAAAATTGGTTGCTAACTTGTTAAAACTTTACTAGTTACCATGGTAGTAACGTTGTTGACATGTGAAAATTGTGTTTTGTTTATACGTATTGAAAAAGAAGTGTCAATTGCAAATGACAGATTTAGGTTATAATCTTAAATTTGATTTACGAGTAACTAACAAATAAAATACTGTACATTACACGCCACGTAACTGTTTTACTGTCCCAAGGAGGTGACAGGCTCGCCAGTCGTTTCCTTCTCTCAGCAGTAAAAATTGTTTAACCAGCAATTTTTTTAAAAGAATCACAATTAATTAAAATCTGCCTTTTTATTTTCTTAGAAAAAATCATTTTATTTATATTTAATGTCTCAGTTGAGCAATAATTCCTAATAATACATTGCTGTCACAATGATATTAGCATATGTCACATTAATTAAATCTGTCATTTTTTTTACATTCTTATTAATTTTGGGGCACATTTTTCGAAATAACGTTGTTTGATACTCGACTGCGAAATACTTTTGCATTCTCGTATGATTTTTTTGTTCGCTTTCATTCTCCAATGCAAAAGTGACATTTCGCAAGCTATAATCAAAAATACCTGTAACTATATGGGCAATGGACCTTTCCAATTTAAGGGCTATCTCTTTCTATCGCTGCAAATAGTAAGAAAATGGCGCGAACAACTGCCAGTTGGGCTGTCAAACGAAACGTCAAAAATATTGCAGTCATTAAAATACCTGTATTCTCAGTGAAAATTTGCATCGTTAAACATTTTACCTTCAATAAAAGCTTTTGTAACTTATTTCGATAAGATTTTTTAAAGTTATCTTACATTTTACGTCTAATTTTTTTAGAATCAAACGTCATAGATCTCAGTTGTTCTTACTATGCGCAGATCCCCATTGCGCATATCTTCTATCTCTTTAAATTGGAAAGGTCCATATCAATTTTATTTATAATATATTTGATTGTTGCTTACATTAAATTACTACACAGTAGTTGAATTACAAATTGTTATAATGAATTACAAAAATACAAGTATAAATTATACTTTCGTAATTTCCTGCTTCCCAAATTATTTTAGGTAAAAAATCTGATGTCGCCAACACAATACCTCTCGCCATTTAATTATTATTAATTTAAATATACATACATATTTACTAATGCTGGAAACTGTATTAAGTCTTATTCCATATAACTATGTTTCTATATACTATTTTCTTTTGAAAACGTTACTATTATTAATTTGAAATGATTAGTTCTTTGACAGTGACATTTATCTGGCAGTTACATACATTTGAGATATGAATTGTGTAACAAGGAGTTGTGCTTCTTGTTTCCTTAAAACGTAGGCTCCGGGATTTAAATTGTAGTTAATTTTATAAATTTATCCATAAAATATATAGAAAACGTCTTAATGCAAACCCGTAGAGAATTTAATCATCTTTAATTTTTATACCCTTGGTAAGGGAAGTATAGGGATCGTACTAAAAATCGCATATCGAGATTTTGGTAAATAAGCACGTTTTAAGCTCCGTAGAATCCAATTTAAAAAATTTCATGATGATTTGCGTATGCGTGCGAGCATGCGTGTGTGTATGTATATGTGGATCCTATGCTCTAGCTCAAATACTATCATTCAGAAAATTTTGAAGCCTTGTATTTTGACTTTTTTCTAATATGCAAAGAGCCCATTAGATTTTGGTTTAAATCGGATAACCGGAAATGGCACTTTACTTGAAGCTCGATATAGTTTTTCTTCGAAAATAATGTTATTTTTTCGAGATTAATGTTATTATAAAAATTTAAGATTATTGAATTTTCTACAGATTTGCATTAATACTTTTTCTACATAGTTTATGGATAAATTTATAAAATTAACTATAGCTTAAATTCCGGTTTAAACAAACAAAACTCCTTGGTTACGCGGTTATTCAAATGTATGTAACTGACAGATAAATGTCACTGTCCAAGAACTAATTATTTCAAATTAATAATAGTAACGTTTTAAAAAAAAAAGTAAATAGAACAATAGGAAAGGAAGTCAATACAGATTCCAGCATAAGTAAATACGTAGGTATGTATTTAGATTAATAAAAATTAACGATTCACAAAAAAGGTTGAGCTAATCCTGATTTCTGGATTCGTGAATTCTATTCTATCCCGGTACTGATGGCCTGAGCCATATGGACGTAAGCATAGTTCGCTTTACGTTCACTAGCAAAATAAGTATTTATTTTGCTTGCCGAAGTATCTAAAAAACTATTTTCTTTTGGCATTTCATTTTGTTTTATTGGTAACACAATGTCAATCATTTTATTTGTTTTTGTACAATATTTAATTCTGCCTGTAATTGATGTTGCATCTTCGCTTATCCATGCAATATTTGGAAGAGTCCGGTTTTCTGAAAATGTTTTTAATAAAACATGGATAAAAAATCTCCATAGTAAATGTATTGTCATGGCCAGACAAATTAATTTTATTTTTATTTTTGACAGCTGTATTTAAAAAATGTATCCATGTATTTATTTGTGTATTGTTACAATCTCCTTTTGCTTTTATATTTAAAATTTCAGACTGTTCAAACAAGAGAATTTTTGATTTCGAATTTTCGTTTAGTAATTTCTCGACATCATCTACAGGTTTAAAATAATATATTATTAGTGGTTGTTTCGCAGAGTCTTCACTGTTTTTATTGTCTTGCACGCCTTTTTCTTGCTCTTCTTGAATACTTCTCCTGTTTCCACTTTTCATTTGACTGTGTAATTCCCTGTGGCAAAAATGTTTCTCGTAATCCTTCTATTCCAGGCATGGAATTTGCTTGATTGTCATCATTTTGGTCGCTATCACTACTATTTATAATATTATTCCGAGTAGTTTTTCCTGAAGTTTTTCTAATAGTAGATGTACTTGGTTCATCAGTGCTAAAATAATCTTGTACATTTATATCCACATCAGCGTATGCAGGTATTTCGTGGATGGCGTTCGATTGTTCGTTGTGTTCTATATTCATTTTTTCACAAAATTAAAGTGTACTACTTTGTGCATTTTTTTATCTGTCTTATTAGCATTGGTCGAAATAATACTGAGTTTTATTTTTGATGTGGATCGTGAAGTCAATAAAAATTTGTTAGTATCCAACGAGACTGACCATTTGGTCTGCAAATATTCTGCACCTGCAATAAATTAATGTATCTATAATTATTCAGTACCTACTATTAATAATACATTGTACATTCAACAAATCATTCATGAGTGTATTTTTTTCAAGAGAGGAAAACAAACAAAACTGATAATTCCATAACAAAAACATTAAACAGTGACAGTAATTGACATGTAATTACAACTTATTTTGATTCAAATAAACAATATATTACCCACGATCGAACGAAGTTTTATCTCACTCACAGCTTCTGATAATCCTACATATTCAGCAAATGTAGAAGATTTTGTAACGCTATCTTGTTTTTTAGACTTCCAAAATATTGCATTTCGTTGATTTCCTGTCTACATTATCACCTGCCCAGTCAGTGCCCACAAAGTAATCTATACTTTCATTCGTCTCATTTTTACTAAAAGTCAATTTCAAGTCTTTTGTCAAATATATATATATATATATATATATATATATATATATATATATATATATATATATATATATATTTCAAAAATAATATCAAGGCATACATAAAATGAGTTTCATTATAACAATTTTGAAATCTACTTAAGTAATTAACGCTGTAGCTAATATCTGGGCTTGTTCCAGAACTAATGTACAATAAAGTGTAACGATAAGGGGCCGTTACTATTGTAAATAGTTATTGAAATTATAAAAATATAAAATATACATATAAACGATGATTTCTTTATTAACTAAATATATATATATATATATATATATATATATATATATATATATATATATATATATATGATGTCAAAACGTGTTGCCGGAATTTCGAATTTTTGAAGTAGTGCTTTTGTGTGTCCAATGATTTTACAGGTTTGACATCTTTCGCAAGTTTGTGTCCAATTTTTTATATCTGTGTGCATTTTTGGCCAAATGAATTTAGAGGAAATAAGTTTTCGTGTAGCCTTAATTCGGGTATGTGATAAATAGTATAACTGGTTAAATAATAAATAAATAAATATATCATCACGGCTTATTACCCATTGCTGGGTGTGCCAATCTGCTTTGTACACAGATGCGGTAATGATGAAATATTTACACCGTGCGGGCGCTTACCAGGCGTCACCTCACGGGCAAATAATGATCGGCGAAATGACGGTGGTACATAAGGTCGAAGATTTTTAGTAGATGTGTCGCAGTATAATTGTAGTGATGTGTTCGGTAATTTGATTTTTTTTAATATTAAGGGGGTTTTGGTGTTATTTAGCAATGTCCGTAATTCAGGATAGAATTCTTGGCATTTCACTAGTTCATCATAGGAGGTATAAGGTTTGTTTATGATAGAGTTAATTTCTATTCTTAAAAGTGCGTCTGCTGCGTTATTGTTTTTTCCGGAAACGTGTCTTATGTCAGTTGTGAATTAAGCAATGTAATCCAAGTGCCGGAGTTCTCTAGGAGAATATTTCGATGAGTTTTTGTTAAAAGTATATGTGAGTGGTTTATGATCAGTTAGAATGAAAAATTCTTGCCCTTCAACGAAGTAACGGAATATTTTTATGGCTTAATAAATTGCATATAATTCTCTTCCGAATGTACTGTATTTCTTTTCTGTTTCATTGAAGCACGTTGAAAAGAATGTTGAAGGTTTCTAATTGTTGTAAAACTGACCCCGCGCCTTTGTCAGATGCGTTAACCATAATGCTGATAGGAGAATTTCGTATAGGTGTAGCTAATGTGGTGGTTTATTAATGCAGATTTAATGTCAATTCTTGTGTATTAAGTGTTAGTTTTTTTGTGTTTGGTCGTTTGTTGTCAATTAATTTGTTAAGGGGTTGAAGAATTGTGGCACAATGTGGAATAAATCTGTGGTAGAATTTTATAAGGCCAAGGAATTCACAAACATTTCTCGCATTTAAAATATCAAAAGTATTATTTATATTAAGACAGAATTCAGCTGTCGCTTCGGAATTTTCAAAGCCGGGATTGTTACATTCTTTACAAAAATTTAAAGCTGAACTGACACTGTGACTGTGTCTGGGCAGCCACTTTAACTTTCGTTTTTTTTTTTTGAATCGATTCATACTACACAAGAATTGGCAATATTTTTTTCTCAAATACACTAATAATTTTGATATTCGATCATTATAGGATAAATATGTAAATAACGAACTTCAAGACTGCTACCTCATTGGTATAACAAAATATACCTATATACACATATCTATAGCAACATTAATTATATTGATTTGTAATCGTAGGCGATTTGGGCTACCCGCTGGAACCATGGCTCATGACGCCAGTAGATGGATCTGCAGAAGGTAGTCCAGAATTTAGGTATAACACGGTGCATTGTTCAGCAAGAAATTGCATAGAAAGATTGAATGGTGTATTGAAGAGCAGATTTTGTTCACTACTACGACACCGAACGTTAAATTATCATCTCGTTAAGGCTGGTTTAATTTTAAATACGTGCGCAGTTTTACACAATATGGCAAACCACTATAATATAGATTTACCCAATGATGATCATCAAGTAATACCGCAGCTTACTCAAAATTTAGATATAATTTATTAAAATCAAATAATATACATTTACTGTCAGAAATATAACAAAATCGATTTAAATTTATTTTCTTACGTGAATTTAACTTTGATGTACAATTTTCGGTTAGATTTTGAATTTGTTTTAATATGCATGATTGAAAATGTAAAATGTATGCACAATTTAAATATTTTTCAGTTGCACCTATACATCATCAACGAGATCAATGCAGAAGAATTAAGAAGAAGAAATACAAAGAATTAACGAACAATGAAATATATATATGTATATATATATATATATATATATATATATATATATATATATATATATATATATATATATATATATATATATATATATATATATATATATATATATATATCGCTATGTTTCACTCATCACAGATATATACCGTTGAGTGAATAATGTAAATAGAGTGGCAACCTTATGGGAAAAAACGTACCGATTACATTATGGTATATTTGGTTGCATTTAGAGTCAAACTAGGCGTTTCACCGTGTATATAATAATTCGGATACATTCGGCAATTTCCGGGCTTGCTTCGGGTTGTTGCAATTTGGAATCCCGATTTCCACCACATTCAATAGTCCGCACGTGGTCCGTACATCATAAACACGGAATTATTTGCTTAGGATCCAAGCACACTTTCTTTATGGTTGCCGAATTCGTTAACTTACAATATTTTGCAGTTAAAGCTAGCGCGGTTCATTATCACCTTTCGCGATATTGATATTATAGATTATAGAATACATTTATTAATTTTTAATTAAATGTTATTATGTTGCTATTCAGTACTTACCTCTTCTTAAAAAAGACTAAATAGTAATAAAATGTTATTATAGAAACAGTATCATTGCAATATTATTTATTTACGAATAAAATACAAAAAAACACAAAAACTGATATCCCTAAATAAAAATATATACAATAAACGAAAATATTTTAAATAAATATTACAAACAATATAGTATTATTATATGTATGGTCAATATAATAAAACATGACAATATCTATAACAAAAAAAAGGTTAAACAATTAAAAATACATTTTTTATATACGAGTATTTTCAATTACCCATTGACATTATTAAAATATTATATCATATTACATTAGTGACTTTTCAGAATGCCCAGTTTTCGTTTGGAATTTTTATTTTTTATCATATTTGTTTCCCACTGAAGACACTTTATTAGTTTTACTTTTATAAGTGTATTCAAAAGCAACATTTTGTGGTCATAACATTTATCTGAATTAAGCAGCCAGTTGGGGTGTTTCTCGTAAATATGATTTAATAAGTTGTCTTTTATTGTCTTTGTTAAAGAACTGGCATGTTTATTCAAATTATAAATATGCTGAAATATTTCTAATAGTTCTTTTAATATGTCTATCAGCAAATTGTCTGGTCGTACAAGGTATTGGACTTCATTTGGTTTTCCGTAATCTTTTAATATTAACATAATTTCATTTTTATCATAAAGCATTTCATTCGATTTTTGTAAATTATTCTCGCATACTTTACAATTGTATTTTTTTAATAATCTAAATACCAAATACCCCGTAAAATAAACAAATGAACATTCCTCTAACGGCAAGAAATTTATTTTCTCAACGGTTTCAGAAGATGAATGTTCAATAATATCTGCGTCATTTTCTATATTATTAACATTGTCGTCATTTAAATTTGGAATATTTTTATCTACCATGCCTGTCACTGTTAACATTTCATTGTCATCAACTTGACAGTTTCCCGTATTGACAGCATCTAATATTTTTATGTGCATACATTGTTGTAACGCTTGCCGAAATTGTCTGGCTGTTGGGTTAGGATTGTAACAACCTCTATTTCTAATAATAGAAAACTGATTTTCTAATGCATCTTGTTGTAGCCTATGTGTTAAAAGAAATGAATAATTATCTTCTTTGATGTCAGCAAAAAGATTTAATACAGCAGTTATTGTTTGAACCATACCGTCAATGCAGTAAACATTACGTCTTTCTTTGCCATCTTTGTTATAAATTTTTAAATTATCAAAGAAAATTATAGCCTCTTCCAAAGTACTTTTAACCGCCGTATTTTTTTCTGATAACGCGCAACGATGAGGATTGCTATCATTTAAAACATGACTATTCAAGCAATCAAAAATGTCATTTATTTTTTTAACAAAAATAGCTGTATTAGGGGCTGATTCTGATTTTAATATTTTGGCATGAATACCAATTTGAATTGCTGTTGCCATTGTGTGACTAAAAATTTGAGTGGCTAATTTTACAGTCATTTTTTCGAATGTGCTAGGATTTATATGTTTATCTGTTATTTTACAGAGTATTCTACAATTCGTGGAACTTGAATCATGGTTGTAAATATCGCGTATGTCGTTCCACGACACTCTATTTTTTCCTTCCATAAACAAATCTGTTGAAATTAGTGTATTTCTCACGCTTTTAATTAGATGTGGAGTGTCGTAAAGGGCATAAATTTTTTTTGAATTAACTTCAAAAAATGGATTACATTTGGAAACCCCCAATTTTGTGTACGTAGCTCGATTATTTGAACATTGATCAGCAACAATGCATCGGATATTTAAGCCAATGCTTAAGCATTTTTGAATATTATTTTTTAAAAGCATTACTAAATTTTCTGATTTTACATTTTCATGGCTATAATAATATGACACTGGTATTTTCCACCCACGCATTAAACCTCGTACCATGAATACAGTGGCGTGATTAGCAATTTTATTTGTTCTGCCGATTTGACCAAGATCTTCAAATCCCTCCACTAAATCCTGTACTGTGTCCAATTGTAAAAATTGTTTCAAATTCATCTCGTCAAACAGGAGTACACACTCTCGTTCTGCGGGTTCCATTACTTCAACTTTGTACGACAAATTTTTAAAGAGTACAGTTTCTACACCCGTCGGAAGGTGGAAAAAAGATAACCAACTACGAATTGTCCTTTCTGACGGCAGAGTCATTTTTGACGTACGGCGCATATATTTATACAGGGATGGAGATTTATAAAAATAAGACAATGCCAGTTGTTTCTCATCTTCTGACCAACTTGTTCTGTTTTTGTGTTTTAACTGCATGTTGACGAATGTTTTTACATCATTAGATTTGTTTTGTAGTGTATTATAGATTAAATGTTTTTTATTATCTAGTTTTTTCTTCAAACGGAAATTTAATGATTTTTTACATTTAATTATGCGCGATTGACTCATTATTTTAGCGCGTAACTTTAACTTGCTTGGCGATTCTTTTAAAGGCGATGGAAATAATGTGACAGTAGTTGTTTCAGAAGATTTGGAAGAAGAATCATTAATCAAACAATTGCGTTTTTCCTTTCTAGGCGTTAAATAACGAATTTCGTCTGAGGTAGAACTCTTATTGTCATCATCAACTTTTTTACATGTATTTGAATACGTTTTGGTCACAGGAAGTTTAACCATAATTTCTGGTTCTATTTGGGAAGGTGAAAAATGATTTGGTACGGCATGTTTTACAAGCGTTTTTCTGGAAGAATTGGAATTGGTCATAATAAATTTTGCATCAAAGTGTAGTTGACAAATTTTGAGTGTTGATAATTTATCACTACTCAATGAAATTAAATTCACATTGCCACAGTTTTCTATCCATTGATGACAAATATCTTCCTTTGATGATGGAAATTTGAAGAAACTGACACCTTTATTTACTCTTTCTTTCATGTCACAATTAACATATACACAACGGTGAGATGCTGTGTGTGTTGTCATCTTGAAAAGAAATCGTTGATTGCAGTATTGTAATTTTCAGTAATCGAAGAACTGCCGATCTGAAATCAAATTTATATATATAACAGTATTATCAATAGCAATCGTTTATATAAAACCTTAATTTAAATAAAAACACTCGATTGGGAAGAGGGAAAAAACAAGTATTCGACTATTATAACGATAAATTCCAACGACTAGTTTTTATCCAATCATGATGCAAAACCCTTGAAAATTCAACCAATGGGAACAGTATTATACTGATAAAACTCTGTTTACCCCGATAATTTTCCGTTACCAAGGAAATAAACAGTTGTTATTGTCTATTACTGAGTTAATTAATATTTTAAGTTTAAAAATAAAATAATAATAATTAAATTGTTTCATTTTGCGTTGTCTTTGGAACTTATCTTACCAAATACCACACGACCTCGCTGATTTTCTCAGATAAACTTTTATTTTTAAGCACTCATTATTTTTGCTTTTAAGCAAAATCACTCAAGCAAACTGACATTAGGTAAAACCCCTCTTCCTTCGGAGTCGGGATTTACCATGCAGTTTGCTTTCGTGATTGTTGCTAAGCAAAAAAAATTCGTGCAAAATAAAAATTTATCGATAAAATCAAGAGGTCTTGTGATATTACTTCTGATTATACTCATTTATTATTATTTTCGGGGAAGTACAATAAATAATAACGATAATATACAAAGAATTTTTGTCAAATCTTACACAGAAATTACCGTTCGCTAGCCTAACGCCTGCAGTTTGTGGATAAACAATAGAAATTATATTGAGCCTTTTTGGCAAATCAGCCCCCCTAGCGTTAGTCGGGTTAATTGGTTACCATGAAATATTAGATTTAAAATGGTTTAGTTTCAATTTTACATTACGTTCGTACCAATCTATTTAACGGTAAACACTAATGAGCTTTGGAATTGCCAAAGAGAATTAACTGTGATTGTGAATTTTTGTTAACAAACTGTTTGTGAGTCTGTGTCATAATTTATATACTAATGTATATCATATATTTGAAATGAACAAAATCCCAAACGAGCAAATTATAAAATATTAATACAATAAAAATAAATGAAATACTTACGTGGAAAAATTCACGTGAAAATCACTGAGGTTTTCGTCGTTGGCACAAATTCATAAACACACCACTATAAAAGTAACCAACATAGAAAAAGAAATAATAGTTATTATATATATTACTTTCTCTGGTAACTAACAAGGCATGAATAATGCTACTGTTTTTCATTTTAACATCCCCTAATAAGCATCTTGACCTCTACCAATCCTTGACAAGTTACCCCCACTACAGATTCAAATATTTTCCGCCAACCATCAATTAAAAAAAAATGTTTTGGAAATAGTTCCTGGTACCTCGCTCTAGGTGGCTCTGCTGTTTCTGGTACCAGAACAGGGGTACGGCAAATTGCATAGGCTTGCCACTCTATTTACATTATTCACTCAACGTATATACTCAACAAATTAAATCACATTCTATTACTATATTAATACTTGGTATGGGTGTTGCTAATATTTGTGTTAGTGAATCTGGATTAAAATTTTGAAAATTTAGAAAGCATTTCAAATTCAATAATTTATTCTTTACCGCTATTATTTTTTTATTTTTCGCAATGACTCAAAATTTTAATCAAGATTTGCTAACCCAAATTGTTACAATATAACTGTACGTCTTAATCCTCTAAACAATGATTAAAAAAAACGAATATATGGAAAAAAGAAAGTAAGTATACAGACTGTTTATTTTAAATGGGCCATTGTTGCTATCTCGAGAACTATAAGCGCTACAAAAACAATTAAATAAGCAAACAATTTATATTTCAGAACACAAATTTAAAGAACAGATAAAAATTTCTTTCGATCATTAGTTCTATACGGGACTTAACTTTTTTATTTTAAATGGGAACATATCTTTCTTATTTGCTCAATCATTGGAAAATTTAATTCTGAATTCAGTGATATAATATTTTTAACTTTTACATAACCATTTTTTTTTGTGAAAGAGCATATAAAGCTCTATAATAATTTTATTAAAATGTATATATTAGCCATATTTTAATCAAATTAGTGTACAATTTTTTAACCTTTTCTAAAAAAAAAATCGTTATGTAAGAATATAAAAATATTATAACACCGAATTCAGAATTAAGTTCTTTATGAATAAGCAAATAAAAAGTATATTACCATTTCAAATGAAAAAGGTAGATCGCGTATTTGGAGAACGTCTACTCGAAAAAAATTATTTTTCTTTAAATTTGTCTTGTAAAATAAAAATTGTTTGCCCATTTAACCATCTTTGTAGCTCTTTTAGTTTTCAAGATAGCAATGGTGACCTACTTGAAATGAACATTTTGTATACATTGAATTAAAAAATAAAAACGAATAAAATAAAATGTATTCTACATACTCATATAAAATAAAAAAAAACTAACGTAAACGTTGAAAAAAGTTTCATAAAAAATAAATAGTATTTGTCACATTTTAAAGGTTTGACGGTTTATTAATCATCGCCAATGCGACTCTCTCGAACGATTCCGCTAACATTTTTATAGAGTCGCTTAATTTATCTAGAGATTTGCATAAGTTATCACTGGAATCTACTTGCTTACTTATAGAAGCTTGTAAACTGCTGCTCGTTAATGTACCCGTTGCGGAATATTGCTTCCTTTTTTTCTGCTGACTATGCGTTTCATTATGCTTTTCATTTACAGCAGGTGCACTCTTTAATTAAATAAATTATTTACAAATGCGTTAAATTTAATGTAAGAAAATTTATTACCTCTTCTGCCTCAAACACAAACGAACCAATACTACCGTCCAAAGGTACCATAATTACGTCTGTGTTCAGTAGTTCCTGGAATACCCGAGATTACGTGCAAAATTAAAGTGTTGAATATAAATTTAAGTACACAAATTTAAAATTTGAATATATTTGAAGTTGTTTCTTTACTCACTTGTTCTGGAAAATTTAAATTGAATTGAATGCTCTTCGCTAGGTACACCAGCTTCTGGTACAGGCGCACCTTCCACAACAACTTGTGATTAACTTCTCTTCTACACCCGTCAGGTCTTTCACATTCGCCGGTCAACCTTCTGTAGCAGTTTTGTTTAAAAAACTTCTCTAGCCCGTCTTTTTGTATTTGTGCGAATTTCAGCAAAAGCCTATATGTACAATAATTATACATATTAAACGAAGGCTATATATTTATACCTTCATATAATTAACCTTTTTCCACTGATTCACAGTTATCTGTGGTCCGTATCCACATGTGTTTAACAGAAATGAAAGTTCTTCCCATTTTTTATTAACATCCTGAATTTCTCTTTGATTAATTTTGCCAGAAAGCAGAATTTTATTTTCCGCTATGCAGTTTATTAAAATTTCAATTTGTTTTTTGTGGTTCGTGGACCTCTTTTCTTTATTATTATTAATTTAGCTATATATATTTTAAGCGTTTCACTCACGGATTACTCACCCCACTAGACTTTTACTAACTTATCAAACTTGATAAGCAATTATATTAAGTTAGAACATACGTTTTACAGGTTTATTTTGTAATGTGAAACTGATTTCACAGCAATTGTTAGCGTACACTCTAAAAAGTTAAATATTAACGTAATTTTTAACCACTGCTTTAGTGATTAGCAATTTTATGAAGTACTGTTAACAGTGACGTTAATATTTACTTTTTAGCGTTGGATGTTTGTACGCTAAATATTAACGTATTTTTTAGTGAATAGACCTGACGTGGTAATTTTCAGGTTAGGTACACTGGTACATAAAATGGTATGCAGGGACATGCATGGAAATTTTATGTTTTCTAAAGGGACAGGAAACTTGTAGTAAATGGAATCTCCATACAATTTTGTCGGCATCTATCGCTTTGCACGCACAGAGCGACAAAAAGTTGGACGGCGTATCATGCGCTGTCCCTGGACATGAATGCGGCATATGTCGTCTTGTCCGCAAACGTGTTAACACATATTTTCCTATTACTACATCCGTTTCTAAGGCACTTCGCATAGTTATTGTTCGAGTTAAAGGCGTCCATGAAAATAAGACTTTACCAATACCCCAATACACTCATTTAGATTCTGACTGTGATTTCGATCATAGGATGTCTCTAATTGCACCTGCTGTAGTAAAACAAAAGCGAGTAGAATTTTCCTGAAATCTTCTATATTATCATCTTTAATTGGCGATGTAATTAAATGTGTCAGTGGTTCAGCGCGTGAGCTATTTAACGACATAACCTGTGACAATTGTTATATATCCACCGCTAATATTATACATTCTGGGAATACAAATTGTGCAGCGTAAGTTACTGATAATGAATTGATATTAGGGAATGCATTTATGTAAATGGGTAAGTGTCGCGGATGGGCACAAGTTATCCACCGTACATTATTGCACCATATATCGGCCTAAAACCAATTTCTCCACTTAGATTTTTTCGCTGGCTAAATACTTCCATCCATTCTCGCAATTCGATATTTTCTCGAAGATTATATTCCTGTGTCCTTCTAGGAAAGTCACGAAAAATTGGGTTCATAACAATCGGTATCTGTTCAAGTTCTCGCTGTGATACGGGCTGAAACTGACTAACATAATCTAATAAAAAAGTATCCATTGGCGGTGTCAGAAGTTAGTCAACTTTAAGACTAAACCAGATATCTGTCGGCTCAATTATTTGTAGTATCTTCATTGCACGTTTCTTATGTATTCTAAAAATTGGAAAAAAAAATCCTTTACTGTTCTTTCGATGATATGATGCAAATTTTAAGTATTCATTTAAATAAGAGCTCTCTGCTTTCATTGTCCTTATTTTTCTAATAATCAAGCACCACTCAGATGATTGAGCATATTCAAAATCTAATTTCGGATCCATTTTTTCAAGTTCTTTTGGCATTTCAATTTGCATATTCATTACTTCAAATATTCTGAAGTCATTCCTGTGTTTTAAAACTTCATTTGATGTTATAAATATTGATAATGCATCTAATACATCCTTAATACTTATTAATACTTTTCAAAGTCTCTTCGGCAACTTCATCTTGCTGAGTTTTATCACCATTTTCAGCTTTCTGGGTATTAATGGTATCGTGTTTAATTTATTTCATCTCCCTCCGCTAGATACTTTACTGCTATTCTGTGAATTGTATTTACGCTTCGATTTTAGATGTATCACTCCTCCACTACACGCTTGTTTCCAAATTTGCGCAAAATTTGTGTCCGTCGGATATCGAAAGAACTGACGATATATTTGATTCCTTACATCGTGATTGTTGTGGAGTAGATTCGTATATCCTTGCCGGTAGCAAGCATTCCGATTCATTTTTCCCGATTATTTTTCTTCCGTATTATCTGGATACAAAACAGCGATGGTACCACCGAGGCTGCAAACGCAATCGCCAATGAGGCGCTGGAATAAGGGCCTGTTCAGACACGGCGGAATTCGCGCGGATGCAACCAAGCGATTTGAACCGCGGAAAAATATTTTGTGTTCCGACAGTCGCGGTGAACGTGCGGATATGCAGGAGAGGGGCGAAGATACATAAAACGATTTTGTACTTACGGTATCCAGATACCAATACTACAAAAATATATGTTGTCATCATACCAAAGACAACCATTGAAGCATTGTCTTCGTCTGAACTTCACACTTTGAAGTGTAGAAATATCAATAGTGTTAACTTACTTGTTATCACCTTACGAAATGACCTTGAAAAAGTGCGCAAAATTTGAAATTCTGTCACTCTAATACTAAGCTCATATAATAATTTAATGCAAAAACTGTAAAATATATATTAAAACTATTTAAGATACGTAATTCAGATAAACTTATCATTTTTCAATTTAAGTTGAGAAACAAAAAATACTTTTTTACAAAGTTGAAATATCCAGATGTGGATAATGTCTATCCTGATGTACCAATAAGCACTTGTATGCTACTTTAAACTGAAGCAGATGGATTGTTATTGTGTCCCCCTCTTTGACGAACTGCACCGAATTTTGTCTCTACCTTAGCTTAATTTGAAAGATAAAAGATATTTTAAATACGTTGTAACAAGATCATTAATTAAGCCAAAATAACTTTTCAAACCAAAAATCATTCTTTAAAATCCCATCTTAAAAAAATATCTTCTGTATTGTTCATTTTTCTGTTTTCGAATCTTTAGTAAACACAACTACCTCGAAAATATAAAGGAAACACGCACTGAACACTAAATATTACGCATTAAATTCACAGTAGACAGCAGCTGCAGCAATCGGAGATCCCCCTTTGCACAAACGCAAATCTATGTTTTTTAATATGTCTTCCTTTCGTGTTGTAAAATTTTCGGGAGATAGAACTATTTTTAGTACAAAGATTTCTCGCAATTAAATTGTCAAAAATATTATTTATATTGAGACAGAATTCAACTGCCGCTTCGCAGTTTTCAAAGTCGGAATTGTTACATTCTTTACACTAATTTAAAGCTGAACTGACACTGTAACTCAATGTTTGGGCAGCCACTTTAACTGTTGTTTTTTTTTTCAGAATGATAGTTGATATGCCTTGCAGTTAAGTCTTAATCTTTTCCGACTTCATATAATAATGAAATAAATTTGCATTCAATTTTTTTATCTTTATCTCTCGGCTAAGTATTTTTCGCCAATACAGAACTTCAACATATGACTGAATTTAAAACTGTATAGATGCGATCCTTGGTTTTAATATGAGGAAACCAAGTTTAAAACCTATCAAAAAAGTACCCAGGTTTTTGGTCATTGCAACATTGACGAAAGCTCCATCGAATGTCTCTGATCGACATTCAATTCCTGATTCAGGTAAAAGTTGTAAACATGTTTTGCAACAAATTTGCTCTTTCATGTGCATTTAAAGAATGAATTAGAAAGTAGGCGAATGAGACTGGTTTCTTTCATGACGAATTCATTGCAACTACTAAAAACACAAGGGCATTTCTAACTGTTGGAAATAAATCACTATCTCCAAATTCTCTGTTTCCCAAATCTACTCATACGTATCCTTGGTGGACGAAAGGTATAACGTTGATCAAGGACAGTGTTTATAGTTAAATAATTAAATATTATATTAACCACTTACCTTTCAGGCTGACGAAGAACGCACTTGCGAATCTAGTAAGTAATTTAATAAAGAAAAGTTCAATAATAAGTAATACGCAAACACTACAAATAAAATATGAATATATTTAAAATATAAAATAACTATCAAAATAAACAATAAATGCAATAGGTTAAGGCGAGCTGGATGGTCATAGAAAAGATGGTGCGCGATCATATACAAAATAACTTCGAGGGGGTATCCACCCCGGTCCACCGCGTACGATCATTATTATATGTGGACCCAGACGCGATATATTCTACTTTGTTACAACTACTCCTGTACGAAATGCAATTATATTTATATCCAGCTACACTAAACGTAACTTAATATCGAAAAATTTCCAAACATAGCACGCAATGAAAACTCTCTCTGAACTAATAGCTCACCTAATCATGAACTCAGAATATCAGAAAATATAATCTTAGCTAACATGCACATAATGTAACTTGAGCGTTCGTTTCACTGCTCATTTATTGTTTCTTAAACTATTATCCCTCATATTACACTACCATTGAATTTGCTGTCTCAGAATATTCATCACAATACGGTTGTGTTCGGCTGGATAGGCATGGTCATCGGATTCCCGAGCTGAGTCGCAGTCCTGTGGTAGCCCTCTTCATTGCAAAGAAATTAAACGCTATCATTCTCAGGTAGTTTATGGCCACGACAACTGCATAGTGGACGGCGAAAATAGAGAAGTATCGCCCCATCCTGGGCAAGAAACCACAAACTTCTTCGTCAGCGTTCCAGGCTAAGTTGGAGACCACTGCCGGGCTAGTTACTATGATATCCTTGAGCGTCGGTACGGCTTCCCATGACACGATGCGTCTCAATACATGTATTCGCCTTCCTCTCAGTAGGAAACATTAGTGCACGAACGCTTTCACTGCTAATAATATGTGTACATACACCAAGGAGCTAAAATCATATTTTGTGAAATAATGAATAACGAACATTAATAATATGGAACAAATTTTTATTTTGAAAAAAAAAAAAACAAAACTGACCCTAAAAAGCGATGACGTCTAAAGGCGTCATCAGTCTCACGCAATAAAAATCTTAGCCAGAGGCTAATGACGTCCAAAGACGTCAGGATTATTAATACATTATATTGTCATATACGAATGATTTTCTTAACAAAGAAGTTACAAATTCTTATGAAACTCAGAAAAACATGGTTCAAAACACAAGGCCGGCTTGCCAGGACATGTAGGACAATGGAAGACAGTCTCTTTTCTTACTTTCTTCTTATTATAATAAGTTCATCTTCGATGTGCATGTTTGTTGCTAGTTCCTGTTGGAGAATTTTTTTCTGAAACATGATTCTGATATATCAGAGTTTTTTTCGGTTGGATTAGGGTTTCTTTTCTCTGGAAGTATGTGATACAAGATTTGGAGTCTAAAGTCGTACAAAGATATTTTTGTTTTTTCGAACTTTTTGTACAAAAAAGGCATTCACAAAAAGTATGTAAATAATATGTATTCTTATTTTTTTGTACCAGCGCAGTTTATCTTTTGCAGGGGTAATATGCCATCATTTGATCTTTTTTATCTACTCCCATAAAACTATTATATTGGCAAATTGCTTCGGGTTCCTCCTTTTCTTGCTGCCTCTTGTTGTAGTACTTCTGCAAATTATTATCAAACCCTGTAGATATGTAAAACACATCCCTCTTGTCCTTCCATTTTGCAATCATCACTCCATTTGAATAGCGTGCAATGGTTTCTCCTTTTTTAACTTAGCATTTTTAACTTCAACTAGATTTTGTCTTCTATCAACTCTAATAGTGCCAGTGCAGTAGGTTTTCCTTGCCAGCAATTTACATGCAAGGTCGTAACTTTTGTAATAGGTATCTAAATGTATTGCATGTCCGACATTTAATTTTTCTTATACCAAATGCAATACGACATTCGCAGCATGCCCCTTGCTACCAAAATCGTCCAAGGTGCCAGAGTAAACACTAAATTTCAAAACTGTGCCGTCTGGTTCAGTGAGCAAGTACAATTTTATACTGTATTTGTGGCGTTTATTCTTGATGTATTGCCTAAAAAGCAATCTACCACGCCATAATACCATCGACTCATCCAGCGAGAGATTTTTGTCGGGATAATAGATATCATTCATTTTTGCGTTTAAATAATTGAGTAACCGTCTAATTTTAAATAATCTGTCAGCTGGTTTCGGTTCTCCAGATAAGGGATTTCGACTGAAGAGTAATGATCTCAAAATGAACATAAAACGGTATCTGCTCATAAAATTAGAGAAACAAGTTAGGTTGAACAAACGATGAGTTTTCCAGTAATCTTGTAGTCTAATAGTACCCATATGAAACAATAGTCCTAAAAAAATTTTTATTCATCTTTAGTCAATGGAATTGAACGAGTTATGCGAAAATGTACCATTGTGTTTTGTGAAAGAAAAATTTCCTCGGCATACTTGTTAGTTTCTTCAACTATCATTTCGAATAAATTATCACTAAATAATAAATTGAAATAATCCATTGGAGCATTGCCAGCAACCATAAAATTTTATTAAGAAATTTTGAATGTATGGCTAGTAAAAATTAACTTACCAATAGGCTGACTTAATAATTTTCTTTGTTTCACAAAAGGAATCTGCGTAGGAGCAGTTGCCACTGCATCCCATACTACACCATCAACGGTTTGATGATGCAGTTTAGGCTGTTATTTGAGCGCTTACAGGGGGTGTGTTTACAGGTGTTGCTAGATTTGTGGCGTCAACAAGTATCAAAGATGTATCAAGGCCCGGATCCACAAATTCTGCTAATTCTGTTTCCGCAACATCACTATCACTGAGTCAGAATCGGAATCTTTAAAGTCTAATAAGATTTGTTCCAACTCCTTGTCTGTCAAAGGAATTTTATTTTGGCACGGTTTTTTACACATCCGAGGTCTCTTTGCTCCCGAAAGCCCTGCCTGGCTATCAGCCATTGCGAAATCAAACGAGCAAAATTTTTAACCTATACAACAGATTATTGAACAAGCTGTGATCCGTGCTAGAGCTTCACTCAAAGGCTGCCAATGTACTGAAGCATAGAACAATGCAACAACCATAACGTCGAAAGATTGATGATGTCGAAAGACGTGGTTTGCAGTGAACGTGTTAAAACACTCTATGCCTTCTGTGTTCTTGTATTATGTGCGTGATCGGCATCGGTGTGCGAAGTACAATTTTATTTTTGTACCATATTGATAGTTCCTGGTAGTAGAGCACTGTTCTTCTAAATTAGACTACTTTGGGAGTACATTTTGCGATATAAAGTACCTCGCCGACTGATCTGCCTACGTGACCTGCGCCAGTGTCAGTACGCTCTATAGAATTTTTTGGCTCAGGTGACAGCGCTTCAGAATGGAGTCAAAAATAAAAATTTATATAAAACTTCAGCCATAAGGCCAGTGTTCGTCACCACTTTTTTTACTTTTTCTGTAGGAAAATCACAATGATGTGTAGAAGATAATCAGTAATCGATTTCGTTCTGTGCGCCATACCTTTGGTTGGCATAGCTAGTGTGATAGTGTGTAGATTATCAGATAGCAAGTCCGTTATTTTTTACTTTTTTAGTGATAATTTGGCAGATTTAATTGTCAAGTTCTATATTATTCTGTGAGGAAACAATGTTTAATGAAGTTATCGTCCTAGTTTCTATGTAACGTAATAATTTAGTTTATTAAAAAAGTCTTGGTAATTTTTAGGTTTTTTCAAATTTATTTATTACTTTTTTGTACTGTATGATATATCATACGATGGGAAAATAAGAGTAAATTCGTTAAAATAAAAATTTATTATTTATTAATAAACTATTAGAAAAACAAATTAAACAAATTATTGCTTAGTATGATATAATTTAAAACAAGTATCAGGGTGAAGTCCAACTTTACATTTTATACAATAAAATTTGGCACATTTTCCACAAAAAGCGCATCGTCTTTGAGTATTTTGTTTGTCTATTATGTGATCTGTTCGATCATATCGTATTTCTTTGAGCACAGCTTTGCTACATTTTGGGTTTGGTCCTCCAATATAATCTGGATTTGTTAAAATGCTCAGTACTATCCGCCGTAAGAAGTCCAGAGTATTCACATATTTACCATAGCACCATTGATGCAAAAACGAATAAATGGCCAGTACCATTTTTTCGCCTTAATTCTTATACGGTACAGTCCACGCAATTTATCAAATAAATCAACCCCCCCCTTCATTCCCTGGTTATACATATTAATTAGAGTTGGCTGTTCAACTGATATAGCAGACTTTTCCTTTCTGGACCAATGTCTGCATGAACCTTTACTAAGGCATATACTGTCATTTTTTATATTTGATGCAATGATAACTTGATTGTTGTCATTCCATCTTATAATTGTTGTATCACTATTCGAATCTTGAAGACAATGTGCTGGTCCTCGAACTTCTTTTTTTAAATCTTTGAGACGTGCTTTCTCAATTCTGTCTGATCTCACTGGTCCCACACAATTGATATTATATACCAACAGAGAATGTAGTAGTGGTAGTGAGTTAAAAAAGTTGTCTAAATACACGGTACTCCCTTCAGGCAGATAATTCAGACACAATCTTTCAGTAATACTTGTCCCAAGTGAGTTCCCTTCCACCTTGTCACCAGCGCCAGAGTAAGGATGAAATTTTAACAAATATCCTTCAGAGCTCGTCACGCACCAGAACTTAAAACCATATCTAATAGGTTTTCCTTTTATGAATTGTTTCATATAGTGGTGACCATAATATGGATCCATCGCTTCATCCAATGAAAATGAAGATCCTAGGGGTACTGATAAGTCCTGAGACATTTTATTGACATGATCAATCAGTGGCTGTACTTTATCAACTTTGTTGGCATCAATTTTATTATTGTCAGCAAAATTTAAGAATCGGTGAATAGTTTCGAATCGGTTTCTTGATATGCTGTTACTAACCGGGCTATTGAAAGTATCTGCTTTGGTTTCCCAATATAGTCTCCTACTAGGTACTTTATTGTATCCTGATAAAATCAATATACCTAAATACGTATACATTTCATTTGGCGAAACAGTAAAATCGTGCTCACCCTTCAAAATTGCATATTTTTGTGTTTCTGTGCAAATATATTCAATTTTTTTATTTATTTTCAAACTTTCTTTTCTTTGTTGCAATATTTTATCTTCCCATTTTCTTTCTTTCACTACTTTAACTCTTTTAAGTCTTATTTCTTCTCTGAATTTTTTTTGCCAGTGGTATGTCGTCATCTGAATCACTTGAATCTTGTAATTCAGTAGAATTTTTCTCTCCTCCTCCAATGCAGATAATTTCAACAGGTTGTTTTAAAACACCTTTGCCTATACCTCAGATATTTGCAAATCCATCATCATCGCTAGGAGCGTCATATTTGTCACTATCAGTACCGTCGGCAGGAGGCAAAATAATTAAATTTATTTCGGTACAATTTCGAATTTTAACCATTTCTTCGTCGTCAGAACTTAATTCATCCAAAATGTTTAACAATTCTTCAGCATCGCGGGGATCATCTGTATTGTACAATTTTCTAAAACAATGAGTAATATCATATAAGTGCCCATTGTATGATATATCATACGTAACATTGAAATGACGAATAAAAGTTTAATTTTAATAAAAAATAAAGTAAAATTACATTTTATCATGAAGACATAACCTACAATTTGTTATATTCAATGAAAAACTAAGAATTATGTTTCAACAAAACAAAATAATATAGCTTGAACTTACCGTTTACTCATCTTGTAAAATGAAAAATGACGTGACTTGTAATTATTATTAATATAACGAGCAATTTCTTAAATAAGGCTAGAAAAACCAACTGTACTTGCATAGAATGAATAACACTATAGTTCGAAAGACACTTCAACGCGAATTACTACATGTTTCTGCCACAATAAATAATTTTAACCAACATATGGTTATGTATGATAAATCATACGTTGGGCATGAATAGGTTAAGCCGACTTAACAAGATAAGTCAGGTTTCACACTAGTAGAGAGGCCTACCATAGACATAAAATACTGCTCAACAATGTCACTTAACTGCGAGATTTGCAATTCTATATCAAATTTGGCAGTAGCTCTTAAATGTGTTGGATGTAATAATATGTTACGGTTAAAATAATAACACGCCGTTAACAATAACTCAGTTTATTCGCCCACACAAACAATACAAAAAGAATACAAAACGACAGCGCGCCACACAACCATCCGCTTCGACTGCCGCCAGTAGAATGCCCGCCTGACTCGTCATGTCCGCCCAGCATGGCCGCCACGCAAGGTCGCCCTCTCGCCAGTTAGGTGCTGCCAACTGTCGGCCAGCGCAGAACTCCGCCGCCAACAATTCCCGTTACATTCGGCCTTCCTGCAACAATTAATGTCCTCATTAATTCCAAAAGAGACTCACCCATTTTCCCCGCCAACAATCAACTCTCCAGTAAATCAATTAGATCTTGACGATCTGCCACCTCGTCATCATCATCGTCGCCGTCACCAACGCCCTCCTCGCGAGTAAATTCGCCAGCAGTACTGCAGTATCGCCGAAGACTGTCGACAGACGCCACCGCCGTGAAGCTCTTATAACCTTTTACACCTTTTACTGTTGCTATTTTATAGCGATCATTACCCAGAATTTTAACGATCTTGTAGGGGCCATCATATTTGTTAACGAGCTTCCTATTAACACCTTTTTCGCCAGAAATAGTGCTAGCATGTCGCCAGAGCACTAAATCATCCACCTGATATTCGGTTGCAACCTTTCGCCTTTTGTCATAGCGCGCTTTCATCGCCTCTCCCGCCTTGGTCAGGTTTTCCGCCGCTTTTCGCCTTCGCCCGACTAAGCTCTGTTGACTTGCGGCATGAGTCGCCGGTGTGTCTGTGGTGGTGTTCGCCGCCTGCACGTCAGCCGCTAAGTCCGCCATTGCGCCACGGCAGTGGGTGAACATCAACTGAGCTGGAGATGTTCGTGTACTCTCATTGAATGTCTGATTCATGCCCCATAAAATCTCCGGAATTTTCTCATCCCAATTGCACTCCTCCTTAGTACTTGTTATCAACGCGTCGATAAGAGTGCGATTCTGCCGTTCCACCTGACCATTCGCCCGGGGTACCGCCACAGCATTCAGTACGTGCTTAACCCCATGCTCCGCCAGATAATTCGCAAAGGCCTTGCTTGTAAACCCCAATCCCCTGCCAGAGATGAATCGCCTTGGGTACCCGAATAGTCCAAATCTGTTTGTAAAAATTTACATTTCTCCAAATTAAGTTTCAAACCAGCTTGTTCCACCAGCTCCAGAACTTGCTCCAATAGCTTCAGTCCTCCCTCTATGGTCGCCGTTGGTATGAGGATGTCGTCCATGTACGCCAGTACATCGCCGTGCTGTAATCCGCCCAGCATTTTATTGACGATACGTTGAAAAACCGCCGGAGCATTTGCCAGTCCAAATGGAACACGAACGTACTCGTACTGCCCATCTGGAGTTATAAACGCCGTCTTATTAATCGAATCTTCATGCATTGGTACCTGGTGATATCCTTGCGCCATATCCAAAGTAGTAAAGTACTGTTTACCCGCCAGTTTGTCCAGCTGATCACTAATGAGCGGTAGAGGATACCTGTCTTTTATGGTCACCCGATTCAACGCCCTGTAGTCGACACATAGTCTCATTTCTCCGCCTTTCTTTGGTACTAGGATGATCGGACTCGCATACTCCGAATTCGATTCCCTGATGATACCTCCCGCCAAAAGTTGTTGTATCTTGTCTCGGACTAGTACTCGTTCCGCCTGTGACAGTCGATATGGACGATAATATATGGGTTTTTCGCTGGTAACACTGATTTTCATCTCGCCAAGGTTTGTCAATCCTAGATCCGCCTCATGCATTGAAAAACACGCCGTTTTCCGCCTAAGAAGTTGGACTAATTTGGTTTTATCTACGTCACTAATATCGCCTATTTTTATTTGATTTACATCTATGTTAGTAATTGACTTAGAATTTATAGTACATACCGCCGAAGTTGTTGTCTCCCTCGGAACAATCTGCTCTCTCGCCAGCACACGCCCCGCCTTCAACGTCAATGGCCGCTTGCCCGGAGGGACACCAGTGGTCGCCAAACTCATATACGCCTCGCCGGCACAGGGTAGCAGCTCGCCGCACGAAGAGAAGATAACAGTTGTGCCATTCTCTTCGAAGATACGCCGTTTGAACGTCATTAGTTCCGCCGGATTTCCTCCTTCAATTGTTACCGCTACTGGAGTAGCGCCAGCGCCAGTAAGAGTGACCGCCATCTTCAGCCTGAAGACGACCTTGTCTTTCGGCTCCGCCTCCAGTGTGATTCGCCTAATCAGGTCACTGGGATCCTCCCGCCCGAAGTACACCTGCCCGTTGTGTACTCTCATCGTGACGCCTGGTGCCGAGATAACCGGTTGCCCTAAAATCATATCAGCACCACAAAGATCGCCACTAGTCGCCAACGCCTCAACATGCAATGAAACGCCGTCGATTACTAGGTCTAGTGTCACGCTAAACAGAGCCCTAGTAACGCCTCCGCCAAAACCTATCAACATCGTGTTATTCGCCTGTTGAGGTAACGCCAATCTATTTGCACACTCAGTGCTGATGAGTGACTGCTGACTCCCAATGTCAACAAACACACGTACCTTTTCGCCTTTCATGGTTACCGCCAGTTTCCTAAATGAATTTTCAGAAACTATTTTGCTCACCTTAGTTCCGCCGGTACGTTGAGTCCCAGTCGCCGCCCGTGTATATGGTTGACCGCGCCGTGTACCTGGACAATCAGACGCCAAGTGACCGCCCCGTCTGCAACGGCTACAACGCTCCATCCTTGATAGTGGACAATCACGGCTCAGGTGCGTTGTAAATTGCTGACAATTATAGCACCGCATCTTCCTCGCCTCCTGGTACTCGACGTCCCGCCTGACAGGCCGCTCACCAGGTGACGTCAGCCTTGAGACCTTAGGCCGGATTACATGACTGGTACTTGGCACACCTTGCCTTTTACCGCCAGCATCATCTTCGTCCAGTCCCGCCAGGTAACGAGTGTATAGTTCTTGTGGTGTTTTCGCCATTACACCTCTCGCCCCTGCTCGAACGCCCTCTGGCAGCCCATAGATGATGAGCGACACCGCCTTTTCGCCAGTATGTTCACACCTTAAACATAACGCCAACTTAGCATGGAAATAGCTAGTCATCGACTCACCTGGTTCCTTGTTTCTCGCCATAAGTTCCGCCAATAACGCCGCATAGTCGTGCTGCCGTGGGAACGCCTCTCTGAGGGACGCCTTCCACTCTGCCCACGAACGCCCATAATTGTCCAGCCGGTGGTACCACTCACGAGCGGCGCCCTTCAGCTTCGCCTGCATGAAGTACGCTCGCTCGTACTCAGTCCACCCGTGGATTTCGCCGAGTTGATCGATTTTCGCCAACCATCGATCAACATTAGTGTGCTTTTCTGCTGGATCAAATGCATCCAGGAGATCGCCGGTCGCACGCACCTCGCCTTCACTACGCCGCTGGTTCACCTGTTCCGTATCTCTTTCTCTCGAGCCGCCTGCTTCAGAGATGTCGCTGATACTCGCCTGACTTCCGGTTCCGCCCTGCACACCGCCCGTGTGTTGCTTGAACCTCTCGTCGATCGCCTGTTCGATCCTCTTAAGCAGACGAGTTTCGAACATTTTCTCAACTAGTTTGTTTCTCGCCCTGATGTCGGAGTCGTCGCTGCTCTCTCGCCCCAATTCAGGAGAGCCGCCTCTCGCCTTGGAACGGGTCTGATGACGCCGTGCCGCCATTTTGGACCGCCTGTCCAGTACGCAACACTTCACCGACCACCTGTTGCGCAACAATTCGCCACAGCCGCCACAACACTAATTTCCACCTGAACACGCGGTCTATCCCACTTCTGAACTGTTACGGTTAAAATAATAACACGCCGTTAACAATAACTCAGTTTATTCGCCCACACAAACAATACAAAAAGAATACAAAACGACAGCGCGCCACACAACCATCCGCTTCGACTGCCGCCAGTAGAATGCCCGCCTGACTCGTCATGTCCGCCCAGCATGGCCGCCACGCAAGGTCGCCCTCTCGCCAGTTAGGTGCTGCCAACTATCGGCCAGCGCAGAACTCCGCCGCCAACAATTCCCGTTACAAATAATTTTCATAGTGTCTGCGCAAACATATCGCAATCCGATATTTGTACTCTACGATCAAAAAAAAAAAATTAAATGTAACACCTGCAGCAACAGTCCCCTTACCAATCTTCAGCAGTCGTCAAATGAATTTGCTCAACTGAAGCAATTAATATTAGGCTTACAAGCTGAACTTGGTGCTACAAGAGCAAAACTAGAGTGTTCACTAAATCAAAACTTGACGAATACGAAGTATTTGAAAACAATGTCCGAAATCGAAGAGCGAAAACAACGGGAATCAAATGTAATAGTAATCGGATTCCCGGAACAGACTCCTGAGGACAACAACGAAGTACATAAATTATTACAAATTGTGGTACCGGATATCACTGTTTCGGATTTCGAATTCAAACGGCTAAGAGCTAAGTCTCCAAACAAATTAAGAGTGCTGAAAATATCATTTAAAAATTCAATTTGGGTGAAAAAAGTATTTAAAGGGGTGAAGAAGTTGAAGAATAATAATAACTACAAAAATATAACAATTACCAACGACAAAACTCTGCGTCAAAGGGAACATTACGCATTATTACATGATGAACTTCAAAGACTTAAAACGGAAAATAAGAACTGTATGATTAAGTACGTGAAAGGTGTTCCTAAATTAGTCGAGTTAAAAAACTAAATAAAAATATCAGTGGTAGTCAGTCAGTGTCGGTTTATGTTATGTTATGTGTTAACACTAAGTTGACACAACTTTATCGCAATGTAACGACTATAGACTGTGACATCTTTCTCTTTACTGAGACTTGGTTGAAGGACAGAGTTTTTGATGCAGAAATGTTTGACCGACGATGCGTTGTATTTCGTAGAGACAGGGATCAGCTGGCTACCAGCAAATGGCGGGGCGGGGAAGTGCTGATAGCGGCAAAGGCGGCGCTTGAACCATGAACATTTGTGGTGATCCTAACATTGAACTAGTGGGTGTTAAAATAACTGTCTGTTCAACGATATTTCATATTATTTGTGCTTATATTCCACCGGAAGCGTCCATTAATGATTATGAAAAAATTTTCGACTCACTTAATTTCCCTACCTTTTATTTATAATAAAAATGTATTAATAGTAGGTGATTTAAATGTAGGATGTGGCTATTTAGAAATACAGTATGTATACGCAATTGACTATTTACATATACAGTATGTATACGCAATTGGCTATTTATACATACAGTATGTATACGCAATTGGCTATTTATACATACAGTATGTATACGCAATTATAGGTATACGCAATTGCTATTTATACATACAGTATGTATACACAAATGGCTATTTATACATACTGACTGTATATGCAATTATTACAATTAATATTTCCATAATAACTACACAATTATAAATAATTACAGTTCTATTTATTAAAGTTCATTTACAATGTTGTTCAATGAAGAAATCAATAAACTATGAAATATCATTAAATCAGTGAAATATAGGCAATGAAATTAAAGTACATAGGTTGGTAGGTATGTCAATAAAGTAAAATAAATATATAATTTTTTATTTTGAATTTTAATTTTTTTCTTGTAAAATGTTGTCTGCTTAGTCTTTCTCTTTGGACGTCCTTTGGATTTAATTTTACTTTTGAATTTTAAGTTTTTATATGATTGATTTTTATTAGACCCAATTTGTTCTTCTGCTTCTTCTGGTTCAATTGAACAGGGCTCGTTATTAGACCGAATTTGTTCTTTAGGTTCTTCTGGTTCAATTGCACTAGGCCCACTACTCTCATGTTCAAAAAGAGAAATTTCATTTCTTGCATTTCTTTCTATTACTTTTAATTCCTCTACATATTTATTGAAGGATTGTGTTCCATAATTAGACAAAATATCTGCAATCTTTTTAGTTATTGCCAGTGCCGAATTAAATTTTTCCCTATCGGATAATATTTTGTTGGGACAATCAGAATCATCAATAAAAGTTTCATCTTCAATATGATCATCGATGTCTACATTTATATAGTCTGTATCCATACTTAGTGCATTTTCAATTGAACTAATATATCTTGCATGAAAGCAAGTTTTTGAAAATACGTCCAAATTATTATATTTTCTTATAAGAATATGACGACATGGTGCATTATAAGAATTCCAAAATGAACACGAACATGTTTCCACCGATGTATTATAAAATTTTAATATTTTGTTATCAATATTGTCACAGCCGCTACCCATCTTGCTAGAGGAAGCGTTAAGACGCTGCCACGAGGTAACCAAGTGGGTGCAAGATACGATAACAGGCGAGGCTCTTACCAGCACAGCACACCTGTTTGTCACCCTCAGCCAGCTAGTCGCTTTGCCCTAGCTAACGAGAATAAAAGAATGGATCCAGGGATGGGAAATCTATGAAGGGACAGAAGACGAAATCAGACACCGCATCTTAATTAACGTGAGCATACTGGTAGACATAGAAAGAGTAAGAGAGATGATGTTAGCTGTAGCTAGGCCGGAAAGGGCTTCGGTCGAAGGTCATATGATGGTAATGGAGTTCATGCCTTTATATGTTAGCTTAAGGGGTGACACTCCTCCCATCTTTGACTTTCAAGCCACGGTCAGCCTCATAACTAATGGGGAGCACTTCTCTCTATTTGGGGAAGGAGCAAACCTACCCCCTTATGAAAGGTGAGAAATTGACAGCCCACCCCCGCCCTATGCTCAAGAAGCCAACATCAATGTACGACTACCAGCATCACCCTGTCCCTCGTAACGACAATACTCAGAAAACTCAACCGACTCAGACGAAGAAATCAGGCCCATACCCCCGCCCCCCACCCCTGAAGACCTAGACTCAGACGCAGAAACAATTCCACGCCTATCCCCGGAAACCCCGACACACTCTACCGCACACGTATACGCAACTGGGTTCATATCCGACTCTGGAAATTTATATCCTAAAGAGGTTTCCATTAGAGTTGGACCAGCAGCCTTCATGTGGTACGTACGGTTACGAGAAGACCAAAGAGGCGAGGAATCTGAGCCTCACGGACTATCGACTACTTGGGGATTTACTTCAGAAGAACAATTTAAACACTTGGCGACTGAACAACTACAATGAGTAAACATGGTTTTTGTAAGAGAACAACAGAAACTCATAAAAGACTACATACAATCGTTACACACAAAGAACCAGATTACAATCCCAACGGAACCTTTACTACCTTCCCGCCATCAGCGATGCCCAGTACATCGAAACAAATCCCCTCACGTAGTATGTTCCTCAGAACGAACATTATCTCTTAGGCAGGACATCACTACCCATTATCCTTACCTAGTTAGCTAAAAGCACAAGCGAACTAACAAAAATAACCAGCTTCCTAAAACCCCCCTCAAACACCATAGCCATAACCTTTGATTGCAGGTTAAGCAGCATCGTCCATGGACAAATCCAAATACCAGTTCGAATCTCACCAGGGGCATATTGGAAAATATTACCTGAAGCAGTGGCATACGAGGCTACAATTCTGTTAACATATGAAGCCGATTTGTTAGAAAGATTTTCTACTGATGAATCAGTTATAAAACCTGTTTTACATTATACTTTTTTCGTCTATATTCTAGTACTAGATTCATCCGAGAAATTTCTAGACAAATCTAGCATAGTGTAAATCAGGAAATTTTCATCCGAGATTCTAGTATAGACGTATGCGGTCGGACGTATTTTTCTATACGGTTTTCGTCTAGATTGCAACACGCATGCGCAGAGTCGTGTTGCCAACTTTGGTTATCTGCCATTGAAGTTCGAAGTTTTGTACTAGTGCTAAGAAGTTAGAATAACCTAAAAAGAAAATTTCACAATTAAAATGGAATGCAGAAATGACGAAAGCGCTTGTTTCTTTATATGAAATGCATCCAGTATTATATAAAGTAAGTTCAATATTATTCTATGTGTAAACATTTATTTCTATCGCAATTTTCCTATTATAGATTTTTTCGCCGAAATACCACGACAAAGTTATGCGATATAACGCAATACAGTCAATTAAAGATGAACTGCAGAAACAATTTAAAAATAATTTTAGTGACAATGATACCTTAAAAAAATAAACAATATTCGAAGCCAGTTTTTAGACAGTTTGCGAGCCAAAAGGAAAAATTTACCAAGTGGTAATGTTACTGAATCTAAATCAGTCTGGTGGATGTACGAACATTTACAATTCTTATTGCCATACTTAAACAAAGATAAAGGGAAGTCAAATATATCGAACACTGCAACATGCATGGATCAACAAACTATGCAGGAATCCGAACGAAATGAAGTAGAAGAAACTGAAATTCATTTTCAGATGAATTGTCATCTAGTGCAGTGGTAAATATTACATTTTATTTTCCGGGGAATTTATTTTTAATACGTAAATATAAATATTGGTTTAGGTACTAGAAATTGATGAAAGTCAACAATTTAAAACCGATGCTTCATCACCTGCTCCGTCAAGTAAAAAATATATTTAACATTAAACTTTATCATCCTGCCAGGGGACACTTCCTTGATTATTGAAATAATTTTTAAATTCTTCACGTATTACAATACTCCTATTACTAGGTCGCCTTCTTCTATATGTAACACTTTGAATAGATTTTGTACTCTGCCGAGTTAAATTGTTTTCGTCTGCGTCTTTTTCTTGAAATGATAAATTTGGCGATTCCATTTTACGAAAATTATGTATAACACAACAATCTTGTGTAATACAGACTACTTTGTCACGAGACAAATTTATTGGCGACAATAATATGCGAAATCTGTTAACTAAAATTCCGAAAGAGTTTTCAACAACTCTGCGGCCTCGACTTAGTCGATAATTAAAAATTCGTTCTTCTTTGCTCATATTTTTGAACGGATATTGTTTCAAAATATGCTCTTGAAGCGGAAATGCAGTATCAGCTAATATTACATAAAGTACTGGCAATGTACTTCCTGGTAACGGTACGCTATTTGGCAAATTTAAATTATTTGTAATTAATTAGCAAAATCACAATCATCATAAACTCCTAAAAAACATTAAATTTTTGCATGAATTCAAATATATTTACGTATTCATAATTCCTACCTCCATCACTTATTCTGCCAATATCTACATACAAGAATTTATAATTAGCATCTACAATAGCAAGAAGAACTATGCTGTGGTTATTCTTGTAATTGTAATAATGGGAGCCGGCACTGCGAGGAGGTCGAAATGTGATGTGCTTTCCATCCATACTTCCGATAGTATTTGGTACATTCCACAGCTGTAGATATTCTTGAGCTATTTTTTCTCATTCTTCAGGTGTTGAAGGTATCTAAAATTAATCAGTTCAATAATAATGGACACAGGGTCGAATTGTAATAGTATGTACTTACCTTTAAGTATTTGTTTTGTAGTTTTTCATAAATTGCTGCTAGAACTTGTGGTACAAATTTGAAAATCGTACATATCGCTATTCTTGTACTATAGGATAAACTTTCAAAACTTTCTCCAGTCGCAATATACCTTAATGTCACTATAAGCCGAAATCTTGATGAGATGCTACTTCTTAAATGAGTATCCTTTTTTCTAATATTATTTTCTATTAATGAATGTAATTTTTCACATACTGAATTGTCCATTCGTATAAAATTTTTGTATGTACTTAAGTCTTCAATTAAAAGTTAATTTTGAACGAAAGAACAAGCACCTAATTCTTTATTACAACGGCGTTAAAGCCATTCCCTACTCCAAAATCTCTATTTTTCTGTGTGAGTAGTTTATATAATTTAAAAATTTTCGTAAGTTTCTATTTTTCGTATTTTATCCATTTCAAAAATAGGTTAACTTTTATGCCAACAGTGTTTTGTTACGATGTTGCGTTGGGAGCATATCGCAATCCATACTTCTCATAGATTATACTCTGCACGAATCATACTTGTCACAGTCATACTCAGCTCGGGTCCTCTCGGCAAAGTTCGATTTACACTGGGAAAAAATACATATGCAGTAGAAAGATAGGTTCAACATTACGAGAATATATGTCTCTCTAGTTTATTAAAATAAAATTTATCTAGCGCTCTGTCATATATTTTAAAAAATATTATATTTTAAATACTTTTGGAATTGAATGAAGATGTAATATAGTATTCAGTCATAAATAAAATGGTAAGACAGGCGACAGGCTAATATTTGTAGTATCTATACAAATATAAGACCAATTATCTTTTTTTAGGTTAAATGAACATAAATATTGAAAAACTGATAAATACATATACAAAATACATGTTTATTTAAATTTTATCTTCAAGTATTTATATACCTTGCTGTAAGACTGATATTAAACGTATGTATATACTGGTATATAAAATAGTTCATATTTTACAATATAATAATAAATATTTCTATGCATTTTGTTTGATAATGGTTTATTATTTATTTTTCTCCATATACGACCAGCAGTGAATTCTAAAAGAATAACACGACATCTCTGTTTTGTAATATGACTGTTATTTAACTATTTATTGTTATTGTAATATACCATTCTTTATTCTATTGTTTTTAAAATATTGTTAAAGTCTCAATAAAACCTAGTGGAAAATAGTTTATTTTTAAACATATCACATCAAATCCATATCATATATTAATATGCACCTACCTACCTACTTATGCTATGAAATAATTTATATAATAGGATTAATTTTATAAAATATTAAATATGATGTAATTTATTTTACAAAATATTATTTTTAATTTGAGGTTGAAGAGCTATTACCTTGCATAAAATTTTGGTTGAGTAATGCAGATTTCAAATGTTTCTCCGATAGAAAACGAAGCGTGTTCGGCTGTCGTCGTAGTATGACTTATGAGAAGTATGAGTTGTAAGAAGTATGGGCTGTGATATGTACTCGTTAAGTTGGTATTACGAAACGTACCGAAGATATCCGATAACATACGACTTGATAGCATAGATCTCGGATACAAATATGACTAGAAATATAGCATGAAAATAGATGAAAAAAGTATAATGTAAAACAGGCTTTACACAATATGGCAAACCACTATAATATAGATTTACCCAATGATGATCATCAAGCAATACCGCAGCCTGCTCAAAATTTAGGTATAATTTATTAAAATCAAATAATATAAATTTACTGTCAGTAAATATAACAAAATCGATTTAAATTTATTTTCTTACGTGAATTTAACTTTGATGTAAAATTTTCGGTTATATTTTGAATTTGTTTTAATATGCATGATTGAAAATGTAAAATGTATGCACAATTTAAATATTTTTCAGCTGCACCTATACATATCAACGAGATCAATGGTATGCAGAAGGGTTTAGAAAAAGAAATGACTTAATACACAGAATTAACGAACAATGAAATATATATATATATATATATATATATATATATATATTGTGACGCCGTTCCGGCTGGTGGTGGATCCGGTGTCGGCATGACCTAGCTCTATTTCCCTCGGCGGTATCTGAAAACTCGGGCGCCACGGAATATGTGGGAAAGGAGCTTACCACGGGTAGCTGTGTGGAGGTGTAGGTCAGGGTGTTGTACAGAAAACACTGTTGTTCACACACAGACTTTATTTACAATGTACACAATACAGAAAAATTAAAACCAAACCCTTCCTTAGTGACTGTGACCGTCGGTGCTTCTTTCGTGTCTGTGACACGGCAGCGAACACGTAAGTATCAATACAGCTACTGATTTTACTTTGAAATTATAAATGATTTAAATTGCTAGCAAATTGAAACAAAGTTCCCAAAACGATGAAGCTAAGTTATAAACTCACCAACTAACTCTTCGGCGGCGGAGACTCCAGAAAAGCCACCAAGTGAACTCTCGACTGGAGGTCAGTGTTCTGCGTTCAGGAGAGGCTGTACTCTCGACCGAGTCGAACACAAAACTGATTCTATTATTGTGCGCGGCGTCTTTTATATCGTAAAATTATGAGAAGGGGTAAACCCGGATAAAACCAAAAAGTGGGAGAAGCAGATGTCGCTGGTAATTTTTCAATAAAAATTATTTTCCAAAAAATTCTATAAATTACCCTACGGTCACAGTTTTATGTTCTAGATCATACAACAACATGTTACATTTTATAAATCGATTTTTACAAAAATATAAATCATAACACAACCGCCAGCGCGCCTAGTGACAACAATTTCTACTACGCGCTGTCAAGAATGTGAAACTAGATCACATGTGCATAAATATCGATATGATCAATACAAATAGTGAAAACTCTATACAATGCATCGATTACATGTAAGTGTCATATACAACAATCCTTAACATAGATATATTCAAATTAATTTACTTTTAGTTCAACCAAGTGTGTGTAAAAGTTTTACAAATATGAAAACATTTGCGTATGTTGTAGCTAATACTTTTGTTCAACAATGTACCACTGCTGAAGTTATGATACATTCGAACGCGGCAGTAACAGTGGCAACGTCAATGATCGGAATTGGCTACACCAGCTTTTGCCGGGCCATTGGATACACAAAAGTTATAGAGTTTACCAGGCCTACAGAGGTAGTATCATCACAATATATATATATATATATATATATATATATATATATATATATATATTATAATGTAATACAAAATATATTGCTATGTTTTACTCATCACAGATATATACTTAACAAATTAAATCACATTCTATTACTATATTAATACTTGGTGTTGACTTTGGTAAAATTTGTGTTAGTGAATCTGAATTAAAATTTTGAAATTTTAGAAAGGATTTCAAATTAAATAATTTATTCTTTACCGCTATTATTTTTTTATTTTTCGCAATGACTCAAAATTTTAATCAAGATTCGCTAACCCAAATTGTTACAATACATACTGTACGTCCTAATCCTCTAAACAATGAATGAAAAAAAAAACGAATATATATGGAAAAAAGTAAGTAAACAGGCTGTTTATTTTAAATGGGCCATTGTTGCTATCTCGAGAACTATAAGCGCTACAAAAACAATTAAATAAACAAATAATTTATATTTCAGAACACAAATTTAAAGAACAGATAAAAATTTCTTTCGATCATTAGTTCTATACGGGACTTAACTTTTTTATTTTAAATGAGAACATATCTTTCTTATTTGCTCAATCATTGGAAAATTTAATTCTGAATTCAGTGATATAATATTTTTAACTTTTACATAACCATTTTTTTTGTGAAAAAAGCATATAAAGTTCTATAATAATTTTATTAAAATGTATATATTAGCCATATTTTAATCAAATTAGTGCACAATTTTATAAGCTTTTTCTAAAAAAAAATCGGTATGTACATAAGAATATAAAAATATTATAACACCGAATTCAGAATTAAATTCTTTAATGAATAAGCAAATAAAAAGTATATTACCATTTCAAATGAAAAAGGTAGATCGCGTATTTGGAGAACAACTAGTCGAAAAAAAATATTTTTCTTAAAATTTGTCTTGTAAAATAAAAATTGTTCGCCCATTTAACCATCTTTGTAGCTCTTTTAGTTCTCAAGATAGCAATGGTGACCTATGTGAAATGACCATTTTGTATGCATTGAATTAAAAAATAAAAACGAATAAAATAAAATGTATTCTACATTCTCATATAAAATTTAAAAAAAACTAACGGAAACGTTGAAAAAAGTTTCATAAAAAATAAATAGTATTTGTCACATTTTAAAGGTTTGACGGTTTATTAATCATCGCCAATGCGACTCTCTCGAACGATTCCGCTAACATTTTTATAGAGTCGCTTAATTTATCTAGGGATTTGCATAAGTTATCACTGGAATCTACTTGCTTACTTATAGAAGCTTGTAAACTGCTGCTCGTTGATGTAGCCGTTGCGGGATATTGCTTCCTTTTATCTGCTGACTATGCGTTTCATTATGCTTTTCATTTACGGCAGGTGCACTCTTTAATTAAATAAATTATTTACAAATGCGTTAAATTTAATGTAAGAAAATTTACCTCTTCTGCCTCAAACACAAACGAACCAATATTATCGTCCAAAGGCACCATAATTAAATCTGTGTTCGGTAGTTCCTGGAATACCCGAGATTACATCCAAAATTAAAGTGTTGAATATAAATTTAAATACACAAATTTAAAATTTGAATATATTTGTTATTTAGGCCGTAGAAATAATAGATAGTTCTTATATTCAAATGTATTTATTACATATAAACTTGAGCACCATTACAGAACAATTACAAAGTCAACTGTCAACGACTCTTCTTCTTGTACAGTCTGTTGCAGAAGTACATAGACAAAACGAACATTAATAGTTACTAATATCGATAGGTGTCACTAGTAATATAACAATTGCTCATTTATAACACTCCTCCTCAATTGTTATATTTTTACATACAATTATTCAAATTTTAGATATATAGAGTTACAAAATTGTTCTAGTTTTTTACCACTTACACATTTAGTCATGACGTCAGCAATTTGATCATTGGACTTAATATAAACCAAAACTAACTGTTTATCTTTTACTAACATTTTAATAAAATTATACTTAATGTCCACATGTTTTAAACGTTTATGATCACATTTCTCCGTTAATTTAATACACGATTGATTGTCTTCAAAGCATTTGATCTGGATATTTTGTTCACCAAGCTCTTGAAGTAAACCTTGTATCCATAGGCCTTCTGTAGCTGCTGTTGCCAAGGCAATATATTCGGCCTCTGTTGAACTTAAGGCCACAGTTGGTTGTTTTCTTGTATGCCATGAAACAGTACAACCAAAAATCTTGTAAATGTAACCGGTGGTAGATTTGCGATCTATTATGTCGTTTCCCCAACTAGCATCAACGTAGCATAGTAATCGATCATCAGTCTTCACTTTAGTCTTTTCAAAAGTTAAACAATAATTAATTGTTCCTTTTATATATCTGAGGATTCTTTTAAGTCCTACCCATAGAGTTTGTGTAATTGGTTTGTCTTGGTAGCGACTATGGAAATTTACGGTGGCACTTAAGTCAGGTCTGGTTCCCATTACCGCGTACATTAAACATCCAACGAGTTCACGATATGGAACTTGAATGTTCTCTTCTTCATTTGGGTTTATTTGAATTTCTAAATTATCACATGGAGTTCTCACAGATTTACAGTCGGTCATATTGAATCTCTCCAATACTCTGAGTAAATACGCTGTCTGACTTAGCTTGATTTGATTTTGTGTTCTTTCAATATTAATACCTAAGAAATATGTTAGGTTTCCCAGATCCTTCATTTGGAATTCTGTACATAATTTATTTTTGATTAATTCTAATTGTTCAGGACTGTTTGTTGCAATTATCAAGTCGTCTACATATAGTAAAATGTAGATCTTGTAATGTTTCTCTATTTTTAAGTATAAGCAAGGATCATATTGAGAAGGTTGAAAATGATTTTTCTTCATAAATCCATCGAATCGGGTGTTCCAGTAACATGGTGACTGTTTTAAGCCATATATCGTTTTATTTAGTTTACAAACTACCTCTTTGTTGTCAGTATAACCAGTAGGAGGTCTCATATAAATTTCATCAGTTTCTGTCAATTCGCCATGTAAAAAGGCTGATTTCACATCCATTTGTTCAGCGATTAAATTGTCCTTCAGGATTAATGTTAATAATATTCTAAATGTTGAAAGACGTGCCACTGGAGCGTACGTCTCTGATAGGTTAAAATCTTTCTTCTGCATGAAGCCTTTTGCAACAACTCTTGCTTTGTATTGTAAAATATTTCCATCTTTGTCTCTCTTAATTTTAAAAACCCATTTCGAATCTATTATTCTTTTATTTTCAGGCTTCTTTATTAAGGTCCAGGTTTTGTTTTCTTCTAGTGAGTGTATTTCTTCTTTAATGGCATGTAACCACTCTTCTGAGTCTTCGCTTTCTGTTGCTTCTTCAAATGTCTTCGGTACATCTTCAAGAGCTTCCATACTTAAGGCCATATGAGCTGATTCATAGCTATCTTCCAAATCTAAGTTGTAATCATTTAAGTATGTTGGCTTTCTTCTTGTTCTATTACTCCTCCTTAATCCGATTTCCTCATTATTGAAGACTTCTTCTGCTGGACTATCTTCCAAATTCTTTGTTGAGTTTTCTTCTGGTGTGATGTTTTCTTCTACAATATCTTCATTATAAACTGTTACCTTTTTATTTTTATAGTTTCCAAAGTTTTTATTTTCATCAAATATTACACTGTCACTGATTACAATTTTCTGTTTCTCATTGTTCCATAATCTATACCCATTGTCATTATAGCCAACCATAAAAAGGAATTCACTATTAGTATCCAATTTGTTTCGTAATTCTTTAGGTTTGAATGTATACGCAAGTGACCCAAAATTTTTAATTTTGTCAATATTAACTTTCTTTTGATAAAACATCTCGGCGGGTATTCTATTATTTTCTAGTGCTGTTGTTGGACTTCTGTTAATTAGATACGTAGCACATAATACTGCTTCTCCCCATAAGTTTTTAGGTAATTCCGAATCAAGGAGTAGAGCTTTTATTTTTTCAATCAAGGTTCTGTTCGCTCTTTCCGCGACTCCATTCAGTTCTGGTGTATATTTAATAGTATTTTGTATTTTTATACCTTTGGCCTCACAATAGTCTTTGAATTCTCGTGACGAATATTCACCCCCATTATCGCAGCGTAAAACTTTTATTTTTCTTTCAAAATGATTTGAAACCCATGTTTCGTATTTCTTGAAACATTCGTAAACTTCGCTTTTATTTTTAATTAAATAAATTACGATCATGTGAGTGAAGTCATCAATGAATGTAAGTATATACCTTTTATTATCGTAGGTTTCCGGGCTAATTGGTCCGCAGACATCTGTATGAACAAGCTGCAATGGTTTATTGCTTCTTTGTTTTATCTTCTTGGTATGCGGAGTCTTCGTTTGCTTGCTCTGTACACATATTTCACAAATATTGTTCATTTCTTCTGATATTTGTTTGGCTTCTAGTTTTATCAAATTTCGGGTGGTCATTTTCTTTAAATTTGATAACCCAATATGTCCCATTCTTCTGTGCCATAACTCTGTTTGATCGGTTTTACTGTTTGTAAAATTTATTTGATTTGGTACTACTTCAAAAACGACTTTATACAAATTTTGCGACTTATGAGCAGTTGCAATAATTTTACCGTTTTTTAATATTAAAGCTTTATTTTCATCAAATTTTATGTGCAAACCTGCTTTAGTCAATTTTTGCACGGATAATAAATTATGACGTAGATCTGCAACATATAAAACGTTTTTGATTTCACCACAACCTTCATTTAAGAATATATCAATATTTCCAACAGCTGTTGCAACACATGACTGATTTGCTTTGGCGACACAAATATTTATAGGGTTCTTAAGCTCAACTTGCTTCTTAAAATACTTCTTGGTGTTAACTAAGTGATCCGTTGCACCTGAATCAAGAAACCAGGACAGAGTGTTTTTGTTTTCCACGGAATCATTAAATTCTGATGATGAAATGAATGCAATTTTGTTTTCTTCAGTATCTTCTTTTGTTTCATTATAATTTACTTGTTTGTTATAACTGTTTTTGGTACGATTCTTGAAAAGGGGACAGTCTAATTTTTTGTGTCCTTTTCGACCACAATAGTGACAATTGTATTTAAAATATTCTGTACCTTTTCCCATATTCTGATTATTCCTATATTGTCTTTGATCAGATTTCCTATAAGACTTTCCCGAAAACGCAGTTGCCCCAGATTCGTCTTCTGTATTATAATTCATTTTGTGTTTAACTTCTTGATCCATTAACTTAGTTTTTACAAATTCTACTGTTAATTTTTCTTGTTCCATCGTTTCTAGCGCTGTGACAATATTATCATACGATTTCGGCAATGTCAATAACAAGTGACACACAAGATCCGTTTCTTCTAGCTTTGTGCCTGTTCCTTTTAGTTCACGGATAATTTCGTCAAATGTGGCAAAATGTTTTTCTAATAATTCACCTTCTTTTAGCTTCAGGGACAACAATTTTCTTCGTAAATACAGTTGACTTGTAACACTTTTTCTTTCGAACTGTTTTTCAAGCGCTTTCCACATTTCATAGGCTGTTCCTTTATCTTTAACAATTTCCAAGTGTGAGTCTGCTATACAGCTGATTATTATTGCTTTACACTTTTTATCCTTCTTATTAAATTCTTCATTTGGTTCCTGAGTACTACTTTCTATGCATATTTTCACATCTTGCTGATCCAGTAATGACATAACTCTAAATTTCCAATTGTTAAAGTTCTTTCCTTCAAACTGCGTAATCCCAAATTTTTCGCTTGCTGCAGCCATTTTGATTTTTGGTTATCCTCTGGCTTTCAGATAGTTTCCTCTAAAAATATATTTTTACAAAGCTATACTGTTCAGATTTCTTAGCTCTGGGCCCATAACCTGTTATTTAGGCCGTAGAAATAATAGATAGTTCTTATATTCAAATGTATTTATTACATATAAACTTGAGCACCATTACAGAACAATTACAAAGTCAACTGTCAACGACTCTTCTTCTTGTACAGTCTGTTGCAGAAGTACATAGACAAAACGAACATTAATAGTTACTAATATCGATAGGTGTCACTAGTAATATAACAATTGCTCATTTATAACAATATTGCGGTTTGTTTCTTTACCCACTTGTTCTGGAAAATTAAAATTTTCTGGTACAGGCGCACCTTCCACAACAACTTTTGATAATAGGCCCATTAACTTCTCTTCTACATCCGTCAGGTCTTTCACATTCGCCGGTAAACCTCCTGTAGCAGTTTTGTTTCAAAAAACTTCTCTAGCCCGTCTTTTTGTATTTGTGCGAATTTCAGCAAAAGCCTATATGTACAATAATTATACATATTAAACGAAGGTTATATATTTATACCTTCATTTAATTTACCTTTTTCCACTGATTCACAGTTATCTGTGGTCCGTATCCACATGTGTTTAACAGAAATGAAAGTTCTTCCTACTTTTTATTAACATCCTGAATTTCTCTTTGGTTTATTTTGCCAGAGAGCAAAATTTTATTTTCCGCTATGTAGTTTATTAAAATTTCAATTTGTTTTTGTGTGGTTCATGGACCTCTTTTCTTTGTTTCTGCAAAACACTTATTAAAAATATTGCACATACATATTTGTATCTATGCACTTACCGTCATCAGACATATTTTTTTAATATATAATTATTAATTTAGCTATATATATTTTATGCGTTTCACTCACGGATTACTCACCCCACTAGACTTTTACTAGCTTATCAAACTTGACAAGCAATTATATTAAGTTAGGACATACGTTTTACAGGTTTATTTCGTCAAGTGAAACTGATTTCACAGCATTTGTTAGCGTACACGCTAAAAAGATAAATATTAACGTAATTTTTAACTACTGCCTTAGTGAATAACAATTTTATGAAGTACTGTTAACAGTGACGTTAATATTTACTTTTTAGCGTTGGATATATGTACGCTAAAAGTTTTTTTTTTTTATTGTGGTTTTATTTATTTACAACTGGCCTTAGGTAGGCCAACCAGCAAATTGGATGTATTTATACATAACATGTGTGAGGTATATGCCCAGTGGCATATCCTCGATATACAATACATTTGATTTATGTACATTTGATTTATATAAATTGTAGGTCGAGTGGCTTGGTTCTCTTGAGGCGTCTGGGGTCATCCTCGTTGTTTAGAAGGTTGATGGCGAGTTCATTTGGGTGGTTGTTCAATTTTCCTTCGTATTTCTTGGCGTATTCTCGGATATAATCTTGGACGTATTTTATTTTCAAGTCTTTATGTAACGTTTGGTTGTTTACGTACCAGGGTGCGTTAGTAATTAACCGCAAAGTTTTGTTTTGGAATCTTTGTATTATATTTGTGTTGGATTTCTTTGCGCATGCCCATAGTTGGATTCCATACGTCCATATTGGAATAATGACGGCTTTATAGAGTAGTACTTTGTTTTGTAGTGAAAGCTGAGATTTGGGACCTAGTAACCAGTACATTTTTTTGACCTTTATATCTAATTGTTTCCTTTTAGCTTGAAGGTGTTTTTGCCATTTCTGTCTCTTTTCTAGTTTTATCCCAAGGTAAGTTACATCTTCTTTTATTTCTAGGTGTTTTTCGTTCATTTTGATCTTTGGGCATGATACTTTTCGGTTTGTAAAAACTATGTGGGTAGATTTATTTTCATTAATTTTGATTCGCCATTTTGTAGCCCATTGTTCAATTTGGTCAACAGCTTTTTGTAGTGTTTTAGATGTTTCGTTCGGATTCTCGTGCGTTGCAATGATTGCGGTATCATCCGCGTAAGTAGCTGTTAACACATCTTGTGGGCATGGCATATCTGCTGTGTATATTTGGTATAGGATTGGTCCTAGTACACAGCCCTGAGGTACTCCAGCTCTGATTTGGTAGAGTTTTGATACACTTTCTCCATATCTTACTCTAAAGTACCGTTCTTCTAAATATGATTTAATGAGACTGTAATGTTGATGCGGAAGTTCTTTCTTCATTTTATATAGAAGGCCAGGATGCCAAACTCTATCAAATGCTTGGCTTATATCGATAAATACACCAGAACATACTTTTCCATACTGAAGACCATTTTCTATTTCATTTATTATGCGGTGTATTTGCTGGATGGTTGAGTGTTGTTCCCGGAAGCCAAATTGGTGTGCTGGGATTATATTTAAGTTTTCAATTTCTATAGCCAGTCTCTTTAGATATATTTTTTCGAATAGTTTAGAAAATTGTGGTAATAGAGAAATTGGTCTGTACGAGCATGTTTCATGTGCTGGTTTCCCTGGTTTGAGAATAACTATAATGTCAGCCAGTTTCCATTGAATAGGACAGTATGAGATTCTTAACATAGCATTGAAAATTTGTGTTATTAGCACTATAGCTTTTCTTGGTAGTTCTTTCAGTGTTTTTGCTGTGATAAGATCGTATCCTGGGGCTTTTTTGTTGTTCAGGAACTTGATCTCTTTACTGATTTCTGCTGGAGTGAAATACTTGGTTGGTAAGGATAATTGTAAGGGAGATTGTAAATATCTTTCAATTTCATTCTCGTCTTCTGCTCTTGTTGATGCATGTGGTTGAAAGACTTTGGAAAAGTGTTCTGCAAAAATTTCCGCTTTTTCGCTGTCTTCTCTAGCCCAAGTTGTATCTTCTTTTTTTAATGGTGGGATATGTTGGGTGGGTCTTTTTAAATGTTTTGTTGCCTTCCATAGGGAATAGTCATGTTCAGGAAGGGTAGAGAGATTATTTAGGTAGTGTTGAAACGTTTAATTTTTTATTTTTTGAATTAATTTCTTAGTTTCTTTAGTTAGAATGTTTAATTTATTTTTGTCACTAGGGTGTCTTGTTTGCTGCCAGGTACGTCTCATTTTTCTTTTTTCTGATATTTTTTCTCTTAGGGATTTTGGGTAATTTGGTGTATTTTGGTTTTTATTTCTGTTGACTGGGGTAGAATACCAGGCAGCGTTTTGGATAAGCTTTGTTATATATTTCGCAGCTTCTTCAACGTCATCGGGTGTTTTAAGTGGTATTTGTAGTTTTATGTTGTCATTGATATGTTTACGATACATTTCCCAATTGGTATTTTTATTATGTAGTTGTGGTTTTGCTTCTTTAGTTATTATGGTAGAGCACAATGTTAATATAACTGCTGAGTGATCCGATGAGAAGTCGTAATTTGATTCTATATCAGTAAAATTTTGAGAGATTCCTTTTGTAATGTAGAAGTCCAGGAGATCAGGTAGTTTATTAGGGTCAGTGGGCCAGTAAGTTGGCTTTCCTGTGCTAATATAATTGTAATTTTGTGCCTTTATAGCTTTGCACAGTTCTCGTCCTTTCGGGTTTGTTAATCGTGATCCCCATAGAGTGTGTTTTGAATTAAAGTCACCTCCTACGATGAATCTGTCACCTAAGGTTTTGAAATATTCTACAAACTCGTCTTGTTTGATTGTATGCTTCGGTGGACAGTACATTGCAGATACGGTTAAATAGCTAAAACTGTCTTTTATTTTAATATTTGTTGCTTGGATATGTTCTTTTTCGTATTTCTCTATTTCAAAGTGCTTTATTTTGTCTTTAATTATAATTGCCGTTCCTCCATGTGCTGTACCATCTGGATGGTTTGTGTAGTATGTATTATAATTAAATATTTTTAAATAATTTCGGTCTGTGAAATGTGTTTCACTGCATAGCATGATGTCTATCTTGAGTTCATTTAAGAGCACTTCTACTTCATTTCGATGTTGTGCCAGTCCGTTGGCATTCCACAGAGCAATTCTTATTGTGTTAACCATTCTGCTTGCTAATTAACGTTGTTAAGAGATTTAGTATCATTGTATTTTGTTGTAATAGTTGGTTGACCATTGTTTCAAATTTATTTAAAAATGTGGAAAGAAAAGTTTCATTATCTGAATTTGATGATTGTTGTTCGTTGTTTCCATTATGAGAGGATTTTTTCATTTGGTTAGCGTAGGTTGTATTTGTCGTTCTTGTTTGAGAATAATTTTTGTTAGGAGAATTATTTGTGTCTTGTGATATATTTTGTTTCGTTATTTTTTTTCTTGAATTTTGGAGTTGTTTATAAACTTTACAGCCTCTGTAATTTGCTGGATGAGGGCCCGAGCAGTGGATGCAAGTGGCAGGTGTATCTTTTGGTTTTTTACAGTCTTTGTATGAGTGATTTCCTGCGCATTTTACACAGTAGAATGGATAATTACAATAAGTTTTTGTATGGCCATAATCTTGGCATCGCATGCACTGTGGTATGTCTCTTTTCTTTTTAGGTGGTTCTACTATAATTTTTGTATTTAGTAGGTATTTTAATTCATATATCTTTTTATTATTTTCGGATGGCTCTTGGTCGATGAAGAACATCGGGAGTGTTTCTTTGTTTGACCAACTTTTGATATTTGACACGTTTCGAATTTCAAATCCTTCTTCTTCCAAGGCTTCTTTTATGTCTTCAACAGGGACCGATTGGTGAATATTCTTGATTACAACTCTGTAAGCTCTTTCATTTCTGGGTTGGTATGTGTGGTACGCCATGTTATTGACGTTTAGCAACCGTATTAATTTTCGATAACCATCAGAGGAGTTAGTATTTACTTTGACACTATCTTTTGCCAAAGTTTTGCAGACGAATTCATCTTTTTTTAGTGTGGTTTCAAGAGTTGCAAGCATTGATTGGTATTTAGTTACATTCTGTATATATACAGGTGGAGGTTTTGGGTCAGATTTATTTTGTTCTTCATTTGATTCATTTTGAAGATTTGTGAATATATTGGTATTTTGATATGTTTTGGATGTAGTAATTGTGTTTGATTTTTTACTGCGTCTTTCTGTTGTTTTAGTATTTTTGTCTAGTTCTCTTGTCCTTTTTAACGGACGTTTGATAGTTACTTCTTGCCAGTCTAGCCCATTACCGTTTGACGACTGGCTTAGTTGTGTTTGCGTTGCTGTGTGAGGTTTGTATAAGCTGGGGAATATTGCCCTATTTCTGTTATATATACCTGCGGGCTGGTGTATAGTGCCGTGGTTATTGGTGTCGTTGGCATTGCCATAGTTGTATATACATGTTGGAATGACGAAGCTAATGTGGTCACTACATTAGTTAAAGAATTCGTCATTATATTTAGTCCTCCACTTGTTTGTTGCATGGTAGATGATTTTTATTTGCAATAGGGTTGGCAACACTGATTTCGTCTTAAAAGATTGCCGCGCTACGGGTGCGTAAACAAGTTGCGCGCTCGCTTGCACGTGTTTTTAATAACTTTTATTTTATTTGCGTTGTTGTTTTTAACTTGAAATTGAGTTCTTTTATCTGTTTATGTTTAGAGTACACTAAGCACTATAACTGAATCACAATTTTATTTTTAATACTTGTAATTCCTAATGATTTGTAAATTCGAATTTTTTATAGCAAATCAGAACACTATCACGTCTCACGGTTGCCAACTACACGCTAAAAGTTAACGTATTTTTTAGTGAATAGACCTGAACACGTGTTAACATTAATTTTCAGGTTAGGTACACTGGTACATAAAATGGTACGCATGGACATGCATGGAAATTTTATGTTTTCTACAGGGACAGTAAATTTATAGTAAATGGAATCCCCATACAATTTTGTCGGCATCTACAGCTTTTCACGTACAGAGCGACAAAATGTTGGACGATATATCACGCGCTGTCCCTGGATATGGAGCGGCATATGCCGTCATGTGCACAAACGTGTTAACACATATTTTCCTATTAATACATCCATTTCTAAGGCACTTCGCAAAGTCATTGTTCGAGTTAAAGGCGTCGTTGAAAATAACAACTTTACCAATAACCCAATGCACCCCTTTAGATTCTGACTGTGATTTCGATAATAGGGTATCTCTAATTGCACCTGCTGTTGTAAAACAAAAGCAAGTAGAATTTTCCTGATATCTTCTATATTATTATCTTTAGTCGGCGATGTAATTAAATGTGTCAGTGGTTCAGCACGTGAGCTATTTAACGACATAACCTGTGACAATTGTTATATATCCACCGCTGATATTACACATTCTGGGAATACAAATTGTGCAGCCTAAGTTACTGATAATGAATTGATATTAGGGAATGCATTTATGTAAATGGGTAAGTGTCGCGGATGGGTACAATTTATCCACCGTACATTATTGCACAATTTATCGGCCTAAAACCAAATTCTCCACTCAGATTTGTTCGCAGGCTAAATACCTCCATCCATTCTCGCAATTCGATATTATCTCGAAGATTATATTCCTGTGTCCTTCTATGGAAGTCACGAAAAATTGGGTTCATAACAATCGGTACCTGTTCAAGTTCTCGCTGTGATACGGGCTGAAACTGACTAACATAATCTAATAAAAAAGTATCCATTGGCGGTGTCAGAAGATAGTCAACTTTAAGACTAAACCAGATATCTGTCGGCTCAATTATTTGTAGTATCCCCATTGCACGTTTCTTATGTATTCTAAAAATTGGAAAAAAATCCTTTACTGTTATTTCGATGATATGATGCAAATTCATAAGGAATTTTGGGTATTCATTTAAATCAGAGCTCTCTGCTTTCATTGTCCTTATTTTTCTAATAATCAAGCACCACTCAGATGATTGAGCATATTCAAAATCTAATTTCGGATCCATTTTTTCAACTTCTTTTGGCATTTCAATTTCCATATACATTACTTCAAATATTCTTAAGTCATTCCTGTCTTTTGAAACTTCATTTCATGTTATAATTATTGATAATGCATCTAATACATCCTTAATATTTATTAATACTTTTCAAAGTCTCTTCGGCAACTTCATCTTGCTGAGTTTTATCACCATTTTCGGCTTTCTGGGTATTAATGGTATCGTGTTTAATTTATTTCATCTCCCTCAGCTAGATACTTAACTGTTCTTCTGTGAATTGTATTTACGCTTCGATTTTAGATGTATTACTCCTCCACTACACGCTTGTTTCCAAATTTGCGCAAAATTTGTGTCCGTCGGATATCAAAAGAACTGACGATGTTTTTGATTCCTTACATCGTGATTGTTGTGGAGTAGATTCATTTACCCTTGCCGGTAGCAAGCATTCCGATTAACTTTTTCCGATTATTTTTCTTCCGTATAATCTGGATACAAAACAGCGATGGTACCACCGCGGCTGCAAACGCATATATATATATATATATATATATATATATATATATATATATATATATATATATATATATATATATATTAAAACTATTTAAGATACGTAATTCAGATAAACTTATCATTTTTAAATTTAAGTGGAGAAACAAAAAATATTTTTTTACAAAGTTGAAATATCCAGATGTGGATAATGTCTTAACCTGATGTCGTACCAATAAACACTTGTATGCTACTTTAAATTGAAGCAGATTGATTGTTATTGTGTCCCCCTCTTTGACGAACTGCACCGAATTTTATCTCTATCTTAGCTTAATTTGAAAGATAAAATAAATTTTACATACGTTGTAACAAGATCATTATATGTATAATCCAAGATAACTTTTCAAACTAACAATCATGCTTAAAAATCCCATCTTAAAAAAATATCTTTTGTATTGTTCATTTTTCTGTTTTCGAATCTTTAGTAAACACAACTACCTCAAAAATATAAAGGAAAACGCACTGAACACTGAATATTACGCATTAAATTCACAGTAGACAGCAGCTACAGCAATCGGAGATGTCTTCTTTTCGTGTTGTAAAATTTTCAGGACATAAAACTATTTTTAGCACAAAGATTTCTCGCATTTAAAATGTCAAAAATATTATTTATATTGAGACAGAATTCAACTGCCGCTTCGCAATTTTCAAAGCCGGAAATGTTACATTCTTTACAATAATTTAAAGCTGAACTGACACTGTAACTCAATGTTTGGGCAGCTACTTTAACTGTCGTTTTTTTTTTATTTCAGAATGATAGTTGATATGCCTTGCAGTTAAGTCTTAATCTTTTTCAACTTCGTGTAATAATGAAATAAATTTGCATTCAATTTTTTTTAATCTTCTCGGCTAAGTATGTTTTGCCAATACAGAACTTCAACATATGACATGAATTTAAAACTGTATAGATGCGATCCTTGGTTTTAATATGAGGAAACCAAGTTTGAAACCCATCAAAAAAGTACCCAGGTTTTTGGTCATTGCAACATTGACGAAAGGACCATCGAATGTGTCTGACCGACATTCAATTCCTGATTCAGGTAAAAGTTGTAAACATGTTTGCAACAAATTTGCTCTTTCATGTGCATTTAAATAATGAATTAGGAAGTAGGCGAATGAGACTGGTTTCTTTCATGACGAATTCATTGCAACTATTAAAAACACAAGTGCATTTCTAACTGTTGGAAATAAATCACTATCTCCAGATTCTCTGTTTCCCAAATCTACTCATACGTATCCATGATGGACGAAAGGGATAACGTTGATCAAGGACAGTGTTTATAGTTAAATAATTAAATATTATATTAACCACTTGCCTTTCAGGCTGACGAAGAACGCACTTGCGGATCTAATAAGTAATTTAATAAAGGAAAGTTCAATAATAAGTAATACACAAACACTACAAATAAAATATGAATATATTTAAAATATAAAATACCTATCAAAATAAACAATAAATGCAATAGGTTAAGGCGAGCTGGATGGTCGTCATAGAAAAGATGGTGCGCGATCATATACAAAATAATTTCGAGGGGGTATCCACCCCGGTCCACCGCGTACGATCATTATTATATGTGGACCCAGACGCGATATATTCTACTTTGTTACAACTACTCCTGTACGAAATGCAATTATATTTATATCCAGCTACACCAAAAGTAACTTAATATCGAAAAATTTCCAAACATAGCACGCAAGGAAAACTCTCTCTGAAGTAATAGCTCACCTAACATGAACTCAGAATATCAGAAAATATAATCTTAGCTAACATGTAACTTGAGCATTCGTTTCACTACTCATTTATTGTTTCTTAAACTATTATACCTAGAATTACACTACCATTAAACTTGCTGTCTCAGAATATTCATCACAATACGGTTTTGTTCGGCTGGGTAGGCATGGTCATCGGATTCCCGAGCTTAGTCGCAGTCCTGTGGTAGCCCTCTTCATTGCAAAAAAAATTAGCGCTACCATTCCCAGGTAGTTTGGGGCCACGACAACTGCATAGTGGAAGGCGAAAATAGAGAAGTATCGCCCCATCCTGGGCAAGAAACCGCAAACTTCTTCGTCGGCGTTCCATGCTAAGTTGGAGACCACTGCCGGGCTAATTACTATGATATCCTTGAGCATCTGTACGGCTTCCCATTACACGACGCGTCTCAACACTTGTATTCGCCTTACTCTCAGTAGGAAACAATAGTACACGTTGAAAACACTCTATGTCTTCTGTGTTCTTGTATTATGTGCGTGATCGGCATTGGCGTGCGAAATACAATCTTATTTTTGTACCATATTGGTAGTTCCTGGTAGTAGAACACTTTTCTTCTAAATTAGACTACTTTGGGAGTTCATTTTGCAATATAAAGTGCCTCGCCGACCAATCTGCCTACGTGACCTGGGGCATATTTTACGAGACTTTTCACAATTTCCGTCGACTCCAGCGCCAGTGTTAGTATGCTCTGTAGAATTTTTTGGCTGGGGCAATAGCGCTTCAGAATGGAGTCAAAAAATAAAAATTTACTTAAAACTTGAGCCATAAGGCTAGTGTTCGTCACCACTTTTTTAATTTTTTCGGTAGGATAATCATAATGATGTGTGGAAGATAATCAGTAATCGATTTTGTTCTGTGCGCCATACCTGTGGTTGGCATAAAAACTTTTGGTTGACGAGTTTTAGAGCAAACACCGTAGTATGCCTCCACGGTAACGTACCGCTGCTCTACTGATTAACCTTCGCCCTGCGGTTGCAGGACCTTCATATAGAACGTGCTACATCCCTGAAGGGTGGGTGAGAAAGTACTAAGTCCTTCACCAAAAAAATACTTAAATAAATAGAGATGATTTTAGATTGGGCGCCAGCTAATCATATTATGAGATTCAATGAAGGGCGATTTGCAATGTAAACGGAAACGAGAGCGGAGCAGAGAATATTACAGTGGCAACAAAACTATGAAATTACCCTTAACAACAATAATATATTGTGGCGAAAATTATATACAGCTTATACTGCCATACTGACAATGATTTACTATTTAAACACTACAGTGATTTAGTTAATTGGTTATTAACTTATAGATATAAATCAAGACTAACCTGATCATGTATGAATCATAGTACGTAAGGATGTCGGTGGAGTAGATTTTTCTATAAACGAAAAATTCGACGTAAGGGGTTGTCGTCCACTACAGTAGTGGAGAGGACCATTAACGTGGTATAGTATGTAAATTGAAAGAGCGCATAAGAAAAATGCACGACTCAAACCAATGGTACTAATGTTCGCAGTATGCAGCGCAAGAATACAATATAAAATAAAATAACTTTTAACACGAGTCCTAGTGACTACGACGACCTACTACACCTTACCTTACCGCGAGTAGCAGATCAGATTATTTTAATTAGATATAAAATCTCAACAATTAAACTGAATGTTTGGCGACAATATATCCACAATCGAACATACAAATTTGTAAAATAATATTTCAGCACATAATTTTTTCATAAAAATAAATTGGCTTATCTGCATGGGTGACGTCCAGTTGTCCTCATACCGAGCAGCGACAATGTGAACGTCCATGTTTTCGGATGATTGCAGCGGTGGTATATAACTAAATGGCATAGATGATGGTGTCTGTTTCCTCTGTTTCTCGCCGGATAAAATTCTAGTTCGGCGACAAGTATGATATTGTATGTCTCGATGCAATGCTCCGAAATAAGCTGCTTTAACGGAAGATAGAAGTTTTTTTAGTTTTAGTGGTTGCGTTGTTTCACTTGAAAAGCACCTTTTCACATAGTCTGTTCAAGTAGTTTCTGTCTTGAAGTTTATGGAACGTTGAATGTGTACCGTTTCCCAAAACAATGTTATCATCGTCTTTAAAAGTAGCCGGATATTTGTCGATGATTTTACGCACTGTAATTTACATACATTTAGTAGGATCACTTGTTTAATTTTTCTAATTTCTTTTCCAACTGCATCCATGACGCCAGTTGCTACTTTTTTATTGTTTTACTCCTTTTTCACATTCCTTCATTAAATCTGCGTCAAATGTATGCCAAGGATTATAATGTATTTGCCTAAATTCTTCTGAAATATGCTGTTCAGATTCAAGTGGAATATTTATTTGCATATCATTCTCTGTGGATGATACATCTGTGGGAAACAATATGGTCTTTAAAACTAAAGACGTAGCTGCTTCAATCACACTCCGGTACAAGTTTTGAACTGTCAAGTACTAATTTATGTAAAGCTTAAATTATAAATGACATATATATATATATATATATATATATATATATATATATATATATATATATATATATATATATATATATATATATATATATATATATAATAGACAATATTTATTTATCTCTGCATCACCAAAACTCAGAATAGCCATAAACCTTTGAAACGCCTTTCACTTACGTTGACAAAGAAACCCAAATATCTAATAAGATTGAATACTGTCACTGCTTTGCACAGTATTGGACTCTTTCATAAGAACAGTATTATAAAGTAAAACTTTTTTTACAATGTTAAACGGCTTTTGCATTACTTTTTATTGATATTAATGTTATAAATGACGATTAAATGTTAGCGCTGAAAATTAGAATATTAAAACACATTTATCACCCAAACCGGTATATACAGTATTAATGCAAAAATAATAACAAATCTAGATGACCGTCGCCTGGCCGAACCCGGTCACGCGGAATCCTCCTTCACGCCGTAATTATTTCTGTAAAAGAATTAACACATGAGAAATACTCAGTGAGGAGGCAATCATTTACAAAAGGTTCAGGCATTCACACACCGTACACACATGTTGGCAACTACGGGCAGTACCGCTAGTTACTACGGAACCTCTGCCGCTTCGGTGGTGATCCGGAGACAATCCTCTTAACCAACTGGATCAGATCACTACAGCCCTAACTGCTGCTACGCTGGCGACCACAGATGTGGGCCACTACCATGATACAAGAAAACAAGGTATGTTCACTTCGCAGCGTAAACTCGACCTACTCCGCGCATGACGTCACGTGGCAGGCAGATAAGTAAGTTTGTAATGCGGAGTAACAGATAAATCACAGTTTTTCTCGCATATATTAACAAATTTGATGAAAATTAACTCAAAACAAATATGATTACTTTTAAATATGTTTATTTTATAAATACAGTACATACTGAAGATAAATACAGTTATAAAAATATAGAAAAATACCCGAATACCATCTAATGTATGTATAACATGTAACTTGAGTACAAAATTATCTAATATTATAAAATTATTATAAAAATTTTTTAATTTTCTTTGTACTTGATTTATGAGAAGAGTGTTTTTGTAGAAGTTCTCTATTAATTTTTCGAATTTTAATATAAGTTCGCACTTTTATAAAATATTTTAAAACTTCTATAGGAATATCTTCAATGTGCTTAGTTTTAGTATGAATTTCATTAGCTAAATCCGTTATAATATTGTCGTTTTTATTGAAATTATTTCCATGAAACTTTTGAAACATATCCTCTGCAACTTTAATAATTGAAAAGAAATTTTCAGTTGGATAACTCAAATTTCCCTTGGATATGAATGTAATCCAGTTTAATGTCTCATCTATTTTATCAATTTTTTTTAAATTATTACCCAGAAATGAGTATTTTGACCTAAATCGATAAACCACATATCCAGCTAAGTATAAAAGTGCATTAGTATCTAATTCAGTTTCACATATTGTTCCTAATTCTTTGGTAAGTTCTGGAGATTGTATTACAGCTATACAATCGTCATGCAAATCTACTGCTTCTTTTTTAAAATTAATATTATTAAATAAAATTTCAGTCGCGTTAGCTTCTACTTCCTCTTGTGTAAAACTACTCTCTGATAGTGACAATGATGGTGATTTAGACTTCATTGTTACAGAAGATTCACATGTCGGTTTAATTGTATTTTCATCCGATGAAGATTGTAATTCAGTATTTTTACTACTTACAAATACAGCTGAAGCATGTTTTCCCAATATATACCATCTTAGTCGATGCTGAAAATCTATAGCAGATGGATGATCTCTTGCCCCTCCCATTGCTCGCATGTATGAATAAAAATTTTCCAATATATCTTGATTAATTCTACTTGTTATTATGTATTCAATATGAAATTTAGATTTTAATTCATTGTATAAACCAATTAAAGAATTGTTGCAAATAATAATACCATTTTGAAACGGTAATTTAGATTTTTTACCTCTCGCTCTCATATTTTCCATAACATCAGTAACTGTGTTTAAGAAATTAATTTGTATTTCCGCATTTACTCCAAAAGCATTATTACCCGATTGTTTTCCATACATTGATTTAGAATTAAATAAATCAAACCAGTCATTTAACATTTTAATAAGTTCGCTGGTTTCTTCCCAATTACCTGTGATTATACCTTTTAAGCCAGAAAATTTTAGAGCTTGTGAAACCGAATTAGATATAAGTTGAACAGCAGTTTTTACTTTTTGACGTTGTGGCCCTTTCACATCTAAATGACGACTGCTTATTTTATGCGTTATGTTTAATTCTCCACTTTTGCTTAATAACATCTCAATACATGATTTATCTATATGTTTATTATTTAACATATAACCCTGATCTAAAAAATGATTTCTAAATAATTTTATAAGATGCGGAGCATCTGCGAAAAAATAGATGTTGCGGTGTAAATCTACAGGATTTTGAATATATGTTTTATCAGAAGATATTTGTAATGATTTCCAAAGAGATAAATTACCCCCACCCATATCACAAGTAGCAGCAACTACAAAATATCCTGCATGTTCTAATTTTATTATTATATTGTACAGAATATCTTTGGTCATTTGTTGATCAAAAGCATAATAAATAATTTGTTTCCATTTTGAAATAAGCCCACGCACAAAAAGTGTCTGCACTGCTTTAAACGGACCAATGATTTTTTCTTTTGTTTTGTCTAAGTTTACTTGTCGCGATAAATAAGTTTCATCAAATGATATTACAACAATTTTTTCATTTTGTGACATTGATATTGCTTTGTTTTTTAATAATAACAAAATATCATCTAATATCCCTTCCCCTAAATTCAAATGTGTTGCCCATCGACGCAATGTTGAAAATGCCGGTAAAGGATAATTTAATTTTTCGCGTAAATATCTGTATGCTTTAGGGCTTACACTTCGTAATGAAATAGCTGATGCTATATCGTCATTAGACCATCGAATATTTTTCTTATTTTTTAAAATACATTTAACTTGACCAGTTGTAAAATATTTTGATAAAATATCTTGAAACGATTTTTCCATTTTTTCATTTTGCAAATGTAGCTGCAATTCCATCTCTTGTAACTTCATTGTTAGTTCTTCGATTTTACTTTTCAAATCCTTTTCACTTTGTTCTAATGCATCTATTTTCTTTTTATAACTTTCAATACTTTGTCTACAAATAACATTAACATAAATTAATTTAACAAGACAACATATTAAAATTAACTTGAAAATTAAAACTTACTCTGCTTCAATTTTTTCGCTTTCAAAAGTGGCATCAGCAGTAGAAGTACTTGGAAAATTTATGTTGGGTACATTAATAGGGCTAAAAAATTACAAATAACAAAAACTATACCAGTGAAGTTTCCTAAATTTTTATTTAATCTAAAATTACCTAGTATTTTTATCTTCAATCAATTCATTTACAAGTTTTTTCATTTGTCTACTTTGTGCTCTTTTTGTTCTGCTCTCTGAAATTTCCTTCTTTTTTTTTTGGTAATTTTTGTGTGGGTGAGGCATCTTGTTTTAAATTTCGCCTATATTTTGTTGTAATAGGTGTAAAATCCTCTTTTGTCAAGTCACGTTTATAGGATTCAATATTAAAATGTTCCGAACATATTCTCGCTATATATAAACAAATTAACATAATTATTATAACGATTTAAGTATTTTTTTGTAAAAACAACTTACCATTTTTAACATTAATCTTATCATCCCTGCCACACGCATTTATCCACAATTTACATAAAGTTTCATCTTTTGGAAATCTATGATATATTATCCCAGATGTCTTTTTACTAAAATTACTACACCCGTGAACCGCACAATACGACATTTTGACTTCACAGTTCAACAATTTAGATCATACTAAGTACATTTCTTAAGTATACAGAAAATAAAGCTGATCGTATGTTTATTATTGTAAGAAATAGAAAAATAAATGGTGCGCTCCTATAGTTATGAATAGCGGCAGACGGCTGCTTGCCTGCCGCGTGACGTCACACCGAGCTAGAGAGAGAGAGAAGATGTGCGCGTAGTCATACCTTCTGTATTTGTACCATGGGCCACTACAGCCTTCCCTGCTGCTACGCTGGCGACCCTCGGGTTCACACGAGCGGCCACTACGGAACCACTGCCGCTTCGGTGGTGACCCGGAGACATTCCTCTTAACCAACTGGATCAGATCACTACAGCCCTAACTGCTGCTGCCGTTGGCGACACCAGATGCGGGTCACTACAGCCTTCCCTGCTGCTACGCTGGCGACCCTCGGGTTCACACGAGCGGCCACTACGGAACCACTGCCGCTTCGGTGGTGATCCGGAGACATTCCTCTTAACCAACTGGATCAGATCACTACAGCCGTAACTGCTGCTGCCATTGGCGACCACAGATGCGGGTCACTACAGCCTTCCCTGCTGCTACCGTTGGCGACCCTCGGGTTCACACGATGCGGCAACTACAGTACCCAGTACTGCTCACACGCACACCCACAATCATACACATGCTAGATTAACTCTCTCACCTGAATCACTATAATATCGATGTTCTCACACTGAAATCTAGAAATAAACTGAAATAAAATACGTGAATACCAGTATCATTAAATGTAGCTCTTATCCAACAGCATCGGTTACGTACCTAAATAGCTAATTAGAGACAAAACATAATAAATTTAATAAAAATAATCTTACGCAAAATAATATCTGTGACATTATTATTTTTGGCATATTATGTACAACCATCATCTAGCATATTACATTAAATAGCACGTTTCGTGTGACATCCGCATATCATCGGCAAGAAGAAATTCGAAGTTTACATAAATATTACATATTATAAGATTACAGAGCCCATTACTTATTGGGAACTGCTGCAAAAAATGTGTTTTCTGCACGGCAGCTGGCGAAGTTCTGATGCAGTAAATGAAATTCTTATCCTACAAAAAAATTATAATATGTCGTTAGTATAATTAATATTCAAAACTGGCTACGTTAATCCAGGCTAATTTACTTGAACTCTAACTAAAGTTAAACCAATAATATTGTTTTTTTTTGTAATAAGTATCTTTGTGTCTTTGGGTAGGATTATGGATTACATAGTGTATTGTTCTATAAGATATAGTATAGGACACGATATATGGTTAATCCCTTGGGCTTGGTAATGGATTTGGTTTACCCTCACAACGGATGGTGGCACTAATATTGAAATATGTAAATACAATATAATTAAATTATTAAATCTTTACTTTAAAAAAATCCATCCTGGACTCTTTTGCGTGAATAAAATGTTCTACCACTTTTTTATTTTATTCATGAATGTCATTGATCACATATCTTTCGATGGATAACATGGTGCTCCTTAAAAATGTTTTTATTCTTTTAAGTGTAGAAAAACAGCGTTCACATTCCACAGTAGTCACAGGTATTGTAGAAATAATATTTAGTAATTTAACACATTTAGAAAATGATGTTAAATTATTGCTAATTATCATTTGTAACAATGATAGAGCACTATCTACATTTGCAAAATTCTAAGTCCTTCCTCGAAATTCATTTGTGTAGCAACAATTTTATGTAATATTTCGCACACAGATACAGACGACATCTTCGTATCTCAGTGAGTACTAGATGATTACAATTCAACAATAAACAATAACAGATTACCGCAGAAAATGCCAGACACACTCAGAAATCTTCGTTTCAATTGGGCTCTGCCCGGATCAGGTTTATTGCAGTGATATTAAGCTCGCTGCTATTGGTCAAAACTCGAGTTAAAGTAGTGGAAGACCGGGACGAAAATATTTGTGCCCTAGCTTCTAGCAGCCCCCGACGTGGTGGTCTACTTCACCTCTCGGGCAGAGCCACCTCTGTTCACTAAGTGAAAGCTTGGGTTTCATAGCTGAGAAATACAGACACTTGTCTAATTCTCAACCCCATGAACATTACTACACATACAGTACACGCACATACACACAACACCCTGAAGAGGAGCTAGTTTCTCCTATACCGGGGCACACGCATTACATTTACCTTTTTTAGCAGCATCTCTGTACGTGTACACATCACAATAGGCTATCAAGCTACCCGCGGTGTATTGAGAATTGCATAATAATGATAGTAAATAAATAATAATTACTGTATTTTAAAAATGTGTATGTACTTGATTATTTATTTTTTCTTGTCTTTTTATTTGATAGGGTTGCGCCCCTGTGCCCTGCAGCACAAGCCTCCACTGCCGTAAATATATTGGGATGGTATTAAGAAACATTTTATATTCTTAAAACTGAAATGAGGGTTAATATTGCATAGATAATTAGGCATGTTAGATTAGGATAGATAAGCTATTTACTTTTAAATTTACCGTAACAGTGCAACTACAAATAGACTCTTAATATAAGTTGTTCCTCAGTTGCAATCTTACTGTAAGTATACGAGTTAGTGTCGTGAAATTTAATTATTTTAAATCAGTCTTTGTATTGCTGTACCATAAATTTAGATATAATCATTTGTTTATGGTACTCTAGTACGGGTGAGTAAATTCAATTCCCAAATATATTGTCCAGTATTACCTATACGAGTACGTATATTTTTGCTTTAATCTAATCCTGGAAATTACAAGCATTGACAAACCTAAGGCAATTTGTGGTACACCGCACTAAACTGTTCTTTTGTATTTTTATAGCATACGGATTTTCTACCTGTTTATACCTAGTTTTTTCAAGTTTATATAAGAATCGTCATCACTATATTTTTGAAACGTTGATAAGAACTATTAGTGATCCATATATAAATTTTTAATCGTAAATAGACTATTCTGGCCTTAAGTTTCAAGGATAATTTAGATAAGCAACGAATAAAGAATTTGTTAAAAATACATAGACCCTGCAGGGATTTGCACCCTTGACCGTCTCATATCTTGTGAAATGCACTTAGTAATAATTAGTTTTGAAATGTCTTCTGATATTCCTTTTTGAAATTGATGTATTAAATCTTTATCGTCATTATTTTCCCAATAATTTTGTACCTACTATTTTTTCTTGTGGCATACTGCTCTACACTATCTTTTGGTCTTTGGAAACATTTACTTAAATTTACTTGACCCTGACCTGGTATAATTTTTCGAATATATTTTTTAAAGTATTTTTAAAAGTTGTAAAAGGGACATCGTCGCTACTTAATTGTGCATCTGTTTCAAGATAGCTGAATGCATTACCCGTTAAATGATATTTTGCGATAGCTACTGTTTCAGCTTCTGTCCATGAATCAATTTTAGCTCTTTGTGAAATTATTTTATATTTTCATGAGTTTTCCCGGAAAATTTCGGAATTCCTACCAAGGATTGACCAATTGTTCTTGCAGAAATAAATATAGTTGTTGATGTTGGCCTCATAGGGTTCATGGCTGTTGAAGATGTTAGAGTCGTAGTTCTCTGTACGTCCGTAATAGTCTGAGTATCTTTCGGCATTAAAAAAATACTTTGAAAGAAAAGTACTAATGAAAATTAAAAAAAATATTTTCAATACTAATTTAAAAAAGATAATAATAAATTACGCACAATAATTTGTTTACACAGTACGACCATCCGGTATATACAACCTCAGCAATTCATAAATTTATTATCGTTTCAATTATCGACGATGGTGTAGGTTCCGACATAAGTACTCGTATATCATCACGCTGAGTAAGACTACTTTCATGTAATTCAATTACATCTGTCCAGTTCTGGCTCTCCGATTGCCCAGCCTCCTCTTCCAATAATTCGGGCACTTTTTCAGTTCCAATTATACTATTATAACTTGTTTTTTCGTTGCTTGCCAGTGTAAGCGTACTGTATGTTCTGTGATAATTATTTAATTTTATTAATGGTATTTTTAAAAAGAGAGACATAAATGACATACTTTTAGGCTTTATATGATCATCCAGAAATTGCATCAAGTACATTTGGTACCACTTATGCCGTTTCGAAACACCAGCTCCACTTCTTGACTCTGACTCCAAGTTTTCCATATTCTTTTCTCTTATGTATTTCTGACGGAGAGCCTTCAATTTGCTTTGAGCATCTTGTCCTACAAATTATTTTAATAAATTGAAAGTTTATTTTATTTTTAAATTTGTTTAGTTACCAGACATATTGAACATAACACCTATTCTTTCCCATTCTGCGTCTTTTAATTTGGTGTTTTTAAATCCACTCCAACTTTTGTCGTATAACATTTTCTTACTTTCGAGTATTGAAATAAAAGACTCTTCTGCCATCTCTACCACTCAATAAAAATATTTTTATAATTTAAAGCCAATCTACTAGGAATACGTGTTCGCGTTTCAACAATGTTTGGTTTAAATGACAGGTGACAGGTAAACAGCGGGAAAACACTGTGCGAAGGCTGCGGCATCTGGCGTATTTTGGTAAACTACTGTCAATTACGAATAGTGTTTTTTTTCACACAACCCTGGTTCCTTAAGTGTTAATTTCATGTATTGTGAACGCAGTTTTCTTTCTTCTGACGACTAACCATAACCACTAACTATAACTACTAACACAAACTACTAATTTCGTGTTGTGAATGAGGCTTAAGACTGGAATTGGCAACCATTCATTATAAATGCAGGATTAGTCCTCTGCATCCGCAGCGCTATCTTTTGCCATATTTTTTTTGTCTTTTCGGCCCGTTGTTAAAATCATCCTGGCTCTCTTCAAATAGACTTAACAACAATTGGATGCAGGCCGTGCTCCAAATGTATTTGGGTCTTTCTGCGCAAATATGTATACAATTTGGTTTATGTAACACAGAAATATATATACATGGTGAGTCTGGGAAGACGCCCCCCCCCTTTAACTTTTTTATTATAAGTAATAGAAAAAATGGGTCATATAAAAGTTTTATTATTTTACATATACTATTTGATGGCAGATGTAGATATTTTTTATAAAGTCAGGTTTACAAGATACGACTATCAACTTTTATTTTTCAAATGGCAACCTGTAATTATTTTAATAAAATAGAGACCGCCATTTTTTTCTCCTTTCGACGATGTATTATTTTTCAAATACAAAATAATACATCGTTGAATAGAGAAAAAAAATGGCGGGTTCTATTTTATTAAAATAATTATAGGTTGCCATTTGAAAAATTAAAGTTGATAGTCGTATATTGTAAACCTGACTTTATTAAAAATAGCTACATCTGCCATCAAATAGTATATGTAAAATAATAAAACTTTTATATGAGCCATTTTTTGCTATTATAATAAAAAAGTTAAAGAGGGGGGGCGTCTTCCCAGACACCCTGTATATATATATATATATATATATATATATATATATATATATATATATATATATATATATATATATATGTTACAACTGCAAAGCGACTGAACAAATCATCGTATACAACTCCATAGACGAACAAAATGTTGCGGAAATTTTGTTTTTAACGATATTTTGACAAATGCCCGCCTATTACTAAACACTCGAACGCAAAATGTGTATAAAATCTAACCCAACAAAATAATGTTTATTTTTACTTACCTCTGTCAGCCCTTTCTAATTTACTACGAGTGAGTTTAAAATACATTTACTACATTCACAACTTCTATATTTAAAACAAACACTTTCGTTGGTAGTAAGCAATGGCGTCAAAAACATGAAACGTGCTTACAATGCTTACAGTGGTTGAGCACTGTTAGCATGATATGATGACGTCACCTCTGACGTCATACACCTCACAGCGTAAACTTTGAGCGTTGAAAGCATGATTCGGACCAACTGTTGGCGCGCTGTCGGTACTGAAAGCGTGATTCGGACCGCACCCTGTCTCAACTCAAAATGTGTCGTTTTTCCTGACCGACAACTTGCACACCTTCTAGCAACACTGTTCTTGCCATGATGAATATGAACTAGCGTAAAAGTAAAACTGACACAACTGCCATCTGGCAGATGAATTGCGAGTTAGAGATGTGACGTTCTTCGTGTACGCGGGGGCACGCTATACGTATTTGTCACTGACATAACCTAAAAATGGGCATTTTTTGAGTTGTGTCACTGTTTACGCCGGAGTGATATATATCGCACCCCGGCAAGAACAGTGACATAATTAAAAATCACAGTATTTGAGATATAACTAATAAAAGAAAACAAGAAAACTTATATTGAAATAGTATAAGCTTCTTTTAAATTTCAGATAATTATTTTTGGCAATGAATTCTACTTTATTCCATAGAATATTATTATCAATCTGTAAATCAGCTACTGTTAAGTATGGGGTGATAACAGGTGAAAAAAAGTGACGTCTTTGAGTTATGTTACTTTTCTTGCTTCACTAATTTAATTTTTTTTTTGTTATGACCCCTCAAGTAATACTTATGTCACTTTTCAAGCCAAAATTATTATATTTTTTTACTTGTGACTTTTGACCTCAGTTAAGGTAACTACTTAATGAAAAACAATAAATTAAATTTGAACTAAATGGTTATATTTCCTTATTTAAAATACAAAATATTAAATGAAAATGAAGTAATTAGTAAACAATTTACATAAACATTGAGTCATAAATGGGCTTATACAATATGGGAATACTTTTCGCCGAGATAAGGGATTCAATATGAGATTTCTTTAAAGCAGAAATGTCAATTTTTTTTGTATGCCGGAACGCATTTTATTGAAGAGATGCACTCTTGCTTTCTCCTGGTATTATTGACATTAATCTGCGCATATTCTTTTTGTTTGTATGTCGTTTTCACAAAAATAATACCGGGGTCAGTCTTTTGCACTTTTATTACTTTAATGTCGCTTGTTTTTATCTGTTCGTTGTTTGATGTTTTGTTATAGTTTAATCCTATCTTCTGGGAGAGTTTTTTCAAGTCTATAAAATCTTCGTGATTCAGTTCTGTTACTCTATACGGATTTCCTGTTTTTCTCGCAGACCGAATTAATCTGACGTAATCAGTGGGAATATAGATAGGACCCGATTTAAGAGCTCGTTTAATTGACTTCTCTATGACAGAGTGCACATTGTCCCCTTCATTTTGGGTGTGACCCCTGATCAGAAATTTATGTGTGATCGATTTGATTTTAAATTTTTGCACAGCGTATAGGTACATTCCTATTATGAATTTGTTCTTTTGCTGGCCGCAACAATTATCCGAGTAGAGTACAATTTCAAAGTTATCGTCGTTTATGGCGTTAGCTTTTTCTTCTAAGTATTTCAGAACGCAAGAGCCGATTTCTATGGAACCTCTATTTCCTTTACCTTCATGCCAAAAAAAGCACTCGACGTAATCTGACTGACTGAAGTTCATTCACTGTTAAGTTGTAGCTGTTGATTTTGCTTTTATAATAAAAGATAGACGTATAATAATAATAATACTATAATTTTTCCATCGCTTCCTTTTGCTTTGTTTTTATCCTCTTTTTTCTCTGCTCTTGACAAAATTTTGTCCATTAAATGTTCGTCATATTTTTCCTGTATCGCTCCTTTTTCTTCTTCCCTTTCGTTGTTGTACGAGCTGCATAAGTCGCACTGATCTTTTTTGGGGGTGAAAAAAGAGATGTTAAAGTTGCTGTTGAAAATTCGGAAATATATCGTGAGATTTGCATAAGGAACGTTTTTTTCAATGCACTCATTTTTGTAATCGCGATGTAAATCAGCCAGGCTTTTTCCACCTTCTATAAACTCCCGAGTAGATTGCGCGCGCAGATAATGACTGTCAATTCTTGGGATTGTATTAATATGAGCAACGACACCATCTTTTATTGCCGGATCTACTTTAAAATGGTTTCCGTGTTTTCCTCTTAGGTCTTCTTGCAGAAACCCTTCGTTTAATTTGGCTATCACAGTCCTAATAGGTCGATCATTGATGTCCAGCGTGGCCTTGAAGAAAAATTTGCAAACACGTACGTGAACTTCGTTGATTACGAAATGGAATGCATGGTTACATTGGCGCCTACTTCCTTCTCTTTTGTACTGATACTGAGGTTTAACGGCGGTCATACATCTAGAGATAAATTCTCGCTGCGGTTTCAGACTATTAAGTGACCAGTACTTTTTAAATATTGCGAGCCTTTTATCTTCTTCTATTTTGCTTGAGCATTTTAGTTTGCATTTTTCATTACACGCTGGACGTACCTTTTTCGCCGGCATTTTTGTTTTGCGAATTGATGATGTATACGGTTTTCCACTATTTCGGAGAAGTATCGCTTTAGGCTTTATCCACTCATCCGGATTTGCTTTCCTTTTCTTACCTTTTTTCTTGTTATCTGCTTGATAATTGTCTGATTCTGCACCCTCTGTCTCGTTAGTAATATTTTCATTTTCTTCCGATCCTGATGACTCCGACGCGTTTTCATAATCAGAATATGATGATGGACGAAAATGTGGATCTAAGTCTGAATCATCCACGGTTTCATCTTTTGATTCTTTTTGTTCTGCACATGATTTAACCCGTTGTAACCTTAATCGCCTTGTATGCTGATTTTCAGTGCACTGCCATCTTGAATGTGTTCCTTGATCTTCTAGTACTATTTCATTCTTCAATTCCATATCTTTCGTTGCATTTTCTTGTTCTTGGGTTTCTTCTTCAGCACACTCCCATCTAAAATGTTTTGTTTGATCTTCCTGTACTGTTCCGTTGGAAAGCTCCGGCACTTCACTCACGTTTTCTTGTCTTTTGCTTTCTTCTATATTATTCTCTTCACAAATCTGATTTTCGTCATCGTTTGTCTCAGTTTGGAAACTTTTATTGTCGGGGCTTCTGTTAAGTCTTACGCTTTGTACAGTGTTCTTCACTTCACCAATCAAGGCTGCCTTAGACTCCATGATGTTCAAAACAATGCTTTTGTCAGATACTAGTCTCGTACGTTTCAATTGCTCCAAATTCGACTTTTGTCTTTCTTCAATTTCAGCAGCAGCAGCTACTACCATTTTCCAACCTCTGCCTACCTTGTATCCTTGATCTGGGTCCAGATCAAGGCTGGGTCCATAACTAACCTACAACAAACAAATTTTAAGCTACATTATTTGATACACAACACAAAATACTAACACTCTCAGTCAGGAAACGTGGCACAAAATCAAATAAAACAGTACAAGATAATAGGTTTAGTGATAATTGATTCAAGAAAAGTCACACTTTTGTCTTTATGACGATATTAAAAATTATATTCCACTTACCTTACTACACGAAAACTGTCACAACTCGAAATGTGTCGTTTTTCTTGACCGACAACTTGCACACCTTCTTCTTGCAACACTGAAGTGACACTGTTCTTGCCATGATGAATAAGAACTAGCGTAAAAGTAAAACTGACACAACTGCCCTCTGGCAGATGAATTGCGAGTTAGAGATGTGATGTTTTTCGTGCACGCGGGGGCACACCATACGCATTTGTCACAGACATAATCTCAAAATGAGCATTTTTTGAGTTGTGTCACTGTTCTCGCCGGGGTGCGATATATATATATATATATATATATATATATATATATATATAAATTAAATTCTCGATTTAATAATTGTTTAAAAATTTTTATTTATTTAATTACGATACAACAGCATAACTGCCCAAAGACTTAAATGAACTGAACAAGCTTATCTAATTCTACAGCCTATTTAAACTGTTTCTTATCATACGTGTGGGTAGATGGAAACTTTCCAAGGGAAGCTTGGTTGATGTCTCACTTACACAAACAGGATATGATTATTGTGAAATATCTACAGGGCCTTACATAATTCCTCCCTTCCAAAATTTTACAATAATTATAGAATGTTATTTTATTGTTTCTAATTCTATATCTATTTGGTTATTACCTTGTAATTTCTTTTGTTTACATAGGTTCACAAACTTATTCTTATATCTATAACATATCATGAATATTATAACAATAGTAATTATACAATACAAGATGTAAGAATGATGGTTACTATTTGTTTGTAATTCTTTTATTTGTGGAACATTTTTCATATTTATATTTACTGGTGTTATATCTTTCCATTCGGTGTGATTTGTTATTCTTAAAGTATTAAAGGAATTAAAATTTTCAAATTGTATTTCTTTATGTGTTTCTTGAATAATGTTGAATTTAAAATTATTTATTTTACATTTTTCCTTCAGTTTGAATTTATATATTCCTTGTATATTTTTATTTAATGTATTTGTTTGACAATTGATTTGAATTTGTTGTTCTTTAGGGCTTATAATTATTAAGTCATTTGTATTCTCAATTTGTTCCCATGTGTTTTCTAATTTTATATTATGATATGTACAACCATCGTTCTTTTGGTCTTTTACAATATTCGTGATACATTTGTTTATACTAATATATCGACTATTACAATAATATATTTTATTTATTTGTATACAGTTATAAGTGCTATATTTATTTCTATCATCTACATAATAAATGCTTTGTTTCTCATTGAGTATAATGAGGGTATTATCTTTATACATAGGGATTGGAGTGAACTGAAATAATGGATAAGAATTTTGTGTAAATGTAGGGATATTTATTATGAAGTGTATTTGTTCATTGTCATTTCTAATATGTTTCAATGATTTCATTGTTTTAGTCTATTAATTCGAATATTTTTAGTACCTAGTTGATCTTTTACTTTTACTTTGCCTAATATTGGGTCGTATTCTTCTACTTTAATTTTTCTGAATAATGGTTTTTTAAATTTTGTTATAAGTCTAGGGTTTTCTTTAGCGAATATTTTATCTTTTATCTGTAAAGGATTATTATTTTCTTTATAACGTTGTTGTTTTTCTGTTTCGATTTTTGTTTTAATGATGTCAAATAGTTTGGTTTGTTCTTCTTTATATTCTTGAATTAATTCTTCATTTATGAGTGGGACTGTTTTAAAAGGTACTTCGTTATTTTTACCAAATAATATTTCATTAGGGGTTAATTTTGCAATGGAATGTTTTGTATTATTATAAGCCAATATTACTAATTCTAATTTTTCTAACAATGTTTTATTATTAAATTTATTGTTATTTTCTATTAAACGTAGATGTTCTATGAGGGTAGAATGCAATCTTTCAATTGCGTTACTTTTTGGATTATTTACGCAAGTAATATGACTTTCTATATTATGTATTCTGAGTAGGTCTTGTATGAGACTGCCTTTAAATTCAGGACCGGAATCCATTATAATTTTGTTTGGTATAGTAAATGTTTGGAAGTATTTTATTAATTGATTCAGGACACATCTTGAGGATTTATTTTCAAGATAATATATTTGTCCTTGTTTGGAAAACTGATCGTAGATTGTTAGGAAGTAGTTCTTATCTAGACATAGTAAATCCATATTTATTATCTCAAAAGGTTTAGAGGGTGTTGGGGTGAGATTATCAGTTGCTGGTATTGGTTTCCTGTTATACTTATTCAATTTACAGTGGTCGCAATTATTAACGTATTCGGTAATGCTTTTTATCATATTCGGCCAAAAATATTTATCTTTTAATGCATTTAATGTTGCTACGATACCATGATGATTTGTTAATCCGTTGTGGAAATTGTGAATTGTTTCTATTTGTTCATCCGCGTCTTCTATATCTGTTACGATTTTATTACAAGCGATTATTTTTATGGTATCATATTCAAAATTATTTTTTATTGTTTTTGAAAGTAATAAGTCTAGATCTTTTTCTATTATTGCGTAATAGCGTAATTTTGGAATAATGTACTCTTTTAAGAATTTTATGATTTCTTCTTCCAACCTCAATTTATTGAATTTACAGTGTATTCTTATTTTATTATGATCAAATAGTCGTTTTGTTTCAATTTCGGTATTTCCGTCGTGTGTTTCTAATATTAATTGATTATTTGCTATGTTGAGTCTATCATTTATAAATCTTAATCCGTTTACAAGGTTTTCTGGATCTGAGTGTATCGTATTATTGTCGCTATCAATATTATTTATTAGATCGTTATGATTTGTTTCAGGGGGCGTATATAAATTAATTTGTATATTTGTGTCTTCAAATATTTTTAAAATTTTATTTGAAACGTCTTCCCATTTTAATTCGTTTAGTCCACATCCTAATTTTGGAATATTAATTTCATGTAATTCGTTTAATATCATATAATCTCGTAATTCTTTAAGAGGTTTATCTAAATTTTTAATGGTAGGCATGTCATTGAATTTTTCTTTTATAATTAAATGAAATATTGTTTTGTTATTAATGTGTTGTATAATAATGTTCTTATTATTGTCTTTTTGGTTATTACAGTATTCTTTACTTTGGAATGAATCATCTATATCTTTGGCTAAACCTTGTGTCATGTTAAAGTCTTTTGATATACAATGTGCAAATATTTTTGTATTAGTTACGTCTCCTATATGTTTTATGATATGTGTTTCGTTTCTTTGTCGTGATAGATTATCGGCGATAACGTTCATTTTTCCTTGTAAATATTCTATTTCGAAATTATATTCATTTAATTCTATTTTCCAACGCATAAGTTTTTGATTTGGATTTTTCATGTTGAATAGCCATACAAGTGGTCTGTGATCGGTTTTTATAATGAATTTTCTCCCGTATATGTAAGTTCGAAAGTTTTTTATGGATTGTATTATTGCAAGTAATTCTTTTTCTATGGTACTATAATTTTGTTCAGCATTACTTAGTGTTTTTGAAAAATATGCTATTGGCATTTCTTTATTATTTTCATTTTTTTGAAGTAGTACAGATCCTATAGCAAAATCTGAAGCATCGGTTGTAAGAATAAATTTTTTATTGAAGTCGGGATATTGTAATATTGGTGAACTGGTTAGTGTTTCTTTACATTTATTAAAACAATTTCTGTATTGTTCATTGTAGATATCAATAGTTTGACCATTTCGTAAACAGCGTGTAAAAGGTTTTGTGAGTTTTGCAAAGTCAGGAATGAATTTACGATACCATCCGATAGTACCAAGGAATTGTTTAATTTCTTTTTTTTGTTTTTGGAATGTTTAAATTTTTTATATTTTCGACTTTTGATGGGTCTGTTTTTATACCGTCTTGTGTAATAATGTAACCGAGATATGTAGTCTGATTTTTTAAAAATTCGGATTTATCAATTTGTACTTTAAGATTTGCTTTTCTAAGTTTTTCGAAAACTAAAGTTATGTTTTTTAAATGCTCGTCTAATGTTTTTCCAAAGATAATTATATCGTCGAGATACACTAAGCAAATTTTGTTTACTAAGTCGCCTAATGCAATATTCATCATTCTTTGAAATGTGGCTGGTGCGTTTTTGAGTCCAAAAGGCATGCGAATAAATTCATAATGACCAGATGTTGTGGAAAATGCAGTTTTTTCAATGTCGTCTTGATTCATTAATATTTGGTGAAAGCCAGAGTGTAAATCGAGTGTTGTAAAATATTTAGAGGGTCCTATATGGTCTAAAAGAGTATCTATATTAGGGATTGGGAATCTATCGTCTTTTGTTTTACTGTTTAATTTTCTGAAATCAATAACTAGTCTAGTTTTGCGTTTGCCAGATGCATCTAATTTTTTTTGGTACAATCCAAATAGGTGAATTCCAGGGAGAATGTGAAGGTTGAATTACATTTTCTTTTAATAAAGTTTGAACGTGTTCTTCGATGTCTTTTTCGTATATTTGTGGAAGTCTATAATTTTTTGTGTGTATAGGAGTTTCCTCGTTAACTATTATTTTATGTGAACAGATATTAGTGCTAGATAATTTTTCGTCTTTCTTTGGGAATAAGTCTTCGTATTCTGTGATGACTTTATTCAATTTTTGGTTTTCTAGATTATTTAGGTGTTCGTTTCGAATTTGAATGTTATTGTTTTGTTTTATTGTATCTGAATATACTTGTAGTGATTTTTCTTTTCCCTGTACTTTAACAATATTCTTTGTGAAATCGATTTGTATATTTAAATCTTTGAATGCTTCTATACCCAAAAGTAGGTTGTATTCTTTGTGAAAGTTATAAACATAACATTTGACTGGAATTTTGTTTAATTTTAATATAACATATTCGTTTATTGTAGTTTTACCATTTACAGTTTTAAAGGTGCATTTTTCTTTATAAGTTTTCATATTTTTAATCTTGACTAATTCCGGAGTTATTAAATTTATACTAGAGCCTGTATCAAAAAGAATAGTGTAATCTTGTATCTGTAAAGATGGGAGGTTATACGTGATGCTTGACATTACGTGTTTTGTTCGTCCTCTTCGTTTTCTACCTCTAAAAAAGCGTCTTCGTCTATTTCGGATTCGCGTTCTGTGTCAATTAATTGTTCTATCGTAATTGAGTCGTCTGTCTCGTCAATATTATAATTTTGTTTTATAGTTTGTGTTGACATAGGATCAGTTAAACGAGTCTGTTGTGTCATGGGTTTTGGTTGAAAGGAACGTTTTGTTTCATAGAAATTTTTTAAATTTTGTCTCGGTGCGAATGGTGTAGGCTGTTTATTATTATTGTTTAATTGTATGGGTTTTGAGGGGAATTGTTGACCTGGGAATTTCTTAGGAGGTATGTTGAATGAGAAATTTGATTTTTCTTTTAGCATCGGTGATTGATGTGAAAAATTAAATTCGTTTCGCAAGAGAGTTTCGCATTGTTCTAACGATTGTGGATTCTTTACAATAAAGGATCCTCGTATAGTGATTGGTAATAATGAAATAAAATGTGAAATAACAAGTTTCTGATTTTCCGTGATTACCGCATTTTTTTGAAGTTGACTATATTCCGTTAAAAGTATTTTTGATTTATATTGCGAAAATCTCTGTGAAATGGACTCTAAAGTTTTTTCAGAATTAATTTTATTTCTAGTTTGTAATATTTCTAATAAAATGGTTTCTGCTGTACTTTTATCACAAAAGTTTGATGTTAAGTACGCATTTAATTCTTCCCAGTCTGCGAATTTATTTTCAGCTAATAATTCAGCAGCTTTGTGGGTGAGTTTATTTTTTATTAATCCAAATAAATATGTTTTTTGAATAGCATTTATTTGGATGCTAGTTAGTGTGGTATACACATCATCTACAGCTGATATAAAATTATTAAGAATTTTAATATTTCCATCATAATGAGGAATGATCTCTGAGAGATTTTTGAGTTCTGCTAACGTAGTAGTCATTTTTAAATTTATATTGTCTAAGCGACTGGGTCTCAATAAAACTTTGTTTATTGGACTGTTATTATTTTCTAATTCTAACGAATTGTTAAGATTCATAAATATTATTTGTGTGTGTTGAGACTGTGCCGGTCTCTCGATACTTTTATTACTAGTCTTTGCTAGAAGTATCCCTTTGTATAATAATTAATAATAATTATAATTAACTTACAAGGGTAATAACAATATAATAATTGTTAAGTGTTTTACGGACATCCCCGGGTTCGTGTGTTCGTCTGGCGGCTCGAAGAACGTGAACGGCTTACAGGACAGCAAGATCTCTCTGGTTGGCAGGAGACGTGAACTGCAGGTCGGACAGCAAGTTTTTCTTTCTTCTGTTGTACGTTGTCTTCGAAGGAACTTGGGTTTCTCTCGTGAAGTCTGCGTTTCTGATGTTTCCACGGACTATTGGAGACGAGTGTGGTAGAAAGCGGAGTTCTTCGTAGATTCGATGATTTTGGATTTTTCAGAATAAAGAATAAATATTCACCATACGATGTCGATTTGATTGATCGTATTTTTCTGATAATCCTACCGACTGCGCCTATTAAATTCTCGATTTAATAATTGTTTAAATTTTTTTATTTATTTAATTACGATACAACAGCATAACTGCCCAAAGACTTAAATGAACTGAACAAGCTTATCTAATTCTACAGCCTATTTAAACTGTTTCTTATCATACGTGTGGGTAGATGGAAACTTTCCAAGGGAAGCTTGGTTGATGTCTCACTTACACAAACAGGATATGATTATTGTGAAATATCTACAGGGCCTTACATAATTTATATATATATATATATATATATATATATATATATATATATATATATATATATATATATATATATATATAAGAAAACAAATAGCGGGAATGCAGTCTAGGAGTATGTTGGGCTCTAGTAAATAATTGTCTCTCTTTACAATTAACCAAGCTTTCGGTTATTTATTTTATCCATCCTCAGGGTTCTAAAATATGTTATAATTATTACAAATAAATTACAATTTTGCAATTTAAAAATTTGTTACTTACATTGTGTGAGATTAAGTATTAAAAATTATATCTACGTTGTACATCGTTTTTTGGAGAAAGAAATTTTGAAAAATTTTCAGTTTTGTTCTTGTAACATTTTTAATAACAGTAAGTAATGTATTGTCGAAATATCACAGTGTAAAATTTTGACTAAAAAATTTACTTTTTATCACAGTGTGTTTTATAAAAACTATTATACATGACATTAATTCTACTTTAATTAAGAACTTGTTTTTACTGATTTCTAACTTTAAAATTGTTTTGGCTGCATTTTGGGGTTAAATGGTAATACAAAGAAGATATTCACTTACCAAAATGTCGCAAGAGGGACGGCGCGAAAATTTTGCTTTAAATTAAAATTTTTAATAATTTGTAATACAAACGAGGAATTGCAAAGAAAGAAAATTAAAAATTGTTGTGATGAAGTGTAGAGTTTGAATTGTTATTTATATTGTAGGGGGATACTTTTTCTTAGTCAAGTGTAATAAATAATTATATATGTGGCTCAAGTTGTCAATATCATTCATGCTATTTTCAGTGTTATATAATATGTACCATCTCGAGAAAATGTCTCTTCGATGCATGAGATTCTGTTGCTAATATTTTTACGTCCTCATAAGCCGCAGTATGTATAAATTCTTTCAGATGTTGGCTTAGAGCCATCGATTGTGGTTTTCGTCTTGTGTCACTTTTATGGGCGGTGATTCGGTCTTTTAATAATCTGCAAGTCTGTTCGATGTACGTTTCGTTACAATTGCTGAATGGTATACTATAGATTACATTTGATTGTTTTAAAATTGGTACAGGATCTTTTAGTTTTGTAAATAATTTCTTAGTTGTAGTGCAGTTTCTAAGGCTGATTTTCACAGAGTCGTCCGATAGGATTTTTTGTAGTTGTTGTGTTACTTCTGGTATGTATGGAAGTGATGCGTATTTGACTTGCTGGGTATTATTTTGTTCATTGTTTCGTGGTTGTGCGTCATTTTGATGAGAGGTGTTAAATATTAATTTATTTAAAAAATTGATGGGCTAACCATTTTCAAGTAATATATGTCTTAATTTTGTTAAATTTTTCTGGTGAAATGTTTCATGTGATAATTTGAGAATTCTCGACTTTAAGACTAAGATGACGTTAAATTTTAGACGTTTTGGTTTTACTGATTTATAATGAATATAGCGCCCTGATGCAATCTGTTTTTTATACCAGTCTGAGTCTTGAGCCACATATATAATTATTTATTACACTAGACTAAGAAAAAGTATCCCCCTGACAATATAAATAACAATTCAAACTTTACACTTCATCACAACAATTTTTAATTTTCATTCTTTACAATTTCTCGTTTGTATTACAAATTATTAAAATTTTAAATTTAAAGCAAAATTTTCGCGCCGTCCCTCTGGCGACATTTTGGTAAGTGAATATCTTCTTTGTATTACCATTTAACAACAAAATGCAGCCAAAACAATTTTAAAGTTAGAAATCAGTACACACAAGTTCTTAATTAAAGTAGAATTAATGTCATGTATAATAGTTTTTATAAAACACACTGTGATAAAAAGTAAATTTTTTAGTCAAAATTTTACACTGTGATATTTCGACAATACATTACTTACTGTTATTAAAAATGTTACAAGAACAAAACTGAAAATTTTTCAAAATTTCTTTCTCCAAAAAACGATGTACAACGTAGATATAATTTTTAATACTTAATCTCACACAATGTAAGTAACAAATTTTTAAATCGCAAAATTGTAATTTATTTGTAATAATTATAACATATTTTAGAACCCTGAGGATGGATAAAATAAATAACCGAAAGCTTGGTTAATTGTAAAGAGAGACAATTATTTACTAGAGCCCAACATACTCCTAGACTGCATTCCCGCTATTTGTTTTCTTAACTACTCGACACAGTCGCGAGTACTTTCCGCAAATATATATATATATATATATATATATATATATATATATATATATATATATATATATATATATATATATATATATATATATATATATATATATATATATATATATATATATATATGTATATATACAGGCTGATTCATCGTTCTGTCCTCTCTTTATAACTCTTTTATTTTAAGTCAGATAGAAAAACTCTTCAAATATAATTTATATGATATAGCATTATCTATCTACGTACCATATCCATTTGTATGCAGGATGCTCCATTCTGGCGCAACAATATGTAACTTTGTATTTTTTAACCTATCTACTATAAAAAACTGCTGCATACACCTTTGGTGTATGGGTCCAGGCGGACCCAGTAGCTAGTAAGCTATCTAATATTTGTAATACTACGTGTATTATATTATTTATTAATAGTTGCAATAATAAAATAATAAATGTAATTTTAATTTGTTTATTTTAATTTATTTAAGAAACATACATCTATAATTATTGTATAATATAAATGAAACTTATTGTACTCATATATCATATTCCAGTTTTTATTTTACACAGTTTTTACAATACGTGTTCGTATGTTCTGGGCAAATAAATCCTTTACAGGAAGAACACTTGACGCGTGATTTTTTGTCTTTTTTCCATCCACAATCTTTACATCGACCGCGCTTGGATGATTGTTCATTGCCTCCACTGGTTCCAGCTACCGCATGCAATTTAGATTTTATTTGCTGGGGGATATTTTGCGATATACGGTGTTGTCGACACTTTTCAGTGAGATTGTACCCTAACTCTTTTAGAAAAATGCGTCTTTTGTAAAGCTTGTTTTCATTATATTGTGGATTGATATGCATATATATTACATATGCATTGATTGCTGCCAAATCTAAAATATTATAAAATAAACAAACAGGCCACCTTCTAGTTCCTCTTTTGCATGTATATGCCGATGCTAATTTATCTGTTGTGTCTACACCTCCTTTCGTTTTGTTGTAATGGAGAACTATTTCAGGCTGCTTTTGTTTTACTAGGTAAAAACTCAGCAGGAATAAACTTTTTGTTTTTACGTAGGGTACCGACAAGTGTTAACTTACGTTTCAATAACTCGACACCTAGATAGTAATCCGTAAAGAAATTATCAGTTGTTACATTTCTGCCTGTTTTTTCAATATTTTTTACAAGACGTAAAACTACATTTACTCCCTGATTTGTTTCCCTGGGTTGGTTTTCTGCTTTTCCTGTATACACTTCAGCAGCATACACATATGCAGTTTTGACATCTGATAATAACCACAATTTTATACCGTATTTTCCACGGGGTTTGGTAGGTATATATTGCCTAAAAGGACATTTACCACGATAAGGAACAAGTTGTTCGTCAGCAGTTACGTTTTCATATGGCACAAACATCTTGGGCAGTTGTTCAACGAATAAATCAAAAACACATCTAATTGGGGCTAACTTGTCATGCCTGCGACGGGCAGGTCTATCTTCTTTATTGTCAAATCTCAAAAATCTGCTTATAGTACAGAATCTATTGAGCGACATTGTGGCTTTGAATATGGGCCTACCATCAGAATCGCTCCATAATTCTGTCAAAGATTCTCCGGCACCTTTGTGTACACCAGCCAGCAGTAATAAACCTATGTAGGCCTCCAATTCATCACGACTTATTTCTTTTACTATTTTTCCGGTTGTAGAACATATTCGTCTAAGTTCCCTATTTGTCTCATCAATAATTATATTGAGCATATTGTCATTTATAAATAATTTCATAGCTGATAGAGGCGTATCATTTACGCGTTGAATGGCATACCTTGTTGGGCCTGGTGCCGGATTCATAATATTTGCCGGTCTAGTGAAAAACGAAAAGATAAAAATGAGGTAAAAATGAAATTTCAAGATTTATTATGTAGAAGGAGAATACACTCACCGAGATCGTGATTGTGGGGGTGCAGTCATATTCCATACAGTTCCATCACGTGCTATGTATTGTGAATTTTCTGTGTCCACATTATTTATTTCGTTGTCAGAAATGTCCACAATATCTTCTACCATTTCAACAGTAGACACATTATCCTCTTCGTCCGATATTTCATTTGGGATGAATTCATCGTCATTTTCGGCATTATTTCCAAAATCATCGTCTTCATATTCACTCACATCAGACATATCTTCCAAAATAGCTCGTAACTCATCGTCAGTCAATCCACGTTTGGATGCCATTTTTCAACAAAGGTTATACAAAAAATCAACACTATACTTTGGCACCTTATGTGCAAAAGATGCAGTTTATGTCTACAATACACTGACATTTACTAGAACTTTAACACTAATGAACAGAGTAACAGAATTAAACGTGATATCGGCAGCAAGACATTATGGGTACAGTTGTACCCATATGCAATAAAAGACATTTTTCCATTTTATATAAAAACTATTTATATTTTTACTAAATTAATTTAGTAGTTTATATATCTATGTGAACTTGAGGAATACGTGAAATGATAAAGCTGTGAAATTTATAGTAACAAATAAAATGAAGAAAAAAATGGGTGAATGGGTCCACCTGTACCCATATAAAATAGAAAGGTTAATAGAACACCCTATATTTATTTATTTATTTTGATAGTAAATTAGATTCCCTTTAAAAAAGCATTAAGTAATAAGGGGCCTAAAATTATAAATTAAGAAGTTATTTACCTTTCTTCGTTGAATGATATGTTTCTATCATGTTATTATTAACAAAGTAAGCTATGGATAATTTGATAATTGTTTCGAATTTAAATAAACAAGTTGTCCAAATACTCTTAGTTTATCATTGTTGATGTTGATGTGAAAATGAATAATACAAATTTTAGTAAAGATGAGATGGTTAAAATAATATTTATAATAGAAAAATCTATTGAAGTTGAAGGACAAGTTTTCGAGCATTTATTATAATTTTGCATTATTTAGTCTGTCACTAAATTTTAATAGCTTCTTTGGAATTAGTGTCATGTTTAAAATAAGTATTAATAAAAAAGGATCAAAATTTTGTATTATATTATGGTTTTTTCCACTCTGAACTACTATCTTTTATGAACGTAAATAATTTCTTAATTTATAATTTTAGACCCCTTATTACTCAATATTTTTTAAAAGGGAATCTAATTTACTATCAATAAATAAATATAGGGTGTTCCATTAAGAAATATAAAGTTACATACTGTTGCGCTTAAACGGAGCACCCTGTATACAAATGCATATGGTACGTAGATAGCCAATAATATATCATATAAATTATATTTGAAGATTTTTATATCTGATTTAAAATAAAAGAGTTATAAAGAGAGGACAGACCGATGAATCACCCTATATATATATATATATATATATATATATATATATATATATATATATATATATATATATATATATATATATATATATATATATATATATACAGGGTGTAATTGAAATAAGTGCATTAAATTTAACCAGTAATGTAACTCGACGAGAGCAACATTATTTCTTAATAACTTTTTTTTTCGTCTTTTTTTTGAGTTAAAATTCTTTAAAGATTTGCTGCATATTTCGTTACCCGCTCATGGAAAACAAATGGCTGCTCTGTATTCAAGTGAGATACAAAAAGCTCAAAAATTGTCGGTTATCGGTTACACTTACAGTCGCATTAATTAATAAACGAATCAAGGGAAATAACATTATTATTAATTAATACGTAATAATACAATTTTTAAAATAAATAAATTTAAATTTTGGATAACAAAATTATAATGTTGTGTATTAAAACAGGCTTTAAATTACCTGTGAATAGTGTGAATAGAAGACAAGGAGGGACGAGAAAGAGCAAAAGCATAGTTGTTAGGTTATGAGATGATTATTTATCGTCGACAACTCATAATAGTTTAAATACGTTATTGAAAACATGTAAGTACAAACTTTTGTCCATTTAAAAGAGGTACATGTGTACCAATAATTAGTCGTTCATTTATTGTTCCCGCCCAAAACATTTTTTAATGAAAATTTTAACAGCATTTTCGTCTGTCGAGATGTGTATTGTGCATAATAAATACACCTTCCCAAGTAAATTCACTCTCATTAATGAACATTATGAGCCATCCCAAAATTGAAGTCTGTTATGTGCTGAAAACATAAAACTTTTTGCACATGTTATGGATATAACTGTTGCTTTTTTTAAAATTGTCATATGTGACACTCCGTATTGTGTGATAAAGATGTACAAGATTAAAAAATGTGCTAATATTAAGAACAGAATGATTTGGTGATGATTTGGAAACACTCCGTGTAAATGCGTTGGCAACTCCATGACAGTGTTTTTATGTCAACCGTGATGTCAAGTAAAATGTAGTACAGATACGAGTAAAAAAATAAATAAGTAAACCATAGGTAAGTAATTACAATGTCTGTGTATTCGCATTTTGACAGAATTTTACCTTAAACAAGTTTATTACTAATGTCAAAATTTAATTGCAACAATTGACAGGACAGTCAATAGGGCGCGAGCAGACACGTGACTCGAGCGTCCTTGACGTGCTAGAAATCAGCGGATTTGTAATAATAATAATAATAATAATAATAATAATATTTATTTGCCATAAGATTCACGTAGTAATACAATTGGCTTGTCAATGTCAATACATTCATAAAAGAAATAAATACATATAAAGGTACACATACAAAATATATATAAATAAAATTAGTGGCAAATAATTAATTAAGAAAATATTCACATAATAAAATCATGAAGCATATATTACATAAAAAGGTAAATGTGGCATATCAAACATTTAATTATTCAAAAACTCATCAATAGAATAAAAACACTTTTCAATCAAAAAATTTTTTAGTTTTAATTTAAAAGAAAATATGCTTGTAATAGCTTCCAGCTCCTGTGGCAAATTGTTATATATTTTAATCGGCATATAAGAAATATTGTCATAAAAATTACTTGTTCGAAATTTTGGAATCTATAAATTATTAACATTACGTGTATTATACAATCCAGTAGCCTGTTTAACAGTAAGAAAAGATGATGGATTTTTTTTAAATGAAAAGAGCACAATGGTAAATATATATGCAGGGAAGGGTTAGTAAACCAAGATGTGGGAAGATATCTCTACACGATGTAGTGGGAGTACAACCAACCATGGCTCTAACTATATGTGTGCGCTTGTCATTTTGACAAAAACAATGTCACTTTGACAAGACTAATATTTTGACATATTTTAATTTTGAACTGTTAACAAGTTATTATTTTTAATTTCATGTGTTTTACTGTCTAAAAATTGTACATTAATAACATTTTAGCAGTTCAAAACCAAAACAAGTCAAAATATTGGTCTTGTCAAAGTGACACTGTTCTTGTCAAAACGACATGCGCACACAAATCAGCTGATTCCAAGTACGTCAAGGACACCCGAGCCACGTGTCTGCTCGCGCCCTATTGCTAAAACATTTTTTTTATAGCTATTGCTACTGCATTCAATTATCACAAAAATATTTGGAACGACTCGTCAATTTACGGGGTGGTAAAAGAAATATTGTTGCTCTCGTCGAGTTGCATTACTGGTTAAATTTAATGCACTTATTTCATTTACAGGGTGGTGATATATATATATATATATATATATATATATATATATATATATATATATATATATATACAGGGTGGTGACTTAGACGACGCAGCATAGGGGTTTCAATGGTAAAATCTTAATGTACAGTTATTTGCTCCCCTAATTATTTTAGAGCAAAATTGTATTAAGATTTTTGCTACAAAAAAAAATACTGCATCTGAATATGATATTGTTCATAATTTTTCTATTTCCGGAACCATAAAAATTATCGAAAACAATAACATTTTTGCAATAATCATTGGTGCCATGGAACAAAAATTTTAACAAAAGCGCAAATATCTGTCACAGATTCTTGACGTTTAAACTTATTTTCAAAACGAGGAAAATGAAACCATCTTTTCTGTAGTTTATGACAACGATGGAATTGTTGATTACAACAATGTGATTTGACGAACACGAAATTTAAGATCTTAAAGAAGTGACTATGAATACGACCCTTAACTTATTTAAATTTAAAGACAAAAAATGTATTGGGAGAAAGGATTTTTATTTTACTATCACAAACATGAATTTTTAATATAAAATATATCACAAACCACCATTTACCATTAAACAATGCCCCAATCTGTTGCAAAATTCTTGTCTGACATTTGCTAATTGTTTACGTGATATTTGTTTAAGTTTTTATTCGATGGCATTAATGATTTCTGCAAAAATGTTATTGTTTTCGACTATTTTTACGGTTCCGGAAATGGAAAAATTATACACAATATCATATTCGGATGAGGTATTTTTTTCTGTATCAAAAACTTAAATACAATTTTTCTCTAAAATAATTATGGGAGCAAATAACTGAACATTAAGATTTTATCATTGAAACCCCTATGCTGCAAGTCACCAGCCTGTATGTATATATATATATATATATAATAATCCAAGAATATATAAATGTTCAGCAGTTCAGCAAGTATTTTGCAACAAATATGACAGAGAAAAATAAATAAATTATCACTGTTTAAAATTTAAAACTCTCCACAAATAAAATATTTTGTAAATAAATAAATATATCATCACGGCTTATTACCCATTGCCTTGTATACAGATATCGGTAATGATGAGATATTTGTTGTGCCTTTCTGTAAATAAATAATCTCGGAATATTCTTGAAATGTACACAGAATATGAAAGTAATGTCCCTCAAAGAATGTACACATCTCCTACCTGTTGAAAGAAGAACGCCGAAGTACGAAAGATGTGCTCAGCAAATAGACTCCAAATTTACGGCACCTCAAAATTGTATAAAACCACCTATATTTTCATGTTTTCCAATGAAACTATTGTAAAACTCAACTTCATATTATTGTAAGTTTTCATACTAAATGTTAACTACTTTTTAGCACTGTTTGTTACATTGATGTATAACTTTATAGCATCCTGATGAAGAATTAAATAAATCGGAAAGCTTGATGAAATAATCTAGAACGAGCTCTACTTTTTTGCCCTTTCACTGAAATCCTACGAAAATTATAATTATAATTCAAACATTGACGAATTCTAAACATGTTTTCTCAGAATATTGTTTGTTGGTTGAGAAGTTTGGGCATTCATCTTACAAAACCTTTTTAAAACCATTACATTTTTGTATTTTTCTGCTGGAATTGGCAATATTAAACGAAGGTAACGGGAGTTCAAATACACCTTCTTGTACATAATAAAAAAAGTATTGTAATCGCGAAAAAGTCGGTTTTCAGATTTCATCTGAAATATCCATTTTGACCATCCCTGAATCCATTATGGCTAATCTCCTCGTGACGTCTATACTAACGTACGTTGCATAACTCAAAAACGTAACCGTGGAAAGTTGAAATTTTATTTATCCACTTGTGCACCTTTCATCTTGGCCATTGCATAATTTCCAGAAATGATACTTTACTTGAAGCCTATAATATATTTTAATGAAAAACTATTTTAAAATATAATCCAAAACTTTTCAAATTTGATATAGAAGACTTATGTCAATAGGAACAACAATAGATTTTGGTTGAAATAAGATAACCGGAAGTGGCAATTTATTAACTCTGTTTCTTGAATAAAATAGTTTTATTCTCATTTTAGAAATAAATGCTTCTAATAAAAGTTTTGGAGTATTAAATTCTGCGTCTATCACATCAAGTATTGTTAAATTAGCTCTTTTTATAAGCGAGATATATAAATTTAAAAATTATATACTTTTTAGTTTTCGTAATAAAGCTTACCATGAATTAGGACAAAAAAATAACAAAAAAATTTATGTTAATGTCAAATTACGTCAAATACGTGCGATTTTATGACTGGATCTATACTTCATGTTGGCATTCCTCTCACGCTTTTTTGTCGTTATTTTTCAAACTAGTTTTGAAATTTATAATTTACGACTTATATAAAATCTATTTGTGCATCTACCTTTATGATCACTATATATTCTACCGTTTTAAAGGCAAAATTAACATTTTGTAATTTAGTTATTTGAAAAATATATATAATTTGATAGGAAAACAAGGTAGTCGTGTGGTGTTCGCATCAGATTTTTTTTGTAACATTATTGTTTATAATATACGCAGATATTTAATCTCTTATTTGTATTGGGCTCTCCTTGTTCTATTCCAATATCTTATGGACATTCCCTGTTTCTTACCCTATACGAATACTTTAAATTTCATTTTCAAGTCGACTATTCTAGTTTTTTCCCACAATTCTTATTGCAAATAACAAGTTCAATTATGTAAAATGTAAAAGTGTGACATTCCTTGTACTTTTCCTTCACTCTTCAAATATTAAATATTTGTCATTTACATTCATTACAATATCTTTCACTACACAAGTTGCCTTGTTGAAAGAGCCACCATGTAGCGTAGTTCTGGCTCGTACACATAGTGGTGATGTTATTCACTAAACCATTTAAAAGTAAAGGTAACCATGGTGTATCATAATTTTCAGATAGACTTTTGCGGGTCGCATACTCTTCTCTTTTGATTTTAATTGAATCGTTAATTTCCAGGTATGGTAAATTCATAATTTTAAATTTTTCGTCTTTTGGTAATTCTGGTTGTAAATCTGAGAGAGATAATACCGGTATTTGTGTATCTTTAAGCTGTTGTGAATAATTGAAATCAAAATATGTTTGTGCAATAATTTTTGCCTTTAAATTTGTAGTTTTCTTTTTCTTTCTCCAAGTCTCTATTGCCGTTTCTACATCGTCACTACTATCGTTCTTTTGTTTTATGTTTATTTTATATCTTGCAAATCTATGTTTGTTAATATGTAAATTAACTTCTTTATATGAATCCCTAATACTTTTAACCGTACTTTTCTAATGAATCGGCTACACTTTAAATTTGGCAAACGTTTCAGAACTTGTGCTTTTACCAGATCGAACAAATTTTCTACAACAGAGTTACTACATCAGTTTATATTGTCGGAATTTGAACCATTGCACCGGATGTGCTGCTTGAATTGTAATCACTTTCGGTCGGTGTTGTTATATCTGCAGATTCTAAGGAAAGTCTATCGTTGTCGAAGAGTATTTTAATATAATAATAATTTGAATATAAGTATATAAGTTCCGAAGTAAAAACCATAAAAACACTTACATGCAAATATTTTGTACGTGTTCAAATTTCTTAACAATTTTGCTCTTCGGCCATTTTTTGGAATAATTTCTTTAACCATGTCATCACGCATTTCAAGTAAACAATTTTCATCTATTTCAGTGAAAATTGGAATTAGTTGTGAAAATGCCGACGAGGTTAGGAGCTCATTAACATCCATGTCGAAAAACACTACTGAAAGAACAAAAATGGTATTATCATTTAAAATTCAATAAATACTTTTATAAATTATTTGAATTTATATTTACCGATCAATTCTGCATACAACTATACACTTTTTAACAAAATTCGATTTTTTTGCGAACATGTTGCGTTGGTGGTTGCATAGGAAGTATTTTGTGCATAGATGCAGTTCAAATCTGTATTGTTTGTACTGTTCATTCAAATTGAGACTATCTTCATGTAAAACGTTAAGTTTTGTATTGAACATGAAAAATTTTGTAAAAAGAAGTTGAGGTTTTCACCGAAAACGTTTAGTTTTATTTTGAGTAAGACAATTTTTATAACAAGAAGTTTATATTTTCATTGAAAATGTTTGGTTTTACCTCAAATAAGAACAATGTTGTAAGCAGAAGTATTTGTTTTTATAGAAAATATTTAGTTTTGAGTTGAGTAAAAAAAATTTTATAAGGATAAGTTTATATATTGTACTAAGCATGTTCACAAGTTCAACGAATGCATATAAGTTTTAAATTAAAACTTTTATTTTTGTAAAAAAAATATACAGTTTTAATTCAATATTTAATTTTTTTGTTTTAAATGAGCAAATTCAAATGAAAGAGGTATTTGATTCAAGGTGTTGATATATTGAAACAAAATATAAATTTAAAACTAAAAATATTTTTTAACAAAATTGCTCAAAATTTTATTTCAAAACTACCCTTTTCCTCCTCTTTTCACAATCTGAACATTGAAACTAATTATTCTATAGGCGTACAGATTGCGATTATTGTCTTGCACTGTTACTGACAACTGTTATTCCATGTCCTTTGGTGACACTTATAGCTGTACACGATCATGGTGGTTTGGCATACCCCAATATTGCATTTGTAGGAGTTGTAACAAAATAGCAGATATTATTGTAGAAGCTGTACCTTTCTTGAAGTTTGATAAAACTTGTAAACAACTTGTTAATATTATAAGGCCACGTTTGCAACAAAATTTAATATTTTGCAGTTCACTTCACAAAATAACTGTATGTGATTTTGTTATACAAGCAATATTGGCACAAGTTCTTGATAATATTTGTGTGGAACCAGCAGATCTTAAAAAGAAGAGACCATTACAATATAAACAAAGTAGAAAGGTCTTAAAGTTGTAATTTACCTAGATTTTAGTATTTATATTAGTTTGATTGCGAATTTGTTTGCAATCTATGAATAAGGCTTATTTTTCATTTGAATACTGCCTTTTCAAAGTATACTAATATTTTTTTCTTATATTTGTAATATTAAATGAGAAAATTAAAACAATTTTTTTTACAAATATTTTGTAATTACGTACTGACAGCATATTTGCACATCTAAACTTCGGTGACAGAGGTGAATCAGCAAAAAACGTCCAGGACCCCTATTCTGTGACTTTAGCAACAGGTAGTATGGCTAGTTTGAGTGTTGCTTGCCTTTTTTAAATAATCTAAAAATGCAATAATATATACATAGTGTAACTTCCGTTTTCTACCTCCCTTCATACCGCAGGTAAGGGAGGTAATGTTTTCGGTCCAAAAATTCGATGAGTTTTCAGTGAATAAGTACGAATTATGGTCCCTACAACACGTTTTTACTTTTTTTACAATCTGTGTGTGACGATTTTTTCTTCCACGATAACTCATACCAAACAACAATTTAAGCTTCCTGCATTCATGTTATTTAAATGGGGAAAATACAAGTGCATTTAGGCACCGTCAAATATTAAAATTAAGTGGAATCATTGCCAGTATAAATTTATTTATTTGGAACCACTTCAGGGGCGGCCTGGTTAAAATTCGACTTGCTCCTTTTTAAGGTCCACCATAATACATATACTATAAATAGTTTATAGTTATAGTTTAGTTTATGTTAATTTATATATTATACTTTAAAATCTTTTTTTTTTCATTTTTAATTATGAATGTATGATATATTTTTATGAATAAAAGTCTATATTTTAAGGTATATTATTGATACTGTTATAAAACATAATGAACTATATGAAAATAAAATGCAATCTTGAAGAACTTTTTGATTTTTCTAGTAATTAAAAAATAAACTACTTGATTTTTTCAAGTAATTGAAAAATAACTACTAGATTTTTCAATTGTAACGACTTTCGGCTACTATTACTTGACTTGATGTCAAGTCAAGTAACTTGAATATCAATTAAAGCCTTTTTTCTCTTTTTCAAAATTTTTGATCGAGTATAGTTCGTACTCTGTCTGACATTATATGCGCGCTCTTTCTGGCATGGCCGTATCCAGACTATTACTACGTTTACACGTTTGAGAAAAATTTACTTTGACTTGACTTTCAAAAGGCGACTTATGAAAAGTCAATTTAATGGTGCGTTTACACAAAAGGTCAAATCTACTTCACTTTACGTTTGTTACTTGTCCTTCACTCAACTTTGACTTTGACAGCAAAGTAAAGTTTGGTTATAATACGTGTGATGTAAGTTACCTATTTAACTATTATCATATAATCACAATTAAGAATAAATTATTTATAGAAAAAATGAATAGTAAACTACAGTTACTAAATTTAAGCGCGATATTTTTAAATAATATAACTATGTAGCAACAATATTGGATGCGAAGTAGATTAAAAAATAATCGCATAAAATATTGTAAATTCGAGAATATTTTAAATTCAGATATAAAACACAAAATTGTGTAATTAAATATCCAATTATTAGGAATTTGTGGATGAAAACTAGGTGTCACTGTTAATAAAGTAAAGTACGTTTCGTTCGTTGGTTCACACGACTTTTTAAAAGTTACTTATATGAGTCAAGTCTATTTTATTTTGGACTTGACTTTAGGAAGAAAAGTAATAGGCGAGAGCGTTTACACAACGGCAAAAGTCGTCTTTTGAAAGTCAAAGTCAAGTCAAAGTACTTTTTTGCTATACGTGTAAACATAGTCTATATCAGCATTGCTAAAAGTTACGGAATAGATGTTCAGGAGAAATAAGTGCAGATATATGCATCTTTTGTATCGTTTCTTTATCGCGTTTTGCAGGTTGATTGGCTGATTTTCACAAAGTACAAAATCTTCAAATATAGGGCTATAAGAGTAAAAGTAAAGTTCGAATCGGCAACACTGATGTCTAAAACAGGTGATTCAGATATTTATTTATTTATAAGTAAGTTCCCGACAGGAACAAAGTTTCCAATTAAGGGGTACTACAAAATAATACATTTCCATATTACAAGTACAATAAATTGTGCAAAGAAAAATAAGCAGGTTATAAATTAATACAGCGAGAAATATGTCATCAATTTCTTCTTAAATAATAATAAACATGTAAAAAAGTCAATATCATCACAATTAGTGTATAAACCATTAAATGCAGAACATGAACGCCTTAACGGACTTTTTAATTCGTAATTTGTTTTCGCTGTTGTAATGGAAAACAATATTTTTTGGCAAGGATGGTTTGTTCTGGGTACATGAAAATATAACAATGCAAGTAGATTGGAAGCCATTTTAACATTATTAATTAATTTGTAAATAAACAGTAGAGATTGCACAGTGCGTCGATTCTCAAGAGATAGCATATTAAGATTTATCAATGCAGTGTTGTAGTGAAAATCATTTTGAGAACCCAAATGACCCTTATACCAACAATATTTTGCAAATTTTCGCAGAATAATTTCAATAGCTCTTATAGAATTTTGATACGATGAATTCCAAATCAGGAAACAATATTCTAATTTGGCACGAACAAAACAATTGAATAGGGATGTAAGAGTGGTAATGCTATGAAATGAATATCTCACAATAAATCCAAGATTTCTGTAACTGCAAGTGACGAAGTTGTTAACGTGTAATGAAAAATCAATAAAATAATACTCCCAAATCCCTTTTAGTGCTAACTCTACACAAATTGATATGGTTAATTCTGTACTCATATAAAATATAGTTATTTTGTTTCATTGAAAACGACATGACCTCACATTTCATTACATTAAACGGCAGTTCAGATTCAAATGACCAAGCCATAATATTATTGTCACATCGTAATTGAAGGCAATCATTGACAGTGTTAACAATTTTTAAATTTTCATATCATCAGCATAAAGAAGGCATTTTGAGTTTTTAATTCGGCCTGCTATGTGTCTATAAATAGGTTAAATAAATAACAAAGGGACATATGGGAAAAGGTAGTATAGATTTAAACAAATAATAAGTAAACGAATTAAATAAGTTTGTGAAGGTCTGTCACACTGTTTATTTGATGTGTCGTCTTTGCGCGCATAGATTTTGCAATTCCAGGTCCACATAAGGTATATTTATAGTTTTTGCTGCGAAGTTCTTGACGGAGCTGCTTCAAATATTGCATATTTGAGGGTGAAAGTTGGTCGTTCACAAACACATTATTTCCATTGCCTTCATAATGTAAATATTTTTTTTTTTTTTTTTTTTTAATATCATTTACGAAATGTCTTTTAAAATGCGCAACACAAATATAACAACCATAGGTTTTGGATTCTGCTTATTGAACGAAGGAATCCGAAGAGCAGCATCAAGATCACCGGATGTCATTTCTATATTTACTATTTTCCCTATATTGGTCACTATATCAACGATCATTTCGTTAGGTGCGGTAGGAATATTATTGATAACCACATTTAATCTGAAATACTGCTAGAGACCGTTTATTTTATTAGACAGTGAAACCACTTCGTTTTTTAGTATAGCGTTTTCTTTCCTTACATTATCAAATTCTTTTCATTTATTAATAATATGTTTTAGCGAAAGTTCGAACTCAGTGATTTTTTCACAACAAAACTTGACTGACGTGAACAAATCATCCAGTTTATTTGTGACTTCAGATACTTTCATACTTTTTATTATTAATTATTATTAATATCTGAGTTCGAGTCACATTGATCGGTGTTGGCATTTAAAACAGCTGATGTATTCAAATCGATCCCTTGACGATAATCGAGATACAACCATGCACAGCTATTGTCCTTGTTCGTGAATATTTCTACTTATACCCGCGCATTTGCCACAGTTGATGCCAGATCTGTCCTTGATGACAGCGCGGATGTAAACGGCAGTATATGCTACTTGGTACCATAGTGCACTTGACAAGTTTTAGCACGTTATATAAGATGACTTTTTCAACAACGATGAAGAAAAATCACTTTTAAATACAAATTTAGGAGATTTAAAAAGTGATAAAAGTGATAGATGATTATCACAGAAGATATACTCTCAGTTTATAAAAAATATTGAACAGGTTCTACTCTGCTTTTTACATCAAAAACTAGCAAAAATATAAGAGCACACAAAAATATGTGTCTATTGGCTAACTATAGCTAACTCTTGCGTAAAAAGGATCACATATCTAAATACCCCAAAATTTCTAAGATGTCCTCTGTTAAAAACCGTGTGAAATATATTTATTTTATTTTGGAATCATAAACTTGTTTATACGCACTTAAAAGCGGGCGCAATTTGGCTTTTATCGCCCGAGGGCTTATAATGTTGCCAAGCAACAGCTATTCAACCGTCAAAATCGTGGTTTATAGGTAAATGTCAATCACAATAAAATCACACTTTTTGAACTCCGCTTCTCGCAAAACTTTTCGTATCCCTTCTCGTATACGTCTTTTGACTTCTGCAGAACCAACTTGTCCTATGCAGCCTTAAATTCATCTAATATTTCTTTTAAATAATCGATATTCCATTTTCATTTGACACTAAATTAAAATTGGTTATAAACAAACAATATAGCTAGAAACCACAGCACTTAAAATTCACAACGCCAGCACAACGATAATGAATATATACCTAATGAATCTGTGCATTTCGAGAATCAAAACAAAATGAAACATTGTATGTACCACGGGCATAATCAAGATTATAGCAATCGGGAAAATTAAAGCTCTTTTATGACCCATCATTATCAGTAATTGTTTAATTTCGTAACGTGTCTATTAGCTTATTAGCTTTACATATATTTTTTATATTGTGTTCGGTTATATGGAAGAGGAGCCTTAGGCTGAACCACGACGTTGATTAATGTCATTCAAGTATATTTATTATTAAGATTCTCGTTTATTTTTATTGTATACTATAAAAGAACATACAGGGTGTAGATGAAATAAGTAGATTAAATTTAACCAGCAGAGTAACTCGTCGAGAGCAACAATTTTACTTAATATATTTTTTTAATCTAGTTTTTGAGTTAAAATTATGTTAAGATTTGTTACAAATTTAGCTATCCGCCTATGGAAAACATGGATGCTATCCGCTGCTGCCTGAATTCAAATTGCACAAAAATTGCCGGTTGATGGTTGCAGTCTTGCAGTACGCAGTCACAGTAATTAATAAACGTTCAACGGTAAACATGTTTATTGTTAATAAACTCGTAGTAATACAATTTTTAAAACAAAGAAATTTATATTCTGGATAAAAGTATAAAATTGTGTATTAATACAGGTTTTTTAACGTGCGTGAATAGAGGAAGAGAGTAAATAGTATAGTATCGTTTGTCAACATGATAAATCATAGTTAGTCAAAAAAATGTAAGTACTTCTGTCCATTTAAACGAGGTAGCATTATATGGGGTCCAATGAGTCGTCCGTTTATTATTCCCGCCTAAACATTTATTGAAATTTTTTGATGAAAATTGTTTTTCTTACAACAAGAGGATTTTCGTCTGTCCAGATTGTGCATATTAAAGACACCTCAGTGAATACAAGTAATAATTTTGACATTGAACTTTTTGCCCAAGGTATGGATATAACTTTTGCTCTTTTAAAATAATCTAAATTGTCATATTTGACACTTCGTACTGTTATGCTAGGGTTGTGTAGTTGTTCCTGGCCTGGTTGAGACGTTATCCAAAATAACCTCTTCAACATTTTCAACGTGATGAGGACGTTTCCTACCACGATCTTGAGTTCCATAATCTCAAAGGTGTTCATATACAAATGTGCGAATTTTAGGACCAGGACGATTTGGAAAACGGTTCATGTATATTTGTTGGGCATTCTCTAGAGCTTCACAGTGGGCAATGTATGTCTATTCGCTATTCGTAAACATAGGCATTTTGAGAGATTTACGTTATAAACTAGTTTATTACTAATGTCAAAATTTAATTGAAACAACTGACATGACTGTCAATTTACAAACCTAGTGCTACTAAATTAAATTATTAGAAAAATAAGTGGAACGACTCGTAAATTTACGGAGTTATAAAAATTCTTAAAAATATGCAATTTCGAAAAAAAATTATCAATAAATATTGTTGCTCTCAGCGAGTTATATTACTGGTTATTTTTAATGAACTTATTTCATTTACACCCTGTATAGTTTTGCAAATAAAACGTTTCCTTTAAATTCGTCGTCTAAAGCAATGTTATGCAGAACACAACAGGCGAGTATAAAATGCACAATATCCTGAATTTTTCCAAGTTTTATGTGGTACAACTGCCTGAATTTTTGTTTTAATATCTCGAAACAGTGTTCGATAACGTACCTATTTTTGGATAGTCAAATTTTCTGGTCCCTGGTTAGCTGATCTCGATCGCGAAAAGGTGTAAACAAGTGTCTTGAACATGGATAGGCACTATATCCCAAAATATAATAATTACCACATTTTTCATTTAGTGAAGTAAAAAAGTGGTGATGTTCTGAAAACTATACTGTCATGTACCGATCCTGGGTATCCAACGAATAGATCTATAATTTTTCTGTTATGGTCACATAACATGCAACTGAAAAAAAAATTGAATATATTATTTCACTAAATCAAATATACTGTACCTATATAGAAAACATGCTTTCTATTCAGATATGAATCCGGATCATTATCTGGTCTATCAATTTTAATATGAGTGCCGTCGATGGCGCCAATTACTCCAGGAAAATTATTTTGTTTAAAATGATTTTCGATTTCAACTTGTTCATCCTGTGTAAGCCATTTAATATTTTTATCTGCAGTATTGCTCAAATAATACATTATCCTTCTTATTATTGCATACAATGAACTTATGGTAATGTTGAACCTATCTGCCACATCTCGACACGATGCTGTTTGATGGCAAGCAAACCGAAGAAATATTAACGTACGCTGCTCGGGTGTTAGTCTACCAAATCCACCGGCTTGATACTTAAAACAGGTACTACTTTGGAAGTTCTCAGAAATTCTTTGAGCAACAATTCTACTGAGACGAAAATGTTCAAAAAACGCTTCGTCTGTATATTGCGGCACAATATTTTCTTCATAGTTTTCAGACTTTTGTGTTTTTGATGTATTATAGATTTCTATTTCGTCATAATCTCGTGATGAAAAATCAGATTCACTTGAATTTGAATCCCTAGTTGAAGTACTCAAATCGGACATCTAACAAAAAGGAAAACAGATATTATTTACATGAACTATGTAAATAATGATTTTGCATTCTTTCCTTTCACGTATATTAATTTAAAAATATTGATATTCAACACAAGGCAAGGTAATAATATATATTAAAATTATTATTATAACCTATTCTGTCACAAAAGTTTTCCCGCGCGATTTGACGTAGAAATACTAGTGCGCATGTTATGGATTTAAAATTTGCAAACAATCCTGAAGCTCATCTGACTGTTTCAAACCGTCACAAACGGTTTCAAACCGCTGCACGAACAACAAATTCTTAGGGTGAATTTGTGATTTACCGCTACTCGAACGCCACAATTCTATGCACATGTTTCTGATAGTTCGTGATAGTTTCTGACTGCTGCTCGAACAAAGCTAGTAAAGCATCTATTCGGAGTTGTTGATGAAGGTAACAGTATTATTACTACCATTATTATTACTTGATGGAGATGAATATTATTTGTTCCTAGTGTCACTACCGTAGCATGTCGTAATGAGTGATGAAGTACCATGAAAAAAGAACAAAGTGTGTCGGCCCTTAAAGTTTTAATGATATTACCCGCTTCTCTTTGAAGACTTAATTTTAAATACTGATATTTCTCAATTGCTGTTAACTCGCTATGATTATGTATAAACGCTTGAAACATATCCCGAAATTCTAGCCCTTCCACGAATGAATCTGAAAATGAAAGTAATTTTATAATAGGAAGTTTTACTGTATGATTTGTGCTTGACGTTCAACAATCGATGCGCTGCCCGCTACCGAATTTGTATCATCTATGTCGTTTTTGATTAATATTATAACCCTCGATTTTAATGCAAAAAATATATCATTTTTAATTTTGGATTCAATTTTATCAAAAGATTGCGCCGCGCGTTCTTTTTTTGTTGCAACCTAGCAGCAATTTCACCGATAACTGCTTCTGCCAACGGAACACTTTCTCTCGCCTGTGAAATATCAACCGCCCCTGGACTAAGTCCATTTAACATTGACTCGAAATTAATTAAAAGCGCTTCAATAACATCTCTTTTACGATTTAACGCTTCTAAATCGTTCTCCAAAACAATTATTTAAAAATACAACAATGTACACAAATAAAAGCTTTCAAAAGAATAATTGATACAGAATGTATAGTATACTCACACTTTCATGCAAGTACTGCAACCGCCCAAATTCCTTTGTTGACACCCACGTGCCGCTTTGGTCTAGTAGATCAGCTGCGTTTTGCATACGAAGCAACCAATTGGCGAGTCCGTTGCCTGCGTATGGTCTGCTGTGTTCGCTTCGTGTAGTTTAGGTAGCAACCGACTGCTGAAACCGTTGATTGCGTAGGTACACTACTTCGTGTGTTTTCTTCGCTGATTTTACAAGTTCTCAGTAAACATCCGGTTTTGAAGGGTCAATGTTTTGATACTTAAGTCTTTGCATCTGAGCACGAGGTCTTGAAATAAAACAACAGCTGTTAATAAATCAAATGTATTTCTGCAAACAGCGCCAAATATTGTGCTCTTCACTTACTTCGTCATTATCAGAGCCCCGACTCAGAAAAGAGAGGTCATAGAAAGTTCTCTCTCAATGTAATGCGTAATCCCATGCATCCAGCGCCACAACGGTTGTCCCATGAAAGAAATGATAGAGTGATTATACCGTGGAATTTAAAATAAAAGATTGAAATATTTTGAAAGCACCTAATTTAAACTACAGTAATGAACGTCTTTATTATATCTCTTTTAATAAAATTATTTACTTCTGTAGTTTAATTTAGTTGCTTTAGAACTACTAATTGTGTACACACCTATATAACATACTTTAATTATTATACAAATTAATGTCATAAATTTAAGGGTACTTTTCATTAAACTAAAATTTCTGGTACCACTGAAATAATGAATTTTTTTTCTATTACACAATTATTTTCGTTAAAAATGATATTTAATTTAATAATTGAGAATAATATCGTATACAACTAATTATGAATGTATTTTTGATAACCATATTTCTAATGAAATATTAATTAAAACATCAGTTTCCTTAAAGAAGTCGAATTTTCTTTTTCGAATTTGTAAAAAAAAATCCGTTTCGTAATCTACATTATCATACTATACTTACCCTTAAATTTATGACTTTAAGTTCAAAACCACCCTGTATATATTTATTTTTTGCAATTTAAATATTTTTTTTGTAATATGCTGGAGGCTTCATTTTTATATAATCATTGCAGTTGTGACAAGGCGAGGGTAAGCGCAATAACAGATAAATAACTTTTTATAAATTCTTCTAAATATAGTTTCGATAATCATATTTTAACTCTGTTTAAGTTATAAATGTCAAAATTCAGTTTTGAAATTCTTTTCGTATTATAATAGTCACGACATTTATTTGTTGATCTCAGTCTAGAAATTATTATGTATACATGCGTGACTTTGGAATGCCCTAGCCTATGCACCCCGTACCCCTAAGATAATCCTGTCTTGAAGATAGCGTTTTTGTTTTTAAAGATAGTCGACATTAGAGACTCGTAGAGTTAACATGTAAGAGTCGAAATTAGTTCGTCGCTTCGGGAAGACGTTAGTTGACGAAATGTAGTGTTTTAATTTTGGGGCGACGCCCGCCCGCTGGGTTACAGAATGTAACTTATTAGTTGTGTTAGTTATAGTTGTATTAGTTTAAATGTAAGTAAAGTTCATTCAGTAAATCACAAGTATTTGTTCATGTCCGTAGTGGTCAGTAAGTGTAAAGTGTATGTGTGTTCTTCCTTATCACGAAGTCCTTATCACCAGTCAGTAAGAGTTAGTGTATCATCGTTTGTAGTAAGCAGTATTAGTATTATCATCAGCTTCGCAGACCCCCTCGTGTTACAGTGAAGCAGTCGGTAAGATTGCCATCAGCTTAGAAGACTCCCGTCGTGTTACACAGTTATTTTTTATTTTTTTCATATAATATACGATTGATAATATTTGTCGTTGTAAATTTAATTGGAACATTGGCTATAATAATGTATTTTTGACGATATCCGATCTAATTAATATTTTTTAAATATAATTCGAAAAAATTCCAGTTATATATTCCTCAAACAGTACGTTATATCGTGGGTACCTATACTGCTAAAAGTGACCAAGTCAAAAATCGTACTCTCTGAGAAATTGCGATTTCGTGGTAGTTGGAAAAAATCAGGATTTAAATGTTTCTTTCATTTCCTACCTTTTTAGTAGTCATTACGTTTTATGTTTTATAATATTTTTTGTAGTTTAAAGGAATTTTTAAGAAGGGGTGGGTTTTGACTTGGTCACTAATGTATTTTGAACATAATTCAATTTGGTTAAAAAGTTATTTTTAGAACAGATATTTGTCCAATTTTTCCTTGTATAGAGATTACATTTTTAAGACTTGAGCACTAACTTTTTTTTGTAATTTTAAATGTTTTTTTATATGCTGGAGTCTTCATTTTCAAAGGTTTGTTTTTTAATATTTAATTGTAAACAAATCGCAAATATTATCCTGAGTTTTATAATTTCGGAAAAAAAATGTATTAAACTTTTGATTAGGGCGGCACAAAATTCCCTGCTTGTATTCTCAACAAGAAACGATATCTTTTTACAGACTTTGCAATCTTTAATCAATTTAATTTTTTTAATATATCCACCCATATATTTTTTCACTTCTTTGTGTATTATTGTGGAGCTTTCTGATCTGGCTGGTTGAATCTACAGTGACAAAACTATTCAGTGTGTCTAATGCACCTTCCGAATCATTTCTTTCATAGTTGGCCCCCAATGAATGATGAATGATCACATGAAATTGCAAATCAAAGATGATTTGAAAGATGCCATAAACGCGGAACATGTTGGATTATTATTTCGAAAACCATGATTCCGAATAATACCAAAGAAGTTTTCCAGTGGATCCTGGTTAAAATTCCTTGGTATTATAAATCTAACCTCTTTCCCTAACCACTTTCTCATAAGATATATAAATCCTTTTAAAGTAAATATCCAGTTTTCAATTGACGTAATTTTCAGGATTTATGGTTTTCGGGCAAATAAAATGAACTGTTCTTCAAACGGAACTGCCATTGACGCTATCAAAATGTTTGTCCATAAACAACAAATCCGCAGTTTTAATTGCTGCATGGCCCAACAAATCGCGCTTGGAACCATCAACTGAAAAATAATAATAATAATAACATTTATTGCCCAACAGAATACCAATTACAGGACAAATTTACAATTATATAAATGAATTTAAGAATATTAACATAAGTTAAATAAAAATATTGTTAGCTGCATTACAAGCAACGAAAATGGGAGAGTTCTTCAATACGTTGGTACGAAAATTCGGTAGCTGAAATGACTTGCTGAACCGGGACCCCAGACGAGGAACATGGAATTGCACCTGGGACAGGAGGAAAGGTGCATCAATCTTGTTATTGATCATATTCCTAAGGAACTTTGCACTGGATATTTCCCTTCTCCCAGCCAAAGATGTCATTGAATGGCGTTGCAGCAGCAAATCCTGGTCAGCACCTCTATCAGGATAGACTTTATCTATTTTAAAACAGAGATACTTTAAGAATCTTCGTTGAATTTGTTCTACCATTTGACCTTGATATGTGTAGGAGGGATACCAAATTAGGGACGCATACTCGAGTTTGCTTAAGACGAAAGCATAATAAAGGGATTTTAGGACATTATTGTCACTGAAAAATCTTGAGATTCTCATTATAAAACCTAGAGATTTGCTGGAAGAATTGCAGATATTATTTATATGCTCGGTAAATATGAAATTAATACAAAATGTAATTCCTAGATCCTTAATAGACAATTTTCGTATTAATATACTGTCCTCCATAATATAAGAATTGTTCATCGGGTTCTTCCTACGAACATAAGAAACTACGCAACATTTATCAATATTTAATTTCAATTTGTTATGGATACACCAGGAAACCATTAAATCAATATATAATTGCAACTGAACTGCATCATTAGGGGTCTTTATAGAAGAGTACAATTTAATGTCATCAGCTTACGCTAGGACATTGCAATTGAATGAATTAATAAGTTCATTTATAAATAAAATAAATAAAAGGGGTCCTAGATTAGAGCACTGCAGGACACCCGTACTAGCAATAAATTTAAATGAATTAGTACCCTTATAAGACACATACCAGATCCTGTTACATAAGTAAGATTTTAAGAGTTTGAGGGTAGAGGGAGCAGCAGCTATCTTATTTATTTTTTGTAAGAGTAGGCCGTGGTCAATGGAATCAAACGCTCTCGTAAAATCTGTATAGATAGTGTCAACTTGACCTCTTACATCTTGTTGTTGTGATACATATGGTGTAATTGTAGCAAGATTCGTAACAGTTGATCTCCCTGCCATGAAACCATGTTGATCTGTAGAAACTAAACTTCGTATATTACTGTAGAGGTATTTATACAAAACCATTTCAAAGAGCTTGGCAAAATTATTGAGAATAGATATGGGACGGTAATTATGAATACATGATTTATCACTCTTTTTAATACTGGTGTAATTCTCTTTCTTTTCCATTTTACAGGAAATACAGAAGTATTGATTGCTAAATTGATAATAAACGAGAGTGGTTGAGCAAGAATAAATCTGCAATCTTTAATAAAAAAACTCGGTATCTGATCTTCACCCGCTGTAAATTTATTAGAGAAAGATGCCATTAACGTGATAAGCTCACTTTCGTTGGTCATATGGACATTGAAAGGCTGATTATTAGTAAATTCGTCATTCAAATCAAGTGATGAGCTCTGAGAAAAAAAGCTGAAAAAAAAGTGGCGAATGCATTTATAATATCTTCAGGCGACTTATACTCCTGAATATTATTATGAAGAATGCCAGGAATACGACTTGTACCTTGCTTTAAGTTAACAAATTTTTATAGATCGGATGGATTTGATTTTAAATTTGATTCTACATTAAGAACATAACTTCTATAGGCTTCTCTAATTTGTATTTTCACTAAGCTCCTTATTCTTCTGAATTGAGTGAGATAAAAGTGAATATTTGTTTTTAACCATTTTAATCTGTAATATTCTTTACTTTTTAAATTATATTTAATATTAGGATTAAACCAGGGAGGATATTTCGAATCTTTATACTTGTTTTTAGGAACTGATATGTCAAGTGATGAATATATTATGTTGTAAAACTTCCCAATAGCTTCCTCAACACATTCACATTGATATAGAGACGACCAATCAGCATCACTTATATCTTCATATAATTTATTATAATTTGCTTTCCTGAAATTGTAGCGTTCAATATTGGCAGATAAGAAATTTGTCACTTTAGTTCGAGCCGGGAGATTAAATTTGAAAGATAGTGCAGGATGATGCATATTTTCAGTAACTAAGGGAAAATCGGATCTTTCAACTTCCACTTTAGTAATGAAGTTCGACAAAATCAAATCTAACTACTTCCCGTTAGTATTTAAAATAGTGTTATGTTGAGATAGATTGAGAACATTACAAAAATTTCCAAATGAAGATGATTTAGTACAATTGACAGATATATTGTAAAGATTAGGGAGGTTAAAATCACCTATATTATGTTTTCATTAACAAGTAATGCCACTAATGCATCTAGAAATATAACATATTCATTGTTGCTCAAATCAGGAGGTATATAACAAATACAAGTTATAAATGTCAAATTATTTAAATAGCATCTACACGCACAAAAATCAATTAAAGGAACTAGGTTCAATATGTTAATTGTTTCCAAGTATTTATATGAAATGTGATCTTTAATAGCCAGTAGTACACCACCTCCCTTCAAACGTCCAACAGAGGAAAATTTTCTGTCGCACCGAATGACATAGCTAGCTGTAAATAATTCTGTGTTTTGAACAGAATCAGTAAGCCAAGTTTCTGACAAAAACATTATATCATAATGCACAATACAACAATTAATATAAAATTCATAACATTCGTAATAATAAATACTAAAAGTAGTCAAGTAAAGTAAAAATTAAATATGATATAAATATCTGATATGAAATATTGGAAAATCTTTAAATTAAGGAGGAGTATTAAATTCTTTAAACAATTCGTCGATAAAATTATATTTTTCTAACATATTTAAGTTTGTATCCGTATCTTGCAGATACTGTAGTAATTGTAAATCAGCTTGTCTTCTAAATCAGTAATATCTAATAATATTTTTTTTATTTTATTTAGTGTTTGGGAAGCCAACAGTTACCCAATTAAATGCTTTCCCGACAATACATACAATAAATACAACATTTTATATACAACCCCCTTTATAGTTTATAAACAAAACAAACATATAACACAAATTTCAAATTTTATACTGACTGCACAAGTGCGCGCTTAAATTGAGATATATAGTGACATTACCCTATTTGTTCACTTAATGTTCCAGTGTCGATATCAAATACAAAGAAGTCTATATTTACATCGACATTGATTTTATCTCTTTTAGCTACAACTAAGTATCCATTGTTTATTAGCTTATCAATTTCCTTTAATATTAGGTCTTTAATATGGTTCAAATCATCATCAGTGTCAAATTTTTTTGAAAGCTATAAGTCATTTGGTTTTAAATAACGGATTTGTTACTGTGCATATTACAGCTTTTTCTTCTTTTAGCTCTAATAATTATGGAAATCTAATTTCTAAAGATTCTATACATTTATTGAATACAGGTATCATATATTTGTATTCGTTTTCTTTAATTTATTCAGTTTTACTCTTGAACTTGCAATAGATGGTAAAAGGTACCCATAATATATACTTTCCTCGCCTTGTAATCAAGTGTTAATAAAGGAATGGGTTTCAGTATTTCACAAAACTCTTGTAGGTAATTAAGATTTATATCTTTTAAGTATTGATTTGGTGCTTTTAAGTCTAATTTGTCATACAAATCTGGTAATATTGCTTTGATTTTTGTAAAAATGGCTAATAGCGTCATATAAAAAATTCCAAAGTCTCGCACTTGGACAACTTAAAGTGTGATTTAAAACTCCTTATAATTTCTGCTGATCTTGGTGTTCGTGCATTATTCCACAAAATGTTTCGTTTATTTATGACAGCAGAGTGTTTAGAAACGACGAAAAAAGGATCACCCCTAGTCCTGGGTCGTCGTCAAATATGTATCTTCAACAATAAATTGTTAAAAACAACAATGAAGCTTGAATCCAAAATATACTCCTATAAAACAAATTCCACAACTTAACAAACATTTCATCTAATCTATCTACCTAGGAGTAGGGGTGATCTTTTTTTCGTCGTTTTTGGAAATATTACTTCACTTCACCACAACCATGGATTTGTACGCGTCTCTACACAATTGTTACAAACAGGAACAGGTTAAAGTCTTAAAAACTCATTCCGGATTACTTAGGAAACTGGCCAAAATGAAGAATCGCCGAATCTTCCTTCTCCGAAGCAAGGAAATGAACATCATTCCAAAATGCTGCCAATTTAGATTTAACTACACACCGTCAATTAAAAGATATAAAATAAACTTATATTATAACTGATTCATAGAATTTTGACTATATGTAAATTACATAGTCTGACTTGATAATGACCTTAACCAAGACCGAAAAGTCGTCAAATATGTATCTACAACAATAAATTGTTAAAAACTACATTGAAGCTTGAATCCAACAAAAATACTCCTATAAAATGATTAAATATAGATTATAAATTCACTTGTCAATGGGAATCGTTATTTTTTATAAAAAAATTGTATTCAGCAAAGTTTATTATAGTCATCAAGGGGAAGTTTTTTTATTAATTGACGATTTTCATTCTGTGATCTGTGATTTTTAACTATTTATATTTTTAAATGTCCGTCTTTTATATATATATATATATATATATATATATATATATATATATATATATATATATATATATATATATATACGCTTATCCACATGTGCATATTTATTTTCAACTGAACCATTCTAGCCCTGAAGAAGACCATACTATGGTCGAAACGTCGGCATGAATAAATTTTATTATTGACTGCTAGTCCGAATCATTGTTACTTCTTGTTTATTATTCAAATTTCTACATAAATTGTATTGAACAGCATCAAAATATTCAAGCATACCTATTAGGTTTTGCACTTTGGGTGAAACTGAAAAAATACCCAATAGGGTACTATACCACAGTCAAATTTAAACTATCTTAAATAAAAAGACGAAAATATACATAATTTAATAAGTATTAGTTAAAAAAACTTGTTTAAATATTGATTAGGTCGCAAACTACAAGCGATTGAAGTTGATTACTAATTGGGTATGACGTTTTAGGTCATAAGAATTTGATTGGTCGCCTGAATTTAAAAACGGGAGCCGCGCGCCTGTTGCTCTGACCTTTAAATGTTTATGAACTGTCACGTTAATGTATAACCTAACAAAAATTTTAACAATTTTGTGTTTGATGAATTTGTTTAGTTATAATATGTAGTAATATTAACAATAATAATGTAGTTACAATGAAAACAATTTTTAATATAAATTAAATTAATATTATTAATAATATTATTTGTGATATACGCAAGTATTTTGTGCAAATGATATTCCCTTGGAAATTACGGTAGGTTATTGAACTGTACTTTATTTCCCTATTTAACTTAATCCCTCATCCCGTTCCATACTGTTCTTAAGAAACTGGGTAATTATAATCTCATGTATTTTCAGATTAACTGTATTTGGTGATAATAAGTTAGAAGAAATGCAATGGTACAAGTATACTATAGATTTTGGAGGAAGAATGACTTAAATTACTGTTTGGAGGGATGTTTTGAGCCAGCGGCACTAATACGTACAACCATAATCATTATTCGGTGAATGTTTGAGTATAGCACTTTGGTTTTTGTATTCGCATTTGCAGTTTAGTATTCTTTGTGTATTTCTGTGACATAACTTCGGAGTTCTAGTAAGTTTTACATTTTTACTTAAAACTTGTAGTGTAGCTAATATTTATTTATATTTTAGTTATAATGGGTAAAAAATGTTTAGTGCCTAGTTGTAAAGCAACTACCGAAACGGCTCCAAATAAACTTTTTATTTTATTCCCTCGCAATTTCGAAGTGAGGAAAAAATGGTTTGAGGCAATATTTGGTGCTAACGCTCGCTTTCCTAAAAGAGATAATAATAGACGTTTCGTACTATTATATTATTTTTATTATTAAACTAATAATAATTACAAAACTTCAACATAACTTGAAATGCACTGACACGCGACGACCATGTTGTAATCATCATCAATGAATCTACCTTGAATGTAGCAACAAGACACAATGTACACTACATGTCAAAAACATCAAACTAAAATATTACTATTATGACACCTCCCTTTTTTTTTTAAGAAAGTATTTATTTATATAAATAGTAATCTTTGTATCTTGCTGGTACATTTATTTGCCTTTTTGGTCTAACAGGCTCTGGCACTATAACATCACAGTTTTCTTGGTTATTATTATTATGACTGTCAGATACAAGTGAAGAGTTTGCAGGATCAACATCCTCTTGAAACTTGTTATAAGATTTTCTCAAATGAAAACTGTTTCTCCGCACATTATTACCAAATTCGTTCTTAATAATGAATGAACGAGGCGAATCATGTGTTGAGATAATTTTAGCAGGTTTCCATTTATTTTGATCTCTATATACCACATCATCACCCTCTTTGAAATTATTACCTACACTTCTTGTCTGACGATCATAATAATGCTTATACAATTGTCTTTTAACATCTAGATTTTCTTTAAATTCTTTATTTAATTTGTTATCATAAGCAACTCTTATGGGTAATTTTGTTTTCTGTCTAATATTAAATATTAATTGTGCAGGAGAACGTTTTAAACTAGTAATTGGTGTATTACGGTATTCCATAAGAGCAATGCTTAAATCATCACTTTTACGTAGCATATTCTTTGCTATCTGAACTGCTCGTTCAGATAAACCATTTGATCTTGGGTACCTCGGACTGCTTGTAACAAATTCAAAACCCCAGTCTTTAGCAAATTTCCGACATTCCCAAGATGAAAAAGGATTATTGTCTGAAATTACAATATCAGGTACACCATGAGTAGAAAAAATAGTTTTAAATGCAATTATCACATCTTTGGCTTGTTTACTTTTAAGTGGAATGACTTCTAGCCACTTTGTCAAGTAATCTATTAATACTAGGTAATTTTTGTTTTGATATTCAAATATATCAGATCCTACTTTTTGAAAGGGCAGTTCAGACATTTCATGTAATATTAAAGGTTCCTTGATATTAACAGACCTATAAGTTTCGCAGACTTTACAATGTTTTATCATTGTTTCAATATCTGACATCATACCTGGCCAGTACATAATTTCTCTGGCCCTATCACGAGTTCTGTTGATACCAAAGTGACCTTCATGTAGTAGTTTTAACATTTTACATCTTAAATCAAAAGGAACTATGATTCTGTCATGAAAAAACAGCAGGTCTTCTACTACATTTATATCATTTCTTATTTTATAATAACAACTAATTTCGCCTGTTTTACAATGATCTGCAATCCAACCATTAAAGTGGAATTGTTTTACTTTTTGCAATGTTTCGTCTGATTTTGTAAATGTCTGAAACTCTTCTTTTTTCTCATTACTAATTCTTAAATACTTTACTACTTCATGTACAACTTCACTTAATTCAGGATCATCTGTTGTTTTTTCATTACAGACATATCTGGACAAATAATCGGCTATAACCAAATATTTTCCTGGAACATACTCTATTTTTATATCATACTTAAGTAATTTTAATCTAAGTCTTTGAAGTCTAGCAGAATTAATTTTAGACAAGTCTTTGTTTAATACTGCTACGTTGGGTTTATGGTCTGTAATTATTTTAATTGTGTGACCATATACATAGTTACGAAATTTATTAACAGCATAAACAACTGCTAGTAATTCCTTCTCTATTACAGCATACTGTTTTTCAGTATCGGTTAAAGATCTGGAAGCATACGCAATTGGACGCTTATCTTGTATCAAACAACAACCTAAGCCATTATTTGATGCATCAGTTTGCAATGTGATTTCTTTAGTACTGTCAAAATGTAACAAAGTTTGAGCATTTTCAACTTCAGCTTTAATTTTATTAAGTACTTCAGTATGAACGTCGAACCACTGCCATGTGACATTCTTTTTCAAGAGTTCTCTAAGAGGAGCCGTTGTACTAGCTAAATTAGGGACGAATTCCCTTAATGAATTTAAAAATCCTAACAAGCTCTGGAGCTCTTTTCTATTTGTTGGCGTTTTCAAGTCTTTTATTACTTTAATTTTGTCATGATCAATCTTTTTACCATGCTCGCTAAACAAATATCCCAAGTACTTTACTTCATTTAAACAAAACTGTACTTTATTTCTATTAAACTTTATATTTAATTCTTTAGCTCTCTTGGCCACAGCTAGTAATGTTTTATCATGCTCTTCTTGACTATTTGCATAGATTAACAAATCATCGAAATAGATTATTACGTTAGGAATATCAGCAAAATTTTGCGTATTTAATTTCTGAAAAATTTCTGGCGCTATATTCAAACCAAATGGCAGACGTTCAAACTTGTAAGTACCAAATGGAGTAGAGAAAGTGCAAAGTTTACTGGATTCAGAATCAAGTTCTATTTGATAAAACCCATCTTTAAAATCTAAAACTGTAAATATTCGTTTTCCAGTCAACTTTGAACAAATCTCTTCAGTTTTTGGAATTTCAAAAAATTCTCGCTTAATATTTTTATTTAACTCTTTGGGGTCTAAACATAACCTTAAATTTCCATCAGTCTTCTCAATGATCACCAGATTACTTACCCAATCAGAGGGTGTATCTACTTTACTAATTATTTTCTGTTCAGCTAATTTATCTAGCTTTTTCTTTAACCTATCTTTTATAGCAAGTGGTACACGCCGTGCTGGACGTGCAACAGGTATAGCATTTTCTTTTAATTCTATTTTACATTTAGTCTTAAACTTCCCTAAACCTTCAAAAATTTCTGCATGATCTTTGAGAAACTGATTTTTGTTCATTGCTTGTACATTATCAATTCGCTTTACTAATCCAATATTTGAGCATGCACTTAAACCTAACAATGGTTTGACATCTAAATCTACTATTATGAAAACTAATTCTGTAAATTTCTGTCTTACTTTGCACTTCAAACTTACACTTCCCACAGGATTTATTTTCATACCGCCATATGCCTCAAGTGTGATCGGGGTTGGCTGGACACTGTCTCTACGGCCCTTGCTTATTTCTTGGGACAGCTTGTTTGGTATAATGTTCACCTCTGCTCCAGTGTCTATCTTGAATGGTATAGGACGACCAGCTATCTCCACTACTTCATACCAGTCACTACTAGTAAGCGCACCAATGGAGCTAATTTCCCCGATGAATACATCTTCATCAGCACTAACTTCTTTAATTTGCCTTACCCTGCATGCGCTGCTAAAATGACCAATCTTCTTGCACTTATGGCATATTTTGCCAAAAGCTGGACATTTCTTTGGCATGTGCTTTTTGTTGCACCTTCCACACTTAAATTCTTTATCTTCTTTGCTCGACCTCTTGCGGATATCTTCTTTTTGTCGCTCTTGTGCTTTTACTTGATCTATTTTGTTACATTCATCTTCTAATAATATGGTCTTCACTCGCTGCTTTGTTATTTCTGCATGCTTGCATATTTCTACTGCTTCTTTCAAGGTTACTGTCGGCATGGTTAACAGCTTTTCTTGCAGTTTTCTATCGCTGACTCCCAGTACTATGCGATCAACTAAAATAGATTCTTCCTGGTCTCCATATTCACAGGATTTTATTAATTTTTTGATATCATTTATAAAATTATCAAATGGTTCACTTGCCTGTTGACATCTGGAGTTGAATACAAATCTCTCGTAGATTTTATTCTTCTTTGGAGTGCAAAACTTTTGGAACTCTTCAACTACTACGTCGTATTTGTTTTGTTGGGCCTTAGTAAGCTTCAGGTTATTATAAATTTCTATTCCTTCAGGTCCCACAACATTTAACAATAAAGCAGTTTTTACTTTATCTGTAGCTGAATCCTTTTCCGATGCAGTGAGAAATATTTCAAACTGTTGAAGAAATCTTTTAAAATTATTCTCCACGTTGCCTTCAAAAGACATGGGCTCAGGTAATCTGACGCCATCCATCTCGTACTGCACTTTTTACAACGAACTTTTCACCGACTGCGCCATGTAATAATAGACGTTTCGTACTATTATATTATTTTTATTATTAAACTAATAATAATTACAAAACTTCAACATAACTTGAAATGCACTGACACGCGACGACCATGTTGTAATCATCATCAATGAATCTACCTTGAATGTAGCAACAAGACACAATGTACACTACATGTCAAAAACATCAAACTAAAATATTACTATTATGACAATATATGTGTGCGAACATCATTTTAATGTATTTCTTTTATAACTTTGTTTTCTTTGTAGGAATGATTTATATATATATATATATATATATATATATATATATATATATATATATATATATATATATATATATATATATATTTCCATTTTTATAGTTACAAGACGATGCCGAAAACTTTCTTCATTTCAAAACAATAGGGGAGAGATTGATAATGAAGAAAAATGTAGTCCCGCATTTAAATTTAGAAGAGATGATTGAAACAATAAAGCCACAAATATCTTCTTAGAAAAAAAGAAAGACTGAAAATATACTTGCATTTCAATCTAAACGTAAATAGGGGATTCCGAATAAGCGAATTTTTAGCGCCCCGTCGCGGTATTTTTATGAACTATGTGGACATACAAGTAACTGTCATCGTGCTGTCAAGTTGATAGCCTTGTGAAATTTGTGTTTTATATTAAAAATATGTGTATTAGGTACGCGTATGGACTCTGTAAGAGTGATTACAGGAATAAATATAAAAAAAAAATATGAGAGGAGTTAATTTTATGCCAATTTCCAAGTCGATCTCATCTCTCATGGTTTATGCGTAACTACATCAAACTAAATGGTCTCGTGGAAGTAGTGGTATATGTGTCCGTAGTTAAATAGGTTTGGGGAAAATAGGAAAATAGCCCCACCTTATATTTACATGAACTACCACACACGTATTACTTGAAATTACCGCAGGTGCCCATTTACCACAATCAATGCAGGGTAATATGTTATCACTGCATCCCGCATTCATATAATTTTGATTTCTGAAAACGTTGAAACATTTTGAGTATAAATCAGTAAATACCCAGTAACAAACCGAAACTAAAACCTTAAAATAAGATCGCTCTTTTTCTGTCTTTTTTCAGACCACTACACTAACCATCTTTTTTAGATCATTCACAGAATGATTTTCAATATCTTTCTTTTTTAGTTTCGCACTCACTCTGCACTAAAAAAAATCATTTTCATCACTAATCGAACACATGTCAACAGAAAATGTCTATTTGTCCACATAGTTCAAGATTTCACCGCAAATGGTGTACTTTGTGACGTTACGATCGGAATCCCCTATTGGATTTCGATGCAGCTGGCATAGATCAAACATACAAACGATAGTATATATATATATATATATATATATATATATATATATATATATATATATATATATATATATATATAATCTAGGCAGCTGGTCCAAGCTGTTCTACACCTTTTAAAGATACACTGCTAGAAGTTGTCACATCCCCTTCTGGAGCTTTCGACGTTTACTATCATCCAATACAAAAAGAAAGAAAGAAAGAAAGAAAGAAAGAAAAGGAAATCTTTCAAAAATGGTGAGTTATAATAGTGAAATTTTACTTAGCGCCATGGATAATAAACCTTTTTTCTACGCAGTTTAGAATATGACAAATATATTCATTTAATGCTTATAATTTATAAATAATTGCCATTTTACATATTGCAGTAGACTTGCGTAATTTAAATTATTATATTTTGCCATAACATTTAAATGAACAATTTAGTTACCATCTTAGTTACAATTTTTCTATTTTATAGATTGAAGTGGTTGAAGGATCGCCTTCATCAACTTCCAGCAGTGCATTGTTAGTTCCTGTGTCTTCCTCATCGTCGGATTCTGCAGGAAGAATATTTTTTTATCAAAATAACCGAAGAGACAACAAAATTGCATTGTCCACGGATAATGATTATATTGAAAAAAATTAGGTGTAATGATAGTTATGCTATACTGGCTATTTTGTTTAGAATGCCTGAAGGAATGGTTGGGAAAATATTTTTATTTTCTTTGCCTGTTATCGCCACACTGTACCAAAGCTTAATTCATTTTCCGAAAGATACTAATGTACTATACTGTATACCACCTCAGTTTTTACCATCTTATAAAACCGTAAGATCTATAATAGATTGCTTAGAAATAGAAATTGAAACTCCATCAAATGCAAAACACCAAGCCATTACTTGGAGCCAATATAAAAAAGGAAATACTCTAAAGTATTTGATTTCTTCTACACCACATGGATTAATAAATTTTATTTCTAAAGGATATGGGGGTCGCACATCAGATAGGGAAATATTGGAAAAATTTGGGTACTTGGAGAAGTTACCATCTAACTGCGCTATTCTTGCCGATCGGGGATTTAAGAACATCGAATCTTTATTACATAATAAAAATTGCAAATTAATCCGTCCACCATCAGTAAATCCAGATATAAAAATGAGTAAAAAAGATGTATTGGAGAGTACAAAAATTGCTGCTTGTCGTATACACATTAAAAGAGTAATAAGACGAATACGCGAATTTAAAATGTTAGAACCCCATTCCAAAGTAAATACTAATTTAGTACCATGGCTGGACTTTGTTATAATAATTGCTTGTGCAATAGTAAATACGCAGGGGCCATTAATAAAATAATTATACCATATGTATATAATGTAAAAATACTGTCATTAAATACTCATAAATAAATATTTGTGGATCATTTATTTCAATAAATAAGACATTTTTCGATGTTTGTAATCCTTTACATGTATTTAATATACAATTAGTCTATTTAAATGTATCTTTCCTAATTTTTTACTGATAGAGTATATTTACAAATTTCTGATCGGTAAGTGATGTGTATCATTCACCGAGCAGGGGGCGGTAAGTAAATAAAAACAACGATCAAAGTTTACTTTAAAAATAACCAAAATTTTTCAATGTCAAAATAATTTTCAAATCTTATTTTTTATAATATTGTGCATCGATAGTGCAAAAAACGTAGTAAGCATTGCGGTCGGTTAGTGCTCTTCTACCGGTATCGGATGTATTGAAGAACTCGACTTAGTTTCGATCTCCAAAATCATCCTCAACCGGTAGGAGGAAGCACTTACTGACCTTAACACTTACATAGCTACTATATAGTTACCTACCGTTTGTTTATAGAGAAAAATAATTGTTATTGCACAATATTTCCAGATTATTAGAAAAAAATATGTTATGAAGTTCCTATAATATGTTTGACATTTTTTGTGTCTGTAAACAACTGTATATAAATTCTACTACACTAAAAACGTTAAATTTCGTATACAACCTTAGTTTATAAATATTTTGATAAACATTGTTATGGATAAATAAACTTTTAACATATTTATGTACGTATATTATATTTTATTTAAAAAATAATTTTTTAAATATATTTTGTACAAAAAAATCGTTACACTCCTGAATAATTTTTAAACAATAATCTTCGTCTAAATCTACCTCTATAATTTCCACATCATTTGATGATTCGAAATCAGAAGCTGCTACACATAATAACCCCTTTTTTTGTTGCACAAATACATTTGCAACTGTAACTGTGTAAAACGTTTTGCTGTTATCCTTTTATCTATGGTTACATAATTTAATAGTTTTTTCTTTGCTAGGACATTTCACTTCAGTACAATAATCGTTCGTAACTGCATCAGGGGATGTTCAAAAAAAATGGAAAAGAAGGATTTATTAAAACACCACATTTTTTAAATTTAATTTCAATTTTTTCTTCAACAACGGCCAAAACTTTGTCTTCTAAAAGAATGCCCCTCTTCATGGCTTCTGTTGGTTCTATCTTTCCTGCTCCAAAAATGCTCTGCACAAGTGTTCCATCTGAAGTTTTACAGCGTGATGCTTCGTAAGCTTTTGATGCTGTAATACGACCATATCGAGCCTCATACCATGCACTACATTTATATTGTGATCTTGTTAATTCTTCTACCTTACATATTTTATCACTAATTTGTTGCATGCAATATATTTTGAAGTCTTCAAAGTTTGCTTCATTACCTTGCAAAGGACGTAAATATCTTACGCCAAGACAATGTAGTTTAGTCTGATTTAATAGTACTTCGTGTTTCAAGCTGGGCAAGAACACTTTTGCTGCTACACTGCTTTGCTTTTTCCATGTTATAATTTAAAAATTTGTCATTTCTTTCGTGTATGTTTGAAACATGAATTTTGAAATGTGTCCGTAGTGGCTCGGCCGGTTCAGTTCCGACTTTTGACAATTTAGATGCATTCCAGTAACATTCGACTGATGTTACAGAAGGATCTTCAGTTCTTCGATGCAACCAGAAGAGTAATGCTATGGCGTGTTTACAGCCTCCTGTGAAAATAAAAATGAGAAAAATTAATACGAATTCCACCATATTTATTTTATAACGAAAATAATTACATAAGTAGGGGAAGAAAAATGAAGTTAAAAAAGGCATGTAAGAAGATATAGTTATGAAGAAATATTGTAAACATCCGATAAATACCGATCTCTCCACCACTGGAGATAATCCCATTTTCAAATTTGTAATCCCATAACTGTAATCCATCTCTTATTTCATTTGTCAATAGATTTACCGTTAATCTGGTATTGTTAGTTTTAAGTTTATTATTTGTACAACTAATGATATATATTTTGTAAAATAAACTAGGCACTAATGTTATTATTTATTAATACTACTGATATGTTTAAATTTTCATTTTTTACCTTGTGATGCTACGCAGTCTTTACACGTGCACCTAGTAATTTCTTCCTCTTGTTCATCCAAAATTACTTCTACTCTATAATTCTTTACTCGGATTCTATGTTCGGGTGTCACTTTGACTATCACTGTACAAAATGGGGAACCTGCTTCTCGTTTCAGTTGAACTCATCCTATTGCTTCATCATCATAATTATCTCGAGCATTTCTGAAAACAATAGAAATTATAAATATCAATTAATGTGTTAAGTAAAAATATTTGAGTATAACTGCTATATATAAATTGCAGTAACTATATCATACTAAATGTAAAGTTTATTTTTTATTCAATTGTAACAGTAGTATTCAAATTATATGGTAGTAATAACATGAACTAGTTTGCTGTTATTACTAACCTTAACGTTTTTATATTCTTGGTCTCTACATATACAAACAATGGATTTGACGATAAAAAACTTAATACCATAGTTAAATCAACTTTAGGAAGATTTCCGGGGTCAGCTTTTACAAATCCTTGTCCCATCTTGAATTAAAACTGCCTAAAAATAATACGAATAACATTATTATCGCAAAATATGATTTAACATAAAGAAAAATGTTTATTAAAGGTTAAACGTACTTACCAAAGTAAAATACTTTATAGTAATTATATAAAACTATCAATTAAAAATGTCAATGCATTGCTCACAACCACCTCACAACAAAGACTGAGGACTGAATTTAATAATTAATAACTGGACAACTGGACACTCCAACCAAACCGTGCTTTTTGCCGTCGCTGTCAGATATTTGAAACATTGAAACTTCAAAACAAACAAACACTAGCGCCATCCGCCGTCATACTTTGTGTCATAATATTATCAAACTGTTCCAATGTTCTATAATAAAATATTTCAGCTAGGCGAACATGAAAAAATCTGTTCTCTCTAGAACTAACAGTTTGTCGATCACTGAAAGTACCTGCTACGTCACGCACCAAATTCTTAACTTTAAAAATTCATATCTCGCTTATTACGTAAAATTTTTAAGTCGCATTTGCACTTAAATTCTTGTTTCATCCTGTTCTTACAGAAAAAAAAATATAAAAAAATTGGTATAGAACCCTATCTCCTAAAATCAAAAATTTATGGTTCTGCAAATAAGTTAAACTTTAAAAAAATTCAAAAATAGTATTGTATACTTGGATATTTTGAACTGGAGGATATAGATTGTAAAAACATAGCGACTTGTATTGTTGGTCCTAATTTTAGCACATATAATATCTATATTTTCGGGTAGAGTAGCTGTATATCTAGACAGATCGACAGGGAAGGATTGAATATTCCTATTGACAAGCAGAACCAGACCTCCACCTCTGCTCACTTACACGCCTCTAAATTACGATTGCACGTATACACATTGAAGCACGCAACACTTAACTCCGCGTCGTTGACACTATTGGTCAGCCAAGTTTCTGTAAGAGCAATGATGTCGTAGTCAATGTAAGCGCAAATTGATTGAAGAGTAGCCAGTTTTGAATTGAGACTGAATGTTTTGGTAGAAACATGTAAGATTTTGAATTGAAAAACGAGGCCGAGAGCCAGACTGTAATTTTTTAATTGATAATTGGGACAAATCCCCACTGATGTTTATCGGATAGTACTGAAAATGTGTGAAATTTCTATCATGTCTACTATTATGATAAGAATCAAGAATATTTCTTCCTTGCACTTATAGGTAGGTTTATTCATATTAAACATTCAGTTGTAATTGTAAAATTTTTTTGCACATTGTGTAATATATTGCGATCCATTCTAAAAAATGATTGTCATAATTCAATTCGACCGTATCGAAGCATATTCATTTTTCAACAATAAATGTATATTATATCGATAAACACAGGCGAGAGAATCCCCTGCATGTGTGTAATGTTTAAATTCCAGTAGGCGCATGTAATGGAGGGTAAGTACATTTTTCATACTTACACTTTATACTGAACTTTCAGTGTATTAACTGCACACAACCTGAAGGAACGTGAACGTACAAATCAAAAAATAAACACTAACACTGAGAACTACAGCGCAAGACGCACGCGCACGATTCACTACAATCTTCTACTACGCAGTCTTGTATGAACAAGTTAAGTAGTATCTTTATTAATAAAAAAGATATTTTAATTGCATTTAGATACTTTAGCATATCTAAATACCTACTTTGATTGTATTTAGATATCCCAAGTATCTAAATACTTAAAAAAGTTTCTAAATACATTAAGAGTATTTAAAATCAATAAAGTATCCTAAATATTTTAGAAGTGTCTAAAATACATTTTTAAGATAAAAGATACAGTCAATTTTTAAAAGTATTTCAAATTAAGACACATCTAAAAAATAGGAAGTATCTAATTAAGATATTAAAATCGAGTATCTTTTTTTGTAAGATACACCCAGCTCTGATTGGGGTATGTTAAATTACCATGATCTTATAGAACTATTAAGTTACATCAAAGGTCCTAGAGTAGGGTAAACCGGGGACAAGTGAAACATTTTAGCTTCTTGGTTTTTTTTTTCTCTGCGGCTATTGTAAATTTCTATATTTTAAGTGAGTTATAGAGAGCATATTTAATTGGGTTTCTATTTATTTAATTCCGTTGACTTATAATGATATATAAATAAGATATTTAAAAACTTCTTAAACTGTTTCATTCGACCCCAGCACGGGGGGACAAATGAAACAGCATTTAAGGTAAAGATATATTTTTTATTCCAATATTAAATGAAATACACTAGTGGTACCAATTACGGCATTCAATGCACTGTACCCATTTCTCTCCAGAGCGGTTGCTACCAAATGGTTTCACGCAATCTAGACAACAATAATCTTCTTCGTCGCTGTCACTCTGTTCCTGAGTTTTCTTGGACTGTCGAAGAAATGCTTTAGATTTATCTGCTATCTAGCAATTTTCTTAACTTGATTTTTCTTTTTCGCGTCGTATTCTTCTTGAATAGCATTTTTCTCAGGAGTATCCGTATAAATTGCAGACCTCCTACTCTTTCGTTTGCCAGGTGTTTTTGCATGGAGGCGCTTTCGGCAACGGTAAACGATTTCTAATGAAAATGCAGCCTTTGAGGTGCTTGGTCTTTCGTCAGTGCGTAAAAATACAGCCTTTGAGGAACTTGCTGATATTGACGGAGTGTGAGAGCTTGGTGAAGCTAGCAAAGTATCAGTGCTGCTAGGAGATGGCAGAGATTCATTCGTGCTTGCTTCTGATAAAACTTCAGTAGTATTTGGCGTTGTGATGTCAAGAGCTGGTCTTTTCGTGTCACATAAAGTAGCAAAATCTAGTTCCGTAAATATATCTCTATTAAAGAGAGATATTCTGGTGCAAATAAACCCAGCTACAATGTTTGATTGTGTGAGGGTCAATGGCAGAGCTAGTTTGACTATGCTGGGGATTGAAGTGTTAGTATGCTTTTGAAAATGGTTGAGGTATATCAAGAACTCATCTTCTTGCATCCAGCCGCTCGTTTCCCGCTCCAATACATCCCACTGGACCGTCACGGATAAAGTGATCTTTGTATCTAAATCGTGGAAAAATAAAAATGGGAGCCACACTGTTACCGATAGCATTTACAGCTAAAGCCACAATTACTAGTATTCCTCTTTCCCCTGATGCTAGTGCACCTACCTGTTTTGTTCTTTTTTGGGCTACAACTTTTACGGGTTTCTGGACCGTCGTGACCCCCGGCTCGTCGATATTATAGATATCTTTCGATTCAAATTTGTATGTGTCCATTACATTAGCCAGATTGTCATAGACAAGTTTTATGTTCATCACGTTGAAACTGGTTGCTCTGGAGAGACTTGTAGCTTGAGCGCATAGAATTGAAAGTTCTGGATTGCGTTTCATAAATGAAGAGAACCAATTCACTCCTGCCATGGCATTTAGACTCCATGTATCAGGCATGTTTAACGAATATTTCAAGGCCAATTGAAAAGCTAATTTACGAATTTCTTTAGGCTGTAATCCATAGAAAATTTGCGCTGCTTTAATTATATATTCAACAATGCTTTTTTCCTGGTTTCCGTTAAATACTCGTCTCACATAATGTTAATCCATCGTGACAGAAATAGCGGATCCTTTCTCAATTGGTTACTTTTCTTCTTGATAAGTCTACTCAAAGACACGCAGTGTAGTACATATTTAGCTGCTATAGACCTTCTTGTCCTATTCGCAGTGACTTTTTCTAGGCTTCTTTATACGCCAAAATAGATTTTTAATCTTTCTTTGTTTTTCTCACTCTTATACTCGTAGCATCCTAAAATAAAATTAACACCTTAAAATACCTTAACAGACGAAGACAAACAATTAGTATAAAATAAATGAGTTTTAGAATTTAAACCCCTAGTATTTTGATATAGGCATTCTAAAGACAAAGACACAGAGCTGTTGGGCAATTTTAGTTTTCCGATGTAGGCCCGGTCTTTCCAAGTGCGAATAATATATATTTGTCAAATAAGCCCTAGGCCCGTCTTTCAATCATTAGATAGTTTGTATTTGTAGAATATCTAGCTTTATTCTACAGTTAAGTTATCAAAATAAACTGATTCGGGTTGCAAATAACAACCGAATGAAACTGAAAAGCTACGAATATCTCAGGTTTTCGCTGTTTTTGTTATCAGTTCTAACCTAGTTTAAATTAAAACGGTGTTTCATTTGTGAAATGGATATTTCTAATGATTTCTAGGAACTCGTAGACCAAGAGATACAAGAAATAGTAGATTTTTTAAATCCAGAACGTCACCCAGAGTGAGAGAACGTATTAACAATTTTGAAAAATGGGACGAAAAAGAATTTTACGGCGTTTCCGATTATCTAAAGCAACTGTTATGCACTTATTGGAAGAGATAGAACCCCGACTACTACATCGTACAGACCGGTAAATTAAATTTGATTTCGTATAATGTATATAAAACTGTTAGAATTTTTGCTTTTTTAAGCAATAACGCAGTGTCTTCACTAAACCAATTATTATTAACGCTAAAATATTTAGTGACTGTTTCTATATTGCTGCAGGAGATTTTGTAGGTTTACATAAATCCACGGCAGGGACAATAATACCCCGTGTTCTACTCGCAATTGTACAATTACGTAGAAGATATATAAAATTTCTTATAACGGTTCAAGAACAGCAAGACACAGTTCGACGATTTGGACTTATTGCAAACTTTCCAAGAGTGATTGGAGCTTTTGACTGTACCCACGTAAAATTGTTGTCACCAGGTAAGAATAGTCAAAACTACCCTTCCTTAAGCAAATATTTATGCCTTCGCAACTTATATTTGATTTTGAGGAATTTTGAAAGTTTTTTCAATATATTATACTTTATGAATGTATATTTTTTTTTATTCAACATTTTGTTTTCTTTCTCTAAGTAGGCCTAACGCTGAAACGTTTAGAAATCGTAAAGGATTTATGTCATTAAACGTGCAAGCAATATGCGATTCCGAAACAAAAATAATAGATTTTGTAGCTTGGTGGAATGAATGAAATTTGAAAATGGTTCAATGAATAATATGTTATTAGTTGAAGATAGCGGATATCCCGTGAACTCAAGAAGTCCTGCTGAAAATGTGTACAACGAATCGCAAATTAGAATGCGAAATGTAATAGAAACAACATTTGGAATTTGGAAACGTCGTTTTCCAATATTATCCACTGGACTACGCTGTAGTTTACCTTTAGGTCAAAGAATAATTACTGTTACTGCTATTTTGCATAATGTAGCTGTGAAACATCATGACAACATTCCCGATGATGATGTAGTATACGAGGATCCAATAGTTGTTGTAGAACCGCCCAATGGAATAATAAATAACAATGACATAATCAGAAGAACTATAATACAGTACTTTATTGTAAAAGATATTCATGTGTAGTTGCGAATAGACGTGTTTTGCGCAGCTCCGTCGTAACCTAAGTAAAGTGTCGTAAAATACTACTCACGTTTTCAAATTTTTCTTTTTCCGTGGCCCAAATTTTGTTCTCGTGATATAAAATGGGTGGAACTACACGCAGCCAGGCTCAGGCGACATCGGCGTCATCGGCGATTAAAGAAACAATCGATACACTTTTAAGTAATGATACTTTCCTGAGCAGTCTAGTTAGCAAAGTTATTGCTCGACTTGATGAAAAGCTCGAGGAACAGCGAGTGCACTATGAGGGCATCATCTCAAAGTTGACCGATGACAACCGCATCCTGGAGGAGAAACTGGATCAGCAGGAGCAGTACTCACGGCGTAACTGCATCCGCGTCTTTGGCGTTCCAGAAACTCCCAGCGAAAACACCGAATCAACCGTGAGTGATGTGTTTAAAAATATCTGTGGTGTGAGTGTAGTACCTGGTCTCATTGATCGTTGTCACAGAATTGGCAGAAAAAATCCCTCCAGTACCAAAATACGACCTATTATTGTTAAGTTTGTCTCTTACAAAACTCGTGAACTTGTAATGAATCAACGCAGGAAACTAAAAGGTACGAAAATGTCCATTAAAGAAGATCTCACCAAAAAGAGACTACATTTACTTACAAGTTCATCCACTAACTTCGGCTTTAAGAACGTTTGGTCCAGAGATGGTTATATTTATGCCAAAGTCAATGATTCCATCAAAAAAATAAATAATTTAAATGACTTACATTAGACACTGATAATGATGTAAATTATTATTGTTTACCACTATTTGGAGTTGTTAATGTCCGTCATTGCGAAATTGTGTTTTTTTATTTCTCTCTTATTTGAGGTTACAGTATTTTAATTTTAAGTATAAATTTCTCATCTTTGAACAGTTGTTTGCTGTGAATATAATTTATTTTTGTACCTCTCAAGATATCTGCGCAAGATCTAACAAGAAATTAAACACCTATCGTTTCATTTAATCTTGACTTGATTGTAAATTTCTTCAAATACCTACCGTTTCGTTTAATCTTGGCTATTTTTTATTTGTAAATTTCTTGCACATTATTTTTTTTTTTTTTTGGTAAGTATTAGTCCCATACGCATTATAATCGGTAACATACATATATATCTATAATTTTTTTTTCAAATTTGATGAGCATGTTGATCTACTATCAAAACGCTAGAGGTTTAAATACCAAACTTGAACATTTTTTAAATCATTGTTCCTCGTCTCCTGAATTTGATATTGTTTCAATATCTGAAACCTGGCTCCAGGATTCTGTATATAATAATGAGTTATTTGCTGAACACTATACTGTACCCTTTAATCAGGAATAAGTCACGTGGAGGCGGCGTCATTTGTGCCGTCAAAAATAAATATCGTTCTACTCAAATTAACTTAAACTTAAATGCACAATCCAATTGTGATTTGCTATGTGTCAGAATACAATTGTCTCATACTGAGAATTTATATGTTATTGTAATTTACTGTCCGCCACCAATTTCTATAAATCAACACGAACTCATTTATGAATGTCTTGAATCAAATCCTCTTCACTTAAATAATAATTTTATTTTCCTAGGAGACATGAATATTAGCAAACTATCGGATTGCCACAACACTGGACATACGAATAATATCGTTACTAGATTTGATCTTTTTTGTAACTTTTTTAATGCTAGGCAATATAATAATATTACTAACTGTGATAACAGACTACTTGATGTTGTATCTAATAAATGTTGTACTGTCGCGCGCTGCTCTTCACCTTTAGTCATTGAAGATAAGTATCACCCTACTCTGGAAATTTCCTTCTTTCCTGAACCTTCTTCAAGCTCGCATCTACGTCATAGCGGTCTTTTTTCCAATGAATCAGTTTCTTTTAACTTCCGCCGTGCCAACTTTCTTTTACTATACGAGCAACTATCTCAGATTAACTGGGACTTTCTTAATTATTTTGATAATGTCAACACTGCATTTGAAGAATTTTATCAGGTCATTTCCCAAATTATTTGTAATTGTGTTCCAGTCACCAAAAAACGTAAATCGATGTATCCACCCTGGTTCAATAAATCTATTATAGAAAACATTAAGAAAAAAAATCAATTTCGCTTATTGTATAAACAAACCAATATGACGAAATATGGTGATGAGTTCAAACGCTTTAGAGCCTTATTAAAGAAGGAAATCAATGTTGCACACAGAAACTATATGAAGAATAATGAAAAAAATATCGCGAAAGATCCTCAGAAATTATGGTCCCATATTAATTCAAAAAAACAAAATCTTAACCTGCCTTCCACTATGCATTTCAATAATAATACACTCAACAATACTGCAGACGTTGCAGACACGTTTGCAGATTATTTCTGCACTGTTTTCCAACCGATAAACTCGTCACCTTCACCCACTGGTCTTTATTCAAGTATAAATAATTGTAATAATTTAAAAATTAATCATATTACTAGAACAGATATAATTTCAGCAATTAATGCAATAAAATATTCTCCTAATCCCGGACCTGACAATTTACCATCTTATGTCATCAAAGGCTGTAGTGATATCCTTGTTGAGCCTCTTTATATTCTTTTCAACCTATCCCTATCAAAAAATATCTTTCCTTCTGCTTTGAAAATTTCCTATATTCGACCTATTTTTAAATCTGGCGATAAATCTAATATTATCAATTATCGCCCTATCTCTATTCTCTCCAACTTGGCTAAAGTTTTTGAATAGATAATATATAAATATATTTTTAGTTCCGTGCGAAACAAAATATCCGTTTGCCAACATGGTTTCTTTTCTGGTCGCTCTACTACTTCTAACCTAATGAACTTCACGGATACAGCACTTAATTCACTACATAACAACATTCAGGTAGACGTTATTTATACTGACTTTGCGAAAGCCTTTGACAAAGTCGACCACTCAATATTACTAAGTAGGCTCCATTTTGATTTTGGATTCTCTGATGACTTGCTACAATTCATGTCGTCATATCTGAGCAATCGCGAGCTTTGTGTTCGTGTTGATGGTATAACTTCTAAATGTTATTACGCAACCTCTGGTGTCCCGCAAGGGTCTAATTTAGGGCCATTACTATTTCTTCTCTTCATCAATAGCATCACTAATATTATTCAACATTCTAACGTTCTTTTATATGCAGATGACCTGAAACTTTTCAGAATTGTTAACAATGCTAATGATTGTGCTTTATTACAAACTGACATTAATAATGTTCTTGATTGGTCTTTAGCCTCAAAGCTTTTATTTAATTTTAGCAAATGTAAAATTATGACCTACTCTTTAAAGCAAACAACTATACCGTTTAACTATCAAATGAATAACACAATTTTGGAGCGAGTAACTTTATTCAAAGATTTAGGAATTCTGTTCGATCCTAAACTTAGCTTTATACCCCATTTTAATGATATTCGAAAAGCTTCTTACCGAAATCTTGGCTTCATAATTCGTAATACACAAGCGTTTTATAATTTACAGACTCTCAAATCTTTGTATTATTCATTTGTGCGTAGTAAACTGGAATATGGATTACAAATTTGGAATCCTGTATATATTAAACATGTACAAGCTCTGGAGAGTATACAGAAAAAATTTATAAGGTATTGTTGTGCTAAATTCCACCATCGTCGCATTGATACGATTTGTAATTACTCCAACTGTCTAATTGAGTTCAATGTTATTTCTTTGGACTGCCGTAGAAAAATCCAATCATGTTTATATCTCTATAAACTTGTTAATAATCTAATTGATGATGCTCATTCGGTAGCTTGCCTAAATTTTGGAGTACCTCGCTTAGGTTCTCGGCGTAAATTAACCTTCATATACAGCACCCCTAGAACAAACTATGAACTTCGATCTTCAATTAGACAGTTGTGTGCTACATTCAACACTGTGTCCATATACATTAACAATCTTGACATTTTCTATGATACTCAGTCCAAATATGGAAAACAAATTATGAACTATTTCTTGTCTGATCTTTAGCAATTAAATTGAGATTTCTATTTATAATATTGTCACTTCATTATTTCAAAGTTTTCTTGTAACTACACTGTATTTTTCTTTATTTTTGTCAATAATCCTCTGTAATTAGGAACATCTGTTCCTGTTGAGTGATTAACAAATAAATAAATAAATAAAAAAATATATATAAATTTAAATAACATTCTGTTTGTACATATAATAAAATAAACTTCTTATTTAAACCTAGTGTTAATACAATAAACATGTTTTTTAAAATTATTATCATGTTATATTTCCCAAAAAAATTTAATTTTATTATAAAATTTATCGAAATAACTACTCTTGCAAACCTTTTTTTAAATCTAACTGAAGCAATTGTTGTTTCAATTTTTCATTCGTAATTTTTAATTCTAACAAATGACATTCCGTAGCAAAAAGTTTTTTTTTGTCTATAATACCCTTTCCTCCCAATTTAATATTTTTCAATTTTGCAGCATGTTCCTCAGATTTCCTTTCTTCTTTTTTTGCAATGTATATGTAAAACCACAAGATCTTGCCTGTTGTCTATAACAGTAGCAATTTTTGTGTTCAACGTTTCTTTTTGAATAGGTTTTGGTTTCGTTTTTTTAATGAGAGCTTTCTGCTTCGCAGTCTTTAACTGAGTACTATTCCATTGACTCCATGTTTCAGACGATGTTTGATCAGTAAATTCCTAAAAAAATAATTTATATGAATTCAACAACAGATTTTAAACATTACAAGCAAACCTTATTTTCCTTATTTATATCGTTAAGATCGCCGCTGCCTTCTAAATTATTATTAATGTACTGTAAATTATTGTCGTGAGGATTCAATACGATATCTAGCTTTACAATTATTAACTTAACCTTATATTTCTTATTAATGTCTTGAGAATCCATAAGGTTTTTTTGGCTGCTGCCTTTCAAATTATTATTGCATTGTACCTACGAGTATATTCAAATAATAAAATATTAATGTAGCAAATTTTAGATTATTAATATACTTTATTTTTCATATTGATGTCGAGATTTACAACTTTTCTTAAGCTGTTGTTATCTGAATTATTATTTTCAATATGAAATACTAACATACGGGTAATTACAGACCATGTTGCTTTGACCTCTGGGTTTTCTAAAATTTTTGAATACTGTTTCCTAAGTAGATTTGATGGTTTCCTAAAACAAACTAATATTATAAGCAATACTCAGTTTGGTTTTAGAGAAAATATCTCGACCATTGATGCTTTGCATTATTTATATAGAAAAATTATTCATTATATTCATAACGGAGAATACCTAGTCGGTATTTTCTGCGATTTTAGCAAAGCTTTCGACTGTGTCGATCATTCGCTGCTGCTTAATAAATTAGAACTTATGGGTATACGTGGCGTTGCGTTAAACTGGATTTCATCTTTTCTAACCAATAGACTGCAGTTTGTTTCGATTAATCATTTTAATAATACGTCAAATAATATTGCTAACTCCGATTTAACAAAAATTAACGTTGGTTTGCCTCAAGGCACAGTGCTTGCTCCAATTCTCTTTATTATCTTTATTAATGATTTAAGTGCCGTTTTAACTAATGATTGTGACCCTATCATGTATGCCGACGATACTACTCTTTTAATCTTTGATAAAAGCAAAACTTCTCTAATTGATAAGTGTAATTTAAATATATAATCCTTAAGCACTTGGTGCTCCACAAATAAACTCTACTTAAATGACAATAAAACTAATATCATTCGTTTTCATACAATAAGCCCTAAAAATAATGACATTCAAGTAAATATTCAGTTCGATGATAATCATTTAGATAGTTGTACGTCAACCCGTATATTAGGTCTCACTGTAACAGAAAACTTAAATTGGAATCCCCACTGTGATGAACTTGTCAGTAAATTAAATGTAGTTTGTTTTCAATTTCGTCATTTAAAGGAATATTTAAATACTAGCCAACTTGTTATGTTCTATTATGCAAGTGTTGTCTCGTATGAGATATGGGATTTGTTTATGGTGAAATTCAAGTGCTCTTAAAAAGTATTTATTGCCCAAAAGCGAATTATTCGTTGTTTAGCTGGAGTCAGGTATTTGTCATCCTGTCGTTAACTTTTTAAAAAATACAACATCTTAACTGTTATAAGTTTGTATACTTTCGAAACTTGCATCTTTATTTTCAAAAATAAAAATACTTTTGCAAAGACATCTGATATTCATAATTATAATACTAGGCATAGAAATAACTTTTATGCATCGGTGGCCAAGCTAAATATTGTTAAAAACTCTCCTGAAATATTTGGAATAAAATTGGTCAATAAACTGCCAGAAAGCATAAAACAATATAATAACTATATTCATTTTAGAAAAGAATAATAAAAAATATTTAAACCTCCATACTATTTACACTGTAGAAGAATATTTCGGCATATAAATATATCATAAGCAATTTTTATTTTATTTCTTGTATTTTCTGACGCTGTCTCCATCGTCTACATTTGACGAACAACCAGGCATAACAGGAACCCCTGAAATAAATGTTGGAATATTCGATTGGTTTTCTTTTCTTTCGACAGTTTTTTGCGTTTCTTCTAAAAAAAAACTTTTTCAACTATCATAAGATTACAAAATGCAAAAATTTACCTAAATAATCGCCATGAAAATCGTCCTCTGGTGACAAACAATCCACACTTCAAACTATGTAGTTTAAAATTTTGTCCTCGTAGTCGGTAAATGTTTCAATATCCGCTATCCCTCCCCCAGTTTTAAAACGTTCGAACTTATTATGTGATTGCTTCTTTTTAATTTTCTTTTTTATACACTCATATTTCAGCCTCAATTCTTTCGCACTTGTATTAACCTGCCCCGTTAACGGATTAAACGGTTTTGTTTTCCACAATATGCATATATTTTACATCAATTAACAACCTCACTTCTTTTCTTTTATTCCGATTATTACTATTTCGGTCCATTCTGTAATAACACATTAATTAATACACAACTATAGAAATTTGAGATTAATATTATTGAGGTGACAATGGTACTTGTGTTGATAAAATCTTTTCTTGATAGTCTGGCATGTCTCACCTATATATGTATGTATATATATATATATATATATATATATATATATATATATATATATATATATATATATATATATATATATATAAAAGGGCAGTTTTTACAACTAGCTTGGTAAATTACATTTGTCGTATCTTCAACCGGTATTTTGTCTTTAAGTTTAGTGAACAGCTTATTTGTGCTAGTGTGTGTGCAGTTAACTATGGTGATGTTACTATTGTGTAAAATTTTCGTAAGTCCTACATTAATATTTTTATTATAAGTAATTGTTCCGCGAAACGTCCAAATAAACTGTATGTGTTAACTATACATAAATTCCTTAATAACCATCCCTTAAGAAGGCCGATGACAGCTTCAAACATAAATTAATTTATTTTAGTTAATTGACTCATGATGTCAATTTTTTTTTCTTCAGAGATATGGTTATGTACATGAGCATGTACAAATGGTTACAAATAGTGTAGTTATATTTTATTGCAAAACATATCATATATACAATATTGCACATTTTAATGGAAAATAAATAATTATTCTTTGGTATAAATAAGAAACAATATTAAATTCGTAACACTAACTAAAAATTATAATTATTTTCCGGAAGAATTTCTATGAAACCAAGTAAAACACTCTCGTTCTCTGACAAAACATAAATGGATTTTGCACTTATCGCAGTATATGACTTCTCCCTTTACAGCTAGGTCTTTTGCATCGCGTGGCTTCTTTATTTTTATCAAAAACAGGCATATGATCTATTCGATTATTTTGAATTTCCTGAAGTAGTCGGCATTCTGCGTTATGACGAGTATTTCTGGAAGGACTGGGTGAAGTCGAATTAGATTTTCTTCCTCTTTTTTTGGTAGCTATAGTTGTATTTCCCAGGCATTTTGTAACTCTCATCCGAAATTCTTGTAAATCTATTACTTCCTTCTTTGAAATATTACATATCTTACAATCTCTTCTGTACTCTAGCCAACTGTTTACTAGAGCAAAGTCTACCATATGCATAATAACACGCAAAGTCCACTTCCGTGATCGAATAAAAATCCTGTAGTAACTGATTAATTGATCTAATAGATTAACTCCACCCATCCCATAATTGTAATCTTTTATAACTTCTGGTCGAGAAATTTCTATGTACTTCGACGAATTTTTATTCCACCTTTTTACCATGTCCTCATTACCTTTGCCGACATAATTCGAGGCAAGGCAAACAGTTTTATTATCATTCCATTTCACGAGTGTCACAGTTCCTTCATTTACTATTTCATCGGAATAACCTCGCTCATTATTTTTTATTTCAGTGTCGGTGAGTAGTAGTGGTTTATAAAATCTATTTGTTCTTATTGTACCTGCTGCTAAAATCTTTTTGTTCATCAAAATATTTAGTAGGGGGTATGACGAAAAACAATTATAAAATAATTTGTAATTCTTGGTAGATATTCTATCCGAAAAATGCAGTACAACAGCTGCTCCCTGTCCAAATGTTTTCAAATTGTGTTCGTTGAGACCAGTTCACTTTCCCTGATAAAAAAGTAAATCATATGCTTGCCCACTTTTCCTTACTGCATTTATTATAGGACGAACTCTATATAATTTATCAATGCAGTCGGCAGGTTTTCCCAAATTGTTTACCACGTGAAGATTGGATCTAAGCTGAAAAAATCTGTCTCGTGGCATATTTTCCAAATAATCCCAAGGATTCTTTCCCAATATAGTCTTATTTTCGGAAATTTGTTCAGGTAACCGATAGCAATATGTAAACCCAAAAGTGTCTTTATTTCCCTTATATCAGTTGGCCTAAAGTTTTTCCCTTGCTGTAATGCATAAATATTTGTATAATTGGTCATTTCTTCGAAAAAATCATCAGTGAAGTAACGAGAAAAATATTCTATAGGAAGAAGTGGCGCTGTTATGCTAGGATTTAGTGAAGGAATATAAGTAACATTCGGAGGATTAAAAGATTGTCTCTTCCACTTCACACTTGTTGGTTTTTCATACTCTCTTACATCTACTCTTTCTGCAATTTCTTCTGAAAAATCTTCGTTTTCGGTTTCGATTGGTACTTCACCTACTGCATTTTCTTCTGCCTCATTTATTCTGCAACAGGACGCATTGGAGGTACAACACTATATTCAACTAGTTTTTCATTTTCTTCTTCGATTTCTACTCCTATATCTTCAACTTCGGACAAATCTCCATTTTACAGAAGATCTAAGGACTCATTTACATGTTCTGGGTTATCTATGTTGTATTTTTTACGATATTTTGAATCCATATTTATGACCCTGTAACTAATGCTTTATATACTAATTGTGACTGTTTGTACACTGCCATGTACAATTAGTTACACCGCCGAGACCAAATTTACATGGTCATATAATTTTTTTTTATAATTTCATATATTTGCTGTTACATCATGAATCTTTCAAGCTTTTTTTACAGTACATATATTTTTATTCAAATATTAGTCAAATATTTCCTACTGAATAAATATAAAACATATCACTTACCCTACAGAAATACAAAACGTGGACCCATTTTGAATAAATGTCAATATAGAATTCGAATTAATCCATAGATGGAACTAGTAGTACTGAAATTTGTAAGTCGAATAACAGAAAATTATATATTATTAATTTTATAGCAACTTTCGGGTCAAACAGAGTAACAATAAACATAAAAATTATATGTACATGTGCATGTACACTAGGTTTGAAAGGGTTAACTGAAAATTTGCAAATGGTTCGCGTGTGTGCGAAATTCATTCTGAAATTGCTAATGGTGGAGCAGAAAAACTTTCGCCTTGAAATCGCTAAGGACAAAGTCGTACAGCTCCGTCATCCTCCGTACAGCCCTGACGTAGCTCCCTGCGACTTTATTCCAAGATTAAAAATGCAGCTCAAAGAACACCGATTCGACGACAAAGAAACAGTCGAAACTAATTCGACGAACGCTCTAAAGGCAATACCAAAAAAACGAGTTCCAGGACTGCTTCCAAATGAGGAAAGGCAGTTAGCGTATTCTTCAACCAAGTGGAGACTACTTTGAATGATGCCACCAGCCCGATGACAGAAAAACAGTAGCGGGGAAGTATGAAGGAACGTCGGATACTTTTGGGACAAACCTCGTATGTATTCCAATATTGAGTAGAATTTTTAAAACTCGTCTCATCTCGGAGAAATATTTAGCCACGGTCAATTAAGCGGAATCATTGCCAGCATAATTTTTATTTATTTGGAACCACTTTAGGGAACGGCCTGGTTAAAATTCGACTTTCCCTTTTTTAACAATTTGGGGACCACTTTTGCAGGATACACTTACTAATCTATTTATTTGCGTACTCCATTAATAGGTTCACATGGAAGCTTATACGAGTATAACTGAATTATAATTTTCATTTTATTTTATGGGGCCCCTAGAACCCTAGAGCACCTATAGTCCAGTAATAATTGTTCACGCGTTTTAAGACTGGTCTATATATCTAGATTGCATTGAGAAAGCAAAAAATCTAGACGGCCAAAAAATGCAAAATATTATGTTGTTAAGAATTTGTTTAAAAAACAATATATGTATAAAATTTGTTGATAACAACAAAAAGAGTTACAAATAAATATTTTTCGACAAATACAAAAATTCCTCTTCAAATAATTTATATTTTTTTTACAATTTCAAGTAGTAGTATATTTTACAAGGTGTAGTAGCAGAGTGGTCTGCTACACCAGGAAGGGGCTGCAGTAGGATTGTCTACTCTGCCGAGAAACGCGATTTACAGGAGCTATCCTAATCTGAATTACCTTGAACGAAGCTAATCTGGTTCTACATAATCATCTATCCAGGCGAGTGCTAGTGCTAGTGAAGTGTAGTGCTCCGTCATTCATGCTTATCAAGACGTCAAGCTAAAGACATGCCACAAATGTCTCTCCTCTGCGTCAATTAGTGATCCCCTGGCCCAAAGCTGGTCTTCAGAGTCCATCAGTGCAGCTGAAGAATCTAATTCTCTATCAATCATCTTCTCTGTGTCGATTCAGCGATCTCCTGGCCCAAAGCTGGTCTTTGGATTCTGTCAGCACAGCTAAAGAGTCCTCTAGTTCATCCTGGTCCCGTCCACATCGAGTCCTCGACAATAATAATAATAATAATAATAATAATAATAATAATAATAATAATAATAATAATAATAATAAATAATAATAATAATGATAATGATAATGATAATGATAATGATAATGATAATGATAATGATAATGATAATGATAATGATAATGATAATGATAATGATAATGATAATGATAATGATAATGATAATGATAATGATAATGATAATGATAATGATAATGATAATAATAATAATACTATTTATTTATTGTAGATACTTACCATATGTGGTCGTATATAATAGTGTATTACCTGTAAGGAGAATAAAGGGATAATAATAATAATAATAATAATAATAATAATAATAATAATAATAATAATTAATAATAATAATAATAATAATAATAATAATAATAATAATAATAATAATAATAATAATAATAATAATAAGCTTTATTGACCCACGTCAACGGCGAGGTTCAGCCAAAGGCTGCTCTTCCACCTAACCGAGACAACCTATTATAACAAAATTAAATGAAATGAATGTCAAACAAAAGCAATACAAAAATACTTACATAAAGTATAAGTAGAAATACAATGTACATAAATGTCAAAAAATGTTTCAAATAATTATATCACGAAGGGTAACTGAATACAAAAATATATACATAAAGTACAAACATGAATACGATGTACATAAAATGTCAAAAACTGTTTGAAATAATTAAATCACGAAGAGTAAGAGAAGGTTTAATGTGGTACATAAATGAAGAAATCGAGAGAGGTACTAGAGTTATTCTTTCTCAATTGTATCAATTTATATAGTACCAGCCTTCGTTTTTTAACATTGGTCCTTCGAGCATTTTCTTACCTTAAGTTTAGTAATTTCTCCAATTCAAAAACAGTCCATATCAACCTAATTACTAAACAATAATTTTAGTGGGTTATATTTGACCCAGTGGTAATTTTCAGTGGGTTATATTTGGCCCAGTGGTAAATAATGAAATAAAAATAATCGAAATAAAAAGTTTATTATGGAAAAAAAATCTAGGTTACAAATAATATTATACAATGGAATTAGGTATGGTAGGCTGTAAAGCTAAATTTACACAGTGGTATATTGCACATCTTACAGGACTGTGTGGTTCTTCATTAAATTTTTCTTTTTCCGCAACGTACACGTCTTCTTGTTTTTCCAATTCTTGGAAAGTACTCCCATAAATAAAGAAACCTTATAATTAGATGGTCGGCTTTAGCATTGTCTTCTACTTATTCTTTTAGTTACTTTCTTGGCATATTGACCTATTTCTTCCGACAAAGCTGATAAAAAGTCAATAAACTGCATATATATATATATATATATATATATATATATATATATATATATATATTATAATCCATTTATTTACATCTGCTACCATTGTAAATCTATAAATTATTGATACGGATAAAATAATCAAACTCTGCTAAATAATGAAACAAATTTTATTCGCCCAGAAAAACAATACAAAAAAATTATAGGACAGCTCGCCGTACACCCTTGCTCGCTCACTCCACGGTCGATTGACGCCGACGCCGGCTTGCTCGGCAGCGCTCTGCTTGCTGCTATGTAAGTCCACGCCCAGTCCGCCCGGTGCTGCCAACCGTCTGTCGCCACTAAGTCACCCACCTGGTATTCGGTTGCAACCTTTCGCCTCTTGTCATAGCGCGCTTTCATCGCCTCTCCCGCCTTGGTCAGATTTTCCGCAGCTTTTCGTCGTCGCCCGGCTAAACTCTGTTTACTTGCGGCATGTGTCGCCGGTGTGTCTTTGGTGGTGTACTCTCATTGAACGTCTGATTCATGCCCCATAAAATCTCCGGAATTTTCTCATCCCAATTGCACTCCCCTTAGTACTTGTTATCAACGCGTTGATAAGAGTGCGATTCTGCCGTTCTACTTGACCATTTGCCCGGCGTGCCGCCACAGCATTCAATACGTGCTTAACCCCATTTTCCGCCAGATAGTTCGCAAAGGCCTTGCTTGTAAACGCCAATCCCCTGTCAGAGATTATTCGCCTTGGGTACCCTAATACGCCAAACACGCCGCGCAGTTCACGTATCGCCTCCACCAGCATCAATAGGTATGTTACCTCGTTTACTCCTTGCAAAGGAACCAACATGGTCAATGTGCACTGTGTGAAATGGTTCCACCGCCTTTTCTATGGGATGTAAAAATCCTGCCTATAGTCGCCTTTTCCAAAATCACAGCTCAAACATGGCGTTACATACTTCTTTATAAATCGCCCCATTCTAGGAAACCAGTACTTACGTTTTATTAGTTCTATGCATCTCTTAACTCCTGGGTGTCCGATATCGTCGTGGTATTTCCGCAGTAAATTGAACTTCGCCATGGCAGGAACATACAATCGGGCACCATCTAGAGTTTTCCTGTATAATCGTCCATCATTAATATTGTAGTTCGTCTTCAAGTGCTGATCCGCCTCGCCACTCTGCAGCTGTGCCACAATTTCTTGAGCTTTGCAGTCTTGTAGCTGTACTGTCAAGAACCAGTTGCCTTCGCTCATGTTTACTATGTGCAGGATTTCGGCTCAGAGCATCGACATGCTGCATTTTCACGCCTGGACGATACTGAATTTCCATATCGTATTCTTGTAATGTCAACCACCATCTCGTCACGCATTTCCAGTGTTGCTCCTACCGCCGACTAGTCGGTCACCACTTTGAAGTGTACGCCCACCAAGTATACTCGAAATCGTTTTATCGACTCCATTATCGCCAACGTCTCTAGCTCATAGCTATGGTACAGCTGTTCGTGTTTGATTGTCGCCCTACTAAAGTAACTTACTGGTTTAAGTTCGCCATTTGTCTGTACCTGTAAAAGGATGCCGCCTACGCCTAGCTTGCTCGCATCAGTATGCAGTTCTGTCGGCGTATTACTACAGTAAATTGTCAAAATCGGTCTGCTTATAAGTTTTTTCTTCAATTTATCAAATGCCGCCCGTTGTTCCTCGCCCTATTGCCATTCTTTATCCTTCTTTGTTAGATTAGTAAGTGGTTTCGCCAACTTTGCAAAATCTTCTACGAATTTCCGGAAATAACTCAACTGTCTGACGCCGTGTACATCAGTTGGTGTTGGAAATTCTTCTGTCGTCTTTATCTTCCGTGCACTAGGTCGAACTCCTCGTGAAGAAATCTCGTGCCCCAGGTAGTCCAAATCTGTTTGCAAGAACTTACATTTTCCTAAGTTAAGTTTGAAACCCGCCTGCTCCACCAGTTTCAGAACTTGCTCTAATAACTTTAGCCCTTCCTCTATAGTCGTCGATGGTATGAGGACGTCATCCATGTACGCCAGTACATCACCGTATTGTAGTCCGACCAGCATTTTACTGACGACACGCTAAAAACCACCGGAGCGTTTGCCAGTCCAAAGGGGATACTAACATACTCGTCCTGCCCGTCTGAGGTTATAAGCACCCTTTTAATAATTGAATCTTCTTGCATTGGCATCTGGTGATATTCCTGCACCATATCCAAAGTAGTAAAATATCGCTTACCCGCCAGTTTGTCCAGCTGATCGCTAATGAGTGGTAGAGGATACCTGTCCTTTACGGTTACCCGATTTAACGCCCTGTAGTAGACACATAGTCTCATTTTTCCGCCTTTCTTCGGTACTAGAATGATTGGACTAATCCAAATTCGATTCCTTAATGATATCTTCCGCCAAAAGTTGTTGTATCTTGTCTCTGACCAATGCTCGTTCTGCCTGTGACAGTCGATACGGTAGATAAAAAATGAGTTTTTTTGAGGAACACCGTTGAACTAACTTGATTTTTTCAGTTTCACTAATATCGCCTATTTTTATCTGATTTACATCTTTACATTTCGTGCATGCAATTTTTGAGCAAGTTTGTTTGACATGGTTTTGGCGGAACAATTTGCTACTCTGTTTGTATTTTTATTATCGTTTGATGTGCTTTGTTTATCTTTGGGGTTAACACGGGGGTTAACATTATTTTTATCAGGTGTTTAAGAAGCTGGTATATTTATTTTATAATCTTTGTCATGAAACTGTTTTTTACTTTGTTCAAATAAAAAATATGCGTCTGCTCGTGTAATAAGTTCTGTTACACCAGAATGTAAATTGGTACAAAACTGTCGAGCTAGATAGATGTCATCAAGCCCTTAAATTATAAATGGTTTTTCATTAAAGGCGGGTCTATGTTGAAATGGAATAAAACAAGCTGTGTGTGAGGTATTAATGAAATTCTTTTTTATTTGAAATGCCCATGTATGCCATTATGTATGGAATATAACATCGTTCAAATGCCGGCCGCGGCTTCTCACGGTAGTACGGATCTGATTAGTCCAATTTTCAATTACTCTGCCGCATAGATCCGGCTAAATATGAGCGATAGCATTGGTTATGTTGACTTTAAGGGCATCGGTTGGTTTCGGCTTATTAGCATGGACCTGCAACTTTTTACATCTATGTTAGTAATTAATTTAGAATTGATAGTACATATCGCCGAAGTTGTCATCTCCCGTGGAACAATCTGCTCTCTCGCCAATACACGTCCTTCCTTCAACGTCCAGGGCCGCTTGGCTGGAGGTATACCAGTTGTCGCCAAACTCATGTACGCCTCGCCAGCGCAGGGCAGCAGTTCACGGCATAAAGAGAAAATAACTGTAGTGCCATTTTCTTTGAAGATGCGACATTTGAACGTCATCAGCTCCGCCGGGTTTCCTGCCTCAATCGACACTGCTACTGGGATAGCACCAGCACTAGTAAGAGTGACTGCTTTCTTCAGCCTGAAGACGACCTTGTCCTTCGGCTCCGCCTCTAGTGTGAGTCGCCTAATCAGATCACTTGAATCCTCCCGCCTGAAGTACACCTGTCCGTTGTGGATTGTCAACGTGACGCCTGGTGCCGTGAATACCGGTTGCCCTAAAATCATATCAGCACCACACAAATCGCAACTAGTCGCCAACGCCTCGACATGCACTGAAACGCCATCGATTCCTAAGTCGACAGTCACTCCGACCCAATACCCTAGTAACGCCTCCGCCAAAACCTTTCAAAAATTTGTTGTTCGCCTGTTGAGGTAACGCCAACCTGTTTGCACACTCAGTGCTTATAAGTGACTGCTGACTCCTGGTGTCAACAAAAACGTGTACCTTTTCGCCTTTCAATGTTACCGCTAGTTTTATGAATGATTTGTTTGAAACTATTGCACTCACCTTATTCCCGCCGGTGTGCTAAGTCCCTGACATCGCCCGTGTGAATGACTTGCCTCGCCGTATTCCTGGACACTCAGACGCCAAGTGACCGCCCCGCCTGCAACGGCTGCAGTGTTCCATTTTTGGTTTTAAACAAACACGGCTCAGGTGTGTCGGAGACTCTTGACGCACCGCGTCTTCTTCACTTCCTGGTGCTCGACGCCTCGCCGGGCAGGACGCTCACTAGGTGACACCATCCTGGAAACCTTGGACCGGTTTACTTGACTTCCACTGGTACTTGACACGCCTTGCCTCTTGCCGCCGACTTCATCTTCGTCTAATAACGCCAGGTAACGGGAATAGAGTTCTTGCGGTGTTTTCGCCTGAACACTCCTCGCCCCTGCTCTAACGCCCTCTGGCGGTGCCGCCATTATTGACCACCTGTCTACTGCACAACACTTACGCCGACCACCTGTTACACAATAATCACCACAACACCAATGTTCCACCTAAACACTCCACACACGCGGTCTATCTTACTTCTGAACTGATACGGATAAAATAATCAGACTCTACTAAATAATTACACAAAGTTTATTCGCCCAGAAAAACAATACAAAAAGAGAATTACAGGACAGCTCGCCGTACACCCTTGCTCGTTCACTCTCCACGGTCGAATGACGCCGGCTTGCTCGGCAGCGCTCTACTTGCTGCTATGTAAGGCCACGCCCAGCCCGGCCGATGCTGCCAACTGTCTGTCGCCACAAAACTTTAGCGGCAACAATTCTCGTTACATTAACTTTGTCCGCCATTTGAAAGATCGTTTCAACTCATACAAGGTTGACATTTGTCAGCTAAATCTACCCCATCCAATGATGATTGTAAAACTCAATAGCTTTTGGACAAGAAACATCAATTTTTTCAGTGTTCTTTTGTTTTGGTTTTGCATCTACAATATCACTAGAGTGCTAATTAGTCTAAACCAATACCTCTTTTATATTTTGTCATTTTATAAATACTGTTTTATCCTCATTACATAACATTGATTCCCATCTACTTATGTTTCAGAGAAAATTGGAACATTTTTTCTTGTTTTATGCAGGTTCCTACTACTAAATTTAATATCTTTCATGAATTTGATGGAGCTAAGAAATCTATCAAAGCACAGACATACATCAGGAGATTTTATTGTTTCCGTCAACTGCATTACAACTCTGTCTCCTAAAGTTCTTGCTTGATCCTCCGACTCAACCTCAGCATAAATGTTGAAATCTTATGTATAACTTGTAAGCGAGTCGCATCTTACCTAAGTTTTTATTCCACATTTTATCGGATTCATTGGCACATAGAATTTTAGATTCGATCGGCCTTTGAATTGAGTCATGCTCTCGTCAATTAACTGGCGACAACTATCTTATCTGTATTTTTGGAACATGTGTTTTAGGCATTCAATCATTGGTTCCATATACAAAAAATTTGCTGGAATTTGGTTCATTTGCATATTATTTTGATATCAGAAAAATGAATCGGTTTCTTGAAACAGAAGCTTTTATAAATTCATTATCCATATAATTTTTGTTCGACCAATAATCTTTTATTTTTGGTAATTTGTTGAAACAAAGAACAATAATCTCACCTACATCTGTTGGTATGTTTTTAACTTTTTTTATTTTCATAAATTTTAACCCTTTTATTTGTATTATCTACTATAGTAAGTAACAAACTGTAAAGAAACAGTTTTTTGAAAACATCTAGTTTAGAAGAATTTCTAGTTATACTTTCATGGATTACACAATCTCTGGTCGGTAAAATATCAAATCTTGGTTTGAAATTTTCTGCACCATCTGAGACAGCATTTGATGTTTTAGTAAGAGTTTCCCACAACATCTGGGAATCTTATATTGAAAAATCATTATTAAATTTTCCTTCAACAAGTTTCGGATACTGCCCAACATATTAGATTAGTATTGTCTTTTATTCGGAGCTAGAGTTCCCTGCTATTTTTTTCCATGATATATAATTAAATATGTTTAATATTATAGAAAATCACATACACTAGAGACTAGATTTCACAGTACAATATTCTAATCCAAAACTTCAAAGTAATATGACCTACAAAAAAAATATCAGTATATTTAACACGTTCACTGCCATAAGAATTATAACGCGATGCACAGCGAATTTACAACAATAGCTGCGAGTATCATTACTTGATTCTCAAACATTGCGTGCTTCAAAGGCTGCTAGAAGCAGTTGTCGCTGCTCGCATCAGTATAAGTTTTAGGCAACCTCAAAAAACACGGCTGTTAGCAATAGAAACTGCATTTGGCTTGTATGTAAATGAATCAATTGCTGATTCTCATGGCCTGAAATGTAAGTAGTCGACTTTCATAATGAATATATCAATGAAACACTGAATACATAAATATTCTTCTTTAATCATACATTGAAACATATCCTCGCACATATGCAACAATAAAATAAAGTATTTTTGTAAGTAGAAATGAAAATATAAAAGGGAAATAAAATTATATCATTGGAAGTAAACGACTATATTTATGAACTTCAAAAAAGCAAATGAAATAATAACTTTTACACACGCAACGATATCTTCGTTGAAGCTTTTTGTTTGGGCATGTTTACGATCAACTTTTGCAAAATTTTCGTATTTTCTATGATGGTGTCTAGTACCTACGTCTTCTAAGAAATGCTGGGCTTGCAGATCTTGTGCTGTGTTCTGTATATTATCTAATTTTATCATTTTCGTAGTGGTCGTATAGGTAAAAGTATACTTCTTTGTTATGAGTCTATGTATGATTCTTACGACCATTAGAACAAGCAGCCCAAAACAATAAAAAATACGTTTTTTGAGAAAAATACATTCTATAATTTTTACTGATCTTATTGTTATCATATTAAAGATAATAAAATCCGGCCAGAAGGACTACATTTTTGGTAATATTACGGCAGCCAACGTGTTAATTGGTCAGGTGATAGCTGTGTGCGCATGAGTATGTTGCAATACCAACGTAAGGAATGCTCATAGCAATCGAAGAATAGCAGTTTCTGTTGTATTGAGCTCGCGTACATGACACCATGTACTATTGTGCGTACACCTACCATTGTGCACAGTTTCAAGAATCGAGCTCCTAGTATTTTAGCAATGCCTATGCTCTGACATACAACATTATTAAGTCCGTATAAATTTATAGGCTTTATCTCGTTTGAATCAGCTTCTAAATAACAAATATTTATGCCCGTATTCATAAACAATCGTAAAAAATACAATGTGAAAACAAGTGAGTAAATTCAACTTTCTTTATTCATAAACATTGATTGCGTAAAACGATCGTAATTTTATTCGTTAAATATAACGAACTAATTTTACTCATATTTGTAACGAATCATTAAAAATAAATTTGACCTGAGTGTATCAATAATTATAAGTACATCTTGCTTGTACAGGTAAGTTATTAAAAGTAGAAATATTCGTTTTCCGGGAATGGATTGTGTCATAGTTTGAGTCAGTGCTCAACGTTTCGCCCGCAGTCGTTACAAGGTTACCCGACGTGTCAACCACGCTAGAGGCCGAGTTTAAGCAACAAGAGGGGGAGACTCAGTTTACAAAGTTACCCGACGTGTAAACCACGCTAAAGGCCAAATAAACCAAGTTTGGTTTATTTGGCCTCTAGCGTGGGTGACACGTCGGGTAACCTTGTTTAAGACAGTACTATCCCCCTTTCTTCTGAAGATGCCCCATACGACTGCGGGCGAAACGTTGAGCTTTGACTCAATATATGACACAGTCCATTCCCGGAAAACGAATATTTTTCATGACCCAGACTGTGGAAGCCTACGCAATTATTTATTAAAAGTACTATATTTATTATATTAATGTTTAATGAAACAAACACGTCATTTTAGATAAATATGCTCACAGCGTCATCGTATTCAGATTCAGCTTCTGCATCTACATTTGGGATCTGATTCCGATAACAATTTCATTGAAAACGTATTGGTCGCAATGCCAAGACCCCGAAGTTTTAGAAACAGATAATAATAAAATAATAATAGCAACAATAATAAATCTGTCATAAAAATGTTTTATTTGTAAAGTTGATCTTTTTCGTTTTATTTGCATTAAATCCATCCGTTATCAAATTCCAAGTTACTTGATTCTTTTCGACAGTTGTCCCGTCTTGTTTTCAATTATATTTATACATTTTAAAATTGTACAAATCAGAATATGTATTTCTATATCAATAAAGTTTGTTCCTTTACTCTTTTCTTAACACCACATTAAGTACTCATTTCTACAGAGAAATTGCACTCGATTTTACCATTTTTTCTCGCCATGAAGGTAGTAAAGCACCCGAAAAGTTACCACAAAATTAACACTTCATTACGAAACTAGCCGTTAAATATATGTTGTTGTATTCATAAATACATGTAATATTTTAATGATCATTAAGTTTAAACGATTCGTTTGAAAACGAATCATTATATTTATTTTTATGAATACGGCCATTAGGCTACTAATTTTGCGCTCCGTTATTAAATTAACTGAGGATCCCGTGTCGACTAATGCTTTTTCTACGGTTCCATTAATTTTTATTGTTAGAGTTGTTTTGTCTGATTTGTCTTTAACAACCATGGTGTGTTTAACAGTTTTACCAATTTTAAAACACGCGAGGTAACCTGTGCTGCGACATTTCGTGCATGCAATTTTTGAGCAAGTTTGTTTGACATGGTTTTGGCGGAACAATTTGCTACTCTGTTTGTATTTTTATTATCGTTTGATGTGCTTTGTTTATCTTTGGGGTTAACACGGGGGTTAACATTATTTTTATCAGGTGTTTAAGAAGCTGGTATATTTATTTTATAATCTTTGTCATGAAACTGTTTTTTCTTTGTTCAAATAAAAAATATGCGCCTGCTCGTGTAATAAGTTCTGTTACACCAGAATGTAAATTGGTACAAAACTGTCGAGCTAGATAGATGTCATCAAGCCCTTAAATTATAAATGGTTTTTCATTAAAGGCGGGTCTATGTTGAAATGGAATAAAACAAGCTGTGTGTGAGGTATTAATGAAATTCTTTTTTATTTGAAATGCCCATGTATGCCATTATGTATATAATATAACATCGTTCAAATGCCGGCCGCGGCTTCTCACGGTAGTACGGATCTGATTAGTCCAATTTTCAATTACTCTGCCGCATAGATCCGGCTAAATATGAGCGATAGCATTGGTTATGTTGACTTTAAGGGCATCGGTTGGTTTCGGCTTATTGGCATGGACCTGCAACTTCAGGAAACCCCACAAGAAAAAGTCTAGCGGGGTCAAATCGCACGATCTTGGTGGCTAATTCTCTCTCTGCGAGAGATAACCATACCCTCAAATCGTTCATGCAGAATGTCCATCGTGGCGTCCGCTGTGTGGCACGTAGCGCCGTCCTGCTGGAACCACATGTCTACGTCCATATCGTTCAATTTGGGCCAAAAGAAATCGGTTATCATCATTCTGTAGCGCTCGCCGTTAACGGTGGTGGCCTCACCAACGTCGTTTTCAAAAAAGTAGGGATCAATAACGACATCGACTCAATATCCGCACCAAACAGTAACTCTTTGTGGATGCATTACTACCTGGTGAACCTCGTGTGGATTGGCGTCGTCCCATATACAGCAATTGTGCTTGTTAACATAGCCATTCATCGAAAAATGAGCCTCGTCGCTAAAGATGATTTTTGGACCAAAATTGGGCTTTTTTTCCAAACGCTCCGAAGCCCAGACAGCTACAAACGGCGTCGTATATGGTCATTAATTTTGAGCTGCTAGATCAGTTGGGTCTTGTACGGGTGTAGACCCAAGTCTCGACGCAAAATTTGCCAAGTTAAAGTCTGCGAAAAGCCTAGTTTTTGTGCATGGCGAGGAATTGACTGCCTCGGGTTCTCCTGCATACTTTCACAGACCGCGGCAATATTCTCGGCCGATCTGGCGATGCTTTAAAGTACGGATGTTGGCTGATTGTTTACTGAACCGGTCGTCTCGAATTTGGCCACCAAATGTCGGAGAGTCGACTTTGAAGGGTCACCGCGTCTGCCGTAAAGTGGGCGCAACGCGCGCATCGTTTGAACTAACGAACACTCATTTTGATAATAAAGTTTTATCATTTGGACGTGCTGCTCAATCGTGTGACTTCCCATTGTGATTTGGCATCAGTGACTGAATAATAAACAACAGATTAGACAGGCGCCACCAAAACAACATGGCCGCCACAGGTTGCCAACAGCGGCCCGCCCCAATTGAAAAACCATTTATATATGAGGCTGTACTGGTCAACATAATTCGCTGCAATTGAACGCATTGTAAAAGCACAAGTTTTAACAGATTCATTTAGAAGCTGTTTACAGTCACGTAGTTTCCAATGCATGTCCAGATGAACAGAAATTTTCATAGAATAACGTTTTAAATTGTAACTACATTATACTACTTTCACAAACTTTCCATAATTTCGTAGATCATATCATATTTCGTTCATCAAATCCGCAAAAGACACTTGCATTCTCAACCGACTTAAATTCAAATATTTCATTTTGTGCCTCTGGTGCGAAACGATTATGCGAAACACAAGAATTAGAGTATTTTAATTGCTAAATCGTGAAGTGTTTGTATATCTCAAACTTAGTTGCAGTGCATATATTTGTTGAAGTTGTTCGATTGTACTTTGAACATTAGCATCGTATGTATGAGTATTAAATTACTGATATGGTTGAGGTTGACGATTTGTTCAGGATTCCGAGAAATGTGGTCGTTGGCTTGTTAGCAAATACAAAAGTATAATCACTATTAACTAGCGTTATAAGTACTATACTAAAATTGCTTTTGTAATTGAAGTATTCAGATCCAGTTTTGTGTGGACATAAAATATTTATGCGTTTTCCATCCGTGCAATCTACACAATGTAGAAATTTGATTTTTTTTAAATATATTCAGTCATACTTCTGGTGTTTTCGGAAACTAAAAAACATTTTTAATATCATCACTTTGATTTTGTAGGGAGTTGAAATTAAAAACATTTATATCATTTTTGTCTTTATAGGAACCTAGCCAAGATCTGCTACTTCCATTATCAGAATATGACGAGGCAGAGCAATACGGAAACGAGACCTCTCAAACAGCTTCGCAAGCCGATCTTCACAAGACGTTACAACACCAGTTAGAAAGAAAAGTACAGTGAAACGTCGTATAAACATACTCGAAGTTCAAGAAGCTATCGAGCATATGAGGAATGCTTCTGATACGCTGAACAGTGTATTAAATAGCAAACAAAAAATGTGACAGAGACGTTATTGAATGCGAACTTTACGGGAAACTTACAGCAGAAAATTTAAGAAAATTTACGGTCAATGTAAGAGAAAAAATAATGTATGAAATGGATGGTGTCATACTAGCTAAAAGTCGATAGGTGGAGGCTACACATAGGCCATAATTAGTGGTTTTCTTTCGGTCCACTATCACAATTAGATCGGTCAAAAATGATTGCAACCTGCACAGGGAAAGAACATGTTTTTTTTTTGTTATGATAATAAGTTGAAAATTGTCTTTACCAAGAAGCAGAAATATTTCTTGTGATGAATATTAACGAATTGTTATATCGATCAAACAAAAATCTATACATACTTGAATGATATAAGTAAATAATGCTTACATCATTATTATTTTCCTCCGAGTTTCCCTCATGCGTTGAATAAATGTTAATCAAAACAAACAAATGAGGTTATAATACCGAAAAATAAACGACGCGCATTAGCAATCCGATCGACGAATCGCTGCAAAACAGCGATTCAGAAAGAAAGGAAAGGGGATAACTGATTGCAATCCAAAATTCGGTAGTGAAAGAAGTTGATCTTATAGCAAAAGAACATGTATGATCTGATTGTGATCGCTTAAATCAGATATCAGTGAGCGAAAGAAAACTACCATGATTCCCATACTTTTTACCTTTACAATCCCCAGCCCCAATACAACATTTTCATTTACATCACGATTTATTTCCTTTTCTCCCACCTTAACTGTCCCTCTGATGTATTCATTCCTGATCTTGTCCTTCCTTGTCACTCCGCACATACATCTCAGCACCTCATCTGCACCACCTCCATCCTTCGCACTTGGGCCTTCGTGATTGGCCACGTCTCCGCACCATGGAGCATTGCTGATCGCACCACCATCTTATACCGTGAGTTTCAGCTAAGATGCAATATGTACTATTCAGTTATTAAAGTATTACTATGGATACTAATTACACATACTGCATCGTTCCAGACAAAATTCAACATAGGTTGTCCAAGTTGTCAGTCAATGTCAAATGAACTTGTCATCATAGTTTACTGATTTATAAATAACTTACAACAGTAATAAGAGCAGTATCAATACAAATCATATTTCAAATCACAAATTACAACATTAAAAACTGCACCATTAACAATTAATAAGTAATATTTAATTTATTCGCCAAAAAATTGTAGACAGCTGATTATTTTCTTCTATTGCACGTAGTGAATTATTTTTATTTTCTTCATTTCGCGCAGTTTTTGATCTTGCACTTTTAGTATGATTCTTATCTAAACATGCAGCACTATTAAATCTTGTAAATATCCGGTCTAGGCCGAGGACGTTCAGGATATAAATTCACAAATATATCACAAATATTTCTCAAACTATAACCAGCATTTGTATCAAGTAACCATTCGTATATTTTCTTCTTTATTAAATATCTTTAAAACAATATAAGTTCATTGACATTGATAACTTTAAAAACCTATGTAGTATTTTATCTGGAACAATGTAGTATATGTATCTAGTAACCATAGTAATACAAATGGTTTATCTTAGCTGAAACTCACGGTATATCTTTCCTTTCATCTTACACATCACTTTTTTGTCACACAGGGCCCCGCTCATTTTCCTCCAGTTCATCCACCCGCATGTTACTCCATGCTGTATCTCTTCGTCTAATCCGCCACTCCTCTCGACATCCGACCCAAAAGGTACTTGAATTTCTTCATCGATGGCAGCTTGTGATCCTGGAGCCGTACGATCACGTCCTGGGCAAAAATGTTATCGTACCTAATACTTTGTAATTAAATATGTAATAACAATTATTTATCATTTAAATAAAAACATTTTCATATAGAATTTTTCACTACCTTGATCTAAACCTTTAAAGATGGGAGGAATAATAGTAGGAATGCAGTCTAAATTTGTTTATCCACAACTGTCAAATAATATACCCATAATTCTACCGATTTTTATCAATTAATGACCTTCGTTACTGTTACTAATTGAATAATATTGACAGTTCAATGGAATAATATTATTCAATCGTTATGCCAAATTCAAATCCTACCTTTCAAAGAGTACACACAAAATTACTTTTAATAAGTAATTCTTTCCACATAAAAAGCCAAAATTACACTAGTTTTGTCATTTTTCATACTTTTATTTTCTTCTTAAGCTTGAATTGTAGCTGAATAGTCGGTTTTAAGATTTTATATTAAATGTCAAATCACTTCATAATTTTGTTACAACTACACCGATGACTAGATTTGTCTATGTAAACAAAAACATTTTTGCATTTGTCAGTGAGAAAATTTAACTTATTTTTCAAAACCAATATGTCACTGATATGTTATTATTTGACAATTGTGGATAAAGTATAGTATTCTATTCGCATGTAATGGTTATTACTCATTCGAATGATTTACATCACTCGCGTTCGCTCGTGATGCAAACTTCATTCTCATGAGTAATACCATACATTACATGCTCATTGAATAATATACTATTATTATTTAGTCTGAGGCCAACATTTCACTGCTACTTACATATATTTGAACAAATATATTTATACTTATTTATTATTGTTTTAACGCCTTAGTCTTTTGCCCTGATGCAGCTGTAAGTGGCAGCGAAACGTTGGCCTCAGGCTAAATAAACAAATTTAGACTGCATTCCTGCCATTATTCCTCCCATCAACAACATCAGTCGGTTATTCCATTTTACACAAAATATTTAAAGCTTCATTAAGTACCAAACAAACTTCAGGAACAATTTTGAAATTATCTGACTAGATATCTTGAAAATAAATTGTAGGCTCCAGTAACTATCTCCAGTGGTTAAACCATGAGTGTTACCCTTAGATAGTGTTGCCGCGAGACGAGAAACGGCGAGAATCAATCCACTCTCGTCTCGTCTCGAAATTTCGAGACGAGATTACTCTGTATCTCGTCTCGTCATAATTTTTCTTGCCTTCTCTCTTATTTATTTTACTGTGTGGTATTTAAATGGTTAGGTATAAAAAATACTCAATATCATTATTAACCGTTGCTGAGCGTGTCAATCAGTTTTTTACGCAGATATTGGTAATTATAATTATATATTTGGGTATTAGTGCGGCCACTTGAAGCTGGTGTGAAGAGTACACCATAGTTATCACTTTTGTTTTTTTTTTGCTTAAACCCAAAATAACTTTAATATGAATAAGTAAATATGAACGTAAATGAAGAGGCAATTCAAATATTTATATATCCCGATGAATATTTTGTTCTTTTATAGGTACTTATATTTTAATTGCATAATTAAAAAAAATACATTCGAGATCTCGACTTTCCACTCTCGTCTCGAGCAAATCTCGAGGGCTTTACTCTCGTCTCGTCTCGAAATGTCGAGACGAGAATAAGGTTAATCTCGTCTCGAAAATTCGAGAAATTCGAGACGAGATCTCGAAAATGCGAGATCTCGCGGCATCACTACCCTTAGATCATATAGCTTACGAAATGGATGGAAGAAGTAGGGAACGCTTAGGATTGAGAGAGACAGAAAATGCGGAAACCTAAGGGACTGACTCAAAAACATGTGGCAGTAAAAAGCCAGTGATGTCGAAACTTTTGTGCTTTTTCATAGTTCGTAGATACGCTGCACCAAGTTGTTGGCGAGTAAGCATCAACCATCAAGAGTATTTTATGTTTTTTAAAATGTAAAGTTTTTCTAGGAAATCATACGTTCTTTGTGGGACTTGCCATGAAAATTATGAAAAAGAATCAGATGTGTTATTTCATAAGTTTGTTATATTATTTTGCGTTATATTTGTCCCTTTCTTGGAAATCCATGTCGACGTCCTTGGTAAGCCGCGGCGTCTACGTATTACCATAGGTTTCTGTAAAGTTATTGTATCCTTTTCTCTCTTATCTAGTTGTATAAATCTACCTCTTGATCCTAAGCGTTTCCGAGATTTGCATAGTATTTATGTTTCTTTTAAATCCTATGGATAGCATAGGCTTTCTCATATCCAGTTCGTTAGATATGATCTAATGTTTTACTGCAAGTCTTATTTTTACTGGTATGCATTCTTTGAAGTCTGTATCTTTCTTCGCAGTTCTTGGAGATATTGGAAAATTCTCGCCCGATACTTCTCGAAGAAGTTAGACTAATTGTTTTTCCATACTTTCCCTTATATAATATAATTTTATTAAAAAATATATAAACATATAAAGCAACAAGCTACAATTAATTAAATCGAGCTGGCCATCGTACAGGTCCATGCGTACCAATCCATTTATTTGAAAATAAATCATTTCAAAAATTCTCTCATTCACCTACTATTATGAGCTGGAGCTCCATCTTGTTGAAATCACACATTTCTGCGATCATGTAAAGATAAATTGTCCAGTTCGTCTTCGATTTGGTCTTGTAAAAGTCTTAAATATGCGGTGGTATTTTAGCAACAAAAATTTAGTTTAGAAGTCATTTGAAAAAGAAAAAATTAACAAAAATTCAATTTTTCGCCTGTATCTAGTGTCCTATGACGATTTTTGGAAAAACAATCTCGTATGAGATGACCTCCTAAAGGTATATATATATATATATATATATATATATATATATATATATATATATATATATATATGTGGTAAAATTTTCATGTGGCTGTAAATTCTGTCCTACTTATCTTCGAACTACTGTGTAAATACAAAGAATGTTTACAATTAAATATAGGTTCTTCTCATGTTTAAGTTTTTCACAGAGTGCCATACAAGACAAAACATACAATTCAAAAAAACGTACTGTTTGACTTTGACAGATAGAAGTTTATTAATCGATATTTAATTGTTAGTGTTGTTGCAATGAGTTTTTTCTGCGATGGTAAGTGTATCCATAATTACTGATTAACTCAAGCAATACAACTGTTTAACATTTTTACCTATTGCTCATGGCACTTTGTAAATAGCTAGAAATTATTACTTTTATTTTGCCTCTCTTTCGCAAATGAAACGCATGTAAACAATAATTTTGGATATGTTAGATGCAGATTTTAATTCTGTACATTTTTTGTATTTACACGTCTGTTCTGAAATTAATAGGGTAGAATTTAAAGCAAAAAGAGAATTTTACCATTGTATTTCCTATGGTCCACAAAAAAGTAGACACCTGGTATATAAAATTTGACTTTGAAACTCATTCAGAAGCTATTGTATTTTGTTATTCACTGCCTAATGCGTTTAACTTCAGGTTCTATGGATATGCACTCGATTTTAACATCTTTGCACGTGTCAGTAGTGTTTCGCCAAACGTTTTATAAATATTACAGTAAGTGCATTGTTTCCGCAAAGAAAACCCAGTTGACAAAATTTGCTCACAAAAACATTTCAAAAACCTCCTACTCCCGCTTGTAACTTTCCCAATCTTAGCCTTATAACATTCTACGTCAATCCTGGGGAATGCTAATGTCCGCCCTGGTTTAACATTTTTCAGGATGTTTTTATATTTCGATTAGATGTTAATGGGAAATTTGATTTTTACTGCGTTTAGATATTGCACGGAATTACATTGGGCTCTTTCAAGAATGTTTTTTGGATAGTACAAAGATGTAATAAGTCTACTTATATTGTTAATGGGAAATTAATTTTAATCTTCTTGTGGATATTTTAAAGTTAACAAAAAAAGTTCTTTACATTTTATTCTATTTATTAAATTAGTAGTTGTTACAAAAAAAAAAAACATCTATATAAAAATAAATACACTTTTTCAATACATTTAGAAGATGAATATAGAAACACATTACATACTTAGTAGAGTCTACTTACAATGCAATATAAACTTTTAAATTTCTAATACATTTTACATTGCAATTACAAATTTATTTCACCGATTAATACCTTATTCGGAAACAATTTTAGCAAAACTAAATACCTTGATATCGAAACTTCATTACTAATAATTATTATACATAAATAGTTTAATGTGAATAATATTCTAATTAATATTTACGATTATTTGAAAAAAAATGTGTAATAATTTAAATTTTATTTGCAAACTCATATTATATTACCTTTTTAATTTTTTTTTAACAAAAGCTATTTTTTGTCCTGTCTACGAACACTTAGTACCAACATTGTTACTAAATATTTTGCTAATTGCTCTAAATATAGCATTTTTGCAGTTTGTTTCTCCTCCTTGCTCCAGGAAGCGAATCTAATCGGAAATTTAAATATAATATTTTAATATAATAATTTAAGTGTTTCACTATTGCTATCTCGAGAACCGTAAGAGATACGAAGTCGGTTAAATTACTAAACAATTTCTATATTATAAGACTATTAAAATGAGCATTACATATTTTTTTCAACCAGTGATTCTCAAATTACAGAATTCAACTTTTTAATTTTAAATGAGAACCTACTTTTTTATTCGCCTATTCGATTCAACTTTTTTTTCTGAATATAACGATATAAATATTTATACCCTTACATAACGAAAAAAACGAGAAAAATGCAAAAGAAAAATTATTATTTTCATATTCATTTCTACATGTAATCAGAGTGCCATGACAAAAACAATTGAGTATTTTGTTTTCATCATTGTTTGGGCGATTTAGATGCTTTAAAAAATATTATAAAAATTGTTCAAAATTATTGCCATACTGATTTATACATAATTCCAGCCTTCTGAACACATTACTTCCTACTTTTCTTAAATTCGGCCGTCTATGTGGGAAATAATATTTTCGATTGCATTTTTTAAATGCTGAATATCTGTAGGTAAGGTCTGGTGATCTTGCGGGCGAATTGTGAGCTGGTGCACTATCTTGCTGGAAATAAATGTTTCCCAACTCAGCTACTGGTATGTCTTCCAAAATATTACCCAGCATATTTTAAATTAAATTCAGGTATCTGTTACCACTCAATGTACCTTCGTACATGTGTACGTAAATATTATCACTGAAAATGGTACACCAAACATGTATATTAAATTTTCGCTGGAAACTTCTCTCTCGTACAGCAACAGGATTTTCTCGGCTCCAGTAGTGTGTTTTTTCTATTTGACATACCATTATTAGAAAAATTGGCTTCGTCAGTCCAAATAATTGATTTTAAAATATCTGGATCCTCATTTATCAATAAATTACAAAATTTTAATCTTCGCTCACTATCACCAGGATGTAAATGGTGAATTTTAATCATTTTGAATGGTCTGTATTTATGTTTCTTTTAAATCCTATGGATCGTGCCCACACTTAAATTACACTCAGCGGCAGCCATTCTAACTGAAGCTGTTGGATTAGCTTCAAAATATGCTAATATATTTATCTCAGCTTCTTGATCTTGTACGCTAACTCGCTTCGATACGAATGCATCCGTATTAGCGCGCAGTGGTAATTCTAATTTTCTAAAATACTGACGACATGGAACTCGCCGCTCAGGATAACGTTACCTATACATATTCTTTGCAGCAACAGTTTTTTTCAGAGATAATATGATAACTTCGTATATATCAATTTTTTCTTCGTGCGTAAAATTCATTTTAACACAAAAGAAAACAAGAAAATTCATAGACGAACTACTTTGACATGTGATACAAAACAAAATATTCAATTGTTTTTGTCATGGCACTCTGATTACATGTAGAAATAAATATGAAAATAATAATTTTTCTTTTGCATTTTTCTCGATTTTTCGTTAATAAAGGTATAAACATTTTATATCGTATTCAGAAAAAAATGCTGAATCGAATAGGCGAATAAAAAAGTAGATTCTTATTTGAAATTAAAAAGTTGAATTCCGTATTTTGAGAACCACTGGCTGAAAAATTTTTTTGTAATGCTCATTTTAAAAGTCTTATAATATAGAAATTCGGCGCTATTCTGTAACTCAATCATTATCATTTATCGATCATTATCGAGGTAATGGTCGATTGCAATTCAAATTGGGATTCTGTAAGTCACTTGATCATTAAAATTGGTTCATGATAATCGATAACACACTGAAATTTATTGAGTAATATGCTGTCGTTATTATATTAATGATCCATAACAAATGTCAAAATCAGATAAAAGTATCAATTAGAATTATATATCGCCCGTATTTTCAATGCGATATACATAATTGAAAGAATATATAAGTAAGCATTTTATATCATATAATATTATTCGTAGTATTTACATTTTTATATTCTTTATAGATTTAGGTTATGTATTCACAACAAGGCACTAAGAAATGCAAGTGACCCTTTATCCTTACGCAATGAAAATTTTAAACAAATCTTTTAAGTAATCCGAGAACTCGCCTAATATTTAATCATAACAATCAAGCCTTATCTTCGAAATGGTAGAAATGACATCCGGGGGCCGCGCCACTACTAGAAACCGCGAAGCCCAGAGCAATTATTATGACATGCGAGGCCCTTCTAAACTATATATTTATAATTTCCACCACAATTTTATTGTATTTTTTCTTCGCAAATTGCTATTATTAAAATATTGTTGAAATTTCCTTTGTTGGATTCTTTCTCGTAATCAATAAAATATTCTTTGTTGTAATCAATCATTTTACAGTTATAAATAAAAAATATATATCATCACGGCATATTACCCATTGCTGGGTGTGCCAATCCGCTTTGTATGCAGATATCGGTAATGATAATGATGACATATTTGTACAGTGCGGGCGTTTACCAGGCGTCACCTCACGGGCACTCATTGTTGGCGTGGAGAGTGCACCAAAGGGGTCAATTTTGTGCCATTTTAATTTTACAGTTATAGTTTTCAATATAACAATGCCAGAGAAATAGGCGTTTGGAAGGATATTTTTTTACTTTTTTCTACTAAATTTTAATAGTACATCAGGGGAATATCGGCGGAAAAGAAAAAAAACAAAAAATCATTCAGCTTTCAAAATTCCACCAAAGTTTTTAGATGAATAATATATATATATATATATATATATATATATATATATATATATATATATATATATATATATATATATATATATATATATATATATATATATATATGTTGCGGGGTAGTATCACTGGCAAACTCTATGTCGACCAACACTATTTCAGAACCACAGCGATAATATAAACGTGATGATCTCAGCGAGGCGGACATGCACTCACCCTGAGCACCGCTACACACTGATTCCATCCAAGCATTGTAACCAAGAATGCTTGACGTTTCGATTACGACAATACAATTAAAAGATTATAAGTGATTTATGTAATACTTGATTCATTAAATGATCGTTACGACATGCTTTGATATTACAATCTCCGACACGGCCATTCTGACGTTTCACACGTCCTCGTGTGAACTATCTGAAAACAAAGAATTTATCCACAGTATTTTCGCTCGGCTATCTCTGACCGATAAGTGCTCAAATAGTTACAACTTTGTTCACATTTATATTAAGCTCAAAATTTAGCTATAGTACACTAAATTATTTAATGGACGCCTTTTTTACAAGACGTCAAACAAAACATAATTTTGTGACAATACATTTCACCAGTAAATACATGACTACCAATATCAGTATTCAAGCATTGTTATAGCTTGTCCAACAGCGACATACCATCATTGCTTAACCAGCAATCGATCGCTATTCCATCTTCGCTTAACCAGCGCAAGAAAACCACACCGTCATTGCTTACCCAGCAATGGAACACCCTTCCGTCATCGCTTAACCAGCTCGGAAAACCACACCGTCATTGCTTACCCAGCAATGGAACACTATTCCGTCATCGCTTAACCAGCTCGGAAAACCACAGCGTCATTGCTTACCCAGCAATGGAACACTATTCCGTCATCGCTTAACCAGCTCGGAAAACCACACGACAGAGGCACCTAGTTAGCATGTTACCTTCGGCAGAGGTATCACAGTAGCATACCGAAACACCATGAGAGAGGCATCCAGTAGCATGTCATCTTCCATCACGGTTAATAATTCTAAAGAATTTAACGAAAATGTCCAATGTCCAGACCAACGCCTCAATTGCTCCTTAGCCACTTTTGTTATAATAGTTTGTCGGCTCTTCAAAGTTTTAGTCACCCCTGTGGATTTTCAACGATCCACTCGATTAGCCTAACTAAATTGTGGTCTCAACCTCCAGAAGGTTCATTATTGTACGCATGAACCGCTCTACTTAGAAATTAGAACATGGATTCATGTGTTATGTAAATAATACGTAATACCAAATCGAAATAATCCGACATGCTTAAACTTAAAGCTATCAAAATGTTCTAAATTTGTTAAATAATTCAAACAGATAGTTCTTCTTTCGTTTTCCTAACTGTATTTTGGCTTAGTGTTTTTTAGTTAAATTTTTTGACAAGTTGGTTTTTGCTCTTATTGGAGGTTAGTAAGTTTTAGTCAGTTGATCTTAAACTGTCACAGGTGATGCTGTCTTTTATAATGTTTCTCGTTTGGCCTACAAATCCTCACAGGTATTTTATAAAAAAAATTGTTGTTCATTTAAACTTGTTGTTTATTATTGCTTGATTATACTCTGGAAAATGATTGTTGTTGATTTGTGTCATATATTTTTATTGTAGCACTTGATGAAGGTAAAATAATATACTGGAACGTTTGCAAGACGAGATGTAGAAACAAATTTTTTATCTTCCTTTATATCCATCATCCGATGAACTTTCTTCAATTAAATTTATCCTTGGATACGATCAAAATATTTTAAAGCAATTTGTTCCAGCGTCCATCACGCTGCACTTAGGCGTCCCAAACATTAAGACAAACAATTGAAAAGCAAGTCCCGACTTCTCTGCTTCCAATGGCTGACAGATTTCTGTTGCTCAATTGTTTTTCAGGTAAAACAGTCGGCTTCGCAACCGTGGCAGGCTCCAGTCCGGGCACCAGCTATCCTGTGCAACTCCTCTGCGGATGATCTAGCTTGCCACAATTTAAACATTCAACAAATTCACAATTTGACAAAACTGGCATGGTCACCCCGAAAACAGTCACGAGGAGCCTGATCGGCCACAGCCTCATCAAAACCAAAACGCCAAGTTTTATAGCTACGACCATGCTCACCGGAAATTCAATAAAGTCATATAGTATGTTCTGGGAATAGACTCAGGGACTATTTCAAACCACTACCATATTTGTACCTAAATTTCAATATTCATGAAAGTTCCATCCGTAACGACTCAGGGTTTTGGAACATGGACGTGCAGGAACTTGAATAACTTCATACAAATTATACCATGAACAATTGATAAAAGTTCACTCAGATTTGAACTGTCTGCACAGCGCTATATTATTCACGATAACAATACATTCTCTCACTATCAGTGCTACACATCGCCTCATTCGTAGATCTTGGGCAGGATGCTCGCCCATTCTGGCTTATTATTTCGAGACAGACTGGTACAGACTTCGTCCATAATTACAGCTCTCCCGCCACTGTCAACCATATGTTTCCCAAATAGCATCGTCGTACGGTAACTGATCGAATGCATCGATCTCTCACTTCAATCACATTACCCTTAATGTCAACGCAGATACCTGAAACCTGAATACTCAAAAGTCCACATGCAATTTATACATTAACAAAATCATCAAAACAAATCCCGTAGCAGCCTCGGACACAAGCCGCTGCCCTTCTAGCAAAAACTAGAGATTGCAGGCAGAAACGAACCACTGGCCATACATCACCGTATTTGGACCAATGATCACTCATGCATCGTTAGTATGGCAGCTAAAATGTAACAAAACACAGCACAAGCGTCTTTGTGGAAGCGCACGATAGTTTTTCTTGTATCACATACCACAGGCGCTATGAATACCTGTCCAAGTGCAGTAATGGAATTGATTCTCGGGCCAACGTCTTTGCACTCTGCAAGACAAAACACTTCAAGTTTGGAGGTCTCGTAGGCCACTCATAATTTCTAAAACAAAAAGCTACACAAGAGAGTTTTTGGTAATTGCCTTCGGTGGACAGTAGTAAGGCCACTCTTCCAAATAGACTATCTGTACTGGTTTACGGATATTTCTAAACTAGAGTCAGCAGAAACTGGATCGATTTTATTTGGTCCGTGCTGCCAAATAAAGGAATCCATACACAACGGTTTCATTATATCTCAAGAAATAAATCTGTGAGCTCAATAAACTTAAACAAGCTCTCAAAGGAGAAGCAATCTACGTCAGATAACCAGGCTGCTTTCACTTGTGAATCAAAGCTAAAATGGGTACCGTAGTATAAGTGAGTCTTAGGCACTTCCTGTGGATACTTGAAAAGCCATAATTCATAGCCTGGAGATATTCATTTCACCCTCGACGATAAACGTTAAACTGCTATTAGCTCTCAACAAAAGGGACTTTGAATTATGACAAGTATCTTTACTAGTCATTGTTCTATAAAATACCAAATTTCAGTTCATGGAAACTTTGGAGTGGCTTCCAGACATTCAGTCAAAACACGCTACAGCAGATCTTACTGGTCGCGGTGACAAAAGTCACCAGCGCTTAAAGCCCTCAACCTAATAATGATAATAACAATATCATCTATCTACAATTTGTAGCTCAGTAAACTTTATCTGCAGTTAATAAAATATTAATCTTTAGCATAGTTTTCTAACATATTTCCACCTTTAACTATCTTCCCTAAAGATCTCCAGTGAAATTTTCATGGTATAGTTTCTATTTCGGTACACCATGGTTCTGCACCCGCATCGGTCATATCTGGATAAAAAGTAAATAACGATATATCAGGTGCCTCAAGGTTGCAGAGTACCTACTCAACGTGTCTGTTAGTTTGCGAAACTTGTACAATGAAAACATTTTACAATCTTTCTTGACATACCGAAACGCTTTAAGGAATTTGTTTAGTTCGTTTGTTATTTCACAAATAACTAACTAAATCGCAAACTGGTTGATACTCCCGATCTGTGACTACTTGACCTACATTCAGTTTAATAATATTGTCATGTCGCAGACGATGTAAACGAGTAGAATCAAGCTACCAAAAATGAAATACTTATTACGTCATACAAGCTCAATGACAAAACATCAATCAAAATATAACAACTGCCAGGAACACCTACTGTAATGAATAATATCTTAAATAACATATATGGAGATCGGTAATCCGAATCATCGGCCATCACAATATCATAAACAACAAACTCAACTTCGTCTCTCGTTTCTCAGCAAGCAACTGACCGAATTGTTTTTATTACAACAGCAACCCAATTGCCACCAACATAGCTCACAACGATATCTTGAGCTTTGTAATAAAATCTCTTACCAGTATTGGAAGACCGCTTAACATAAATTCAGTACTCATTACTCACGGTTCTACTTAACGAACTCTTGTAATTGCGTCACCACTCTCTGGGTGGGACACAGACGGAATCCTTGTTACTGGTCAATGCCCTATGATGAAAACCTGCAAAAATTGCTAGACGGCCTTTCCATCTTAATCTGTTTGGCCCTACACTTCACTTTATAATTCACCAACAGAACACAAACCCACATACAATATTGTGGATCGCAGGCGAATCCCACTTCTGATGTTGCGGGGTAGTATCACTGGCAAACTCTATGTCGACCAACACTATTTCAGAACCACAGCGATAATATAAACGTGATGATCTCAGCGAGGCGGACATGCACTCACCCTGAGCACCGCTATACACTGATTCCATCCAAGCATTGTAACCAAGAATGCTTGACGTTTCGATTACGACAATACAATTAAAAGATTATAAGTGATTCATGTAATACTTGATTCATTAAATGATCGTTACGACATGCTTTGATATTACAATCTCCGACATATATATATATATATATATATATATATATATATATATATATATATATATATATATATATATATATATATATATATATATGATAGTAAATCTTAATTATTCTTCGCAAAATACAATATAATAATCCTTTTGTAGGATTAATTTGTGCAATGAGTATTCTTGAGCAATAATCATAATATCATTTAATGGACACGTATAATATCATTTGTTGTATTCAATACAAAATAATAGTTAGGGGCTCAATAGAACAATGTGCCTATATAATTATTTAAAACTAAAAAATATTTTATTTTACGCTACTTAAATTAGGTACTGTTTTTCGTTTCTGGAAAATTTTAAGTACGTACATTTTATATTGTTAAAACAATTTTTTTCGCAATTCTGTGAGTGAATAATTAAAGAATTGAAATACTTATTGGTAAATGACTGCTAAGTTCATAAGAGCACGAAATGCGTAAAATTGTCAAATAAATGACAAAGAAAATGATTGTAGTTATAGAATACGAAAATTGAGATAATCGATATATTGATCATTAAAAATAAACGATTGTCATGAATTTAACGATCGATAACAGATAATGATAAATTTACAGAATAGCACCGACTGTTTATTATATATATATATATATATATATATATATATATATATATATATATATATATATATTTCATTTTATTTATATACTTATTTCTTCACTATATTACAAACTTTTTCCTGTGTAATTATAGTATCTTCCATAATAATGTCCATGTCCTCTAGATTTACTTCTACTGCTTCTGCAATAAGCACTTGTTCAAATTCCGTAGTAGATAAATTCCTTGGTCTTTCCTCTGTAGAAGTATTTTCAATATCAGTATCCAATTCAAGTGCGGCTTCTTGACCTGGTGCACCTTCAATTGCTACTTTGGAAATCAATCATAACATTCTTTCTTCAATTACAGACAGTTCCTTAACCATTTTTGGGCCACCACCCGTAGTGATTTTATCAACGTGAACATCTCTGCATCGTTTCTTTACATTATTTCTGAATTATTTTATAACCTAAAATATACTACGTTATAAATTCACAGAAAAATTATAAATATAAAACTTAAATTTATTGTTTTCCATCCTTGTACACGTTTGGTAGGACCTGTACCGCTACTATTTAACAAATTTGTTAAATTCATCCAAAGAGCCTGAAATTTATCAAGATTCTTAGGTTTTACTTTACCCAAAACCAAAATTTTATTTTCTTCCAAGAAATTACTATTATCTCAATTTGTTGCTTGGTAGTTCGATGATATCGTTTGTAAATATATAGTTATATATATATATATATATATAGTTTAATTATAACTATAATTTCATTATATGTGTAAAAATAATAAATACTTATTTTGTTCAGTCATTTTTAATATAAATTCTATTTATTGTCAAACGTCAAACTAGAGATCGTATTACATTAGCTGTATTCTTTTTGGACAAAATCTCAGCTGACACAACTGACCTGGAGGCCTATTCTATAACTTTTACCAATATTGATACGGGCTCCATCTTGGAAAATTTCCCAGCGAATATCGTCGAACACCGGCGGTTATAACCGATTTGCAAGGCATGACGTCACACCCAGCGGTGAATTTGAGACGGGATTCCAAGCACGCATAGGATCTTGGAATTTACTTATCCAGATCGAAGCTGTCAGTTGTTTCGGCGCCAGCATTGAACCGTTTAACTTTTGACTATGAATTTTTTGTGTTGATTGAATTTAAGTGGTTTTTAATTTCTTCTTTTTGTAAGGAGTTGAAACTATACTAATTATTATTTTATTTTATCATGAATTTGTTTATACTTGTTGGACAAATCGGCATGCACGATAACTGAATTTTAATCAAATTTCAAATTGAATAAGAATGCCAGTTGGTATGTTATCGACTATGCATCTCTTCTTATGGATATAAGTAAACGGATCTAGCGAATTCCTACACATTTGAGCACTTAATAAGTAATATTACTTATTAAATGATTTGAAGTTAAGACGATACAATTTTTTTAAACAATTTTATTAACAGGAATTTATAAGTAGGTACTGATGTCATTTAACTTTTTAACTGTAGGCAACTATCAAGGCAGTGTTAAAAACAACTTGCTGGCATGTATAAGCCAGCCATTTTGTACTTTAGATTTTGCGTATTTATCGCAAATTTCCACAAAAGCGATAAAAATATAGATAAATGACGCGAAGAACATGTACAAATAAGTTTATAGGTAATTGGAAAGAATTTTTTAAACAAAGGGAAAAGCGAAAGTAGTGATTTAGATTTACTTTGTTTCGAAAGATGAATAGGTATGATTCCTATTAGACTTTGAAGATATGTATTCAAAACGAACATTTACATTTATCATTGTTTCTTAGGTAACGAAAGGGTGAATTTAGAAAGTAAAAGCTCCATATTATGTTCCAAATTTGTTCCAACGGTGCAACAACACCCGTTGTAACAGTTTCGCTAACTTTGGTGCACCAATTGCTGGCGATACAGCGAGTCACTGCCACAGCTACAATGACTACTTCAAAAATTGGAGCTACATCCAAAAGTACATATGCAAGCCAATTTTGTATTACTAATTCATATAGATAAATAAAAAGAGAATCTGCGTAAATATTATGTATTAATTTTATGTTTGTGTGTTTCAGGAAAATCAAAAAATACAATCAGCCATGCTGAAGATTTTAAAGAAATCGGTGTGGAGTCTATTAAAGCCAAAGAGTTGGGTGAAAAAGTAGCGAACATGAACAAAGAATTGAATAATGCTATTATAATTCTAAAAAGAACAGCTGCGACGGTAGAAAGCATAAATGAAAACCTATAATACATATGAAAATAAAGAATACCTGTATATGAATTGTTTTTCTAGTCATAATTTTTTTACATCCCCTTTTTACTTTTGCAAAGTAAATAATAAATATCACATACAGAAGTTGTACATAATTATTATGCAATAACAAAATTACGTAAGTATATGCATATGTTGTGAAGCTGTTCTCATTAATTAAATTCATTAGATATAAAATAATTTCATAACATGATTTACTCTAAAAGTCTAAAGGATATTGAACATACATATGATATTATGTATAAATAAATTACTACACACTACTTACAACTAGAAAATATCGGATTAAAACATATTGCCAATCCATTTTCAAATCACCGACAATATGGGGACACTAAAATTACTAGTATTATCCCCAAATCTATCGTTGGAGAGGGGGAAAATCAAACGATGATGTATACCAAGATCAAGATCTTGATAAAGTTACTAAAGTTATAGAATAGGTACCCTGAGTTGTTCTGAGTAAACTCACTTCCCCCTTTCCGATGCTACACTACCACTTTACAAAACTAAAGCTTAATTTACATGGAACGTTGTGGCCGTCAACCGTTCACGCCGTCAAGACCGTATAGTCCGTGGTGGGGATTTTAGAGGGAATTTAAAATTTAGTAACTTTTGAAGAAACAAAAATAACTACATCTCTACGCTGTCATCTGTCATGTTGCTGCTATCGCGAAAGTGAAAAATGAATGTAAGCGAATTAATAATTAATTAAGTGTCGCAATATCCCTGTTTATATAACGTGGGGGATAAGAACTACAGAAATTTACAATTGAAAAATAAAATGTGGATTGAAATCAGTAGCCGCATTGGCATAGATGGTAAATATAACCTAATGTACAATTTACTTTTCAACTAATTATTGAAAAATTTAAGCAACCACAGTTCAAACAAAGTGGAACAGCATTAGAGATCGATATAAGAGGGAGAAAAAAAATATTGCACATCCACCAAGCGGTTCTGCTGCCGTAGACAAAAAAAATGGACTCTGTTTCCAATGTTGTCGTTTTTGTATAAGACAAATATTATGTAAGTTATAAACATTTAACAAATGTGCAGTAAAAAAATTAATCTCTTCAACAATTACAGAAATATGCAATATGTTACAAATTTAAATGAGTCTCCAAATAAAAATAATGGTAAATTATACTTGTTATATATATATATATATATATATATATATATATATATATATATATATATATATATATATATATATATATATACATGTCTCAATTTATATAATTTTCCAGATGAAGAGTCCGAAGCAGGAACAGAAATAGAAACAGAAGGTAGTTTTATGATTATTAAAATGACAAATGCATTTTTTACCATAGTTTTGAATTTAGGCTTTATTAATGAAAATGAATCCGCTTCAGATTCTGTGGATCATTCATTTTCTGAATTAGTATCCACTCCTACATCATCAGCAGCGCCACGAGCAGGTAAATACTACAATGTTGAAAATTTAGTTATAAATTTATTTCACATAAGTTTATTTTTAGGACGTAAACGTAAAGCAACAGGTAGTGCAGAAGAAAGAGTGTTGCAAATTTTAGAAAGGAAGTCAGAGGAAGACAAAGATACAGATGAATCAAAAATGTTCTGTCTATCGTTGGTGCCGTTAATGAGAAGATTGCATCCTCAGAAACGAGGACTTCTGAAATTAAAAATTTTACAAGCATGTCAGGATGTAGAGTTTGAGGATATGTAATATATTAAATAAATTACTATTTTTTTACAAAAGTTTATTTTTACATTATACACATGCTACTCAATTAATTTGTGGTATATGATGCCACGGTACACTTCCGTCATCAGACACAAAATACCTCGTGAAAGTATCACGTACGTTTGCTGCATTTACTGAACGTCTATTTGACCCCTGACTTGAAACACTGGGTAATTCATTTGTATCACGCCTCCAGCTTCCTGACAATAAATAAATACATTACATAAAGTTCCTACGTACAACTTCTGTTAAAATATGTTTTCAATATTCTTACCTGGTTGTATTATACCATTTGCATCTTGATAGTCAGAAAATTGTGGTGGACAGTATGTTCGAGTTTGTGGTAAGTTAGCCAAGTCGCTTTTTTGCAAAAAAAATTGTGCAAAACAACAATAGCTTTTGTAACTGCTTTTGCTGTATCCAGTTTTGCAATAAATGGTCTTCTTAAGATCCTCCACCGTGCAGCCATAATTCCGAATGTATTTTCAATTGTACGCCTTGCGCGACATATTCGATACTTAACCTTTAAGTAGTCGCCTGCTCTGACTGACGTTAATGCTCGCGTGGCGCCATATGTCGCTATATCGGTGAATAGGTATTTTTTCAGTTTATTTTTGGCCGAAAAAATTAAAAAAAATAATAATTACATTCTCAAAATTTGAAAAACACAAACAAAAAAAATATATAATTAACATTAAACACACATGGTATTACTCATAGCATTCAGAACACTGGGTTCTTTGATGTTCCTGGCAGACATGCTTATTACAGGTTATGCAAATTACTCTGCTTGCTTTTTTGCTCGATCTGGGGCAGATGTGACACCTTTTTTTGATTTTTGGCCCTGATACTGCAGGTGGGTCGGCGACCGTTTCCACGTCAAAGTGGCTTTGCAATCGTTTCCTGATGTTTCGTGGAGTTCATGTGTCTTCCATCCGTTCTCTTTGCAAAGGCTCGGCCAGTTCCCGAGCCATTTTTTTTTAAATGTCTTCTGTTCAAAGGTTCGCCATTATTTGCGGAGTTATATATGACAAGGGCATTTATGACACAAACATTAATCAGATGAAAAAAAAATAGCCATTGGCCATCTTCTGGTTCTTCTCCCAACATTATACGTACTACATAGTTTATCATTAGTGTCGACACCGCCCTTCGACATATTATAAAATGTTAACTGCTCAGCCTTCTGTGCGTCTCCCGACTCTTTATCTATGGTGGCATCTTTGTGTAGGGTTGAAATCAGTATAACAGATTTTCCTTTTTTTGGGACATACGACATCATCGTTATAGTTGAGGTAAAGCCAAATAGGGTACTTTTTACTGCGCGCGCTCTGTTGGGTTGAAATTCTGGCGGAATTTCCTTCTTGTTTTTTCTCAGTGTGCCAACTAGGGTCAGTTTATGATTTTTCAATAGATTGTCGACCAATGGAATATCCACGGTTATATTTCTTCCTGATTTATTTATAGGTGAAATTAGTCTGGTAACCACATCCCCCGGCGAATTACTTACTTTGAATGGGCGTTCTGGCTGCGTTCCCAGATACACCTCCATTTTCATATTATACAAATTTCTGGCATCTACCAATGCAAATATTTTTATTCCATATTTGTTTGGTTTGGAGGGCATGTACTGGCGGAAATTGCAATGCCCACGGAACGCCACCAATTGTTCATCGATTGTGAGATATTCACTGGGGGTAAAAAGCTGGCCACATTTATCCACTACATAATCAAAAAGAGTGCGAATGGCTGCTAGCTTGTCAGTTTCTTGTCTTGCTGTTCGTGTTGCTTTGTCGTCAAATCTGACACAACGTAATATAAAGAGAAATCTCTGCTTATTCATAGTTGTATAAAAGAATTCGTTGCCCATATCATCGACTGAGATCAAATCGTCAAAATTCAAATGAGATGACCTCATAACTCCACCAGCTATCAAAATGGCCAAAAACGCCTTTATTTCATTTTTGGTTACTAAACGAGCGTCCCTTTTTCGTGAAAAGTTGTCTTTCACTTTTGTTACGATGTACTTGTTTGTATTTTCCACAAGAAGTTCAATAACAAAATCGTCAAAGAACAAGAAGATTCTGCAGGACTTGTGACATTTTTTGCGGGCCCTTTACAACCGGGTAAATGAGTAATAATGTTGTGTTTTCGAGTTTTGGTTATCGGTGGTGGCACCTTATTCCACTTTGTAATGTTGTTTTTGCCATAATAGTAATTACCAGGTATCGGTGTCGGTGACGAAACAACATCTTCTCCAGAATCTTCACTTTGCAGAGAGTCTGTGTCATGTTCACTGTAATCCACCTGGTCTTCTACCTCACTTTCTTCTTCTTCACTTTCTGTATTTAATTTAGATTGACTGTCAGTATCAGATTCACTGTTCAAGAGCAATTTTTCTAGTTCTTTGTCAGAAAGTAGACGGTTTTTTTGCCAACTGGGACCTGCTCTTTAACTTTGAGTCAAACTTGGCCTCGGATTAGCACTCGATCCAGCCATTTTCATCAAACAAAACCCAAATAAGTATAATCAACTTGCTATTCAGCTTTGAGCTAAGTTGGTTATCTGACAAACACAAGTAAATGTGAGGTTAGGTTTTCACCAACGTTACTTCTCGCGTGGCGACAAATGGCGCCAAGTGGCGCACCGTCGTACTAAATTGATTATAGCTTCAAAATCTATGGTAGAAAAAAATTGATAATGGGCATTTGTGCATCTTAAAACTATACCAAAAGAATAATTTTGAAGTAGAACTCCCGAAAAAAAAGTGTATAAAAACTACAAGACATTAAACCTCCGTTGGCGCCATACGGCGCCACGCGACTACTTAAAGGTTAAAAATTCTTCTTTCATTATTTAAATTTCTTCCGGGAAAAGGTCTCATTAGATATGTTTTCAGCGGGAAAGCCTCATCACCAACTATTACATATGGAATTGATTCATTTGAATTTGGTAACTTTCCTTCAGGTGGTAAACCAAAATTACGATTCTCCAAGTGAGCAGCCATTGTGGAACACTGAAAAATTCCACCGTCGCTCTGTCTGCCTGCTGCTCCTATATCGACATATGTAAATATGTAATTAGCATCGCACATTGCTAGCAACACGATACTAAAAAACCTTTATAATTGTAATACACAGAGCCGGTATTACGTGGTGCTTGAATAGCAATGTGTTTTCCGTCTAGTGCTCCAATACATTGGGGAAAATTCCATAAGCGCTCAAATTTATTAGCTTTTTCTTTCCAATTTATTTCTGTACAAGGTGGAAGTACTTGTGGCATTATTTTACTCCATAAAACTTCACAAACCTCGAGAATTATGTTACTGACCGAGCTGGGGCTAATTCTATATAAATATGTTAGGGATCTCATACTGTCTGCAGATGCCAGATACCTCAAAGTTAAAGATGACCTTTCGCTGGCTGATATTGGCTCACGAACGACCCATTCTTTTTTATCCGTGGTGCAACTAAATGCAGAATTTCGTCAAAGAGCTCGGGTGTCATTCTATAAAAATTCATAAAATTTTCATTGTCACTCAAACGCATTTCAGCGACAAGTTGGTGAAATGCTCCTTGCTGTTTTCTTCTTTTATAAATTTGTCGAATCCAACAGCTCCTTCGCTGTCTTCTTGTTTTTCGATTTTTTAAAAAAATATAAAGTACCGCGATTGTTTCTATATCCATATACTATGGATGAGATTTTAGGTTATACAATTCAAAACAAATACGTAAACACATTTATACCACCCAGTTAGCTAACCTGATTTTTATAGAACTAACTCAATCTACGCAAGCGCAGCGGTCTTGACGGCCGACAGAATAGAACACAGTTCTAATTTGACCTTGAATGGTTGCAACGTTCGCGCCATTACTCATGTTTGATTTTAGCCAATCAGAGTCGAAAACGGCCACAGCGGCTAACGGTAACAACGGCGACAACGTTCCATGTAAATTAAGCTTAAGTTTTCAGTTTAAGATTATATAATACAACAAATTTTATTTTCACATATACGGATATACTTACAGTAATATATTTTCAACATTATCCATTTTTCCATGCCAGACCGATGGAAAGAAGCTGTAATCTTACCTTTATACAAGAAAGGGTACCAAACCGTATGTGAAAACTATAGGGGAATTGCCTTATTAGATGTGATTTATAAAGTTATCTCAACTAGCATTAGAAACAGAATACAAGAAAGAGTGGAGGGTCTGCTGGGAGAATATCAAGCAGGGTTTAGGAAAAATAGATCGATCATGGATCAACTATTTACACTAAAGCAAATAACGCTTGACAGCTATGAACATAAGCTGCCTCTAATGATGCTGTTTGTGGATTTCAAACAGGCCTATGATTCTATCAAGATGGACAAACTATACGACATACTAAGAGAACTCCAGATACCTGAGAAACTAGTACGACTCATAGAATTAACACAAAAAGACAATAAGTGTAAAGTAAAAGTGGACGGTGTAACATCCGAAAGCTTCCGAGTTCGGAAAGGATTACGACAAGGAGACCCATTGTCGCCAATACTTTTCAATGTGGTTCTGGAACGGGTCATAAGGAAAGCAAAGATTTATAGTTCAGGAAACTTATACGGGAAGAAACATCAAATATTAGCCTACGCGGACGATATAGCGATATTAACAAGGTCAAGGCAAGATCTACAGGAGATGTTTAAGAGATAAGAAAGAACAGCGGAAGAAGTGGGATTAAAAATAAATGAAAACAAGACAAAATATATGAAAATGGACAAAATACAACAAAGGGACTTAGGAATTTTAGCAGTGAAAAGTGAAAATGGGAAGATTTATAAGTTTGATGAGGTTAAGTGCTTCATTTATTTGGGAGTGACTTTAACCAACAATTGTGAAGAGAGTGTGGAAATTAGCACTAGGCTAACTAAAGGAAGTAAATGTGTTGGGATGCTACATGGGTTGCTAAAATCGAAACATATATCATGGACAACAAAAGTGAGGGTTTACAAGACAGTGATAAGACCGATAGTAATGTACGGGTGTGAACTGTGGACATTAAAACAAAGTGACATTTCAAAATTGGAGGTGTGGGAAAGAAAAACGTCAAGGAAAATATTCGGTGGAATAAAAGAAGAAATGTTGGTGAGAAGACGGACAAATGCGGAAGTTGTGCGTTTATATGGCGACAGTGCAATAACGGGTTTAATTAAAGCTCAAAGACTAAGATGGTTGGGGCATTTAATGCGGCTACCAGAGGACAGAATAGTGAAGAAGGTTTTCAAAGGAAGGACAGGAATAAAGAAGAAAATATGACATCCCAAGGGAAAGTGGTGTGACTCCGTACTTAAAGACTTAAATAGACTCAATATACAAAACTGGGAAATAAAAACTCTAAATAGATTAGAATGGAAAGAAATATGTAAAAAAGACATGGGGCTATAAGGCCTGCAGAGCTGTTCTATTATTATAATATATTTTCAACATTATCCATTTTTCGTTTATAAACAGTATCATAGATCAGAAAATAAGTCAATAATTTTGACAGCTGTTACAGCAAATACCAGCGGTAAAGAAGGAAGTGATAAAATGAAATTTAACTTGTTCTTTTTGCACACATCACAACTCACTTCATTTCAACTCAGTTATGTACTGAGCTGAGTTTCAATTGGTTCAAAAAGAATACAGCTATTATGTTAATCTATGGCATTAACATCTCACTTCACCGTGGAAATTAACCATGGCAGTTATTTTCATTTTCCTAACCGTAATATTAACTTAAAACAATAGCAAATCAGAATTTATACGAACATGATTATTGTAGTGGTTATAATTTAAATTTCAACGTTTCATATAAACACATTTTTTTAACCATTTATTTAATAGTGCAGGCGCCAAGAAACATTCCGTTTGAAAAAACCGGTGGATTCATTCTGATTGACGATTTAAGTTCAGAAAGACGTAAGAATGAAATTCTTAATGTTGCCGGACAAAGTTAGTGGTAATTTTTTTTATAGGGGGTATAAGAATTATTGACAAAATCGCTGTAACAGTCAATAAAACGTTGCTTATTACTACTAAAAAGTTGTTTCTGTAGGGTATGAAATTATAAACATCACGAATATTATTAAATACAAATTTAATGTGGTAAAAAAGCCGCGTGCCTGAGTGTTTGGTCGCGAATCTGAGGAATCGGGTTCGATCCCGACCGATGCCAACAAAAAATATTTCGTATTTAAATGGCACTAAAGTTTTCCTTGTGGTGCACTCTCCACACATCAACAAGTGCCCGTGAGGTGACGCCTGGTAAACGCCTGCACAGTTGCTGGATACGACCTATGGTCGTTTTCTTTGTTTCCCTATCCGCAGCAGTTTATACCAGCTCCAAAATTTTGCAGCGAGCCATATTGTACCCGACACGGTTTAGACGTTTTAGTTATAAAATAATTTTCACATAACGTCGAACTAGATAGTGTGATAGCTTATTTTGATTGCTGAGTTAACAAATTTAAGTGAGAAAGATTTCAAGATGCCTCAATTTTTAATAAATTGTCACACAAATAACATTTAAAATAGTTGCGTAAAATGAAATTAATATTTGTAATATTTTACCTGGGTTGCATGTTCAAACTGGTTGCGACACGACAAGCCGGGTAGGTACTAAGAAACAATGTTTGTATGCTGCATCACAAGTATTTGTTCAAGATTCTCTCTTTACTTTTGGAACTAACCCAGAAATTCTGATGCACTTTCATCAGGTTGAAGAAGTCTGCACTTATTTGTTCGCCAAACAAAAAATCACATCAGATGATTTATGCTACAAGTTGATTACCCGTAATATTAGATTTAATTTAAATTTAACCAAAATTATTTGTACTTCTGATGCTTTATTTTCACATTGTTTATGAGCTGCTGCCCAAACATATGTATGGAAAAAATCATTACAACCACTGTTCGAGCCTCTGAACTTCCTCCAATTCAGCTATGAATTACGAAATTCCAAGTTACACCCGACGAAAATGATAAAACCTCCTCTGCCTGACTATTTAATTAGACCAAGCACAATGTAATTCAGACTGCAGAACAATGTCTTGTAGTTGTAAAAAAAATGTTTTAAATTGTATCTCTCTCTCTCTCTGAATGTATTCATAACAATTATCAAAACTTATCTTTTTAAGATAGTATCTTCTTTTTTTTCTTTTTATTCTTCTTTTTCTACTTCTTCTTCTTCTTTAAGGTCGCTGTTCCTTGCTCTTCTTCTCCAACAATTCCTGTCCAAAACATCTTCTTCACACTGTCCTTTCTCACTCAAGTCTTTTGCGTCACAGTCCTTCCTCCTTCTCTTTGCCCTTCCTCATACTCCTGAGATTAAGAGTTCTAATTCTAAGGATTGGCTTCTCTAAGACCGACCGTCCATGACGGAGTAGTCCTAACCGACTTGGCACAGGGGTCAGGCGAGGCTACAACTGCGTGTTTCTTGCGCGGAACACCCTAGCCCTTAAACCACTTTCCGATCCTTACCTTCCGTCTTTGATTTCGGCGAAGATTTTACAGTCGGATGCCTTTCCTACCACCAACTCTCACCATTTACTCGGGCTTGAAACCGGCGCCAAGTTTAGCTGGCTTACTCCCTCAGTGGCCGGTTATTGTACAGAACAAAAATATTTACATATTTTCTTATTGGTAAAAATCTATTGACCATCTCAAATTTGAGATAAATGCAATCGGAGAGAGCTCTTTTTGTATGTGTTTTCTATATCAAGCAATAGTAAATGTCATATTTTTCAATGTAGCTTTAAAACATTGCTTCCCATTTTATTAAAAAACATTTCAGTTCATAGAAATATATAAACGACCAATATTAAAATAAAAATAACTTTTGATCATATTGTTTAAGAGATATAGCTTAACAAAGTGAGATTTTTTACTAATACAGGGACGGAAGCGTTCGTGGGCTATGATCTGGAAGCAGAGGCTTGTTTAAATGTAATATACTTGGCCTCTAACTAAGAAAATTGTATCATCAATCTGGTTCAATCTATTCATAAATATCAGTATCACTTCCGACATTGTCCTCATCATCGTTTTCAGTGTCTTTGCGACTGGGCGTAGCAATATTAGAAGAGTTTATAAGGGTTCTTTTATAGAATTCAATATCACAGGATGTGGCTAGGTTTAACAGTTTTTTTTACGCTTTCAAACTTCTTAACCTTTATTTTTAGATAGCTGTCACCATAGGCCAATTTTGGAGCGCTGTTAATTTTTCAGTTCATGCCCACTTTGTAAAGTGGCATTTCTGAGCAAAATCCAGTCATAGTCTCTCTGGAATCTAGTTTTCGAAATACCTGGCACAGAAGCCTTGGCGTAGGGCTCTACCCAGTCTTTGAAATTTAACATTTTGAGAATCCTATCACCTGAAACTAGCTGTCCATTCGATCTTAGGCTATGCTGCAGAAATACCACGTTAAAGGGAATATTTTTTCTGCATGATTTTATAAGTTCAACATACGTCTCGGGATTGTCAACTTTTATTAGTTTTAGCCTCGATTGCGGCAAAGTCTCTGTCAATCGGCATCATTGAATGCCCTGGCACTGGATACACCACTTCAATATGATTAAAGACGTTTTTCTTGCACAACTGATCCAAAAACGTAAAAAGAAAACGATTTTTGTTTTGGCTGAAAGCGTTGTCGCAATATAACTTCAGTTTGTTCTGCTGGGGATCTTTATGCTTTTCTATGTAGTCAGATCAGCAAGTGATAACCTCATTGGGACCCTTCAAGGCAAAGTTTTCAGTGTAAGCATACATAGTTGCTTTATGAGTTCTTAGATTGTGAATGCCAAAAACATGTAGCCACAGCTGGCTGACATAATATTCATCTTGAGCATTGGTCACTGGCAAGGGCAGATTCTTTTCAAAGTCAAAGCATATCACCATTTCTGTTATATCTGTCGATTCCTTTCGAGATTCTGAGAGTGAGTTTTTAAATACTTCCGCTTTCCTAAGATGAAGTTCTCTAGCTATTTCTAGGTTTCTCAACGCATTTTCACTGGATTCCATGTTGGCTTTTGATATATCAACAAGGAATTTTGTGCATACATTGCATATATCTTTTCTTGGGTATCGAAAAGTAATATTGAATTCCTCGTTGAAAATTTTGCTAAAAACTCTATAAGATACTTTGTTATCGAGATGGTTTTTGCTAAAACATCATGAAGCTTGGTTATCGAAAGATTGGGATCTAAATATTTTCTGTTGCGGCTATCAGATCTTGTGTAATGTGATTCACGTGCTGGTAATTCTGATATAAACTTACGTACTAAATTAAGAGTCATGTTTGAAGTTCTGTTGGGTCTAGTGGAATGACAAACCCTGTTATCTTTTGGGTGTACTCCTGATTTCAGTTTTTTTTTTTTTCTAATCTGGACTTGAATATTTCGTGAACTGAGAGAAAAGCGTTTCGGCAAACGATAATTGATTTTAAAATGTCTGTATTAATTTGATACTCGTAGACTGCACGCTTTCTTGGATTATAATTTTTACTACGAGGGCGAGACCGGGAAATTTCTTTTTTTTTTAATACAACCCTGCAAGTATATTGTCTGTTCAGCATGTGTGGCTAAATTAGAATATCTGCTAAAGATGTTGGTTTGTTCTAGAGTACTTAGTTTGTCACTGCACTTACATCTGCATTTGGGAATTTCACGACGTTTATTTTTTTCAACAAACAGTTTTTTCTTTTTTATGTTTCACTTCCAGTTTCTCGGATTTCGAATTCTTTTTTTCCCTTTTGAAATGTCAGGTGTTTCCGGACGTTTCTTCTTTACTCGCACTGCTAGATAAATCTGAAAAACAAAAATAAGGAATTAAATATAACCAGAGGTATAACCTCACTTTAATATTTTAGATAACCATCTGATTATTGTGTGTTCTAACATAAAAATTTATATTCTCACAATAAAATATGATTTAAATGCATAGGCACTTACCCGTAGAAGCCATTTTTGAAGATTAACTTCTATTATTTCTTGCCGCTAATCTGATAAGGCCAAACAATAGTACGGGTAATTTCATGTAGATCGCACTGCCTGTCTTAAAACCGCGAAAAAGTGGACTTGGCTACTTTTTGCACTGACCCCTTCAATTGATATGCGCCAGATAGAATATTTTCTTTTTTTGTTTTTTATAATCACTGTATGTAGAATAAGAATTAAATATTGTTAATTAATTGTTATAACTATAGAGTATCTAATATACATATTTGTTTATCTATAAATAGTTTGAGTTTAACAAATTTTAATATTGAAAAATAAATTTTCAGTCTATATTTCTTTGGTCCAATACATGTGCGACTAGGCTCGTGTAGTCATAAAAATCACGTATTAGAATTCAAACTATTTGCTCGGCATTTCGCTTACCTCTACATTTAAATTAGATTAGAACAGTAGAAGTTCGGAACACCACCAGCTTGGCTAGTAGATATCGTCTGTGCTTACTCCACTAGCCTTAGATTTTTTATTTTATTTACTGCTTGTGTAAATATTCTCAAACCATTTGTTTTTTTCGAAATATCAACCGTGTTCTCCATTTTACACCCTACTTAAGTCATCATCAGACATAACCTTCTCCTTGTTCTGCTTTTATAATTCGGATTATGAACTTGATACAGATTTGGATATTGTTCATATAATGTTATTAAAACTGTCATATTTTCTTTCGTCTACATTGTGTCTTTTAATACTGTTAATTAATTAATTAATTTAAAAACTCATAAACAATAAACAAAATGTTTTCGAGTAACACCAACAGTATCATTGTGTCCGACACAGTGTCAGCGACACGAACAGCATAGATCTTAAAGTAACTTACGTATGCTTTTACGTACAAACGAAGGGAACGCTTAGGATTTAGCAAGAAAGATATATACAATACCGTAAGAGGAACGAAGATAAAACTATTAAACAATTATTTACTGTGCATGGCTGAAGCGTGGCTTGAGCGGTCGTCCAGCTACAAGTTTTTTGTGAGTTTGTGTTTGTGAATTATTTGTCGTATTCAAGGCGAAGTTCAAAAAAATATAATGGGTCACGGCCATGACCAACATATATTTATTAACGATACCCACTGAGCAACTCTCATCACATAGAATACAATTGATTAAATTTGTTTTAAATGTATGTGGAGATGTAAGAATGCATCATATTAATACAAATGTAGTTTGTAAAACAGGAATAAAACATAAGATAAAAATATAAAATACTGTACAATTTCAAAATTAATAAAATATTTTATAACAAAGCCAAATCCTTTCATATAATTAATTCAATTCAAATAGACATTAAAACCTCAATATCAATGATTGGTTACAGCTCAGTCAAACCGTATTCCGTGAAAAATATTTTAGAACATGTGCATATATAAATCCTAATATCCCTACCACCATATACCGTTACCAAAGGAACGAATGTGTATTTTACTAGTATTGAAATAAATGAGTTTTAATATTCAGACGGTCATAATAAATCTGTTTAGGAACTGTTATATAAAATTTATTTGGCCACATTCGTGCATCACAGTGAATTAATTTGCTTTTGTTTAATTCAAAATAACGCGAATGTGGTACATTCGTTTTTTTGGTATAATTACATTTTAAAACTGTATTTGTGATTAAGGTTTTATAAATTTTAAAGTTCAATTTATAACATATTCGTGCATTCGGCAGATAAAAATATACTAACCAAGCAACAAATTTGTGTATTAAAATATCACACTTAAAATCGCTAAATTTGCACATTCGTTCCTGTCGCATATAACTGACTATATTAATTCAAAAGTGATTCAAATTGGATATCATATTCAAACGTTGATGCTTAATATAGCTATCTCTCTCAATTCTGAGCGTTCCCCAGTTCTTATATCTAGTACGTAAAGCAATATAAATCTATAACTTACAGCTTGCAGGCACGTGAATAAAATTTTCAAACTTTTATAAACAAACTCACTAGAAATCTCCAAAATATGATGCAAATGACCTTGATATTTACAACATGTTCTAATTTGAAACTTTCTACGACTAAGTGTATATCATATTCAAACGTCAATGCTTAATGTAGCTATCTCTCTCAATCCTGAGCGTTCCCCAGTTCTTACATCTAGTATATAAAGCAATATAAGATCAATGACTTACAACTTGCAGTCACGTAAATAAAATTTTCAAACCTATATAAACAAACTCACTAGAAATCCCCAAAATATTATTCAAATGGCCTTGATATTTACAACATGTTCTAATTTAAAATTTTCTACGACTAATTGGATATCATATTCAAACGTCGATGCTTAATGTAGCTATCTCTCTCAATCCTGAGTGTTCCCCAGTTCTTACATCTAGGGTGCGGTCCGAATCATGCTATCATAGTTTAAGCCGGTATCCCACTGTAAAAATTTGGTAAAAATTTCTGTAATTTTTTTTTATAAAAACGTTCCATGAAAAGTACTGCATCCCACTGTAAAAATTTTTACGCGTTTTTATGGAGTGTTGCATAACTCATGAAAGAGAATTGGCGCCAAAGATACTACTAAACCTCATTTTGTAGCCGTTGTTCTGCAGAGGTAGTTGCGTTTTGTAATTTCATTATGAATAACGTTCATTCAAATAAAATAATTGTTGGAATAATGGGTTACACAGTTATACAAAAAATAAAAAAATCAGAACATCGCTGGGGGACTAGTCTATGACTGGAGAAAAGAAATACAAATCGCAGTGTTTAATTATCAGACACACCAAATTACGAATAGAAGATGAAATAAATTACAGAAATTTTCTTCGAATGAAAGACCATTTCTTAAAAATCATGGACATGGTTCGAAAGTAAAGTAAGAAACGTGACACTCAATTAAGGCAGTGTATTTCGGCACATGAAAGATAGGCATTATTCTATCTAGTGTACACATAAATTTTGAAAAATTAATCCTTTTATCGTCACTACTTAAAGGGTACGACGCGAATATATAGGTGAATAAAGTCCATCTTAAAATGCTTGAACGAGGCAGATTTGTATGGGCTTCTCATTTACTTCACATTTTATTTTTGCAAATTTGTATAGGTAATTTAAAATACACTTTCTATAAATTATGGATCAAGATATTTATACTAATACTACGTAAAATGATTGGTTGAAAAACTTTGTTGGTTACGAATAATGAGTATTCTAATAGGATTCGGACGGAAATGTAAAAGGAGAAAAAAGAAATGCAAAGAATAACGCATGTAAATATTAAATAACTTTAATACTTATTTTTTTGATGTTGTATTGCCTGATTATTATAAGATAATAACATTTAACAGTTGAAAATCGCACTTTGCCTGGCGTATTTATTATAATATTCAGGCGATTTTGTGTGTTATCAAACTTCTTCATTTCTATACAAATCAATTAAACCGCAGTCTGTTCAGGCACCCACACTACACATTTTGATTATTTTGCTTCGTATTATTTCCAATTTCAATATAAACGAACGCTCACCGCTGTTCAAATAATGTCAGAGAATAACAGCTGTCTTTAGAAAATGACTTTACCCATGGTTCAAGCAACCGCATTGCGCACGCCCGCCTCAACATCCAATCATAACGCAGCTTTCAACAAAATGAATACAGACTGCTGTATTTATGTGACGTCACATCAAAATTTTTACGTGACGTCATGTAAATACAGTTTTCATAAAAATTCTGTCAAAACGGTTTTTATAAAAATATTTACGTCCATTTTTATCAAAATTTTTACAGTGGGATACCGGCTTTACAGTGCTCAGACCGCTCACAGCTGGTCCGAATTGAATAAGCGCGCTGACGACTGTGAATGCGTTAACGATTAGGACCGTTCGTAAGCGCTCTTACTTCTTGCTTGTCATTTGTGAGTTTAAGTTCGATCAATTCATTAGTTTCCTCTAAAAAACCTTTACTACGTTAACAACTCCATCTTAATACACAATTTCATTGGTTCAGCAAGCAATGGCGTAAACAACAACAAACCTGCGTACAACGCTTACGCTGCCTAACCTCTTGGGCGTGAGCACTGTTAGCATGAAGTGTTGACGTCACCTCTGACGTCATACACCTCACAGCGCAAACTGTGAGCGTTGTAAATATGATTCGGACCAACTGTTAGCGCGCTGTAGGTACTCAAAGCATGATTCGGACCGCACCCCTAGTATGTAAAACAATATAAGATCTATGACTTACAGCTTGCAGTCACGTAAATAAAATTTTCAAACCTATATAAACAAACTCACTAGATATCCCCAAAATATGATGCAAATAACCTTGATATTTACAACATGTAGAAATTTTCTACGACTTGGCATTGAACAATACGATTTTGTAAACATGCGATGGTGGAAAGCATGAAAAACTAATTATTCGATGCGAAGTTCTAGAAATACATGTAAACTTATAACCGCGTAATATAGACTTAAGTATACCGTACATTTAGAAGCGTATCGCGGCGTCACTGCCGTTCCACGGAGCTAAAACTGCGATGATGACGTGTGATAACACAGTGGACCCACGTGACTATTAGGTTCGAAATCGCGTGGCGTCGTGTTGGGCCCATATGTCATTCTATGTGTCTGGGATAATAAACGTTTTTTATTTGTAAAGCGCTCGGCTTGTAAAATACATGGTGCATGCAATTGAGAGTATCTAAAACTTCAGAAAATCCAGCAATTAAAAAAATTTGTTAATATCTTTCACCTCTAATTGGGTTGGCATTTTTAAAAATTTTGTTTTTATGTAACGTGTAATTTTTTTAATTATCCGAGACACAGTAGCCTTTCTCACATTAAAATGATCTCATATAACCTCAACGCAATTAACTTATTTAACAAAAGTTTTGAGAAAAAGTTTAGACCTCTTCATCAAATAGAAAGATTTTTTTATTGAAACTTTGACATATGAAATTGTTCCTGTTCAATCGTGAACTCAATTTTTGGGTTGTTTTACCCTTTGACCAGGACCTCTATTCCTGGTCTAAGGTTTTACCCATTAAAGCCCATCGGCAACTAAAGTTGCGACTATTCATCTTTTTCGCTCTGTGCGCATGCCCATACTTGAACTATTTTTATTGGTGCATCGAACCTCCATGATGTCTTCTCTTCTAAGTAGCTTAACAATGAATGAGTTTATTTTATTCAGTTGAAGTATACAGGTCGATTTATTTAGAGTTGTTGACCTTATCCGTTAACCAGAATGGCAGTCAATCCTAATTCATAAGTACGGATATTATGCAATGCATATATTTAAATTTTTTCCTATTGATCGTTTACAATATGATATGGGCACATATTTCTGTATGTAGATTGTATTTTTTATATAAGGTGTCGCTTTGGTACATATGCAACTTTAATGGCAACTAAATTTGCCAACGGGATTATTTAATTAAAATAATAGTAAAATTTTAAATTCTCAACAATCGGTTATTTTGACAAGTATACTCGCGGAAAAGATGGCAGTGGGTTACTACATCATGAACTTATTGACTTACTTGATGATGATGCGGACATAATACCTGACAGCATAGCTATATGCCCTCCTGATGAGCCTCCAAATGCAGATACAAACAAGGACTCTGATTTGTCGGGTGAAGAGGCAGTGGGCGATGTTGATCATCTTCCTGCTCGAATACTACGTTCCCACGTATTTTCAAGAAAACGCGATAATAACCATTTTATTCAAAATGAAGATCAAAAGTATATGCGCCGAGCACCTCTTTAAAGAAAACTGTGTAAGTTTCTAAGCGAAAAAAGCTCACTCCAGTAAATTGGATGCCCTACGTCAATGAGTTATTCTCAAATATTCCCGAACCAAATTGTGAATATCGTCCAACGATACAAGATTTTTTAAAAGAAAATGTCAAGGGCCCTATCGAAGCTTTTAGTGTCTATTTTTCAGAAGCGGTGTTACATCACATTGTTTCTGAAACAAATCGCTATGCGATACAGAAACTTGTTCACAACTTGAATGCTACAACTGAAGAAGTCATGGCATTCATCGAAGTGATGCTGTTGTCGGAATACCACCCTCGTCCATATAGGAGATTACAAGATCCAAATGTACATATGCAAATAGTGTCTGACGCAATTCGTCGAAACCGATTTGATGAATTAATGAGCACTTAGCTGATAATCAAGACAACGATGGAACTGATAGAATGTATAAAGAGCGACCAATTTTCGACTTACTGAATAATTCTTTCAAGCAAATCAGTCCTGGATCCAATATTAGCATCGACGAGAGCATGATCCCTTACAGGGAAGTAAACAATTTATTCGCGGCAAACCGATCAGATTTGGTTTCAAATTATGGGTTGCTGCGGATCCTTCTGGGTACATTCATCATGTTGAACCCTATTGTGGTACTTCAAACCGTCTTCCTGCAATTGGCCTGGGTCAAGAAGGTGACGTAGTTATTGGATTGGTTGATCGTATGAAATTATCAAAAGGATATCGCCTTTATTTTGATAACCTTTTACATCTATTGGTTTGCTATATGAGCTGCGTAGTAGAGGACTAGGAGGTACAGGTACACTACGTGAAAATCGCTGCAGTGCTTCGATGAAACTACCAGAAAAAAAGAGTGGAAGAATAAACCTAGATGTGAGACAGCTACATCTTCTACGGGAAATTTGTTGGCAGTTCGTTGGAATAATAACAATGTCGTAACGGCACTCACCAACTGTGACAACGTACATCCAATGAAAAAATCTAGCCGCTATTCTCGAACTAAAAAAAAGGTAATTCCGATCGAAATTCCAGGTTTAATTGCTCGTTACAACAGCAATATGGGTGGAGTAGATATCGCGGATCAATTCCTAGCCGCATACCGTTGTAGAATTAGGTAAAAAAAAATGGTGGTGGCTCTTTTCGCATGTCCTGCAGATGTATGTTGTACGCAAGGCAGGCTACTATATCGTCGACTAGGTTATGACATGCCACTGCTAGAATTTGGACGACAGTGTACAATTTTCATTCTGAAATCTTATGGAGCTCCTCCTATGACACCTGGTGTTCGGTGTGCTCTCTGGAATTCACACCCGCCCTTGATGATACCAGAAAGGATCGCACTGATCATTTCGTAGAAAAAGGAGAATAGAAGTATCGGCGTTGTAAAATCTGTGGCAGGCGCACAACTTATTTGTGTAAAAAATGTGAAGTCCCACTACGCCCTGAAGAGTGCTTTAAAATATTTCTTGACGTCAAATAATAATAATTTAAGTTATACAATGTAAAATATTTTATTTTTCTATGAAATGGGTTTTTACTACATATGTACTTGATTTATTAGTTATGTTATTATAAATAACATGAATTATCCCAATGGCAACTAAAGTTGCCTCTCTATAACCGATCTATATTATCCTTAACCCGTAAGTGCTGTTCTCCGATCAATTTGCCCATTGCACTATTTGAATTTTAAATATCGCGGTTAATTTTCTAGTTGCGTATTCATCCGTCATTGTATTTTCTTACATTCTGAATTTCAGTCGACTGTTATAAGCGCAGTTGTGTCGTCGTGTTATTTGTGCCAATCTGCTTTGTATGCAGATATCGGTAATGATGACATATTTGTACCGTGCGGGCGTTTACCAGACGTTCTTTTATTATGGAATCACGCCCCAGTACATCTAAACGAGTAAAGATAACCGACAAAGACTACGAAGAGACGGTTATGAATTGGTTTGAAGAGGTTGACGACGTCACTTTACCGGATAATGACGAATTGGCAAGTAACATAGAAACTGACTGCGAAATTGTCATAGAAAGTGAGCATGACTCTGACTTGATTGAAGAAGACAGTGATAGTGATACCAAAGACATTGATAGAGAAAATGAAAATGAGCCAGCGAAACTAATAATGAAAATGTAAGTGCGGCCGACAGGAAACAATATTTTGTAAAAATAAATTTTCTTGGACAGCTGAAACAAGTAAGCCGAAAAGGAAAATCTTGTGATGTCTGATACAACACAAGTGTGTACTGAAGCCGTGAATTTATTTGGCGTATTGAACTCTTGTGCTAATTTTATAAAAGAATCGTATTTACGTATGTCAGTTTGGGATGAGAAAAGTAAATTCAAATTTCTGAACTCTATTGGGGAAACACGTTGGTGGGCCAAAGATAAATGTTTATCTAAAACTTTCGGTCCATATGGAATGCCAGAAAATTCTTTATTTGTTGAATTATTGGAAACTATGCAAGAAATATCCATATCAACTAAGTTCAATGCAGATGTGCGCTACAAAGCTGCTACGCTTTACAAGAAGTTTCAAAATTTCGAAATTTTATGTACGGCGCATATTTTTTTGAGAATATTTAGTTGCACTACTCCACTCTCTTTGTACCTGCAAACTAAAGGTTTAAATATACTTAAAGCTTATGAGATGGTACAGAAAACACTACAGTCATTGAAAGAACAATCTAGAGATTTTGAAGCCACATTGGAAATATCAAAACGTTTTACCGCTTGGGCTAATGACAAGTTTATTAATAAAAATGTAGAAATAAATATTGTTGATAGTTTTGCACAAAAACGATTATCAAGAAAATAACAAATGTCCGGCGCAAAATCTAAGGACGAGCCGCTAGCCAACCCAGTTGACAAATTCAGAATAAATGTACAACGTAATATACGATCGCGTAATAACAAGTATTGAGTCCAGATTTATAGGAAACGAACAACTTTTCAAAGACATCGTATGGCTAGATCCACAAACTTTCAATGGTGTTGAAAAGATGTCTAATACGATATTTTAGTTTCTTACCTCTAAAATCAGAGAATATGCCAATGTTGACATTAACGAACAGGTAGTACAAACTGAATTAAAAGATTTCGTTTCTAAATGGGACACTTTTAAAACAATGTCAGTAGATTCCCGATACCCATATAGAAATTTTGGAGGCTGATGCCGACGAACGCTCAATTAAAACTTCAGAAAACAAATGTAAAGAAACCTGCCAAAACTGTGTCATTTGTTGTTTTTCGGTATTGACAACTTATAGGCTACACACGTTAGCCTATCCGAACTTGTACCTTGTATATAAATATTTGTTGACATTATCATGTACTCAAGTGAGATGCGAAACATCTTTCTCTAAATTAAAATATATTTTGAATCGGCTAAGGAACTGCTTATCGGAAGAACATTTGGAAGCTTTTCTATTCATGTCAATAGAAAAGGATATTCTTCTCGCGCTAGAAAATGAAGACATTATAGATGAGATTTCCCAAAGAAGTTCGAGTCTGCAAAAATTGTTGGTAGTTTAGTTTGTAACCAGGATATATTTTTACCTTCCGTCACCTTTAGGTAAGGAAGGTATTGTCTTTGGTCAAAAAATTCGGTGGTGAATTTTTGATGAATAAGCACGTTTTAGGGTCCCTAGAATACGATTTTACTATTTTTACGATGATGTCTGTATGTGTGTGTGTGTGTGTGTGTGTGTGTGTGTGTATGTGTGTGTGTGTGTGTGTGTGTGTGTGTGTGTGTGTGTGTCTGTGTGTGACAAAATTTTCTAATGCGATAACTCTAATACTACAATTCCAAAAATTATAATTCTTTCGTATTCCTCTTCGTTACATCCATGTGAAGAGCTGATTAGATTTCGGTTATAATTGGTCAACCGGAAGTACCTTCATTTGAAGATTTTAACTGTTTTTCTTGAAAAAACGGTGTTAAATATCATTTTTGCACATTTAATGTTATTATAAATATTAAAGAATTATTTATTCTCTATACGATTTTAATGCATTTTATACTTCATATTAAATGGACATAGAGTTAAAAAATTATAAAGAAATTAAATATCATATATATTAGTCAGCTTTGCTATAACTTTGGAAACAGCTGCTACATTAAGAAAATTCTGATTGAAAGGTGTCAGTGTCAAGTGCAGTTGACAGTATGTTTATGTTATAATTTTACTGGAAATATAGGATCTTTTGTTAGAAACTTTCTGTATGGAATTAGTATAAAATACATACAACTGCCTTAAGGTAATGTACAAGAAATATAATCTTTTGCAAAGAACTTTATATATGACATTTATATAAAATACATAGAACTGACGGAAGGTAATGTGCTGGCCACATCAGATTTTTTTAATACTGCTGTAGGAACTCGTTGAAAAATTTTATATTTTATTTTTCATTATTTTGTTTGTTATTATTCGAAACTTATATGTATAACTTTTGAACCATTACAATATTTTTTTAACATTTGTAGTTGCAACATTTTATTCTTACTTCATATAAATTGTCTCGTCGCTGGCAGGAGGGGGAGATCGAGTGTTCTTGTAACAAGTGGGCCGGTCCGAAAAAAACTCGGGACGAAAAATTTCCCCAATCCGGTGCTGCACGGGTGTTAAGTGAGGGTAATCAAGTTTAAAAGGTAGCGCGATACCAAATTGTAGTTTCGTTTCTACTGTCGCCAGTTGCTTGATAACGTAACATCACATTTCTACTTTTCTATACGGCGCGATCCAGCAGGATTATTTCGTGGTTGCCGTTGTCCGACTTTTTACCAAATTTTTTCAGGAACCGCGTTCCCAATAGAAACCGGTAAATAATTTCAGGACTTATAGAACACAAAACCGTAAATCTGGTGGAACCGGTTGCGTTGCGGAACATACTTTTTTGTGGATCTGCGGGATATGATTTTGACGTTTCGTTATAAATGTTTGTGTGGCTAATACATTAAATAACAAATCTGTTATATTGAAACGATATAGTACATTATATATCTTTAAATGACCGCAATATAATGTAATAAATTACTTCAAATATTACTTGTCACGTGTCAATCAATTGTTTACTTCCACTCAGCTGGTTTTGGCATGAATGTCAACATGACGTACATGTACTCTTTTGTCTTGATTGTCAAAAATGACAGCTGCAAATTCTTTTGGTGATATTTATGATTTGTCGAGTGAAATTTCTTCAAAACGTAGCGAGGGTACGGTGGAGCTTGTTGCCACCAAATTATCGAAAATCTTCTGTTATTTCTATGTTTCCCACTCTTAGAGTTGAGCTGATACACGTTATATACTTATTGATACAGGTTATTTTGTGTTTAACGGAGTCTAAATTTTTTAATCGCACAAGTGTTCCAGCAACATCAAGAAGTTTGTACCTCCCACAGTAACTACGCATGGGGATTTCAACGTTTAGTATTGGTGAAAATTTTAATTATACCTTATTATTCGTTCATAATTTTCAAACTGTGTTATTTAAAATAAATTGGTAAAAAATTGACGTTTTTTTATTTCACAGTTTCTTTTCGTTAAAAATAAACAGTCCCCGGAATGTTTCCAGGCAACACTTTCCGGTCTGGTACTGTAATGTTCCATTTCTCGGACTTAAATTACCAACTTGAAATAGTACAATGGACAGTATATGAACTAAATTATTATCTTGTTGATTGGAATAAATAAATAAAGCTAAGGTAACCATTCGTCCCGAAAATCCCGGACATGCCCGGAAATTATGTCTGAATTTTAACTCCGGTCCAAATCGTAACATTTTTCTAAAATGTCCGGAATTTGTGTCCAGATAAAAAATTACGCTCAAGAATAAAATTAATAGATGGGTAAAAAAATAGCGCATCAAGTTTACCATGAAGTCTTTACTTTAACTAAATTTATTTTATTGTGGTACTTAGTTTTGTTCTTGTTCTACTTTCGTTTCTGATTCTATTCTATTTCTTTCTTATGTTCAATGATCTTATGTTTAGTTATGTTATCAGAATGAGTTTTATGTTATAATATCACAGTATTTATTACAATTTTATTATTCCCATGCGTAACGTTGGGTCAATTCCCAGAATATTGCAAAATGTAATGTTTGTTGACGGAGTAGGGGTAGACGACAGACAGGCACAAGCGCGCAAAACAAAGGGCCAGCATCATGATCATATTTTTGAAAATTTTCCGCAAACCTTCAAAAATTAAATCCCTCGATAATGTATAAAGAAATTTTGGATAAATTAAAATATTGCCGTTCTTTGATTTCTCATTAATATTAATCTGATTAGTTCCTAGAAACCATTTGGTTGCATTCATCAGTGTTGCGAAGTTGTATTTATTCCTTCACCCATCTTCGCCAGAAATAATCTACTAGTTTCTGAGAGATTTTCCATTGTTTTCGAAGATTTATAATTTCTTTACGGTTTGTTAAATTTTGGTTATGAGGCAACGACAAACTCAATAAGAAATGATTTGGAGTCAAAGTTTCTTCATTTGAAGGATCGGTCTACAGTTTAGGCGACATTCTATCTCACATAAAAATGTGGATAAGTTTCTTTTTTGGGTCTCTGTTCCTTTACAACGACGATTAAACATTTCATATCCGATGAGGCGATCCCAGCAACCTCTCATATGTGATGGGTGTGATAAAGCTCCATATTTTCTTAATGGAACATTCATCGTAATTCTTGTTTGATCTAGTATTTATAATACATTACTTCAATTTCCTCTTAGTACCGATGAAATACGTGCCATTGTCGAATCATACTTCTTTTGGATCTCCTCGTGCGATAATTCTATGTAACGCTCGATGTAATGTCTGTAATCAAGTGTTCTGTTGTTTCTGTGTTTCCCACTCTTACAGTTGAACAGATTGTAACAATTTGATTGTGCAAAATTTGGTTTCGTAACTGGCCGCGTTCAAATTGACGTTTTATATTAATATCAGCTATTGCGTTATATTGCCGAGTATGCACTTAGTTCGTTTACCAAGGACAAAAAGATGATCGTGGCGGCCAGGCGAGTCATTCTCAGTCCAACCGTTTAGCATTTAGTATTGTTACTATCAATTTTTATTGACTTTGTAATTTCGTTCAATTTTTATTTTGACAATAATAAACTTAGCTTTTTTTCTAAATTATTGTTCATAACTATTGTGCTACCTACACCCCTGCAGAGATCAGCTTACCAGCCGACGCAACGGACAGCAGGTAAGTATAATTCCTTTCTTAAATTGAATAACATCGCTACTTCTGTTGCACCCCAGTCGCGACTGTTACAATTGGCGCTGCGGACAGGATCCAATTGTTCGATCAATTGGCCATAATATCGTCGCTTTTAAGAGGGTGATCTTCTGTTCATTGTCAGTTGGTAATTAGTTATATTATGACGACTACAAGTACAGTAACACAGACTACAACGACGGCTGTTACAACCGTAGCAGTTACGACTAGAGACATATCGACTACGACCGGCCTTACATATTCGCTACCACCGGTTGCTAGTACTGCCTCAACATTCGGGACTAAGAATCCATATCGTTTACTTAGCCATGGTCCAGCCCATAATTACTATCCTTATGCATACCCCGGGCCAGGAACGTCTTACCAGCAACCCTATTCCTATCATTTACCACCGTACCAACATAGTGTAAAACAAACAGTACCGTCCACATCTCCCGCCAGCGGTATCTCGCCCACTGCTCCAACCTCTACCCCTGATCATGCTACTACTCAAATATATGGGATCCGAACACAATGTCGGCTCTCAAGAACATTGAAATCTATTCAGGCGGTCCGGAATTAGAGGCCTTTTAGGATAACGTGGCGGCAGTAGCAGAATGTTACGGTTGGACTGACGTACAGATAGTAAACGTTATGAAGTTAAAATTAAGGGGTGAAGCGCAGGCCAGTTTCTATTCACTGCCTCACGATAGACGTCCACATACTGTGGCCGTTTTTCGAAGTTGGTTGATTGATCTTTACGGCCGGAAAACAGACCCAGCCTCTGCGGAACGCGAATTTGGTAAAATATTTAGAAAAAAGGACGAATCTCTCAGAAAATATGCATTAAGACTGGAAATAGCGGCATCCAAAATTTTCCCAGTCATTCATAATAATAAGCACTTAAATTTAAGAAATACAATTAAGAGAGAGACGGCCTTAATAAAACAATTTTTAGAGCGTCTAGACACCCGTTTAGCTAATGAAATCTGCCGGTATCGTCAATTTGAAACTGTGGACGAAGCGCTACCTTATGCGGAACATTGTGAGGAAGTTTTGGCCAGATTTTACAAAGAGACCAAGGCGGATGCACATAAGTCTAGCATAAGGACAGTAACATATAATTCGGAGCGTTCTACGCCCAATAAATCCGCGCAGGTAAAGCCAAATATTTGAAGAAATCCAAAATGAATGGTAGACTTCGCTCAGACCAAAAATACCCGCGGATGAGGGGTTGTTGTTTTAAATGCGGCAGTAAAGATTACAACTACAAGACCTGCCCTGACCCTAAACAGAAATTTTGCTTCCAATGCGTTAAGCCCGGACATATTGCGAAAGATTGCCCTTTAAACGGGAAATCTGTCTCGACGGCGACCCCGCGTCAGACAGAATAAACCAAGAAATCGTCAGTGTTATACCGAGGGTCGCAGATTTTTGTCTAGATAAAACACGTGTGGTTAAATTAAAAATCAACGATGGAATTTACAACTTTTTAATAGATTCGGGTGCAGCTATGTCTCTAATCAAGCGATACGTAGCAGTTAAGCACCAATTTTCGATTTCTGCCTCAAAGAATGTTTTAGTCGATGTATCGGGGAACCACCTGCGTAGTGATGGGGTGGTAGACATCAAATTAGATTGTGGATTGTCGCAGAAAATTGTACACAAATTCGTAGTTTGCACCGATGACTTATATTTTAATACAGATGGGCTACTTGGGGTCGACTTTTTAGAAACATATCGCGTAGTTTTAAATTTCGAAACAGATGAATTTAAAATCATGGGCAAAATTTTATCTATGACAAAAATCTTAGAATTATGTAACACTGACAAGATTCGTTCAGTTAACTCTAGGGCCAAAAATCCTACTTTAGATTCGGACGTGAATTTCATGGGACAAAGTAATGATCAACAAGTCACTCTCTCTACGATAAATTCGGACGGTTGCATCCTTGAACAGAGTCGGGATGAACATGTCATTATCGCAGAGCATTCGTTAAATTCCGACTTGTTAGCCATTGAACAGAGTCGTGGCGAAAATATCATTAATTCGGAAAAATCTCCTTTAGTTTCGGATTTGCCGACCATTGTACAGAGTCATGATCGACAAATCATTATTTCGGATTACAATATCGGTGAGTCAAAGGGTGATGAACCAAAAATTGGGGAGGTCATTGACTCACAAACTTGTAATCAATGCACAGAATCGACCAATGTCGATTCCGATAAAATAATTATTTCGGATTACAATATCGGTGAGTCAAAGGGTGATCAACCAAAAATTGGAGAGGTCATTGACTCACAATCTTGTAATCAACACGCGGAATCGACAAATGCCGATTCCAACAAAACAGGAGGTCAAAAGACGGAACATAATTTCCTAATTCGCATGAGGCAATCTTTAGCTATTCCCGCACGTCATTCAGTTACCTGCTCAGCAATTATTGACAATCGTGCCCCGGTCGGCACATACGTACTCGAACCTAAGGATATCGAATTACACGGTGTGCTAATCGCTCGTGTTGTGATAAAAAAGCTGCCTAAGAAAAATTCAGTATTGGTCAATATTTTAAATGTTAGCCCTGAATGTGCAAATTTAGATAAAAACACACCTATTGCAATTGCGGTTCCTGCCGACGAGGCAGATTTCCAAATTGAACAGTCAGCTGCAAACGTAAACGCAATTTCAACTAAAGAATTTTCAGAGTTGTTTAATCTGGGTCATTTAGAAACAGCTGATAAAGAAGAATTTTCGAAATTTTTACTCGAGTATGCAGATATTTTTAAATCTAAACAGGAACCGTTAAAACAAACTCATATGGTACAACACAGGATATTGACTGGCGATAGCGCACCGGTAGCTCGGGCTCCTTATCGAGTACCTTTTAGTAGACGACAGGTTAGGAAAAATTTAATCGACGAAATGCTTACCAATAAAATTATATCTGAATCCACATCTCCTTGGTCAGCGCCGGTAGTACTCGTAGAAAAGACTGATGCCGATGGTAATAATTCATTTCGATTTTGTATTGACTACCGTGCGTTGAATGCGGTTACTAAACGAGACTTTTTTCCGATACCCAATTTGCAGAATACGTTAGACCAGTTAGGTAAAGCGGCTAAGTTTACTACTTTAGATCTGACTAAGGGTTAATGGCAAGTCGAAGTGGATCCAAAAGACCGAGAGAAAACGGTGTTTTCAGTACCATGGGGCCATTATGAATGCAATAGAATGCCACTTGGCCTCGCTAACAGTCCAAGTACATGGCAGAGGCTTAAGTACACAGTACTCTCGGGTTTAACGGTAACAGATTGCTTCGTATATTTGGACGACATTATTTGTTTTAGCTCCGATGATTTGCAGGAACACATTTCAAAATTAAGGCTTATTTTCGACCGACTTAGAAACGCTAAATTAACTTTGAATCCCAGTAAATGTAAATTCATGCACGATTAGACTAAATATTTAGGCCACATTGTTAGTAATAAGGGCATCAAACCCGATCCTGACAAAATTAGTGTAGTCAAAAATTATACAGTGCCCACTAGTGTTACTAAGATACGATCTTTTCTCGGTCTAGTTGGATTCTATCGGCGATTCATATCCAATTTCGCGAAAATAGCCGTGCCACTGACGGCTCTAACGAAAAACTATGCACGTTTTAATTGGGATGAGAAGGCTCAACAAGCCTTTGACGGGCTTAGAGAGTCTTTAATACAGGCACCCATTTTAAAATACCCTGATTTTGATCGAGAATTCATTTTGTGCACGGATGCATCAGCTTTTGCTATTAGCGCCGTACTATGCCAACCGTATGACGGACATGAAATGCCGGTAGCCTATGCAAGTCGACAATTAAGTAAAGCAGAACAAAATCTTTTGCACGACAGAGCGGGAATGCGCAGCACTTGTCTGGGGCATTAAACATTATAGATGCTATCTGTACGGCCGGTCATTCACCGTAATTGTGGATCATCAACCACTAAAATGGCCCCGCACCCCTTGTTAAATTTCAGGCAGAACAGAGACCATTTCACCGTATAGCTATGGATGTGGTAGGGCCGCTAGTTTAACTCGGGACACAAATATATTTTGACAATTCAAGACGTCGCTACGCGATAACTGGAAGCGTTTTCTATGAAAGATCAGACCGCCGAGACTATTGCCAAACATTTTGTGAAAGGTATAATTCTTAGGCATGAGACGCCGCGACAACTATTGACAGACTTAGGGACGTCATTCGTGTCCAAAATTATGAAAGAAATTTGTAAATTTTTGGAAATAGAGCGATTACATACAACTGCATACAGGCCACAAACTAATGGCAGCTTAGAGCGTACGCACCGCACGTTGAAAGACTTACTATCACATTACATAACACCCGACCAGCGTGACTGGGACGAATGGCTGCCTTATGCAGTGTCAGCATATTGTAGCATGACTCTCTCTACACTCGGCAATACTCCATTTTATTTACTATACGGAAGGGATATCGAGTTACCATTTGACGCCATTTTTAAACCGCTCAAGACAAGATATGACACTGACCTAAGCTACGCTGCGGAGTTCGTTCAGCGAATGAAAATTGCACATCAACAAGCGCGCGACCACCATAATCGAGCCACTGACAGGGTACATAGAGTGTTTAATAAAAAAGCCAAACCCCCCACTTTCAAAGTCGGCGACCGGGTATACTTACACGCACCGGCTATTAAACCTGGGCTTAGTAAAAAACTCTGCAAACCTTGGTCAGGCCCTTATAGGGTGGTAGAACTGAAAGGCGTGAACGCAGTGGTCAAAGAAATTCATGGACGCAGAACAAACAAAGTGCATGTGAATCGGCTTAAGAACTGTTTAGCATTTGCCGATAATCATTGTAGATTGGGGGACATACCGATCACGACTGACATCGACAACGAATTGCTAAGTGAGAATGAACAAGGTCTCCACCCGATACAACCACCGGCTAATTTGGCAACTCAAGAGGTAGAACCCGATGTTAGCAATGTAATAATAAACGAAACTTCAGTTACAGGCAACATAAGTTTTAGAAGTCGCACGACAGGTCCAGGTCCCAACACTACCGGAGCTACCAGCAGTGAAGAGTCGTACAGCTCAGGCCTTAGTCAAATACATCCGGTTCCCGCGCCCCCTCGTTACAACACCCGCAGCAGGGGACCGGTACAATACCATCCGTGGGTGTACAACCAGCGAATTTAGAATAACAATATTCAAATTTTGTTTTTAAACATGTTCATGTATTTGTATTTGTTCTTGGTGTGGGGATGTCTACTGGGGACTTTACGGGCAGCGGAAATCATTGCCTACGACTGTACTGACCCCGCTACGGAAATTACGAGAGTTTCGCTTTTAAGAGTCCAACCCTGCCCAGATCCCCGTAATGCAACAGAAAGCCATGTTCGTAGGATTCAGCTGGTACAAGAAAGAAGGTATACAGAGGTACATGTGTACTCTTGCCTCGTCACCGTGCAACAGAATATCATGCTATGGACGACTCGACCTTCAGGGTATCGGCGCGGGAATTCTTGCAGGGTTGGAACCTAACAAGACCATTTATATATCCGCCACATTAGCCGGGCAGTTGGACGCCAACGGCAAATATGCAGGGATACAATATACGTACAACGGGGTCAGGTACGAAGTTGTCACCGTCAGTGCGTCGATCGCTGTAAAACTTACCGACTACACAGCGGTGGCGGACGTTGAGTCAAATTCAGTCATCCTACACTCAGGGACTGCTTGTCCATATAATGAAAAATATTGTTTTGCCGAACTACGTGGGGAGACAACTTGGGAGATTGACTCACGTGACCGCTGTTCTACGACAGGTATCGACGTCCTGTATGAAGGGCCTGCTACGGTATTGGTGCTCAATTCCACAGCCAAGCGCTCTCAAACTAAATATGTGGTCGTGGAAACACATGACACCGTGTTTGCACTGAGACTCACTACTTCCGAAGCCTTGTGTCATCAGCCCGCCTGGAGAACAGAACAGAACCGTCTGATGGTAATTTTTGAGACGTCCCTCGGTTTTTATTACCAAAAATCGAGGAGAATCAATCATAATACCGACATCATAGCTCAAGTACTCTCCAAGCTACTCTTCCTTGAAATTGCGGTAAAACAACAGACTCGTGACTTTATTTTCGACTCCATATTGAAACGCTGCAAGATCAGAGAACAAGTCCTACGGAATCGCCTCGCTCTCGCGCATGAATCACCAGACGTAGTGAGTGACTTGGTGAAGGAGGCAGCGGGTCACACAGGACGAGTAGTAGCAGAGGTACTATATATTGCCAAGTGTTTCCTGAAAATTGTCGGTTACCGGAAGACGGAATACTGTTATCAAGAGTTACCGGTGGTGTATCAAAACGAGTCAAAATTTATGACGCCGGTAACTCGAATTTTACAAGATCATGGAACCCAGGTGAACTGCGACGGTCGACTGCCAGCAATGTTTCATTTGGAAAGCAAGTGGGTAGAGCTGAACCCAGAACCTCGATTGGCGAACCCTATGCCTATCGAGTTAAATACAGATGAAGAAGTCGACAACCTCCCGATGGTGGAAATCTGACCCCTGAGTTCGGGGGGTATTTATTCGAAGGCGGATATGGAGGCGTTTCAGCACAACTTGCTCTTTCCAAATGAAAGGAAGGCCGTAATGAATTTAATGACTCGGAGAGTTGCTGGGGCGGAAGTGGATGCCCAGGGGTACCATCTACCCAACATGTTCAGTCGAAAAGAGTTCACCGCGCTTCCAAAGGTGTCATGAGCTATACGGACAATTTACCTGAAAAATTTTCTCACTGTCAACCACATCGTCCGGTTATGCTGCCAAATAACTAGTATTGGGTGTTATGCTCACAAATAATCCACAGTTATGGACAGTGAGGCCCGTTTCTGCCATTAATTGCTCCAGTGCAACAGGTTAATTGAGTTTGCCATATTGGACGGCTTCATTGTGCAGCAGAGTTTGATATAAAATTGTGTTCACAAGAAGACCAGGAGGCGTACGTTGCTTACAAACTGTGCCGAAATATGACGCTGTTAATCGCTCTGCCATCCATAACGGATTTGCTGATTGTCCACAGGTTCTTTCTTCAATTTCCTGTTGCTACTGCACACTGACGCAAAGACTGGTCCCTTGTGTCTCAACTAGGACTCTTAATTCTTCCTCACACAAATCTGGCTGTTGTGAGCTACGCCCATAATCTTTTTGTTCTACCATTTTATCTACTTTTGGTAAGACGCACCGGAAAATTTTGTGACGCTACTTGTGTAGACGAGCACGGGTCTTTGCCTGAATGCGTCGAGTAATCATTTTTTGCTGGTGTTCGGGGGCTTCTTCCGGTGTAATTTTTCCAGGCAGTGCTGCACCAATTTGGTTCGTATTGAAATGCAAGACCTGCTCCGTAGCATCTTACATTAAAAAAATTACGTCGACCGTAAAAAATCTGCTTTCCACCGTTAAACTTTGTTAGAATATGCGTATATTCTTCAGCAGCATTACTTGTAGCATTCTCAATGAGTGAAGAAGCTTTGGTAGATAGAGTGCCGATAATCGTATTAATCAGCTTTGGCTGTACCACTCATAGAATAATAGGAATTTTCCAAAGCGCTAGTTCCTAGTTCCCGCCTGGCTACAAACTGTATCGCGGCACTGAGAATGCTCTCCGAATGAATGTTGGACGGCATGCATCAAATCATCCTGTAATGCAGACACTGACGGTTCCGGCAAATTTGCGTGGAAAACTATTCATTTGCGACAATATTTAGTTAATAAATTAATTTTTCGGTCGGGCACAGTTTTCCGGTGAGTCGAACATTCTTTAACAAATGGTTAGTACAATAAATTTTTTTACGTGCCGTCTGTACGGAACACATTCTTCAATGCGCTTACGAACACTGGAATCGCCATCACCAACGAAAGTTGTGTACTGTAATTTGAACATGGCTTCGCTGCTCTTAAAGCCCTCGACTATCATATCCGCTTCCATAGCGGGAGATGAACCAGCCCAATTACGATAACACTGGTGATGTTGTGGTTCACAATTTTTTCTAACAGCAATAGCGCAAATGCTGCAGTACTTGTTGCGAACTCCCAGGTACAAAAGATGTTTTGTGTGCTACCCAATAATAACGGCGACGCCGGATTTATCTGTATAGCTGTGGCTATAACTACGCTGGCTCCAGCCTCTGTCTAGCGACACAGTTTTCTCGCCAATATCTCCATTCATGTTTCCTGTTTCCTGGGCATGGCGGTACTCAACTACGGCAGCATCTTGTATAGCAAGTGTGAGGGAATCGAACCATGTCTATAATTACAAAAAAAATATATATTATTGACGCTTGAAATATGTTATTAATTATTTATTATTACTAATGAAAACATAAACTGTAGAAGCAAAAGTATTCTTTTAAATATGGAAAGTCCTGTAAAATTAAATATTATATACTCTCTCACTTCCTGGTGATATTTTGTGAAGGTTTTTGCTGTCATTACGGTTACATTCATTGTGGACAAAAGTTCATCCATCCCAAAAAACCTTTTCCTCTGGCTATTGTACCCCACACAGCCGCCAAGTTGATGTTATCCTTCTTTGTAGCCGCAGGATTCATACAAATAGTACGGGTTGTAGAACATGCAGTACATTTAAAAGTTATTTTTGAATTAAGCCCAATTTTATCCTGCAACAATAATAAGAATGTAAAGGGAGACAAAAAAACAATTTAATCAAATGTGTCAAACATGATAAAATAGTATTTAATCGAAATCAAGTCGATTGGATTTAGCAAGAAGCTATGTAGCTGTATTTTAATTACTTTAACACTTAGATTTTTTTTAATTCGACGAAAATATTAACGTTTAATTTACATTTTGTTCAAATTTTAAAATATAAGTGCTCGTAAGAACAAAACAGAAAAAATACAGTTATGTTTTACGTATCTCCTTGTCAAATGCCAAGTAACCTGGTGGTTGAGCTTGGCATTCATGGTCCTCTAGTTTCCTGGACTCAGATATGACATGACTAATATCAACAATTCTGCGTCCCTTCAAGAAAGATATGCGCGAGTCGTGCTGTCCAGGTGACCTATATCTCTTAATAACTAGAGATGGAGGTGTCTCTGAGTAACACTTCGCAATGGCCGAATTAGGCGAGGGTTCATTTCCATTGTTGCTATCACAAAGAAATAGTTCTCTCCTTGCCTTCTTCTGCTTCGGGGTTGAGGTGTACATTGGTTGCACAAAAGAAGTATTTAAGGAAGAGGATCTACAAATAAAATGTTAGGCAGTGAATAAAACACATTACTTTACGATGAGATTCACAGATATTAAACTTTATTAAACAACAATCTATACAACGCATTTCATAACGACAGGCGACAGGAAGAACGAACATGGCGGACAGCCACACCTATGTCATGTATCTACATGTTACCGCCATATGTGTTCCATTACATGTACAAAAGTTTTTAGATTACAAAATAAATATTCATAATCTAACACCCTCACTTAATCTAGAAACTTTACAATATATTGCAGCTAGTTTACATTATTGCAAACCCATTCCTGTAAAACACAGTTCATGTTTTTGTTTAGGCAACGCGTTAGTAAGAATATCTGCCAACATTTTTTCATCTGGCAAATATTTTACCTTTACATCATTATTTTGAACCCATTGTCTTATTTGATGATATTTTACATCAATGTGCTTACTACGATCATGAGTAACATTATTTTCACATAGTTTGTTAGCACCTTGATTATTATTAAATATAGTCACTGTATTCGGGTTTATTTGAAGTTCAGTCATCAACCCCTTTACGAAGACACACTCTTTTCCACATTCACTTATGGCAACATATTCAGCAAATGTAGTACTGTCAGCAAGTGTCACGGATCTTTGCTTCCTTGACCTCCAGCTGATAGCTCCTCCGCTAAACATTAATACATATCCTGTAAATGATGCTCTATCTATAACACAGCTGCCAAAATCAGCATCAGCGTGTGCTAATAGAGTATTATTTCCTCCTTGTTTATAACATAATCCAATGTTTGGAGTTCCTTTCAGGTATCTTATAACTCTTTTTGCGGAAGTGTAATGTGTTTCATCGTTACAGGAATTGAACTGACTTACATAGCTAATGGCATGGCAGATAGCAAGTCTGGTACATATAGCTATGTACATTAAGGCTCCAATTAACCGTTGGTAATTCGAGTTATCGGAACTCGATCCCTTTTCTAATTTTTGACCAACTACAAGAGGGGTACTTACAGTTTTTTAATCATTCATATTAAATCTGCCGATTATGTCTTTAATGTACTGTTCTTGATCTAACTTTATGATTCGTTTGTGCCTGTCTTTGGTTACTCTCATGCCCAAGCATTCCATGATGTCTCCTAAATCTCTAATTTTAAACGATTTCTCCATCCTATCCTTCAATCTTTGAGTTTCCTCCTTGGGATTAGAGAATACATAAAAATCATCAACATGCAAACCAATGACAATATATAAACCCTTGTTTTTCTTTATATAGATACATGGATCATATTTCGAACGACTGAAATTTTCTCCAATAAGAAAAGAATCTATTCTTTCGTTCCATGATCTGGCAGCCTGTTTTAAGCCATAAATTGCTTTATTAAGCTTACAGACTTTATTTTCGTTACCTTTAGCTATAAAACCTTTGGGCTGTTCCATAAAAATTTCCTCTTGAGGGTTACCATTCAGAAAGGCTGTTGCGACATCAATATGATCAATTTCAAGGTTACGCTCAGCAGCCAAACCAAAAAGTATTCTGAGTGATGTCAGTTTCACTACAGGGGCGAAAGTTTGGTGAAAATCCCTACCTGGTATTTGCGTGAATCCCTTTGCGACCAATCTCGCTTTGTAACGTGCAGATCCATCAACACCTTTCTTGAGTTTATAGACCCACTTGCACTTTACAATAATCTTGTCAGATGGTCGTTCAACTAAGTCCCAGGTCTGGTTGCTTGATAATGCCCCCATTTCCTCCTTCATAGCAGCAGTCCACAATTTCTTATCAGATCTAGAATTGACTTCTTTGAAATCATGTGGATCATTCGGTCCTACAACTAGGAATGAATATTCAAAATTTGTATCTCGATTTGGTTTCCTTACATGATTAGGATGTCGACCTCCTATGAGATCATCCTCATTTTTAGATACATTGTCAAGTACCTGATCATCAGATATATTTGAAGAAGTTTCATTCGAATTATAAGATTCTGATTCACGTTCAACATCTGAACCATCTGTTATCTCATAAATTTCAAGCTCAATTTCAGTTACTGATTCATTAACATGCTGTTGAGGACAAGGAGTTAAAATTTCTGAGTCGTTTATACATTTAGTTTCTGTCTCAATACTAGTTTGACTACTAGGTATAACTGACTCAAAAATACCATATTTCTTGCAATTACTAATTAATTAGGATTTTCTGGACTTACCAATCTGTATCCCTTAGTTCCAAGACAATAACCAAAGAAAATCAGCTCCCTTGACTTCTTATCAAGTTTCTGTCTATTTTCCTTGGGTACATGGACTTGTGCTCTGCAACCGAAAATTTTCAAGTGAGAAATGTCTACTTTCTCTCCACTCCAAGCTTCCTCAGGAACAATATTAAACAAAGCTTTGGTTGGGGATAGCTTCTTTAGATATATAGCGGTGTTCATGGCCTCAGCCCAAAACCTTTTATCTAATCCTGTCTCCAACAGCAAACACCTGACCTTTTCAGTAAGTGTACGGTTTGTCCTCTCCACAACTCCATTCTGCTGCAGACAATAAGTGTAACCCGCCTTTATGAGGCGAATTAACAAATAATAATTATGAAGGGTTCTTGCCAAACTGGAGATACGAATTGTATCCAAGCTAAATTGTTTGCAATAAAAATGATATAGTGTACTTACAGTTGGTTCTACCGTGGTGGTTCTCTCGTTCTGATGACTGTTGTACACTTTGGGGAGAAGAGGGTGAATAAGGAGGTTCGGGTAGAATTAATAGATTTTTGGTTATCAAAATATAAAAGGATTTAATTTAATATGATGTTGATAACTTACAGGAGTGGACGACTGTATGGTAGGGTATACCTTTCGCTAAGGTAAGACTTCACTGCCGACCTACCATACCGTCGTCGTATTTATATCCAACGTAAAGCTAAGTCAGCAAAGAAATCTAGGTCCGCTCCACTTATTAAATAATAGTAGAAATAAATACTTGTTCCGCAATTACGTACTTATTATTAATTTGGAAACATGCGTGACCTTATTAATGTGCTGACCGGTTTACATAAGGAACAGAAGTTTGATGCCTTATCCCATTATCTCTTAGGAACTTCTTGAATTCATTCCCTGTGTATTCTCCACCATCGTCTGATCTTAAACAATTAATTGCTTTTCCCGTTTGATTCTCAACTAAGACTTTAAATTCCCGGAACTTTGTGAATATTTCACTTTTCTCCCGAATCATATAGCCAAATACCTTCCGACTATAATCATCAACAAAGATCAGACAATAGCGAGCCCCGCCCCACGAAGGTGATTCAAATGGCCCTTGGACATCACTATGTATGAGTTCTAACTTATCTTTGGCTCTCTTACCTTGCTTTGGAAATGGCATAACTATTTGTTTTCCTTCCAAACAAGTGATACATGCCTTTTGCTCATCCTCTTCGTAATTTAGACCTGACACCATACCTGCAGCAAGTTGCCTCATGTCCTTTCGACTTAGGTGCCCTAACCTTTTATGCCACAGTTCTTATTCCGATATAGGAGCAGCAGCCATTGCCCTCACTGGTTCTTGGTAGTATTGGTCCACCACGTACAGACCATTTCTTTTGGATCCTGTAAACTCCACATTTCCGGCAGCTTTGAAGTCGGACCTGTCAAATATTTTACAAGATTTATCATCAAATAAGACAGCATAACCTTTTTCAGTCATTTGATTTACAGATAATAAATTTGTTGAAAATGACGGAACATACATAGCATCTTTAACTGTCTTAACAACTTTACACCCACAGTTATCTAAAGTTAATCATACTTCACCAGTACCTTCACACTCAATTTTACTGTTATCAGCTATCGTTATACTGTCACACTTACTGTTCACCCACTCGGACATCATCTCCTTGTATTTAACCATGTGACAAGTTGCCCCGGAGTCGATCACTTAGTCTGTAGTCGAAAGTTTCGTAAGTAGTGCTGTGGTAAGTAATGTAGAATTCTTCTGCTTCTGCTGCTTCTTGTTTTGGTTGACTGTTTGAAACTTTTTGCCACTTTCCATTGCCTCTTCACGTTTTGGACAATCTATCTTCATGTGACCAGATTCTCCACAGTGGTAGCAGACGATCTTCTTGAAGTTTTTCTTCGGTTTCCATGTCTTTCTTCCGTCTGTGGAATACAAAGCTGTTGCTTCCGATGGTGTAGAGTCATGTTTAACACGCCTTCGTTCACTTTCACCGAGAAGAGCAACTTTGACTTCTTCCAGTTTTGCCCTTTCCTTTTGTCGACATAACGATGACACTAGCTCTTCATACTCAGTAGATACACCATTTAGCATTGCAAAAGCAACCCATTTGTCGTCTAATAGCTCTTCTAAGTCCGCCAGTCTCTGCGAGTTCTCAAAAATATCAGTAATGTATGCTTGCATACTAGGGTAATTTTTTCGACGGGTGTTAAAAATCTTTCGTGTAAGTTCAAAACATGTAGCCATACTATGACCCTCGAAAGCATTTTGCAAATTATCCCACGCTTCTTTAGCTGTGGTTGCTTTCTGAACATGTACGTAGCAGCTTTGCTTGATTGAAAGGCAAATTTTTGCAAGTGCTCTTTGGTCGCGTTCTTTTTCTGTTGCGGTCCCTAGTGCCACGGACACACTGACATGACCATAAAGCCCTTCCAACATCAAACTCATCCTCATAGCAAATTTCCAACTTCCGTAGTTAGACTGACCTTCCAATTTCTCGATATTAGGAACTGATGTCGATACAGTTATCGGCGATGAAATTGAACTTGTTACAGTTGTGGGAGTTGACATTGTTGTACTCGCTGTTTCTGTAGTACTCATCTTAAACTTGATTAAAATCACAGTTACTCAAAAATAACTACACTTATTCCAGCCTGGACCATAACCTGTTAGGCAGTGAATAAAACACATTACTTTACGATGAGATTCACAGATATTAAACTTTATTAAAGAACAATCTATACAACGCATTTCATAACGACAGGCGACAGAAAGATCGAACATGGCGGACAGCCACACCTATGTCATGTATCTACATGCTACCGCCATCTGTGTTCCATTACATGTACAAAAGATTTTAGATTACAAAATAAATATTCATACTCTAAAAATCAATTTAAAAATAACTCCGCATCAATGCAGTTCCGCACTTACGATATACCGGAGCAAAGCAGATCGCTGATATATCAGTTCCGGTACATGAAATAATTGAATATCAGGGCAACAGAACTAGCGCGATTAATTTTGTTGTTGTGGTAAAACAGTGCTTTGTGTAACTTTCTTTTTTATTGTTTCTGTAGGAAATAAATTTGCTTATAAATATTTTATAAAAGCGTTTTCTTGCATACAGTGCGGCTCTATTTTTAAATGTGCAATAATTTTGATACCGCTCGGATTTGTTTTCTTGTATGCGCGAAACCATTTTTTAATCGCACAATAATTTTCCGTAGCGTTTCGTTTTCGAAATTTCCATTTCCAGAGACCTGACATCATAGAAGTTTTGACATTAAAATATAGGAGGGATACGGTACAGTCGTGTGCGATAAGAATAACAAAGTTGCAAATATAACGAACTATTTATTATGTAGTATTACCTACCCACTGTAAGATAAAGATGGGTCATCAGTCGAAACACTTTGTGTTAGAGAATATGATGAGGAACTAGAATAATATAAATATTGTCGGTAAATATTAAAAATTACATAATTATCACCTTACTCGTCGGTAATGCTGTCCGCCTGAGAATGACGATGCCGTTGCTGCTGCTTATTACCGAATTTCCTAAAAATTTATATACATAATGTTAAAACATACAAATGTACATAAAAATCACGCATGGCAAATCCCACTAAGGCCGCTTTGGTTTTTAAAACAGTAGGATAACTCCCAACCGCCAATTAAAAAAACCAATTATTCTGGAAACCAAAGGTTAACCGTCTGTTTCTTTTTAATTGGCGGTCGGGAGTTACCCTACGGATTCAGAAGCCGAAACTTTGACCGGGGGTGGTCAAAAGCGGCCCTTGTGGGTCAGCATAAATCAGAAAATCATACTACCCAAATATACAAAATCATTCTCCTGCTCCAGCTTCACGGCTGCGTATAGCTAGCACTCCCCTATTAGCAGACCCTAACGAAAACTATTGCATATTTTTTTGCTATTTATTTGCCAATTAATTACCACAATGCCAATTTAATTGCCACTTATTTTTTAAAAAATACGGGGGGCTGCTAGCTTGACTGTCAAGTTAGCAGTCCCCTGGGCTGTAATGCTTTTACATTCGAAAATATTAGTGTGTAGGAATTATTTGCCATTTAATTGCCAATTAATTATTGATGATTTAATTAAAATCAGGCAAAAATAATTAAAATATATGAATTAACACTACCATTAACATAAGAATTATATTTTCTGTATTCATCTGAATTTTAAATGCTGTGTATCCTTAGTGCGCATACCAATAAATAACTATATGGAACCATGCAATTTCCATGTAGGATCAATATGGATGTGCATAGGTTCCATTTGGATCATTAAGGATGCACATAAATCCATCTAATTATTATTCAACAATTCCAAAACTATCTCAGCAGAAACATATAAAATGTATTGTAACATAAAGCTTGGACTATAATAAACCAACATAAACCTTTAGACTTTTTGTATCTCGCCGACCAGCCAGAGCATTCAATCCATTACGAAACAAGCATTGAAATAATAATTAATTACACCAGCAGAACCCAACAAACTGTACCCTACCATAATATTTAGACAATAATCAACCAGTATAAACAATATTTGTTTTAATTACCACTGAGTAACCGAATAAAACAATATTATTTGGGAATGAATCAATATACCTTACTTTTCATCAAAAATTAAGCCTTATAAATTAATTGCTTTAGCAGAACCCTACAAAGTATATCCTATCATAATTTTTAGACAATAATCAACTAGTGTAAACAATATTTGTTTTGATTACCACTTAGTAACCGATTAAAGTATATTATGTGGGAATGAATCAATGTACCTTACTTTTTATCAAAAATTAAGCTTTATAAATCAATTGCTTTAGCAGAATCCCACAAATTAAATCCTATCATAATTTTTAAACAATAATCAACCAGTGTAAACAATATTTGTTTTAATTACCACTTAGTAACCGATTAAAACAATATTATTTGGAAATGAAACAATATACCTTACTTTTCATCAAAAATTAAGCCTTATAAATTAATTGCTTTAGCAGAACTTTACAAATTACATTCTATCATAATGTTTAAACAACAATCAACCAGTGTAAACAATATTTGTTTTAATTATCACTTACTAACCGATTAAAACAATATTATTTGGGAATGAATCAATATCTCTTACTTTTCATAAAAAATTAAGCATTATAAATTAATTGCTTTAGCAGAACTGTACAAACTACATTCTATCATAATGTTTAAACAATAATCAACCAGTGTAAATAATATTTGTTCTAATTATCACTCAGTAACCGATTAAAACAATATTATTTGAGAATGATTCAATATACCTTATTTTTAATCAAAAATTAAGCTTTATAAATTAATTGCTTTAGCAGAATCGTACAAACTAAATTCTATCATTATGCTTAGACTGTAATAAATCAGTATAAACAATATTTGTTGTTTTATTACCACTTAGTAAAAGATTGTAACAATATTATTTGAGAATGAATCAATATCCATTATTTTTCAACTAATATAGACCTTTGTAAATTAATTACCCTAGCAGAACCAAACAAACTATTCTGCCATAATGTTTGGACAAGAACAAACCAGTATAATCAATAATTACCACTTAGTAACCGATTAAAACAATATACCTTACTTTGCAACAAAAATTGAGCTTTGTAAATTAATTTTTTTAGCAGAATCCTACAAACTACATTTTACTATAATGTTTAGACAATAGTCAAACAGTATAAACAATATTTATTTTAATTACAACTTAGTAACCTATTAAAACAATAGTATTTATGAATGAATTCATATACCTAAATTTACATAAAAATTGAGCTTTGTAAATTATTTGCTGTAGCAGAACAGTACAAACAATTAAATCAACCAGTATAAACCATATTTTTTGTTTCAATTACCACCTAGTAACCGATTAAAACAATAGTATTTGTGAATGAGTTAATATACCTTATTTTTCATCAAAAATTGAGCTTTTTAAATTAATTGCTTTAGCAGAACCCTGCAAAATGTATTCTTCTATTATGTTTAGACCGTAATAAACGAGAATAAACTATACGTGTTTTGATTACCATTTAATAACCGATTAAAACAATATTATTTGAGAATGAACCAGTAGTCATTATTTTTCATCTAATGTAGACCGTTGTAAATTAATTACCCCAGCAGAACCAAACAAACTGTATTCTACCATAATGTACCAGTATAAACCATATTTGGTTTAATTACCACTTAGTAACCGATTAAAACAATATTATTTTTGAACGAATAAATATACCTTACTTTTCATCAAAAACAAGGGAAAGTTAAACATATTAGTAGTAATTTGAGTAATCTTGACTACTCTTTTTAACTTTCCCTGTTGTACTACTGATGATAAGACCTTAGTTCTCGTAATACGTATTTAGTTTTTAATAAAATTAATTTTAAATTTAAGGGTTAATATTATAAGTTTTTGTCTTTGATGACCCCCTATTAATGCACGTTTTTTTATTAGTAACAGATTTTAAAGGGTAACCAAAGATACCACACACCATTGTTGAACAATTAGCAAAATTTATATATACAACGTTACTAAGCTATTTTTTTTTTGTCTATGCAGTAAGATACGGTTAACTGAAAAATGCAGTAACTAACATGTTTGTCAATAATTGACTATTAATGATCTCAACAATTAACGCCCTCATTAACACACTTGATAGTTATGTAACTATTAATTATGAAATTATTAATTCCATAATATAATTTCTATACAGGTGATATTGAATGGTAATTTTATTTTATTAGGTGCCATCAATTATAAAGAATGAAATAAACCTACAAGACAAAGTGAAATAAACAACATCGTTCATTACACATCAATGTGCCTTCGTGGACAACAATGGTATGAGTATGAGTACGATAATCTCAATAGCACCACGAATTTGCGAAAAAATTATTCCCGAAATACTTTTAGTCTCTCAATATTTAATTATAATATAATAAATACCATTACTTACTTCATTATTTTTCTTAATATTATTCTTTTAAATATGCATTATATATATTTTTTTAATCCCGTATCGCCGTTATGTATTTCAAATTGTATAAATTTAGTAAGTAGTAATTTAAACAGATATGGTTTATAATGGTTTATTATCGTCTAAACATGAAGGTAAAGCTAAAGCAATTAATTTATAAAGCTCAATTTTTGATGAAAAGTAAGGTATATTGATTCATTCTCAAATAATATTGTTTTAATCGGTTACTAAGTGGAATTAAAACAAATATTGTTTATACTGGTTGATTATTGTCTAAAAATTATGATTGAATGTAGTTTGTAGTGTTCTGCTAAAGCAATTATTTTATAAAGCTTAATTTTTGATGAAAAGTTAGGTACATTGATTCATTCCCACATAATATTGTTTTAATCGGTTAGTAAGTGGTAATTAAAACAAATATTGTTTACACTGGTTGAATATTGTCTAAGCATTATAATAAGATTTAATTTGTAGGGTTCTGCTAAAGCAATTAATTTATAAAGCTTAATTTTTGATGAAAAGTAAGGTATATTGATTCATTCTCAAATAATATTGTTCTAATCGGTTACTAAGTGGTAATTAAAACAAATATTGTTTACACTGGTTGATTATTGTTTAAAAATTATGATAGGATTTAATTTGTAGGATTCTGCTAAAGCAATTGATTTAAAAAGCTTAATTTATGATGAAAAGTAAGGTACATTGATTCATTCCCAAATAATATTGTTTTAATCGGTTACTAAATGGTAATTAAAACAAATATTATTTACACTGGTTGACTATTGTTTAAACATTATGATAGAATGTAGTTTGTAGAGTTCTGCTAAAGCAATTAATATATAAGGCTTAATTTTTGATAAAAAGTAAGGTATATTGATTCATTTCCAAATAATATTGTTTTAATCGGTTACTAAGTGGTAATTAAAACAAATATTGTTTATACTGGTTGATTATTGTCTAAACATTATGGTAGGGTACAGTTTGTTGGGTTCTGCTGGTGTAATTAATTATTATTTCAATGCTTGTTTCTTAATGGATTAAATGCTCTGGCTGGTCGGCGAGATACAAAAAGTCTAAAGGTTTATGTTGGTTTATTATAGTCCAAGCTTTATGTTACAATACATTTTATATGTTTCTGCTGAGATAGTTTTGGAATTGTTGAATAATAATTAGATGGATTTATGTGCATCCTTAATGATCCAAATGGAACCTATGCACATCCATATTGATCCTACATGGAAATTGCATGGTTCCATATAGTTTTTTATAGGTATGCGCACTAAGGATACACAGCATTTAAAATTCAGATGAATACAGAAAATATAATTCTTATGTTAATGGTAGTGTTAATTCATATATTTTAATTATTTTTGCCTAATTTTAATTAAATCGGCAATAATTAATTGGCAATTAAATGCCAATTAATTCCTACACACTAATATTTTCGAATGTAAAGCATTACAGCCCAGGGGACTGCTAACTTCACTGTCAAGCTAGCAGTCCCCCCGTATTTTTTTTTTAAATAAGTGGCAATTAAATTGGCATTGTGGTAATTAATTGGCAAATAAATAGCAAAAAAATATGCAATAGTTTTCGTTAGGGTCTGCTAATAGGGGAGTGCTAGCTATACGCAGCCCAGCTTCACTCCATCCACCAACACCATTAGTCAGTCGCCAGTTCACTTTTTACCTCCCGTCATACCGTAGGTAAGGGAGGTAATGTAATCGTGCCAAAAAATCGATAGTGAGTTTTCAGTAAATAAGCACGAATTAGGGTACCCACAACACGTTTTTCTATTTTTACGATGATGTGTGTGTGTGTGTGTGTGTCTGCATGCGTGCGTATGTGTGTGTTACGATTTTTTCGTCCACGATAACTCATAACAAAGTTCCAAATATATCTATTTTCCGTATTTAAGCTTCCTGCATTCATAAAACGAGTTGATTAGAGTTTGGGTAAACTTGGATAAATGGAAGTGATACTTTACTTGAAACCCATAACAGTTTTTAATGAAAAACTATATTAAAATATAATCTAAAACTTTTCAATTTTAGTACATATTTAAGACTTTTATATCATGAGAAACAACATATTAGATTTTAGCTAAAATTAATCAACCAGAAGTGACACTTTACTTGAAGCTCTGAACAGATTTTCGTGAAAAATATATTATGATATACTCCAAAACTTGTCAAATTTAGTATTTACAACTTTTATATAAAGGGGAACATATTAGATTTTGGATACAATTGATAAACCGGAAGTGATACTTCATTTGAAGCTCTAAACAGATTTTTGTGAAAAATATATTGATACAATCGAAAACTTTTCCAATTTGGTATTTAAGACTTTTATATTAATAAGAATGACATGTTAGATTTTAGAGGAAAAACATAATAAAATATAATCCAAAATTTGGTATTACAGACTTTTCTAATTATTGGAACAACTAATTTGATTTTGTTTACGAACGATCAACCGGTAGTGATACTTTACTTAAAGTTCATTGCTATTTCAAATACGGAATTGACGGGAGGTCATATGTTGGCCACATCAGATTTTTTCAAATAGTAACATCTTGCATTTATCAATATTCAACACTAAATTCATATTTCTTCCAACTACATGCATTCTATTTATCATTCTTCTCAGTTGTTCCTCATTTTCACCCAAAACAACTATTATCATCAGCATATAAATGATTTTATTTACCCCAATTTTAAGAAATTAGAATCCCATTTGCTGCTCTTTTTGCGATAAAATAACTTTGGCTGCTCGCTTGCCATTTTCACGAAATAAATACACGTGAGAACAAATAGACAACAAAATTCACTTTTACACTACGAAATGCAATATAAAATGGATACTGCGAAAAACGTAGAAAACAGTGTATAAATTTGGCGGGAACCAAAAATATCTACCAATTTTCCATTGAGCCACCGATTTCTTTCTAGTTCATCTATCTACCGCTAGGTCTACTCATAGCGCCACTTCCTTATACTTCACGGAAATACTTACCGAATTTAATTTAATTACATATATCTTCTATATTAAACGATAAATATTCAAAATACTTACCTGAAAAATGTACGAATGTATACAGGGTGTGTCATTTTCGATGTTTTTTTAAGGTATCTCGGTTAATATTAAGGATAGAGCGAAACCGTTTGCATATTGCAGGGTCAACTTTTCAAAAAATGTTTAATAGTTACCACAGGAATTTTAGATCTTCTTTTGTTTCTGAGCTACAGGGAAAAACTCGTTTTTCGCTCATTTTGAAAATATCTCATATCTTATTTATTATGATAGTTAGACAAAAAATGTTTTAATGAAGTTTTTACCTTTTTTCAAATTGAATAAAATGGCGTAATTAGATTTTTTGAAATCTTAATAATTCTCCAGACATAACACAAACTTATGATTTTTTAAATGGGAACCTATGTTAAAAATAGTCTCGTCTTTTTGCTTATTTTATAAGCTTTTCAATGATATATAACAAATCGTCAATCTTTTGTTTTAAACATTAATAAAAGACGAATTATTAATTTATTGGGGTGAAAATAGTGAAAATTATTAAGAAACAAATGAAAAAATCTGTTCCAGATCATCATTTGCATATTTCCAATAGTATTTGTTTCAGTTATACTCATTTTTTCAATTTATTTACTTCAAAAGCATAGTAAACCATTTTGTTCGGATCGTGTCAAAGCCAACTGTAACGTCGATAAATAGTAATTTTACTAACCCGAAAATAATTAGTTAAGAATAATTTTGTGAACAAAATTGATAGATATTGAATCAAAATAAACAAATGATGATTTGAATTAATTTTTTCATTTGTTTCTTAATAATTTCCAATATATTCACCTCAATTAATTAATAATTCATCTTTTATTAATGTTTAAAACAAAAAAATGAAGACTTGCTATATATCATTGAAAAGCTTATAAAATAAGCAAAAAGACGAGACTATATTCAACATAGATTCCCATTTAAAAAATCATAAGTTTATGTTATATTTCGAGAATTATTAAGTTTTCAAAAAATCTCATTACGCCGTTTTATTCTTTTTGAAAAACGGTAAAAATTTTATAAAAACATTTTTTCTCTAACTATCATAATAAATAAGATATAAGATATTTTCAAAATGAGCGAAAAACGAGTTTTTGCTTGTAGCTCAGAAACAAAAAAGATCGAAAATTCCTGTGGTGACTATTAAACTTTTCTCGAAAAGTTGACCCTGCAATGTGCAAACGGTTTCGCTTTATGATTAATATTACCCGAGATACCTTAAAAAACATCGAAAATGAGACACCCTGTACAGTACGTAACAATAAAAAAAAATTAAAAATAGAACTTCACACTTGAGAAAAAAAAATTAAACATTTTATTTTTTTAAGTATGTTCTCGAAGTTTAATTTTCGATTTTTATTTATATGTTATGTATAACAATATTCTTCAAAACATATTAAAGTATGAACAAAATTGTAGGTTTAGTATAGAAGAAAAGCATTAAAATGAGTGAAAAAAGTAGGTTTTTTTCATTTTTAAAATTGTTCCCGAAGGTCGTTTTTCTTAATTTTCACATATTTTATTCCTTATCTTTTTATAAATATTTAGTGCAAATTTAATCATATATAATATCATAAGTGGTAAATTTTTGCCGTAAAAATTTTCAGATTGTTACGAGAGCCGGTTGCCCAGCAATTTATTGAGTGCATTGACAAAAAAATTACGTGTTGTCAAACGAGTGATTTTTGATCAAGTCACGAGATAAATTGGCAACGGGCTCGAGTAAAGCAATAGAAAAATTTTTCCAGGATAAAATTTAACTACGAATGGTATTTGGATGACTATTTCCAAAATAAAAATCAGGTAATCATTTAGGTATATAATTTTTGCTTGACAAAAATCTTATAATTTTTATTGTGTTTGGAGGTATTATGTTTCAGTTTGCTTTTCCAACGTTTTACATAGATTCCTGTCCGAATCGGCTCGTTTTTAATAAAAACTAATAACACTGAAAATATACAGACTTTGAAAGGTATGTAAACAATATGTTTCTAAAACGTCAAAAAAATTTCGCTTATCAAAACTTACTTACTTGTAAAAATACGACATCTTATTGGCTTAAAGGGAGCGATAAAAATTTTGTGACGGTATTTTGTCGACATGAAACTTGGTAACTAGGTAGAATCCTGAATTTGGATTGGTTCATGTATTTATGAGTGAAATAGTCAAAAAAATATGTTTTGAACAGGAGATATATTAAAAATAATATTTGAAATATTATTTTGGGTTAATAAATAAATAGAAATATTATTGAAACTATTTTATTTTCATGACAAATTGTTTCCTTTTTATTTTTGTATACAAAGAAATCATATTACATTACACAATTTTAAATAAAAAATGAAAAACCATTTTACTAAGTTTGAATTTCGCGCGCTGGGGTATTATTTTACCTTATATCTGTTTCTTTTATTTTAATACGTCAATTAGAAGCTGGCTGCTGGAGTAACCGGCAAATTGACGGAAATTATTTCGTGTAGCGCAGGTTTTAAATAAAATGTATGTGAGTAGTGTTTAAAAATTTAATGAAATTATTAAAACAGAAAACACTAACAAAAAATTAATGTCCTGTTGCATCAATATTTTAATAAAGCGTTGAAGAAGTATTAAATTAAAACGAACATTTTTTTTGTAAAATATCTCATTAGAGTATTGGTGCAAGTAATGGCATGAAACAAAAACAGGTATTATTCAATAAATAAATAAATGTTATCACGGCGTATTACCCGTTACTGGGTGTGCCAATCTGCTTTGTACACAGATGTCGGTAATGATGATGACATATTTGTACCGTGCGGGCGTTTACCAGGCGTCACCTCACGGGTACTCATTACTGGCGTGGAAAGTGCACCCCAGGGATAAATTTTGTGCCATTTAAAATTCGAAATATCTGGCGTCGAACCCGGTTCCCCAGATTCGCGGCCAGACACTCAGGTACGCGCCCAGGAGACCCCCATTATTGATTACTAAATTTAATATATATATATATATATATATATATATATATATATATATATATATATATATACGTGTTCATTTTAAATGGGCCACCATTGCTATCTCGAGAACTGTAAGAGCTTGAAAGACGGTTAATGAGCAATCAATTTCTAATTCACAAGACAAATTCAAATAAAAAAAATATTTTTTTCGATTTGTGTTTCTGACCGAACATATTTTTTCTTTTCCTTAAATTTGTTTTGTGAAATAGAAATAGTTTGCCCATTTAACCGTCTTTGTAGCTCTTATAGTTCTCGAGATAGCAATGGTGGCCCATTCAAAATGAACACCCTGTATATTAATTAACTGGTGTATAAAAAATTCAACTATGTACGAGATAGAAATATCTTACCTATGAAAACTAAATATTTCATCTGAGGAACCAGCCATTATTGATTGCTCAATGAGCCTTCAGTGCAGCGTACTCTTATACATAGGTAGAGTATACAAGTTCCAGTTAGTATATATTTTAGTGCTACAAATGTATCAAAATATGCTCTGAAGGTGTAATGCTTACATTGAAGTTGGTAAGTTGGAGGTTGTCATTTGAAGCAATTATTATAATATGTATTACAAAAATAAGTATAATTATTTAAGAATTCAATGATAGAAATTAAAATAAACAAAATTAATACCTGAAGTTATAGGTCACAGCCAACTAACAAGGTAGATAATTACACTTTTAAGAGTCTGTAGCTCAAAAACGCAGCGACAGTGCGTTTCCGGGTATTTTGCATCCCCTACATACCCTATAAATTTGTAACACGTCACGTATTCATTAACATTATGTATTTATTAAATAACCCCGCTAAACATTGCTAACCTCTACAGATATATTACTAGGATAACCACTTTATTCCGAAAATGTAGCGATAGGTTACATTTTTTTTAGTAACTACAATGGGGTATTCCGGTGATATGGAAATAATGCAAAATAATAACTTTTTTCTATAGTTTACATCTTCATAAAGTAGGAAAATATAATAAAACATGTTTAATAAAAACTTTTAATTCATAATTTAATGTCAGAAAATTGGAATTTTTACAGCTCTAGAAACGTCCTTGAAATTTGTGACGTGAAATTGATAATTTGTTGCTCATTTCACGGTAGATATTTACGTTTAGAATCATAGATGTTGCCAGTAGTTAACACGCGCGTATATTTCATGTTTGACATTTAGTTCACTTTATTTGCAGCAATTCTCGAACAAAACATACCTTCGGCTTTTAACATTACGTATTTCTGCACTCACGTATTGTGAGTTACGTAGAAAATAATCATTTACCATGGCAGAATCCACACCAGACCAGAATCAGCCTTTTTATAATCAAGTTTCATAATTATGAAATATTACTCGTATTTTTACCACAAACTAACATAGGACAAACACTGTAATACACGTTGCTACTGAAACCATGTGTAAAAAAGCAAATGGCTGTCATGAACATGTGGATTTAGACGCTGAAGTTTGTTGCAGATGTCACTATCGATTTGACGTCATAAGTGCGCCAATGATAAGAAAATTTGAATTGCAATGAAATTTTTGAAAATTCATATCTCACGTGATGTATACATTTTCTTACTCAAAATTAGATATTCAGAGTCCACCTGGTATGTACTAATGAAAAAAATAATTTTTAAAAATGTCGGAATACCCCATTATTACCGCTTTTATCACTGGTTCAATTTCGTAATATTCTATAAATCTATAAAGCAGTTTTTAATAATTGAAATATTTTATTTCCACGTTGGCAACATTGTGCAGCTGCAGCTGCGCCATGCTGTCATCAACCACGACTACTACACGACACATGAGCACAGACCGATAAACAGTAAACAAATACACACCTTCCTTCGACCTATGAGGTATATTCACCGTTGTTTGTAGTTATTCGTTTGCTATTTTGTAGAATAATATAATTCATTATAATGTATATTGTGTTTTCAACAATGAATAATTATGGAGTAAGTATTCATTTCTGTCTATAATGTATAAATGTAATGAAACGTAACCTTAATGAACTTGTGTTTCAGGAATTTATAACGAGATTATTTATACGTCGTAGATCGAAGAACTTTTGAAAATATTCGCTGAGGAAACCGTTTAAATTAGTAAGAAAATAAATGTTTTACATATATTAGTGCGTTTTATAACGAGTGTATCAAATCCCTAATAGTTTTTGTGAGGTTAGTTTGAGTGAAGAATGCATAAAATATCGTAAAGCTGGTTTCCATTCATTAAAGGGGGTTTATGCTTAAAAGTTTAAGAATAGAAATAACAATTAGAATAGTGATAGAAATAATTTTAAACATGTAAGATTCACTTTTCTACTGGGCACCACTGGTTTAGAAGCGCTAGCTTAAGGCATAAACACTTGAATATATCTCATCCCTTGGCGACCGCCCGTCCTTTAGTTCGGGTATAACCACAGTGCCGTGCGGGTGTGAAAGTGTCTATAAGAAAAGATTAGCTGCTTGCAGTAAGTATAGGTGAGTGGTTGAACTCGCTGTCATTCTAATTATTATACAGGTATAGTTTGGTGTGGATCACCAGATGCTTGATTGATATGTTATACACTGCTTGCATATTTGATATGCATGGTATATGTGAAGTATACATTTGTATTATTTGTTTGTGGCCGCAAACGTATGTAGTAGTTTCCTAATTATCCGAAGACTTGTCTGGGACAACTCTGGGTCCATGGAGCTTTATGCTCAGAGGTGTGAGAACACCAAATGAGAGGCTGAGATACACGAAAACGTCTGGGACGTAAAGGATAAACCTGGGGTTTATCATGATATGTCTGGGACCTACATACGTGTGATCGTAAGCTAAACTCTCAAAATGGGTCTGGGACCCATTGACCTCTGGGAGGTCGAGATCTGGGAACTCAATATGTCTGGAACATACGTGAGAGGCTGAGATACACGAGAACGTCTGGGACGTTAAGGATAAACCTGGGGTTTATCATGATAGGTCTGGGACCTACACACGTGTGATCGTAAGCTAAACTCTCATTATGGGTCTGGGACCCATTGACCTCTGGGAGGTCAGAGCTCTTGGAGCTCAACATATCTGGGACATGCGTATGTGGCTACGGTACCGCTAGTGGCTCAGAAATGACTATTCACGAGAGCCGTATTCCAGCAATTCGTCAATGCACTGGGTGTATACTTTTGCGGATAGGGGTACCGGAAACCATGAGGTGTTAGGCCGCATTTAATATGCGGGGCGCCTGCCCAAGTCTGGGACTTGGGAGCAATCTTATTCCTGCCCCCCCTCATGTCTATCTCATTAGATGATAATGCACGCCTGTGATAATTGTTGTAAATTGGAATGACAATGTGTATTTTGTCCCACAGGGGAACGCGTCGTAGAGGGCCAGTCCGTCGCTGACAAAGTTGAGTGTGTGGGAAAAGGAAAGTGAATTGTATATATTAAATTAATGCATGTATTATCGCCCATATATTCTAGTTAAGTAATAAATGAAAAAGATTAACAAAATTAAATTTTGTAAAAACCATAGCTTTTATCTCAGAAAGTGGGATCTGAATCAGGATCACGTTGGGTATTGTTTAAACAAAATAAGACATATTTTGTTATTGAAAAATATACAATTCACAAAACTTTGACGTTATCGTTGTCTTCATATATGTTGTTTATCTTGCATCCATTCTAGTAATGTCTAATGTTTTATGCCTGTTAAAAGTTTACACTGCGTAACACTTAAGAAACATAAATCCATAAGATAAACCCATCGGTTTGACCGTCGCATCACACGTGCGGAGTAATAAATTTAGTGAAAAATGTCAAACCCTATGAGTGGTACTTGACTCAGTTGTTTAGGTCGAGCGGAACTAATAGGCACTGTTCAGTTTTGAGTAACGAAAAATGCATCCTAAAACTGTCAACCCGAAAGGCTGATAAATTTAAGTAATATCATTTGTTTAATTGTGTCAGCTTCTCATTTGCCTCACCCTGTATAGATTTGTCAGAATATTTCACATCAGACATAGACATAAACATAAATGATAAAAATACTTTATCAAAGCAATTAGTAAATTTATAGTATTCGTTTGATCGGTGAAATTAGCGGAACAAGTTGTTACAGAGAAGTGTAACAAAATTCGGTAATTCGGAGATTACAATAGTGATTGTAAATCTTGTAGATGACGATTTTATTGTAAAACTAAATTAAGAAAGAAGCAGTGTTGTTCACTCCTGTTATGCCGAACCAGAGAATGATTTACAAGTAATGTTAAAATTAAATTTTGAAGGCAAAATTCACTGACATTGCTAAATAAATACAGTATAATTGTTAATTAAAATTTAACTGAAATAAGGTGTAGTAAATCCACCGAAGTCGAACTTAAGGTACAGGGTAATAAACCCATAATATATCACCCCTGTAGCATATCAAAACTTGAGGAAAAAGTACAAGAATGTGATTAAATAATTATTTGGTAATTACATTATTATGGGGTCTCGTGACCGCGTGCCTGAATGTCTATTCGCGAATCTGGGTAACCGGGTTCCATCCCGACCAACGCCAAATGTTTCGAAATTTAAATGGCACAAAATTGACGCCTGTGGTGCGCTCTACACGCCAGCAATGAGTGTCTGTGAGGTGACGCCTGGTAAGCGCCCCTTACGGTACAGGTTTTTTATCATCATTACTGAGGTCTGTGTGCAGGGCGGATTGGCGCACTCAGCGGTGGGTGGTACGTCGTGGTGATATATTTATTTTACATTATTGAAGATTCATATGCACCATATGCTTCTCATGTTTTATTAGTGAGAATGAAAACGGGTGATATGCACCTTTGTATAGATTATCGCAAATTGAATAATGTTACTGTTAAAGATAAATATCCGTTACCGCGAATAAATGATCAGCTTGATCGGTTACGGGGATGTAAATGTTTTACAACTCTAGACCTTACTTCTAATTATTATCAGATACCCATCGCGGAAGAATCAAAATTGATAACAACGTTTGTAACACCAGATGGACAATATGAACTTAATCGACTGCGATTTGGTCCTATAAATGCTCCCAGTATTTTTCAGAGCATGATGGATAAGATTTTAGGCACACATAAAAATAATATAGCTATGACGTATATCGATGATATATTAATACCATCTAGGACTATAGAGAAGGGAATCAGAAATTTGGAAATAATTTTGAAAATAATCTGAAAGGAAGGGTTAATATTAAAACTTAGTAAATGTGTTTTCTTTGCAACCAAAATCGATTATTTAGGATTTGAAATTAGCCGTGACGGTATACGGCCGGGTGCAGTAAAAATTAGGGCTGTAAAATATTTCCCATTACCTCAAAATGTACATAATATTAGACAGTTTATCGGATTAACAAATTGTTGCCGACAATTTGTAAATAAATACGTCGAAGTAACACAGCCACTTACAAAATTATTAAAGGAAACGGAAACGTGGAACTGGACGGAGCAGCAACAAAATGTCTTCGAGAAATTAAAACAAAATTTAATTCAGCGTCCAATTTTGGCTATTTATAACCCTCCTAGTGAAACGGAAGTACATCCCGATGCGAGTAAAATGGGTATAGCAGGTATCTTACTCCAAAGGCAGGACAATGGTAGTTTACAGCCTGTCGCATACTACAGTCGTCAAACAAACGGTTGTGAAACAAAATTTCATTCTTTTGAACTGGAATGCCTTAAAAACTGCATGTTCGAAACAGGATTTATTGCCGCGAATTGCACGCTGGTGGTTAGACCTCCAAGAATTTACATTTACTGTCGAATACCGACCTGGTGCTCGAATGAGTCATGTTGATGCTTTGAGCCGTAATCCGGAAACTACAGAGCAACCGGCGGAAGAAGTACAAATTTTTAAAATAAAAACCGCTGATTGGGTGTTGTCGGCCCAATTAACCGATGAAAAGGTTCGCGATATCCATAATATACTTTCGAGGCTTCCTGAAACCGAATACGAGAAAGGTATTTATAAAAATTATGCCTTACGCGAGGGGCGAATATATGGAATAACAACGCGAGGTATTCAGTGGGTGGTAACAAAAAGGTTACGTGTACAAATTGTCCGCAATGCACATGATGAAATGGGGCACTTTTTCGTAGGGAAAACATTAAAGAAATTATGTGAAACATACTGGTTTCCAAAGATTTAATCGTTGTAGATGCTTTTACAAAATTTGTCTTTGCCAAAACGGTAAAATCTACCAATAGTAAAAAGGTTATGAAGTATTTGAATAAATTATTTGGAACATATGGCGTACCTACAAGAATAATATCACATCAAAATTATTCTTAAAATATTGTCAAGACATGGAGGTAAAACATATTAAAAATGCTGTGGCTACACCACGAAGTAATGGTCAAGTTGAGCGATTTAATAGAACTCTTTTATCGGCGTTGTCGACTAGTTGCGAAGATGCTGATAAATGGGAAGATTATATAGTAAAAGTACAATTCGCTATGAATAATACGTACAATAAAAGCACAGGTAAAACACCAAGTGAATTATTTTTCGGGTATAAACCGCGTCCAATAACAAATTCATTATTAACGGCGGAAATACAAGTAGAGCAACCACATCTACGCGATATTAATGTAGAGCAAGAAGAAGTAGCCGAAAAATTACTTTTTGATTCAATGTTGCAAAAAGAAAGATTCGATAAAAAGCGAAAGCCAGCTAGAAAATATAAAGAAAATGATTTAGTAGTATTCGCGAAGCAAATTATTGACGAAGGCGTTAGTAGGAAATTAAAACCATCATACGCGGGCCCTTTTATAGTAAAGAAAGTATTGCCGAATGACAGATACATAATTTGCGACCTCCCCGGATCAGACAGAAGCCGCCGGGCTAAATACGAAAATACAGTGGCCATCGACAAATTACAGCCGTGGAAGTCTCGTCTTCGGACTCGTCGTGTGAAAGTGGTGAGAGTGATGAGGACTTAGGGTTGGACACAAAATTTAGTTCAAATACCGATAATTAAATTATTTATAAACTTTAAACGCCTCCTCGTGGACGAGGAGATAGTCAGGATAGGCCGAATGTAAGATTCACTTTTCGACTGGGCGCCACTGGTTTAGAAGGGCATAAACACTTGAACATGTCTCATCCCTTGGCGACCGCCCGTCCTTTATTTCGGGTATAACCACAGTGCCGTGCGGGTGTGAAAGTGTCCATAAGAAAAGATTAGCTGCTTGCAGTAATTATAGGTGAGTGGTTGAACTCGCTCTCATTCTAATAATTATACAGGTATCGTTTGGTGTGGATCACCAGATGCTTGATTAATATGTTATCCACTGCTTGTGTATTTGATATGCATGGTATATGTGAAGTATACATTTGTATTGTGACATCATAGTGACATCATATATTTCTGTTCTGCAGAGTGCACGTGATTTTTTTTGCTCTTAAAACTTACTAATTTTACTGGTTTTTTTATAAATACATATTACTTAAATCATACCAAATTGTGCAGTAAATTCTGTTCTTAGTGGTGTTCAATAGTACAACGTATAAAAATAAAGATTAGTGGACTTATTAACAAAAAACTAGTGTAAATTCTGCATAAATTTTAAATCTCCTGTTTAACAAGTTCTTACTTATCTTAATTCATATCCTAATTTGTCGTGATGGCTCGCCAGTGCGGTTCGTGTAATCGGGGAGTGAATTTAAAATACCCTGGTGTTGTGTGCGCTAGTTGCTCTACCCCGTTTCATACGACCTGTGCAAATATCAGTGACGAAAAATATGAACTCCATGCAAGTGCGGCAGAATTGTGGCACTGTAGTATGTGCAGGCCATCAAAGTCTAATAACAAAAGAACGTCCTCTACAGAAGATAACATGCCCGACGACACTGCTTCAACAGAGTTGCAAGTATTGTTTAAAAAGTTTGAAAATAAAATTTTAAATATTATGAACAATAAATTTGAATCGCTGATGAAATCCACAACATTTTGCTCAGATAAAATAACCGACTTTGAATTTAATTTAAAACACATTAATGAGAAAATTAAAACTGTTGATCTTATCATGAAAGAAAACAGTAACCTTAAAATCGAAGTTAAATCTTTAACTGCTAAACTGGAAGATTTGGAACAATATTCTAAACTAAATAATGTTATCATAAGTAATATTCCGGAAAAAATAAACGAAAATGTTTACAATATAATCTGTGACATAGGTCAAAAAGTAGGTGTGAGTGTTAAAGATAGTGATATTGATGCTCTTCACAGACTTCCCCCCAGTAAGTCCAACTCCAACTCCAAAAATATAATTGTGAAATTTGTGTCGCGCACAGTAAAAACCAAGTTCTTGTCAGCTGCTCGGAAGAGCAATGATCTCACAACTTCAGCTTTGAACTTCGAGGGTCCTGTGAACAAAATCTATTTTAATGAACACTTAAGTCCCACCAACAATATTTTATACAAAAAATCACGTGAAATATTAAAATCTAAACAATATAAGTTCATTTGGACAAAGAACTGCAAAGTTTTTGCAAGAAAGACTGACTCGTCTAAAACATGCTTTATAAAAGACCTTGATACTCTATCCAAGTTAAAGTAATATTTTTATATTTCTATCTTTACAATCGTTTATCTTTGCATAAAATTGTAAATCCTTGCAGAATATGGTAAAATCACCTGTTTCTAGTGAACCGGTCAATGTCCTCTACAATAATATGTTTAAATTTGCTCATATTAATGCGAGATCATTGAATTCAAATTTTCTGAATGTGGTAGATTTAATTTTGGACCAAAATTTTGATGTGATCGCAGTGACTGAAACGTGAATTGGCAATAACTCCTCACCCCAGCTATTTAATATATCTGGATATAAATTAATTAGTTTACAAAGACCTAATAATATACGGGGAGGGGGTGTAGCTTTTTACGTTCGTGACAGCATCACATACTTAGTGTTAGATACTGCATTTGTGAATACTAGTAATAAACTAGAACATATGTGGATTAAGTGCACCATTAATAAAGTTAATGTTTGCTTTGGGGTAATCTATAACCCGCATGAAAATTACTATAAAGATCTTGAAATACTTGATCCAATACTTACAGAATTCAACTCCAAATTCGACTTTGTAATTTGTGCTGGTGATATAAATGTTGATATGTTGACTAATAACTATAAGTCTAAATATGTATCAGATTTAATATCCACGAATAATATGCATCAAATTATAACACAACCCACTAGAAGAATTTCACAAACTCTGTTAGATATTATTACTGTATCTGATAAAAATATTTGTATTGATTCAGGGGTGTTGGATGCAAGTAACATTTCAGATCATGACTGTGCATACTGCTCATTACACTTTCCTAAAAGCAATATTTCACATAAATATGTAACATATAGGGATTTCAAAAACTTTGATTTAAATAGTTTTTATGCGGACTGCGATCAAATAAACTGGAACTTAATTTTTTCTTTCAAACATATTAATGACAAATTAAACTACTTGAATGAAAATATAACTAAACTATTTGACAAGCATGCCTTCATAAAAACAATTAAAACACATAAGAACTACAGTCCCTGGATTACACCAGTGATCAAAATAATGCAAATGAAAAGAGACAAAGCACTGTTACAATACAAAAAATTCAAATCTGAAGCTAAATTAAAATTATATAAAGACCTTAGAAATTTAACTACAGCCGCAATACGTCGCGAAAAACAAGCTTTTCTTGAATTTAACATAAATCAAAACCTGGAAAACTCCAGGGAACTGTGGAAAAATTTAAAACGTGTTGGTGTGAAAACTGAAAATAAAAGTAAACTGCCTGATCATATTATAAAACCAAATGACTACGGTAAACACGTCATTGAAAATGTTACCAACTCTACAATAAATCCTCACACTCTGGACTTCTTCAACAATAATTTTTATAACCATTATGTTGATAACAAATACTTCATTTTTAGCTGTGTGGATAGTACTGATGTATCTTCAGCCATTCAGACACTTAAATCAAATGCAGTTGGTAAGGATGGAGTTTCACTCAAAATGATTCAAATAATCATGCCTAAAATTCTTGACCATATTACACACATAATTAATACCAGCATTATAGAAGGTATTGTACCTGATATGTGGAAAACAGCCATCGTCAAACCAATTCCAAAAAAGATACTGTAGCTTCATTTGATGACCTACGCCCTATTAGCATACTACCTACCATTTCAAAGGTTTTGGAGAAAATTTGTTGCCTGCAAATTGTTGATTATGTAAATAACAATAACATTTTACCAAACACACAATCTGGGTTTAGGAAAGGATACAGTACCAATACATGTTTATTAAATCTTGTTGATGACATGATAAAAAAATTTAACGATTCAAAACTTACTCTTCTTATCCAGATTGATTTCTCCAAGGTCTTTGATATGGTAGATCATAACATGCTTCTAGCGAAGTTAAAATATTATCGATTTGGCTGGAGTGCTTTACAGTGGTGTGCTAGCTACTTACATAACAGATCTTTTACAGTAGATATGATTTCAGATTCTAATTGCACAAAGTCCAATATTTTCCCGTTAACACGAGGTGTGCTACAAGGATCTATTTTAGGTCCTTTATTCTACCTACTGTATGTTGCTGATCTACCTAAAATCCTACATTTTTGCACTGCACATTCATATGCGGACGACACTCAAATTGTTGCTACAGTAAATAAAAATGAACTTCAAGTTTTTTCTGAACATGTTAATTCTGATCTCGAAAAATTCTCTTTGAGGGTCAAAAATAACGGACTTTCTATTAACGCTAGCAAATCCTCGCTACTCGTATATGGTACACATGAAACACCTTCAATTATACTAAATGGTTCTACATTACAACGTAGTTCAGTGGTCAAGAGTTTAGGTGTGTATATTGATGAAAATTTGCTTTTTAGAGAACATTTACATAAAAAATTAATCTCTGCCAAACTTAAGCTTAAAATGTTGTATCATTATCGTCACTCTCTGTCTACAGAAGTAAAGCTTCGTCTAGTTAATACATTAATACTCCCTATTCTGGAATATTGTGCCTGTGTATATATACCTAATCTCACAAAAGGCGATAAACAAAAAATTAACCTTCTCCAGAATAGCTGTTTACGATTTGTCTTTTGTGTTAGAAAATATGATCATATTTCCAAGTACCGTTCCGTTACCAATCTGCAGTTTATTGAAAAGCGCCTGAAAGTGCCTTTTCTTTGCCAAATTCATAAAATAATTATTACAAAATGTCCAGATTACCTTTATAATAAACTTATGAAAAATAGTAACTACAGTTTACGCGAAAGTGATCTGTTTACAATACCACCTGTTAAAAAAATTAAATTCAAAAATTCCTTTTCATATTTAGCACCAACACTATATAATAATATACCAAAGAATTTGAAATCTCTTTCACATATAAGTTTCAAGAAAAACATTCAAAATTTCTTTAATTAATTTTTAACTTTAAGTTTCATAAAGTATATAAGCAGTAATTAATTAATTTCACACCTGTCATGATTATGTACTTTATTTATTCCTCTTACACTTAATATTTTACATTGTATCTTATTGTTTTTTGTATTATGTTTTGTATTTACTTATTTGTATTTTCAAAATTTATTATTACATATATTCTTATCTTTTTGTAATTTTCTTTGTAAATTTGGTTAGGTGGAAGATCAGCCTTGGCTGAACCTCGCCTTTGAGGTATTTCCCTCAATAAAGTTTATTATTATTATTATTATTATTATTATTATTATTATTATTATTATTATTATTATTATTATTATTATTATTATTATTATTATTATTATTATTATTATTATTATTATTATTATTATTATTATTATTATTATTATTATTATTATTATTATTATTATTATTATTATTATTATTATTATTATTATTATTATTATTATTATTATTATTTGTTTGTCGCAAACGTATGTAGTAGTTTCCTAATTATCCGACAAGTTATCTGGGACAACTCTGGGTGCATGGAGCTTTATGCTCCGAGGTGTGAGAACACCAAATGAGAGGCTGAGACACACGAAAACGTCTGGGGCGTAAAGGATAAACCTGGGGTTTATCATGATAGGTCTGGGACCTACATACGTGTGATCGTAAGCTAAACTCTCATAATGGATCTGGGACCCATTGACCTCTGGGACGTCAGAGCTCTTAGAGCTCAACATGTCTGGGACATGCGTATGTGGCTACGGTACCGCTAGTGGCTCAGAAATGTATATTCACGAGAGCCGTAATCCAGCAATTCGTCAATGCACTGGGTGTATACTTTTGCGGATAGGGGTACCGGAAACCATGAGGTGTTAGGCCGCATTTAATATGCGGGGTGCCTGCCCAAGTCTGGGACTTGGGAGCAACCTTATTCCTGCCCCCCCCCCTCCTGTCTATCTCATTAGACGATAATGCACGCCTGTGATAATTGTGGTAAATTGGAATGACAATGTGTATTTTGTCCCACTTAGGGGAACGCGTCGTAGAGGGCCAGTCCGTCGCTGACAAAGTTGAGTGTGTGGGAAAAGACGCCGGTAACAGGTCAAAAAGGAAAGTGGATTGTATATATTAGATTAATGCATGTATTATCGCCCATATATTCTAGTTAAGTAATAAATGAAAAAGATTAACTAAATTAAATTTAGTAAAAACCACAGCTTTTAAACATAACGATAAGTGGTGTTTATGCTGCCAGATTTTCAAAAATAAGCCTAAGAATAAAAGTAGTGATATGACATTTTTTAGGTTAGTGAAAAGTTACATTTATTATTGTGATATTGGTAGCAGTGTTAATTTGACGTTTGTAATATTTATATTATTTTCTAATTTGTTAGTATGGAGTACAATCAAATTATTATCCATAACAGGTACATCTGACATTTATATCTCGCGAACACGGATGTATTATGCCAAAATGTTGTGTTTGATTGTTTGAAATATTTACAGTTGACACGCATGCGCGCATTACCGAGTAATAGGAATAAGGCGTAAAGTTATTGAAGTTAACGAACTTTGGTTTATTCCTTATATTTATTTCTTAGTCCTTATTCTTACGTTATACGTGTTTTAACTTTATCGATATTCTTAATATTAATTATTCTTAAATTTTTGAGCATAAACTCACCTTTTTCTAAAATACAAGAAGCCGAAAGTTTTATAGTTAAGAGTTTATTTTCAAAATTTTGTTAATTAAGAATATATATATATATATATATATATATATATATATATATATATATATATATATATATATATATATATATATTTATATATATATATATATTTATATTATGTTTCTTAAATTAGAATTGTTAGTTGCACCTTAATGAGGATTTTCCATTGTTCTATTTTATGAAAAATCATCTTTGTAAGCAGGGCCGGTTTAAGGGTCCGCGGGGCCTTTTCCAAATATATATATATATATATATATATATATATATATATATATATATAGGTTATGGTAATTACAACTATAATTAGGTATGGAAACTAGGTTGTGGGTTTGGCAGTCCAAATTGTACGGATTTACATGAAGAACACACTTTTTTAATTTGTAAAGCTTATGGTTATATTTTTAACCATCTTTAGTATACTGTAATATAACACAGAAAATATGTTATTGTAATTGTTATTAATAATAAATACTCACATTAACTTTTGTATCCCATAAAATGGCCATTTTATCTAAATTTGCCTTTAATAGGTCCAAATAAAAACAAGGGAAAATCATACAAATTTAGGATATATAAAGTTTTAATCCAACTTTTTAAGTTTAACAAAAAAAAATCAGCTTATAATTTTAAATTACATTTTTGGTTCAGATTCCAACCAAGCGCTTACGTGACTTGGCAATCGAAAATTCATCAATTATCGTTGACTTGTTTGTTTCATTTAATAACTCACGTTCAATACTTATCAGAGAGAGGTAATTTAGTCTTTTTTGGCCCATACTGGCTGTTACTTCATTTTTGATGCGTTTCAGTTTTGAAAAAGAGCGTTCACCACTGCAATTAGTGACCATCAAAGTGAGATAAATCTTGAGTACAATCTCTACATTACGAAAACATGAACCAAGAGAATTATGAACTATAAGATAATACAACTTCATTTAGTAAAGATCTTGTTCATATCCACAACAAAATTCTGCTAAATCGGTTTTCAATAGTTCGGTAAACTGAACTAATTCATCTTCCAACTTATTTTCAATATCTTCAGGATATGTTTGGATCAGTTTTGATGCACCAGCCCTGATTTGGTTTGGAGTAAGTTTTGGCAACTGTCGAAGAAATCCAAATACACCTTTTATTTTTGTGTATGCCATCTGTCTTTTTGATAGATCAGCAACCAAATTGTCTATTACAACTAAAAACGTTCCTGTTCTGAATTTTTCAGATGGTTGCATGGAGTCTATACTACTGTCATCTGAAATAAATCCGTGCAAATGATCCATTTGCTTATTCCGCTTTCTTTGTCGGAAAAGTTCCTCCTGATACTGATGATAATCAGTGAGAACTTTTGCCTTACTCTCAATGGCAGCAAAGGTTGGTCTCAGAGCTTCGACATACCCGTGCAAAGATTCATACAGCGCATAAGCAGAATTTAGGTTTTGATTTGATGACTGTAATGATGCACTTGTGATCTGAAATCTCTGCAAAATCTGATCACACAATACAACCATAATTCCGGTTTCTAGCTTTTTCATGGTAATCAAGAGTCCTCTAGCTTGTTGCCTGACCTCGGCTTTGAAATCTGCATCTTCGGCAATGTCTTCCAAAACATTTATGATTACAGAATAGCCTTTACTGAGAGCGAGAGATAGTCTTTTAGGAGGAGGAAGGCGATTATCACAATTTGACAAAGCTCTTATAAGAAGACCCCATCGATGAGTGGAAGCAGAAAAAAAGGTATACAGATTCTCCATGAAAGTAAAAAATCGGACAGCTTCTGAACAAGATTGTGCAGCGCATTTTCGTACTAAATTCAACGAATGTGCAAAGCAGGGAATATATTCAGCAAACTGACACTTCTCCTTGATAAGGACCTGAAGTCCGTTGTATTTCCCAGTCATGTTACTCGCATTATCGTAACTTTGGCCTGTGCAGTTTCTTATATCAATCCCATTTTCTTTTAGAAAGTTCATCAAGCTATCAAAAAGCTGTACAGAACTGTGTCCTTCCATGTCCAAAATTTTTATAAATCTTTCAACAGGTCCACAAGGCAAAACATATCGCACAATCAAAGTCAGCTGGTCAACGTTCGCTGAATCTGGTGTCGAATCTAGTGACACTGAATAATATTTACACTCCTTAATCTCACTTATTATTTTGTCAAGCATCTTAGCTCCAATCAGATTGATAAATTCTTCGCATACATCCTTGGACAGATAAGAGACGTGACCTTTTCCTTTGTTCGCATGCGTGTTTATATGCTCGGATAAGAAAGGGTCGAATTTAGCGAGTAGTTCTAGCAATCCCAGGTAATTACCATTCTGCGGACAACCAATGATTTCATTACTTCCACGGAAAGGGAGACCTCTTCTATTATACGGTGTATTACTTTTCGCCAGAACTGTTGTTCACTTTCGATCTGACTAACAAGTGCGGAAACGATACGCTCACCTTTCTTTTTCCGAGCTAACAAGGCAATCACAGTTTTCTTATGCGAAATACTTTCTTCATGTCGATCCAAACCAATCGTCCCATGCTTCCAATTGTTGAAACCTTCTTCGACAAATATAGACGGAGATTCTAAACCCATAACTTTGCAAGAAAAGCAAAAAAGGCAACCTGTACTTGGTGAATAACAAAGCCAATTTCTGTCTTGTTTGGTATTCGTCAGATTATGGATCCTAGTAAAATAAGACTTCTGACAAAATCGTGTTTTATTTTCACTTTTATAGAATCTTTTAGATGAAGTGAAATCACTGTCAATATTTTGACAATCATGGCTTCCTTTTGAAATCCAATACTCCTTTGCCCTGTCGTCTAATTTCGAAGGCCACTCTCCCAAATCAGTTGAAAAGCTTTTCTTCGTATGGTGAACAATAGTTGTTGCTGTCGTATCTTTCTCTTCTGCTTCTTTATTTAATATTGTTTCTATTTTTTTCCGACTTTTCAACATCTGGAGGGTCTTTTTTTAAATACTCGTAGGGTATGTTGATTTCATCTTGGTTAGAAACAGGTGCTGCGGATGGATGGGGAGTTTTACTTAGAGGTTTAGGTGTGTCAGAATGAGTCTGGAAGAAAGTTGTTAATTTTGGAATTTTGGACAAAGTTTCTTCTTCCTTCATCAAATTTTCATTCCTCGCTTTCCTTTTAAGAGCACCCGAAGAGTAGCGACATCCAATATCTCGCTCACGGCTTGCCATTTTAATCTGTAGTAGAAGGAAATAAGAAGCTGTGAGAATGTAAATCGAATGCCTTTATGAAATCCATTATGTGAAACAAACTATATATATGTAAGACGTATCACGCGAGATGGCGACAGGGAAGCCTTCGTATTTTCAATTTGGCAGTGTAGTGTGCTGCCACCTACCCCGCCGCTATACCGGGTGAACTTGCACTGGAATGTGTTCGTTGTTGTTGTGGTGATGTATTTTCCCATCTCATGATTATATATATAGTGTTTCTAATAAACGTGAGTTTAATTAAAATTACTTGAGAAACCTAGTATTCCTGTCAGAAGCAATGAATCCTGTCCATTATTTTAGCATCGTTAAATAGGTGACATAGCTGCATAAAATTCGATAACTCTTTATACAAGAGCAACTAATTTCGACATAACGTTGATAAAAAAGAATGACAGACAAATGGCGTTAATTATTAATTTTGTGGGTTAATTAAAAGTACTGGATAGCAGTCAATGAACATTTATTTAAAAATCGGCCTTTAAATAAATGTCCATTGACTGCTATCCAGTACTTTTAATTAACCCAAACGTCCATCCAGTCAAGAAGCTCCCAGATTCAATTCATTTTATGGCATTTAGTAACGACTAAATACCTAATTATATTTCGTCTCATCGCGTAATTTATCGACAGTCTCAGATTAAATTATGTACTACAAATTTTTCTACGGCCAGTCATTATCACTAAAGTAAAAATAATCAAAATTAAACTTGCGTTACGATTTGACGGCTAATACGATAACTTGAATATAAACAAACGAAACGTTTAACATGAAACGAGACTCAGTAGACCAAGCACTGATGTGAAGAGTGAAGGTAGGAATATATAAATATTGCCAATACAATATAGTAAATTTCAAATATAACTATTTAGTAACTATCGGTACTCGCTCCTTGGCTTCTTTGCTAGTAATTTCAATAAATTGTCAAAATTATAATTTATAATATTATACACATTTTAAATTTTGTTTATCAAATTTTAATCTTTCTGTTGAGTCGACAATAAGTGCTGCCCTAGAGTTCTAGTTACGCCACTGGTTATTTGATACCTATTTCCAAAATACCGTAAAATGCCCTTTCAAGCGCGGGGCCCACGGCGCGTGTCACATAGATAAACCGGCACTGTTTGTAAGCACCTAGTTTTAGAAAATTTCAATCCTCTACTATTTTTTATTATTATTGTTTTATTATTGTTGTTATTAATTATAATAATAATATTTATTTTGTTAGAAAAATGAAGTACATTTTTATACAAAAGATGGTTGATATATAAGCATAACATATATATATATATATATATATATATATATATATATATATATATATATATATATATATATATATATATATATATATAAGTAAAACAAAATTATGCTGACCAATGAAGTTTATAAATTACCATAGATAACATGCTAAGAGATTTTGAGTAACATTGAACAATAATATATAGCAAATTTCATTATCGATGTATGCAATCAAGTGCAAGTAATTATAATTCTAAAACAGATAAATCTACCTAGATATATAACAAATAAGTCCAAAAAAAACCCACAAATATATCTAACTAAACATATATGTATATTTTCCCTAAAAGTGTGATATACATATAACAAAACAATCCAAAAAAAGTTATGTTAACCATTCAATATTTTAAGCAAATACAAGACGTAATGTAATAAAAGAATTCGAATAAAGTTAATAAATAATTTATAACATAATATAATATATGTGTATATACATATGTACACACATACATAAAGACTATCAGAACAATTATTCTAGAAAATAAGTAAATCTATTCATTAGTACAGAAACTTCTTAATTTAAACGCATTAATAATGTAATAAAAAATACTGTTTAATTTAGATTTATGTAACATTTCAAAGAGTTTATATATTTCAGCTTCGTTTGTGATTTCAGATATATAATTCTTAATATAAAAGTTACGTATTTCAATATATATCGGACACGTTACAAAAAAATGGTATAAATTTTCAAATTCCTGTGTATTGCAAATAGTGCAAGTATTTCGAGAGTCGAGCTCATATTTAATGCTTTTATAAATTATTCTAAGCCCCCTGTTACCCGAGACTCTAACCTGAGTGATGATTCTTTGTCTAAGAAATGGAACATGTAATGATAAGTAATTTGCGTACTTTGGTTCAATACTAAAATGTTTATAAAGATTACTAAACGTGGAGTTGCGCAAGTTTTCTAAATCCTCGTTATATAACTTACTTTGAAAAGCAGTAATAATTTCTTTAATTTTACTATTATTTATTTCCTGCTTTTCCCAGACATGTAAGTATCCCAAGTCTGCTAGAAAGGATTTTATTTGAGATGTCCAATAATTGTTGCCTGTGTTCGTGGAAGAGTTTGTAAAGTGTAACATCCGATTATATAGCATTTTTGGTAATCTGTTGTAATTCATATCTAGAATTTTTTTCCAGTAATTCAAGGTTCTTTTCCATATACTGACTGCCACATGTGACACTCCTGATTCTTAACGCATTATATAATTTGGCGTATTTTTAGGGCAATGTAGGATATTTTTCAAGTATGTAAGTTGTGATTTTTCTATAATTTGTATCTGTCCAAGACCCCATATCTCGCTAGCATACAATGCCGTAGCATTTACTATAGAGTTCAAAAGTTTTATCTTCTCCGCCCAGCCGATAGATTTTCCCTGAATTAGAATATTTTTAGTTACTTGAATAGCTAATGTAGCTTTGCGATTATTTTCTAATGCTGCTAAATTAAACTTTGCTGAAGCTGAAAAGATTGTTCCTAAGTAATTATATTTGTTAGTAATATCTATAGTTTCATTATTATATTTAAAGGGTGTAGTTATATTTGGAGATCTGCCTTTATGGAAAAGTAATACTTTTGTCTTTCCGGTATTTACAGTTAGTTTATTTGAAGTAGAATATCTATATAAAATTTCTAGTTTTCTTCGAACATCCACTGGAGAATCTGCCAACACTACTATATCATCCGCGTACCCTAACATGATAAGATCATCATGGCTGTTGATATTAATTCCTCTAACGCCTTCATTTCTGAAGAAAATATCTAAATCATTTATATAAAGTGCAAACAATAGTGGTGACAGAACCTGCCCCTGAAGTACACCCTGAGTAATATCAAAATTCACCATTATTTTTAATTTGTGTATATGCGTTACTGTATAGGTTGTGAAGTATCCTAATGTATTTAGTTGAAACGCCAGATAAGTATAGTTTCTCCCATAAAATATTATGATCTAAAGTGTCAAAAGCCTTTCTAAAGTCTATAAATATGGCGTAAAGTTTACTTTTTTTAAATCTAAGATGGATATTTGTAATGGAAGAGAGACAAAATATATTATCAGTTATTCCTCTGTTCTTACGGAAGCCCATTTGAAATTCGTTTAAAATTTCAGATTCCTCTAGCCAAAATTGTAACCGGCTATATAAAATATTAGTATATATCTTTACTATAACATTAAACAAAGCTATAGGCCTATAATTTGATAGATCTTTCTTATCGCCATTTTTAAATAAAAGAGTTGTTTGTATTTCAAACCATGATTCTGGTAAGTGCTCATTACTAAATATTAGATCAAATAAATTATGTATATAATGCAACCAAGGTGGCGTAAGATTCTTAAAAAATTCACAGGATATTCCGTCACTACCTGGGGATTTATTGTTTTTTAGATTAAAAATACTTGATTCTACTTCGCTTAAAGTGATCGGGTAATCCAAATGAGGGTGTAGGCAATCTAAGTACATGGGTATCTGAGAGATATTAGAAAATAAATTTTTGAAAAATATTTCCCATTCATTTATTCCAATTTCATTTATGCTATAGTTTCTATGTTTTAATTTTCTGACCGTATCCCAAAAAGTTTTAGAATCTTTGACTTGCGACAATGAATTAGTGATTTGATTTTTATATTCGATTTTACAGCTTTTTATCATCTGTAGATATGATTTTTTTGCATTTAAGTATTTTGTTAGTGACTCATCAGTACGATTTTTTTGATAATTAATTAAACGTTTTCTCGCAACTTTTTTTAGTTCTCTACAGTTGCTGTTATACCAAGGTTTATTTGATCTAGGAAAATTATTTGTTTTAAAATTTTTAGTAACTTTTATCATTCCTGAGCTGTAAGCAGAGTCCTTAATAGCAAACATTAGATTTTCATTTAGTTTATTGATATCATTGCTATTGATATATAAAAGTCGTGAGTAATTTAGACTGCTCTGATAGCGCGTTATTTGCAAACTGTTAAATTTAAAGATAATGTTATATCTGGGTTGGAGTGCAGAAAGTTCATTATTTGTATTTATTGAGGGCGCGATACAGTTTGTATTAAAACACAAAATACCTAGGCTATGTGGTGAGTTAGTCAATGTAGGAGTGAATTTGAGGTTAGATACGTTATTAATGAAATTTAGATTTGCCCATACCAGATCTATAGTTGATTTACCATTTTTATTTAAGAAAGTAAAAGCTCCAGGAGTATCATTAATGTTGTTATTAATTGATAAAATAAATAATGGATTTCTCGGCGGTGATTGGCAGGAATTATATTAATAACCCATTTAGTTGTTAATTTTATTTAAAATTCCAATATTTCGTTACTGATTTTATAACTTCATCAGGGAATACTAAAATGTACATTTATATTGTATAACTTGTTTGTTACATTTTGAAGTTTTAATAGATACAAATATGTTTAACAGTTTTAAATTGGAAAATAATCGGAAGTAGAAACATCTATCTTCATTAAATTTTTGTTATAAACATGTTTTTTTTAAATTTGGAAAAGTTTTTTTTTTGTTGTTATTTTAATATTTTTGTTTTCGATTAATGAAAAATGTTTTTTTAAAATTTTGAAACACATGTCGGCCGAAACGTGAAAAATGTTTTTTGTTTTCTAGAACTAACTTGTAAGGTTAAGATCTGGGTGCAGCACGAAGAAGAAGAGAACAGAGCTAGAGAGAAATTCATTATTTATTTTATCAATCAACAAGTACGGCATTACTTCTTCCTAACATTGTTATTAATATTGCATTGTCTATTCAAAAAATTCGTTGGTAAGTTCTTAAATAAATAATCTTGTTTTAGACTTCCTACAATACGATTTTACTATTTTTACGGTGTCTGTGTGTATGTATGTGTCAAATATTTCTCAGTTGATAACTCTATAATTCTAAAGATTATAATTCTTTCGTATTCCTCTTCTTTAAATCCATATGAAGAGCTAATTAGATTTTGGTTACAATTGTTCGAACGAAAGTACCCTTATTTGTATATTTTAACAGTTTTTCTCGAAAAAACGCTGTTAAATACCATTTTTTCATAATTAATATTATAAATATTAACGAATATTTGGTTCTTTATGCAATTTAATTACATTGCATTTTATACTTCGTATTCAGGAGATATAGAGTTAAAAAACTTTGATGTGGCCAGCACATTACCTTCCGTCAGTTATATGTATTTTCTACAAATTCCATGCAGAAAATTCCTTGCATAAGATTCTAAATATCTTGTACATTACCTTTCGACAGTTGTATGTATTTTATACAAATTCCATACAAAAAGTTTCGAGCAAAAGATTATATATATATATATATATATATATATATATATATATATATATATATATATATATATATATATATATATATATATATATATATATATATGTCAATTGCACTAGAGTGGCATCTTTCAATCAAAATTTTCTTAATTTAGTAACTGGCTAATTTATGAAATTTAATTTCTTTGTAATTTTATAACTATATCCATTTAATATGAAGTATAAAATGCAGTCAAATCGTATAAAAAATACAATGTTCTTAATATTTATAATAACATTAAATATGAAAAAAATGATATTTAAAAACAACCAAAAAAAAATGTTATTACGGTACTTATATATTAATTTCCACTAATAAATTATTTTAATAGTTCAACAATGTACATATTTAATTGCCTGGTTGCATTATTATATAAATACAGCACAGCAACAATATATGTATAACAACTGTTGCAAGTAAAATGCAGACTACGTAGATAAGCTATCTGTCTCCGGCAAGGGTGCAGCACAGTGGAATATAAGAATGGTTGCTAGAGCTATAAATAGATGTAGATGAATATTAGGGAGAGTATTTCGGTACCGCCTACTGACTCCTTCTCCCTTTACACCTCCAAAACCAGACATGGTCAAAGAGAACAAGTCAAGGCTCTTAAGATACCGAATCGCAACCATCTACATCTGGGGTGAATCAGGCACAGGATCCTAACATCCAAAACACTGCAAGTTCCTCATCTTCACCCTGCAAACAGCCAAACTGAGCCGGCACTTACGGCTAGAAAACGTAAATCTCGACGTGCCGCAGAAAAATCTTTGGCTGTTATAGCGTACAACAAAAGGAAGGCAGGCATAGACTTATCGGATCAAATGGCTTACTTTGCCACAACTCTCCGAAAAGGGGCCAAATGGTATAGGAAACTTAGCATTGAACTACGTTCACGCACTGCAGTTATTAACTCTTGGATCCTGTACAAACAAGCGTCCAAACAAACGAATTCAAATCCGTGTATTTCGAGAAAACTTGGCGGCAGATTTGTTGTATATTCCAGGACGAGTACAGCAGGACACATCATGATCTCCTGAAAGTTCTAATCACCATCTGTCTGGTAGAGCTAACGCTGACGGTAAGAGGATTAGAAGAAAATATACCATGTGGTACGCAAAACTTCAACATGATGACGAGCGTAAAGAAGCCAGAAACCGAGCGAAAATGGTTTTCACATATTGTAATAAGTGTCCCGAGCAGCCACAACTATGTTTTATTATTACGCATAAATAAGTTTTTTTTCCTATGTTATAAGAACACTGTATTTTTGTTAAAAACGAATAAATATTATTTTTGCATTTTCATAACATATTTTAACTCCAAAAAGGTGATTATTAACCGAAACCCATATTTTTATAGAATAAAATACCGGAAATTATTCATCAAAATAAATTAAAACCCTTTTTTCTTTTAAATACAAAAAAGGTAGAAGTGCACTGTTACTCTTTCTAACTTTCTTAATTGTTATACTATTTACACAAAAATAAATGGAAAAGCATTTTAGCGAGCGTAGAAAAAATAACCGGTTAAATAAGCAGTAAAAATTACCTTCTCGATTTCGGTTAATCTCTAAACGTTATTTTTCGGTTTCTTGCCCTGCTTTAACCTTGAATTAACAAACCGGTGCTAAATGATTTAGTATTATCATGTCGTCGAATTAATATGGACTGATGCTCAATTTCTCTTCTCTGTACCCTGGCCCTTTCCCTGCGCTGTTGCCGCTTCTTCATAACTTGGTATTTTTAACATGTCCAGTTCATATTTACATTTATTTGACGGTAACTATAACTAAATTTTCTGTCAAATATTGAACCAGAGTTTTCCCCATGTTCAACAAAAAAGCGGAGGTTAAAATAACAGTGTAGATGATTACTAATTATTGAATAACAGAAAATCTATAATTTAATAAATAACATTACCTCATAATATATTTGCAACGGGTGCAGCCAGTAAAATTATAACACGAACATACTAGGACTAGATAGGTATGTCAATTGCATGTGACATTGACTCTATCTATCAGAATTTGTCTTAAATATAGTCGCTGTTTCCATGGTTATTTTGTAGCTGGCTGCATCATGAAATTTAATTTCTTTATTTTTTACCTTCCGTCACCTTTAGGTAAGGATGGTATTTTCATTGGTCAAAAAATTTACGATGATGTGTGTGTGTGTGTGCGTGTGTGTGTGCGCGTGTGTGTGTGTGCGTGTGTGTGTGTGTGTGAGGTCCTCAACGAGTATTTCCATCACACGTGTGAGGACCGGTTGCCGACATATGGGGACGGACCTCATACGAACAACAGTTTACGTCAATTTACTCGTAAAGTAAGCTATACTGTGCGAGGTTAGCTTAATTATACATAGTACTATATGTTATCTACCACATCTATGCTAATTGAATTTCCTACTATTCGCTGACACCAATAACACAACTTTTTGTAAATGTCCTGATACTCATGTCATTCGATTCGGACCTCATATTTTTTTCTGGACGGGTGAAAAATTACTTTCACTACTTACCAATAGATGGTGGGCATATTTATTTATAAATATACTCTGAGGATTTCGTAATAGATAGCACTGTAAGTTGAATAGGAAATAACCAACTTTATGTCATTACGTTACGCTTATTATGGCCGCTTCAAATCGTCATTTTGTCATATAAAAATTTGTCATGTGTTTTTAACAGATTTAGTAACGACATTTTTATTTCAATAAGGAAGAATGTGTGAGTAGCCCTATCAATAAAGTTAGACCTGCAAATCTGTTGTCGGTTTATTATTATTTATTTATAATATACAAACTTAATATTTATTTGTGACAAAATAATTTGGCAAATTTTTTGCAAATATTCAAATTTAGTTTCCTTGTATTCCATAAAATGCGCCACAATAACTAAGCATTATTTCAGTTATTTCTATAACGATTACGACTATGACATAATTTCGTGGTCCTTATATTGTGGTAATTTGTCACAAACTTGTGGACTAATTTGTCAATTCTGTACATATAGGTAACAATGGCTTTTAGAGACTGTTTATACATAACTTGTAAGTCTATTAGATCATGTATTATTCGTATGGTCCTCATACTCTGGTCATTTTTGTTTACTAATTTATAACAAAACTATACATATGGTTCTCAAAGATTATTTATATATGACACATATGAGACCATTTGTTTATGTAATAATTATTATAACTATTTTTTTTATCATATCTTGGTCCTCATTTGCATTTCACCCAACCCTTGTTTTTATGGCGGGTATTTTTAGAACGCTATGTAAAATTAATATTAATCTCTTGCTATTTGCATTATAATTATTACAAAGTTATTAAATTATGTATATTCTTTGTGACGCTCATTTATAATATGGCAAATAGTCATTTTTTCATTAATTTGTTATAATTAGCAGCAAAAGCCTTAGTTATAATATAGAATTTAGACTGGAATAAAAGCCGAAATTCTAGTTGTCTGACAAATTTCAATTGGTATATAATTTTGAATCTAACATCTCAAAAGATGTAAGACTACCAGTTTGTGTACTATGTATTATTTCAGTTGTTTTTTCTATACCGATTATGATTTTATAAAATTATTTCGTGGTCCTCATATTGTGGTAATTTGTCACAAACTTGTGGACTAATTTATGTCAATTCTATACATATAGGTACCTATGGCTTTCAGAGAATGTTTACACATGATCTGTAAGATCATTAGATTATGTAATAAGTATTATTTCATTTGTTATTTCTATAATAATTGCGACTTTCAGACATTATTTCCTGGTCCTCATATTGTGGTAATTTGTCACAAACTTGTGGACTAATTTATGTCAATTCTATACATATAGATAACAATGGCTTTTAGAGACTGTTTATACATGACTTGTAAGTCTATTAGATCATGTATTAAGTATTATTTAATTTGTTATTTTTATAACGATTGTGACTTTCTGACATTATTTCGTATGATCCTTATACTCTGGTCATTTTTGTTTACTAATATATATAACAATACTATACATATGGTTCTCAAAGATTATTTATATATGACACATATGAGACCATTTGTTTATGTAATAAGTATTATTGTAACTATTTCTTCCGCAACTATTGTGATTTTTAAAATATCATATCTTGGTCCTCATTTGCATTTCACCCAACCCTTGTTTTTATGGCGGGTATTTTTAAAACGCTATGTAAAATTATTATTAATCTCTTGCTCATTGCATTATAATTATAACAAAATTATTAAATTGTGTATATTCTTTGTGACGCTCATTTATAATTTGGCAAATAGTCATTTTTTCCATTAATTTGTTATAATTATCAGTAAATGTCTTAGTTATAATATAGAATTTAGACTGGAATAAAAGCCGAAATTCTAGTTGTCTCACAAATTTCAATTGGTTTATAATTTTGAATCTACCCTCTCAAAAGATGTAAGACTATCAGTTTGTGTACTATGTATTATTTCAGTTGTTTTTTCTACACCGATAATGATTTTATAAAATTATTTCGTGGTCCTCATGTTGTGGTAATTTTACACAAACTTGTGGACTAATTTATGTCAATTCTGTACATATAGGTACTTATGGCTTTTAGAGAATGTTTACACATCATCTGTAAGACCATTAGATTATGTAATAAGTATTGTTTCATTTGTTATTTCTATAATAATTGCGACTTTCAGACATTATTTCTTGGTCCTCATATTGTGGTAAATTGTCACAAACTTGTGAACTAATTTATGTCAATTCTATACGTATAGGTACCTATGGCTTTTAGAGAATGTTTACACATCATCTGTAAGACCATTAGGTTATGTAATAAGTATTATTTCATTTGTTATTTCTATAATAATTGCGACTTTCAGACATTATTTCCTGGTCCTCACATTGTGGTAATTTGTCACAAACTTGTGGACTAATTTATGTCAATTCTATACATATAGGTACCTATGGCTTTTAGAGAATGTTTACACATCATCTGTAAGACCATTAGATTATGTAATAAGTATTATTTCATTTGTTATTTCTATAATAATTGCGACTTTCAGACATTATTTCCTGGTCCTCATATTGTGGTAATTTGTTACAAACTTGTGTTCTAATTTATGTTAATTCTATACATATAGGTACCTATGGCTTTTAGAGAATGTTTACAAATGGCCTGTAATACCATTAGATTAGGTAATAAGTATTATTTCATTTGTTATTTCTATAATGATTGCGACTCTCAGACATTATTTCCTGGTCCTCATATTGTGGTAATTTGTCACAAATTTGTGGACTAATTTATGTTAATTCTATACATGTAGGTATATATGGCTTTTAGATACTGTTTATACATGACTTATAAGACTATTAGATCATGTACTAAGTATTATTTCTTTTGTTATTTCTATAACGATTGTGACGTTCTGACATTATTTCGTGGTCCTTATATTGTGGTAATTTGTCACAAACTTGTGTACTAATTTATGTCAATTCTGTACATATAGATACCTATGGCTTTTGAAGAATATAACAAACGATTGACAGAGTTAAAACACTGCTCGTCATCCCCTCCATAGTCATCTAATCACCTTTGATGCTACCACCGAATAAAATTACCAAATAGTAACTGCATTACTAATTATTAAGGAAGCATAGATAGGAAATATAAAATGTATTTAATTTGTAGCTTATTATATAATATATTTTACATTTATGTAATATGTATAAACAATATGAACTATTAAATTATAATTAAAAAAATATGATCATACAATCTAACAAAACAAACTGTTGTCAAACAAAAGGCATAAAGTAAATAATTGTATTATAATATTAAGTGAAAATAATGACGACTGAAATAATTGGAAATATACCAAAAACACTGTAATACAAGTTCCAAATACTAATAATAATTATATCCCCAGTTAACCAAGAATTGAATACCAGTAATAAAAAAGTTATGTGTCAAAACAGGATTCTTTTTTATTTTCTTAAATATGTGGTATGTGCCAGCGCTATCAACCTAAAATACGACATGTGCCCACTACATAGTATTTGGCTCATATATCCTCATGCAATGAACGAGGGATGTATGAACTATGCCATGTTATTCTTCAATAGGATGTAACTGCTGTCAAGTTATAGTGTTAGTTGCATTGAAATGCGGCACTTAGGACACCTATTGGTCAAAATGGCGCAACAGAAATGCGAAAAATAGGTGAAAAGAGTGAGCAAACTGCAAGAAAAAAACTGAAGGATGCTACCAAGGAATGTTTCATCTAATGTCAGGTTTGTTTCAAAGAAAAAACAGCCATCGGAAGAGGTAGCTATATTTTCTTGAAACAATCTATAAACGAACTAGGTACCTACCACTGATGTGCTTTACTGTAAGATGTACGGTATGCTGTGAGCAATCATGCACGTCTGTAGTGACTTTGAGGTTAGGGAACACCTCAGATGGACGGATGGACAAGATGGAAATTTTTCTTCAGGCTAATTGAAAATGCCATTATGACTGCAAAACTGTATTATTAGACCAGCGAAGGAGACACGGCACCTATGATTCCCCAGCGCAAAGTAAACGGCAGTATTCTGTATTTCATGCTGGGAATATAAACCCTTTTCTATAGAAGACTACAAGCTACAAGGCACTTATACTAAAAAGTTGAATGTCCATATGCAAATACATGTATGAATCACTGTAACAATAAAAAAGTTCTTATTTTCTTACAATGTCAGTGTATTATTTCAATCTCAAATTATTCTAATATTGTTTTGGCACTTACACCTTTTTTTTTCTGGTATTCAATTAGCTATAAATTGGTAAAACTAAAATATAAAGAAAAGCTTTCAAAGATTCTTCAGACATATCAACGATAGAAATTGTATAGTCAACCGAAGGACATTCAATGGCAATGGCATATCAACAACAATTTACAAAGACAAACTCTTTCCGTTTTACCTATAGAGTGGTGCGAAGATAGGAACAGTTTGATCTTGGTTTCTGATTGTATAATACTCCGATATTATCCAATCAAACAACAAGATCAAACTGCTTCTATTTTCACACAACTCACAATAGCTATTTGTGTATTAAAAGCGCAAAATGGAACATTCTCTTGAAAAATGTCCATATGTCCTCGAAACACACAAGATATTTTCTACAGTCGCCACAATGGGATCCTCCACCATATCAAAAGTTTATTTGTTTTAAGTACATTAAACTAGTGTAATGAAAAAGTGGATGTCCATTGGGAGCATTCACGCCAAACTTTTGCAGGTGGCAACACAACTGTTCACATAATTTATTTTATATTTCACTTTAATTTATCGTTATTTTCCATTCATCTTGAGCTATTGCTTCAATCTATGCTAAGCATTTTATACTTTCGTTTTTGTAAATGAATGCCCTATTTTATTTTCACGGCAGTACGACATTTGTTTTTATTTATTCAACGTCTTTGACTAACTACCAAACTAAATTTATTCCAGATTCTTTATCTACTTTTGATTCTAGCAGTAACCCATTTTGTGATTTTAGAAGGTAGTTAAATTTAATTACTTTTCTTTAGCTTCTTTTTAGATATTTTCTTTTCTTCATCAGAAGATCCTGAAATATACTCGTCTTCTTCACTAGATTCATCTTTACGTTTCTTTTTTTGTGTCTCGTTAAGTTTATATACTCTTTCTTGGCGTTCTGAAACTTCATAATATGGGTCAGTTGAGAAGTATAAAGCGAGGGGTTAACCACTTCGGAAGTTTGGTGTACAGCCGATGGTAGTCTCTTGGAAGTCTTATGGAAGATTTGGAAGCCGTATGGAAGTTTTGGAAGTGTTATGGAAGACTAGGAAGTTTAATGGAAGTCTTGCAAGTTTCATCGAAACCTCACGGAAGTTTTATAGAAATTTTTGGAAATTTTGCTATTTCTATGAAAGTATTAAAGCTTTTCTGACATTGGCCCCAATATCTGCTTGTCAGGGCCAGCAAAGTCACATGACTGCTTGCGCCCTATTAAATAAGAAATATTAAATATTTATTAAATTTTGTCTTTCCAGTTCTGCCATTGGCGCCAATTCAAAAAGTATACTTTTAATTTGCAACTCCGCTGAATATATACAGAAATTTGAGCCGAAAATCATTATGAGGATGATGAAAAAATGCTTAGATATTTTTTATGGCTTTTTTGTGGTGGTGGAATTAGATATTTTCAATACTTAATAATTCTCGAAATATAACAAAAACATAATATTTTTTAAATGGGGACAAATGTTAAAAATGGTCTCATCTTTTTCCTTATTTTATGTCTTGGAAGTTTTTGTGATTTTAAAATTGTACAAGATTTTTGGAATTTGTTAACCCCTCGTTCTCGTATTATAGTAATTAAAGTATCAGATATTCTTCATTAGCCTCCTCAGCAACTACATATAAATAAAAAATTATTTAATATAGAAGTAAGTTACCAACAAATGTTCATGAAAAGTAAACTACTATTTTCCTGTCGAGTTAAATAAATAGCTACTTTCTAATAATAAAGTCATGATCATATATTCAAAAACTCTTATATTTTTAGTATATTATAAAGTATACATATTAGTTGATTCACCTTCGGAAGCTACTTTATCTTTGCTTAAAACATCGTGGCAGCTACTCTCAGCATCAGATCGTGTTGCCAACGAGTTTCTTACATGATTTAAAACTAATCAGAATGGTATACATTAATATTTTCAAAAATACATTCTCATAAGTTGTGAACGTACTATACTCACTCGGTTCATTTTCAGAGTCTTCATTCGCTGGCAAGGGTGTGAGAAAAGTATCTAAATTATAGTCAGTATTATACGCAACCGGAAACAACATGTTATTAAATTCCAGAGATTCTTCATTAGCCACCTCAGCAACTACATATACATGAATAATGATTTAATATAGAAGTTACAATAATTATTTAAACAAACAAAAATACTTGATTGAATTTTAGAATAAAGTTGATCTTCAGAAGATATGGACGAAATATTACATGAATCTGAAGTGCTTGGCCACATTCTTCGGTACTTTCGATAACAGCAGTTTCCCAATTCAGTCGCGAATCTTCTTGTCCGGGTTTCAGATAACCTAAATACAAAGGTGTAACAAAATTTGTTATATATATATATATATATATATATATATATATATATATATATATATATATATATATATATAAATATTAATAAATAGAATGTAAAACAAACCTGATTAAAAAATTTGAATATCATCTAATCCTCGACCCTGATTTTTTAAAATTAAATTTTGTTTCGCTGCCAAAAGAATTTTTCCAGTTTTCGCTATTTGAACAATGTGATCTGGCAGTCGATAATATGACCTATGTATTCTTATATCATCGCCTAAACTGTTTGCTAAATCATCCATTTCGTTCTTTTTTAAATTCAAAACTTGAACTTGTGTACTTAATTGTTTGCGTAGGGCTGTTGATCGAATTATTTCCGGATTTTTAACACCTGATTCGACAGCAAGTGATCGTATAGCATCAGTTGCTCTTACAAAACTGTTATTTAATCGCCCAAATATGAATGGGTTATTTTGGTGTACACTAGCTTTAGACCTATATTTTAAAATAAGTTCTACAATTTTTATTTGGAATTTTGAAATTAAAACAGGGACACCATTACGTAATTTTCCGCGTACTTGAATACGATAGTAATTATTACAAACTTGTTTTTCAGATTCTGATAACATTCTACATAAATCAGAATCTTCTTCGATAGTGTGTCTCTTCCGAAACTCTGTAATTTTGATCATTTGCGATTTTCCTGCACGTCTTCGATTAAAAACTAATATGTTGCAGAGCACAACTTTTGATAACTTATTCCAAATATCATACGTGTATCTTTTACTTAATTTTTTAAATAAAGTTTTTTCTTCTTTATCTAAATAATCACAAAATATCTTAATTTCTTCACTTTCGGGCAATTTTACTGGCTTATTCCACTTTAATGAGTCAATTGTTTGTAGTGCTAATGCACAATACCTGAACTGAAAGAAAGTGTCGTATTTCATTTATTTTATGGTCATCGGGTACAGCTAATGCTATCAATATTTCAGCACATTTATGAATTGACGTTCTTAGCTTTAAGGCGGTTGACGGTTTTCCAAAACTTCCATTTTCAATATTTAATTCTGCTAAATTAGATACTGCTTTAAAAAAGAGATTTGCTTTTGACGCGTGAAATGTATCTTGTAATTCAGTTATGTTTTCATCTATTGCTGTCAATTCATGAACTAAACGTCCTAATTCTCTCATTCTTTGTCTTATATGATTGCTCAAATGTTGTTCTTTGCACAATTTTTAAGCCAAGTCAGAACCAAATTGCAATATTAGTTTATCTGTTTTAATAATTTCTGATATATAGTCATTTTTTGAATACGGTAACACTTTCGTTTTTAAAATATCACAGGCATCTGAATCCATGGGCAATAATGCTCGTCCAGCTTTCTGAACCCTTGATTGTTCAAAATTTGTTTGTTTTTTTGTTTACATCTACGAGAATGTAAATATAATGTGCGACGAGAATAAAAACCCATACATAATGGGCATGGTAAATAATTATTACCAGAACTTTCATTTTGCGGTCTTCTTGTTACAATTAAATTTCCGTTTTTTCTTTCATACGTTTGTTTATTATGTTGGAAATTACCTTGTTTTCTTAATTTTTCAATAATACTTAGTCTTTTGGGATCTCTAGCAGGATAACGACAAAATTCTTTTACATCTTTTTCATTTTTATGCTTTCGAATAAAATGTCTGGGTAATTTTAAAACCAATTCATTGCAATATATACAACTAGTTCTTTTATCAAATCTTTTCGGGAATATCAGAATGAAAATGAATTATGAAATGCCACAGTAAGAATTCTAAATCAAATTAGGCCAAGAATGCTGAGAAGAGTTATAGAAGGAACAGAACGAAGGGCGCAGAAGTGCGTAGAACGAAATGGTGGGTTAATAGAAAATTTATTGTAAAGTTTGTGACGAACTTTGGGTTGGGCACAAGGTATTTGGCGCAAGTTTGCCTCGGGCGCCAATCTCGGATAATCACAGTCGGGTTATGTCCAGGGTTATAAATAAAACACAGGGCTCGATGAAGATGTGGTCTTTTATTTTCACAGCCAATTTCTTACAGTCGCTTGTGGCTCACCAAAAATGACCAGACAGTTCCTGAATTATGGCCGGTGCAAGCTTAATGGTTTGTCTAATAACGGCGTTCCCTCGATCCGATGATTCCTTTCGATCTAACTTAGCCCCACCTGGGTCTAACTCCAAACCGACGCCCGGCGTCGCGACGCGGATCAGCGTTGGCGACTCGGGACACGCTCACAAGTCGACTTCCGAAGAGTAGATTTCAATTTCCCCCGAAACTCAAAAACGACGCCCGGCGTCGCGACGCGAATTAACGTTGGCGACTCGGGACACGCTCACAAGTCGACTTCCGAAGAGTAGATTTCAATTTCCCACGTAACTCAAAAACGACGCCCGGCGTCGCGACGCGAATTACCGTGGGTGACTCGGGACACGCTCACAAGTCGACTTCCGAAGAGTAGATTTCAATTTTCCCCAAAACTCAATAACGACGCCCGGCGTCACGACGCGGATCACCGTGGGTGACTCGTGACACGGGTCCAAACTTAATATCGAAATCGGTACTTTAGTACTCCAAACGGTTCTCGAGTTTTAGCCGCGAAACCAAATGATGACGTCACTGGTACGATCTCCAGTAGGCAGAGACGTTATTAACTCTACTGGGCGTCTTCCGCGATCTCGATGCTTGCCGGAGCCGACGGTCGTTGTTCTAGTCTATCCTCCGAGGTCTGATGATCTCTCCACTCTAACGAGTCGAGGTTTCTCTCCGAGGATTAGTCCTAACTCAACGAACGTTCTGAACACCCAACTTTGGGTCGCGACAAAAATCTCGCGGCAAACGTGGCGGCGTCGCGGTCCCTGGTTTAAGAATCTCCACTGAGGGTTATCGATGGTCTCTCCACTCAACGAGTCGAGGTTCTCTCGGTGGGTGACACAGGGAACGTGACGTTTTACACCCAAATATTGGGTCGCGTGGTTTAACACCGGACTACTCTACCCAGAACTTTAGTTCTGTCAAAAAAACCCGTTTTTGATCTTTCCACAAAAACAAAAATTCTTTTACCTGCAATTTCCAGCCGTTTGCTATGTTCAATTCTCTCGGCTTCTCGCTGAGGGTCGCTATCTTAGCTTAGAGCTCTCTGCGTCTCGCGGAAGAACACACTACTCTCTCGCTCTCCGCTTCTCGCGGAGGAGTACTACTCTAGAGCTCTCCGCTTCTCGCGGAGGAGCACTACTCTCTCTTTACTTGCAAATCGGCCCGGCTTTTATAGCCAAAACTTAAGAAACCAAATTAAACTTGCACCAAGTGGTCTGCAGAGCATGTGACAATGGTAATACAATGTAATATTTGGAACAAGGGTTGCTACCTAAGAGACCAGGTTTACAATAACATAATTCGCAAGCCCTTGACCTCCGAATTCCGAATAAAAGTTTTCATACTAAACTGTTTACTAGTACTAGCGCTATAATCAATTAAAGTTACGGTTTACTGATAATAAACAAAATAAGAGTGGCAAAGGTAGTTTTTCAATATTTTACCGTACTCCCTGCAAAACTGTAATAATACCCTGCTACACACAACTTTTCACAGTACTACCTCAACCAGTACTACCGATAACATTCCAAAATATACTTAAAGAATGAATGAAAAAGAAACCCTGATGAAAATAACATGAAATGCTTTGTGCGAAGCCCAGCTTCGTCACAAGTTTTTGTAAATTATTTTTGTATTTTTAAAATTATTTGTTTATTAAATAGTTATTTTCTTAAACAGCAGCCTTCGATTTACTTTTTTCAATTAGATTTTGGTATTAATAACATTTTTTGTTAATTTCTTTGTTAATTATGAAAATAAATTATTACTGTTTTATATCATTGGAAAGCTAAAAAAATTCTCTTTTCAATGGCGTAACTTTCCAATATGGCGTCCATATAAAAATTAAAACTTTGACATCAATCCTCGAAAACCAACATTGATAAAAAAAATTGAGCATCGCCAGTCGAAAGAACATAAAAAAGTGCCCTAAAGATCTCCAAACCAAAATCCAGTATAATTTCACACTTCGAAGTTATTTGCAAAAATAAAAAACTGCAAAATTTACATTTTCGCCTATATCTAGTGACCTATGCATTTTTTCGCAAATAACAAAATACCATTAAAATGGTCTCCTAATGGGGCAACTTTTGTCTAATTTAACCAACCTCGTAGCTCTTACGGTTCTCGAGATCCCAATGCATTCGTACCTTAAATGGGACACTCTGTATATATATATATATATGTCGGAGATTGTAATATCAAAGCATGTCGTAACGATCATTTAATGAATCAAGTATTACATGAATCACTTATAATCTTTTAATTGTATTGTCGTAATCGAAACGTCAAGCATTCTTGGCTACAATGCTTGGATGGAATCAGTGTGTAGCGGTGCTCAGGGTGAGTGCATGTCCGCCTCGCTGAGATCATCACGTTTATATTATCGCTGTGGTTCTGAAATAGTGTTGGTCGACATAGAGTTTGCCAGTGATACTACCCCGCGACATCAGAAGTGGGATTCGCCTGCGATCCACAATATTGTATGTGGGTTTGTGTTCTGTTGGTGAATTATAAAGTGAAGTATAGGGCCAAGCAGATTAAGATGGAAAGGCCGTCTAGCAATTTTTACAGGTTTTCATCATAGGGCATTGACCAGTAACTAGGATTCCGTCTGTGTCCCACCCAGAGAGTGGTGACGCAATTACAAGAGCTCGTTAAGTAGAACCGTGAGTAATGAGTACTGAATTTATGTTAAGGGGTCTTCCAATACTGGCAAGAGATTTTATTACAAAGCTCAAGACATCGTTGTGAGCTATGTTGGTGGCAAATGGGTTTCTGTTGTAATAAAAGCAATTCGGTCAGTTGCTTGCTGAGAAACGAGAGACGAAGTTGAGTTTGTTGTTTATGATATTGTGATGGCCGATGATCCGGATTACCGATCTCCATATATATTATTTAAGATATTATTCATTACAGTAGGTGTTCCTGGCAGTTGTTATATTTTGATTGATGTTTTGTCATTGAGCTTGTATGACGTAATAAGTATTTCATTTTTGGTAGCTTGATTCTACTCCTTTACATTGTCTGCGACGTGACAATATTATTAAACTGAATGTAGGTCAAGTAGTCACAGATCGGGAGTATCAACCAGTTTGCGATTTAGTTAGTTATTTGTGAAATAACAAACGAACTAATACAAATTCCTTAAAGCGTTTCGGTAATCGGTATGTCAAGAAAGATTGTAAAATGTTTTCATTGTACAAGTTTCGCAAACTAACAGACACTTTGAGTAGGTACACTGCAACCTTGAAGCACCTGATATATCGTTACTTACTTTTTATCCAGATATGACCGATGCGGGTGCAGAACCATGGTGTACCGAAATAGAAACTATAACATGAAAATTTCACTGGAGATCTTCAGGGGAGATAGTTAAAGGTGGAAATATGTTAGAAAACTATGCTAAAGATTAATATTTTATTAACTGCAGATAAAGTTTACTGAGCTACAAATTGTAGATAGATGATATTGCTATTATCATTATTAGGTTGAGGGCTTTAAGCGCTGGTGACTTTTGTCACCCCGACCAGTAAGATCTGCTGTAGCGTGTTTTGAATGAATGTCTGGAAGCCACTCCAAAGTTTTGATGAACTGAAATTTGGTATTTCATAGAACAATGACTAGTAAAGATACTTGTCATAATTCAAAGTCCCTTTTGTTGAGAGCTAATAGCAGTTTAACGTTTATCGTCGAGGGTGAAATGAATATCTCCAGGCTATGAATTATGGCTTTTCAAGTATCCACAGGAAGTGCCTAAGACTCACTTATACTACGGTACCCGTTTTAGCTTTGATTCACAAGTGAAAGCAGCCTGGTTATCTGACGTTAAGTAGATTGCTTCTCCTTTGAGAGCTTGTTTAAGTTTATTGAGCACACAGATTTCTTGCTTGAGATATAATGAAACCGTTGTGTATGGATTCTTTTATTTGGCAGCACGGACCAAATAAAATCGATACAGTTTCTGCTGACTCTAGTTTAGAAATATCCGTAAACCAAGACTGATAGTCTATTTGGAAGAGTGGCCTTACTACTGTCCACCGAAGGCGATTACCAAAAACTCTCTTGTGTAGCTTTTTGTTTTAGAAATTATGAGTAGCCTACGAGATCTCCAAACTTGAAGTGATTTGTCTTGCAGAGTGCAAAGACGTTGGCCCCAGAATCAATTCCATTACTGCACTTGGACAGGTATTCATAGCGCCTGTGGTATGTGATACAAAGAAAAACTATCGTTGCGCTTCCACAAAGACGCTTGTGCTGTGTTTTATTACATTTTGGCCGCTATACAAACGATGCATGAGTGATCATTGGTCCAAATACGGTGATGTATGGCCAGTGGTTCGTTTCTGCCTGCAATCTCTAGTTTTTGCTAGAAGGACAGCGGCTTGTGCCCGAGGCTGCTACGGGATTTGTTTTGATGATTTTGTTAATGTATAAATTGCATGTGGACTTTTGAATATTCAGGTTTCAGGTATCTGCGTTGACATTAAGGGTAATGTGATTGAAGTGAGAGATCGATGCATTCGATCAGTTACCGTACGATGATGCTGTTTGGGAAAAATATTGTTGACAGTGGCGGGAGAGCTGTAATTATGGACGAAGTCTGTACCAGTCTGTCTCGAAATAATAAGCCAGAATGGGCGAGCATCCTGCCCAAGATCTACGAATGAGGCGATGTGTAGCACTGATAGTGAGAGAATGTATTGGATGTACCGTGTTAGCGTGAATAATATAGCGCTGTGCAGACAGTTCAAATCTGAGTGAACTTTTATCAATTGTTCATGGTATAATTTGTATGAAGTTATTCAAGTTCCTGCACGTCCATGTTCCAAAACCCTGAGTCGTTACGGATTGAACTTTCATGAATATTGAAATTTAGGTACAAATATGGTAGTGGTTTGAAATAGTCCCTGTGTCTATTCTCAGAACATACTATATGACTTTATTAAATTTCCGGTGAGCATGATCGTAGCTATAAAACTTGGCGTTTTGGTTTTGATGAGGCTGTGGCCGATTAGGCTCCTCGTGACTGTTTTCGGGGTGACCATGCCAGTTTTGTCAAATTGTGAATTTGTTGAATGTTTAAATTGTGGCAAGCTAGATCATCCGCAGAGGAGTTGCACAGGACAGCTGGTGCCCGGACTGGAGCCTGCCACGGTTGCGAAGCCGACTGTTTTACCTGAAAAACAATTGAGCAACAGAAATCTGTCAGCCATTGGAAGCAGAGAAGTCTGACAAGACGGGACTTGCTTTTCAATTGTTTGTCTTAATGTTTGGGACGCCTAAGTGCAGCGTGATGGACGCTGGAACAAATTGCTTTAAAATATTTTGATGGTATCCAAGGATAAATTTAATTGAAGAAAGTTCATCGGATGATGGATATAAAGGAAGATAAAAAATTTGTTTCTACATCTCCTCTTGCAAACGTTTCAGTATATTATTTTACCTTCATCAAGTGCTACAATAAAAATATATGACACAAATCAACAACAATCATTTTCCAGAGTATAATCAAGCAATAATAAACAACAAGTTTAAATAAACAACAATTTTTTTTATAAAATGCCTATGAGGATTTGTAGGCCAAACGAGAAACATTATAAAAGACAGCATCACCTGTGACAGTGTAAGATCAACTGACTAAAACTTACTAACCTCCAATAAGAGCAAAAACCAACTTGTCAAAAAAATTAAACTAAAAAACACTAAGCCAAAATACAGTTAGGAAAACGAAAAAAAAAAACTATCTGTTTGAATTATTTAACAAATTTAGAACATTTTGATAGCTTTAAGCTTAAGCATGCCGAATTATTTCGATTTGGTATTACGTATTATTTACATAACACATGAATCCATGTTCTAATTTTTAAGTAGAGCGGTTCATGCGTACAATAATGAACCTTCTGGAGGTTGAGACCACAATTTAGTTAGGCTAATCAAGTGGATCGTTGAAAATCCACAGGGGTGACTAAAACTTTGAAGAGCCGACAAACTTTTATAACAAAAATGGCTAAGGAGCAATTGAGGCGTTGGTCTGGACATTGGACATTTTCGTTAAATTCTTTAGAATTATTAACCGTGATGGAAGATGACATGCTACTGGATGCCTCTGTCATGGTGTTTCGGTATGCTACTGTGATACCTCTACCGAAGGTAACATGCTAACTAGGTGCCTCTGTCGTGTGGTTTTTCGAGCTGGTTAAGCGATGACGGAATAGTGTTCCATTGCTGGGTAAGCAATGATGCTGTGGTTTTCCGAGCTGGTTAAGCGATGACGGAATAGTGTTCCATTGCTGGGTAAGCAATGGCGGTGTGGTTTTCCGAGCTGGTTAAGCGATGACGGAAGGGTGTTCCATTGCTGGGTAAGCAATGACGGTATGGTTTTCTTGCGCTGGTTAAGCGAAGATGGAATAGCGATCGATTGCTGGTTAAGCAATGATGGTCTGTCGCTGTTGGATAAGCTATAACAATGCTTGAATACTGATATTGGTAGTCATGTATTTACTGGTGAAATGTATTGTCACAGAATTATGTTTTGTTTGACGTCTTGTAAAAAAGGCGTCCATTAAATAATTTAGTGTACTATAGCTAAATTTTGAGCTTAATATAAATGTGAACAAAGTTGTAACTATTTGAGCACTTATTGGTCAGAGATAGCCGAGCGAAAATACTGTGGATAAATTCTTTGTTTTCAGATAGTTCACACGAGGACGTGTGAAACGTCAGAATGGCCGTGTCGGAGATTGTAATATCAAAGCATGTCGTAACGATCATTTAATGAATCAAGTATTACATGAATCACTTATAATCTTTTAATTGTATTGTCGTAATCGAAACGTCAAGCATTCTTGGCTACAATGCTTGGATGGAATCAGTGTGTAGCGGTGCTCAGGGTGAGTGCATGTCCGCCTCGCTGAGATCATCACGTTTATATTATCGCTGTGGTTCTGAAATAGTGTTGGTCGACATAGAGTTTGCCAGTGATACTACCCCGCGACATATATATATATATATATATATATATATATATATATATATATATATATATATATATATATATATATATATAAATCTGAGTTTTTGTGAAAACGCGATTTTAATGAATGTCTCAAATTGAAGCGGTGAGGTGTACAATGTACAAGGAAAATATATATATATCTTGTACTTTGTTTATTAAATGACTATTTACATTCTTTTTTTCATGGTTTATATTAGTATATGATAGCATATGGTATAGGGCGCGAGCAGACACGTGACTCGAGGGACCTTGACGTGCTTAGAATCAGCTTATTTGTGTGCACATGTCATTTTGACAAGAACAATGTCATGTTGACAAGACCAATGTTTTGACTTATTTTGACTTTTAATTGCTAAAATGTTATTATTTTTAATTTCAAGTGTTTTACTGCCTAAAAATTATAAAATAGTAACATTTTAGCAATTCAAAATCAAAATAATTCAAAACATTAGTGTTGTCAAATTGACAATGTTCTTGTCAAAATGACATGCGCACACAAATCAGCTGATCCCAAGCAAGTCAAGGTCGCTCGAGTCACGTGTCTGCTCGCGCCCTATAAGGGTTATTGTGTTTTAAATTTATTTTACCCTGAAAATCTTAGATTTTTCATTATTTTTCACGTATTTCTTATTTTTTGTGAGTAATTTCATTAGTTTTTTAAAATAATATTTTGTTTTACTTAAATAACTTATTTCATAACTACCCTGTTTCATAATTTAATTAATAATAAATCAGGTATAATTTAAAAAAAATATTGGAACACAAAAACCCTTACACCAATCGAAAGAGAAAAAATAAGAATTTTTTTGAATCAAAAATGAAATATAGTTTCCATTTAAGAAAATGTAAGTTTGTATTATATCTCAAAAATTTACCGATAAAAAAAAAATTTGTACGCCACTGGATAGACAATAAAAATATCTAATTTTTTATGTGAAAAATTAATTTCAAAATGTAAATATCGACCAAATTCGATTTTCCGCCATTTTCTAATAACCTATGAGAATTTTTGTCAAAACAAAAGCACATCTAAAGTGGCCCCCAAAGGCGCACCACATGTCCCATTTAACAGAAGTCATATCTCTTATAGTTTCCGAGAACCCAATGGTGGCTTTTGAAATCTGGACGCTCTGTGTACAAAAAATGATCAAGAATAAGGAGCTAATTTATCAGTAATACAAACCGTACATTCAATCTATACTTTCAAAGAGTAAAATAAAATTATATTCTTTTTAAATGGTAACCTAAATAATATATTAGCCCAATAGAGATTGTTTTTTTAATTTCAGAAATATAAAATATTGTATTGGGTTGTATAACAAGTACTTGGACAAAAATGGTATTAAAAATTAGAAATAAAATTACAGTATTGAAGAAGGCACAACTATTAATGTCACTGTTTACTGGGTTACGTTAGTATATTGTAAAATTACTAACGTAGATAGGATTTAGGAAAAGAATTCTGAAGTTTTATAAAATATTTTATTTCATAAAATAATGCTATGTGGCTATCGATTTCGTCTTATAAGACATCTTCAGGCCTACAGCTGAAAGTAAAGTTTACAATAGTATACATGCTGTTATATTATTTAAATTATGTAATATAAAAATGAAAAATTGAAAAAAAATTTTAGTTTTGAAAAGTTTTGAAATTGTCTAAGTATTATAAAAATATATCAGTTTATATAATTTTTAATATAAAATGAGGAGTTTATTAAATATAGGGCTGAAAAGCGACATTGAATTATGTTAATAATGTAAGATTGGAGATATTTTTGAAATTTTTTTAGGTTAAGTGAACGTGACAATCATAAAATTAGAAAAAAATTAATTTAAAAAAATGAAATATATATAAAAAATTGTACTAACCGTCTTGAAGTATTAGTTCGATGAAATAGACATCGTCAAATTTGTAAAACTTGTTGAATTTAAATTATTATAACAAAGATGTTTTTTTATACGTCTTCATTGAGCCAGAGAGATGGGACTCATGAGATTTTTGTGGAAAGAAGCCGGAAATTTGGTTATAAATTTAGGAAATTATTGTATTTTTATTTAGTTAATAAATGGCGGTAAACTTTTGAAAATATATTGCTCTGGAAAAATTACGTTTTCATTGAGTAAAATGTGTTTATCTTTTAAATGTTTTAATATTTCATATTTTTCTAATAAAATGAGATTTTGTAATTTAGTTTCTGTGTGTAAAAGGTGTATATTTTCTGTAGTAATTTTATGGTTTGTATTTAATAAGTGTGTGCCCATTGCAGAAGATGGGTTGTTTTTAAGGTGTTCGTTGAATCTAATTTTAATGTTTCTTCTAGTTAGACCGATATATGAATTATAGCAGTCGTTGCAATCTATTTTATATATGCCACCTTTTTCTAGATTTTCTGTTTTGGGAGTGTTATTTTTAAGAATTTTGTATAGATTCGGTTGTGATTTAGATGTTAAAATTGTGTTATGTTTTTCTGTTATTTCTGCAATGTGGTTGTGAAGATTTTTATAGTATGGGATTGAGATATAATTTCTGTTTTGTTTAATATGTTTGTATATTTTGTTATTTAATAATTTATTGTATTTTACTTTGTTGAAGACATTGTACATTAAAGAAAGTGGGAAATTATTATTTAAACCTATGGTAAAAATTGTATTGAATTCTCTATAATAATCGTTTTTATTTAAAGGTGTATTTAAGAGTCTATTAAAAAGAAAATAAAAAGCAGTTAGTTTTATTTGAGGGTTATGATATAAATTAAATGGGATTATTATATCTGTTGACGTGGGTTTTCTATATATATCGTAAGAAATCGTGTTATTTTTTTTAGTCAAAGTTAGGTCTAAAAAATTAATTTTATTTTGTTCTTCTATTTCTATTGTAAATTTAATGTTTGATAAGTTGTTTATAGTATTATGAAAAGTACGTAAATCTGTTTCGGAACCTGTCCATAAGATGAGTATATCATCTACGTATCTTTTCCAGAACAATATATTTTCACTAAGAGGTGCCTGCATAATTTTTGTTTCTAAATTATCTATGAATATGTTTGCTAATAAGCCGCTTATAGGGCTGCCCATGGGAAGTCCGTCTTCCGGTTTATAAGTTTTATTATCAAAGTTAAAGAAATTTTGTTGTGTAGCTGATTTAAATAGTTCTATCAAATTGTCGATGTCTAATTCATCCAAATTATAGTTTTCTGTGAAGTTTTGATTATTTTGTAAAATAGTTTTTAGTAAGGTTAATGTTTCTAGAGTAGGAATGAATGTGTATAGATTTACAATGTCAAATGAAGCTAAAATAAAAATGTTGTCATTGTTTTTTAAATTGTTATTTAAATTGTAGATTAAGTCTGTTGAATTTTTAATAGAATGTTTTGAATTGTATTTGAGATGTTTTGTAATAATGACATTTAAAGTTTTTGTAATTTTATTAGACTATATAAAATGGGTGTGTGTGGGTTGGATTCTAAATTTTGATATGGGAATGTGTTGAATTTAGCTAGTGTTTCTGAACATTGATTGACGGTTTTCCGTAATGATTTGTTATAATTTTTAATTGGGTTTCTAGTTAAGGAGGTTATGTTGTTATCTGAGAATTTTTTTTTAGTTTTTTCTATGTATTGTTCCGTTTCTAAAATAACTACTCCCGCGTTTTTGTCAGCTTCAGTTACAGTTAAATTATTATCCATTTTTTTTTGCTTAATTGTTTTTAAATTATTGTTAAAAGATTTAGTATTCGGGTTTCTTTTATGATTGTCACATTCACTTACCTTAAAATTTTGTAATGTTTTAGTAATATCTGTTGTAAGTTCTTGTTTTGCCGGGTGTTTTAAAATTTGTGCTTCTAAATGACATGCAATTGTTGGTAAATGTGGTTCTTTGTGTGGATGTGGTGCGAATTTAAATCCGAGGTTTAGGATATCTTCTTGTGATGCTGTAAAAGTTGTTGTGGACAGATTCGTTACGCGAGGTGGAAAGTTGCGTCTGTTGTTTGCCTGGATTTGGTTGATTGTTTGTTGTTTGTTTTCGTTGTTGTTCTTCTTCTTTTTTGCTTATTAGACGTTGTAATTTGCGGTGACGTTTTTGGTCTGTTTCGTAATATGTATAAAATATTTCTTCTTCGATTTGTTCAATCAACGTTTCGTATTCAAGTGTGTGAAGATATTGAAGAAGATGTCTGTGAAGAATCAATATCTTAAAAAATGTCTTGATAAAACAGGAAGTGCACACAATAAATAATTTTTGGTAGTCAAAATGTAGCAAAAAGATATTTTCTTATTTTTAAGGTTATTTTATTTACTCAAAGCCGTTCAAAAATACTCCGGCAAATATGGTCACGTAGCCGAACTCTAAGAAGGGGATCCACTTACTTTGTATCTTTGTTTTGGAACGCATCCTATGTAATTAACTGAGATATCTGACTTTCTACTTTTAGAAATTTGACAAGGTCTGATGACGGACCCAGCTTCGAAACCGGTACCCAATAACTCTCATAGTTTTTAATGGGGTACCGTAATGTAGTAAAATTTAAGGTAAAAAATGTTATAACATTGTGGATTGGATGCTAAACAACAACCGACAAATGAAAAAAATCAAAATATATTTTTTCTTGTGTTTATTTGGGCGCTAGAAAAGATATCACGTGGTTTGTGACGTACGAGAGACTGATTGCATTTCTAAAATATTTTGTACATATTATAACTGTACTTTTAACAGGAAGCAGGATATCTGCCATTGACGTGATATCAAATGTCTTGTTCATGTTAGTTTTATTAAATTTTTGTGTTCACAAGTTTTCTATTCTATTGTTGTTGTTTTTTAACTGAGCGAGCAAAATAGTGACACTGAAAATTGTGCAAGTTATATTTACGCTGTTCAGTTGCACACGAAGTAAGCATTTTATCTCATCTTTTATCTTTACTGATCAACTTTTGAGGGAGGATCATTTATGTGTGCAAATGAGCAATGGGGTTCTGCACTCTGATTTTTTTATTACTTTAAATGAAAGCAAATTTTGAAGCAATTCGTAGTATTAAAAAGTCTTAATTGTTTTTGTGGTTTTTAGTTTGGCCGTATTTGATTTTTAATGTCAACATGATGTCATGGCGACACCTAATGCTATATCTTTCTCTCGCACAAGCTCTATAGGGCGCGAGCAGACACGTGACTCGGGCGTCCTTGACGTACTTGGAATCAGCTTATTTGTGTGCGCATGTCGTTTTGACAAGAACAGTGTCACTTTGACAAGACCAAAATTTTGACTTATTTTGATTTTGAACTGCTTAAATGTTCTCAACAGTTCAAAATTAAGATAAGTCAAAACATTAGTCTTGTCAAAGTGACATTGTTCTTGTCAAAATGACAAGCGCACACAAATCAGCTGATTCCTAGCACGTCAAGGACGTTCGAGTCACGTGTCTGCTCGCGCCCTATAGTAGGCAGCGGGAGAAAAGTAGCACCAATGTGACCAAGATGACGTCACAGTGACACTGACAACAAAGTTCAAATATCTCGCAAAGTAATTATTAAAACATTGATTTTTTCACCTTAATCGAGTAATACTTGAAGTATAAAGTGTACATTTTATTATTTTTTATTATGGTACAGGACCCCATTACTTATTGGCAGTTGTAAACATAGATACGTATTTTCATATGAAATCTCTAAAAAAACATGATTGAAGCAAAGACCAGTTTTTTTTTAAATGTTAATTTAATTTAATAGAGAATATATAAAAAAAACTATGATTTAGTCATGTCAAATTAAAATGGAACTAAAGCACATGAAAGAATGATTTACTTAAAAATGAAATGTCACTTTCATATTTAGGCATATTTATTACTTTTATTCACAATAGACGATTGACGATTTCTGACTTTTAAAAAGTTGGGAAAGTTAGTTATTGTTAACCTCATTTTCCAAGAGGTTGGAAAGTATAGCGTGAGTATATCTGGGGTTGGAAAGTTGACACTTTCAAACCACAGCTATACTCGCGCTATACTTTCCAGCTTCGAGGCGGAAAATAGCTGCCGCCCCCCCCCCCCCGCTTTGAGAGATCAATGCGTATCAGTGATGGGTATTTGTATTCTTTACAATTTATATGATAAAAAATGGAATAAAATTGTAAATAATACAAGTACTTAATGGAATGAAATCAATATTTAAGGTTAGAAATCAAACTGACAGTTCATGTGTTATTTTATTAAAACTGGTACTTTTATTTATATCCCTATCATTGGGAGCCTAGCTGCTTAATTATGTAATACAAATACCAAATTACCTTTTAAATGTGATGAAACGAATGAATTTGTAAACAATATAAATAAAGAAGTGAAAGTCGATTCCAGAATAAACATCTATAGGTCAGGATCGTCGGAAATTGGAATAGGATCAAATAAAATACTCAACTCCTCATGTGCATACGTTTCGGTGTATATTTCACCTTCATCAGTGCTGTGAGTTGTGAATGGATACAAAATTTAGTTTCAAAATTACGTCTGACATCTTATGTTGTTTATATTTCATAAGATGTCAGACGTAATTTTGAAACTAAATTTTGTATCCATTCACAACTCACAGCATTGATGAAGGTGAAATATACACCGAAACGTATGCACATGAGGAGTTGAGTATTTTATTTGATCCTATTCCAATTTCCGACGATCCTGACCTATAAATATAAATAAATGTAGATAAATCAAAATTTATTTAAGATTAGAAATCAAACTGACAGTTCATGTGACAAACGAACAATCTCAGACCGGTGCTCCTTGCTCAGACCATTCGATTGATTCGTTTATTTATGTTAGGTTATTATTATTGAAATATCAATTATTAATTTCTTATTTCATATTGTAAATAAAATAGTATACAAATCTCGGTGAAAAGTTTCATTGTCTCAAGTTAACTATCTTTGCCCTCGACAATGAAACTTTCCACCTCGGTTAGTAATATACTATTACTTACTTTATATACCTAAATATACTCTGTTCCATTTAAGCCATTCAGCAGATGGCGCTGATATCAACGCTAGTTACAAGTAGCCAAAATTGCACTTGGTAAATGTGGCTCTTTTCTCCAATTTCAGCCAATCAGACAGTTAGAGAGTATTCCCTATTCACTACAATACTGAATGACTTAAATGGAACAAGGTATAAGTCGTCTTATTTGTGAAGTGATATTTTGTATAGTAAATTCACAAACGTTCAGATAAAAAGAATACAACATGATTTCTTAAACGTCATCAGCTCCTCCTTACGTTACATCCGGTAAAATTCAAATTCTCAATTAATATTTAAAAATTTATATCGCTCAAATTATATAAAAAAGAAATCGAAATTTTAGATTTATAATACAATAATATGTGTATGTTTCAGAAAATAAAATATATTTTATTTTATTACAATACCCCGATTTACATTTTTGTTTTAAAATTAATAGGGTAAACATTACAATTATATGAAAATTTTACTGTTGTATTTCCTTAAAAAATGTAATAAATAAATGTAAGGTGTATATTTTTAGTACTTGGAAGATAGACTGCGAATTAGTGACTCCAGAACAGTGTAAACAACTATGCCCAATATTGAACTTAGATGATATACGCGGTGGTTTATAGATTCCTGGAGACGGTGTTGCTGATCCGTATGAAACTTGCATATCGCTTCTCAAGAAATCCAAATTAGAAGGTAAATACCAGGAAATTTTTTCTTTACTTTAAGCTCTTCTCTTCCCTCTTCAAACCTTCTAAACTGCTCGAAAACTTAAGTACTAGATAGACACTCATCAACATAAACTTTCTTCTACAAATCGTACGTTTCTGTACCGAATTTGTAAAGTTTCGCCCAGAATTTCATTTTGACGCTAACTTGATTCCGACAGAGTACAAGAAAGCGGTCAAATTAAATCAAAGCCTATTGCCGAACGGCTTGCCTAATTATTTTGAAATTTTAAACGCGGATGGAGAGAAGATAAATTAATATGTAACAGCGTTCACTGTTTCTAAATTAACAGGGAAGTCGGAAAAAAAATCCCGTTATTTTATTACTACACCTCGTACAGTACTGACTAAAATGAGTAAAAAATCTTAATGAGAATGGGTCCGATCTTCAATAGTTTCCCAGATTAAGGCACGGAAAAATTAGCTATTACGGGATATTCCTCTGCTATCTTGAAAACTATAAAGGCCTAGAATAAGAAAAATTAGCGGCAGTGTAAAAATTAGTGGCATCGGCAACGTAAGAAATTTATAGTAAAAATTGTTTGCATTCACAATGAAAAATTATTGTATTATAGTTTCTAGGAATTTTGTATTATAAATTACTAGAAAGTTTATTCAGTGCAAGGTTGACAGTTAATTTTTGCGTAATGGATGATTAATATATCTTATCCATTATAAACTAAATTAATAACTGTTTTTACCTTAGTGTCATAGTTAGATGGCATCCTTCATTTAAAGGTTTTCTGTGGGATTTTTTAAATAACGGTCCTACCTAGCTCAATAGATTGTCGAAAAACTCCACATTCATTCTTGTGTAAGAAAAAAAAAACATTCCTGTGTCGGTTAGTCTCATTTCTTCCAATAAATTGTGGTAATCGCCTTGATTTTGTCTATTTCGATTTATAGGTCGAACCCACCATATTCTTCTATTTAAATATATATATATATATATATATATATATATATATATATATATATATATATATATATATATATATATACAGGCTGTTATATTTTAATGGACCCAGCAAATATCTCGCTTATTTATTAAGATGGCAATTTTTTCATATAATATGATTTATACAGGAACATGTAAGCTACTTGATGACGGATGTACATTCCCGATACCACTTCCGGTTTATGAGCAATTAATATCTACTTTGAAATTTCAAATGGAACATACTATATTTTTTTACAAATTTGAAAAGTGCATCAAATTTACTTTACAATCATGTAAAATAATCCATATGTTACATTATTAAAAATTAAAATGGCGGGCACTTTTTTATACACCTAATTGGAGAGAGAATAGTGAGCCATGACTGTGGCTTGTGTTCCTTATTCTTATTTTCATTATTATTATGACAAAAAAATATTATTTCGTTTAATAATAATAGTTACAATTGTTTTAGTTAATTGTTTTATTTCAAGCCACAGTCATGGCTCACTATTCTCTTTCCAATTAGGTGTATAAACAAGTGCCCGCCATTTTAATTTTTAATAATGTAACATATGGATTATTTTACATGATTGTAAAGCAAATTTGATGCACTTTTCAAATTTGTAAAAAAATATAGTATGTTTTATTTGAAATTTCAAAGTAGATATTAATTACTCATAAACCGGAAGTGGTATCAGGAATGTACATCCGTCATCAAGTAGCTTACATGTTCCTGTATAAATCACGTTATATGAAAAAAATTGCCAACTTAATAAATAAGCGAGATATTTATTGGGTCCATTAAAATATAACACCCTGTATGTAGCGCAAAAGCTGATGCACACATCAAAATAATCCTTTTCTTATTGCTCATTTTATAAAATGTAATCAGATGTCAGAAGTCAATAAACGTCAAAACCGTCAAAAAAATTAAGCGGTAGCGGTAGTGGCAATGTAGAAGTTTGGAGTTTGCAAACTCCTACCGCTGCCGTTGCCACTGCGCTACTACTAATTTTCTTCATTTTTGGATATGAACAAATACATTTGCAATAACGCATTCAATTATTTACCCAGGCCACTACCACAGAAATTGAAAAAAATTAATATACCTACTATTATTAACGAAAGATGACTATTAAGGTCATTTTTGAGCCATTTGATATAGGGCGCGGGCATACAGCTGTTTTAAGTGTCCTTGAAATCATATGTACTGGAGCCACATTTGTTAGTATAAGAAACTAACAATACGGACACTTAACGTAGGTTTCTTTGATGTTTCAGTCGTAAATTTTAACTAGCGGTTATGTTTTAGCCCAGATCACGTATAAACAGATATACCAGCCTTATGGAGCATATGGCTACACTCAAAGCTTAGAGAAATTAATTAAAAAAGCTAGCAATAGATGGCGCGCCAATGAAGAAATTACAAAATTGAAATAAACTATTTACGCGTCGACCTAGCAAGTTGAGACGGGGAGGGGAGTATTTATCACACCATTTCAATGTGTGAATTTCATTTCATTTCATGGTTCGATGATTATATCACTCTTGGAAACTTCCTCTTTGTTATTTCTTAACAGGAACTGGAATTAAAACTATAGATATAGTATCTCTAATCAGAGACATTATTTCTAAATTATTTCTTCATGGATTAAATCCTAAATTGGTAGTGTGTGATCAGGGATCAAGTAATAGAAAAGCAATGAAAAACTTGGAAATTACGACAGAAAAACCTTATTTCTATGTAGAAGATAAAAAAATATTTTCCATTTTCGATGTTCCTCACTTCTTTAAGAATTTTAGAAATAATCTATTATCTGCAGATTTTGAAATGGACGGAAAAAGAATAAGTTTCGGTGATATCAATAAAGTTTGTGTAATAGATAGGAAAAATGAAAAAAATAAAATGCTACCAAAAATTACCAAATCACACATTGCACGTAACACATTTACGAAAATGAATGTTAAATTATTAAGTCACTCCGTTGCAGCTGCGATAAAAACGTGCATTAGTACAGGAGAACTAAAAACCGACTTCTTCTTCCGAATTCTTAAATAATTTGTTTGACGTTCTCAACAGCAGAATACTTTTTTCAAAAAATCCATACCAGTCTGCACTTTCATACGCCAATACCACTGCAATTACAATTTTAAATGAAGCAAAATTAATTTTACCAAAATTAAAAAAACTTTCCAATAAACAAGATAAAAATCCGACAATACCGCCGTGTTTTACTGGTCTGATACAGACAGTAAATGGTATAACTGAATTGTTTAACGAAGAACATGACAAATTTAATGTACAGTTTATATTCACCAGTCGGTTAAATCAAGATTGCCTCGAAAATTTATTTTCCATATACCGTCAGAAAGGTGGCTATAACAGGAATCCTACGGCACGAACATTTAGAACTTCATTTAGATCTAACTTAATAAATTCACTAATGAAACCATCTACCAGTTCAAACTGTGAACCTGATGAAGATATGTCTTTGTTAAATTGTGATATACCAGAAATCTCATCCAGTATCGGTAATGATACTCCTATTAATTATAAAATTGAGACATTAACAGACGATTCATTGCCTGCATGTTCTGTGACATTTTCACCTGCTGAAATATCTGACCCCGTAACTACTTCTGAAGAATGTTCTGTTGTATATTTTGCAGGATATTTGGCTAAGAAGTGCATTGAAGAATTCAAATGTAATGATTGTAAACGTTATATGACAAAACAATCTGAATTAAAAAATCCCAAGGAATTGTTTATATTGCATAAAACGTACGAAAATACAAAATCAACCGATGAAGGACTATACGCTCCCGAAGATGAGTTTATCAATGTAGTGTCTCAGTGTTTAAATATTTTTGAAAAATGTTTTAGTGAAATATGTTTTCAGGGAAATGTAAAACAAAAAATATTTACCATAATAAACAATAATTTACCTAAATGGATAGATACTAATGAAAACTATAAAGAGCATATGGTTTATACTTTAGAGAAACTAATAATTTGCAAAAAAAAATACAAAGTAAAAGTAACTTTTAATAAAAGAAATACAGAAAAAGGTAAAAGCAAAACTCGTATATTGCAACATAAGTAGAAAGAACGAACATTATTTAGAATTATGAGTTCAGAATCTCTTAAAAAATTGATTTAATCTTTTATGTTTAATCCAATATGTTGTATTAGCTCTAGTTATGTAGATTATTTCAATTACAATACAATATATTTACATTTCTATACTTATGTTGAAACAATATGAACCTATTTTCTTTTCAGAATTTTTTTAGGTATATTACAATTTTCAATCAAATGGGTTTTTCTTGTGTTTAGAGTGTGTTTCTTTTTAGAAACTAGACAAAAAAATCTGATGTGGCCAGCACATTACCTTCCGTCAGTTCTATGTATTTTGTACAAATTTCATACAGAAAGTTCCTTGCTAAATATTATATTTCTTGTACTTTACCTTCCGGCAGTTGCATGTATTTTATGCAAATTCCATACAGAAAATTATTATTTTGTGACGTTTTCTACATACAGTGTAATGTATCTGCAGAAATAAAAGATTTATTATTATTATTTCTTGTAAATTACCTTAAAGCAGTTGTATGTATTTTATACAAATTACATACAGAAAGCAAAAGATCCTATATTTCCAGTAATATTATAAGACACACGCTATGTCAATTCCACTTGACACTGACATCTTTCAATAAAAATTTTCTTAATGTAGTAGCTGTTTTCATAGCTATGGCTACTTTATGAAATTTAATTTCTTTATAATTTTATAACTCTATATCCATTTAATATTAAGTATAAAATGCAGTCAAATCGTATGAAGAATAAAATATTCTTTAATATTTATAATAACATTAAATGTGAAAAAATGATATTTAACATAGATTTTTCAAGAAAAACTGTTAAAATCTTCAAATGAGGGTACTTCCGGTTGTCCAATTCTAACCAAAATCTAATCAGCTCTTCACATGGATGTAACGAAGAGAAATACGAAAGAATTATAATTTTTAGAATTGTAGTATGGCAGTTATCGTAGACGAAAATTTTGTTACACACACACACACACACACACACACAGACACACATATATACACACACACACACACACACACACACACACACACACACACACACACACACACACACACACACACACACACACACACACACACACACACACACACACACATACAGACATCATCGTAAAAATAGTAAAATCGTATTCTAGGGACCCTAAAACGTGCTTATTCATCAAAAACTCACCACCGAATTTTTTGACCAAAGACAATACCTTCCTTACCTATAGGTGACGGAAGGTAAAAAGGCTCATTTCAGGCGTCATTTTTTCTCGGCATTAAATATTAATAGTGTTATATGCATTTGTAATATTGTAATGCTCATATACAACTTTCGGTACCATCGTCTAATTATATTATTTTGCTGTAGTTTTATTGTTTTTTTAAACCTTCTATTTTCCCGAAATGTTAGGAACCAAAAATTCATACAGATTTTTTTCTATTTCAAACTAAAATTACGTTCGAAACAATATACTTACCTACAGCATGGACCGAGCGCTTTTACCGTGTAAATATTTTTGTAAAATATACTATTAATTATAGTAAATATTTAGTTACGTTATATTCTTTAATTCGCATTTTTTATATTCCTATAACTTCTTATCCATTACTTACCACTGTATTCAGAAAAGTATGTCATGAATTACGGGTTTTTCATAAATATCTCCACTTTAAAGACAATACGAACGCAACGGAGAGAGAATCTATGTGTTAACATTCAGTTAATTCAGTAACTTTATTGTGCAATAATGAAGGGTAAGCACGTAGGCGGGGAACGGTGTAGATGTAGACAGTTCGTCTGTGTGAAGAAATAAGAACTCAAACGATTCTAATTGGTCGGTTTAATTCCCACTTATTTTCTATAGCGCTCCTTGTTCATTCCTTGTCTATCATGCACACTACCGCCATCTGACAAAAGAAGGCAAAAGTTTTCTGAACAAGTGTTGGCCTCTGGTGCAGGAAGGCATTTCGGTGTAGCCTCACGCTACACGCATTTGGTAAATCTGTTTACGCTAGTATATTATAATCAATGGTTTTAGGAATACTTTTCAGCGCAAAATTCAAACGTAAAAGAATGACAGTTTGATATGAAACTATTTCTTATTAGTAATTTTAAAGCATTAAATATGTTACTTCCCCTTAAATTACAAAAATAGATAATCTGTTGTAAAATAATAAATAAAGGAGTACAAAAATATAGAAACATCATTTAGAAATTTTAATACGATATAACAAGAATGAAATATAACAGTTGAAAAGTGATTTTAGTCTTGTAAAAGGCAAATTTTTATCAATAGTAGATGATAAGATTCCAAGGAACACAAAAATAGGCAAGGTGAACAAAAGCACAAACGAGGTATGTCTTTTAAGTTTACCACATGTGTTTGACGTCACTACTTAATGATTTAATATAAGCTAATATTTTCACACTCAATTTGCAACAAAACTTTACGCTCAAAATAAATGTTTGTTGTTTAGACCTCAATGTAAGAAAGAAAACTGATTCCAGCTTTTGAATTAGCGCTAAGGAAAACTATGACAACAGATGGCGCTGGTATCGGGGCGCCAGGACAGCTGATCGCAAGGTTACAAGAAACAGCTGAGTGTCCGAGCCTTTGAGCATATTGCCTCGTACCAAGAGCACGGTTTTAACTAAAACGCTGTTTTAAGAAATGTCAAATTTAAATATTTAATATTAATAATAATAATATCAAATTCAAAGAAATATTTTTTAAAAAATCGTTCTTTAAACATAAGGTCGAAATTAAATATTGAAATTTGAATTTGACATTTCTTAAAACAGCGTTTTAGTTAAAACCGTGCTCGTAGTATGAGCCATAGTGACTAGAGACCGCCCTACGGTGTTTATTGTGATCGGAAGATATGCGGTAGGGGAGAAAATAGTAGATGGCACTTGACGGCCAACCGGTTTTACATGCATTAAATAAATAATTTAAATTTGTGAGACGAAACTTCGTCAATAATAAATATTTTTGTCTGTAAAAATATACAAGACCTTATAGGTTTGCATTATAACCAATCAAAGAGCAGAATTTATATCCCTATCGAAACCAACGCTATTTTCTCACGTGAAACGAAGTATACCTTTTCACAAAGTATGACTAATTGTTGCTTTTGAAATATGTAAATCATCTTTATTTCCAATAAATTTCAGTTGTTTTACTCATGTCATTCTTAGCAGGAAACCTAAATGTTACACTTTGTTTATTATATTATATGTATACTATTATTCACGAAAGATGACTATTCAAGGTCATTTGTTCGAAGAAAGAATACACATCACTTTACCGCAGTAGCTTAGCAACATTTTGTTTTAGAAAGAGAAAGATTATTTGATCTATGTCTATTTAACTTATGTGGTGTGACAGATATACGTAAATAGTGGCATTACTTTCTAACACACTATAAATAATAATGACGTATGTCGTAGAATTACAGATACCTAATTATCTACTACACTGCCCTCTGTGCTAATATGTAGCCAGTGGCGTTGCCGTTTAAATCAAATTATTATTCCTTGGTTTATAGTGGTCATGTTTTTGAATTTTGCAAAAACATAAGTGAAGAACATAAATCTTTCAGATAGGCATTATTTAGAATCAAACATAATTTTCAAATAAATTACTCTTATTTTTTCAGTTAAAATGTATCCATAAATATTTCATGTTGCACGCCTATGCATACGAAATACACTGAAGTTTTCTGCAAGTAATATTATATCAGACGACTTACAAATGGCCTTGAATAGTCATCTTTCGTGAATAATAGTTTATTCAAAATCTTAATTCATATTGAAATATGATATAAAGACTTAGGTTACAGTAAAATTAAAAGTGCTGACATAATCACAACAAAACGCTGCCCGCAATACACCATGATTTCCAGCCCCACAAATCCCCCCTGCCGCATATCTTCCGATCAACAAGCTATGCGTTAGGGAATTACTTCTCTAGTCAGTATATGCTCGAAGGTCCGAGCTCTATTTTACTTACAGATAACTTCACTGCATTTACTATCCATAGGCGTGCAACTCGAAATATTTATGGATAACTGAACTTTTGTGATAATCTGAAATGAACATTTTTTATAGGTGTAAAGATTGTGGAAAACTGTACAATAACGCGTATAGACCAAACTGATGGCCGCGTTACTGGCGTACAAACTGATTTGGGCCACGTGGACTGTGAGTACTTCGTCAACTGTTCTGGCTTTTGGGCGAGGGGCGTAGGCCAGCTTTCGGGGCCCTATGTCAAAGTGCCATTACATGCGGTAGAACATTACTACTTGCACACAAAGCCGGCCAGAGGATTGGACCCTACGACACCAGGTGAAATCATATTTTATTTTAACTATGTAGGATTGAACGTAATATGGTGCGTACACGACAAGCCATCTGCGGCATCAATCCACAGGTACGCGGCAGAGGAAAAGAAAGTGACGTTGGTGTTCATAATTCGTTACGGCCCGAGTCCATAGGTTCCTCAGTATTTTTTTTTAAACTGAGCAAATTATGCCCCTTAATGAAGCGTATATTTTTGGTCGTAAATTAAAAAATATTATTTTCTAGGAATTTTTCATTGCATTTAAGGGTAAATATCAGTGGCGTTTAATTTGTTTCTACGCCAAGGCGAGCGCTAGTGAGCCCCGAATTTGATGATTTAAACTCAGATGGCAAAACAGAAAGTTTTGTTTATTTTAGCTGCACCATCTATACCAGAATAGTCGCACTTTTCTTCAAGATTAGATAGAAAATTTCTGCATTTTATTTTAAAATTAAATATTGACATACTTATATTAGAACAAAAATAATTTCATTTATTGAAAATAATAAAATATTGCCAGGAAAGTATATTATTTGGGAATATCAATTAGGTAAATAGAAATAAATAAACTGCGAATATTTATTTATAGTCTGCTGTATTTATCTCTTTTGAAATAATTCTGTAAAACATGTTACATTTCTAATATTTGCACCGTCTAGTAGAAAAAAATATTTAAGTTGAATCAAATATATTTAAAAAAATTATAACCGTGAAAATTTTTTTTTCTACTTTTGCTTCAACAAATCTCCATTTTTTTGTCATACCAGTAAGCTTATAATTGTAACTGTTGTTTTTTTAATATTTCGATATATTTATGCACCTTTTTCTAAAAAAAATATTGTAACCTGAAAGACTGATGCCCGGTTTCATGAAAGCATGTTAAATGAATGATTAATTAATTACCTTGATAACTGTAATTACTAGTTAAAGTACTTGTGTATTTTGTGAAATAAATCCATTTATTAACTTGAGTTGATTTTGGAGGTATTATTTACCATTCCATAAATAGCATTTATTAAAAAGTCAATTACTTGAACAATAACAATTAATTGACATTGAAATTTAATAACAAATTGTCATATGTAGATATTTCAATATTCAATTAATTGGCTTGTCAAAATTTAACCAATCAAATTTTAGTGATTAAATTAACATTCCGTTGAAGCTAATCATCTATCAAACAAAAAATAGTATTTACCAGAAAATCATTTTATGAAAAATAAACATATTTTACCTCCGTATAGAATAATTTTCAATGAAGAAAATATTGAAACATTTTCTCCCTAAAAAATACGAAATGACTGTATGAAAAGGCTATCAATTTTGGAAAAAATACTAATGTCAACGATTTTGTAGACACAAAATTAATTGAAAAATCTGGCACGCTGTGTCGTTGAGTTTTTTTTGAGTTGAATGGTATCCATTTTCATTTAACATTGCTTATTTCAATATTTCCCAAGTAAAGACATCCGTTTATTATTTTCCGAAAACTGAAATATTAAAAAATCAATGGAAAATCGATTTAAAAATGAAGAACATGTCACCATTCAATAACGTTTATTCACAATAATTTTTGCCTTGAAATTTAATTCCATGTAAGTATTGATATAAATTTATGCTTCATTACATTATTAGATTGTTTTTATAGTCATTAGGAGAAAAACATTTAAAAAAATGCTATTCCATGCCAAAAATTACCAGAACGTCTGGTACAGAGAAGAAAAATAGAGAGGTTACTTGCCTGTAAGTAGTAGTAGTAGTAATTATTATTCTTTAACATTATAAATTATAACTACATTTATTGTATATTATTTATAGGAAAGATAGAGAAGAAGAAACGATAAAATGCCAGAAGAAAGATAACCACAAATTTGTATATCATTTTACCTTTATACACTGCTTCTCCTTCGGTTATAGGCCGCACAGCACCTTTTAAGTAAATATATACATCTGTCATTGTAATAAACAGTCTGAATTTAATCAAAAATAATAGAATATTTCCTAAAACAAAGCATCAAACTGCAACGACTGCAAGTGTAAAATTCAATGTTTTCCCTATAAGTCTGTCTGTAGTGCTGCCATCTCTTGGAAGTGGTTTTCCCGAATATCCATTTAATATGAAGTATAAAATGCATTCAAATCGTATAGAGAATAAAATATTCTTTAATATTTATAATTACATTAACTATGAAAAAATGATATTTAACATCGTTTTTTCAAGATAAACTGTTAAAATCTTCAAATGAGGGTACTTCCGGTTGACCAATTATAACTAAAATCTAATCAGCTCTTCACATAAATGTAACGAAGAGGAATACGAAAAAATTATAATTTTTGGAATTGTAGTATTAGAGTTATCGCATTAGAAAATTTGGCCACACACAGACACACACACACACACACACACACACACACACACACACACACACACACATATATATATACATACATACATACATACATACATACACACACACGCACGCACGCACGCACACACACCCAGCAGATATTTAAAAAAATCTTTCTTGTGTTAAAAACCTACCTATATTAAGTTCGATTCTCGTGTTCATTTTGGGACAAATTTTATTTTATTATTACAGAATATATATTTTTGTTGTAAATTTGATTGTATTACATGTTGTTATAAATTTTTTCCTTAAAAGAAACGTGTTTACTATCAACCAGTTTCATTCTAAATTTTTTCTAAATAGGGAATTTTTAGAGAAATTTCAATGTAACTTTTACGGAAATATTTTTTTCCCACCTGGCAACATTGCGCTAGACTTTATTTTGAAAATTAGCTATTGAAAATATTTTAATTTCACTTTTTCACTGGTGTTTTAATTTATTAATAGTTGGTATGGACATATTAAGGCTGAAATCAATGACAGCCAAAAACACGCAACAGCCTGAAAAACACACATGATTATACTTTTAACGTGTGGGGACCAAAATAAATAAAGTTTTTCTTCTATTTTAAGAGGTTAAGCGCCATGGCGGTCACCGGTGTCCGCTATGCCTCAAGCCAATTGGGCCATGGCGGACACCACTGTCCGCCTGCCGTGTTCTGTTTTGCCGATCCTGCCTGGCCAAGCAGACACTTTCTTATGAGATTCAATGTGGTACTGTGTCCGCTGTGGCCCTGCAGAATTAAATGATGGTATCAGGTTGTTTGTAGCAATAATTTTAGGGCAAAACATTGTTTTATTTCGAAAAATCATAACAAACAAATGAAAACAAAATAAATGGGAACTCTTTACATTCAGCAACATGATGTAGCTAAAAAAATTGGTAATATATAAAGGAATATAAATGTACATTTGAAATATAACAAAAATTGTTTATTTTTTTAATGAAAATTATTGAAACCTTCAAGAGTCGAGACATATTGAGGGATTGCCATCGCATTGTATGCAGTATATAATGACGATCATATTTTTCTCGAATGGCCGTCCAGTATAGCACTTTTGGTGTTAATGTCCTTTACAGTACCGCTGAGCGAACTCTAGAGCCAGGGCGGACACTGGTGTCCGACTCCCTTTTTTGGTTTCAAATTAATCTAAACTGCGAAAATTATATAAACTAGGTTTAAGAGACAGAAATATCACAATTTGTCAAAAAAAAAACAGCGTGGTCCACAGAGAAAGTTTAAATATTATTGGCGCTTGTTCTGTTAAGAAAAATATAGCTTTTTGCAAGTTAATATTCTGCTATAATATTATTTATATCTAAACAAATGTGGATTGATATTTATGATTTAAAAATTACGTATACAAAATTACAGATGAAGTTTATAATGTTTTATTTATTGTCCATGTATGTTTAATAATAACAAAAGCAAGAACAATACTGTATTATTTATTATATATTACATAAATACTAAAATTGAAATTAATTTTAAAATTGAATAGTACGGGCCTGACCTGTGATGTGAACAACGTCAATGTCAGGTTTTTCATCAACCACTTCCACAAGTATTAAATACTAGGGCTGTCAATGAAATCCGGATATCCGGATATTCGGATTTTTATTTTTAAAATATCCGTTTTTTCTCTATCCGGATACACCGGATATCCGAATATCCGGATTTTTCAATCCGGATAACCGAGTATCCGGATATTTCAATCCGGATAACCGAGTATATGGAATTTTCAATCCTGAAAATCGGATAACTGAATATCCTGATTTTTCAATCCGGGAAAGGATAACCGTACATCCGAATTATTCTGTGTGGTTATAATTTATAATAATGATTACTAATTTTTAGTTGGTGGATGTTTTCTGCGAAAAAAGTGCCTGTAGAATGTGCAAATTAGAAACTTGTAATAATTAAAAAAAAAAGTTATAAGTGAAAAACTAAATCGGCCAAAATTTGATTTTTCGCTTTATCTAGTCAACTATGTATTTTTTCGGGAAAACAAATACATCATTAAAGTGGCCTACCAATGCGACAACTTTGCTCCAATTTAACCGACTTCGTATCTCTTACGGTTTCAGAGATCCCAATGGTTAGACTCGAAAAACTGGCACCCTGTAATACATATTTTGGCCAACCTATTCAAGGAACTGTAATAGAAATACGTAAATTAAATACTTAAATAGGCACTAAATAAAATCATGTTATTACTTATATTTTTTCCAATGATTACCTTTGTTCTTGTTGATCTACAAAATTACGTATAAGTAATAGGTATGCATATAGTTAATATTTGTAAGTTGTAACTTATATTGTATTAGAACCTAGGGGTATTTGGTTTTTACCTTTTAACAATATGGCTTATATGAATTTATGTTATCGGTTTTCCGGATATATCCATTATCGGTTTTCCGGAATTATTCGGATACCGGTTTATCCGGATATTCGGTTATCCGGATACCGGTCTATCCGTATTTCAAACCGGATACCGGTTTTTTCGGATACCGGATACCCACTTATCCGGATATCCGGATTGGTATTTTTACGGATATTGACAGCCCTATTAAATACGTAATATTGGTTATTCTTGTTACATGTCGATTTCTCTTACGCCTACTTCTTAGTCAACCTTGATGACGTCCCCGCGTTGCGGTCGTCTTCGTCATCTTGACCCACTCAGCTAGTTCATTCTCAAGGCCAGGTGAACGACCTCCACCGACGCTTGTGCAAAGATTTAACGTGTTTTTTTGGTAAAGGATTGCAAAATCTTCATTTTTCAAGGCTTCTTGGTTAGCAGCCTGTGGAGTTGTACGTACAATTTTGGTGTCGCTGAAGTTACCGTTTTATCGTTTTTCGAAATATTATCCTCGTGTGAGGGAATTTTTGTACGGCAACTAATTTTCGGGAACAGAGTGGTTCCTCCGTGTATTCGGGATTTAATACACACAGTCCTGCAACTGAATGTACTATTTAGCCGCATTTTAACTAAGGCTTTTTATTTCTAGTTTTATTTTCAAGTTACGTCTTTGACGTTACCGTCTTGTCACGTTCACGTGTACATTTATCGATTTTATTCTCGCTACATCTATCGTGACGTCACCCCATCGGTTGAGACGTTATTTATCGATCACGAGCTGTACATCACGTATCGAACCTCAAGGTTGATTGTTCAGCTTTCGTTGATGAAATACCTGTGCTGTTTGACGCCTACGACTGATTATCTGGAAGTTACCACCACCTCGTGCAACCTGGTTTGGCTATCTGCACACACCTCGTCTGCGATTGGAGCTCTTGGTGTCATCTGTCGTCTCCACACCCACAGCCAGCCGTGTCAACCCAGCGACCAGATAAGAGTCTTTTAACTTTATTATTCCATGCTATTTATTGGGACAACGGCTTCCCTGTTGTTCAACTCATTTATTTCAAACGCACTGTCATATTTCATAACCTGCATTCATGTTTATTATGTAATGTCAAAATCGATTATCTATATTAGTTGTACTTACGCTTTATATAATTGTTCAACGTACACCATTGTTTACCAAGCCGATTCGCGGTCGACTTGTATATTTAATTCATTTGTAAACTGGAGTACGAATCTGCGAACGACTTCGTTTAGGTTAGAATACCGTTCAAGTTGTTTATTTACTGCGATTGACGCGCATTCTTTGGCCAAAGACGCACACATCAACGCCCGCGCCATTTTGGAAATATTAGTTACCTTTCGTCAATACCAACCGCTCGCAGGCACGCACGATCAGTGTTGGTTTGTTACTAAATTATTTGAATGTTCCCGCGAACCGGACTTAAGGTTTTTTTATGTTTGTAGAAGTACGGCTATTAAATATTCGTTTTATTTTACGTACAGAGTTTATATTCGAAGTATATTCCCCTATTATCATTACCGTTAACATCACTATATTTCCTTATTGCCGCATTTTCCCAGTTCCGTGCCGTGTGTCGAAACACGCCCGGTTGAGAGGGGCTGAATTTTATTTCGACTGGCGCCCTCTCCCTCTTCTTTATGTAAAACTCACCCCTAATCTACCACTGAGTTACGCCGCTCTCACCATTACTTTCACGGGTTTAAAATCTGGGCATAGTAGCAAGATTTTTCGTATCGTCCATAAATTAACGTTGTCGCCCAGTTTTATAGTTTTTGTATTTGTATCGTTTACCATAATTATTATCCACTCAGGGCAATTGCGGGTAATATTCTTAAGGTGAAATGATACCCCAGCGCGCGAAATTAAAAATTAGTAAAATGGTTTTTCATTTTTTATTTAACATTTTGTAATGTAATATGATTTCTTCGTATACACAAATAAAAAGGGTAAAATTTTCCATGAAAGCAAAATAGTTTCGGTAATATTTGTATGTATTTATACACCCAAAATAATATTTTAAATATTATTTTGAATATATTGCCAGTTCAAAACCTACAATTTTGATTAAATTTGCATTAAATATTTATAACAGGGTAAGGAATAAAATATGTCAAAATTAAGAAAAATGATTTTCGAGAACAATTTTAAATATCCAAAAAACCTACTTTTTTCATACATTTTAATGTTTTTCTTCTATACTAAACCTACAATTTTGTTCATACTTTAATATGTTTTGAAGAATATTATTATACATAACATATAAAAAAAATCAAAAATCAAATTTCGGGAACATACTTAAAAAAAATAAAATGTTAAATTTTATTTATTTTCTCAAGTCTGTGAAATTCTATTCCTAAAATTTGTTTAGTATTGCTTACTATACACATTTTTGTATTTCTTAGGCAAGTATTTTAAATATTTATCGTTTAATATAGAAGATATTGATAATTAAAACACATTCGGTAAGTATTTTCGTCAAATATCAGGAAGTGGCGCTATGAGTAGACCTAGCGGTGCATAGATGAACTATAATGAAATCGGTGACTCCATGGAAAATAGAAAAATTGAAGTGAATAAGTACATATGTTTAATTTAGTTTTATATATTAAATTAATACGGCGATATTTTAACTTAAAAATTAGAAGTAGGTAATTTTTTTAGAAATTTCCAAACAAATTACGTTTACGCACTAGTCATTGGTATTGTTAGTGTTACTATGAATACAAAAAAAATTATAAATAGTTCCCAATAATTATTTTCATTAAAATGTAAAATTTTATTAATTATTAAATTTAAATTGTAGGTATAGGCTCGTATATGCTTACTTCGGGTTTGTGCTTTATCTAATCATGGAAAAATTACAAATTTATATTAATAAAGTTGATTTGTAAATATATCAATAATGACGGCTTGTGGGTCGGATAACAGAGTAGGCGACACAACAAGCAATAACAAAAAATTGAAGGGACAAATGCGTACAGCAAGTATATACGGAGTGTCTACTTTTTGTTAAAATTTTAATTTGGCGATATCGCTTGATCTATCAATTTTATAAAAAATGTGTAATGGAGAAAAATGTTCAGAATGAAAATGTGCATCGATGAGTATCAAATTTGTTGTTAAATTGTTTCTTATGTATGAGTTACAAGCAAAAGAAAATGCACGATTTAAGGAAATTATCAAAGTGCCTTGAAAAATAAGACAATAATATATATTTGGTGTTTCTGACATATATTACATTTGATATTGTTATTATTAGAATTTGTGATTAATTTTTTACTTCTAGATTAAATCTTCCTATTATTCTAATAATAATAAAATTTAAAAAATGTCAGATATATCAGAAACAACAAACATTTGTATATTATTAGGAGAAGAAGACATATACTAATTTTTCTTCAAGTGTTTCAAATAAGTTTTGACATTTTTCTGAAATTATTTTAATTGTAGAATTTGCAATATCAGCCAAAGCTAGCTGTGTACAGGCTGTCTCATTTTCGATGTTTTTTTGAGGTATCTCGGGCAAAATTAATGATAGAGGAAAACCGTTTGCACATTCCATGGTCAACTTTTTGAGAAAAGTTTAATAGTCACCACAGGAATTTTCGAACTTCTTTTGTTTCTGAGCTACAGGCAAAAACTCGTTTCCGCTCATTTTGAAAATATATCATATCTTCTTTATTATGATAGAGCAAAATTGTTATTACAAAATTTTTACCGTTTTATAGGTTGAATAAAATGGCGTAATTAGATTTTTTTAAAACTTAATAATTCTCGAGATATAACACAAACTTATGATTTTTTTAAATGGGAACCTATTTTGAAAGTAGTCTCGCCTTTTTCCTTATTTTATAAGCTTTTTAATGATATATAACAAGTCTATATTCTTTTGTTTCAAACTTGAATAAGAGATGAATTATTAATTTATTGGGGTGAAAAAAATTAAAATTATTAAGAAAGAAATGAAGAAATCTTTTACAGATCATTACTTGCATATTCCTAATAGTACAGGGTGGGGCAGAAAAACCTATCCGATTTCAAATCCCTTTTTCCCAGAAGAGGGAGCAGGTAGAGTAGTGGGGTAAAAACCGTTAGAAAGCCGGTTTTATGCCATTTGTCAGTAGTCAACATGCCTTGGTCTGGTGAACATCGTGCTTTTGTTATTGAGCGGTTTATCGAATGCGGCGGTTCGATAATTGCTACACAACGTGCTTTTCGAATTCATTTCGGACTCGGGCGTCATGATCCTGTTCCACATCACGCTACGATTAAAGTGTGGGTGTCAAATTTTAGACAGACGAGTTCAGCATTGAAAAAGAAGTCGCCTGGACGTCCCAGGACAGCAACAGGACCTGAAAACGTGGCCAATGTGAGAGCCGCGATTGAACGTTCCCCGCGTCGTTCGGCGCGAAAACATTCGCTCGCTTTGGCGATTTCCAACCGCAGTATTCGGCGCATTTTGCACCGGGACCTCAAAATGCATCCCTACAAAATGGTTGTTGCACAGGAATTAAGTGAAAGGGATTTTGAAACCCGTACGAACCTGTGTCGCGATCTCCGAGAACTCCCAAACGACGATGTTGTGCTCTTCACGGACGAAGCCCATTTTCACCTTTGTGGTGCCGTTAACAGGCAGAATTTTCGATATTGGAGTGACGAAAATCCTCGAGAAATCCATCAGGAACCCCTCCATAGCCCAAAAGTGACTGTGTGGTGTGCTCTTTCCCGCCTAGGCGTCTGGGGGCCTTACTTTTTTGAAGAAAATGGGCAAACCGTAACGGTCAACAGCGAGCGCTATTGTTTCATGCTGGAAAATTTTCTTAGACCCAAAATGGAAGAAAATGGCGTGGAAAATGTGTGGTTTCAACAGGATGGTGCAACCGCCCACACATCGCGACGATCAATGGACATTCTCAGGGAACTGTTTCCCGGTCGCCTCATTTCCCTGAGAGGTGATCTTGGCTGGCCGCCGCGCTCACCGGATCTCACTCCATGTGACTTCTTCCTTTGGGGTTACCTCAAATCGAAGGTTTACCAGCATCGACCAAGGACCCTTCTTGCTTTACGAAGGGAAATTGCTCGGGCAATTGAAGAAATTCCTGTGGAAATGACGGTGAAAGTCATGGAAAGCTACCGCGAGCGCCTAAATCAGTGTATCCGCTCCCAAGGACGACATTTGAGTGATGTGCTTTTCAAAACTTAAATTTAAAAATGGCATAAAATTTGCGATATGTTAATAAAAAAAAATTTTGACAAGTTCAGTGGTTTTAATTTTATAACGTTTTGAAATCGGATAGGTTTTTCTGCCCCACCCTGTATTTGTCTCAGTTTTACTCATTTTTTCAATTTATTTACTTCAGAAGCATATTAAACCATTTTTTTCGGATTGTGTCAAAGCTAACTGTAACGTAGATAAATAGTAATTTAACTAACCCGAAAATAATTGGTTAAGAATAATTTTGAGAACTTAACTGATAGATATAGAATCAAAATAAACAAATGATGATTTGTAATAAATTTTTTCATTTGTTTTTTATCATTTCCAATATTTTCACCTCAATAAATTAATAATTCGTCATTTATTATTGTTTAAAACAAAAGAATGTAGACTTGTTATATAACATTGAAAAGCTTATAAAATAAGGAAAAAGGCGAAAATATTTTCAACATAGGTTCCCATTTAAAAAAACATAAGTTTGTGTTATATCTCGAGAATTATTAAGTTTTCAAATAATCTATTTACTTTATTTTATTCTATTTAAAAAACGGTAAAAATTTTGTGAAAACAATTTTTCTCTAAATATCATAATAAATAAGATATGATAGATTTTCAAAATGAGCGAAAAGCGAGTTTTTGCCTGTAGCTCAGAAACAAAAGAAGATAAAAAATTCCTGTGGTGACTATTAAACTTTCCTCGAAAAGTTGACCCTGGAATGTGCAAACGGTTTTGCTCTATCATTACTATTACCCGAGATATCAATTTTCAATATGATCTGTGTTGCTGTGCTGTAGCGGCTGCCGCCACCAGCGGTGAATAAACACGCTAACATTTTTTTACTAGTACAATAATAACAACATTTTTGTACTAGTATTACAATGAATATCTTCTATAGTGTGTGTACAGTAGCATATGAATATAGTAATACGCTTAAAGAAAAAAAATTATTGTCTTATTTGTCATGGTACTCTAATAATTGCTTTAATTCGCATATTTTCTTTTGCTTCTAACTTGTACATACGAAATAATTTAACAACAAACTGGATACTCATCCATGCACAAATTTTAACATTAAATTTCCTGTTCGAGAAAAAAAGTAGACACCCGTTATGTTTCAATTAATATTGGATATTAAGTAATTATTTCTCTAATGATAATAGCAATAATAATGAAAGTGCTAATCATCTGTCTCATACTCAGCATTGCATTTCTGAGGCAAAGCTACGGACGAGTACGGCGTAAGGCTAAGGCTAGAGCAGGGAGCCAGGGACGAACGATATGCTACCTGCTCCCAGTCCTATACGCAGGGCACGTGTTTGGATCTATGGGGCAGGGGTCAAGGGGTGCGACTGTACAGCTGTGCTGCACAGGCGAAAGTACATTTTCTTTTGTAGCTTGTATAAATAAATAAAATAGAAATTTTATATGCTACTTTTCTAAAATTGATTTTAACATACATAATATTAAGATACTAGACAAAAAATAAATACCAGTATTTTTTTTCAATCGATTAATTATTTGTAGTTTATGTTTTTAGTTTCAGTTTATGAGAAAACAATTATTATTAAAAATTTGGGGAAGGGATATGTAGACTGAGGAAAATTGATAGTTATAGCCACCTGTCGCCTTGCCACATGCCACAACATAATCACGACGCTGGTCTATAACTACCTTCTTCCATCCCAGTCTATCTGTCTTCTTCCACGATCCTACCATGATAGCGTCACATATCCCATCTCCAAAATATTATATTGACTAATTACAATACTATTATAAACCAATGTTTAGTTAGTTTTTTTTATTATAATAATGGGAGTAATGAGACGCTAGTATTAGCAAATCTGGCCATGTTTTTGCACATTGGCACACAGAATTATAAAACCATTTTTACATTTTTTAAAAATTGTTTAATCAATTAATAACAATCAACAAAAACCAAGAAAAGACTAGTACGAGAGCGTATAGAATAATAAGATAAAACAAAACGAACAACAAACCAAAGACATAAGCAAAAATATGTGTAAAAAGCAGGAATCAAAAACCAATATTGTACTCGATAATAGACAAACCCTAAATATAACGGTAGAAGAGTTTATGTATGGAATAGAATTATTTATTTCATAATAAATGTATCAATAATTGCAAGAATATAACACAAACTAAACCATATGATCAGGATAGTGCAACTAGGAATGCGCACGATACATCGATGTTTGAGAAAAATCGATGTTTAGCTTTCGATATTCTATCTTTTTCGATAATATCGATCGACATAGATATTTGTTTTCGATATTTGCTCTCGATGTTTTCAAAAATGCATTCCTAATATTTTAAGAATTGTTAATCATAGACACGCTACTCTCCTGTGTCCTTCCTTTACTTACGTATGTTTCGTCACAGTTTATATGATGTCTACCCTAGCTTGGAGAAAATACTTCCACCATTACTGAGTATGCAAAGAAATAAAATAAAAGGGAAATAGTTATCAAAATATTTATTTCTGTATAGTTGCGATTCAGATGTGTTTTAAATTCAGTGGTTAGTGATTACATTTGATTTTTAATAAAATAAGTTTATAGATTTGTACCGACATTGTTGTTTTTTTTTTAATTGTAAAATATGAAAGCATGATAATAATAATAACTTTATTTTTTATTTGGTCTAAAGATTCCTCTTTTACAAAATATGAAAGCATATTTACTTTATTTTATTTTCAAGAGTGAAAAGTCGGAAATCAGTTCATATTGTTTGTAAATATCGATGTTTTAAAATACCATATTTTTGATCCGATATTTATACAACATCCATTTTTGTTCAAGTGCAACTTGAATTTTATCCCACAGCGCAGTTACTCTAACGGCCTGCCGCTATGACAGACAGAGGGAATAACATACATTCTTGTTATCTCCAATGATCTCGATGTGAGCAACGGCTAGGAGCGGGCAGGCGAGCGGCATTAGGTGCAGATGTGTTGTGTGATTGTATGCTTTTCGATTCTAATTACGCACTTTGTTTTTTAAATATATGTTCTCTTGAAGCTTAAACTATTTATGCTATGTTTCTAAAATTTATATTTATTATTATTATTATAAAGTAAAAGGACAAAAAATATTTTTCATCTTGGTATTTAGTGTTGCCGCAAGACCAAGACCAGTCTTGGCCTTGTCTCGTCTCGTCTTGGTCTTGTCGAGACAAGACCATAATTTTAGTCTCGACTGAAAAGTCGAGACGAGACCAGTATCGAGTCTTGTCGAGAAAGTCTTGAAGTCTCGACAAGACTCTCGACTTCAGTTTGTAGGTATTTTTTGGAATATATTTACTAGAAGTGCTTCACAACTCAAGAGTAACGCTATAAATATTGTTTCAGAATTAGTAAAAAGAAGAGAGATATGAATTTTTAAAAATTTATAATTATGTATTTTCATTGTGTTCCTGAAACATTAATTTATGTGAATATAAAAATTTGAATATTTTATTAGAAATTCACAAACTGGGTTTGAAACTTGGCTTAAATAGTAAATATTGCAAAATAAGCATAGTACTCCTATTTATGATCTATACGTAAAGAAATAAATGAGCATTAATTCCATAGATTTTGGTATATAATAGAATAAATAATTAAACAGTTAAATCGGGGAGATGAACTGACTTGTAGAGACCTAAAGAAAACATATTGTAGGGATGTACGAATTCGTAGAAAACTTAAGAGAAAGCGGATTTTTTGGAGCCTGAGATTACCAAGGTCACTGCAAGGGATGTTGTATAAAAAATATACGTGACTTTGACAATGAAAAGAAATATTGGGGAATGGAAAATAAGGACAGCGACACGCATTTTATTTACAACTAACTATTTACACTAATAACAACAATAATAATACCTATATACAATATATTACAGTGGGTTAGAGCACCCACACCGTTATTATTAAAGACGCTGGTCGACCGGTCGGGGAAAGTGCCCTGACAAATCTGGCTACGGCCCTGATTCCAATAAAACTAAATGTGACTTTCTTTTTAATTATCCGAAAACCCTGCCCCAGTATTAAGATTACCTCTTAAAAAAAATTCTGAGGATATACACATTTCGCTGTGCTGATTCTCAATCGAAAAGAATTTTTCCAAAATTTGGAAAATTATTTCTTGTTATGTATTCAATTCTTGCAGTGTTCTTTTAGTGCGCCACTGCCGACATGAAATTTGTATTAAAAATAATGAATTATCTAATAACGTACCTAACTGACGTTGAATAGAAAATAAATTCGTAATTATTTTTAATACATATTTCATGTTGACCAGTGGCACTAAAAGTGTACACTTGCAGAATTAAATAAGAAATAAACATTAACCATAAACACCCAGCTATAATAACTATAAACAATTGAGTTATTTTCTAATATTCTTATTATATGCGAATTCTTTTATATAGGTATGCTATATATTTACAGAACTGGCCACAGAATTTGTTTAAAAATTTACATATAGTTTAACAAAATCCGTAGAAATCGGTTTTAAACATTTACAATAACCAGTCAGCTATAATAATTATAAACAATTAAGTTATTTTCTAATATTCTTATTATACGCGAACGCGAATTCTTTTATATATGCTATATATTTACAGAACTGGCCACAGAATTTGTTTAAAATTTTACATATAGTTTAACAAAATCCGTAGAAATCGGTTTTAAACATTTACAATAACCATTCAGCTATAATAATTATAAACAATTAAGTTATTTTCTAATATTCTTATTATACGCGAACGCGAATTCTTTTATAAAGGTATGCTATATATTTACAGAACTGGCCACAGAATTTGTTTAAAAATTTACATATAGTTTAACAAAATCCGTAGAAATCGGTTTTAAACATTTACAATAACCATTCAGCTATAATAATTATAAACAATTATGTTATTTTCTAATATTCTTATTATACGCGAACGCGAATTCTTTTATATATGCTATATATTTACAGAACTGGCCACAGAATTTGTATAAAAATTTACATATAGTTTAACAAAATCCGTAGAAATCGGTTTTAAACATTTACAGTAACCATTCAGCTATAATAATTATAAACAATTAAGTTATTTTCTAATATTCTTATTATAGGCGAACGCGAATTCTTTTATATATGCTATATTTACAGAACTGGCCACAGAATTTGTTTAAAAATTTACATATAGTTTAACAAAATCCGTAGAAACCGGTTTTAAACATTTACAATAACCATTCAGCTATAATAATTATAAACAATAAAGTTATTTTCTAATATTCTCATTATACGCGAACGCGAATTATTTTATATAGGTATGCTATATATTTACAGAACTGGCCACAGAATTTGTTTAAAAATTTACATATAGTTTAACAAAATCCGTAGAAATCGGTTTTAAACATTAACCATAAACACCCAGCTATAATAACTATAAACAATTGAGTTATTTTCTAATATTCTTATTATACGCGCACGCGAATTCTTTTATATAGGTATGCTATATATTTACAGAACTGGCCACAGAATTTGTTTAAAAATTTACATATAGTTTAACAAAATCCGTAGAAATCGGTTTTAAACATTTACAATAACCAGTCAGCTATAATAATTATAAACAATTAAGTTATTTTCTAATATTCTTATTATACGCGAACGCGAATTCTTTTATATATGCTATATATTTACAGAACTGGCCACAGAATTTGTTTAAAAATTTACATATAGTTTAACAAAATCCGTAGAAATCGGTTTTAAACATTTACAATAACCATTCAGCTATAATAATTATAAACAATTAAGTTATTTTCTAATATTCTTATTATACGCGAACGCGAATTCTTTTATATAGGTATGCTATATATTTAAAGAACTGGCCACAGAATTTGTTTAAAAATTTACATATAGTTTAACAAAATCCGTAGAAATCGGTTTTAAACATTTACAATAACCATTCAGCTATAATAATTATAAACAATTAAGTTATTTTCTAATATTCTTATTATACGCGAACGCGAATTCTTTTATATATGCTATATATTTACAGAGCTGGCCACAGAATTTGTTTAAAAATTTACATATAGTTTAAGAAAATCCGTAGAAATCGGTTTTAAACATTTACAATAACCATTCAGCTATAATAATTATAAACAATTAAGTTATTTTCTAATATTCTTATTATACGCGAACGCGAATTCTTTTATATATGCTATATATTTACAGAACTGGCCACAGAATTTGTTTAAAAATTTACATATAGTTTAACAAAATCCGTAGAAATCGGTTTTAAACATTTACAATAACCATTCAGCTATAATAATTATAAACAATTAAGTTATTTTCTAATATTCTTATTATACGCGAACGCGAATTCTTTTATATACTCTATATATTTACAGAACTGGCCACAGAATTTTTTTAAAAATTTACATATAATTTAACAAAATCCGTAGAAATCGGTTTTAAACATTTACAATAACCATTCAGCTATAATAATTATAAACAATTAAGTTATTTTCTAATATTCTTATTATACGCGAACGCGAATTCTTTTATATAGGTATGCTATATATTTACAGAACTGGCCACAGAATTTGTTTAAAAATTTACATATAGTTTAACAAAATCCGTAGAAATCGGTTTTAAACACTTACAATAACCATTCAGCTATAATAATTATAAACAATTAAGTTATTTTCTAATATTCTTATTATACGCGAACGCGAATTCTTTTATATATGCTATATATTTACAGAACTGGCCACAGAATTTGTTTAAAAATTTACATATAGTTTAAGAAAATCCGTAGAAATCGGTTTTAAACATTTACAATAACCATTCAGCTATAATAATTATAAACAATTAAATTATTTTCTAATATTCTTATTATACGCGAACGCGAATTCCTTTATATATGCTATATATTTACAGAACTGGCCACAGAATTTGTTTAAAAATTTACATATAGTTTAACAAAATCCGTAGAAATCGGTTTTAAACATTTACAATAACCATTCAGCTATAATAATTATAAACAATTAAGTTATTTTCTAATATTCTTATTATACGCGAACGCGAATTCTTTTATATACTCTATATATTTACAGAACTGGCCACAGAATTTTTTTAAAAATTTACTTATAATTTAACAAAATCCGTAGAAATCGGTTTTAAACATTTACAATAACCATTCAGCTATAACAATTATAAACAATTAAGTTATTTTCTAATATTCTTATTATACGCGAACGCGAATTCTTTTATATAGGTATGCTATATATTTACAGAACTGGCCACAGAATTTGTTTAAAAATTTACATATAGTTTAACAAAATCCGTAGAAATCGGTTTTAAACATTTACAATAACCATTCAGCTATAATAATTATAAACAATTAAGTTATTTTCTAATATTCTTATTATACGCGAACACGAATTTTTTTTATATATGCTATATATTTACAGAACTGGCCACAGAATTTGTTTAAAAATTTACATATAATTTAACAAAATCCGTAGAAATCGGTTTTAAACATTTACAATAACCATTCAGCTATAATAATTATAAACAATTAAGTTATTTTCTAATATTCTTATTATACGCGAACGCGAATTCTTTTATATAGGTATGCTATATATTTACAGAACTGGCCACAGAATTTGTTTAAAAATTTACATATAGTTTAACAAAATCCGTAGAAATCGGTTTTAAACATTTACAATAACCATTCAGCTATAATAATTATAAACAATTAAGTTATTTTCTAATATTCTTATTATACGCGAACGCGAATTCTTTTATATAGGTATGCTATATATTTACAGAACTGGCCACAGAATTTGTTTAAAAATTTACATATAGTTTAACAAAATCCGTAGAAATCGGTTTTAAACATTTACAATAACCATTCAGCTATAATAATTATAAACAATTAAGTTATTTTCTAATATTCTTATTATACGCGAACGCGAATTCTTTTATATATGCTATATATTTACAGAACTGGCCACAGAATTTGTATAAAAATTTACATATAGTTTAACAAAATCCGTAGAAATCGGTTTTAAACATTTACAATAACCATTCAGCTATAATAATTATAAACAATTAAGTTATTTTCTAATATTCTTATTATACGCGAACGCGAATTCTTTTATATATGCTATATATTTACAGAACTGGCCACAGAATTTGTTTAAAAATTTACATATAGTTTAACAAAATCCGTAGAAATCGGTTCTAAACATTTACAATAACCATTCAGCTATAATAATTATAAACAATTAAGTTATTTTCTAATATTCTTATTATACGCGAACGCGAATTCTTTTATATATGCTATATATTTACAGAGCTGGCCACAGAATTTGTTTAAAAATTTACATATAGTTTAACAAAATCCGTAGAAATCGGTTTTAAACATTTACAATAACCATTCAGCTATAATAATTATAAACAATTAAGTTATTTTCTAATATTCTTATTATACGCGAACGCGAATTCTTTTATATATGCTATATATTTACAGAACTGGCCACAGAATTTGTTTAAAAATTTACATATAGTTTAACAAAATCCGTAGAAATCGGTTCTAAACATTTACAATAACCATTCAGCTATAATAATTATAAACAATTAAGTTATTTTCTAATATTCTTATTATACGCGAACGCGAATTCTTTTATATATGCTATATATTTACAGAACTGGCCACAGAATTTGTATAAAAATTTACATATAGTTTAACAAAATCCGTAGAAATCGGTTTTAAACATTTACAATAACCATTCAGCTATAATAATTATAAACAATTAAGTTATTTTCTAATATTGTTATTATACGCGAACGCGAATTCTTTTATATAGGTATGCTATATATTAGCAGAACTGGCCACAGAATTTGTTTAAAAATTTACATATATTTTAACAAAATCCGTAGAAATCGGTTTTAAACATTTACAATAACCATTCAGCTATAATAATTATAAACAATTAAGTTATTTTCTAATATTCTTATTATACGCGAACGCGAATTCTTTTATATATGCTATATATTTACAGAACTGGCCACAGAATTTGTTTAAAAATTTAAATATAGTTTAAGAAAATCCGTAGAAATCGGTTTTAAACATTTACAATAACCATTCAGCTATAATAATTATAAACTATTAAGTTATTTTCTAATATTCTTATTATACGCGAACGCGAATTCTTTTATATATGCTATAAATTTACAGAACTGGCCACAGAATTTGTTTAAAAATTTACATATAGTTTAACAAAATCCGTAGAAATCGGTTTTAAACATTTACAATAACCATTCAGCTATAATAATTATAAACAATTAAGTTATTTTCTAATATTCTTATTATACGCGAACGCGAATTCTTTTATATATGCTATATATTTACAGAACTGGCCACAGAATTTGTTTAAAAATTTACATATAATTTAACAAAATCCGTAGAAATCGGTTTTAAACATTTACAATAACCATTCAGCTATAATAATTATAAACAATTTAGTTATTTTCTAATATTCTTATTATACGCGAACGCGAATTCTTTTATATAGGTATGCTATATATTTACAGAACTGGCCACAGAATTTGTTTAAAAATTTACATATAGTTTAACAAAATCCGTAGAAATCGGTTTTAAACATTTACAATAACCATTCAGCTATAATAATTATAAACAATTAAGTTATTTTCTAATATTCTTATTATACGCGAACGCGAATTCTTTTATGTAGGTATGCTATATATTTACAGAACTGGCCACAGAATTTGTTTAAAAATTTACATATAATTTAACAAAATCCGTAGATATCGGTTTTAAACATTTACAATAACCATTCAGCTATAATAATTATAAACAATTAAGTTATTTTCTAATATTCTTATTATACGCGAACGCGAATTCTTTTATATATGCTATATATTTACAGAATTGGCCACAGAATTTGTTTAAAAATTTACATATATTTTAACAAATTCCGTAGAAATCGGTTTTAAACATTTACAATAACCATTCAGCTATAATAATTATAAACAATTATGTTATTTTCTAATATTCTTATTATACGCGAACGCGAATTCTTTTATATATGCTATATATTTACAGAACTGGCCACAGAATTTGTATAAAAATTTACATATAGTTTAACAAAATCCGTAGAAATCGGTTTTAAACATTTACAATAACCATTCAGCTATAATAATTATAAACAATTAAGTTATTTTCTAATATTCTTATTATAGGCGAACGCGAATTCTTTTATATATGCTATATTTACAGAACTGGCCACAGAATTTGTTTAAAAATTTACATATAGTTTAACAAAATCCGTAGAAACCGGTTTTAAACATTTACAATAACCATTCAGCTTTAATAATTATAAACAATTAAGTTATTTTCTAATATTCTTATTATACGCGAACGCGAATTCTTTTATATAGGTATGCTATATATTTACAGAACTGGCCACAGAATTTGTTTAAAAATTTACATATAGTTTAACAAAATCCGTAGAAATCGGTTTTAAACATTAACCATAAACACCCAGCTATAATAACTATAAACAATTGAGTTATTTTCTAATATTCTTATTATACGCGAATTCTTTTATATAGGTATGCTATATATTTACAGAACTGGCCACAGAATTTGTTTAAAAATTTACATATAGTTTAACAAAATCCGTAGAAATCGGTTTTAAACATTTACAATAACCAGTCAGCTATAATAATTATAAACAATTAAGTTATTTTCTAATATTCTTATTATACGCGAACGCGAATTCTTTTATATATGCTATATATTTACAGAACTGGCCACAGAATTTGTTTAAAAATTTACATATAGTTTAACAAAATCCGTAGAAATCGGTTTTAAACATTTAAAATAACCATTCAGCTATAATAATTATAAACAATTAAGTTATTTTCTAATATTCTTATTATACGCGAACGCGAATTCTTTTATAAAGGTATGCTATATATTTACAGAACTGGCCACAGAATTTGTTTAAAAATTTACATATAGTTTAACAAAATCCGTAGAAATCGGTTTTAAACATTTACAATAACCATTCAGCTATAATAATTATAAACAATTAAGTTATTTTCTAATATTCTTATTATACGCGAACGCGAATTCTTTATATATATTCTATATATTTACAGAACTGGCCACAGAATCTGTTTAAAAATTTACACATAGTTTATCAAAATCCGTAGAAACCGGTTTTAAACATTTACAATAACCAGTCAGCTATAATAATTATAAACAATTAAGTTATTTTCTAATATTCTTATTATACGCGAACGCGAATTCTTTTATAAAGGTATGCTATATATTTACAGAACTGGCCACAGAATTTGTTTAAAAATTTACATATAGTTTAACAAAATCCGTAGAAATCGGTATTAAACATTTACAATAACCAGTCAGCTATAATAATTATAAACAATTAAGTTATTTTCTAATATTCTTATTATACGCGAACGCGAATTCTTTTATATATGCTATATATTTACAGAACTGGCCACAGAATTTGTTTAAAAATTTACATATAGTTTAACAAAATCCGTAGAAATCGGTTTTAAACATTTACAATAACCATTCAGCTATAATAATTATAAACAATTAAGTTATTTTCTAATATTCTTATTATACGCGAACGCGAATTCTTTATATATATTCTATATATTTACAGAACTGGCCACAGAATCTGTTTAAAATTTACACATAGTTTATCAAAATCCGTAGAAATCGGTTTTAAACTTTTACAATAACCATTCAGCTATAATAATTATAAACAATTAAGTTATTTTCTAATATTCTTATTATACGCGAACGCGAATTCTTTTATAAAGGTATGCTATATATTTACAGAACTGGCCACAGAATTTGTTTAAAAATTTACATATAGTTTAACAAAATCCGTAGAAATCGGTTTTAAACATTTACAATAACCATTCAGCTATAATAATTATAAACAATTAAGTTATTTTCTAATATTCTTATTATACGCGAACGCGAATTCTTTTATATATGCTATATATTTACAGAACTGGCCACAGAATTTGTTTAAAAATTTACATATAGTTTAAGAAAATCCGTAGAAATCGGTTTTACACATTTACAATAACCATTCAGCTATAATAATTATAAACTATTAAGTTATTTTCTAATATTCTTATTATACGCGAACGCGAATTCTTTTATATATGCTATATATTTACAGAACTGGCCACAGAATTTGTTTAAAAATTTACATATAGTTTAACAAAATCCGTAGAAATCGGTTTTAAACATTTAAAATAACCATTCAGCTATAATAATTATAAACAATTAAGTTATTTTCTAATATTCTTATTATACGCGAACGCGAATTCTTTTATAAAGGTATGCTATATATTTACAGAACTGGCCACAGAATTTGTTTAAAAATTTACATATAGTTTAACAAAATCCGTAGAAATCGGTTTTAAACATTTACAATAACCATTCAGCTATAATAATTATAAACAATTAAGTTATTTTCTAATATTCTTATTATACGCGAACGCGAATTCTTTATATATATTCTATATATTTACAGAACTGGCCACAGAATCTGTTTAAAAATTTACACATAGTTTATCAAAATCCGTAGAAACCGGTTTTAAACATTTACAATAACCAGTCAGCTATAATAATTATAAACAATTAAGTTATTTTCTAATATTCTTATTATACGCGAACGCGAATTCTTTTATAAAGGTATGCTATATATTTACAGAACTGGCCACAGAATTTGTTTAAAAATTTACATATAGTTTAACAAAATCCGTAGAAATCGGTATTAAACATTTACAATAACCAGTCAGCTATAATAATTATAAACAATTAAGTTATTTTCTAATATTCTTATTATACGCGAACGCGAATTCTTTTATATATGCTATATATTTACAGAACTGGCCACAGAATTTGTTTAAAAATTTACATATAGTTTAACAAAATCCGTAGAAATCGGTTTTAAACATTTACAATAACCATTCAGCTATAATAATTATAAACAATTAAGTTATTTTCTAATATTCTTATTATACGCGAACGCGAATTCTTTATATATATTCTATATATTTACAGAACTGGCCACAGAATCTGTTTAAAATTTACACATAGTTTATCAAAATCCGTAGAAATCGGTTTTAAACTTTTACAATAACCATTCAGCTATAATAATTATAAACAATTAAGTTATTTTCTAATATTCTTATTATACGCGAACGCGAATTCTTTTATAAAGGTATGCTATATATTTACAGAACTGGCCACAGAATTTGTTTAAAAATTTACATATAGTTTAACAAAATCCGTAGAAATCGGTTTTAAACATTTACAATAACCAGTCAGCTATAATAAATAAAAACAATTAAGTTATTTTCTAATATTCTTATTATACGCGAACGCGAATTCTTTTATATATGCTATATATTTACAGAACTGGCCACAGAATTTGTTTAAAAATTTACATATAGTTTAACAAAATCCGTAGAAATCGGTTTTAAACATTTACAATAACCATTCAGCTATAATAATTATAAACAATTAAGTTATTTTCTAATATTCTTATTATAGGCGAACGCGAATTCTTTTATATATGCTATATTTACAGAACTGGCCACAGAATTTGTTTAAAAATTTACATATAGTTTAACAAAATCCGTAGAAACTGGTTTTAAACATTTACAATAACCATTCAGCTATAATAATTATAAACAATTAAGTTATTTTCTAATATTCTTATTATACGCGAACGCGAATTCTTTTATATAGGTATGCTATATATTTACAGAACTGGCCACAGAATTTGTTTAAAAATTTACATATAGTTTAACAAAATCCGTAGAAATCGGTTTTAAACATTAACCATAAACACCCAGCTATAATAACTATAAACAATTGAGTTATTTTCTAATATTCTTATTATATGCGAATTCTTTTATATAGGTATGCTTTATATTTACAGAACTGGCCACAGAATTTGTTTAAAAATTTACATATAGTTTAACAAAATCCGTAGAAATCGGTTTTAAACATTTACAATAACCAGTCAGCTATAATAATTATAAACAATTAAGTTATTTTCTAATATTCTTATTATACGCGAACGCGAATTCTTTTATATATGCTATATATTTACAGAACTGGCCACAGAATTTGTTTAAAAATTTACATATAGTTTAACAAAATCCGTAGAAATCGGTTTTAAACATTTACAATAACCATTCAGCTATAATAATTATAAACAATTAAGTTATTTTCTAATATTCTTATTATACGCGAACGCGAATTCTTTTATAAAGGTATGCTATATATTTACAGAACTGGCCACAGAATTTGTTTAAAAATTTACATATAGTTTAACAAAATCCGTAGAAATCGGTTTTAAACATTTACAATAACCATTCAGCTATAATAATTATAAACAATTAAGTTATTTTCTAATATTCTTATTATACGCGAACGCGAATTCTTTATATATATTCTATATATTTACAGAACTGGCCACAGAATCTGTTTAAAAATTTACACATAGTTTATCAAAATCCGTAGAAATCGGTTTTAAACATTTACAATAACCATTCAGCTATAATAATTATAAACAATTAAGTTATTTTCTAATATTCTTATTATACGCGAACGCGAATTCTTTTATAAAGGTATGCTATATATTTACAGAACTGGCCACAGAATTTGTTTAAAAATTTACATATAGTTTAACAAAATCCGTAGAAATCGGTTTTAAACATTAACCATAAACACCCAGCTATAATAACTATAAACAATTGAGTTATATTCTAACATTCATGTTATACACGAACGCGAACTAGAAATCGGTTTTAAACATTTACAATAACCATTCAGCTATAATAATTATAAACAATTAAGTTATTTTCTAATATTCTTATTATACGCGAACGCGAATTCTTTTATAAAGGTATGCTATATATTTACAGAACTGGCCACAGAATTTGTTTAAAAATTTACATATAGTTTAACATAATCCGTAGAAATCGGTTTTAAACATTTACAATAACCAGTCAGCTATAATAATTATAAACAATTAAGTTATTTTCTAATATTCTTATTATACGCGAACGCGAATTCTTTTATAAAGGTATGCTATATATTTACAGAACTGGCCACAGAATTTGTTTAAAAATTTACATATAGTTTAACAAAATCCGTAGAAATCGGTTTTAAACATTTACAATAACCATTCAGCTATAATAATTATAAACAATTAAGTTATTTTCTAATATTCTTATTATACGCGAACGCGAATTCTTTTATATATGCTATATTTACAGAACTGGCCACAGAATTTGTTTAAAAATTTACATATAATTTAACAAAATCCGTAGAAATCGGTTTTAAAAATTGACCATAAAGACCCAGCTATAATAACTATAAACAATTGAGTTATATTCTAATAATTATATTATACACGAACGCGAATTCTTTTTATATATGCTATATTTACAGAACTAGCCAGAGAATTTGTTTAAAAATTTACACATAGTTTAACAAAATCGCGAACGCGAATTCTTTTATATATGCTATATATTTACAGAACTGGCCACAGAATTTGTTTAAAATTTTACATATAGTTTAACAAAATCCGTAGAAACCGGTTTTAAACATTTACAATAACCATTCAGCTATAATAATTATAAACAATTAAGTTTTTTCTAATATTCTTATTATACGCGAACGAGAATTCTTTTATATATTCTACATATTTACAGAACTGGCCACAGAATTTGTTTAAAAATTTACATATAGTTTAACAAAATCCGTAGAAACCGGTTTTAAACATTTACAATAACCATTCAGCTATAATAATTATAAACAATTAAGTTATTTTCTAATATTCTTATTATACGCGAACGCGAATTCTTTTATATAGGTATGCTATATATTTACAGAACTGGCCACAGAATTTGTTTAAAAATTTACATATAGTTTAACAAAATCCGTAGAAATCGGTTTTAAAAATTAACCATAAAGACCCAGCTATAATAACTATAAACAATTGAGTTATATTCTAATATTCATATTTTACACGAACGCGAATTCTTTTTATATATGCTATATTTACAGAACTAGCCAGAGAATTTGTTTAAAAATTTACATATAGTTTAACAAAATCCGTAGAAATCGGTTTTAAACATTTACAATAACCATTCAGCTATAATAATTATAAACAATTTAGTTATTTTCTAATATTCTTATTATACGCGAACGCGAATTCTTTTATATATGCTATATATTTACAGAACTGGCCACAGAATTTGTTTAAAAATTTACATATAGTTTAACAAAATCCGTAGAAATCGGTTTTAAAAATTAACCATAAAGACCCAGCTATAATAACTATAAACAATTGAGTTATATTCTAATATTCATATTTTACACGAACGCGAATTCTTTTTATATATGCTATATTTACAGAACTAGCCAGAGAATTTGTTTAAAAATTTACATATAGTTTAACAAAATCCGTAGAAATCGGTTTTAAACATTTACAATAACCATTCAGCTATAATAATTATAAACAATTTAGTTATTTTCTAATATTCTTATTATACGCGAACGCGAATTCTTTTATATATGCTATATATTTACAGAACTGGCCACAGAATTTGTTTAAAAATTTACATATAGTTTAACAAAATCCGTAGAAATCGGTTTTAAACATTTACAATAACCATTCAGCTATAATCATTATAAACAATTAAGTTATTTTCTAATATTCTTATTATACGCGAACGCGAATTCTTTCTATATATGCTATATATTTACAGAACTGGCCACAGAATTTGTTTAAAAATTTACACATAGTTTAACAAAATCCGTAGAAATCGGTTTTAAACATTTACAATAACCATTCAGCTATAATAATTATAAACAATTAAGTTATTTTTTAATATTCTTATTATACGCGAACGCGAATTCTTTTATATAGGTATGCTATATATTTACAGAACTGGCCACAGTATTTGTTTAAAAATTTACATATAGTTTAACAAAATCCGTAGAAATCGGTTTTAAACATTTACAATAACCATTCAGCTATAATAATTATAAACAATTAAGTTATTTTCTAATATTCTTATTATACGCGAACGCGAATTCTTTTATATACTCTATATATTTACAGAACTGGCCACAGAATTTTTTTAAAAATTTACATATAATTTAACAAAATCCGTAGAAATCGGTTTTAAACATTTACAATAACCATTCAGCTATAATAATTATAAACAATTAAGTTATTTTCTAATATTCTTATTATACGCGAACGCGAATTCTTTTATATAGGTATGCTATATATTTACAGAACTGGCCACAGAATTTGTTTAAAAATTTACATATAGTTTAACAAAATCCGTAGAAATCGGTTTTAAACACTTACAATAACCATTCAGCTATAATAATTATAAACAATTAAGTTATTTTCTAATATTCTTATTATACGCGAACGCGAATTCTTTTATATATGCTATATATTTACAGAACTGGCCACAGAATTTGTTTAAAAATTTACATATAGTTTAAGAAAATCCGTAGAAATCGGTTTTAAACATTTACAATAACCATTCAGCTATAATAATTATAAACAATTAAATTATTTTCTAATATTCTTATTATACGCGAACGCGAATTCTTTTATATATGCTATATATTTACAGAACTGGCCACAGAATTTGTTTAAAAATTTACATATAGTTTAACAAAATCCGTAGAAATCGGTTTTAAACATTTACAATAACCATTCAGCTATAATAATTATAAACAATTAAGTTATTTTCTAATATTCTTATTATACGCGAACGCGAATTCTTTTATATACTCTATATATTTACAGAACTGGCCACAGAATTTTTTTAAAAATTTACTTATAATTTAACAAAATCCGTAGAAATCGGTTTTAAACATTTACAATAACCATTCAGCTATAATAATTATAAACAATTAAGTTATTTTCTAATATTCTTATTATACGCGAACGCGAATTCTTTTATATATGCTATATATTTACAGAACTGGCCAAAGAATTTGTTTAAAAATTTACATATAGTTTAAGAAAATCCGTAGAAATCGGTTTTAAACATTTACAATAACCATTCAGCTATAATAATTATAAACAATTAAGTTATTTTCTAATATTCTTATTATACGCGAACACGAATTTTTTTTATATATGCTATATATTTACAGAACTGGCCACAGAATTTGTTTAAAAATTTACATATAATTTAACAAAATCCGTAGAAATCGGTTTTAAACATTTACAATAACCATTCAGCTATAATAATTATAAACAATTAAGTTATTTTCTAATATTCTTATTATACGCGAACGCGAATTCTTTTATATAGGTATGCTATATATTTACAGAACTGGCCACAGAATTTGTTTAAAAATTTACATATAGTTTAACAAAATCCGTAGAAATCGGTTTTAAACATTTACAATAACCATTCAGCTATAATAATTATAAACAATTAAGTTATTTTCTAATATTCTTATTATACGCGAACGCGAATTCTTTTATATAGGTATGCTATATATTTACAGAACTGGCCACAGAATTTGTTTAAAAATTTACATATAGTTTAACAAAATCCGTAGAAATCGGTTTTAAACATTTACAATAACCATTCAGCTATAATAATTATAAACAATTAAGTTATTTTCTAATATTTTTATTATACGCGAACGCGAATTCTTTTATATATGCTATATATTTACAGAACTGGCCACAGAATTTGTTTAAAAATTTACATATAGTTTAACAAAATCCGTAGAAATCGGTTCTAAACATTTACAATAACCATTCAGCTATAATAATTATAAACAATTAAGTTATTTTCTAATATTCTTATTATACGCGAACGCGAATTCTTTTATATATGCTATATATTTACAGAACTGGCCACAGAATTTGTATAAAAATTTACATATAGTTTAACAAAATCCGTAGAAATCGGTTTTAAACATTTACAATAACCATTCAGCTATAATAATTATAAACAATTAAGTTATTTTCTAATATTCTTATTATACGCGAACGCGAATTCTTTTATATAGGTATGCTATATATTAGCAGAACTGGCCACAGAATTTGTTTAAAAATTTACATATATTTTAACAAAATCCGTAGAAATCGGTTTTAAACATTTACAATAACCATTCAGCTATAATAATTATAAACAATTAAGTTATTTTCTAATATTCTTATTATACGCGAACGCGAATTCTTTTATATATGCTATATATTTACAGAACTGGCCACAGAATTTGTTTAAAAATTTACATATAGTTTAAGAAAATCCGTAGAAATCGGTTTTACACATTTACAATAACCATTCAGCTATAATAATTATAAACTATTAAGTTATTTTCTAATATTCTTATTATACGCGAACGCGAATTCTTTTATATATGCTATATATTTACAGAACTGGCCACAGAATTTGTTTAAAAATTTACATATAGTTTAACAAAATCCGTAGAAATCGGTTTTAAACATATACAATAACCATTCAGCTATAATAATTATAAACAATTAAGTTATTTTCTAATATTCTTATTATACGCGAACGCGAATTCTTTTATATATGCTATATATTTACAGAACTGGCCACAGAATTTGTTTAAAAATTTACATATAATTTAACAAAATCCGTAGAAATCGGTTTTAAACATTTACAATAACCATTCAGCTATAATAATTATAAACAATTAAGTTATTTTCTAATATTCTTATTATACGCGAACGCGAATTCTTTTATATATGCTATATATTTACAGAACTGGCCACAGAATTTGTATAAAAATTTACATATAGTTTAACAAAATCCGTAGAAATCGGTTTTAAACATTTACAATAACCATTCAGCTATAATAATTATAAACAATTAAGTTATTTTCTAATATTCTTATTATACGCGAACGCGAATTCTTTTATATAGGTATGCTATATATTAGCAGAACTGGCCACAGAATTTGTTTAAAAATTTACATATATTTTAACAAAATCCGTAGAAATCGGTTTTAAACATTTACAATAACCATTCAGCTATAATAATTATAAACAATTAAGTTATTTTCTAATATTCTTATTATACGCGAACGCGAATTCTTTTATATATGCTATATATTTACAGAACTGGCCACAGAATTTGTTTAAAAATTTACATATAGTTTAACAAAATCCGTAGAAATCGGTTCTAAACATTTACAATAACCATTCAGCTATAATAATTATAAACAATTAAGTTATTTTCTAATATTCTTATTATACGCGAACGCGAATTCTTTTATATATGCTATATATTTACAGAACTGGCCACAGAATTTGTATAAAAATTTACATATAGTTTAACAAAATCCGTAGAAATCGGTTTTAAACATTTACAATAACCATTCAGCTATAATAATTATAAACAATTAAGTTATTTTCTAATATTCTTATTATACGCGAACGCGAATTCTTTTATATAGGTATGCTATATATTAGCAGAACTGGCCACAGAATTTGTTTAAAAATTTACATATATTTTAACAAAATCCGTAGAAATCGGTTTTAAACATTTACAATAACCATTCAGCTATAATAATTATAAACAATTAAGTTATTTTCTAATATTCTTATTATACGCGAACGCGAATTCTTTTATATATGCTATATATTTACAGAACTGGCCACAGAATTTGTTTAAAAATTTACATATAATTTAACAAAATCCGTAGAAATCGGTTTTAAACATTTACAATAACCATTCAGCTATAATAATTATAAACAATTAAGTTATTTTCTAATATTCTTATTATACGCGAACGCGAATTCTTTTATATATGCTATATATTTACAGAACTGGCCACAGAATTTGTTTAAAAATTTACATATAATTTAACAAAATCCGTAGAAATCGGTTTTAAACATTTACAATAACCATTCAGCTATAATAATTATAAACAATTAAGTTATTTTCTAATATTCTTATTATACGCGAACGCGAATTCTTTTATATATGCTATATATTTACAGAACTGGCCACAGAATTTGTTTAAAAATTTACATATAGTTTAACAAAATCCGTAGAAATCGGTTCTAAACATTTACAATAACCATTCAGCTATAATAATTATAAACAATTAAGTTATTTTCTAATATTCTTATTATACGCGAACGCGAATTCTTTTATATATGCTATATATTTACAGAACTGGCCACAGAATTTGTATAAAAATTTACATATAGTTTAACAAAATCCGTAGAAATCGGTTTTAAACATTTACAATAACCATTCAGCTATAATAATTATAAACAATTAAGTTATTTTCTAATATTCTTATTATACGCGAACGCGAATTCTTTTATATAGGTATGCTATATATTAGCAGAACTGGCCACAGAATTTGTTTAAAAATTTACATATATTTTAACAAAATCCGTAGAAATCGGTTTTAAACATTTACAATAACCATTCAGCTATAATAATTATAAACAATTAAGTTATTTTCTAATATTCTTATTATACGCGAACGCGAATTCTTTTATATATGCTATATATTTACAGAACTGGCCACAGAATTTGTTTAAAAATTTACATATAATTTAACAAAATCCGTAGAAATCGGTTTTAAACATTTACAATAACCATTCAGCTATAATAATTATAAACAATTAAGTTATTTTCTAATATTCTTATTATACGCGAACGCGAATTCTTTTATATATGCTATATATTTACAGAACTGGCCACAGAATTTGTATAAAAATTTACATATAGTTTAACAAAATCCGTAGAAATCGGTTTTAAACATTTACAATAACCATTCAGCTATAATAATTATAAACAATTAAGTTATTTTCTAATATTCTTATTATACGCGAACGCGAATTCTTTTATATAGGTATGCTATATATTAGCAGAACTGGCCACAGAATTTGTTTAAAAATTTACATATATTTTAACAAAATCCGTAGAAATCGGTTTTAAACATTTACAATAACCATTCAGCTATAATAATTATAAACTATTAAGTTATTTTCTAATATTCTTATTATACGCGAACGCGAATTCTTTTATATATGCTATATATTTACAGAACTGGCCACAGAATTTGTTTAAAAATTTACATATAGTTTAACAAAATCCGTAGAAATCGGTTCTAAACATTTACAATAACCATTCAGCTATAATAATTATAAACAATTAAGTTATTTTCTAATATTCTTATTATACGCGAACGCGAATTCTTTTATATATGCTATATATTTACAGAACTGGCCACAGAATTTGTATAAAAATTTACATATAGTTTAACAAAATCCGTAGAAATCGGTTTTAAACATTTACAATAACCATTCAGCTATAATAATTATAAACAATTAAGTTATTTTCTAATATTCTTATTATACGCGAACGCGAATTCTTTTATATAGGTATGCTATATATTAGCAGAACTGGCCACAGAATTTGTTTAAAAATTTACATATATTTTAACAAAATCCGTAGAAATCGGTTTTAAACATTTACAATAACCATTCAGCTATAATAATTATAAACAATTAAGTTATTTTCTAATATTCTTATTATACGCGAACGCGAATTCTTTTATATATGCTATATATTTACAGAACTGGCCACAGAATTTGTTTAAAAATTTACATATAGTTTAAGAAAATCCGTAGAAATCGGTTTTACACATTTACAATAACCATTCAGCTATAATAATTATAAACTATTAAGTTATTTTCTAATATTCTTATTATACGCGAACGCGAATTCTTTTATATATGCTATATATTTACAGAACTGGCCACAGAATTTGTTTAAAAATTTACATATAGTTTAACAAAATCCGTAGAAATCGGTTTTAAACATATACAATAACCATTCAGCTATAATAATTATAAACAATTAAGTTATTTTCTAATATTCTTATTATACGCGAACGCGAATTCTTTTATATATGCTATATATTTACAGAACTGGCCACAGAATTTGTTTAAAAATTTACATATAATTTAACAAAATCCGTAGAAATCGGTTTTAAACATTTACAATAACCATTCAGCTATAATAATTATAAACAATTAAGTTATTTTCTAATATTCTTATTATACGCGAACGCGAATTCTTTATATATATTCTATATATTTACAGAACTGGCCACAGAATCTGTTTAAAAATTTACACATAGTTTATCAAAATCCGTAGAAATCGGTTTTAAACATTTACAATAACCATTCAGCTATAATAATTATAAACAATTAAGTTATTTTCTAATATTCTTATTATACGCGAACGCGAATTCTTTTATAAAGGTATGCTATATATTTACAGAACTGGCCACAGAATTTGTTTAAAAATTTACATATAGTTTAACAAAATCCGTAGAAATCGGTTTTAAACATTTACAATAACCAGTCAGCTATAATAAATATAAACAATTAAGTTATTTTCTAATATTCTTATTATACGCGAACGCGAATTCTTTTATATATGCTATATATTTAGAGAACTGGCCACAGAATTTGTTTAAAAATTTACATATAGTTTAACAAAATCCGTAGAAATCGGTTTTAAACATTTACAATAACCATTCAGCTATAATAATTATAAACAATTAAGTTATTTTCTAATATTCTTATTATAGGCGAACGCGAATTCTTTTATATATGCTATATTTACAGAACTGGCCACAGAATTTGTTTAAAAATTTACATATAGTTTAACAAAATCCGTAGAAACCGGTTTTAAACATTTACAATAACCATTCAGCTATAATAATTATAAACAATTAAGTTATTTTCTAATATTCTTATTATACGCGAACGCGAATTCTTTTATATAGGTATGCTATATATTTACAGAACTGGCCACAGAATTTGTTAAAAAATTTACATATAGTTTAACAAAATCCGTAGAAATCGGTTTTAAACATTAACCATAAACACCCAGCTATAATAACTATAAACAATTGAGTTATTTTCTAATATTCTTATTATACGCGAATTCTTTTATATAGGTATGCTATATATTTACAGAACTGGCCACAGAATTTGTTTAAATATTTACATATAGTTTAACAAAATCCGTAGAAATCGGTTTTAAACATTTACAATAACCAGTCAGCTATAATAATTATAAACAATTAAGTTATTTTTTAATATTCTTATTATACGCGAACGCGAATTCTTTTATATATGCTATATATTTACAGAACTGGCCACAGAATTTGTTTAAAAATTTACATATAGTTTAACAAAATCCGTAGAAATCGGTTTTAAACATTTACAATAACCATTCAGCTATAATAATTATAAACAATTAAGTTATTTTCTAATATTCTTATTATACGCGAACGCGAATTCTTTTATAAAGGTATGCTATATATTTACAGAACTGGCCACAGAATTTGTTTAAAAATTTACATATAGTTTAACAAAATCCGTAGAAATCGGTTTTAAACATTTACAATAACCATTCAGCTATAATAATTATAAACAATTAAGTTATTTTCTAATATTCTTATTATAGGCGAACGCGAATTCTTTTATATATGCTATATTTACAGAACTGGCCACAGAATTTGTTTAAAAATTTACATATAGTTTAACAAAATCCGTAGAAACCGGTTTTAAACATTTACAATAACCATTCAGCTATAATAATTATAAACAATTAAGTTATTTTCTAATATTCTTATTATACGCGAACGCGAATTCTTTTATATAGGTATGCTATATATTTACAGAACTGGCCACAGAATTTGTTTAAAAATTTACATATAGTTTAACAAAATCCGTAGAAATCGGTTTTAAACATTTACAATAACCATTCAGCTATAATAATTATAAACAATTAAGTTATTTTCTAATATTCTTATTATAGGCGAACGCGAATTCTTTTATATATGCTATATTTACAGAACTGGCCACAGAATTTGTTTAAAAATTTACATATAGTTTAACAAAATCCGTAGAAACCGGTTTTAAACATTTACAATAACCATTCAGCTATAATAATTATAAACAATTAAGTTATTTTCTAATATTCTTATTATACGCGAACGCGAATTCTTTTATATAGGTATGCTATATATTTACAGAACTGGCCACAGAATTTGTTTAAAAATTTACATATAGTTTAACAAAATCCGTAGAAATCGGTTTTAAACATTTACAATAACCATTCAGCTATAATAATTATAAACAATTAAGTTATTTTCTAATATTCTTATTATACGCGAACGCGAATTCTTTTATAAAGGTATGCTATATATTTACAGAACTGGCCACAGAATTTGTTTAAAAATTTACATATAGTTTAACAAAATCCGTAGAAATCGGTTTTAAACATTTACAATAACCAGTCAGCTATAATAATTATAAACAATTAAGTTATTTTCTAATATTCTTATTATACGCGAACGCGAATTCTTTTATATATGCTATATATTTACAGAACTGGCCACAGAATTTGTTTAAAAATTTACATATAGTTTAACAAAATCCGTAGAAATCGGTTTTAAACATTTACAATAACCATTCAGCTATAATAATTATAAACAATTAAGTTATTTTCTAATATTCTTATTATACGCGAACGCGAATTCTTTATATATATTCTATATATTTACAGAACTGGCCACAGAATCTGTTTAAAAATTTACACATAGTTTATCAAAATCCGTAGAAATCGGTTTTAAACATTTACAATAACCATTCAGCTATAATAATTATAAACAATTAAGTTATTTTCTAATATTCTTATTATACGCGAACGCGAATTCTTTTATAAAGGTATGCTATATATTTACAGAACTGGCCACAGAATTTGTTTAAAAATTTACATATAGTTTAACAAAATCCGTAGAAATCGGTTTTAAACATTTACAATAACCAGTCAGCTATAATAAATATAAACAATTAAGTTATTTTCTAATATTCTTATTATACGCGAACGCGAATTCTTTTATATATGCTATATATTTAGAGAACTGGCCACAGAATTTGTTTAAAAATTTACATATAGTTTAACAAAATCCGTAGAAATCGGTTTTAAACATTTACAATAACCATTCAGCTATAATAATTATAAACAATTAAGTTATTTTCTAATATTCTTATTATAGGCGAACGCGAATTCTTTTATATATGCTATATTTACAGAACTGGCCACAGAATTTGTTTAAAAATTTACATATAGTTTAACAAAATCCGTAGAAACCGGTTTTAAACATTTACAATAACCATTCAGCTATAATAATTATAAACAATTAAGTTATTTTCTAATATTCTTATTATACGCGAACGCGAATTCTTTTATATAGGTATGCTATATATTTACAGAACTGGCCACAGAATTTGTTTAAAAATTTACATATAGTTTAACAAAATCCGTAGAAATCGGTTTTAAACATTAACCATAAACACCCAGCTATAATAACTATAAACAATTGAGTTATTTTCTAATATTTTTATTATACGCGAATTCTTTTATATAGGTATGCTATATATTTACAGAACTGGCCACAGAATTTGTTTAAAAATTTACATATAGTTTAACAAAATCCGTAGAAATCGGTTTTAAACATTTACAATAACCAGTCAGCTATAATAATTATAAACAATTAAGTTATTTTTTAATATTCTTATTATACGCGAACGCGAATTCTTTTATATATGCTATATATTTACAGAACTGGCCACAGAATTTGTTTAAAAATTTACATATAGTTTAACAAAATCCGTAGAAATCGGTTTTAAACATTTACAATAACCATTCAGCTATAATAATTATAAACAATTAAGTTATTTTCTAATATTCTTATTATACGCGAACGCGAATTCTTTTATAAAGGTATGCTATATATTTACAGAACTGGCCACAGAATTTGTTTAAAAATTTACATATAGTTTAACAAAATCCGTAGAAATCGGTTTTAAACATTTACAATAACCATTCAGCTATAATAATTATAAACAATTAAGTTATTTTCTAATATTCTTATTATACGCGAACGCGAATTCTTTTATAAAGGTATGCTATATATTTACAGAACTGGCCACAGAATTTGTTTAAAAATTTACATATAGTTTAACAAAATCCGTAGAAATCGGTTTTAAACATTTACAATAACCAGTCAGCTATAATAATTATAAACAATTAAGTTATTTTCTAATATTCTTATTATACGCGAACGCGAATTCTTTTATATATGCTATATATTTACAGAACTGGCCACAGAATTTGTTTAAAAATTTACATATAGTTTAACAAAATCCGTAGAAATCGGTTTTAAACATTTACAATAACCATTCAGCTATAATAATTATAAACAATTAAGTTATTTTCTAATATTCTTATTATACGCGAACGCGAATTCTTTATATATATTCTATATATTTACAGAACTGGCCACAGAATCTGTTTAAAAATTTACACATAGTTTATCAAAATCCGTAGAAATCGGTTTTAAACATTTACAATAACCATTCAGCTATAATAATTATAAACAATTAAGTTATTTTCTAATATTCTTATTATACGCGAACGCGAATTCTTTTATAAAGGTATGCTATATATTTACAGAACTGGCCACAGAATTTGTTTAAAAATTTACATATAGTTTAACAAAATCCGTAGAAATCGGTTTTAAACATTTACAATAACCAGTCAGCTATAATAAATATAAACAATTAAGTTATTTTCTAATATTCTTATTATACGCGAACGCGAATTCTTTTATATATGCTATATATTTACAGAACTGGCCACAGAATTTGTTTAAAAATTTACATATAGTTTAACAAAATCCGTAGAAATCGGTTTTAAACATTTACAATAACCATTCAGCTATAATAATTATAAACAATTAATTTATTTTCTAATATTCTTATTATAGGCGAACGCGAATTCTTTTATATATGCTATATTTACAGAACTGGCCACAGAATTTGTTTAAAAATTTACATATAGTTTAACAAAATCCGTAGAAACCGGTTTTAAACATTTACAATAACCATTCAGCTATAATAATTATAAACAATTAAGTTATTTTCTAATATTCTTATTATACGCGAACGCGAATTCTTTTATATAGGTATGCTATATATTTACAGAACTGGCCACAGAATTTGTTTAAAAATTTACATATAGTTTAACAAAATCCGTAGAAATCGGTTTTAAACATTAACCATAAACACCCAGCTATAATAACTATAAACAATTGAGTTATTTTCTAATATTTTTATTATACGCGAATTCTTTTATATAGGTATGCTATATATTTACAGAACTGGCCACAGAATTTGTTTAAAAATTTACATATAGTTTAACAAAATCCGTAGAAATCGGTTTTAAACATTTACAATAACCAGTCAGCTATAATAATTATAAACAATTAAGTTATTTTTTAATATTCTTATTATACGCGAACGCGAATTCTTTTATATATGCTATATATTTACAGAACTGGCCACAGAATTTGTTTAAAAATTTACATATAGTTTAACAAAATCCGTAGAAATCGGTTTTAAACATTTACAATAACCATTCAGCTATAATAATTATAAACAATTAAGTTATTTTCTAATATTCTTATTATACGCGAACGCGAATTCTTTATATATATTCTATATATTTACAGAACTGGCCACAGAATCTGTTTAAAAATTTACACATAGTTTATCAAAATCCGTAGAAATCGGTTTTAAACATTTACAATAACCATTCAGCTATAATAATTATAAACAATTAAGTTATTTTCTAATATTCTTATTATACGCGAACGCGAATTCTTTTATAAAGGTATGCTATATATTTACAGAACTGGCCACAGAATTTGTTTAAAAATTTACATATAGTTTAACAAAATCCGTAGAAATCGGTTTTAAACATTAACCATAAACACCCAGCTATAATAACTATAAACAATTGAGTTATATTCTAACATTCATGTTATACACGAACGCGAACTGGAAATCGGTTTTAAACATTTACAATAACCATTCAGCTATAATAATTATAAACAATTAAGTTATTTTCTAATATTCTTATTATACGCGAACGCGAATTCTTTTATAAAGGTATGCTATATATTTACAGAACTGGCCACAGAATTTGTTTAAAAATTTACATATAGTTTAACAAAATCCGTAGAAATCGGTTTTAAACATTTACAATAACCAGTCAGCTATAATAATTATAAACAATTAAGTTATTTTCTAATATTCTTATTATACGCGAACGCGAATTCTTTTATAAAGGTATGCTATATATTTACAGAACTGGCCACAGAATTTGTTTAAAAATTTACATATAGTTTAACAAAATCCGTAGAAATCGGTTTTAAACATTTACAATAACCATTCAGCTATAATAATTATAAACAATTAAGTTATTTTCTAATATTCTTATTATACGCGAACGCGAATTCTTTTATATATGCTATATTTACAGAACTGGCCACAGAATTTGTTTAAAAATTTACATATAATTTAACAAAATCCGTAGAAATCGGTTTTAAAAATTGACCATAAAGACCCAGCTATAATAACTATAAACAATTGAGTTATATTCTAATAATTATATTATACACGAACGCGAATTCTTTTTATATATGCTATATTTACAGAACTAGCCAGAGAATTTGTTTAAAAATTTACACATAGTTTAACAAAATCGCGAACGCGAATTCTTTTATATATGCTATATATTTACAGAACTGGCCACAGAATTTGTTTAAAATTTTACATATAGTTTAACAAAATCCGTAGAAACCGGTTTTAAACATTTACAATAACCATTCAGCTATAATAATTATAAACAATTAAGTTTTTTCTAATATTCTTATTATACGCGAACGCGAATTCTTTTATATATTCTACATACTTACAGAACTAGCCACAGAATTTGTTTAAAAATTTACATATAGTTTAACAAAATCCGTAGAAACCGGTTTTATACATTTACAATAACCATTCAGCTATAATAATTATAAACAATTAAGTTATTTTCTAATATTCTTATTATACGCGAACGCGAATTCTTTTATATATTCTACATATTTACAGAACTGGCCACAGAATTTGTTTAAAAATTTACATATAGTTAACAAAATCCGTAGAAACCGGTTTTAAACATTTACAATAACCATTCAGCTATAATAATTATAAACAATTAAGTTATTTTCTAATATTCTTATTATACGCGAACGCGAATTCTTTTATATAGGTATGCTATATATTTACAGAACTGGCCACAGAATTTGTTTAAAAATTTACATATAGTTTAACAAAATCCGTAGAAATCGGTTTTAAAAATTAACCATAAAGACCCAGCTATATAACTATAAACAATTGAGTTATATTCTAATATTCATATTTTACACGAACGCGAATTCTTTTTATATATGCTATATTTACAGAACTAGCCAGAGAATTTGTTTAAAAATTTACATATAGTATAACAAAATCCGTAGAAATCGGTTTTAAACATTTACAATAACCATTCAGCTATAATAATTATAAACAATTTAGTTATTTTCTAATATTCTTATTATACGCGAACGCGAATTCTTTTATATATGCTATATATTTACAGAACTGGCCACAGAATTTGTTTAAAAATTTACATATAGTTTAACAAAATCCGTAGAAATCGGTTTTAAAAATTAACCATAAAGACCCAGCTATAATAACTATAAACAATTGAGTTATATTCTAATATTCATATTTTACACGAACGCGAATTCTTTTTATATATGCTATATTTACAGAACTAGCCAGAGAATTTGTTTAAAAATTTACATATAGTTTAACAAAATCCGTAGAAATCGGTTTTAAACATTTACAATAACCATTCAGCTATAATAATTATAAACAATTTAGTTATTTTCTAATATTCTTATTATACGCGAACGCGAATTCTTTTATATATGCTATATATTTACAGAACTGGCCACAGAATTTGTTTAAAAATTTACATATAGTTTAACAAAATCCGTAGAAATCGGTTTTAAACATTTACAATAACCATTCAGCTATAATCATTATAAACAATTAAGTTATTTTCTAATATTCTTATTATACGCGAACGCGAATTCTTTCTATATATGCTATATATTTACAGAACTGGCCACAGAATTTGTTTAAAAATTTACACATAGTTTAACAAAATCCGTAGAAATCGGTTTTAAACATTTACAATAACCATTCAGCTATAATAATTATAAACAATTAAGTTATTTTCTAATATTCTTATTATACGCGAACGCGAATTCTTTTATATAGGTATGCTATATATTTACAGAACTGGCCACAGTATTTGTTTAAAAATTTACATATAGTTTAACAAAATCCGTAGAAATCGGTTTTAAACATTTACAATAACTAGTCAGCTATAATAATTATAAACAATAAAGTTATTTTCTAATATTCTTATTATACGCGAACGCGAATTCTTTTATATATTCTACATATTTACAGAACTGGCCACAAAATTTGTTTAAAAATTTACATATAATTTAACAAAATCCGTAGAAATCGGTTTTAAACATTAACCATAAACACCCAGCTATAATAACTATAAGCAATTGAGTTATATTCTAACATTCATATTATACACGAACGCGAATTCTTTTATATAGGTATGCTATATATTTACAGAACTGGCCGCAGAATTTGTTTAAAAATTTACATATAATTTAACAAAATCCGTAGAAATCGGTTTTAAACATTAACCATAAACACCCAGCTATAATAATTATAAACAATTGAGTTATTTTCTAATATTCTTATTATACGCGAACGCGAATTCTTTTTATATATGCTATATTTACAAAACTGGCTACAGAATTTGTTTAAAAATTTACTATAGTTTAACAAAATCCGTAGAAATCGGTTTTAAACATTTACAATAACCATTCAGCTATAATAATTATAAACAATTAAGTTATTTTCTAATATTCTTATTATACGCGAACGCGAATTCCTATATATATATGCTATATATTTACAGAACTGGCCACAGAATTTGTTTAAAAATTTACACATAGTTTAACAAAATCCGTAGAAATCGGTTTAAAACATTTACAATAACCATTCAGCTATAATAATTATAAACAATTAAGTTATTTTCTAATATTCTTATTATACGCGAACGCGAATTCTTTTATATAGGTATGCTATATATTTACAGAACTGGCCACAGAATTTGTTTAAAAATTTACATATAGTTTAACAAAATCCGTAGAAATCGGTTTTAAACATTTACAATAACCAGTCAGCTATAATAATTATAAACAATTAAGTTATTTTCTAATATTCTTATTATACGCGAACGCGAATTCTTTTATATATGCTATATATTTACAGAACTGGCCACAGAATTTGTTTAAAAATTTACATATAGTTTAACAAAATCCGTAGAAATCGGTTTTAAACATTTACAATAACCAGTCAGCTATAATAATTATAAACAATTAAGTTATTTTCTAATATTCTTATTATACGCGAACGCGAATTCTTTTATATATTCTATATATTTACAGAACAGGCCACAGAATTTGTTTAAAAATTTACATATAATTTAACAAAATCCGTAGAAATCGGTTTTTATCCATAAACACCCAGCTATAATAACTATAAACAATTGAGTTATATTCTAAGATTCATGTTATACACGAACGCGAATTCTTTTTATATATGCTATATTTACAGAACTGGCCACAGAATTTGTTTAAAAATTTACATATAGTTTAACAAAATCCGTAGAAATCGGTTTTAAACATTAACAATAACCAGTCAGCTATAATAATTATAAACAATTAAGTTATTTTCTAATATTCTTATTATACGCGAACGCGAATTCTTTTATATATGCTATATATTTACAGAACTGGCCACAGAATTTGTTTAAAAATTTACATATAGTTTAACAAAATCCGTAGAAATCGGTTTTAAACATTTACAATAACCATTCAGCTATAATAATTATAAACAATTAAGTTAATTTCTAATATTCTTATTATACGCGAACGCGAATTCTTTTATATAGGTATGCTATATATTTACAGAACTGGCCACAAAATTTGTTTAAAAATTTACTTATAGTTTAACAAAATCCGTAGAAAGCGGTTTTAAACATTTACAATAACCATTCAGCTATAATAATTATAAACAATTAAGTTATTTTCTAATATTCTTATTATACGCGAACGCGAATTCTTTTATATGCTATATATTTACAGAACTGGCCACAGAATTTGTTTAAAAATTTACATATTATTTAACAAAATCCGTAGAAATCGGTTTTAAACATTAACCATAAACACCCAGCTATAATAATTATAAACAATTGAGTTATATTCTAACATTCATATTATACGCGAACGCGAATTCTTTTATATATGCTATATATTTACAGAACTGGCCACAGAATTTGTTTAAAAATTTACATATAGTTTAACAAAATCCGTAGAAACCGGTTTTAAACATTTACAATAACCATTCAGCTATAACAATTATAAACAATTAAGTTATTTTCTAATATTCTTATTATACGCGAACGCGAATTCTTTTATATAGGTATGCTATATATTTACAGAACTGGCCACAGAATTTGTTTAAAAATTTACATATAGTTTAACAAAATCCGTAGAAATCGGTTTTAAAGATTTATAATAACCATTCAGCTATAATAATTATAAACAATTAAGTTATTTTCTAATATTCTTATTATACGCGAACTAGAATTCTTTTATATAGGTCTGCTATATATTTACAGAACTGGCCACAGAATTTGTTTAAAAATTTACATATAGTTTAACAAAATCCGTAGAAATCGGTTTTAAACATTTACAATAAACATTCAGCTATAATAATGATAAACAATTAAGTTATTTTCTAATATTCTTATTATACGCGAACGCGAATTCTTTTATATATTCTACATATTTACAGAACTGGCCACAGAATTTGTTTAAAAATTTACATATAATTTAACAAAATCCGTAGAAATCGGTTTTAAACATTAACCATAAACACCCAGCTATAATAACTATAAGCAATTGAGTTATATTCTAACATTCATATTATACACGAACGCGAATTCTTTTATATAGGTATGCTATATATTTACAGAACTGGCCACAGAATTTGTTTAAAAATTTACATATAATTTAACAAAATCCGTAGAAATCGGTTTTAAACATTAACTATAAACACCCAGCTATAATAACTATAAACAATTGAGTTATATTCTAACATTCATATTATACACGAACGCGAATTCTTTTTATATATGCTATATTTACAGAACTGGCCACAGAATTTGTTTAAAAATTTACATATAGTTTAACAAAATCCGTAGAAATCGGTTTTAAACATTTACAATAACCATTCAGCTATAATAATTATAAACAATTAAGTTATTTTCTAATATTCTTATTATACGCGAACGCGAATTCTTTTATATATGCTATATATTTACGGAACTAGCCACAGAATTTGTTTAAAAATTTACATATAGTTTAACAAAAACCGTAGAAATCGGTTTTAAACATTTTACAATAACCATTCAGCTATAATAATTATAAACAATTAAGTTATTTTATATTCTTATTATACGCGAACGCGAATTCTTTTATATATGCTATATATTTACAGAACTGGCCACAGAATTTGTTTAAAAATTTACATATTATTTAACAAAATCCGTAGAAATCGGTTTTAAACATTAACCATAAACACCCAGCTATAATAATTATAAACAATTGAGTTATATTCTAACATTCATATTATACACGAACGCGAATTCTGTTATATATGCTATATTTACAGAACTGGCCACAGAATTTGTTTAAAAATTTACATATAGTTTAACAAAATCCGTAGAAATCGGTTTTAAACATTTACAATAACCATTCAGCTATAATAATTATAAACAATTAAGTTATTTTCTAATATTCTTATTATACGCGAACGCGAATTTTTTTATATAGGTATGCTATATATTTACAGAACTGGCCACAGAATTTGTTTAAAAATTTACAAATAGTTTAACAAAATTCGTAGAAATCGGTTTTAAACATTTACAATAACCATTCAGCTATAATAATTATAAACAATTAAGTTATTTTCTAATATTCTTATTATACGCGAACGCGAATTCTTTTATATATGCTATATATTTACAGAACTGGCCACAGAATTAGTTTAAAAATTTACATATGGTTTAACAAAATCCGTAGAAATCGGTTTTAAACATTTACAATAACCATTCAGCTATAATAATTATAAACAATTAAGTTATTTTCTAATATTCTTATTATACGCGAACGCGAATTCTTTTATATATGCTATATTTACAGAACTGGCCACAGAATTTGTTTAAAAATTTACATATAGTTTAACAAAATCCGTAGAAATCGGTTTTAAAGATTTACAATAACCATTCAGCTATAATAATTATAAACAATTAAGTTATTTTCTAATCTCTCTCTGGCTTGCCTCATGGCTCTCATTTGGGACCCCTGCTTTTTCTTATTTTTATTAATGACGTAGGGAAATTTTTGCACAATGTAAATTACTTACTGTTCGCCGATGACTTAAAAATCTTTTTGGAAATTACCTCCCCTAACGACTGCCAAATCATTCAAAATTCTTTAAACAATTTATTGCAATGGTGTGAGGAAAATCAAATGAACTTAAACATCAAAAAATGTAACTATATGACCTATCATTGAGTGAAAAATCCTTTTCAAGTTAGTTACTCTCTGAACAATCAGTTGCTACCTAGAATAACCGTTGTTAAAGATTTGGGTGTTATCTTGAGTCCTGATCTTGGGTGCAATAATCATGTTGAATTTGTCAAGGCGAAAGCAATGAAAATTTTAGGTTTTATTTGCAGATCTACTCGTGATTTCAAAAACATTAACTCCTTAAAACTTTTATATATTACATTAGTACGACCTATTTTGGATTATTGTACAACAGTTTGGTCACCGTATTATGATGTACATAAGGCTACCCTTGAAAATGTACAAAATAAATTTCTTAGAACTATTAGATATAAATTTATGTAGGTATTTTCCCATGCATCCTACGATACAATCTTAAAAATTTTAAACATCACAACTTTGCAACAGCGCCTTATTTATTTTGACTTAGTTTTTCTCTACCGATTAATTAATAACCTGATTGATTGCCCTTTACTACTTTCCTTCATTAACTTTAATGTGCGTTATTCTACTGCGAGGAAGAAATTTTTATTTTATATATGTTTCTCAGATAAAAATTATATTTATTATTCTCCTTTATAGAATGATGAGAGAATTTAATGATTGTCAAATTGATGTTGATTTAAATAATATGTCTCTGCATGTGTATAAGTCAAAACTAAGACTTATGTAGAAAATTTTTCTTACAACTATCACACTGTTTATATAATGTAGAAAATTTTTCTTGTAACTATCACAATGTTTTTATATACATTTTTGAATTTAATTGTTACTATACCTATTTATGTATTATTTTCTTATTACTAATCTTTGTACTTCATATGTATAGTGGACGTAAGTCCGTTCATAAATAAATAAATAAATAAATAAATATTCTTATTATACGCGAACGCGAATTCTTTAATATAGGTATGCTATATATTTACAGAACTGGCCACAGAATTTGTTTAAAAATTTACATATAGTTTAACAAAATCCGTAGAAATCGGTTTTAAACATTTACAATAAACATTCAGCTACAATAATTATAAACAATTAAGTTATTTTCTAATATTCTTATTATACGCGAACGCGAATTCTTTTATATATTCTACATATTTACAGAACTGGCCACAGAATTTGTTTAAAAATTTACATATAATTTAACAAAATCCGTAGAAATCGGTTTTAAACATTAACCATAAACACCCAGCTATAATAACTATAAGCAATTGAGTTATATTCTAACATTCATATTATACACGAACGCGAATTCTTTTATATAGGTATGCTATATATTTACAGAACTGGCCACAGAATTTGTTTAAAAATTTACATATAATTTAACAAAATCCGTAGAAATCGGTTTTAAACATTAACTATAAACACCCAAGTATAATAACTATAAACAATTGAGTTATATTCTAACATTCATATTATACACGAACGCGAATTCTTTTTATATATGCTATATTTACAGAACTGGCCACAGAATTTGTTTAAAAATTTACATATAGTTTAACAAAATCCGTAGAAATCGGTTTTAAACATTTACAATAACCATTCAGCTATAATAATTATAAACAATTAAGTTATTTTCTAATATTCTTATTATACGCGAACGCGAATTCTTTTATATATGCTATATATTTACAGAACTGGCCACAGAATTTGTTTAAAAATTTACATATAATTTAACAAAATCCGTAGAAATCGGTTTTAAACATTAACCATAAACACCCAGCTATAATAACTATAAACAATTGAGTTATATTCTAACATTCATATTATACACGAACGCGAATTCTTTTTATATATGCTATATTTACAGAACTGGCCACAGAATTTGTTTAAAAATTTACATATAGTTTAACAAAAACCGTAGAAATCGGTTTTAAACATTTACAATAACCATTCAGCTATAATAATTATAAACAATTAAGTTATATTCTAACATTCATATTATACACGAACGCGAATTCTTTTTATATATGCTATATTTAGAGAACTGGCCACAGAATTTGTTTAAAAATTTACATATAGTTTAACAAAAACCGTAGAAATCGGTTTTAAACATTTACAATAACCATTCAGCTATAATAATTATAAACAATTAAGTTATTTTCTAATATTCTTATTATACGCGAACGCGAATTCTTTTATATATGCTATATATTTTCAGAACTGGCCACAGAATTTGTTTAAAAATTTACACATAGTTTAACAAAATCCGTAGAAATCGGTTTTAAACATTTACAATAACCATTCAGCTATAATAATTATAAACAATTAAGTTATTTTCTAATATTCTTATTATACGCGAACGCGAATTCTTTTATATATGCTATATTTACAGAACTGGCCACAGAATTTGTTTAAAAATTTACATATAGTTTAACAAAATCCGTAGAAATCGGTTTTAAACATTTACAATAACCATTCAGCTATAATAATTATAAACAATTAAGTTATTTTCTAATATTCTTATTATACGCGAACGCGACGTCTTTTATATATGCTATATATTTACAGAACTGGCCACAGAATTTGTTTAAAAATTTACATATAGTTTAACAAAATCCGTAGAAATCGGTTTTAAACATTTACAATAACCATTCAGCTATAATAATTATAAACAATTAAGTTATATTCTAACATTCATATTATACACGAACGCGAATTCTTTTATATATGCTATATTTACAGAACTGGCCACAGAATTTGTTTAAAAATTTACATATAGTTTAACAAAATCCGTAGAAATCGGTTTTAAACATTTACAATAACCATTCAGCTATAATAATTATAAACAATTAAGTTATTTTCTAATATTCTTATTATACGCGAACGCGAATTTTTTTATATAGGTATGCTATATATTTACAGAACTGGCCACAGAATTTGTTAAAAAATTTACATATAGTTTAACAAAATTCGTAGAAATCGGTTTTAAACATTTACAATAACCATTCAGCTATAATAATTATAAACAATTAAGTTATTTTCTAATATTCTTATTATACGCGAACGCGAATTCTTTTATATATGCTATATATTTACAGAACTGGCCACAGAATGTTTAAAAATTTACATATAGTTTAACAAAATCCGTAGAAATCGGTTTTAAACATTTACAATAACCATTCAGCTATAATAATTATAAACAATTAAGTTATTTTCTAATATTCTTATTATACGCGAACGCGAATTCTTTTATATATGCTATATATTTACAGAACTGGCCACAGAATGTTTAAAAATTTACATATAGTTTAACAAAATCCGTAGAAATCGGTTTTAAACATTTACAATAACCATTCAGCTATAATAATTATAAACAATTAAGTTATTTTCTAATATTCTTATTATACGCGAACGCGAATTCTTTTATATATGCTATATATTTACAGAACTGGCCACAGAATGTTTAAAAATTTACATATAGTTTAACAAAATCCGTAGAAATCGGTTTTAAACATTTACAATAACCATTCAGCTATAATAATTATAAACAATTAAGTTATTTTCTAATATTCTTATTATACGCGAACGCGAATTCTTTTATATTGGTATGCTATATATTTACAGAACTGGCCACAGAATTTGTTTAAAAATTTACATATAGTTTAACAAAATCCGTAGAAATCGGTTTTACACATTTACAATAACCATTCAGCTATAATAATTATAAACAATTAAGTTATTTTCTAATATTCTTATTATACGCGAACGCGAATTCTCTTATATAGGTATGCTATATATTTACAGAACTGGCCACAGAATTTGTTTAAAAATTTACATATAGTTTAACAAAATCCGTAGAAATCGGTTTTAAACATTTACAATAACCAGTCAGCTATAATAATTATAAACAATTAAGTTATTTTCTAATATTCTTATTATACGCGAACGCGAATTCTTTTATATATGCTATATATTTTCAGAACTGGCCACAGAATTTGTTTAAAAATTAACATATAGTTTAACAAAATCCGTAGAAATCGGTTTTAAACATTTACAATAACCATTCAGCTATAATAATTATAAACAATTAAGTTATTTTCTAATATTCTTATTATACGCGAACGCGAATTCTTTTATATATGCTATATATTTACAGAACTGGCCACAGAATTTGTTTAAAAATTTGCATATAGTTTAACAAAATCCGTAGAAATCGGTTTTAAACATTTACAATAACCATTCAGCTATAATAACTATAAACAATTGAGTTATATTCTGACATTCATATTATACACGAACGCGAATTCTTTTTATATATGCTATATTTACAGAACTGACCACAGAATTTGTTAAAAAAATTACATATAGTTTAACAAATTCCGTAGATATCGGTATTAAACATTTACAATAACCAGCCAGCTATAATAATTATAAACAATTAAGTTATTTTTTAATATTCTTTCTATACGCGAACGCGAATTCTTTTATATATGCTATATATTTACAGAACTGGCAACAGAATTTGTTTAATAATTTACATATAGTTTAACAAAATCTGTAGAAATCGGTTTTAAACATTTACAATAACCATTCAGCTATAATAATTATAAACAATTAAGTTATTTTCTAATATTCTTATTATACGCGAACGCGAATTCTTTTATATATGCTATATATTTACAGAACTGGCCACAGAATTTGTTTAAAAATTTACATATAGTTTAACAAAATCCGTAGAAATCGGTTTTAAACATTTACAATAACCATTCAGCTATAATAATTATAAACAATTAAGTTATTTTCTAATATTCTTATTATACGCGAACGCGAATTCTTTTATATATGCTATATATTTACAGAACTGGCCACAGAATGTTTAAAAATTTACATATAGTTTAACAAAATCCGTAGAAATCGGTTTTAAACATTTACAATAACCATTCAGCTATAATAATTATAAACAATTAAGTTATTTTCTAATATTCTTATTATACGCGAACGCGAATTCTTTTATATATGCTATATATTTACAGAACTGGCCACAGAATGTTTAAAAATTTACATATAGTTTAACAAAATCCGTAGAAATCGGTTTTAAACATTTACAATAACCATTCAGCTATAATAATTATAAACAATTAAGTTATTTTCTAATATTCTTATTATACGCGAACGCGAATTCTTTTATATTGGTATGCTATATATTTACAGAACTGGCCACAGAATTTGTTTAAAAATTTACATATAGTTTAACAAAATCCGTAGAAATCGGTTTTACACATTTACAATAACCATTCAGCTATAATAATTATAAACAATTAAGTTATTTTCTAATATTCTTATTATACGCGAACGCGAATTCTCTTATATAGGTATGCTATATATTTACAGAACTGGCCACAGAATTTGTTTAAAAATTTACATATAGTTTAACAAAATCCGTAGAAATCGGTTTTAAACATTTACAATAACCAGTCAGCTATAATAATTATAAACAATTAAGTTATTTTCTAATATTCTTATTATACGCGAACGCGAATTCTTTTATATATGCTATATATTTTCAGAACTGGCCACAGAATTTGTTTAAAAATTAACATATAGTTTAACAAAATCCGTAGAAATCGGTTTTAAACATTTACAATAACCATTCAGCTATAATAATTATAAACAATTAAGTTATTTTCTAATATTCTTATTATACGCGAACGCGAATTCTTTTATATATGCTATATATTTACAGAACTGGCCACAGAATTTGTTTAAAAATTTGCATATAGTTTAACAAAATCCGTAGAAATCGGTTTTAAACATTTACAATAACCATTCAGCTATAATAACTATAAACAATTGAGTTATATTCTGACATTCATATTATACACGAACGCGAATTCTTTTTATATATGCTATATTTACAGAACTGACCACAGAATTTGTTAAAAAAATTACATATAGTTTAACAAATTCCGTAGATATCGGTATTAAACATTTACAATAACCAGCCAGCTATAATAATTATAAACAATTAAGTTATTTTTTAATATTCTTTCTATACGCGAACGCGAATTCTTTTATATATGCTATATATTTACAGAACTGGCAACAGAATTTGTTTAATAATTTACATATAGTTTAACAAAATCTGTAGAAATCGGTTTTAAACATTTACAATAACCATTCAGCTATAATAATTATAAACAATTAAGTTATTTTCTAATATTCTTATTATACGCGAACGCGAATTCTTTTATATATGCTATATATTTACAGAACTGGCCACAGAATTTGTTTAAAAATTTACATATAGTTTAACAAAATCCGTAGAAATCGGTTTTAAACATTTACAATAACCATTCAGCTATAATAATTATAAACAATTAAGTTATTTTCTAATATTCTTATTATACGCGAACGCGAATTCTTTTATATTGGTATGCTATATATTTACAGAACTGGCCACAGAATTTGTTTAAAAATTTACATATAGTTTAACAAAATCCGTAGAAATCGGTTTTAAACATTTACAATAACCAGTCAGCTATAATAATTATAAACAATTAAGTTATTTTCTAATATTCTTATTATACGCGAACGCGAATTCTTTTATATATGCTATATATTTACAGAACTGGCCACAGAATTTGTTTAAAAATTTACATATAATTTAACAAAATCCGTAGAAATCGGTTTTAAACATTAACCATAAACACCCAGCTATAATAACTATAAACAATTGAGTTATATTCTAACATTCATATTATACACGAACGCGAATTCTTTTTATATATGCTATATTTACAGAACTGGCCACAGAATTTGTTTAAAAATTTACATATAGTTTAACAAAATCCGTAGAAATCGGTTTTAAACATTTACAATAACCAGTCAGCTATAATAATTATAAACAATTAAGTTATTTTCTAATATTCTTTTTATACGCGAACGCGAAGTCTTTTATATATGCTATATATTTTCAGAACTGGCCACAGAATTTGTTTAAAAATTACCATATAGTTTAACAAAATCCGTAGAAATCGGTTTTAAACATTTACAATAACCATTCAGCTATAATAATTATAAACAATTAAGTTATTTTCTAATATTTTTATTATACGCGAATTCTTTTATATATGCTATATATTTACAGAACTGGCCACAGAATTTGTTTAAAAATTTGCATATAGTTTAACAAAATCCGTAGAAATCGGTTTTAAACATTTACAATAACCATTCAGCTATAATAACTATAAACAATTGAGTTATATACTGACATTCATATTATACACGAACGCGAATTCTTTTTATATATGCTATATTTACAGAACTGACCACAGAATTTGTTAAAAAAATTACATATAGTTTAACAAAATCCGTAGAAATCGGTATTAAACATTTACAATAACCAGTCAGCTATAATAATTATAAACAATTAAGTTATTTTTTAATATTCTTATTATACGCGAACGCGAATTCTTTTATATATGCTATATATTTACAGAACTGGCAACAGAATTTGTTTAATAATTTACATATAGTTTAACAAAATCTGTAGAAATCGGTTTTAAACATTTACAATAACCATTCAGCTATAATAATTATAAACAATTAAGTTATTTTCTAATATTCTTATTATACGCGAACGCTAATTCTTTTATATATGCTATATATTTGCAGAACTGGCCACAGAATTTGTTTAAAAATTTACATATAGTTTAAGAAAATCCGTAGAAATCGGTTTTAAACATTTACAATAACCATTCAGCTATAATAATTATAAACAATTAAGTTATTTTCTAATATTCTTATTATACGCGAACGCGAATTCTTTTATATATGCTATATATTTACAGAACTGGCCACAGAATTTGTTTAAAAATTTACATATAGTTTAACAAAATCCGTAGAAATCGGTTTTAAACATTTACAATAACCATTCAGCTATAATAATTATAAACAATTAAGTTATTTTCTAATATTCTTCTTATACGCGAACGCGAATTCTTTTATATATGCTATATATTTACAGAACTGGCCACAGAATTTGTTTAAAAATTTACATATAATTACCAAAATCCGTAGAATTCGGTTTTAAACATTAACCATAAACACCCAGCTATAATAACTATAAACAATTGAGTTATATTCTAACATTCATATTATACACGAACGCGAATTCTTTTTATATATGCTATATTTACAGAACTGGCCACAGAATTTGTTAAAAAATTTACATATAGTTTAACAAAATCCGTAGAAATCGGTTTTAAACATTTACAATAACCAGTCAGCTATAATAATTATAAACAATTAAGTTATTTTCTAATATTCTTATTATACGCGAACGCGAATTCTTTTATATAGCTATGCTATATATTTACAGAACTGGTCACAAAATTTGTTTAAAAATTTACATATAGTTTAACAAAATCCGTAGAAATCGGTTTTAAACATTTACAATAACCATTCAGCTATAATAATTATAAACAATTAAGTTATTTTCTAATATTCTTATTATACGCGAACGCGAATTCTTTTATATATGCTATATATTTACAGAACTGGCCACAGAATTTGTTTAAAATTTTACATATAGTTTAACAAAATCCGTAGAAATCGGTTTTAAACATTTACAATAACCATTCAGCTATAATAATTATAAACAATTAAGTTATTTTCTAATATTCTTATTATACGCGAACGCGAATTCTTTTATATTGGTATGCTATATATTTACAGAACTGGCCACAGAATTTGTTTAAAAATTTACATATAGTTTAACAAAATCCGTAGAAATCGGTTTTAAACATTTACAATAACCAGTCAGCTATAATAATTATAAACAATTAAGTTATTTTCTAAAATTCTTATTATACGCGAACGCGAATTCTTTTATATTTGCTATATATTTTCAGAACTGGCCACAGAATTTGTTTAAAAATTAACATATAGTTTAACAAAATCCGTAGAAATCGGTTTTAAACATTTACAATAACCATTCAGCTATAATAATTATAAACAATTAAGTTATTTTCTAATATTCTTATTATACGCGAACGCGAATTCTTTTATATATGCTATATATTTACAGAACTGGCCACAGAATTTGTTTAAAAATTTACATATAATTTAACAAAATCCGTAGAAATCGGTTTTAAACATTAACCATAAACACCCAGCTATAATAACTATAAACAATTGAGTTATATTCTAACATTCATATTATACACCAACGCGAATTCTTTTTATATATGCTATATTTACAGAACTGGCCACAAAATTTGTTTAAAAATTTACATATAGTTTAACAAAATCCGTAGAAATCGGTTTTAAACATTTACAATAACCAGTCAGCTATAATAATTATAAACAATTAAGTTATTTTCTAATATTCTTATTATACGCGCACGCGAATTCTTTTATATATGCTATATATTTTCAGAACTGGCCACAGAATTTGTTTAAAAATTAACATATAGTTTAACAAAATCCGTAGAAATCGGTTTTAAACATTTACAATAACCATTCAGCTATAATAATTATAAACAATTAAGTTATTTTCTAATATTCTTATTATACGCGAACGCGAATTCTTTTATATATGCTATATATTTACAGAACTGGCCACAGAATTTGTTTAAAAATTTGCATATAGTTTAACAAAATCCGTAGAAATCGGTTTTAAACATTTACAATAACCATTCAGCTATAATAACTATAAACAATTGAGTTATATTCTGACATTCATATTATACACGAACGCGAATTCTTTTTATATATGCTATATTTACAGAACTGACCACAGAATTTGTTAAAAAAATTACATATAGTTTAACAAAATCCGTAGAAATCGGTATTAAACATTTACAATAACCAGTCAGCTATAATAATTATAAACAATTAAGTTATTTTTTAATATTCTTATTATACGCGAACGCGAATTCTTTTATATATGCTATATATTTACAGAACTGGCAACAGAATTTGTTTAATAATTTACATATAGTTTAACAAAATCCGTAGAAATCGGTTTTAAACATTTACAATAACCATTCAGCTATAATAATTATAAACAATTAAGTTATTTTCTAATATTCTTATTATACGCGAACGCGAATTCTTTTATATTGGTATGCTATATATTTACAGAACTGGCCACAGAATTTGTTTAAAAATTTACATATAGTTTAACAAAATCCGTAGAAATCGGTTTTAAACATTTACAATAACCAGTCAGCTATAATAATTATAAACAATTAAGTTATTTTCTAATATTCTTATTATACGCGAACGCGAATTCTTTTATATTTGCTATATATTTTCAGAACTGGCCACAGAATTTGTTTAAAAATTAACATATAGTTTAACAAAATCCGTAGAAATCGGTTTTAAACATTTACAATAACCATTCAGCTATAATAATTATAAACAATTAAGTTATTTTCTAATATTCTTATTATACGCGAACGCGAATTCTTTTATATATGCTATATATTTTCAGAACTGGCCACAGAATTTGTTTAAAAATTAACATATAGTTTAACAAAATCCGTAGAAATCGGTTTTAAACATTTACAATAACCATTCAGCTATAATAATTATAAACAATTAAGTTATTTTCTAATATTCTTATTATACGCGAACGCGAATTCTTTTATATATGCTATATATTTACAGAACTGGCCACAGAATTTGTTTAAAAATTTGCATATAGTTTAACAAAATCCGTAGAAATCGGTTTTAAACATTTACAATAACCATTCAGCTATAATAACTATAAACAATTGAGTTATATTCTGACATTCATATTATACACGAACGCGAATTCTTTTTATATATGCTATATTTACAGAACTGACCACAGAATTTGTTAAAAAAATTACATATAGTTTAACAAAATCCGTAGAAATCGGTATTAAACATTTACAATAACCAGTCAGCTATAATAATTATAAACAATTAAGTTATTTTTTAATATTCTTATTATACGCGAACGCGAATTCTTTTATATATGCTATATATTTACAGAACTGGCAACAGAATTTGTTTAATAATTTACATATAGTTTAACAAAATCCGTAGAAATCGGTTTTAAACATTTACAATAACCATTCAGCTATAATAATTATAAACAATTAAGTTATTTTCTAATATTCTTATTATACGCGAACGCGAATTCTTTTATATTGGTATGCTATATATTTACAGAACTGGCCACAGAATTTGTTTAAAAATTTACATATAGTTTAACAAAATCCGTAGAAATCGGTTTTAAACATTTACAATAACCAGTCAGCTATAATAATTATAAACAATTAAGTTATTTTCTAATATTCTTATTATACGCGAACGCGAATTCTTTTATATTTGCTATATATTTTCAGAACTGGCCACAGAATTTGTTTAAAAATTAACATATAGTTTAACAAAATCCGTAGAAATCGGTTTTAAACATTTACAATAACCATTCAGCTATAATAATTATAAACAATTAAGTTATTTTCTAATATTCTTATTATACGCGAACGCGAATTCTTTTATATATGCTATATATTTACAGAACTGGCCACAGAATTTGTTTAAAAATTTACATATACTTTAACGAAATCCGTAGAAATCGGTTTTAAACATTAACCATAAACACCCAGCTATAATAACTATAAACAATTGAGTTATATTCTAACATTCATATTATACACGAACGCGAATTCTTTTTATATATGCTATATTTACAGAACTGGCCACAGAATTTGTTTAAAAATTTACATATAGTTTAACAAAATCCGTAGAAATCGGTTTTAAACATTTACAATAACCAGTCAGCTATAATAATTATAAACAATTAAGTTATTTTCTAATATTCTTATTATACGCGAACGCGAATTCTTTTATATATGCTATATATTTTCAGAACTGGCCACAGAATTTGTTTAAAAATTAACATATAGTTTAACAAAATCCGTAGAAATCGGTTTTAAACATTTACAATAACCATTCAGCTATAATAATTATAAACAATTAAGTTATTTTCTAATATTCTTATTATACGCGAACGCGAATTCTTTTATATATGCTATATATTTACAGAACTGGCCACAGAATTTGTTTAAAAATTTGCATATAGTTTAACAAAATCCGTAGAAATCGGTTTTAAACATTTACAATAACCATTCAGCTATAATAACTATAAACAATTGAGTTATATTCTGACATTCATATTATACACGAACGCGAATTCTTTTTATATGTGCTATATTTACAGAACTGACCACAGAATTTGTTAAAAAAATTACATATAGTTTAACAAAATCCGTAGAAATCGGTATTAAACATTTACAATAACCAGTCAGCTATAATAATTATAAACAATTAAGTTATTTTTTAATATTCTTATTATACGCGAACGCGAATTCTTTTATATATGCTATATATTTACAGAACTGGCAACAGAATTTGTTTAATAATTGACATATAGTTTAACAAAATCTGTAGAAATCGGTTTTAAACATTTACAATAACCATTCAGCTATAATAATTATAAACGATTAAGTTATTTTCTAATATTCTTATTATACGCGAACGCGAATTCTTTTATATATGCTATATATTTGCAGAACTGGCCACAGAATTTGTTTAAAAATTTACATATAGTTTAAGAAAATCCGTAGAAATCGGTTTTAAACATTTACAATAACCATTCAGCTATAATAATTATAAACAATTAAGTTATTTTCTAATATTCTTATTATAAGCGAACGCGAATTCTTTTATATATGCTATATATTTACAGAACTGGCCACAGAATTTGTTTAAAAATTTACATATAGTTTAACAAAATCCGTAGAAATCGGTTTTAAACATTTACAATAACCATTCAGCTATAATAATTATAAACAATTAAGTTATTTTCTAATATTCTTATTATACGCGAACGCGAATTCTTTTATATATGCTATATATTTACAGAACTGGCCACAGAATTTGTTTAAAAATTTACATATAGTTTAACAAAATCCGTAGAAATCGGTTTTAAACATTTACAATAACCAGTCAGCTATAATAATTATAAACAATTAAGTTATTTTCTAATATTCTTATTATACGCGAACGCGAATTCTTTTATATTTGCTATATATTTTCAGAACTGGCCACAGAATTTGTTTAAAAATTAACATTTAGTTTAACAAAATCCGTAGAAATCGGTTTTAAACATTTACAATAACCATTCAGCTATAATAATTATAAACAATTAAGTTATTTTCTAATATTCTTATTATACGCGAACGCGAATTCGTTTATATATGCTATATATTTACAGAACTGGCCACAGAATTTGTTTAAAAATTTACATATAATTTAACAAAATCCGTAGAAATCGGTTTTAAACATTAACCATAAACACCCAGCTATAATAACTATAAACAATTGAGTTATATTCTAACACTCATATTATACACGAACGCGAATTCTTTTTATATATGCTATATTTACAGAACTGGCCACAGAATTTGTTTAAAAATTTACATATAGTTTAACAAAATCCGTAGAAATCGGTTTTAAACATTTACAATAACCAGTCAGCTATAATAATTATAAACAATTAAGTTATTTTCTAATATTCTTATTATACGCGAACGCGAATTCTTTTATATATGCTATATATTTTCAGAACTGGCCACAGAATTTGTTTAAAAATTAACATATAGTTTAACAAAATCCGTAGAAATCGGTTTTAAACATTTACAATAACCATTCAGCTATAATAATTATAAACAATTAAGTTATTTTCTAATATTCTTATTATACGCGAACGCGAATTCTTTTATATTGGTATGCTATATATTTACAGAACTGGCCACAGAATTTGTTTAAAAATTTACATATAGTTTAACAAAATCCGTAGAAATCGGTTTTAAACATTTACAATAACCAGTCAGCTATAATAATTATAAACAATTAAGTTATTTTCTAAAATTCTTATTATACGCGAACGCGAATTCTTTTATATTTGCTATATATTTTCAGAACTGGCCACAGAATTTGTTTAAAAATTAACATATAGTTTAACAAAATCCGTAGAAATCGGTTTTAAACATTTACAATAACCATTCAGCTATAATAATTATAAACAATTAAGTTATTTTCTAATATTCTTATTATACGCGAACGCGAATTCTTTTATATATGCTATATATTTACAGAACTGGCCACAGAATTTGTTTAAAAATTTACATATAATTTAACAAAATCCGTAGAAATCGGTTTTAAACATTAACCATAAACACCCAGCTATAATAACTATAAACAATTGAGTTATATTCTAACATTCATATTATACACGAACGCGAATTCTTTTTATATATGCTATATTTACAGAACTGGCCACAAAATTTGTTTAAAAATTTACATATAGTTTAACAAAATCCGTAGAAATCGGTTTTAAACATTTACAATAACCAGTCAGCTATAATAATTATAAACAATTAAGTTATTTTCTAATATTCTTATTATACGCGCACGCGAATTCTTTTATATATGCTATATATTTTCAGAACTGGCCACAGAATTTGTTTAAAAATTAACATATAGTTTAACAAAATCCGTAGAAATCGGTTTTAAACATTTACAATAACCATTCAGCTATAATAATTATAAACAATTAAGTTATTTTCTAATATTCTTATTATACGCGAACGCGAATTCTTTTATATATGCTATATATTTACAGAACTGGCCACAGAATTTGTTTAAAAATTTGCATATAGTTTAACAAAATCCGTAGAAATCGGTTTTAAACATTTACAATAACCATTCAGCTATAATAACTATAAACAATTGAGTTATATTCTGACATTCATATTATACACGAACGCGAATTCTTTTTATATATGCTATATTTACAGAACTGACCACAGAATTTGTTAAAAAAATTACATATAGTTTAACAAAATCCGTAGAAATCGGTATTAAACATTTACAATAACCAGTCAGCTATAATAATTATAAACAATTAAGTTATTTTTTAATATTCTTATTATACGCGAACGCGAATTCTTTTATATATGCTATATATTTACAGAACTGGCAACAGAATTTGTTTAATAATTTACATATAGTTTAACAAAATCCGTAGAAATCGGTTTTAAACATTTACAATAACCATTCAGCTATAATAATTATAAACAATTAAGTTATTTTCTAATATTCTTATTATACGCGAACGCGAATTCTTTTATATTGGTATGCTATATATTTACAGAACTGGCCACAGAATTTGTTTAAAAATTTACATATAGTTTAACAAAATCCGTAGAAATCGGTTTTAAACATTTACAATAACCAGTCAGCTATAATAATTATAAACAATTAAGTTATTTTCTAATATTCTTATTATACGCGAACGCGAATTCTTTTATATTTGCTATATATTTTCAGAACTGGCCACAGAATTTGTTTAAAAATTAACATATAGTTTAACAAAATCCGTAGAAATCGGTTTTAAACATTTACAATAACCATTCAGCTATAATAATTATAAACAATTAAGTTATTTTCTAATATTCTTATTATACGCGAACGCGAATTCTTTTATATATGCTATATATTTTCAGAACTGGCCACAGAATTTGTTTAAAAATTAACATATAGTTTAACAAAATCCGTAGAAATCGGTTTTAAACATTTACAATAACCATTCAGCTATAATAATTATAAACAATTAAGTTATTTTCTAATATTCTTATTATACGCGAACGCGAATTCTTTTATATATGCTATATATTTACAGAACTGGCCACAGAATTTGTTTAAAAATTTGCATATAGTTTAACAAAATCCGTAGAAATCGGTTTTAAACATTTACAATAACCATTCAGCTATAATAACTATAAACAATTGAGTTATATTCTGACATTCATATTATACACGAACGCGAATTCTTTTTATATATGCTATATTTACAGAACTGACCACAGAATTTGTTAAAAAAATTACATATAGTTTAACAAAATCCGTAGAAATCGGTATTAAACATTTACAATAACCAGTCAGCTATAATAATTATAAACAATTAAGTTATTTTTTAATATTCTTATTATACGCGAACGCGAATTCTTTTATATATGCTATATATTTACAGAACTGGCAACAGAATTTGTTTAATAATTTACATATAGTTTAACAAAATCCGTAGAAATCGGTTTTAAACATTTACAATAACCATTCAGCTATAATAATTATAAACAATTAAGTTATTTTCTAATATTCTTATTATACGCGAACGCGAATTCTTTTATATTGGTATGCTATATATTTACAGAACTGGCCACAGAATTTGTTTAAAAATTTACATATAGTTTAACAAAATCCGTAGAAATCGGTTTTAACATTTACAATAACCAGTCAGCTATAATAATTATAAACAATTAAGTTATTTTCTAATATTCTTATTATACGCGAACGCGAATTCTTTTATATTTGCTATATATTTTCAGAACTGGCCACAGAATTTGTTTAAAAATTAACATATAGTTTAACAAAATCCGTAGAAATCGGTTTTAAACATTTACAATAACCATTCAGCTCTAATAATTATAAACAATTAAGTTATTTTCTAATATTCTTATTATACGCGAACGCGAATTCTTTTATATATGCTATATATTTACAGAACTGGCCACAGAATTTGTTTAAAAATTTACATATACTTTAACGAAATCCGTAGAAATCGGTTTTAAACATTAACCATAAACACCCAGCTATAATAACTATAAACAATTGAGTTATATTCTAACATTCATATTATACACGAACGCGAATTCTTTTTATATATGCTATATTTACAGAACTGGCCACAGAATTTGTTTAAAAATTTACATATAGTTTAACAAAATCCGTAGAAATCGGTTTTAAACATTTACAATAACCAGTCAGCTATAATAATTATAAACAATTAAGTTATTTTCTAATATTCTTATTATACGCGAACGCGAATTCTTTTATATATGCTATATATTTTCAGAACTGGCCACAGAATTTGTTTAAAAATTAACATATAGTTTAACAAAATCCGTAGAAATCGGTTTTAAACATTTACAATAACCATTCAGCTATAATAATTATAAACAATTAAGTTATTTTCTAATATTCTTATTATACGCGAACGCGAATTCTTTTATATATGCTATATATTTACAGAACTGGCCACAGAATTTGTTTAAAAATTTGCATATAGTTTAACAAAATCCGTAGAAATCGGTTTTAAACATTTACAATAACCATTCAGCTATAATAACTATAAACAATTGAGTTATATTCTGACATTCATATTATACACGAACGCGAATTCTTTTTATATGTGCTATATTTACAGAACTGACCACAGAATTTGTTAAAAAAATTACATATAGTTTAACAAAATCCGTAGAAATCGGTATTAAACATTTACAATAACCAGTCAGCTATAATAATTATAAACAATTAAGTTATTTTTTAATATTCTTATTATACGCGAACGCGAATTCTTTTATATATGCTATATATTTACAGAACTGGCAACAGAATTTGTTTAATAATTGACATATAGTTTAACAAAATCTGTAGAAATCGGTTTTAAACATTTACAATAACCATTCAGCTATAATAATTATAAACGATTAAGTTATTTTCTAATATTCTTATTATACGCGAACGCGAATTCTTTTATATATGCTATATATTTGCAGAACTGGCCACAGAATTTGTTTAAAAATTTACATATAGCTTAAGAAAATCCGTAGAAATCGGTTTTAAACATTTACAATAACCATTCAGCTATAATAATTATAAACAATTAAGTTATTTTCTAATATTCTTATTATAAGCGAACGCGAATTCTTTTATATATGCTATATATTTACAGAACTGGCCACAGAATTTGTTTAAAAATTTACATATAGTTTAACAAAATCCGTAGAAATCGGTTTTAAACATTTACAATAACCATTCAGCTATAATAATTATAAACAATTAAGTTATTTTCTAATATTCTTATTATACGCGAACGCGAATTCTTTTATATATGCTATATATTTACAGAACTGGCCACAGAATTTGTTTAAAAATTTACATATAGTTTAACAAAATCCGTAGAAATCGGTTTTAAACATTTACAATAACCAGTCAGCTATAATAATTATAAACAATTAAGTTATTTTCTAATATTCTTATTATACGCGAACGCGAATTCTTTTATATTTGCTATATATTTTCAGAACTGGCCACAGAATTTGTTTAAAAATTAACATTTAGTTTAACAAAATCCGTAGAAATCGGTTTTAAACATTTACAATAACCATTCAGCTATAATAATTATAAACAATTAAGTTATTTTCTAATATTCTTATTATACGCGAACGCGAATTCGTTTATATATGCTATATATTTACAGAACTGGCCACAGAATTTGTTTAAAAATTTACATATAATTTAACAAAATCCGTAGAAATCGGTTTTAAACATTAACCATAAACACCCAGCTATAATAACTATAAACAATTGAGTTATATTCTAACACTCATATTATACACGAACGCGAATTCTTTTTATATATGCTATATTTACAGAACTGGCCACAGAATTTGTTTAAAAATTTACATATAGTTTAACAAAATCCGTAGAAATCGGTTTTAAACATTTACAATAACCAGTCAGCTATAATAATTATAAACAATTAAGTTATTTTCTAATATTCTTATTATACGCGAACGCGAATTCTTTTATATATGCTATATATTTTCAGAACTGGCCACAGAATTTGTTTAAAAATTAACATATAGTTTAACAAAATCCGTAGAAATCGGTTTTAAACATTTACAATAACCATTCAGCTATAATAATTATAAACAATTAAGTTATTTTCTAATATTCTTATTATACGCGAACGCGAATTCTTTTATATATGCTATATATTTACAGAACTGGCCACAGAATTTGTTTAAAAATTTGCATATAGTTTAACAAAATCCGTAGAAATCGGTTTTAAACATTTACAATAACCATTCAGCTATAATAACTATAAACAATTAAGTTATATTCTGACATTCATATTATACACGAACGCGAATTATTTTTATATATGCTATATTTACAGAACTGACCACAGAATTTGTTAAAAAAATTACATATAGTTTAACAAAATCCGTAGAAATCGGTATTAAACATTTACAATAACCAGTCAGCTATAATAATTATAAACAATTAAGTTATTTTTTAATATTCTTATTATACGCGAACGCGAATTCTTTTATATATGCTATATATTTACAGAACTGGCAACAGAATTTGTTTAATAATTTACATATAGTTTAACAAAATCTGTAGAAATCGGTTTTAAACATTTACAATAACCATTCAGCTATAATAATTATAAACAATTAAGTTATTTTCTAATATTCTTATTATACGCGAACGCGAATTCTTTTATATATGCTATATATTTGCAGAACTGGCCACAGAATTTGTTTAAAAATTTACATATAGTTTAAGAAAATCCGTAGAAATCGGTTTTAAACATTTACAATAACCATTCAGCTATAATAATTATAAACAATTAAGTTATTTTCTAATATTCTTATTATACGCGAACGCGAATTCTTTTATATATGCTATATATTTACAGAACTGGCCACAGAATTTGTTTAAAAATTTACATATAGTTTAACAAAATCCGTAGAAATCGGTTTTAAACATTTACAATAACCATTCAGCTATAATAATTATAAACAATTAAGTTATTTTCTAATATTCTTATTATACGCGAACGCGAATTCTTTTATATATGCTATATATTTACAGAACTGGCCACAGAATTTGTTTAAAAATTTACATATAATTTAACAAAATCCGTAGAAATCGGTTTTAAACATTAACCATAAACACCCAGCTATAATAACAATAAACAATTGAGTTATATTCTAACATTCATATTATACACGAACGCGAATTCTTTTTATATATGCTATATTTACAGAACTGGCCACAGAATTTGTTAAAAAATTTACATATAGTTTAACAAAATCCGTAGAAATCGGTTTTAAACATTTACAATAACCAGTCAGCTATAATAATTATAAACAATTAAGTTATTTTCTAATATTCTTATTATACGCGAACGCGAATTCTTTTATATATGCTATATATTTACAGAACTGGCCACAGATTTTGTTTAAAAATTTACATATAGTTTAACAAAATCCATAGAAATCGGTTTTAAACATTTACAATAACCATTCAGCTATAATAATTATAAACAATTAAGTTATTTTCTAATATTCTTATTATACGCGAACGCGAATTCTTTTATATATGCTATATATTTACAGAACTGGCCACAGAATTTGTTTAAAAATTTACATATAGTTAACAAAATCCATAGAAATCGGTTTTAAACATTTACAATAACCATTCAGCTATAATAATTATAAACAATTAAGTTATTTTCTAATATTCTTATTATACGCGAACGCGAATTCTTTTATATAGGTATGCTATATATTTACAGAACTGGCCACAGAATTTGTTTAAAAATTTACATATAGTTTAACAAAATCCGTAGAAATCGGTTTTAAACATTTACAATAACCATTCAGCTATAATAATTATAAACAATTAAGTTATTTTCTAATATTCTTATTATACGCGAACGCGAATTCTTTTATATAGGTATGCTATATATTTACAGAACTGGCCACAGAATTTGTTTAAAAATTAACATTTAGTTTAACAAAATCCGTAGAAATCGGTTTTAAACATTTACAATAACCATTCAGCTATAATAATTATAAACAATTAAGTTATGCTCTAATATTCTTATTATACGCGAACGCGAATTCTTTTATATATGCTATATATTTACAGAACTGGCCACAGAATTTGTTTAAAATTTTACATATAGTTTAACAAAATCCGTAGAAATCGGTTTTAAACATTTACAATAACCATTCAGCTATAATAATTATAAACAATTAAGTTATTTTCTAATATTCTTATTATACGCGAACGCGAATTCTTTTATATATGCTATATATTTTCAGAACTGGCCACAGAATTTGTTTAAAAATTAACATATAGTTTAACAAAATCCGTAGAAATCGGTTTTAAACATTTACAATAACCATTCAGCTATAATAATTATAAACAATTAAGTTATTTTCTAATATTCTTATTATACGCGAACGCGAATTCTTTTATATATGCTATATATTTACAGAACTGGCCACAGAATTTGTTTAAAAATTTGCATATAGTTTAACAAAATCCGTAGAAATCGGTTTTAAACATTTACAATAACCATTCAGCTATAATAACTATAAACAATTGAGTTATATTCTGACATTCATATTATACACGAACGCGAATTATTTTTATATATGCTATATTTACAGAACTGACCACAGAATTTGTTAAAAAAATTACATATAGTTTAACAAAATCCGTAGAAATCGGTATTAAACATTTACAATAACCAGTCAGCTATAATAATTATAAACAATTAAGTTATTTTTTAATATTCTTATTATACGCGAACGCGAATTCTTTTATATATGCTATATATTTACAGAACTGGCAACAGAATTTGTTTAATAATTTACATATAGTTTAACAAAATCTGTAGAAATCGGTTTTAAACATTTACAATAACCATTCAGCTATAATAATTATCAACAATTAAGTTATTTTCTAATATTCTTATTATACGCGAACGCGAATTCTTTTATATATGCTATATATTTGCAGAACTGGCCACAGAATTTGTTTAAAAATTTACATATAGTTTAAGAAAATCCGTAGAAATCGGTTTTAAACATTTACAATAACCATTCAGCTATAATAATTATAAACAATTAAGTTATTTTCTAATATTCTTATTATACGCGAACGCGAATTCTTTTATATATGCCATATATTTACAGAACTGGCCACAGAATTTGTTTAAAAATTTACATATAGTTTAACAAAATCCGTAGAAATCGGTTTTAAACATTTACAATAACCATTCAGCTATAATAATTATAAACAATTAAGTTATTTTCTAATATTCTTATTATACGCGAACGCGAATTCTTTTATATATGCTATATATTTACAGAACTGGCCACAGAATTTGTTTAAAAATTTACATATAATTTAACAAAATCCGTAGAAATCGGTTTTAAACATTAACCATAAACACCCAGCTATAATAACTATAAACAATTGAGTTATATTCTAACATTCATATTATACACGAACGCGAATTCTTTTTATATATGCTATATTTACAGAACTAGCCAGAGAATTTGTTTAAAAATTTACATATAGTTTAACAAAATCCGTAGAAATCGGTTTTAAACATTTACAATAACCATTCAGCTATAATAATTATAAACAATTTAGTTATTTTCTAATATTCTTATTATACGCGAACGCGAATTCTTTTATATATGCTATATATTTACAGAACTGGCCACAGAATTTGTTTAAAAATTTACATATAGTTTAACAAAATCCGTAGAAATCGGTTTTAAACATTTACAATAACCATTCAGCTATAATCATTATAAACAATTAAGTTATTTTCTAATATTCTTATTATACGCGAACGCGAATTCTTTCTATATATGCTATATATTTACAGAACTGGCCACAGAATTTGTTTAAAAATTTACACATAGTTTAACAAAATCCGTAGAAATCGGTTTTAAACATTTACAATAACCATTCAGCTATAATAATTATAAACAATTAAGTTATTTTCTAATATTCTTATTATACGCGAACGCGAATTCTTTTATATAGGTATGCTATATATTTACAGAACTGGCCACAGTATTTGTTTAAAAATTTACATATAGTTTAACAAAATCCGTAGAAATCGGTTTTAAACATTTACAATAACTAGTCAGCTATAATAATTATAAACAATAAAGTTATTTTCTAATATTCTTATTATACGCGAACGCGAATTCTTTTATATATTCTACATATTTACAGAACTGGCCACAAAATTTGTTTAAAAATTTACATATAATTTAACAAAATCCGTAGAAATCGGTTTTAAACATTAACCATAAACACCCAGCTATAATAACTATAAGCAATTGAGTTATATTCTAACATTCATATTATACACGAACGCGAATTCTTTTATATAGGTATGCTATATATTTACAGAACTGGCCGCAGAATTTGTTTAAAAATTTACATATAATTTAACAAAATCCGTAGAAATCGGTTTTAAACATTAACCATAAACACCCAGCTATAATAATTATAAACAATTGAGTTATTTTCTAATATTCTTATTATACGCGAACGCGAATTCTTTTTATATATGCTATATTTACAAAACTGGCTACAGAATTTGTTTAAAAATTTACTATAGTTTAACAAAATCCGTAGAAATCGGTTTTAAACATTTACAATAACCATTCAGCTATAATAATTATAAACAATTAAGTTATTTTCTAATATTCTTATTATACGCGAACGCGAATTCCTATATATATATGCTATATATTTACAGAACTGGCCACAGAATTTGTTTAAAAATTTACACATAGTTTAACAAAATCCGTAGAAATCGGTTTAAAACATTTACAATAACCATTCAGCTATAATAATTATAAACAATTAAGTTATTTTCTAATATTCTTATTATACGCGAACGCGAATTCTTTTATATAGGTATGCTATATATTTACAGAACTGGCCACAGAATTTGTTTAAAAATTTACATATAGTTTAACAAAATCCGTAGAAATCGGTTTTAAACATTTACAATAACCAGTCAGCTATAATAATTATAAACAATTAAGTTATTTTCTAATATTCTTATTATACGCGAACGCGAATTCTTTTATATATGCTATATATTTACAGAACTGGCCACAGAATTTGTTTAAAAATTTACATATAGTTTAACAAAATCCGTAGAAATCGGTTTTAAACATTTACAATAACCAGTCAGCTATAATAATTATAAACAATTAAGTTATTTTCTAATATTCTTATTATACGCGAACGCGAATTCTTTTATATATTCTATATATTTACAGAACAGGCCACAGAATTTGTTTAAAAATTTACATATAATTTAACAAAATCCGTAGAAATCGGTTTTTATCCATAAACACCCAGCTATAATAACTATAAACAATTGAGTTATATTCTAAGATTCATGTTATACACGAACGCGAATTCTTTTTATATATGCTATATTTACAGAACTGGCCACAGAATTTGTTTAAAAATTTACATATAGTTTAACAAAATCCGTAGAAATCGGTTTTAAACATTAACAATAACCAGTCAGCTATAATAATTATAAACAATTAAGTTATTTTCTAATATTCTTATTATACGCGAACGCGAATTCTTTTATATATGCTATATATTTACAGAACTGGCCACAGAATTTGTTTAAAAATTTACATATAGTTTAACAAAATCCGTAGAAATCGGTTTTAAACATTTACAATAACCATTCAGCTATAATAATTATAAACAATTAAGTTAATTTCTAATATTCTTATTATACGCGAACGCGAATTCTTTTATATAGGTATGCTATATATTTACAGAACTGGCCACAAAATTTGTTTAAAAATTTACTTATAGTTTAACAAAATCCGTAGAAAGCGGTTTTAAACATTTACAATAACCATTCAGCTATAATAATTATAAACAATTAAGTTATTTTCTAATATTCTTATTATACGCGAACGCGAATTCTTTTATATGCTATATATTTACAGAACTGGCCACAGAATTTGTTTAAAAATTTACATATTATTTAACAAAATCCGTAGAAATCGGTTTTAAACATTAACCATAAACACCCAGCTATAATAATTATAAACAATTGAGTTATATTCTAACATTCATATTATACGCGAACGCGAATTCTTTTATATATGCTATATATTTACAGAACTGGCCACAGAATTTGTTTAAAAATTTACATATAGTTTAACAAAATCCGTAGAAACCGGTTTTAAACATTTACAATAACCATTCAGCTATAACAATTATAAACAATTAAGTTATTTTCTAATATTCTTATTATACGCGAACGCGAATTCTTTTATATAGGTATGCTATATATTTACAGAACTGGCCACAGAATTTGTTTAAAAATTTACATATAGTTTAACAAAATCCGTAGAAATCGGTTTTAAAGATTTATAATAACCATTCAGCTATAATAATTATAAACAATTAAGTTATTTTCTAATATTCTTATTATACGCGAACTAGAATTCTTTTATATAGGTATGCTATATATTTACAGAACTGGCCACAGAATTTGTTTAAAAATTTACATATAGTTTAACAAAATCCGTAGAAATCGGTTTTAAACATTTACAATAAACATTCAGCTATAATAATGATAAACAATTAAGTTATTTTCTAATATTCTTATTATACGCGAACGCGAATTCTTTTATATATTCTACATATTTACAGAACTGGCCACAGAATTTGTTTAAAAATTTACATATAATTTAACAAAATCCGTAGAAATCGGTTTTAAACATTAACCATAAACACCCAGCTATAATAACTATAAGCAATTGAGTTATATTCTAACATTCATATTATACACGAACGCGAATTCTTTTATATAGGTATGCTATATATTTACAGAACTGGCCACAGAATTTGTTTAAAAATTTACATATAATTTAACAAAATCCGTAGAAATCGGTTTTAAACATTAACTATAAACACCCAGCTATAATAACTATAAACAATTGAGTTATATTCTAACATTCATATTATACACGAACGCGAATTCTTTTTATATATGCTATATTTACAGAACTGGCCACAGAATTTGTTTAAAAATTTACATATAGTTTAACAAAATCCGTAGAAATCGGTTTTAAACATTTACAATAACCATTCAGCTATAATAATTATAAACAATTAAGTTATTTTCTAATATTCTTATTATACGCGAACGCGAATTCTTTTATATATGCTATATATTTACGGAACTAGCCACAGAATTTGTTTAAAAATTTACATATAGTTTAACAAAAACCGTAGAAATCGGTTTTAAACATTTTACAATAACCATTCAGCTATAATAATTATAAACAATTAAGTTATTTTATATTCTTATTATACGCGAACGCGAATTCTTTTATATATGCTATATATTTACAGAACTGGCCACAGAATTTGTTTAAAAATTTACATATTATTTAACAAAATCCGTAGAAATCGGTTTTAAACATTAACCATAAACACCCAGCTATAATAATTATAAACAATTGAGTTATATTCTAACATTCATATTATACACGAACGCGAATTCTGTTATATATGCTATATTTACAGAACTGGCCACAGAATTTGTTTAAAAATTTACATATAGTTTAACAAAATCCGTAGAAATCGGTTTTAAACATTTACAATAACCATTCAGCTATAATAATTATAAACAATTAAGTTATTTTCTAATATTCTTATTATACGCGAACGCGAATTTTTTTATATAGGTATGCTATATATTTACAGAACTGGCCACAGAATTTGTTTAAAAATTTACAAATAGTTTAACAAAATTCGTAGAAATCGGTTTTAAACATTTACAATAACCATTCAGCTATAATAATTATAAACAATTAAGTTATTTTCTAATATTCTTATTATACGCGAACGCGAATTCTTTTATATATGCTATATATTTACAGAACTGGCCACAGAATTAGTTTAAAAATTTACATATGGTTTAACAAAATCCGTAGAAATCGGTTTTAAACATTTACAATAACCATTCAGCTATAATAATTATAAACAATTAAGTTATTTTCTAATATTCTTATTATACGCGAACGCGAATTCTTTTATATATGCTATATTTACAGAACTGGCCACAGAATTTGTTTAAAAATTTACATATAGTTTAACAAAATCCGTAGAAATCGGTTTTAAAGATTTACAATAACCATTCAGCTATAATAATTATAAACAATTAAGTTATTTTCTAATCTCTCTCTGGCTTGCCTCATGGCTCTCATTTGGGACCCCTGCTTTTTCTTATTTTTATTAATGACGTAGGGAAATTTTTGCACAATGTAAATTACTTACTGTTCGCCGATGACTTAAAAATCTTTTTGGAAATTACCTCCCCTAACGACTGCCAAATCATTCAAAATTCTTTAAACAATTTATTGCAATGGTGTGAGGAAAATCAAATGAACTTAAACATCAAAAAATGTAACTATATGACCTATCATTGAGTGAAAAATCCTTTTCAAGTTAGTTACTCTCTGAACAATCAGTTGCTACCTAGAATAACCGTTGTTAAAGATTTGGGTGTTATCTTGAGTCCTGATCTTGGGTGCAATAATCATGTTGAATTTGTCAAGGCGAAAGCAATGAAAATTTTAGGTTTTATTTGCAGATCTACTCGTGATTTCAAAAACATTAACTCCTTAAAACTTTTATATATTACATTAGTACGACCTATTTTGGATTATTGTACAACAGTTTGGTCACCGTATTATGATGTACATAAGGCTACCCTTGAAAATGTACAAAATAAATTTCTTAGAACTATTAGATATAAATTTATGTAGGTATTTTCCCATGCATCCTACGATACAATCTTAAAAATTTTAAACATCACAACTTTGCAACAGCGCCTTATTTATTTTGACTTAGTTTTTCTCTACCGATTAATTAATAACCTGATTGATTGCCCTTTACTACTTTCCTTCATTAACTTTAATGTGCGTTATTCTACTGCGAGGAAGAAATTTTTATTTTATATATGTTTCTCAGATAAAAATTATATTTATTATTCTCCTTTATAGAATGATGAGAGAATTTAATGATTGTCAAATTGATGTTGATTTAAATAATATGTCTCTGCATGTGTATAAGTCAAAACTAAGACTTATGTAGAAAATTTTTCTTACAACTATCACACTGTTTATATAATGTAGAAAATTTTTCTTGTAACTATCACAATGTTTTTATATACATTTTTGAATTTAATTGTTACTATACCTATTTATGTATTATTTTCTTATTACTAATCTTTGTACTTCATATGTATAGTGGACGTAAGTCCGTTCATAAATAAATAAATAAATAAATAAATATTCTTATTATACGCGAACGCGAATTCTTTAATATAGGTATGCTATATATTTACAGAACTGGCCACAGAATTTGTTTAAAAATTTACATATAGTTTAACAAAATCCGTAGAAATCGGTTTTAAACATTTACAATAAACATTCAGCTACAATAATTATAAACAATTAAGTTATTTTCTAATATTCTTATTATACGCGAACGCGAATTCTTTTATATATTCTACATATTTACAGAACTGGCCACAGAATTTGTTTAAAAATTTACATATAATTTAACAAAATCCGTAGAAATCGGTTTTAAACATTAACCATAAACACCCAGCTATAATAACTATAAGCAATTGAGTTATATTCTAACATTCATATTATACACGAACGCGAATTCTTTTATATAGGTATGCTATATATTTACAGAACTGGCCACAGAATTTGTTTAAAAATTTACATATAATTTAACAAAATCCGTAGAAATCGGTTTTAAACATTAACTATAAACACCCAAGTATAATAACTATAAACAATTGAGTTATATTCTAACATTCATATTATACACGAACGCGAATTCTTTTTATATATGCTATATTTACAGAACTGGCCACAGAATTTGTTTAAAAATTTACATATAGTTTAACAAAATCCGTAGAAATCGGTTTTAAACATTTACAATAACCATTCAGCTATAATAATTATAAACAATTAAGTTATTTTCTAATATTCTTATTATACGCGAACGCGAATTCTTTTATATATGCTATATATTTACAGAACTGGCCACAGAATTTGTTTAAAAATTTACATATAATTTAACAAAATCCGTAGAAATCGGTTTTAAACATTAACCATAAACACCCAGCTATAATAACTATAAACAATTGAGTTATATTCTAACATTCATATTATACACGAACGCGAATTCTTTTTATATATGCTATATTTACAGAACTGGCCACAGAATTTGTTTAAAAATTTACATATAGTTTAACAAAAACCGTAGAAATCGGTTTTAAACATTTACAATAACCATTCAGCTATAATAATTATAAACAATTAAGTTATATTCTAACATTCATATTATACACGAACGCGAATTCTTTTTATATATGCTATATTTAGAGAACTGGCCACAGAATTTGTTTAAAAATTTACATATAGTTTAACAAAAACCGTAGAAATCGGTTTTAAACATTTACAATAACCATTCAGCTATAATAATTATAAACAATTAAGTTATTTTCTAATATTCTTATTATACGCGAACGCGAATTCTTTTATATATGCTATATATTTTCAGAACTGGCCACAGAATTTGTTTAAAAATTTACACATAGTTTAACAAAATCCGTAGAAATCGGTTTTAAACATTTACAATAACCATTCAGCTATAATAATTATAAACAATTAAGTTATTTTCTAATATTCTTATTATACGCGAACGCGAATTCTTTTATATATGCTATATTTACAGAACTGGCCACAGAATTTGTTTAAAAATTTACATATAGTTTAACAAAATCCGTAGAAATCGGTTTTAAACATTTACAATAACCATTCAGCTATAATAATTATAAACAATTAAGTTATTTTCTAATATTCTTATTATACGCGAACGCGACGTCTTTTATATATGCTATATATTTACAGAACTGGCCACAGAATTTGTTTAAAAATTTACATATAGTTTAACAAAATCCGTAGAAATCGGTTTTAAACATTTACAATAACCATTCAGCTATAATAATTATAAACAATTAAGTTATATTCTAACATTCATATTATACACGAACGCGAATTCTTTTATATATGCTATATTTACAGAACTGGCCACAGAATTTGTTTAAAAATTTACATATAGTTTAACAAAATCCGTAGAAATCGGTTTTAAACATTTACAATAACCATTCAGCTATAATAATTATAAACAATTAAGTTATTTTCTAATATTCTTATTATACGCGAACGCGAATTTTTTTATATAGGTATGCTATATATTTACAGAACTGGCCACAGAATTTGTTAAAAAATTTACATATAGTTTAACAAAATTCGTAGAAATCGGTTTTAAACATTTACAATAACCATTCAGCTATAATAATTATAAACAATTAAGTTATTTTCTAATATTCTTATTATACGCGAACGCGAATTCTTTTATATATGCTATATATTTACAGAACTGGCCACAGAATGTTTAAAAATTTACATATAGTTTAACAAAATCCGTAGAAATCGGTTTTAAACATTTACAATAACCATTCAGCTATAATAATTATAAACAATTAAGTTATTTTCTAATATTCTTATTATACGCGAACGCGAATTCTTTTATATATGCTATATATTTACAGAACTGGCCACAGAATGTTTAAAAATTTACATATAGTTTAACAAAATCCGTAGAAATCGGTTTTAAACATTTACAATAACCATTCAGCTATAATAATTATAAACAATTAAGTTATTTTCTAATATTCTTATTATACGCGAACGCGAATTCTTTTATATATGCTATATATTTACAGAACTGGCCACAGAATGTTTAAAAATTTACATATAGTTTAACAAAATCCGTAGAAATCGGTTTTAAACATTTACAATAACCATTCAGCTATAATAATTATAAACAATTAAGTTATTTTCTAATATTCTTATTATACGCGAACGCGAATTCTTTTATATTGGTATGCTATATATTTACAGAACTGGCCACAGAATTTGTTTAAAAATTTACATATAGTTTAACAAAATCCGTAGAAATCGGTTTTACACATTTACAATAACCATTCAGCTATAATAATTATAAACAATTAAGTTATTTTCTAATATTCTTATTATACGCGAACGCGAATTCTCTTATATAGGTATGCTATATATTTACAGAACTGGCCACAGAATTTGTTTAAAAATTTACATATAGTTTAACAAAATCCGTAGAAATCGGTTTTAAACATTTACAATAACCAGTCAGCTATAATAATTATAAACAATTAAGTTATTTTCTAATATTCTTATTATACGCGAACGCGAATTCTTTTATATATGCTATATATTTTCAGAACTGGCCACAGAATTTGTTTAAAAATTAACATATAGTTTAACAAAATCCGTAGAAATCGGTTTTAAACATTTACAATAACCATTCAGCTATAATAATTATAAACAATTAAGTTATTTTCTAATATTCTTATTATACGCGAACGCGAATTCTTTTATATATGCTATATATTTACAGAACTGGCCACAGAATTTGTTTAAAAATTTGCATATAGTTTAACAAAATCCGTAGAAATCGGTTTTAAACATTTACAATAACCATTCAGCTATAATAACTATAAACAATTGAGTTATATTCTGACATTCATATTATACACGAACGCGAATTCTTTTTATATATGCTATATTTACAGAACTGACCACAGAATTTGTTAAAAAAATTACATATAGTTTAACAAATTCCGTAGATATCGGTATTAAACATTTACAATAACCAGCCAGCTATAATAATTATAAACAATTAAGTTATTTTTTAATATTCTTTCTATACGCGAACGCGAATTCTTTTATATATGCTATATATTTACAGAACTGGCAACAGAATTTGTTTAATAATTTACATATAGTTTAACAAAATCTGTAGAAATCGGTTTTAAACATTTACAATAACCATTCAGCTATAATAATTATAAACAATTAAGTTATTTTCTAATATTCTTATTATACGCGAACGCGAATTCTTTTATATATGCTATATATTTACAGAACTGGCCACAGAATTTGTTTAAAAATTTACATATAGTTTAACAAAATCCGTAGAAATCGGTTTTAAACATTTACAATAACCATTCAGCTATAATAATTATAAACAATTAAGTTATTTTCTAATATTCTTATTATACGCGAACGCGAATTCTTTTATATTGGTATGCTATATATTTACAGAACTGGCCACAGAATTTGTTTAAAAATTTACATATAGTTTAACAAAATCCGTAGAAATCGGTTTTAAACATTTACAATAACCAGTCAGCTATAATAATTATAAACAATTAAGTTATTTTCTAATATTCTTATTATACGCGAACGCGAATTCTTTTATATATGCTATATATTTACAGAACTGGCCACAGAATTTGTTTAAAAATTTACATATAATTTAACAAAATCCGTAGAAATCGGTTTTAAACATTAACCATAAACACCCAGCTATAATAACTATAAACAATTGAGTTATATTCTAACATTCATATTATACACGAACGCGAATTCTTTTTATATATGCTATATTTACAGAACTGGCCACAGAATTTGTTTAAAAATTTACATATAGTTTAACAAAATCCGTAGAAATCGGTTTTAAACATTTACAATAACCAGTCAGCTATAATAATTATAAACAATTAAGTTATTTTCTAATATTCTTTTTATACGCGAACGCGAAGTCTTTTATATATGCTATATATTTTCAGAACTGGCCACAGAATTTGTTTAAAAATTACCATATAGTTTAACAAAATCCGTAGAAATCGGTTTTAAACATTTACAATAACCATTCAGCTATAATAATTATAAACAATTAAGTTATTTTCTAATATTTTTATTATACGCGAATTCTTTTATATATGCTATATATTTACAGAACTGGCCACAGAATTTGTTTAAAAATTTGCATATAGTTTAACAAAATCCGTAGAAATCGGTTTTAAACATTTACAATAACCATTCAGCTATAATAACTATAAACAATTGAGTTATATACTGACATTCATATTATACACGAACGCGAATTCTTTTTATATATGCTATATTTACAGAACTGACCACAGAATTTGTTAAAAAAATTACATATAGTTTAACAAAATCCGTAGAAATCGGTATTAAACATTTACAATAACCAGTCAGCTATAATAATTATAAACAATTAAGTTATTTTTTAATATTCTTATTATACGCGAACGCGAATTCTTTTATATATGCTATATATTTACAGAACTGGCAACAGAATTTGTTTAATAATTTACATATAGTTTAACAAAATCTGTAGAAATCGGTTTTAAACATTTACAATAACCATTCAGCTATAATAATTATAAACAATTAAGTTATTTTCTAATATTCTTATTATACGCGAACGCTAATTCTTTTATATATGCTATATATTTGCAGAACTGGCCACAGAATTTGTTTAAAAATTTACATATAGTTTAAGAAAATCCGTAGAAATCGGTTTTAAACATTTACAATAACCATTCAGCTATAATAATTATAAACAATTAAGTTATTTTCTAATATTCTTATTATACGCGAACGCGAATTCTTTTATATATGCTATATATTTACAGAACTGGCCACAGAATTTGTTTAAAAATTTACATATAGTTTAACAAAATCCGTAGAAATCGGTTTTAAACATTTACAATAACCATTCAGCTATAATAATTATAAACAATTAAGTTATTTTCTAATATTCTTCTTATACGCGAACGCGAATTCTTTTATATATGCTATATATTTACAGAACTGGCCACAGAATTTGTTTAAAAATTTACATATAATTACCAAAATCCGTAGAATTCGGTTTTAAACATTAACCATAAACACCCAGCTATAATAACTATAAACAATTGAGTTATATTCTAACATTCATATTATACACGAACGCGAATTCTTTTTATATATGCTATATTTACAGAACTGGCCACAGAATTTGTTAAAAAATTTACATATAGTTTAACAAAATCCGTAGAAATCGGTTTTAAACATTTACAATAACCAGTCAGCTATAATAATTATAAACAATTAAGTTATTTTCTAATATTCTTATTATACGCGAACGCGAATTCTTTTATATAGCTATGCTATATATTTACAGAACTGGTCACAAAATTTGTTTAAAAATTTACATATAGTTTAACAAAATCCGTAGAAATCGGTTTTAAACATTTACAATAACCATTCAGCTATAATAATTATAAACAATTAAGTTATTTTCTAATATTCTTATTATACGCGAACGCGAATTCTTTTATATATGCTATATATTTACAGAACTGGCCACAGAATTTGTTTAAAATTTTACATATAGTTTAACAAAATCCGTAGAAATCGGTTTTAAACATTTACAATAACCATTCAGCTATAATAATTATAAACAATTAAGTTATTTTCTAATATTCTTATTATACGCGAACGCGAATTCTTTTATATTGGTATGCTATATATTTACAGAACTGGCCACAGAATTTGTTTAAAAATTTACATATAGTTTAACAAAATCCGTAGAAATCGGTTTTAAACATTTACAATAACCAGTCAGCTATAATAATTATAAACAATTAAGTTATTTTCTAAAATTCTTATTATACGCGAACGCGAATTCTTTTATATTTGCTATATATTTTCAGAACTGGCCACAGAATTTGTTTAAAAATTAACATATAGTTTAACAAAATCCGTAGAAATCGGTTTTAAACATTTACAATAACCATTCAGCTATAATAATTATAAACAATTAAGTTATTTTCTAATATTCTTATTATACGCGAACGCGAATTCTTTTATATATGCTATATATTTACAGAACTGGCCACAGAATTTGTTTAAAAATTTACATATAATTTAACAAAATCCGTAGAAATCGGTTTTAAACATTAACCATAAACACCCAGCTATAATAACTATAAACAATTGAGTTATATTCTAACATTCATATTATACACCAACGCGAATTCTTTTTATATATGCTATATTTACAGAACTGGCCACAAAATTTGTTTAAAAATTTACATATAGTTTAACAAAATCCGTAGAAATCGGTTTTAAACATTTACAATAACCAGTCAGCTATAATAATTATAAACAATTAAGTTATTTTCTAATATTCTTATTATACGCGCACGCGAATTCTTTTATATATGCTATATATTTTCAGAACTGGCCACAGAATTTGTTTAAAAATTAACATATAGTTTAACAAAATCCGTAGAAATCGGTTTTAAACATTTACAATAACCATTCAGCTATAATAATTATAAACAATTAAGTTATTTTCTAATATTCTTATTATACGCGAACGCGAATTCTTTTATATATGCTATATATTTACAGAACTGGCCACAGAATTTGTTTAAAAATTTGCATATAGTTTAACAAAATCCGTAGAAATCGGTTTTAAACATTTACAATAACCATTCAGCTATAATAACTATAAACAATTGAGTTATATTCTGACATTCATATTATACACGAACGCGAATTCTTTTTATATATGCTATATTTACAGAACTGACCACAGAATTTGTTAAAAAAATTACATATAGTTTAACAAAATCCGTAGAAATCGGTATTAAACATTTACAATAACCAGTCAGCTATAATAATTATAAACAATTAAGTTATTTTTTAATATTCTTATTATACGCGAACGCGAATTCTTTTATATATGCTATATATTTACAGAACTGGCAACAGAATTTGTTTAATAATTTACATATAGTTTAACAAAATCCGTAGAAATCGGTTTTAAACATTTACAATAACCATTCAGCTATAATAATTATAAACAATTAAGTTATTTTCTAATATTCTTATTATACGCGAACGCGAATTCTTTTATATTGGTATGCTATATATTTACAGAACTGGCCACAGAATTTGTTTAAAAATTTACATATAGTTTAACAAAATCCGTAGAAATCGGTTTTAAACATTTACAATAACCAGTCAGCTATAATAATTATAAACAATTAAGTTATTTTCTAATATTCTTATTATACGCGAACGCGAATTCTTTTATATTTGCTATATATTTTCAGAACTGGCCACAGAATTTGTTTAAAAATTAACATATAGTTTAACAAAATCCGTAGAAATCGGTTTTAAACATTTACAATAACCATTCAGCTATAATAATTATAAACAATTAAGTTATTTTCTAATATTCTTATTATACGCGAACGCGAATTCTTTTATATATGCTATATATTTTCAGAACTGGCCACAGAATTTGTTTAAAAATTAACATATAGTTTAACAAAATCCGTAGAAATCGGTTTTAAACATTTACAATAACCATTCAGCTATAATAATTATAAACAATTAAGTTATTTTCTAATATTCTTATTATACGCGAACGCGAATTCTTTTATATATGCTATATATTTACAGAACTGGCCACAGAATTTGTTTAAAAATTTGCATATAGTTTAACAAAATCCGTAGAAATCGGTTTTAAACATTTACAATAACCATTCAGCTATAATAACTATAAACAATTGAGTTATATTCTGACATTCATATTATACACGAACGCGAATTCTTTTTATATATGCTATATTTACAGAACTGACCACAGAATTTGTTAAAAAAATTACATATAGTTTAACAAAATCCGTAGAAATCGGTATTAAACATTTACAATAACCAGTCAGCTATAATAATTATAAACAATTAAGTTATTTTTTAATATTCTTATTATACGCGAACGCGAATTCTTTTATATATGCTATATATTTACAGAACTGGCAACAGAATTTGTTTAATAATTTACATATAGTTTAACAAAATCCGTAGAAATCGGTTTTAAACATTTACAATAACCATTCAGCTATAATAATTATAAACAATTAAGTTATTTTCTAATATTCTTATTATACGCGAACGCGAATTCTTTTATATTGGTATGCTATATATTTACAGAACTGGCCACAGAATTTGTTTAAAAATTTACATATAGTTTAACAAAATCCGTAGAAATCGGTTTTAAACATTTACAATAACCAGTCAGCTATAATAATTATAAACAATTAAGTTATTTTCTAATATTCTTATTATACGCGAACGCGAATTCTTTTATATTTGCTATATATTTTCAGAACTGGCCACAGAATTTGTTTAAAAATTAACATATAGTTTAACAAAATCCGTAGAAATCGGTTTTAAACATTTACAATAACCATTCAGCTATAATAATTATAAACAATTAAGTTATTTTCTAATATTCTTATTATACGCGAACGCGAATTCTTTTATATATGCTATATATTTACAGAACTGGCCACAGAATTTGTTTAAAAATTTACATATACTTTAACGAAATCCGTAGAAATCGGTTTTAAACATTAACCATAAACACCCAGCTATAATAACTATAAACAATTGAGTTATATTCTAACATTCATATTATACACGAACGCGAATTCTTTTTATATATGCTATATTTACAGAACTGGCCACAGAATTTGTTTAAAAATTTACATATAGTTTAACAAAATCCGTAGAAATCGGTTTTAAACATTTACAATAACCAGTCAGCTATAATAATTATAAACAATTAAGTTATTTTCTAATATTCTTATTATACGCGAACGCGAATTCTTTTATATATGCTATATATTTTCAGAACTGGCCACAGAATTTGTTTAAAAATTAACATATAGTTTAACAAAATCCGTAGAAATCGGTTTTAAACATTTACAATAACCATTCAGCTATAATAATTATAAACAATTAAGTTATTTTCTAATATTCTTATTATACGCGAACGCGAATTCTTTTATATATGCTATATATTTACAGAACTGGCCACAGAATTTGTTTAAAAATTTGCATATAGTTTAACAAAATCCGTAGAAATCGGTTTTAAACATTTACAATAACCATTCAGCTATAATAACTATAAACAATTGAGTTATATTCTGACATTCATATTATACACGAACGCGAATTCTTTTTATATGTGCTATATTTACAGAACTGACCACAGAATTTGTTAAAAAAATTACATATAGTTTAACAAAATCCGTAGAAATCGGTATTAAACATTTACAATAACCAGTCAGCTATAATAATTATAAACAATTAAGTTATTTTTTAATATTCTTATTATACGCGAACGCGAATTCTTTTATATATGCTATATATTTACAGAACTGGCAACAGAATTTGTTTAATAATTGACATATAGTTTAACAAAATCTGTAGAAATCGGTTTTAAACATTTACAATAACCATTCAGCTATAATAATTATAAACGATTAAGTTATTTTCTAATATTCTTATTATACGCGAACGCGAATTCTTTTATATATGCTATATATTTGCAGAACTGGCCACAGAATTTGTTTAAAAATTTACATATAGTTTAAGAAAATCCGTAGAAATCGGTTTTAAACATTTACAATAACCATTCAGCTATAATAATTATAAACAATTAAGTTATTTTCTAATATTCTTATTATAAGCGAACGCGAATTCTTTTATATATGCTATATATTTACAGAACTGGCCACAGAATTTGTTTAAAAATTTACATATAGTTTAACAAAATCCGTAGAAATCGGTTTTAAACATTTACAATAACCATTCAGCTATAATAATTATAAACAATTAAGTTATTTTCTAATATTCTTATTATACGCGAACGCGAATTCTTTTATATATGCTATATATTTACAGAACTGGCCACAGAATTTGTTTAAAAATTTACATATAGTTTAACAAAATCCGTAGAAATCGGTTTTAAACATTTACAATAACCAGTCAGCTATAATAATTATAAACAATTAAGTTATTTTCTAATATTCTTATTATACGCGAACGCGAATTCTTTTATATTTGCTATATATTTTCAGAACTGGCCACAGAATTTGTTTAAAAATTAACATTTAGTTTAACAAAATCCGTAGAAATCGGTTTTAAACATTTACAATAACCATTCAGCTATAATAATTATAAACAATTAAGTTATTTTCTAATATTCTTATTATACGCGAACGCGAATTCGTTTATATATGCTATATATTTACAGAACTGGCCACAGAATTTGTTTAAAAATTTACATATAATTTAACAAAATCCGTAGAAATCGGTTTTAAACATTAACCATAAACACCCAGCTATAATAACTATAAACAATTGAGTTATATTCTAACACTCATATTATACACGAACGCGAATTCTTTTTATATATGCTATATTTACAGAACTGGCCACAGAATTTGTTTAAAAATTTACATATAGTTTAACAAAATCCGTAGAAATCGGTTTTAAACATTTACAATAACCAGTCAGCTATAATAATTATAAACAATTAAGTTATTTTCTAATATTCTTATTATACGCGAACGCGAATTCTTTTATATATGCTATATATTTTCAGAACTGGCCACAGAATTTGTTTAAAAATTAACATATAGTTTAACAAAATCCGTAGAAATCGGTTTTAAACATTTACAATAACCATTCAGCTATAATAATTATAAACAATTAAGTTATTTTCTAATATTCTTATTATACGCGAACGCGAATTCTTTTATATTGGTATGCTATATATTTACAGAACTGGCCACAGAATTTGTTTAAAAATTTACATATAGTTTAACAAAATCCGTAGAAATCGGTTTTAAACATTTACAATAACCAGTCAGCTATAATAATTATAAACAATTAAGTTATTTTCTAAAATTCTTATTATACGCGAACGCGAATTCTTTTATATTTGCTATATATTTTCAGAACTGGCCACAGAATTTGTTTAAAAATTAACATATAGTTTAACAAAATCCGTAGAAATCGGTTTTAAACATTTACAATAACCATTCAGCTATAATAATTATAAACAATTAAGTTATTTTCTAATATTCTTATTATACGCGAACGCGAATTCTTTTATATATGCTATATATTTACAGAACTGGCCACAGAATTTGTTTAAAAATTTACATATAATTTAACAAAATCCGTAGAAATCGGTTTTAAACATTAACCATAAACACCCAGCTATAATAACTATAAACAATTGAGTTATATTCTAACATTCATATTATACACGAACGCGAATTCTTTTTATATATGCTATATTTACAGAACTGGCCACAAAATTTGTTTAAAAATTTACATATAGTTTAACAAAATCCGTAGAAATCGGTTTTAAACATTTACAATAACCAGTCAGCTATAATAATTATAAACAATTAAGTTATTTTCTAATATTCTTATTATACGCGCACGCGAATTCTTTTATATATGCTATATATTTTCAGAACTGGCCACAGAATTTGTTTAAAAATTAACATATAGTTTAACAAAATCCGTAGAAATCGGTTTTAAACATTTACAATAACCATTCAGCTATAATAATTATAAACAATTAAGTTATTTTCTAATATTCTTATTATACGCGAACGCGAATTCTTTTATATATGCTATATATTTACAGAACTGGCCACAGAATTTGTTTAAAAATTTGCATATAGTTTAACAAAATCCGTAGAAATCGGTTTTAAACATTTACAATAACCATTCAGCTATAATAACTATAAACAATTGAGTTATATTCTGACATTCATATTATACACGAACGCGAATTCTTTTTATATATGCTATATTTACAGAACTGACCACAGAATTTGTTAAAAAAATTACATATAGTTTAACAAAATCCGTAGAAATCGGTATTAAACATTTACAATAACCAGTCAGCTATAATAATTATAAACAATTAAGTTATTTTTTAATATTCTTATTATACGCGAACGCGAATTCTTTTATATATGCTATATATTTACAGAACTGGCAACAGAATTTGTTTAATAATTTACATATAGTTTAACAAAATCCGTAGAAATCGGTTTTAAACATTTACAATAACCATTCAGCTATAATAATTATAAACAATTAAGTTATTTTCTAATATTCTTATTATACGCGAACGCGAATTCTTTTATATTGGTATGCTATATATTTACAGAACTGGCCACAGAATTTGTTTAAAAATTTACATATAGTTTAACAAAATCCGTAGAAATCGGTTTTAAACATTTACAATAACCAGTCAGCTATAATAATTATAAACAATTAAGTTATTTTCTAATATTCTTATTATACGCGAACGCGAATTCTTTTATATTTGCTATATATTTTCAGAACTGGCCACAGAATTTGTTTAAAAATTAACATATAGTTTAACAAAATCCGTAGAAATCGGTTTTAAACATTTACAATAACCATTCAGCTATAATAATTATAAACAATTAAGTTATTTTCTAATATTCTTATTATACGCGAACGCGAATTCTTTTATATATGCTATATATTTTCAGAACTGGCCACAGAATTTGTTTAAAAATTAACATATAGTTTAACAAAATCCGTAGAAATCGGTTTTAAACATTTACAATAACCATTCAGCTATAATAATTATAAACAATTAAGTTATTTTCTAATATTCTTATTATACGCGAACGCGAATTCTTTTATATATGCTATATATTTACAGAACTGGCCACAGAATTTGTTTAAAAATTTGCATATAGTTTAACAAAATCCGTAGAAATCGGTTTTAAACATTTACAATAACCATTCAGCTATAATAACTATAAACAATTGAGTTATATTCTGACATTCATATTATACACGAACGCGAATTCTTTTTATATATGCTATATTTACAGAACTGACCACAGAATTTGTTAAAAAAATTACATATAGTTTAACAAAATCCGTAGAAATCGGTATTAAACATTTACAATAACCAGTCAGCTATAATAATTATAAACAATTAAGTTATTTTTTAATATTCTTATTATACGCGAACGCGAATTCTTTTATATATGCTATATATTTACAGAACTGGCAACAGAATTTGTTTAATAATTTACATATAGTTTAACAAAATCCGTAGAAATCGGTTTTAAACATTTACAATAACCATTCAGCTATAATAATTATAAACAATTAAGTTATTTTCTAATATTCTTATTATACGCGAACGCGAATTCTTTTATATTGGTATGCTATATATTTACAGAACTGGCCACAGAATTTGTTTAAAAATTTACATATAGTTTAACAAAATCCGTAGAAATCGGTTTTAACATTTACAATAACCAGTCAGCTATAATAATTATAAACAATTAAGTTATTTTCTAATATTCTTATTATACGCGAACGCGAATTCTTTTATATTTGCTATATATTTTCAGAACTGGCCACAGAATTTGTTTAAAAATTAACATATAGTTTAACAAAATCCGTAGAAATCGGTTTTAAACATTTACAATAACCATTCAGCTATAATAATTATAAACAATTAAGTTATTTTCTAATATTCTTATTATACGCGAACGCGAATTCTTTTATATATGCTATATATTTACAGAACTGGCCACAGAATTTGTTTAAAAATTTACATATACTTTAACGAAATCCGTAGAAATCGGTTTTAAACATTAACCATAAACACCCAGCTATAATAACTATAAACAATTGAGTTATATTCTAACATTCATATTATACACGAACGCGAATTCTTTTTATATATGCTATATTTACAGAACTGGCCACAGAATTTGTTTAAAAATTTACATATAGTTTAACAAAATCCGTAGAAATCGGTTTTAAACATTTACAATAACCAGTCAGCTATAATAATTATAAACAATTAAGTTATTTTCTAATATTCTTATTATACGCGAACGCGAATTCTTTTATATATGCTATATATTTTCAGAACTGGCCACAGAATTTGTTTAAAAATTAACATATAGTTTAACAAAATCCGTAGAAATCGGTTTTAAACATTTACAATAACCATTCAGCTATAATAATTATAAACAATTAAGTTATTTTCTAATATTCTTATTATACGCGAACGCGAATTCTTTTATATATGCTATATATTTACAGAACTGGCCACAGAATTTGTTTAAAAATTTGCATATAGTTTAACAAAATCCGTAGAAATCGGTTTTAAACATTTACAATAACCATTCAGCTATAATAACTATAAACAATTGAGTTATATTCTGACATTCATATTATACACGAACGCGAATTCTTTTTATATGTGCTATATTTACAGAACTGACCACAGAATTTGTTAAAAAAATTACATATAGTTTAACAAAATCCGTAGAAATCGGTATTAAACATTTACAATAACCAGTCAGCTATAATAATTATAAACAATTAAGTTATTTTTTAATATTCTTATTATACGCGAACGCGAATTCTTTTATATATGCTATATATTTACAGAACTGGCAACAGAATTTGTTTAATAATTGACATATAGTTTAACAAAATCTGTAGAAATCGGTTTTAAACATTTACAATAACCATTCAGCTATAATAATTATAAACGATTAAGTTATTTTCTAATATTCTTATTATACGCGAACGCGAATTCTTTTATATATGCTATATATTTGCAGAACTGGCCACAGAATTTGTTTAAAAATTTACATATAGCTTAAGAAAATCCGTAGAAATCGGTTTTAAACATTTACAATAACCATTCAGCTATAATAATTATAAACAATTAAGTTATTTTCTAATATTCTTATTATAAGCGAACGCGAATTCTTTTATATATGCTATATATTTACAGAACTGGCCACAGAATTTGTTTAAAAATTTACATATAGTTTAACAAAATCCGTAGAAATCGGTTTTAAACATTTACAATAACCATTCAGCTATAATAATTATAAACAATTAAGTTATTTTCTAATATTCTTATTATACGCGAACGCGAATTCTTTTATATATGCTATATATTTACAGAACTGGCCACAGAATTTGTTTAAAAATTTACATATAGTTTAACAAAATCCGTAGAAATCGGTTTTAAACATTTACAATAACCAGTCAGCTATAATAATTATAAACAATTAAGTTATTTTCTAATATTCTTATTATACGCGAACGCGAATTCTTTTATATTTGCTATATATTTTCAGAACTGGCCACAGAATTTGTTTAAAAATTTACATATAATTTAACAAAATCCGTAGAAATCGGTTTTAAACATTAACCATAAACACCCAGCTATAATAACTATAAACAATTGAGTTATATTCTAACACTCATATTATACACGAACGCGAATTCTTTTTATATATGCTATATTTACAGAACTGGCCACAGAATTTGTTTAAAAATTTACATATAGTTTAACAAAATCCGTAGAAATCGGTTTTAAACATTTACAATAACCAGTCAGCTATAATAATTATAAACAATTAAGTTATTTTCTAATATTCTTATTATACGCGAACGCGAATTCTTTTATATATGCTATATATTTTCAGAACTGGCCACAGAATTTGTTTAAAAATTAACATATAGTTTAACAAAATCCGTAGAAATCGGTTTTAAACATTTACAATAACCATTCAGCTATAATAATTATAAACAATTAAGTTATTTTCTAATATTCTTATTATACGCGAACGCGAATTCTTTTATATATGCTATATATTTACAGAACTGGCCACAGAATTTGTTTAAAAATTTGCATATAGTTTAACAAAATCCGTAGAAATCGGTTTTAAACATTTACAATAACCATTCAGCTATAATAACTATAAACAATTAAGTTATATTCTGACATTCATATTATACACGAACGCGAATTATTTTTATATATGCTATATTTACAGAACTGACCACAGAATTTGTTAAAAAAATTACATATAGTTTAACAAAATCCGTAGAAATCGGTATTAAACATTTACAATAACCAGTCAGCTATAATAATTATAAACAATTAAGTTATTTTTTAATATTCTTATTATACGCGAACGCGAATTCTTTTATATATGCTATATATTTACAGAACTGGCAACAGAATTTGTTTAATAATTTACATATAGTTTAACAAAATCTGTAGAAATCGGTTTTAAACATTTACAATAACCATTCAGCTATAATAATTATAAACAATTAAGTTATTTTCTAATATTCTTATTATACGCGAACGCGAATTCTTTTATATATGCTATATATTTGCAGAACTGGCCACAGAATTTGTTTAAAAATTTACATATAGTTTAAGAAAATCCGTAGAAATCGGTTTTAAACATTTACAATAACCATTCAGCTATAATAATTATAAACAATTAAGTTATTTTCTAATATTCTTATTATACGCGAACGCGAATTCTTTTATATATGCTATATATTTACAGAACTGGCCACAGAATTTGTTTAAAAATTTACATATAGTTTAACAAAATCCGTAGAAATCGGTTTTAAACATTTACAATAACCATTCAGCTATAATAATTATAAACAATTAAGTTATTTTCTAATATTCTTATTATACGCGAACGCGAATTCTTTTATATATGCTATATATTTACAGAACTGGCCACAGAATTTGTTTAAAAATTTACATATAATTTAACAAAATCCGTAGAAATCGGTTTTAAACATTAACCATAAACACCCAGCTATAATAACAATAAACAATTGAGTTATATTCTAACATTCATATTATACACGAACGCGAATTCTTTTTATATATGCTATATTTACAGAACTGGCCACAGAATTTGTTAAAAAATTTACATATAGTTTAACAAAATCCGTAGAAATCGGTTTTAAACATTTACAATAACCAGTCAGCTATAATAATTATAAACAATTAAGTTATTTTCTAATATTCTTATTATACGCGAACGCGAATTCTTTTATATATGCTATATATTTACAGAACTGGCCACAGATTTTGTTTAAAAATTTACATATAGTTTAACAAAATCCATAGAAATCGGTTTTAAACATTTACAATAACCATTCAGCTATAATAATTATAAACAATTAAGTTATTTTCTAATATTCTTATTATACGCGAACGCGAATTCTTTTATATATGCTATATATTTACAGAACTGGCCACAGAATTTGTTTAAAAATTTACATATAGTTAACAAAATCCATAGAAATCGGTTTTAAACATTTACAATAACCATTCAGCTATAATAATTATAAACAATTAAGTTATTTTCTAATATTCTTATTATACGCGAACGCGAATTCTTTTATATAGGTATGCTATATATTTACAGAACTGGCCACAGAATTTGTTTAAAAATTTACATATAGTTTAACAAAATCCGTAGAAATCGGTTTTAAACATTTACAATAACCATTCAGCTATAATAATTATAAACAATTAAGTTATTTTCTAATATTCTTATTATACGCGAACGCGAATTCTTTTATATAGGTATGCTATATATTTACAGAACTGGCCACAGAATTTGTTTAAAAATTAACATTTAGTTTAACAAAATCCGTAGAAATCGGTTTTAAACATTTACAATAACCATTCAGCTATAATAATTATAAACAATTAAGTTATGCTCTAATATTCTTATTATACGCGAACGCGAATTCTTTTATATATGCTATATATTTACAGAACTGGCCACAGAATTTGTTTAAAATTTTACATATAGTTTAACAAAATCCGTAGAAATCGGTTTTAAACATTTACAATAACCATTCAGCTATAATAATTATAAACAATTAAGTTATTTTCTAATATTCTTATTATACGCGAACGCGAATTCTTTTATATATGCTATATATTTTCAGAACTGGCCACAGAATTTGTTTAAAAATTAACATATAGTTTAACAAAATCCGTAGAAATCGGTTTTAAACATTTACAATAACCATTCAGCTATAATAATTATAAACAATTAAGTTATTTTCTAATATTCTTATTATACGCGAACGCGAATTCTTTTATATATGCTATATATTTACAGAACTGGCCACAGAATTTGTTTAAAAATTTGCATATAGTTTAACAAAATCCGTAGAAATCGGTTTTAAACATTTACAATAACCATTCAGCTATAATAACTATAAACAATTGAGTTATATTCTGACATTCATATTATACACGAACGCGAATTATTTTTATATATGCTATATTTACAGAACTGACCACAGAATTTGTTAAAAAAATTACATATAGTTTAACAAAATCCGTAGAAATCGGTATTAAACATTTACAATAACCAGTCAGCTATAATAATTATAAACAATTAAGTTATTTTTTAATATTCTTATTATACGCGAACGCGAATTCTTTTATATATGCTATATATTTACAGAACTGGCAACAGAATTTGTTTAATAATTTACATATAGTTTAACAAAATCTGTAGAAATCGGTTTTAAACATTTACAATAACCATTCAGCTATAATAATTATCAACAATTAAGTTATTTTCTAATATTCTTATTATACGCGAACGCGAATTCTTTTATATATGCTATATATTTGCAGAACTGGCCACAGAATTTGTTTAAAAATTTACATATAGTTTAAGAAAATCCGTAGAAATCGGTTTTAAACATTTACAATAACCATTCAGCTATAATAATTATAAACAATTAAGTTATTTTCTAATATTCTTATTATACGCGAACGCGAATTCTTTTATATATGCCATATATTTACAGAACTGGCCACAGAATTTGTTTAAAAATTTACATATAGTTTAACAAAATCCGTAGAAATCGGTTTTAAACATTTACAATAACCATTCAGCTATAATAATTATAAACAATTAAGTTATTTTCTAATATTCTTATTATACGCGAACGCGAATTCTTTTATATATGCTATATATTTACAGAACTGGCCACAGAATTTGTTTAAAAATTTACATATAATTTAACAAAATCCGTAGAAATCGGTTTTAAACATTAACCATAAACACCCAGCTATAATAACTATAAACAATTGAGTTATATTCTAACATTCATATTATACACGAACGCGAATTCTTTTTATATATGCTATATTTACAGAACTGGCCACAGAATTTGTTAAAAAATTTACATATAGTTTAACAAAATCCGTAGAAATCGGTTTTAAACATTTACAATAACCAGTCAGCTATAATAATTATAAACAATTAAGTTATTTTCTAATATTCTTATTATACGCGAACGCGAATTCTTTTATATATGCTATATATTTACAGAACTGGCCACAGATTTGTTTAAAAATTTACATATAGTTTAACAAAATCCATAGAAATCGGTTTTAAACATTTACAATAACCATTCAGCTATAATAATTATAAACAATTAAGTTATTTTCTAATATTCTTATTATACGCGAACGCGAATTCTTTTATATAGGTATGCTATATATTTGCAGAACAGGCCACAGAATGTTTAAAAATTTATATATAGTTTAACAAAATCCGTAGAAATCGGTTTTAAACATTTACAATAACCATTCAGCTATAATAATTATAAACAATTAAGTTATTTTCTAATATTCTTATTATACGCGAACGCGAATTCTTTTATATATGCTATATATTTACAGAACTGGCCACAGAATTTGTTTAAAAATTTACATATAGTTTAACAAAATCCGTAGAAATCGGTTTTAAACATTTACAATAACCATTCAGCTATAGTAGTTATAAACAATTAAGTTATTTTCTAATATTCTTATTATACGCGAACGCGAATTCTTTTATATATGCTGTTTAAAACTAACATGTTTTAAATGAGAGGAATTTGGAAAATATCAACTCCTTGAGGTAGCAACCCGCTGCACATGGGAATAGAACGGTTAACCCGCCCTGACTCTACTTAAATAAGTCAATAAATAAATAAAAATATTTGTTTCTGTTACTTGGAAAATTTAGTTATAGTTTTTACGTGTTTAAGTTTAATTTTAGTATTGTTTGAATTAGCTGTAGTATCTTAAACTAATTATTAATCTTAATATTATTGCATCTGGCTTCACGCGAGTGCGCGCGCACCCACACGCCCAGCTGCTACAGCATTGCCCGACTGCGACCAAGGCAGAATGTGTCTGGCTTGCAACCGGTAAACACGTATCGCGTCGTCGTCCGCGAAAGTGGTTTGTCCACCATTTTGCATAAACTTTCTGATTTTCATATGGTCAGTAAAGTAATTGGTTGTTTAATTATCGTACGCGTAGCTTGATTAGCCTAACACGACTAATTCAAGGAGTATCGTTCGGTTTTCATTTAATTTGGTATTTTTTAGTCCGCGAATACTTTCCGGCGCCAATTTCTGCAGCTAATAGACACATCTCAGGAATCAATTGTAAAATCGAACTGTACAATTTGATTTCTCACGGAATTCGTGTTGTTAGGGATTTGATTCATATTTCCTTGGGTGAAATTATTATTATTTCTTTGTAAACTTGTTTACACACGTCCACCTTCGAGTGACGTCATTCACAGCGCATCTGCTGTTATTGTCGACTAGGTACATTCAATGCAACAAGTTTTGCAGTCTAGTTGGTTGTTATTAAGTTCATTTAGAGTTCTTAATATTGTTTAACTACATTTGTTTGTTCATACACTTATGAAATGATTTAGTTAATTTATACAAATATCGTATTTGTTTATCTTTGGTTTATTATTGTTTATGTCACTTGTATTCAATACGCTATCACATATTTCTCAGAATTGATTTTCAGTTGTTTGTTATTTTGTTGCAATTATATTTAGCACGTTTGTTAGTTCGTAAAACTATCTGGTCCTTCGGTTGGTTGTTAATTAGTACGTTTCACAAATTAATATTATCCCGTGTATTGGCCAAGTCCAGTGATGTGAACCAGCTATCGAAGGTTGTAATTATTTTGGTTTACATATAGTTTTGTTTTATTCATTGAATTTAACATCAAACACATTGTTGGTGTTTCTAGACCGGATTCGCTGATCTAGAGACATCGCATTTGGGCTTGCGAACAGGATCAAAACATTTTGGTTCTTCTAGACCGGATTCGCTGGTTTAGGGTTTGAACATTTGGTCCTTCGAGCCATTAGGTCCTTATTACTTAGTCCTTCGCACCGGAGGGACGCAACATTTGGTCTTCTTCGAGCCGGATTTGGCGGTATTCGGAGATAATTATTGTTTCTAGTTACATTTGGTCCTTCGAGCCGGATTTGGCGGTATTCGGAGATAATTATTGTTTCTAGTTACTTTGGTATTAGTAATTGCATTTATTAGCACACTCTAAAATGGCTAAACTACTGCACAAACAATTAGAGGTTGTGACAGAAAATATTCGTCGTCTATCAGTCTATTCTTCAGAGACTGATGAAAATAACAAACTGAAATTTGAGGTAACTTTTCCGTATCTTGATGCTTGGGAACAGGAATTTAATCGTATTTATTGCGAATATTCTTCAAAGTTAGAACAAACCAAAAATCCCGACGAGGATATGTTGGCAGAAATTTCCCGAGTTACGAAGTTGTTTAATGAAATAAACGAACTCATTTGCGACATACGTGTCAATTACAAACTTATGTTCAGTAAAGACACCGGATCACAGGCAGGGTCCGACAGAGCTAAATCAGAATCACATTCGATTCAATCAGCACAATCTTTGCGATATATGCAACCCAGCTTGCCTAAATTGAATCTCCCAACATTCGATGGGGAGAAAACAACTTTTATGAATTTTTACGATTTATTCACACAGTTGGTGATAAATCGGGACAGTTTGTCAGATATTGAACGACTTCAATATCTCAAGTTATCTTTAAAAGGGGAAGCCGCTAGGCTTATTACAAATATCCCCGTCAAAGCTGATAGTTTTGATATTGCATGGAACGCCATCACAGATGAATATTATCGTCCTAGGTTGTTGAGGTCGGTACATCTGAATGCACTCCAAGATGTGCAAAAGGTCAAGCAGGCAGACGCCCCTACACTAAAATCATTGTTGAACACAGCACGCGAAAACATCGCTGCTCTGAAAAATTTAGAGGTTGATGTGGACTCATGTGGGGTCATTTTGGAAAACATGATTTGTCGTAAGCTAGATTCGGCTACTAGACGACAGTGGGAACTAACATTGGATTCTGACTCCAAGCCCACTCATGTAGAGTTAATTGCGTTCTTGACTAAGCAAGTTTCAAGCTTAGAGGTTGAACCAGACAGACCTGTCAAACCTCACGAGCCAATCAAAAGGCACAAGCCAGCATCGCGAGCGATGACATTGGCAACTGATACGAATTGTCCGTATTGCAGAAAATCTCACTACATCAGTCAGTGTGAAGGGTTTATCGCTCTTAAACCTAAAGGAAGACATGATGCTGCAATTAAACACAAGTTGTGCATCAACTGTCTTAGAATGGGTCACATACGCCCGAACTGTCCTAGTACAGCCACATGCAGAACGTGTAACAAAACTCACCATACGCTGCTGCATTTTGGTGAAAGGTCGAACAAGTCGTTATCACCCAAGCGTGATAAACAATCTGTGCAAAAAAATCGTCCGTCATCACCCAAGAGTGATGCAAACTCTCAAGCCAGTAGTAGTAATTCTGAAACTACTACGTCAATGTCTGCTAGGACTTATTCACTAAGTCAACACAGAAAACATACTTCGGTATTACTACCCACTGCAAAACTGCATATATTTGACAGTGCAGGAAAGGTACATGTTGTACGTGCCTTATTGGATACAGGATCGCAGAAATCCTACATCACAAGTCGTTGTGTCCACAATTTAAATCTGTCTATTGAAGCGTGTCAAACAAAGATTATGTCAATCAGTGACACCCACGTCAAGGACACTAGTGGTATTATACATACCAAAATCAAACCATGTCGTAGAGAAACTCCAGTTCTCGATTTGAGTTGCATTGTAATCGACAACATTACAGGCAGAATCCCAGATTATCCAATATCTCGGGATACCTTTAAACAATTTGGAAATATCCAACTTTCGGATCCCGAATGCTATAAATCTCAACGAATAGACATGCTGTTAGGAGCTGACATTTGGGGTCAGATCATTCGTAACGGAGTTAAGAAAGGAGTCGATGGCACACTCACCGCCATCAAAACAATCTTTGGTTGGGTGGTTATGGGAGAATATACCAGCAAGCAAACAAGCAATGCTGTGGTGTCGTATCATACATACACACAAGAAGATACCCACGAACTATTGTCAAAATTTTGGGAATTGGAAAATGTTCCAACTCCATCGGTTGTCACTAAACCCGAGGATAAAATGGTAGAGGACCATTTTGTCAATACTACCCAAAGAGACTCCGAGGGAAAATACACGGTTTCTTTACCTTTTAAACAGTACCCACCAGTACTAGGCAATTCATACAAGAAAGCTTTGTCCATTTGTCACGCACAGCTGACTCGCTTGAGTAAAAGCCCAGAGTTACTCAAGGCTTATGATGCAATATTCGAAGAATATTTGCAAAAGGGTTACGTCACTAGACTGGATGTGCAACCCAATTTAAATGATCAGGATTCGTACTATATTCCACACCATGCCGTGGTTAAACCTGATAGTGCGACGACACCGGTACGCATTGTGTTCAATGCTTCAAAGCCATCGTCTAATGGAAAGTCGATTAATGACTACTTGTATCCTGGTCCGGTACTACAGAAGAGTATCTTCACTCTTCATTTGCGAAATAGATTTTATCCTATTTTAATTACGGGGGATTTAAAACAGATGTTCCTACAAATTAGAGTTGTACGCGAGCATCAACGATTTCTAAGGTTCATTTGGAAACCTGCGGATGCCACACATCCTATTGTGTACCAATTCAACACTATCTGCTTTGGTTTGAATTGTTCGCCGTTCTTGGCGTTGCGTACAGTTGAGCAGTTGGCTCAAGACGAAGGGAATCAATATCCCTTAGCAGCTAAAGTCCTGCAAAATGATGTCTATATGGACGATGTTGTGACTGGAGCTGAAGACATTCAGTCAGCACTGACACTGCGCCGTGAACTCACGGATATATTCGAAAGGGGAGGATTCACCCTCCGAAAATGGGCCAGTAATTCTCAAACAATACTGGAGGAACTACCAGACAATGCACGCGCAGTGAAAGATGTACACTTCAATGACGACGAGTCAGTGAAATTGTTAGGTGTCAAATGGGTTTGTAAGTCCGACTGCTACGAGTATACGGTCTCAAAACCCGACGATTTATGCACAAAAAGAAACATTTTGTCCTGCATTGCAAGGATCTATGATCCATTAGGCATTATGTCCCCATTGGTGATGTTTCTTAAACTCATCATGCAAGAGCTTTGGAAATCAAAGGTAGAATGGGATGAAGAACCTCCCGCTCATATTGTCTCGGAGTGGAACTTGTTTCTGAAAGAGATCGATTGTATATCCAACTATTCGATACCAAGGTTAGCTTGTTTGGGTTCTAAATTCGATCTTATCGGATTTGCGGATGCCTCCGAGCGAGGCTACTGTGCGGCGCATCTTCTCGCCAAACTTCTCGAGAATATTCTCGAAAATATTCCAAAACAACCGGAGGCTGTACATTGCTTCTCGGACTCTATGATAGTTCTTGCCTGGTTGCGCAAGGAACCACACACTCTGAAAACATTTGTGGGTAATCGAGTCGCGCAAATACAAACAAATTTTCCGAGTGAACACTGGCGTCATGTAACGTCGGAACACAATGCGGCCGACGTAGGTTCTAGAGGTCTCAGTCCTCTAAGTTTCAAGACATGTACTCTCTGGATAAAGGGACCAGAGTGGTTACAACAACCTTACTCGTGTTGTCCACAAAGTGAAGTGGTTCAACTTGACGAAGATCAAACCAACTCTGCTCAGACAGAGATTGCCAATAGCCTAAGTTTGTCTTTAGGGAGACCCTAAGGTGGCCGGTATGTTTAAAACTAACATGTTTTAAATGAGAGGAATTTGGAAAATATCAACTCCTTGAGGTAGCAACCCGCTGCACATGGGAATAGAACGGTTAACCCGCCCTGACTCTACTTAAATAAGTCAATAAATAAATAAAAATATTTGTTTCTGTTACTTGGAAAATTTAGTTATAGTTTTTACGTGTTTAAGTTTAATTTTAGTATTGTTTGAAATAGCTGTAGTATCTTAAACTAATTATTAATCTTAATATTATTGCATCTGGCTTCACGCGAGTGCGCGCGCACCCACACGCCCAGCTGCTACAGCATTGCCCGACTGCGACCAAGGCAGAATGTGTCTGGCTTGCAACCGGTAAACACGTATCGCGTCGTCGTCCGCGAAAGTGGTTTGTCCACCATTTTGCATAAACTTTCTGATTTTCATATGGTCAGTAAAGTAATTGGTTGTTTAATTATCGTACGCGTAGCTTGATTAGCCTAACACGACTAATTCAAGGAGTATCGTTCGGTTTTCATTTAATTTGGTATTTTTTAGTCCGCGAATACTTTCCGGCGCCAATTTCTGCAGCTAATAGACACATCTCAGGAATCAATTGTAAAATCGAACTGTACAATTTGATTTCTCACGGAATTCGTGTTGTTAGGGATTTGATTCATATTTCCTTGGGTGAAATTATTATTATTTCTTTGTAAACTTGTTTACACACGTCCACCTTCGAGTGACGTCATTCACAGCGCATCTGCTGTTATTGTCGACTAGGTACATTCAATGCAACAAGTTTTGCAGTCTAGTTGGTTGTTATTAAGTTCATTTAGAGTTCTTAATATTGTTTAACTACATTTGTTTGTTCATACACTTATGAAATGATTTAGTTAATTTATACAAATATCGTATTTGTTTATCTTTGGTTTATTATTGTTTATGTCACTTGTATTCAATACGCTATCACATATTTCTCAGAATTGATTTTCAGTTGTTTGTTATTTTGTTGCAATTATATTTAGCACGTTTGTTAGTTCGTAAAACTATCTGGTCCTTCGGTTGGTTGTTAATTAGTACGTTTCACAAATTAATATTATCCCGTGTATTGGCCAAGTCCAGTGATGTGAACCAGCTATCGAAGGTTGTAATTATTTTGGTTTACATATAGTTTTGTTTTATTCATTGAATTTAACATCAAACACATTGTTGGTGTTTCTAGACCGGATTCGCTGATCTAGAGACATCGTATTTGGGCTTGCGAACAGGATCAAAACATTTTGGTTCTTCTAGACCGGATTCGCTGGTTTAGGGTTTGAACATTTGGTCCTTCGAGCCATTAGGTTCTTATTACTTAGTCCTTCGCACCGGAGGGACGCAACATATGCTATATATTTACAGAACTGGCCACAGAATTTGTTTAAAAATTTACATATAGTTTAACAAAATCCATAGAAATCGGTTTTAAACATTTACAATAACCATTCAGCTATAATAATTATAAACAATTAAGTTATTTTCTAATATTCTTATTATACGCGAACGCGAATTCTTTTATATATGCTATATATTTACAGAACTGGCCACAGAATTTGTTTAAAAATTTACATATAGTTAACAAAATCCATAGAAATCGGTTTTAAACATTTACAATAACCATTCAGCTATAATAATTATAAACAATTAAGTTATTTTCTAATATTCTTATTATACGCGAACGCAAATTCTTTTATATAGGTATGCTATATATTTACAGAACTGGCCACAGAATTTGTTTAAAAATTTACATATAGTTTAACAAAATCCGTAGAAATCGGTTTTAAACATTTACAATAACCATTCAGCTATAATAATTATAAACAATTAAGTTATTTTCTAATATTCTTATTATACGCGAACGCGAATTCTTTTATATAGGTATGCTATATATTTACAGAACTGGCCACAGAATTTGTTTAAAAATTAACATTTAGTTTAACAAAATCCGTAGAAATCGGTTTTAAACATTTACAATAACCATTCAGCTATAATAATTATAAACAATTAAGTTATTTTCTAATATTCTTATTATACGCGAACGCTAATTCTTTTATATATGCTATATATTTACAGAACTGGCCACAGAATTTGTTTAAAATTTTACATATAGTTTAACAAAATCCGTAGAAATCGGTTTTAAACATTTACAATAACCATTCAGCTATAATAATTATAAACAATTAAGTTATTTTCTAATATTCTTATTATACGCGAACGCGAATTCTTTTATATATGCTATATATTTACAGAACTGGCCACAGAATTTGTTTAAAAATTTGCATATAGTTTAACAAAATCCGTAGAAATCGGTTTTAAACATTTACAATAACCATTCAGCTATAATAACTATAAACAATTGAGTTATATTCTGACATTCATATTATACACGAACGCGAATTCTTTTCACATATGCTATATTTACAGAACTGACCACAGAATTTGTTAAAAAAATTACATATAGTTTAACAAAATCCGTAGAAATCGGTATTAAACATTTACAATAACCAGTCAGCTATAATAATTATAAACAATTAAGTTATTTTTTAATATTCTTATTATACGCGAACGCGAATTCTTTTATATATGCTATATATTTACAGAACTGGCAACAGAATTTGTTTAATAATTTACATATAGTTTAACATAATCTGTAGAAATCGGTTTTAAACATTTACAATAACCATTCAGCTATAATAATTATAAACAATTAAGTTATTTTCTAATATTCTTATTATACGCGAACGCGAATTCTTTTATATATGCTATATATTTGCAGAACTGGCCACAGAATTTGTTTAAAAATTTACATATAGTTTAAGAAAATCCGTAGAAATCGGTTTTAAACATTCACAATAACCATTCAGCTATAATAATTATAAACAATTAAGTTATTTTCTAATATTCTTATTATAAGCGAACGCGAATTCTTTTATATATGCTATATATTTACAGAACTGGCCACAGAATTTGTTTAAAAATTTACATATAGTTTAACAAAATCCGTAGAAATCGGTTTTAAACATTTACAATAACCATTCAGCTATAATAATTATAAACAATTAAGTTATTTTCTAATATTCTTATTATACGCGAACGCGAATTCTTTTATATAGGTATGCTATATATTTACAGAACTGGCCACAGAATTTGTTTAAAAATTAACATTTAGTTTAACAAAATCCGTAGAAATCGGTTTTAAACATTTACAATAACCATTCAGCTATAATAATTATAAACAATTAAGTTATTTTCTAATATTCTTATTATACGCGAACGCTAATTCTTTTATATATGCTATATATTTACAGAACTGGCCACAGAATTTGTTTAAAATTTTACATATAGTTTAACAAAATCCGTAGAAATCGGTTTTAAACATTTACAATAACCATTCAGCTATAATAATTATAAACAATTAAGTTATTTTCTAATATTCTTATTATACGCGAACGCGAATTCTTTTATATATGCTATATATTTACAGAACTGGCCACAGAATTTGTTTAAAAATTTGCATATAGTTTAACAAAATCCGTAGAAATCGGTTTTAAACATTTACAATAACCATTCAGCTATAATAACTATAAACAATTGAGTTATATTCTGACATTCATATTATACACGAACGCGAATTCTTTTCACATATGCTATATTTACAGAACTGACCACAGAATTTGTTAAAAAAATTACATATAGTTTAACAAAATCCGTAGAAATCGGTATTAAACATTTACAATAACCAGTCAGCTATAATAATTATAAACAATTAAGTTATTTTTTAATATTCTTATTATACGCGAACGCGAATTCTTTTATATATGCTATATATTTACAGAACTGGCAACAGAATTTGTTTAATAATTTACATATAGTTTAACATAATCTGTAGAAATCGGTTTTAAACATTTACAATAACCATTCAGCTATAATAATTATAAACAATTAAGTTATTTTCTAATATTCTTATTATACGCGAACGCGAATTCTTTTATATATGCTATATATTTGCAGAACTGGCCACAGAATTTGTTTAAAAATTTACATATAGTTTAAGAAAATCCGTAGAAATCGGTTTTAAACATTCACAATAACCATTCAGCTATAATAATTATAAACAATTAAGTTATTTTCTAATATTCTTATTATAAGCGAACGCGAATTCTTTTATATATGCTATATATTTACAGAACTGGCCACAGAATTTGTTTAAAAATTTACATATAGTTTAACAAAATCCGTAGAAATCGGTTTTCAACATTTACAATAACCATTCAGCTATAATAATTATAAACAATTAAGTTATTTTCTAATATTCTTATTATACGCGAACGCGAATTCTTTTATATTGGTATGCTATATATTTACAGAACTGGCCACAGAATTTGTTTAAAAATTTACATATAGTTTAACAAAATCCGTAGAAATCGGTTTTAAACATTTACAATAACCAGTCAGCTATAATAATTATAAACAATTAAGTTATTTTCTAATATTCTTATTATACGCGAACGCGAATTCTTTTATATTTGCTATATATTTTCAGAACTGGCCACAGAATTTGTTTAAAAATTAACATATAGTTTAACAAAATCCGTAGAAATCGGTTTTAAACATTTACAATAACCATTCAGCTATAATAATTATAAACAATTAAGTTATTTTCTAATATTCTTATTATACGCGAACGCGAATTCTTTTATATATGCTATATATTTACAGAACTGGCCACAGAATTTGTTTAAAAATTTACATATAATTTAACGAAATCCGTAGAAATCGGTTTTAAACATTAACCATAAACACCCAGCTATAATAACTATAAGCAATTGAGTTATATTCTAACATTCATATTATACACGAACGCGAATTCTTTTATATAGGTATGCTATATATTTACAGAACTGGCCACAGAATTTGTTTAAAAATTTACATATAATTTAACAAAATCCGTAGAAATCGGTTTTAAACATTAACTATAAACACCCAGCTATAATAACTATAAACAATTGAGTTATATTCTAACATTCATATTATACACGAACGCGAATTCTTTTTATATATGCTATATTTACAGAACTGGCCACAGAATTTGTTTAAAAATTTACGTATAGTTTAACAAAATCCGTAGAAATCGGTTTTAAACATTTACAATAACCATTCAGCTATAATAATTATAAACAATTAAGTTATTTTCTAATATTCTTATTATACGCGAACGCGAATTCTTTTATATATGCTATATATTTACAGAACTGGCCACAGAATTTGTTTAAAAATTTACATATAATTTAACAAAATCCGTAGAAATCGGTTTTAAACATTAACCATAAACACCCAGCTATAATAACTATAAACAATTGAGTTATATTCTAACATTCATATTATACACGAACGCGAATTCTTTTTATATATGCTATATTTACAGAACTGGCCACAGAATTTGTTTAAAAATTTACATATAGTTTAACAAAAACCGTAGAAATCGGTTTTAAACATTTACAATAACCATTCAGCTATAATAATTATAAACAATTAAGTTATATTCTAACATTCATATTATACACGAACGCGAATTCTTTTTATATATGCTATATTTAGAGAACTGGCCACAGAATTTGTTTAAAAATTTACATATAGTTTAACAAAAACCGTAGAAATCGGTTTTAAACATTTACAATAACCATTCAGCTATAATAATTATAAACAATTAAGTTATTTTCTAATATTCTTATTATACGCGAACGCGAATTCTTTTATATATGCTATATATTTACAGAACTGGCCACAGAATTTGTTTAAAAATTTACACATAGTTTAACAAAATCCGTAGAAATCGGTTTTAAACATTTACAATAACCATTCAGCTATAATAATTATAAACAATTAAGTTATTTTCTAATATTCTTATTATACGCGAACGCGAATTCTTTTATATATGCTATATTTACAGAACTGGCCACAGAATTTGTTTAAAAATTTACATATAGTTTAACAAAATCCGTAGAAATCGGTTTTAAACATTTACAATAACCATTCAGCTATAATAATTATAAACAATTAAGTTATTTTCTAATATTCTTATTATACGCGAACGCTACGTCTTTTATATATGCTATATATTTACAGAACTGGCCACAGAATTTGTTTAAAAATTTACATATAGTTTAACAAAATACGTAGAAATCGGTTTTAAACATTTACAATAACCATTCAGCTATAATAATTATAAACAATTAAGTTATATTCTAACATTCATATTATACACGAACGCGAATTCTTTTATATATGCTATATTTACAGAACTGGCCACAGAATTTGTTTAAAAATTTACATATAGTTTAACAAAATCCGTAGAAATCGGTTTTAAACATTTACAATAACCATTCAGCTATAATAATTATAAACAATTAAGTTATTTTCTAATATTCTTATTATACGCGAACGCGAATTTTTTTATATAGGTATGCTATATATTTACAGAACTGGCCACAGAATTTGTTTAAAAATTTACATATAGTTTAACAAAATTCGTAGAAATCGGTTTTAAACATTTACAATAACCATTCAGCTATAATAATTATAAACAATTAAGTTATTTTCTAATATTCTTATTATACGCGAACGCGAATTCTTTTATATATGCTATATATTTACAGAACTGGCCACAGAATGTTTAAAAATTTACATATAGTTTAACAAAATCCGTAGAAATCGGTTTTAAACATTTACAATAACCATTCAGCTATAATAATTATAAACAATTAAGTTATTTTCTAATATTCTTATTATACGCGAACGCGAATTCTTTTATATATGCTATATATTTACAGAACTGGCCACAGAATGTTTAAAAATTTACATATAGTTTAACAAAATCCGTAGAAATCGGTTTTAAACATTTACAATAACCATTCAGCTATAATAATTATAAACAATTAAGTTATTTTCTAATATTCTTATTATACGCGAACGCGAATTCTTTTATATATGCTATATATTTACAGAACTGGCCACAGAATGTTTAAAAATTGACATATAGTTTAACAAAATCCGTAGAAATCGGTTTTAAACATTTACAATAACCATTCAGCTATAATAATTATAAACAATTAAGTTATTTTCTAATATTCTTATTATACGCGAACGCGAATTCTTTTATATTGGTATGCTATATATTTACAGAACTGGCCACAGAATTTGTTTAAAAATTTACATATAGTTTAACAAAATCCGTAGAAATCGGTTTTACACATTTACAATAACCATTCAGCTATAATAATTATAAACAATTAAGTTATTTTCTAATATTCTTATTATACGCGAACGCGAATTCTCTTATATAGGTATGCTATATATTTACAGAACTGGCCACAGAATTTGTTTAAAAATTTACATATAGTTTAACAAAATCCGTAGAAATCGGTTTTAAACATTTACAATAACCAGTCAGCTATAATAATTATAAACAATTAAGTTATTTTCTAATATTCTTATTATACGCGAACGCGAATTCTTTTATATATGCTATATATTTTCAGAACTGGCCACAGAATTTGTTTAAAAATTAACATATAGTTTAACAAAATCCGTAGAAATCGGTTTTAAACATTTACAATAACCATTCAGCTATAATAATTATAAACAATTAAGTTATTTTCTAATATTCTTATTATACGCGAACGCGAATTCGTTTATATATGCTATATATTTACAGAACTGGCCACAGAATTTGTTTAAAAATTTGCATATAGTTTAACAAAATCCGTAGAAATCGGTTTTAAACATTTACAATAACCATTCAGCTATAATAACTATAAACAATTGAGTTATATTCTGACATTCATATTATACACGAACGCGAATTCTTTTTACATATGCTATATTTACAGAACTGACGACAGAATTTGTTAAAAAAATTACATATAGTTTAACAAATTCCGTAGATATCGGTATTAAACATTTACAATAACCAGCCAGCTATAATAATTATAAACAATTAAGTTATTTTTTAATATTCTTTCTATACGCGAACGCGAATTCTTTTATATATGCTATATATTTACAGAACTGGCAACAGAATTTGTTTAATAATTTACATATAGTTTAACAAAATCTGTAGAAATCGGTTTTAAACATTTACAATAACCATTCAGCTATAATAATTATAAACAATTAAGTTATTTTCTAATATTCTTATTATACGCGAACGCGAATTCTTTTATATATGCTATATATTTACAGAACTGGCCACAGAATTTGTTTAAAAATTTACATATAGTTTAACAAAATCCGTAGAAATCGGTTTTAAACATTTACAATAACCATTCAGCTATAATAATTATAAACAATTAAGTTATTTTCTAATATTCTTATTATACGCGAACGCGAATTCTTTTATATTGGTATGCTATATATTTACAGAACTGGCCACAGAATTTGTTTAAAAATTTACATATAGTTTAACAAAATCCGTAGAAATCGGTTTTAAACATTTACAATAACCAGTCAGCTATAATAATTATAAACAATTAAGTTATTTTCTAATATTCTTATTATACGCGAACGCGAATTCTTTTATATATGCTATATATTTACAGAACTGGCCACAGAATTTGTTTAAAAATTTACATATAATTTAACAAAATCCGTAGAAATCGGTTTTAAACATTAACCATAAACACCCAGCTATAATAACTATAAACAATTGAGTTATATTCTAACATTCATATTATACACGAACGCGAATTCTTTTTATATATGCTATATTTACAGAACTGGCCACAGAATTTGTTTAAAAATTTACATATAGTTTAACAAAATCCGTAGAAATCGGTTTTAAACATTTACAATAACCAGTCAGCTATAATAATTATAAACAATTAAGTTATTTTCTAATATTCTTTTTATACGCGAACGCGAAGTCTTTTATATATGCTATATATTTTCAGAACTGGCCACAGAATTTGTTTAAAAATTACCATATAGTTTAACAAAATCCGTAGAAATCGGTTTTAAACATTTACAATAACCATTCAGCTATAATAATTATAAACAATTAAGTTATTTTCTAATATTTTTATTATACGCGAATTCTTTTATATATGCTATATATTTACAGAACTGGCCACAGAATTTGTTTAAAAATTTGCATATAGTTTAACAAAATCCGTAGAAATCGGTTTTAAACATTTACAATAACCATTCAGCTATAATAACTATAAACAATTGAGTTATATACTGACATTCATATTATACACGAACGCGAATTCTTTTTATATATGCTATATTTACAGAACTGACCACAGAATTTGTTTAAAAATTTACATATAATTTAACAAAATCCGTAGAAATCGGTTTTAAACATTAACCATAAACACCCAGCTATAATAACTATAAACAATTGAGTTATATTCTAACATTCATATTATACACGAACGCGAATTCTTTTTATATATGCTATATTTACAGAACTGGCCACAAAATTTGTTTAAAAATTTACATATAGTTTAACAAAATCCGTAGAAATCGGTTTTAAACATTTACAATAACCAGTCAGCTATAATAATTATAAACAATTAAGTTATTTTCTAATATTCTTATTATACGCGCACGCGAATTCTTTTATATATGCTATATATTTTCAGAACTGGCCACAGAATTTGTTTAAAAATTAACATATAGTTTAACAAAATCCGTAGAAATCGGTTTTAAACATTTACAATAACCATTCAGCTATAATAATTATAAACAATTAAGTTATTTTCTAATATTCTTATTATACGCGAACGCGAATTCTTTTATATATGCTATATATTTACAGAACTGGCCACAGAATTTGTTTAAAAATTTGCATATAGTTTAACAAAATCCGTAGAAATCGGTTTTAAACATTTACAATAACCATTCAGCTATAATAACTATAAACAATTGAGTTATATTCTGACATTCATATTATACACGAACGCGAATTCTTTTTATATATGCTATATTTACAGAACTGACCACAGAATTTGTTAAAAAAATTACATATAGTTTAACAAAATCCGTAGAAATCGGTATTAAACATTTACAATAACCAGTCAGCTATAATAATTATAAACAATTAAGTTATTTTTTAATATTCTTATTATACGCGAACGCGAATTCTTTTATATATGCTATATATTTACAGAACTGGCAACAGAATTTGTTTAATAATTTACATATAGTTTAACAAAATCTGTAGAAATCGGTTTTAAACATTTACAATAACCATTCAGCTATAATAATTATAAACAATTAAGTTATTTTCTAATATTCTTATTATACGCGAACGCCAATTCTTTTATATATGCTATATATTTGCAGAACTGGCCACAGAATTTGTTTAAAAATTTACATATAGTTTAAGAAAATCCGTAGAAATCGGTTTTAAACATTCACAATAACCATTCAGCTATAATAATTATAAACAATTAAGTTATTTTCTAATATTCTTATTATAAGCGAACGCGAATTCTTTTATATATGCTATATATTTACAGAACTGGCCACAGAATTTGTTTAAAAATTTACATATAGTTTAACAAAATCCGTAGAAATCGGTTTTAAACATTTACAATAACCATTCAGCTATAATAATTATAAACAATTAAGTTATTTTCTAATATTCTTATTATACGCGAACGCGAATTCTTTTATATTGGTATGCTATATATTTACAGAACTGGCCACAGAATTTGTTTAAAAATTTACATATAGTTTAACAAAATCCGTAGAAATCGGTTTTAAACATTTACAATAACCAGTCAGCTATAATAATTATAAACAATTAAGTTATTTTCTAATATTCTTATTATACGCGAACGCGAATTCTTTTATATTTGCTATATATTTTCAGAACTGGCCACAGAATTTGTTTAAAAATTAACATATAGTTTAACAAAATCCGTAGAAATCGGTTTTAAACATTTACAATAACCATTCAGCTATAATAATTATAAACAATTGAGTTATATTCTAACATTCATATTATACACGAACGCGAATTCTTTTTATATATGCTATATTTACAGAACTGGCCACATAATTTGTTTAAAAATTTACATATAGTTTAACAAAATCCGTAGAAATCGGTTTTAAACATTTACAATAACCAGTCAGCTATAATAATTATAAACAATTAAGTTATTTTCTAATATTCTTATTATACGCGAACGCGAATTCTTTTATATATGCTATATATTTTCAGAACTGGCCACAGAATTTGTTTAAAAATTAACATATAGTTTAACAAAATCCGTAGAAATCGGTTTTAAACATTTACAATAACCATTCAGCTATAATAATTATAAACAATTAAGTTATTTTCTAATATTCTTATTATACGCGAACGCGAATTCTTTTATATATGCTATATATTTACAGACCTGGCCACAGAATTTGTTTAAAAATTTGCATATAGTTTAACAAAATCCGTAGAAATCGGTTTTAAACATTTACAATAACCATTCAGCTATAATAACTATAAACAATTGAGTTATATTCTGACATTCATATTATACACGAACGCGAATTCTTTTTATATGTGCTATATTTACAGAACTGACCACAGAATTTGTTAAAAAAATTACATATAGTTTAACAAAATCCGTAGAAATCGGTATTAAACATTTACAATAACCAGTCAGCTATAATAATTATAAACAATTAAGTTATTTTTTAATATTCTTATTATACGCGAACGCGAATTCTTTTATATATGCTATATATTTACAGAACTGGCAACAGAATTTGTTTAATAATTGACATATAGTTTAACAAAATCTGTAGAAATCGGTTTTAAACATTTACAATAACCATTCAGCTATAATAATTATAAACGATTAAGTTATTTTCTAATATTCTTATTATACGCGAACGCGAATTCTTTTATATAGGCTATATATTTGCAGAACTGGCCACAGAATTTGTTTAAAAATTTACATATAGTTTAAGAAAATCCGTAGAAATCGGTTTTAAACATTTACAATAACCATTCAGCTATAATAATTATAAACAATTAAGTTATTTTCTAATATTCTTATTATAAGCGAACGCGAATTCTTTTATATATGCTATATATTTACAGAACTGGCCACAGAATTTGTTTAAAAATTTACATATAGTTTAACAAAATCCGTAGAAATCGGTTTTAAACATTTACAATAACCATTCAGCTATAATAATTATAAACAATTAAGTTATTTTCTAATATTCTTATTATACGCGAACGCGAATTCTTTTATATATGCTATATATTTACAGAACTGGCCACAGAATTTGTTTAAAAATTTACATATAGTTTAACAAAATCCGTAGAAATCGGTTTTAAACATTTACAATAACCAGTCAGCTATAATAATTATAAACAATTAAGTTATTTTCTAATATTCTTATTATACGCGAACGCGAATTCTTTTATATTTGCTATATATTTTCAGAACTGGCCACAGAATTTGTTTAAAAATTAACATTTAGTTTAACAAAATCCGTAGAAATCGGTTTTAAACATTTACAATAACCATTCAGCTATAATAATTATAAACAATTAAGTTATTTTCTAATATTCTTATTATACGCGAACGCGAATTCGTTTATATATGCTATATATTTACAGAACTGGCCACAGAATTTGTTTAAAAATTTACATATAATTTAACAAAATCCGTAGAAATCGGTTTTAAACATTAACCATAAACACCCAGCTATAATAACTATAAACACTTGAGTTATATTCTAACACTCATATTATACACGAACGCGAATTCTTTTTATATATGCTATATTTACAGAACTGGCCACAGAATTTGTTTAAAAATTTACATATAGTTTAACAAAATCCGTAGAAATCGGTTTTAAACATTTACAATAACCAGTCAGCTATAATAATTATAAACAATTAAGTTATTTTCTAATATTCTTATTATACGCGAACGCGAATTCTTTTATATATGCTATATATTTTCAGAACTGGCCACAGAATTTGTTTAAAAATTAACATATAGTTTAACAAAATCCGTAGAAATCGGTTTTAAACATTTACAATAACCATTCAGCTATAATAATTATAAACAATTAAGTTATTTTCTAATATTCTTATTATACGCGAACGCGAATTCTTTTATATATGCTATATATTTACAGAACTGGCCACAGAATTTGTTTAAAAATTTGCATATAGTTTAACAAAATCCGTAGAAATCGGTTTTAAACATTTACAATAACCATTCAGCTATAATAACTATAAACAATTGAGTTATATTCTGACATTCATATTATACACGAACGCGAATTATTTTTATATATGCTATATTTACAGAACTGACCACAGAATTTGTTAAAAAAATTACATATAGTTTAACAAAATCCGTAGAAATCGGTATTAAACATTTACAATAACCAGTCAGCTATAATAATTATAAACAATTAAGTTATTTTTTAATATTCTTATTATACGCGAACGCGAATTCTTTTATATATGCTATATATTTACAGAACTGGCAACAGAATTTGTTTAATAATTTACATATAGTTTAACAAAATCTGTAGAAATCGGTTTTAAACATTTACAATAACCATTCAGCTATAATAATTATAAACAATTAAGTTATTTTCTAATATTCTTATTATACGCGAACGCGAATTCTTTTATATATGCTATATATTTGCAGAACTGGCCACAGAATTTGTTTAAAAATTTACATATAGTTTAAGAAAATCCGTAGAAATCGGTTTTAAACATTTACAATAACCATTCAGCTATAATAATTATAAACAATTAAGTTATTTTCTAATATTCTTATTATACGCGAACGCGAATTCTTTTATATATGCTATATATTTACAGAACTTGCCACAGAATTTGTTTAAAAATTTACATATAGTTTAACAAAATCCGTAGAAATCGGTTTTAAACATTTACAATAACCATTCAGCTATAATAATTATAAACAATTAAGTTATTTTCTAATATTCTTATTATACGCGAACGCGAATTCTTTTATATATGCTATATATTTACAGAACTGGCCACAGAATTTGTTTAAAAATTTACATATAATTTAACAAAATCCGTAGAAATCGGTTTTAAACATTAACCATAAACACCCAGCTATAATAACAATAAACAATTGAGTTATATTCTAACATTCATATTATACACGAACGCGAATTCTTTTTATATATGCTATATTTACAGAACTGGCCACAGAATTTGTTAAAAAATTTACATATAGTTTAACAAAATCCGTAGAAATCGGTTTTAAACATTTACAATAACCAGTCAGCTATAATAATTATAAACAATTAAGTTATTTTCTAATATTCTTATTATACGCGAACGCGAATTCTTTTATATATGCTATATATTTACAGAACTGGCCACAGATTTTGTTTAAAAATTTACATATAGTTTAACAAAATCCATAGAAATCGGTTTTAAACATTTACAATAACCATTCAGCTATAATAATTATAAACAATTAAGTTATTTTCTAATATTCTTATTATACGCGAACGCGAATTCTTTTATATATGCTATATATTTACAGAACTGGCCACAGAATTTGTTTAAAAATTTACATATAGTTTAACAAAATCCGTAGAAATCGGTTTTAAACATTTACAATAACCATTCCGCTATAATAATTATAAACAATTAAGTTATTTTCTAATATTCTTATTATACGCGAACGCGAATTCTTTTATATATGCTATATATTTACAGAACTGGCCACAGAATTTGTTTAAAAATTTACATATAGTTAACAAAATCCATAGAAATCGGTTTTAAACATTTACAATAACCATTCAGCTATAATAATTATAAACAATTAAGTTATTTTCTAATATTCTTATTATACGCGAACGCGAATTCTTTTATATAGGTATGCTATATATTTACAGAACTGGCCACAGAATTTGTTTAAAAATTTACATATAGTTTAACAAAATCCGTAGAAATCGGTTTTACACATTTACAATAACCATTCAGCTATAATAATTATAAACAATTAAGTTATTTTCTAATATTCTTATTATACGCGAACGCGAATTCTTTTATATAGGCATGCTATATATTTACAGAACTGGCCACAGAATTTGTTTAAAAATTAACATTTAGTTTAACAAAATCCGTAGAAATCGGTTTTAAACATTTACAATAACCATTCAGCTATAATAATTATAAACAATTAAGTTATTTTCTAATATTCTTATTATACGCGAACGCGAATTCTTTTATATATGCTATATATTTACAGAACTGGCCACAGAATTTGTTTAAAATTTTACATATAGTTTAACAAAATCCGTAGAAATCGGTTTTAAACATTCACAATAACCATTCAGCTATAATAATTATAAACAATTAAGTTATTTTCTAATATTCTTATTATAAGCGAACGCGAATTCTTTTATATATGCTATATATTTACAGAACTGGCCACAGAATTTGTTTAAAAATTTACATATAGTTTAACAAAATCCGTAGAAATCGGTTTTAAACATTTACAATAACCATTCAGCTATAATAATTATAAACAATTAAGTTATTTTCTAATATTCTTATTATACGCGAACGCGAATTCTTTTATATTGGTATGCTATATATTTACAGAACTGGCCACAGAATTTGTTTAAAAATTTACATATAGTTTAACAAAATCCGTAGAAATCGGTTTTAAACATTTACAATAACCAGTCAGCTATAATAATTATAAACAATTAAGTTATTTTCTAATATTCTTATTATACGCGAACGCGAATTCTTTTATATTTGCTATATATTTTCAGAACTGGCCACAGAATTTGTTTAAAAATTAACATATAGTTTAACAAAATCCGTAGAAATCGGTTTTAAACATTTACAATAACCATTCAGCTATAATAATTATAAACAATTGAGTTATATTCTAACATTCATATTATACACGAACGCGAATTCTTTTTATATATGCTATATTTACAGAACTGGCCACATAATTTGTTTAAAAATTTACATATAGTTTAACAAAATCCGTAGAAATCGGTTTTAAACATTTACAATAACCAGTCAGCTATAATAATTATAAACAATTAAGTTATTTTCTAATATTCTTATTATACGCGAACGCGAATTCTTTTATATATGCTATATATTTTCAGAACTGGCCACAGAATTTGTTTAAAAATTAACATATAGTTTAACAAAATCCGTAGAAATCGGTTTTAAACATTTACAATAACCATTCAGCTATAATAATTATAAACAATTAAGTTATTTTCTAATATTCTTATTATACGCGAACGCGAATTCTTTTATATATGCTATATATTTACAGACCTGGCCACAGAATTTGTTTAAAAATTTGCATATAGTTTAACAAAATCCGTAGAAATCGGTTTTAAACATTTACAATAACCATTCAGCTATAATAACTATAAACAATTGAGTTATATTCTGACATTCATATTATACACGAACGCGAATTCTTTTTATATGTGCTATATTTACAGAACTGACCACAGAATTTGTTAAAAAAATTACATATAGTTTAACAAAATCCGTAGAAATCGGTATTAAACATTTACAATAACCAGTCAGCTATAATAATTATAAACAATTAAGTTATTTTTTAATATTCTTATTATACGCGAACGCGAATTCTTTTATATATGCTATATATTTACAGAACTGGCAACAGAATTTGTTTAATAATTGACATATAGTTTAACAAAATCTGTAGAAATCGGTTTTAAACATTTACAATAACCATTCAGCTATAATAATTATAAACGATTAAGTTATTTTCTAATATTCTTATTATACGCGAACGCGAATTCTTTTATATAGGCTATATATTTGCAGAACTGGCCACAGAATTTGTTTAAAAATTTACATATAGTTTAAGAAAATCCGTAGAAATCGGTTTTAAACATTTACAATAACCATTCAGCTATAATAATTATAAACAATTAAGTTATTTTCTAATATTCTTATTATAAGCGAACGCGAATTCTTTTATATATGCTATATATTTACAGAACTGGCCACAGAATTTGTTTAAAAATTTACATATAGTTTAACAAAATCCGTAGAAATCGGTTTTAAACATTTACAATAACCATTCAGCTATAATAATTATAAACAATTAAGTTATTTTCTAATATTCTTATTATACGCGAACGCGAATTCTTTTATATATGCTATATATTTACAGAACTGGCCACAGAATTTGTTTAAAAATTTACATATAGTTTAACAAAATCCGTAGAAATCGGTTTTAAACATTTACAATAACCAGTCAGCTATAATAATTATAAACAATTAAGTTATTTTCTAATATTCTTATTATACGCGAACGCGAATTCTTTTATATTTGCTATATATTTTCAGAACTGGCCACAGAATTTGTTTAAAAATTAACATTTAGTTTAACAAAATCCGTAGAAATCGGTTTTAAACATTTACAATAACCATTCAGCTATAATAATTATAAACAATTAAGTTATTTTCTAATATTCTTATTATACGCGAACGCGAATTCGTTTATATATGCTATATATTTACAGAACTGGCCACAGAATTTGTTTAAAAATTTACATATAATTTAACAAAATCCGTAGAAATCGGTTTTAAACATTAACCATAAACACCCAGCTATAATAACTATAAACACTTGAGTTATATTCTAACACTCATATTATACACGAACGCGAATTCTTTTTATATATGCTATATTTACAGAACTGGCCACAGAATTTGTTTAAAAATTTACATATAGTTTAACAAAATCCGTAGAAATCGGTTTTAAACATTTACAATAACCAGTCAGCTATAATAATTATAAACAATTAAGTTATTTTCTAATATTCTTATTATACGCGAACGCGAATTCTTTTATATATGCTATATATTTTCAGAACTGGCCACAGAATTTGTTTAAAAATTAACATATAGTTTAACAAAATTCGTAGAAATCGGTTTTAAACATTTACAATAACCATTCAGCTATAATAATTATAAACAATTAAGTTATTTTCTAATATTCTTATTATACGCGAACGCGAATTCTTTTATATATGCTATATATTTACAGAACTGGCCACAGAATTTGTTTAAAAATTTGCATATAGTTTAACAAAATCCGTAGAAATCGGTTTTAAACATTTACAATAACCATTCAGCTATAATAACTATAAACAATTGAGTTATATTCTGACATTCATATTATACACGAACGCGAATTATTTTTATATATGCTATATTTACAGAACTGACCACAGAATTTGTTAAAAAAATTACATATAGTTTAACAAAATCCGTAGAAATCGGTATTAAACATTTACAATAACCAGTCAGCTATAATAATTATAAACAATTAAGTTATTTTTTAATATTCTTATTATACGCGAACGCGAATTCTTTTATATATGCTATATATTTACAGAACTGGCAACAGAATTTGTTTAATAATTTACATATAGTTTAACAAAATCTGTAGAAATCGGTTTTAAACATTTACAATAACCATTCAGCTATAATAATTATAAACAATTAAGTTATTTTCTAATATTCTTATTATACGCGAACGCGAATTCTTTTATATATGCTATATATTTGCAGAACTGGCCACAGAATTTGTTTAAAAATTTACATATAGTTTAAGAAAATCCGTAGAAATCGGTTTTAAACATTTACAATAACCATTCAGCTATAATAATTATAAACAATTAAGTTATTTTCTAATATTCTTATTATACGCGAACGCGAATTCTTTTATATATGCTATATATTTACAGAACTTGCCACAGAATTTGTTTAAAAATTTACATATAGTTTAACAAAATCCGTAGAAATCGGTTTTAAACATTTACAATAACCATTCAGCTATAATAATTATAAACAATTAAGTTATTTTCTAATATTCTTATTATACGCGAACGCGAATTCTTTTATATATGCTATATATTTACAGAACTGGCCACAGAATTTGTTTAAAAATTTACATATAATTTAACAAAATCCGTAGAAATCGGTTTTAAACATTAACCATAAACACCCAGCTATAATAACAATAAACAATTGAGTTATATTCTAACATTCATATTATACACGAACGCGAATTCTTTTTATATATGCTATATTTACAGAACTGGCCACAGAATTTGTTAAAAAATTTACATATAGTTTAACAAAATCCGTAGAAATCGGTTTTAAACATTTACAATAACCAGTCAGCTATAATAATTATAAACAATTAAGTTATTTTCTAATATTCTTATTATACGCGAACGCGAATTCTTTTATATATGCTATATATTTACAGAACTGGCCACAGATTTTGTTTAAAAATTTACATATAGTTTAACAAAATCCATAGAAATCGGTTTTAAACATTTACAATAACCATTCAGCTATAATAATTATAAACAATTAAGTTATTTTCTAATATTCTTATTATACGCGAACGCGAATTCTTTTATATATGCTATATATTTACAGAACTGGCCACAGAATTTGTTTAAAAATTTACATATAGTTTAACAAAATCCGTAGAAATCGGTTTTAAACATTTACAATAACCATTCCGCTATAATAATTATAAACAATTAAGTTATTTTCTAATATTCTTATTATACGCGAACGCGAATTCTTTTATATATGCTATATATTTACAGAACTGGCCACAGAATTTGTTTAAAAATTTACATATAGTTAACAAAATCCATAGAAATCGGTTTTAAACATTTACAATAACCATTCAGCTATAATAATTATAAACAATTAAGTTATTTTCTAATATTCTTATTATACGCGAACGCGAATTCTTTTATATAGGTATGCTATATATTTACAGAACTGGCCACAGAATTTGTTTAAAAATTTACATATAGTTTAACAAAATCCGTAGAAATCGGTTTTACACATTTACAATAACCATTCAGCTATAATAATTATAAACAATTAAGTTATTTTCTAATATTCTTATTATACGCGAACGCGAATTCTTTTATATAGGCATGCTATATATTTACAGAACTGGCCACAGAATTTGTTTAAAAATTAACATTTAGTTTAACAAAATCCGTAGAAATCGGTTTTAAACATTTACAATAACCATTCAGCTATAATAATTATAAACAATTAAGTTATTTTCTAATATTCTTATTATACGCGAACGCGAATTCTTTTATATATGCTATATATTTACAGAACTGGCCACAGAATTTGTTTAAAATTTTACATATAGTTTAACAAAATCCGTAGAAATCGGTTTTAAACATTTACAATAACCATTCAGCTATAATAATTATAAACAATTAAGTTATTTTCTAATATTCTTATTATACGCGAACGCGAATTCTTTTATATATGCTATATATTTTCAGAACTGGCCACAGAATTTGTTTAAAAATTAACATATAGTTTAACAAAATCCGTAGAAATCGGTTTTAAACATTTACAATAACCATTCAGCTATAATAATTATAAACAATTAAGTTATTTTCTAATATTCTTATTATACGCGAACGCGAATTCTTTTATATATGCTATATATTTACAGAACTGGCCACAGAATTTGTTTAAAAATTTGCATATAGTTTAACAAAATCCGTAGAAATCGGTTTTAAACATTTACAATAACCATTCAGCTATAATAACTATAAACAATTGAGTTATATTCTGACATTCATATTATACACGAACGCGAATTATTTTTATATATGCTATATTTACAGAACTGACCACAGAATTTGTTAAAAAAATTACATATAGTTTAACAAAATCCGTAGAAATCGGTATTAAACATTTACAATAACCAGTCAGCTATAATAATTATAAACAATTAAGTTATTTTTTAATATTCTTATTATACGCGAACGCGAATTCTTTTATATATGCTATATATTTACAGAACTGGCAACAGAATTTGTTTAATAATTTACATATAGTTTAACAAAATCTGTAGAAATCGGTTTTAAACATTTACAATAACCATTCAGCTATAATAATTATAAACAATTAAGTTATTTTCTAATATTCTTATTATACGCGAACGCGAATTCTTTTATATATGCTATATATTTGCAGAACTGGCCACAGAATTTGTTTAAAAATTTACATATAGTTTAAGAAAATCCGTAGAAATCGGTTTTAAACATTTACAATAACCATTCAGCTATAATAATTATAAACAATTAAGTTATTTTCTAATATTCTTATTATACGCGAACGCGAATTCTTTTATATATGCTATATATTTACAGAACTGGCCACAGAATTTGTTTAAAAATTTACATATAGTTTAACAAAATCCGTAGAAATCGGTTTTAAACATTTACAATAACCATTCAGCTATAATAATTATAAACAATTAAGTTATTTTCTAATATTCTTATTATACGCGAACGCGAATTCTTTTATATATGCTATATATTTACAGAACTGGCCACAGAATTTGTTTAAAAATTTACATATAATTTAACAAAATCCGTAGAAATCGGTTTTAAACATTAACCATAAACACCCAGCTATAATAACTATAAACAATTGAGTTATATTCTAACATTCATATTATACACGAACGCGAATTCTTTTTATATATGCTATATTTACAGAACTGGCCACAGAATTTGTTAAAAAATTTACATATAGTTTAACAAAATCCGTAGAAATCGGTTTTAAACATTTACAATAACCAGTCAGCTATAATAATTATAAACAATTAAGTTATTTTCTAATATTCTTATTATACGCGAACGCGAATTCTTTTATATATGCTATATATTTACAGAACTGGCCACAGATTTGTTTAAAAATTTACATATAGTTTAACAAAATCCATAGAAATCGGTTTTAAACATTTACAATAACCATTCAGCTATAATAATTATAAACAATTAAGTTATTTTCTAATATTCTTATTATACGCGAACGCGAATTCTTTTATATATGCTATATATTTACAGAACTGGCCACAGAATTTGTTTAAAAATTTACATATACTTTAACGAAATCCGTAGAAATCGGTTTTAAACATTAACCATAAACACCCAGCTATAATAACTATAAACAATTGAGTTATATTCTAACATTCATATTATACACGAACGCGAATTCTTTTTATATATGCTATATTTACAGAACTGGCCACAGAATTTGTTTAAAAATTTACATATAGTTTAACAAAATCCGTAGAAATCGGTTTTAAACATTTACAATAACCAGTCAGCTATAATAATTATAAACAATTAAGTTATTTTCTAATATTCTTATTATACGCGAACGCGAATTCTTTTATATATGCTATATATTTTCAGAACTGGCCACAGAATTTGTTTAAAAATTAACATATAGTTTAACAAAATCCGTAGAAATCGGTTTTAAACATTTACAATAACCATTCAGCTATAATAATTATAAACAATTAAGTTATTTTCTAATATTCTTATTATACGCGAACGCGAATTCTTTTATATATGCTATATATTTACAGACCTGGCCACAGAATTTGTTTAAAAATTTGCATATAGTTTAACAAAATCCGTAGAAATCGGTTTTAAACATTTACAATAACCATTCAGCTATAATAACTATAAACAATTGAGTTATATTCTGACATTCATATTATACACGAACGCGAATTCTTTTTATATGTGCTATATTTACAGAACTGACCACAGAATTTGTTAAAAAAATTACATATAGTTTAACAAAATCCGTAGAAATCGGTATTAAACATTTACAATAACCAGTCAGCTATAATAATTATAAACAATTAAGTTATTTTTTAATATTCTTATTATACGCGAACGCGAATTCTTTTATATATGCTATATATTTACAGAACTGGCAACAGAATTTGTTTAATAATTGACATATAGTTTAACAAAATCTGTAGAAATCGGTTTTAAACATTTACAATAACCATTCAGCTATAATAATTATAAACGATTAAGTTATTTTCTAATATTCTTATTATACGCGAACGCGAATTCTTTTATATAGGCTATATATTTGCAGAACTGGCCACAGAATTTGTTTAAAAATTTACATATAGTTTAAGAAAATCCGTAGAAATCGGTTTTAAACATTTACAATAACCATTCAGCTATAATAATTATAAACAATTAAGTTATTTTCTAATATTCTTATTATAAGCGAACGCGAATTCTTTTATATATGCTATATATTTACAGAACTGGCCACAGAATTTGTTTAAAAATTTACATATAGTTTAACAAAATCCGTAGAAATCGGTTTTAAACATTTACAATAACCATTCAGCTATAATAATTATAAACAATTAAGTTATTTTCTAATATTCTTATTATACGCGAACGCGAATTCTTTTATATATGCTATATATTTACAGAACTGGCCACAGAATTTGTTTAAAAATTTACATATAGTTTAACAAAATCCGTAGAAATCGGTTTTAAACATTTACAATAACCAGTCAGCTATAATAATTATAAACAATTAAGTTATTTTCTAATATTCTTATTATACGCGAACGCGAATTCTTTTATATTTGCTATATATTTTCAGAACTGGCCACAGAATTTGTTTAAAAATTAACATATAGTTTAACAAAATCCGTAGAAATCGGTTTTAAACATTTACAATAACCATTCAGCTATAATAATTATAAACAATTAAGTTATTTTCTAATATTCTTATTATACGCGAACGCGAATTCGTTTATATATGCTATATATTTACAGAACTGGCCACAGAATTTGTTTAAAAATTTACATATAATTTAACAAAATCCGTAGAAATCGGTTTTAAACATTAACCATAAACACCCAGCTATAATAACTATAAACAATTGAGTTATATTCTAACACTCATATTATACACGAACGCGAATTCTTTTTATATATGCTATATTTACAGAACTGGCCACATAATTTGTTTAAAAATTTACATATAGTTTAACAAAATCCGTAGAAATCGGTTTTAAACATTTACAATAACCAGTCAGCTATAATAATTATAAACAATTAAGTTATTTTCTAATATTCTTATTATACGCGAACGCGAATTCTTTTATATATGCTATATATTTTCAGAACTGGCCACAGAATTTGTTTAAAAATTAACATATAGTTTAACAAAATCCGTAGAAATCGGTTTTAAACATTTACAATAACCATTCAGCTATAATAATTATAAACAATTAAGTTATTTTCTAATATTCTTATTATACGCGAACGCGAATTCTTTTATATATGCTATATATTTACAGAACTGGCCACAGAATTTGTTTAAAAATTTGCATATAGTTTAACAAAATCCGTAGAAATCGGTTTTAAACATTTACAATAACCATTCAGCTATAATAACTATAAACAATTGAGTTATATTCTGACATTCATATTATACACGAACGCGAATTATTTTTATATATGCTATATTTACAGAACTGACCACAGAATTTGTTAAAAAAATTACATATAGTTTAACAAAATCCGTAGAAATCGGTATTAAACATTTACAATAACCAGTCAGCTATAATAATTATAAACAATTAAGTTATTTTTTAATATTCTTATTATACGCGAACGCGAATTCTTTTATATATGCTATATATTTACAGAACTGGCAACAGAATTTGTTTAATAATTTACATATAGTTTAACAAAATCTGTAGAAATCGGTTTTAAACATTTACAATAACCATTCAGCTATAATAATTATAAACAATTAAGTTATTTTCTAATATTCTTATTATACGCGAACGCGAATTCTTTTATATATGCTATATATTTGCAGAACTGGCCACAGAATTTGTTTAAAAATTTACATATAGTTTAAGAAAATCCGTAGAAATCGGTTTTAAACATTTACAATAACCATTCAGCTATAATAATTATAAACAATTAAGTTATTTTCTAATATTCTTATTATACGCGAACGCGAATTCTTTTATATATGCTATATATTTACAGAACTGGCCACAGAATTTGTTTAAAAATTTACATATAGTTTAACAAAATCCGTAGAAATCGGTTTTAAACATTTACAATAACCATTCAGCTATAATAATTATAAACAATTAAGTTATTTTCTAATATTCTTATTATACGCGAACGCGAATTCTTTTATATATGCTATATATTTACAGAACTGGCCACAGAATTTGTTTAAAAATTTACATATAATTTAACAAAATCCGTAGAAATCGGTTTTAAACATTAACCATAAACACCCAGCTATAATAACAATAAACAATTGAGTTATATTCTAACATTCATATTATACACGAACGCGAATTCTTTTTATATATGCTATATTTACAGAACTGGCCACAGAATTTGTTAAAAAATTTACATATAGTTTAACAAAATCCGTAGAAATCGGTTTTAAACATTTACAATAACCAGTCAGCTATAATAATTATAAACAATTAAGTTATTTTCTAATATTCTTATTATACGCGAACGCGAATTCTTTTATATATGCTATATATTTACAGAACTGGCCACAGATTTTGTTTAAAAATTTACATATAGTTTAACAAAATCCATAGAAATCGGTTTTAAACATTTACAATAACCATTCAGCTATAATAATTATAAACAATTAAGTTATTTTCTAATATTCTTATTATACGCGAACGCGAATTCTTTTATATATGCTATATATTTACAGAACTGGCCACAGAATTTGTTTAAAAATTTACATATAGTTTAACAAAATCCGTAGAAATCGGTTTTAAACATTTACAATAACCATTCCGCTATAATAATTATAAACAATTAAGTTATTTTCTAATATTCTTATTATACGCGAACGCGAATTCTTTTATATATGCTATATATTTACAGAACTGGCCACAGAATTTGTTTAAAAATTTACATATAGTTAACAAAATCCATAGAAATCGGTTTTAAACATTTACAATAACCATTCAGCTATAATAATTATAAACAATTAAGTTATTTTCTAATATTCTTATTATACGCGAACGCGAATTCTTTTATATAGGTATGCTATATATTTACAGAACTGGCCACAGAATTTGTTTAAAAATTTACATATAGTTTAACAAAATCCGTAGAAATCGGTTTTACACATTTACAACAACCATTCAGCTATAATAATTATAAACAATTAAGTTATTTTCTAATATTCTTATTATACGCGAACGCGAATTCTTTTATATAGGTATGCTATATATTTACAGAACTGGCCACAGAATTTGTTTAAAAATTAACATTTAGTTTAACAAAATCCGTAGAAATCGGTTTTAAACATTTACAATAACCATTCAGCTATAATAATTATAAACAATTAAGTTATTTTCTAATATTCTTATTATACGCGAACGCGAATTCTTTTATATATGCTATATATTTACAGAACTGGCCACAGAATTTGTTTAAAATTTTACATATAGTTTAACAAAATCCGTAGAAATCGGTTTTAAACATTTACAATAACCATTCAGCTATAATAATTATAAACAATTAAGTTATTTTCTAATATTCTTATTATACGCGAACGCGAATTCTTTTATATATGCTATATATTTTCAGAACTGGCCACAGAATTTGTTTAAAAATTAACATATAGTTTAACAAAATCCGTAGAAATCGGTTTTAAACATTTACAATAACCATTCAGCTATAATAATTATAAACAATTAAGTTATTTTCTAATATTCTTATTATACGCGAACGCGAATTCTTTTATATATGCTATATATTTACAGAACTGGCCACAGAATTTGTTTAAAAATTTGCATATAGTTTAACAAAATCCGTAGAAATCGGTTTTAAACATTTACAATAACCATTCAGCTATAATAACTATAAACAATTGAGTTATATTCTGACATTCATATTATACACGAACGCGAATTATTTTTATATATGCTATATTTACAGAACTGACCACAGAATTTGTTAAAAAAATTACATATAGTTTAACAAAATCCGTAGAAATCGGTATTAAACATTTACAATAACCAGTCAGCTATAATAATTATAAACAATTAAGTTATTTTTTAATATTCTTATTATACGCGAACGCGAATTCTTTTATATATGCTATATATTTACAGAACTGGCAACAGAATTTGTTTAATAATTTACATATAGTTTAACAAAATCTGTAGAAATCGGTTTTAAACATTTACAATAACCATTCAGCTATAATAATTATAAACAATTAAGTTATTTTCTAATATTCTTATTATACGCGAACGCGAATTCTTTTATATATGCTATATATTTGCAGAACTGGCCACAGAATTTGTTTAAAAATTTACATATAGTTTAAGAAAATCCGTAGAAATCGGTTTTAAACATTTACAATAACCATTCAGCTATAATAATTATAAACAATTAAGTTATTTTCTAATATTCTTATTATACGCGAACGCGAATTCTTTTATATATGCTATATATTTACAGAACTGGCCACAGAATTTGTTTAAAAATTTACATATAGTTTAACAAAATCCGTAGAAATCGGTTTTAAACATTTACAATAACCATTCAGCTATAATAATTATAAACAATTAAGTTATTTTCTAATATTCTTATTATACGCGAACGCGAATTCTTTTATATATGCTATATATTTACAGAACTGGCCACAGAATTTGTTTAAAAATTTACATATAATTTAACAAAATCCGTAGAAATCGGTTTTAAACATTAACCATAAACACCCAGCTATAATAACTATAAACAGTTGAGTTATATTCTAACATTCATATTATACACGAACGCGAATTCTTTTTATATATGCTATATTTACAGAACTGGCCACAGAATTTGTTAAAAAATTTACATATAGTTTAACAAAATCCGTAGAAATCGGTTTTAAACATTTACAATAACCAGTCAGCTATAATAATTATAAACAATTAAGTTATTTTCTAATATTCTTATTATACGCGAACGCGAATTCTTTTATATATGCTATATATTTACAGAACTGGCCACAGATTTGTTTAAAAATTTACATATAGTTTAACAAAATCCATAGAAATCGGTTTTAAACATTTACAATAACCATTCAGCTATAATAATTATAAACAATTAAGTTATTTTCTAATATTCTTATTATACGCGAACGCGAATTCTTTTATATAGGTATGCTATATATTTGCAGAACAGGCCACAGAATGTTTAAAAATTTATATATAGTTTAACAAAATCCGTAGAAATCGGTTTTAAACATTTACAATAACCATTCAGCTATAATAATTATAAACAATTAAGTTATTTTCTAATATTCTTATTATACGCGAACGCGAATTCTTTTATATATGCTATATATTTACAGAACTGGCCACAGAATTTGTTTAAAAATTTACATATAGTTTAACAAAATCCGTAGAAATCGGTTTTAAACATTTACAATAACCATTCAGCTATAGTAATTATAAACAATTAAGTTATTTTCTAATATTCTTATTATACGCGAACGCGAATTCTTTTATATATGCTGTTTAAAACTAACATGTTTTAAATGAGAGGAATTTGGAAAATATCAACTCCTTGAGGTAGCAACCCGCTGCACATGGGAATAGAACGGTTAACCCGCCCTGACTCTACTTAAATAAGTCAATAAATAAATAAAAATATTTGTTTCTGTTACTTGGAAAATTTAGTTATAGTTTTTACGTGTTTAAGTTTAATTTTAGTATTGTTTGAATTAGCTGTAGTATCTTAAACTAATTATTAATCTTAATATTATTGCATCTGGCTTCACGCGAGTGCGCGCGCACCCACACGCCCAGCTGCTACAGCATTGCCCGACTGCGACCAAGGCAGAATGTGTCTGGCTTGCAACCGGTAAACACGTATCGCGTCGTCGTCCGCGAAAGTGGTTTGTCCACCATTTTGCATAAACTTTCTGATTTTCATATGGTCAGTAAAGTAATTGGTTGTTTAATTATCGTACGCGTAGCTTGATTAGCCTAACACGACTAATTCAAGGAGTATCGTTCGGTTTTCATTTAATTTGGTATTTTTTAGTCCGCGAATACTTTCCGGCGCCAATTTCTGCAGCTAATAGACACATCTCAGGAATCAATTGTAAAATCGAACTGTACAATTTGATTTCTCACGGAATTCGTGTTGTTAGGGATTTGATTCATATTTCCTTGGGTGAAATTATTATTATTTCTTTGTAAACTTGTTTACACACGTCCACCTTCGAGTGACGTCATTCACAGCGCATCTGCTGTTATTAGTCGCGTTCTTTTTATCATTTGCCTCGTCTCATCTAATCTCAAAATGAGATGAGTTTGACATGAAATGAGTTGAGATCAAGTGAGATTTTTATGAAGTAAAAAGAACGACAAAAGACAAATTTTGTTGGTAACTTGAACGACTGATGTCTGTGATACTTTTCAATGGTCAACCACGATATTTTCAGGTATTATTTTGGATCGCCCACTATGAGTGGGCATTATTTAGGCTTCTATTATTCTGTTGATTACATAGTAACATATAGTGCGACATACTTTAAATGTTTAAATTATATAGTACTATAACTTCCACATGATTTTCAATTCTATGAAGTTTTCGTGTCTTTGCTATATTATTTTCTATGGAATTATCTCCATATTTAATTATTCTTCATATAATAATAGTATTTATTAAAGGAATAAACAAATAATCATAATAACCACACTAATTGTATGTGACAGCCCGTGACAGCAAAACATTTATCCCCACCATTCATCTAAGATTAAAAACACAACAAGCACAACCTCCAGAGGTGACTAAGAATCGGGAAGGGGGGTGGAACTCTTCTCACTTCGGTCTCACTTTATCTCATCTTCGTTAGGATAAAAAGAACGGTCAGAATTAGCGAGGCAACTGAGGTGAGCTGAGATAAACTAAGATCTCATGTAAAAAGTGGTAAAAAGAACGCGACTATTGTCGACTAGGTACATTCAATGCAACAAGTTTTGCAGTCTAGTTGGTTCTTATTAAGTTCATTTAGAGTTCTTAATATTGTTTAACTACATTTGTTTGTTCATACACTTATGAAATGATTTAGTTAATTTATACAAATATCGTATTTGTTTATCTTTGGTTTATTATTGTTTATGTCACTTGTATTCAATACGCTATCACATATTTCTCAGAATTGATTTTCAGTTGTTTGTTATTTTGTTGCAATTATATTTAGCACGTTTGTTAGTTCGTAAAACTATCTGGTCCTTCGGTTGGTTGTTAATTAGTACGTTTCACAAATTAATATTATCCCGTGTATTGGCCAAGTCCAGTGATGTGAACCAGCTATCGAAGGTTGTAATTATTTTGGTTTACATATAGTTTTGTTTTATTCATTGAATTTAACATCAAACACATTGTTGGTGTTTCTAGACCGGATTCGCTGATCTAGAGACATCGCATTTGGGCTTGCGAACAGGATCAAAACATTTTGGTTCTTCTAGACCGGATTCGCTGGTTTAGGGTTTGAACATTTGGTCCTTCGAGCCATTAGGTCCTTATTACTTAGTCCTTCGCACCGGAGGGACGCAACATTTGGTCTTCTTCGAGCCGGATTTGGCGGTATTCGGAGATAATTATTGTTTCTAGTTACATTTGGTCCTTCGAGCCGGATTTGGCGGTATTCGGAGATAATTATTGTTTCTAGTTACTTTGGTATTAGTAATTGCATTTATTAGCACACTCTAAAATGGCTAAACTACTGCACAAACAATTAGAGGTTGTGACAGAAAATATTCGTCGTCTATCAGTCTATTCTTCAGAGACTGATGAAAATAACAAACTGAAATTTGAGGTAACTTTTCCGTATCTTGATGCTTGGGAACAGGAATTTAATCGTATTTATTGCGAATATTCTTCAAAGTTAGAACAAACCAAAAATCCCGACGAGGATATGTTGGCAGAAATTTCCCGAGTTACGAAGTTGTTTAATGAAATAAACGAACTCATTTGCGACATACGTGTCAATTACAAACTTATGTTCAGTAAAGACACCGGATCACAGGCAGGGTCCGACAGAGCTAAATCAGAATCACATTCGATTCAATCAGCACAATCTTTGCGATATATGCAACCCAGCTTGCCTAAATTGAATCTCCCAACATTCGATGGGGAGAAAACAACTTTTATGAATTTTTACGATTTATTCACACAGTTGGTGATAAATCGGGACAGTTTGTCAGATATTGAACGACTTCAATATCTCAAGTTATCTTTAAAAGGGGAAGCCGCTAGGCTTATTACAAATATCCCCGTCAAAGCTGATAGTTTTGATATTGCATGGAACGCCATCACAGATGAATATTATCGTCCTAGGTTGTTGAGGTCGGTACATCTGAATGCACTCCAAGATGTGCAAAAGGTCAAGCAGGCAGACGCCCCTACACTAAAATCATTGTTGAACACAGCACGCGAAAACATCGCTGCTCTGAAAAATTTAGAGGTTGATGTGGACTCATGTGGGGTCATTTTGGAAAACATGATTTGTCGTAAGCTAGATTCGGCTACTAGACGACAGTGGGAACTAACATTGGATTCTGACTCCAAGCCCACTCATGTAGAGTTAATTGCGTTCTTGACTAAGCAAGTTTCAAGCTTAGAGGTTGAACCAGACAGACCTGTCAAACCTCACGAGCCAATCAAAAGGCACAAGCCAGCATCGCGAGCGATGACATTGGCAACTGATACGAATTGTCCGTATTGCAGAAAATCTCACTACATCAGTCAGTGTGAAGGGTTTATAGCTCTTAAACCTAAAGGAAGACATGATGCTGCAATTAAACACAAGTTGTGCATCAACTGTCTTAGAATGGGTCACATACGCCCGAACTGTCCTAGTACAGCCACATGCAGAACGTGTAACAAAACTCACCATACGCTGCTGCATTTTGGTGAAAGGTCGAACAAGTCGTTATCACCCAAGCGTGATAAACAATCTGTGCAAAAAAATCGTCCGTCATCACCCAAGAGTGATGCAAACTCTCAAGCCAGTAGTAGTAATTCTGAAACTACTACGTCAATGTCTGCTAGGACTTATTCACTAAGTCAACACAGAAAACATACTTCGGTATTACTACCCACTGCAAAACTGCATATATTTGACAGTGCAGGAAAGGTACATGTTGTACGTGCCTTATTGGATACAGGATCGCAGAAATCCTACATCACAAGTCGTTGTGTCCACAATTTAAATCTGTCTATTGAAGCGTGTCAAACAAAGATTATGTCAATCAGTGACACCCACGTCAAGGACACTAGTGGTATTATACATACCAAAATCAAACCATGTCGTAGAGAAACTCCAGTTCTCGATTTGAGTTGCATTGTAATCGACAACATTACAGGCAGAATCCCAGATTATCCAATATCTCGGGATACCTTTAAACAATTTGGAAATATCCAACTTTCGGATCCCGAATGCTATAAATCTCAACGAATAGACATGCTGTTAGGAGCTGACATTTGGGGTCAGATCATTCGTAACGGAGTTAAGAAAGGAGTCGATGGCACACTCACCGCCATCAAAACAATCTTTGGTTGGGTGGTTATGGGAGAATATACCAGCAAGCAAACAAGCAATGCTGTGGTGTCGTATCATACATACACACAAGAAGATACCCACGAACTATTGTCAAAATTTTGGGAATTGGAAAATGTTCCAACTCCATCGGTTGTCACTAAACCCGAGGATAAAATGGTAGAGGACCATTTTGTCAATACTACCCAAAGAGACTCCGAGGGAAAATACACGGTTTCTTTACCTTTTAAACAGTACCCACCAGTACTAGGCAATTCATACAAGAAAGCTTTGTCCATTTGTCACGCACAGCTGACTCGCTTGAGTAAAAGCCCAGAGTTACTCAAGGCTTATGATGCAATATTCGAAGAATATTTGCAAAAGGGTTACGTCACTAGACTGGATGTGCAACCCAATTTAAATGATCAGGATTCGTACTATATTCCACACCATGCCGTGGTTAAACCTGATAGTGCGACGACACCGGTACGCATTGTGTTCAATGCTTCAAAGCCATCGTCTAATGGAAAGTCGATTAATGACTACTTGTATCCTGGTCCGGTACTACAGAAGAGTATCTTCACTCTTCATTTGCGAAATAGATTTTATCCTATTTTAATTACGGGGGATTTAAAACAGATGTTCCTACAAATTAGAGTTGTACGCGAGCATCAACGATTTCTAAGGTTCATTTGGAAACCTGCGGATGCCACACATCCTATTGTGTACCAATTCAACACTATCTGCTTTGGTTTGAATTGTTCGCCGTTCTTGGCGTTGCGTACAGTTGAGCAGTTGGCTCAAGACGAAGGGAATCAATATCCCTTAGCAGCTAAAGTCCTGCAAAATGATGTCTATATGGACGATGTTGTGACTGGAGCTGAAGACATTCAGTCAGCACTGACACTGCGCCGTGAACTCACGGATATATTCGAAAGGGGAGGATTCACCCTCCGAAAATGGGCCAGTAATTCTCAAACAATACTGGAGGAACTACCAGACAATGCACGCGCAGTGAAAGATGTACACTTCAATGACGACGAGTCAGTGAAATTGTTAGGTGTCAAATGGGTTTGTAAGTCCGACTGCTACGAGTATACGGTCTCAAAACCCGACGATTTATGCACAAAAAGAAACATTTTGTCCTGCATTGCAAGGATCTATGATCCATTAGGCATTATGTCCCCATTGGTGATGTTTCTTAAACTCATCATGCAAGAGCTTTGGAAATCAAAGGTAGAATGGGATGAAGAACCTCCCGCTCATATTGTCTCGGAGTGGAACTTGTTTCTGAAAGAGATCGATTGTATATCCAACTATTCGATACCAAGGTTAGCTTGTTTGGGTTCTAAATTCGATCTTATCGGATTTGCGGATGCCTCCGAGCGAGGCTACTGTGCGGCGCATCTTCTCGCCAAACTTCTCGAGAATATTCTCGAAAATATTCCAAAACAACCGGAGGCTGTACATTGCTTCTCGGACTCTATGATAGTTCTTGCCTGGTTGCGCAAGGAACCACACACTCTGAAAACATTTGTGGGTAATCGAGTCGCGCAAATACAAACAAATTTTCCGAGTGAACACTGGCGTCATGTAACGTCGGAACACAATGCGGCCGACGTAGGTTCTAGAGGTCTCAGTCCTCTAAGTTTCAAGACATGTACTCTCTGGATAAAGGGACCAGAGTGGTTACAACAACCTTACTCGTGTTGTCCACAAAGTGAAGTGGTTCAACTTGACGAAGATCAAACCAACTCTGCTCAGACAGAGATTGCCAATAGCCTAAGTTTGTCTTTAGGGAGACCCTAAGGTGGCCGGTATGTTTAAAACTAACATGTTTTAAATGAGAGGAATTTGGAAAATATCAACTCCTTGAGGTAGCAACCCGCTGCACATGGGAATAGAACGGTTAACCCGCCCTGACTCTACTTAAATAAGTCAATAAATAAATAAAAATATTTGTTTCTGTTACTTGGAAAATTTAGTTATAGTTTTTACGTGTTTAAGTTTAATTTTAGTATTGTTTGAAATAGCTGTAGTATCTTAAACTAATTATTAATCTTAATATTATTGCATCTGGCTTCACGCGAGTGCGCGCGCACCCACACGCCCAGCTGCTACAGCATTGCCCGACTGCGACCAAGGTAGAATGTGTCTGGCTTGCAACCGGTAAACACGTATCGCGTCGTCGTCCGCGAAAGTGGTTTGTCCACCATTTTGCATAAACTTTCTGATTTTCATATGGTCAGTAAAGTAATTGGTTGTTTAATTATCGTACGCGTAGCTTGATTAGCCTAACACGACTAATTCAAGGAGTATCGTTCGGTTTTCATTTAATTTGGTATTTTTTAGTCCGCGAATACTTTCCGGCGCCAATTTCTGCAGCTAATAGACACATCTCAGGAATCAATTGTAAAATCGAACTGTACAATTTGATTTCTCACGGAATTCGTGTTGTTAGGGATTTGATTCATATTTCCTTGGGTGAAATTATTATTATTTCTTTGTAAACTTGTTTACACACGTCCACCTTCGAGTGACGTCATTCACAGCGCATCTGCTGTTATTGTCGACTAGGTACATTCAATGCAACAAGTTTTGCAGTCTAGTTGGTTGTTATTAAGTTCATTTAGAGTTCTTAATATTGTTTAACTACATTTGTTTGTTCATACACTTATGAAATGATTTAGTTAATTTATACAAATATCGTATTTGTTTATCTTTGGTTTATTATTGTTTATGTCACTTGTATTCAATACGCTATCACATATTTCTCAGAATTGATTTTCAGTTGTTTGTTATTTTGTTGCAATTATATTTAGCACGTTTGTTAGTTCGTAAAACTATCTGGTCCTTCGGTTGGTTGTTAATTAGTACGTTTCACAAATTAATATTATCCCGTGTATTGGCCAAGTCCAGTGATGTGAACCAGCTATCGAAGGTTGTAATTATTTTGGTTTACATATAGTTTTGTTTTATTCATTGAATTTAACATCAAACACATTGTTGGTGTTTCTAGACCGGATTCGCTGATCTAGAGACATCGCATTTGGGCTTGCGAACAGGATCAAAACATTTTGGTTCTTCTAGACCGGATTCGCTGGTTTAGGGTTTGAACATTTGGTCCTTCGAGCCATTAGGTTCTTATTACTTAGTCCTTCGCACCGGAGGGACGCAACATATGCTATATATTTACAGAACTGGCCACAGAATTTGTTTAAAAATTTACATATAGTTTAACAAAATCCATAGAAATCGGTTTTAAACATTTACAATAACCATTCAGCTATAATAATTATAAACAATTAAGTTATTTTCTAATATTCTTATTATACGCGAACGCGAATTCTTTTATATATGCTATATATTTACAGAACTGGCCACAGAATTTGTTTAAAAATTTACATATAGTTAACAAAATCCATAGATATCGGTTTTAAACATTTACAATAACCATTCAGCTATAATAATTATAAACAATTAAGTTATTTTCTAATATTCTTATTATACGCGAACGCGAATTCTTTTATATAGGTATGCTATATATTTACAGAACTGGCCACAGAATTTGTTTAAAAATTTACATATAGTTTAACAAAATCCGTAGAAATCGGTTTTAAACATTTACAATAACCATTCAGCTATAATAATTATAAACAATTAAGTTATTTTCTAATATTCTTATTATACGCGAACGCGAATTCTTTTATATAGGTATGCTATATATTTACAGAACTGGCCACAGAATTTGTTTAAAAATTAACATTTAGTTTAACAAAATCCGTAGAAATCGGTTTTAAACATTTACAATAACCATTCAGCTATAATAATTATAAACAATTAAGTTATTTTCTAATATTCTTATTATACGCGAACGCTAATTCTTTTATATATGCTATATATTTACAGAACTGGCCACAGAATTTGTTTAAAATTTTACATATAGTTTAACAAAATCCGTAGAAATCGGTTTTAAACATTTACAATAACCATTCAGCTATAATAATTATAAACAATTAAGTTATTTTCTAATATTCTTATTATACGCGAACGCGAATTCTTTTATATATGCTATATATTTACAGAACTGGCCACAGAATTTGTTTAAAAATTTGCATATAGTTTAACAAAATCCGTAGAAATCGGTTTTAAACATTTACAATAACCATTCAGCTATAATAACTATAAACAATTGAGTTATATTCTGACATTCATATTATACACGAACGCGAATTCTTTTCACATATGCTATATTTACAGAACTGACCACAGAATTTGTTAAAAAAATTACATATAGTTTAACAAAATCCGTAGAAATCGGTATTAAACATTTACAATAACCAGTCAGCTATAATAATTATAAACAATTAAGTTATTTTTTAATATTCTTATTATACGCGAACGCGAATTCTTTTACATATGCTATATATTTACAGAACTGGCAACAGAATTTGTTTAATAATTTACATATAGTTTAACATAATCTGTAGAAATCGGTTTTAAACATTTACAATAACCATTCAGCTATAATAATTATAAACAATTAAGTTATTTTCTAATATTCTTATTATACGCGAACGCGAATTCTTTTATATATGCTATATATTTGCAGAACTGGCCGCAGAATTTGTTTAAAAATTTACATATAGTTTAAGAAAATCCGTAGAAATCGGTTTTAAACATTCACAATAACCATTCAGCTATAATAATTATAAACAATTAAGTTATTTTCTAATATTCTTATTATAAGCGAACGCGAATTCTTTTATATATGCTATATATTTACAGAACTGGCCACAGAATTTGTTTAAAAATTTACATATAGTTTAACAAAATCCGTAGAAATCGGTTTTAAACATTTACAATAACCATTCAGCTATAATAATTATAAACAATTAAGTTATTTTCTAATATTCTTATTATACGCGAACGCGAATTCTTTTATATTGGTATGCTATATATTTACAGAACTGGCCACAGAATTTGTTTAAAAATTTACATATAGTTTAACAAAATCCGTAGAAATCGGTTTTAAACATTTACAATAACCAGTCAGCTATAATAATTATAAACAATTAAGTTATTTTCTAATATTCTTATTATACGCGAACGCGAATTCTTTTATATTTGCTATATATTTTCAGAACTGGCCACAGAATTTGTTTAAAAATTAACATATAGTTTAACAAAATCCGTAGAAATCGGTTTTAAACATTTACAATAACCATTCAGCTATAATAATTATAAACAATTAAGTTATTTTCTAATATTCTTATTATACGCGAACGCGAATTCTTTTATATATGCTATATATTTACAGAACTGGCCACAGAATTTGTTTAAAAATTTACATATAATTTAACGAAATCCGTAGAAATCGGTTTTAAACATTAACCATAAACACCCAGCTATAATAACTATAAACAATTGAGTTATATTCTAACATTCATATTATACACGAACGCGAATTCTTTTTATATATGCTATATTTACAGAACTGGCCACAGAATTTGTTTAAAAATTTACATATAGTTTAACAAAATCCGTAGAAATCGGTTTTAAACATTTACAATAACCAGTCAGCTATAATAATTATAAACAATTAAGTTATTTTCTAATATTCTTATTATACGCGAACGCGAATTCTTTTATATATGCTATATATTTTCAGAACTGGCCACAGAATTTGTTTAAAAATTAACATATAGTTTAACAAAATCCGTAGAAATCGGTTTTAAACATTTACAATAACCATTCAGCTATAATAATTATAAACAATTAAGTTATTTTCTAATATTCTTATTATACGCGAACGCGAATTCTTTTATATATGCTATATATTTACAGAAATGGCCACAGAATTTGTTTAAAAATTTGCATATAGTTTAACAAAATCCGTAGAAATCGGTTTTAAACATTTACAATAACCATTCAGCTATAATAACTATAAACAATTGAGTTATATTCTGACATTCATATTATACACGAACGCGAATTTTTTTTATATGTGCTATATTTACAGAACTGACCACAGAATTTGTTAAAAAAATTACATATAGTTTAACAAAATCCGTAGAAATCGGTATTAAATATTTACAATAACCAGTCAGCTATAATAATTATAAACAATTGAGTTATTTTTTAATATTCTTATTATACGCGAACGCGAATTCTTTTATATATGCTATATATTTACAGAACTGGCAACAGAATATGTTTAATAATTGACATATAGTTTAACAAAATCTGTAGAAATCGGTTTTAAACATTTACAATAACCATTCAGCTATAATAATTATAAACAATTAAGTTATTTTCTAATATTCTTATTATACGCGAACGCGAATTCTTTTATATATGCTATATATTTGCAGAACTGGCCACAGAATTTGTTTAAAAATTTACATATAGTTTAAGAAAATCCGTAGAAATCGGTTTTAAACATTTACAATAACCATTCAGCTATAATAATTATAAACAATTAAGTTATTTTCTAATATTCTTATTATAAGCGAACGCGAATTCTTTTATATATGCTATATATTTACAGAACTGGCCACAGAATTTGTTTAAAAATTTACATATAGTTTAACAAAATCCGTAGAAATCGGTTTTAAACATTTACAATAACCATTCAGCTATAATAATTATAAACAATTAAGTTATTTTCTAATATTCTTATTATACGCGAACGCGAATTCTTTTATATATGCTATATATTTACAGAACTGGCCACAGAATTTGTTTAAAAATTTACATATAGTTTAACAAAATCCGTAGAAATCGGTTTTAAACATTTACAATAACCATTCAGCTATAATAACTATAAACAATTGAGTTATATTCTGACATTCATATTATACACGAACGCGAATTCTTTTTACATATGCTATATTTACAGAACTGACCACAGAATTTGTTAAAAAAATTACATATAGTTTAACAAAATCCGTAGAAATCGGTATTAAACATTTACAATAACCAGTCAGCTATAATAATTATAAACAATTAAGTTATTTTTTAATATTCTTATTATACGCGAACGCGAATTCTTTTATATATGCTATATATTTACAGAACTGGCAACAGAATTTGTTTAATAATTTACATATAGTTTAACATAATCTGTAGAAATCGGTTTTAAACATTTACAATAACCATTCAGCTATAATAATTATAAACAATTAAGTTATTTTCTAATATTCTTATTATACGCGAACGCGAATTCTTTTATATATGCTATATATTTGCAGAACTGGCCACAGAATTTGTTTAAAAATTTACATATAGTTTAAGAAAATCCGTAGAAATCGGTTTTAAATATTCACAATAACCATTCAGCTATAATAATTATAAACAATTAAGTTATTTTCTAATATTCTTATTATAAGCGAACGCGAATTCTTTTATATATGCTATATATTTACAGAACTGGCCACAGAATTTGTTTAAAAATTTACATATAGTTTAACAAAATCCGTAGAAATCGGTTTTAAACATTTACAATAACCATTCAGCTATAATAATTATAAACAATTAAGTTATTTTCTAATATTCTTATTATACGCGAACGCGAATTCTTTTATATTGGTATGCTATATATTTACAGAACTGGCCACAGAATTTGTTTAAAAATTTACATATAGTTTAACAAAATCCGTAGAAATCGGTTTTAAACATTTACAATAACCAGTCAGCTATAATAATTATAAACAATTAAGTTATTTTCTAATATTCTTATTATACGCGAACGCGAATTCTTTTATATTTGCTATATATTTTCAGAACTGGCCACAGAATTTGTTTAAAAATTAACATATAGTTTAACAAAATCCGTAGAAATCGGTTTTAAACATTTACAATAACCATTCAGCTATAATAATTATAAACAATTAAGTTATTTTCTAATATTCTTATTATACGCGAACGCGAATTCTTTTATATATGCTATATATTTACAGAACTGGCCACAGAATTTGTTTAAAAATTTACATATAATTTAACGAAATCCGTAGAAATCGGTTTTAAACATTAACCATAAACACCCAGCTATAATACCTATAAACAATTGAGTTATATTCTAACATTCATATTATACACGAACGCGAATTCTTTTTATATATGCTATATTTACAGAACTGGCCACAGAATTTGTTTAAAAATTTACATATAGTTTAACAAAATCCGTAGAAATCGGTTTTAAACATTTACAATAACCACTCAGCTATAATAATTATAAACAATTAAGTTATTTTCTAATATTCTTATTATACGCGAACGCGAATTCTTTTATATATGCTATATATTTTCAGAACTGGCCACAGAATTTGTTTAAAAATTAACATATAGTTTAACAAAATCCGTAGAAATCGGTTTTAAACATTTACAATAACCATTCAGCTATAATAATTATAAACAATTAAGTTATTTTCTAATATTCTTATTATACGCGAACGCGAATTCTTTTATATATGCTATATATTTACAGAACTGGCCACAGAATTTGTTTAAAAATTTGCATATAGTTTAACAAAATCCGTAGAAATCGGTTTTAAACATTTACAATAACCATTCAGCTATAATAACTATAAACAATTGAGTTATATTCTGACATTCATATTATACACGAACGCGAATTCTTTTTATATGTGCTATATTTACAGAACTGACCACAGAATTTGTTAAAAAAATTACATATAGTTTAACAAAATCCGTAGAAATCGGTATTAAATATTTACAATAACCAGTCAGCTATAATAATTATAAACAATTAAGTTATTTTTTATTATTCTTATTATACGCGAACGCGAATTCTTTTATATATGCTATATATTTACAGAACTGGCAACAGAATTTGTTTAATAATTGACATATAGTTTAACAAAATCTGTAGAAATCGGTTTTAAACATTTACAATAACCATTCAGCTATAATAATTATAAACAATTAAGTTATTTTCTAATATTCTTATTATACGCGAACGCGAATTCTTTTATATATGCTATATATTTGCAGAACTGGCCACAGAATTTGTTTAAAAATTTACATATAGTTTAAGAAAATCCGTAGAAATCGGTTTTAAACATTTACAATAACCATTCAGCTATAATAATTATAAACAATTAAGTTATTTTCTAATATTCTTATTATAAGCGAACGCGAATTCTTTTATATATGCTATATATTTACAGAACTGGCCACAGAATTTGTTTAAAAATTTACATATAGTTTAACAAAATCCGTAGAAATCGGTTTTAAACATTTACAATAACCATTCAGCTATAATAATTATAAACAATTAAGTTATTTTCTAATATTCTTATTATACGCGAACGCGAATTCGTTTATATATGCTATATATTTACAGAACTGGCCACAGAATTTGTTTAAAAATTTACATATAATTTAACAAAATCCGTAGAAATCGGTTTTAAACATTAACCATAAACACCCAGCTATAATAACTATAAACAATTGAGTTATATTCTAACACTCATATTATACACGAACGCGAATTCTTTTTATATATGCTATATTTACAGAACTGGCCACAGAATTTGTTTAAAAATTTACATATAGTTTAACAAAATCCGTAGAAATCGGTTTTAAACATTTACAATAACCAGTCAGCTATAATAATTATAAACAATTAAGTTATTTTCTAATATTCTTATTATACGCGAACGCGAATACTTTTATATATGCTATATATTTTCAGAACTGGCCACAGAATTTGTTTAAAAATTAACATATAGTTTAACAAAATCCGTAGAAATCGGTTTTAAACATTTACAATAACCATTCAGCTATAATAATTATAAACAATTAAGTTATTTTCTAATATTCTTATTATACGCGAACGCGAATTCTTTTATATATGCTATATATTTACAGAACTGGCCACAGAATTTGTTTAAAAATTTGCATATATTTTAACAAAATCCGTAGAAATCGGTTTTAAACATTTACAATAACCATTCAGCTATAATAACTATAAACAATTGAGTTATATTCTGACATTCATATTATACACGAACGCGAATTATTTTTATATATGCTATATTTACAGAACTGACCACAGAATTTGTTAAAAAAATTACATATAGTTTAACAAAATCCTTAGAAATCGGTATTAAACATTTACAATAACCAGTCAGCTATAATAATTATAAACAATTAAGTTATTTTTTAATATTCTTATTATACGCGAACGCGAATTCTTTTATATATGCTATATATTTACAGAACTGGCAACAGAATTTGTTTAATAATTTACATATAGTTTAACAAAATCTGTAGAAATCGGTTTTAAACATTTACAATAACCATTCAGCTATAATAATTATAAACAATTAAGTTATTTTCTAATATTCTTATTATACGCGAACGCGAATTCTTTTATATATGCTATATATTTGCAGAACTGGCCACAGATTTTGTTTAAAAATTTACATATAGTTTAAGAAAATCCGTAGAAATCGGTTTTAAACATTTACAATAACCATTCAGCTATAATAATTATAAACAATTAAGTTATTTTCTAATATTCTTATTATACGCGAACGCGAATTCTTTTATATATGCTATATATTTACAGAACTGGCCACAGAATTTGTTTAAAAATTTACATATAATTTAACAAAATCCGTAGAAATCGGTTTTAAACATTAACCATAAACACCCAGCTATAATAACTATAAACAATTGAGTTATATTCTAACATTCATATTATACACGAACGCGAATTCTTTTTATATATGCTATATTTACAGAACTGGCCACAGAATTTGTTAAAAAATTTACATATAGTTTAACAAAATCCGTAGAAATCGGTTTTAAACATTTACAATAACCAGTCAGCTATAATACTTATAAACAATTAAGTTATTTTCTAATATTCTTATTATACGCGAACGCAAATTCTTTTATATAGCTATGCTACATATTTACAGAACTGGCCACAAAATTTGTTTAAAAATTTACATATAGTTTAACAAAATCCGTAGAAATCGGTTTTAAACATTTACAATAACCATTCAGCTATAATAATTATGAACAATTAAGTTATTTTCTAATATTCTTATTATACGCGAACGCGAATTCTTTTATATATGCCATATATTTACAGAACTGGCCACAGAATTTGTTTAAAAATTTACATATAGTTTAACAAAATCCGTAGAAATCGGTTTTAAACATCTACAATAACCATTCAGCTATAATAATTATAAACAATTAAGTTATTTTCTAATATTCTTATTATACGCGAACGCGAATTCTTTTATATTGGTATGCTATATATTTACAGAACTGGCCACAGAATTTGTTTAAAAATTTACATATAGTTTAACAAAATCCGTAGAAATCGGTTTTAAACATTTACAATAACCATTCAGCTATAATAATTATAAACAATTAAGTTATTTTCTAATATTCTTATTATACGCGAACGCGAATTCTTTTATATATGCTATATATTTACAGAACTGGCCACAGAATTTGTTTAAAAATTTACATATAATTTAACAAAATCTGTAGAAATCGGTTTTAAACATTAACCATAAACACCCAGCTATAATAACTATAAACAAATGAGTTATATTCTAACATTCATATTATACACGAACGCGAATTCTTTTTATATATGCTATATTTACAGAACCGGCCACAGAATTTGTTTAAAAATTTACATATAGCTTAACAAAATCCGTAGAAATCGGTTTTAAATATTTACAATAACCAGTCAGCTATAATAATTATAAACAATTAAGTTATTTTCTAATATTCTTATTATACGCGAACGCGAATTCTTTTATATATGCTATATATTTTCAGAACTGGCCACAGAATTTGTTTAAAAATTAACATATAGTTTAACAAAATCCGTAGAAATCGGTTTTAAACATTTACAATAACCATTCAGCTATAATAATTATAAACAATTAAGTTATTTTCTAATATTCTTATTACACGCGAATTCTTTTATATATGCTATATATTTACAGAACTGGCCACAGAATTTGTTTAAAAATTTGCATATAGTTTAACAAAATCCGTAGAAATCGGTTTTAAACATTTACAATAACCATTCAGCTATAATAACTATAAACAATTGAGTTATATTCTGACATTCATATTATACACGAACGCGAATTCTTTTTATGTATGCTATATTTACAGAACTGACCACAGAATTTGTTAAAAAAATTACATATAGTTTAACAAAATCCGTAGAAATCGGTATTAAACATTTACAATAACCAGTCAGCTATAATAATTATAGACAATTAAGTTATTTTTTAATATTCTTATTATACGCGAACGCGAATTCTTTTATATATGTTTTGCAGAACTGGCCACAGAATTTGTTTAAAAATTTACATATAGTTTAAGAAAATCCGTAGAAATCGGTTTTAAACATTTACAATAACCATTCAGCTATAATAATTATAAACAATTAAGTTATTTTCTAATATTCTTATTATACGCGAACGCGAATTCTTTTATATATGCTATATATTTACAGAACTGGCCACAGAATTTGTTTAAAAATTTACATATAGTTTAACAAAATCCGTAGAAATCGGTTTTAAACATTTACAATAACCATTCAGCTATAATAATTATAAACAATTAAGTTATTTTCTAATATTCTTATTATACGCGAGCGCGAATTCTTTTATATATGCTATATATTTACAGAACTGGCCACAGAATTTGTTTAAAAATTTACATATAATTTAACAAAATCCGTAGAAATCGGTTTTAAACATTAACCATAAACACCCAGCTATAATAACTATAAACAATTGAGTTATATTCTAACATTCATATTATACACGAACGCGAATTCTTTTTATATATGCTATATTTACAGAACTGGCCACAGAATTTGTTAAAAAATTTACATATAGTTTAACAAAATCCGTAGAAATCGGTTTTAAACATTTACAATAACCAGTCAGCTATAATAATTATAAACAATTAAGTTATTTTCTAATATTCTTATTATACGCGAACGCGAATTCTTTTATATAGCTATGCTATATATTTACAGAACTGGCCACAAAATTTGTTTAAAAATTTACATATAGTTTAACAAAATCCGTAGAAATCGGTTTTAAACATTTACAATAACCATTCAGCTATAATAATTATAAAAAATTAAGTTATTTTCTAATATTCTTATTATACGCGAACGCGAATTCTTTTATATATGCTATATATTTACAGAACTGGCCACAGATTTTGTTTAAAAATTTACATATAGTTTAAGAAAATCCGTAGAAATCGGTTTTAAACATTTACAATAACCATTCAGCTATAATAATTATAGACAATTAAGTTATTTTCTAATATTCTTATTATACGCGAACGCGAATTCTTTTATATATGCTATATATTTACAGAACTGGCCACAGATTTTGTTTAAAAATTTACATATAGTTTAACAAAATCCATAGAAATCGGTTTTAGACATTTACAATAACCATTCAGCTATAATAATTATAAACAATTAAGTTATTTTCTAATATTCTTATTATACGCGAACGCGAATTCTTTTATATAGGTATGCTATATATTTGCAGAACAGGCCACAGAATGTTTAAAAATTTATATATAGTTTAACAAATTCCGTAGAAATCGGTTTTAAACATTTACAATAACCATTCAGCTATAATAATTATAAACAATTAAGTTATTTTCTAATATTCTTATTATACGCGAACGCGAATTCTTTTATATATGCTATATATTTACAGAACTGGCCACAGAATTTGTTTAAAAATTTACATATAGTTTAACAAAATCCGTAGAAATCGGTTTTAAACATTTACAATAACCATTCAGCTATAGTAATTATAAACAATTAAGTTATTTTCTAATATTCTTATTATACGCGAACGCGAATTCTTTTATATATGCTATATATTTACAGAACTGGCCACAGAATTTGTTTAAAAATTTACATATAGTTTAACAAAATCCATAGAAATCGGTTTTAAACATTTACAATAACCATTCAGCTATAATAATTATAAACAATTAAGTTATTTTCTAATATTCTTATTATACGCGAACGCGAATTCTTTTATATATGCTATATATATACAGAACTGGCCACAGAATTTGTTTAAAAATTTACATATAGTTTAACGAAATCCGTAGAAATCGGTTTTAAACATTTACAATAACCATTCAGCTATAATAATTATAAACAATTAAGTTATTTTCTAATATTCTTATTATACGCGAACGCGAATTCTATTATATATGCTATATATTTACAGAACTGGCCACAGAATTTGTTTAAAAATTTACATATAGTTTAACAAAATCCGTAGAAATCGGTTTTAAACATTTACAATAACCATTCAGCTATAATAATTATAAACAATTAAGTTATTTTCTAATATTCTTATTATACGCGAACGCGAATTCTTTTATATAGGTATGCTATATATTTACAGAACTGGCCACAGAATTTGTTTAAAAATTTACATATAGTTTAACAAAATCCGTAGAAATCGGTTTTAAACATTTACAATAACCATTCAGCTATAATAATTATAAACAATTAAGTTATTTTCTAATATTCTTATTATACGCGAACGCGAATTCTTTTATATATGCTATATATTTACAGAACTGGCCACAGAATTTGTTTAAAAATTTACATATAATTTAACAAAATCCGTAGAAATCGGTTTTAAACATTAACCATAAACACCCAGCTATAATAACTATAAACAATTGAGTTATATTCTAACATTCATATTATACACGAACGCGAATTCTTTTTATATATGCTATATTTACAGAACTGGCCACAGAATTTGTTAAAAAATTTACATATAGTTTAACAAAATCCGTAGAAATCGGTTTTAAACATTTACAATAACCAGTCAGCTATAATAATTATAAACAATTAAGTTATTTTCTAATATTCTTATTATACGCGAACGCGAATTCTTTTATATAGCTATGCTATATATTTACAGAACTGGCCACAAAATTTGTTTAAAAATTTACATATAGTTTAACAAAATCCGTAGAAATCGGTTTTAAACATTTACAATAACCATTCAGCTATAATAATTATAAACAATTAAGTTATTTTCTAATATTCTTATTATACGCGAACGCGAATTCTTTTATATATGCTATATATTTACAGAACTGGCCACAGAATTTGTTTAAAAATTTACATATAGTTTAACAAAATCCGTAGAAATCGGTTTTAAACATTTACAATAACCATTCAGCTATAGTAATTATAAACAATTAAGTTATTTTCTAATATTCTTATTATACGCGAACGCGAATTCTTTTATATATGCTATATATTTACAGAACTGGCCACAGAATTTGTTTAAAAATTTACATATAGTTTAACAAAATCCATAGAAATCGGGTTTAAACATTTACAATAACCATTCAGCTATAATAATTATAAACAATTAAGTTATTTTCTAATATTCTTATTATACGCGAACGCGAATTCTTTTATATATGCTATATATTTACAGAACTGGCCACAGAATTTGTTTAAAAATTTACATATAGTTAACAAAATCCATAGAAATCGGTTTTAAACATTTACAATAACCATTCAGCTATAATAATTATAAACAATTAAGTTATTTTCTAATATTCTTATTATACGCGAACGCGAATTCTTTTATATAGGTATGCTATATATTTACAGAACTGGCCACAGAATTTGTTTAAAAATTTACATATAGTTTAACAAAATCCGTAGAAATCGGTTTTAAACATTTACAATAACCATTCAGCTATAATAATTATAAACAATTAAGTTATTTTCTAATATTCTTATTATACGCGAACGCGAATTCTTTTATATAGGTATGCTATATATTTACAGAACTGGCCACAGAATTTGTTTAAAAATTTACATATAGTTTAACAAAATCCGTAGAAATCGGTTTTAAACATTTACAATAACCATTCAGCTATAATAATTATAAACAATTAAGTTATTTTCTAATATTCTTATTAAACGCGAACGCGAATTCTTTTATATAGGTATGCTATATATTTACAGAACTGGCCACAGAATTTGTTTAAAAATTTACATATAGTTTAACAAAATCCATAGAAATCGGTTTTAAACATTTACAATAACCATTCAGCTATAATAATTATAAACAATTAAGTTATTTTCTAATATTCTTATTATACGCGAACGCGAATTCTTTTATATAGGTATGCTATATATTTACAGAACTGGCCACAGAATTTGTTTAAAAATTTACATATAGTTTAACAAAATCCCTAGAAATCGGTTTTAAACATTTACAATAACCATTCAGCTATAATAATTATAAACAATTAAGTTATTTTCTAATATTCTTATTATACGCGAACGCGAATTCTTTTATATAGGTATGCTATATATTTACAGAACTGGCCACAGAATTTGTTTAAAAATTTACATATAGTTTAACAAAATCCGTAGAAATCGGTTTTAAACATTTACAATAACCATTCAGCTATAATAATTATAAACAATTAAGTTATTTTCTAATATTCTTATTATACGCGAACGCGAATTCTTTTATATATGCTATATATTTACAGAACTGGCCACAGAATTTGTTTAAAAATTTACATATAATTTAACAAAATCCGTAGAAATCGGTTTTAAACATTAACCATAAACACCCAGCTATAATAACTATAAACAATTGAGTTATATTCTAACATTCATATTATACACGAATGCGAATTCTTTTTATATATGCTATATTTACAGAACTGGCCACAGAATTTGTTTAAAAATTTACATATAGTTTAATAAAATCCGTAGAAATCGGTTTTAAACATTTACAATAACCATTCAGCTATAATAATTATAAACAATTAAGTTATTTTCTAATATTCTTATTATACGCGAACGCGAATTCTTTTATATATGCTATATATTTACAGAACTGGCCACAGAATTTGTTTAGAAATTTACATATAGTTTAACAAAATCCGTAGAAATCGGTTTTAAACATTTACAATAACCATTCAGCTATAATAATTATAAACAATTAAGTTATTTTCTAATATTCTTATTATACGCGAACGCGAATTCTTTTATATATGCTATATATTTATAGAACTGGCCACAGAATTTGTTTAAAAATTTACATATAGTTTAACAAAATCCGTAGAAATCGGTTTTACACATTTACAATAACCATTCAGCTATAATAATTATAAACAATTAAGTTATTTTCTAATATTCTTATTATACGCGAACGCGAATTCTTTTATATAGGTATGCTATATATTTTCAGAACTGGCCACAGAATTTGTTTAAAAATTTACATATAGTTTAACGAAATCCGTAGAAATCGGTTTTAAACATTTACAATAACCATTCAGCTATAATAATTATAAACAATTAAGTTATTTTCTAATATTCTTATTATACGCGAACGCGAATTCTTTTATATATGCTATATATTTACAGAACTGGCCACAGAATTTGTTTAGAAATTTACATATAGTTTAACAAAATCCGTAGAAATCGGTTTTAAACATTTACAATAACCATTCAGCTATAATAATTATAAACAATTAAGTTATTTTCTAATATTCTTATTATACGCGAACGCGAATTCTTTTATATATGCTATATATTTATAGAACTGGCCACAGAATTTGTTTAAAAATTTACATATAGTTTAACAAAATCCGTAGAAATCGGTTTTACACATTTACAATAACCATTCAGCTATAATAATTATAAACAATTAAGTTATTTTCTAATATTCTTATTATACGCGAACGCGAATTCTTTTATATAGGTATGCTATATATTTTCAGAACTGGCCACAGAATTTGTTTAAAAATTTACATATAGTTTAACGAAATCCGTAGAAATCGGTTTTAAACATTTACAATAACCATTCAGCTATAATAATTATAAACAATTAAGTTATTTTCTAATATTCTTATTATACGCGAACGCGAATTCTATTATATATGCTATATATTTACAGAACTGGCCACAGAATTTGTTTAAAAATTTACATATAGTTTAACAAAATCCGTAGAAATCGGTTTTAAACATTTACAATAACCATTCAGCTATAATAATTATAAACAATTAAGTTATTTTCTAATATTCTTATTATACGCGAACGCGAATTCTTTTATATATGCTATATATTTACAGAACTGGCCACAGAATTTGTTTAAAAATTTACATATAGTTTAACAAAATCTGTAGAAATCGGTTTTAAACATTTACAATAACCATTCAGCTATAATAATTATAAACAATTAAGTTATTTTCTAATATTCTTATTATACGCGAACGCGAATTCTTTTATATATGATATATATTTACAGAACTGGCCACAGAATTTGTTTAAAAATTTACATATAGTTTAACAAAATCCGTAGAAATCGGTATTAAACATTTACAATAACCATTCAGCTATAATAATTATAAACAATTAAGTTATTTTCTAATATTCTTATTATACGCGAACGCGAATTCTTTTATATATGCTATATATTTACAGAACTGGCCACAGAATTTGTTTAAAAATTTACATATAATTTAACAAAATCCGTAGAAATCGGTTTTAAACATTAACCATAAACACCCAGCTATAATAACTATAAACAATTGAGTTATATTCTAACATTCATATTATACACGAATGCGAATTCTTTTTATATATGCTATATTTACAGAACTGGCCACAGAATTTGTTTAAAAATTTACATATAGTTTAACAAAATCCGTAGAAATCGGTTTTAAACATTTACAATAACAATTCAGCTATAATAATTATAAACAATTAAGTTATTTTCTAATATTCTTATTATACGCGAACGCGAATTCCTTTATATATGCTATATATTTACAGAACTGGTCACAGAATTTGTTTAAAAATTTACATATAATTTAACAAAATCCGTAGAAATTGGTTTTAAACATTAACCATAAACACCCAGCTATAATAACTATAAACAATTGAGTTATATTCTAACATTCATATGATACACGAATGCGAATTCTTTTTATATATGCTATATTTACAGAACTGGCCACAGAATTTGTTTAAAAATTTACATATAGTTTAACAAAATCCGTAGAAATCGGTTTTAAATATTTACAATAACCATTCAGCTAAAATAATTATAAACAATTAAGTTATTTCTATTCTATTTCTAATATTCTTATTATACGCGAACGCGAATTCTTTTATATACGCTATATATTTATAGAACTGGCCACAGAATTTGTTTAAAAATTTACATATAGTTTAAAAAAATCCGTAGAAATCGGTTTTAAACATTTACAATAACCATTCAGCTATAATAATTATAAACAATTAAGTTATTTTCTAATATTCTTATTATACGCGAACGCGAATTCTTTTATATATGCTATATATTTACAGAACTGGCCACAGAATTTGTTTAAAAATTTACATATAGTTTAGGAAAATCCGTAGAAATCGGTTTTAAACATTTACAATAACCATTCAGGTATAATAACTATAAACAATTGAGTTATATTCTAACATTCATATTATACACGAACGCGAATTCTTATTATATGTATATGCTATATTTACAGAATTGGCCACAGAATTTGTTTAAAAATTTACATATAGTTTAACAAAATCCGTAGAAATCGGTTTTAAACATTTACAATAACCATTCAGCTATAATAATTATAAACAATTAAGTTATTTTCTAATATTCTTATTATACGCGAACGCGAATTCTTTTATATATGCTATATATTTACAGAACTGGCCACAGAATTTGTTTAAAAATTTACGTATAGTTTAAGAAAATCCGTAGAAATCGGTTTTAAACATTAACCATAAACACCCAGCTATAATAACTATAAACAATTGAGTTATATTCTAACATTCATATTATACACGAACACGAATTCTTTTTATATATGCTATATTTACAGAACTGGCCACAGAATTTGTTTAAAATTTTACATATAGTTTAACAAAATCCGTAGATATCGGTTTTAAACATTTACAATAACCATTCAGCTATAATAATTATAAACAACTAAGTTATTTTCTAATATTCTTATTATACGCGAACGCGAATTCTTTTATATATGCTATATATTTACAGAACTGGCCACAGAATTTGTTTAAAAATTAACATATAGTTTAACAAAATCCGTAGAAATCGGTTTTAAACATTTACAATAACCATTCAGCTATAATAATTATAAACAATTAAGTTATTTTCTAATATTCTTATTATACGCGAACGCGAATTCTTTTATATATGCTATATATTTACAGAACTGGCCACAGAATTTGTTTAAAAATTTACATATAGTTAACAAAATCCATAGAAATCGGTTTTAAACATTTACAATAACCATTCAGCTATAATAATTATAAACAATTAAGTTATTTTCTAATATTCTTATTATACGCGAACGCGAATTCTTTTATATAGGTATGCTATATATTTACAGAACTGGCCACAGAATTTGTTTAAAAATTTACATATAGTTTAACAAAATCCGTAGAAATCGGTTTTAAACATTTACAATAACCATGCAGCTATAATAATTATAAACAATTAAGTTATTTTCTAATATTCTTATTATACGCGAACGCGAATTCTTTTATATAGGTATGCTATATATTTACAGAACTGGCCACAGAATTTGTTTAAAAATTTACATATAGTTTAACAAAATCCGTAGAAATCGGTTTTAAACATTTACAATAACCATTCAGCTATAATAATTATAAACAATTAAGTTATTTTCTAATATTCTTATTATACGCGAACGCGAATTCTTTTATATAGGTATGCTATATATTTACAGAACTGGCCACAGAATTTGTTTAAAAATTTACATATATTTTAACAAATTCCGTAGAAATCGGTTTTAAACATTTACAATAACCATTCAGCTATAATAATTATAAACAATTAAGTTATTTTCTAATATTCTTATTATACGCGAACGCGAATTCTTTTATATAGGTATGCTATATATTTACAGAACTGGCCACAGAATTTGTTTAAAAATTTACATATAGTTTAACAAAATCCGTAGAAATCGGTTTTAAACATTTACAATAACCATTCAGCTATAATAATTATAAACAATTAAGTTATTTTCTAATATTCTTATTATACGCGAACGCGAATTCTTTTATATATGCTATATATTTACAGAACTGGCCACAGAATTTGTTTAGAAATTTACATATAGTTTAACAAAATCCGTAGAAATCGGTTTTAAACATTTACAATAACCATTCAGCTATAATAATTATAAACAATTAAGTTATTTTCTAATATTCTTATTATACGCGAACGCGAATTCTTTTATATATGCTATATATTTACAGAACTGGCCACAGAATTTGTTTAAAAATTTACATATAGTTTAACAAAATCCGTAGAAATCGGTTTTAAACATTTACAATAACCATTCAGCTATAATAATTATAAACAATTAAGTTATTTTCTAATATTCTTATTATACGCGAACGCGAATTCTTCTATATATGCTATATATTTACAGAACTGGCCACAGAATTTGTTTAAAAATTTACATATAGTTTAACAAAATCCGTAGAAATCGGTTTTAAACATTTACAATAACCATTCAGCTATAATAATTATAAACAATTAAGTTATTTTCTAATATTCTTATTATACGCGAACGCGAATTCTTCTATATATGCTATATATTTACAGAACTGGCCACAGAATTTGTTTAAAAATTTACATATAGTTTAACAAAATCCATAGAAATCGGTTTTAAACATTTACAATAACCATTCAGCTATAATAATTATAAACAATTAAGTTATTTTCTAATATTCTTATTATACGCGAACGCGAATTCTTTTATATAGGTATGCTATATATTTACAGAACTGGCCACAGAATTTGTTTAAAAATTTACATATAGTTTAAGAAAATCCTTAGAAATCGGTTTTAAACATTAACCATAAACACCCAGCTATAATAACTATAAACAATTGAGTTATATTCTAACATTCATATTATACACGAACGCGAAATCTTTTTATATATGCTATATTTACAGAACTGGCCACAGAATTTGTTTAAAAATTTACATATAGTTAAAGAAAATCCATAGAAATCGGTTTTAAACATTTACAATAACCATTCAGCTATAATAATTATAAACAATTAAGTTATTTTCTAATATTCTTATTATACGAGAACGCGAATTCTTTTATATATGCTATATATTTACAGAACTGGCCACAGAATTTGTTTAAAAATTTACATATAGTTTAACAAAATCCATAGAAATCGGTTTTAAACATTTACAATAACCATTCAGCTATAATAATTATAAACAATTAAGTTATTTTCTAATATTCTTATTATACGCGAACGCGAATTGTTTTATATAGTTATGCTATATATTTACAGAAATAGCCACAGAATTTGTTTAAAACTTTTTAATAGTTTAACAAAATCCGTAGAAATCGGTTTTAAACATTTGCAATAACCATTCAGCTATAATAATTATAAACAATTAAGTTATTTTCTAATATTCTTATTATGCGCGAAGGCGAATTCTTTTATATAGGTATGCTATATATTTACAGAACTGGCCACAGATTTTGTTTAAAAATTTACATATAGTTTAACAAAATCCGTAGCAATCGGTTTTAAACATTTACAATAACCATTCAGCTATAATAATTATAAACAATTAAGTTATTTTCTAATATTCTTATTATACGCGAACGCGAATTCTTTTATATATGCTATATATTTATAGAACTGGCCACAGAATTTGTTTAAAAATTTACATATAGTTTAACAAAATCCGTAGAAATCGGTTTTAAACATTTACAATAACCATTCAGCTATAATAATTATAAACAATTAAGTTATTTTCTAATATTCTTATTATACGCGAACGCGAATTCTTTTATATAGGTATGCTATATATTTACAGAACTGGCCACAGAATTTGTTTAAAAATTTACATATAGTTTAACGAAATCCGTAGAAATCGGTTTTAAACATTTACAATAACCATTCAGCTATAATAATAATAAACAATTAAGTTATTTTCTAATATTCTTATTATACGCGAACGCGAATTCTTTTATATATGCTATATATTTACAGAACTGGCCACAGAATTTGTTTAAAAATTTACATATAGTTTAACAAAATCCGTAGAAATCGGTTTTAAACATTTACAATAACCATTCAGCTATAATAATTATAAACAATTAAGTTATTTTCTAATATTCTTATTATACGCGAACGCGAATTCTTTTATATATGCTATATATTTACAGAACTGGCTACAGAATTTGTTTAAAAATTTACATATAATTTAACAAAATCCGTAGAAATCGGATTTAAACATTAACCATAAACACCCAGCTATAATAACTATAAACAATTGAGTTATATTCTAACATTCATATTATACACGAATGCGAATTCTTTTTATATATGCTATATTTACAGAACTGGCCACAGAATTTGTTTAAAAATTTACATATAGTTTAACAAAATCCGTAGAAATCGGTTTTAAACATTTACAATAACAATTCAGCTATAATAATTATAAACAATTAAGTTATTTTCTAATATTCTTATTATACGCGAACGCGAATTCTTTTATATATGCTATATATTTACAGAACTGGCCACAGAATTTGTTTAAAAATTTACATATAATTTAACAAAATCCGTAGAAATCGGTTTTAAACATTAACCATAAACACCCAGCTATAATAACTATAAACAATTGAGTTATATTCTAACATTCATATGATACACGAATGCGAATTCTTTTTATATATGCTATATTTACAGAACTGGCCACAGAATTTGTTTAAAAATTTACATATAGTTTAACAAAATCCGTAGAAATCGGTTTTAAACATTTACAATAACCATTCAGCTATAATAATTATAAACAATTAAGTTATTTTCTAATATTCTTATTATATGCGAAAGCGAATTCTTTTATATATGCTATATATATATACAGAACTGGCCACAGAATTTGTTTAGAAATTTACATATAGTTTAACAAAATTCGTAGAAATCGGTTTTAAACATTTACAATAACCATTCAGCTATAATAATTATAAACAATTAAGTTATTTTCTAATATTCTTATTATACGCGAACGCGAATTCTTTTATATAGGTATGCTATATATTTACAGAACTGGCCACAGAATTTGTTTAAAAATTTACATATAGTTTAACAAAATCCGTAGAAATCGGTTTTAAACACTTACAATAACCATTCAGCTATAATAATTATAAACAATTAAGTTATTTTCTAATATTCTTATTATACGCGAACGCGAATTCTTTTATATATGCTATATATTTACAGAACTGGCCACAGAATTTGTTTAAAAATTTACATATAGTTTAAGAAAATCCGTAGAAATCGGTTTTAAACATTTACAATAACCATTCAGCTATAATAATTATAAACAATTAAGTTATTTTCTAATATTCTTATTATACGCGGACGCGAATTCTTTTATATATGCTATATATTTACAGAACTGGCCACAGAATTTGTTTAAAAATTTACATATAGTTTAACAAAATCCATAGAAATCGGTTTTAAACATTTACAATAGCCATTCAGCTATAATAATTATAAACAATTAAGTTATTTTCTAATATTCTTATTATACGCGAACGCGAATTCTTTTATATAGTTATGCTATATATTTACAGAAATAGCCACAGAATTTGTTTAAAACTTTTTAATAGTTTAACAAAATCCGTAGAAATCGGTTTTAAACATTTGCAATAACCATTCAGCTATAATAATTATAAACAATTAAGTTATTTTCTAATATTCTTATTATGCGCGAAGGCGAATTCTTTTATATAGGTATGCTATATATTTACAGAACTGGCCACAGATTTTGTTTAAAAATTTACATATAGTTTAACAAAATCCGTAGCAATCGGTTTTAAACATTTACAATAACCATTCAGCTATAATAATTATAAACAATTAAGTTATTTTCTAATATTTTTATTATACGCGAACGCGAATTCTTTTATATATGCTATATATTTATAGAACTGGCCACAGAATTTGTTTAAAAATTTACATATAGTTTAACAAAATCCGTAGAAATCGGTTTTAAACATTTACAATAACCATTCAGCTATAATAATTATAAACAATTAAGTTATTTTCTAATATTTTTATTATACGCGAACGCGAATTCTTTTATATAGGTATGCTATATATTTACAGAACTGGCCACAGAATTTGTTTAAAAATTTACATATAGTTTAACGAAATCCGTAGAAATCGGTTTTAAACATTTACAATAACCATTCAGCTATAATAATAATAAACAATTAAGTTATTTTCTAATATTCTTATTATACGCGAACGCGAATTCTTTTATATATGCTATATATTTACAGAACTGGCCACAGAATTTGTTTAAAAATTTACATATAGTTTAACAAAATCCGTAGAAATCGGTTTTAAACATTTACAATAACCATTCAGCTATAATAATTATAAACAATTAAGTTATTTTCTAATATTCTTATTATACGCGAACGCGAATTCTTTTATATATGCTATATATTTACAGAACTGGCTACAGAATTTGTTTAAAAATTTACATATAATTTAACAAAATCCGTAGAAATCGGATTTAAACATTAACCATAAACACTCAGATATAATAACTATAAACAATTGAGTTATATTCTAACATTCATATTATACACGAATGCGAATTCTTTTTATATATGCTATATTTACAGAACTGGCCACAGAATTTGTTTAAAAATTTACATATAGTTTAACAAAATCCGTAGAAATCGGTTTTAAACATTTACAATAACAATTCAGCTATAATAATTATAAACAATTAAGTTATTTTCTAATATTCTTATTATACGCGAACGCGAATTCTTTTATATATGCTATATATTTACAGAACTGGCCACAGAATTTGTTTAAAAATTTACATATAATTTAACAAAATCCGTAGAAATCGGTTTTAAACATTAACCATAAACACCCAGCTATAATAACTATAAACAATTGAGTTATATTCTAACATTCATATGATACACGAATGCGAATTCTTTTTATATATGCTATATTTACAGAACTGGCCACAGAATTTGTTTAAAAATTTACATATAGTTTAACAAAATCCGTAGAAATCGGTTTTAAACACTTACAATAACCATTCAGCTATAATAATTATAAACAATTAAGTTATTTTCTAATATTCTTATTATACGCGAACGCGAATTCTTTTATATATGCTATATATTTACAGAACTGGCCACAGAATTTGTTTAAAAATTTACATATAGTTTAACAAAATCCGTAGAAATCGGTTTTAAACATTTACAATAACCATTCAGGTATAATAATTATAAACAATTAAGTTATTTTCTAATATTCTTATCATACGCGAACGCGAATTCTTTTATATATGCTATATATTTACAGAACTGGCCACAGAATTTATTTAAAAATTTACATATAGTTTAACAAAATCCGTAGAAATCGGTTCTAAACATTTACAATAACCATTCAGCTATAATAATTATAAACAATTAAGTTATTTTCTAATATTCTTATTATACGCGAACGCGAATTCTTTTATATATGCTATATATTTACAGAACTGGCCACAGAATTTGTATAAAAATTTACATATAGTTTAACAAAATCCGTAGAAATCGGTTTTAAACATTTACAATAACCATTCAGCTATAATAATTATAAACAATTAAGTTATTTTCTAATATTCTTAGTATATGCGAAAGCGAATTCTTTTATATATGCTATATATATATACAGAACTGGCCACAGAATTTGTTTAGAAATTTACATATAGTTTAACAAAATTCGTAGAAATCGGTTTTAAACATTTACAATAACCATTCAGCTATAATAATTATAAACAATTAAGTTATTTTCTAATATTCTTATTATACGCGAACGCGAATTCTTTTATATAGGTATGCTATATATTTACAGAACTGGCCACAGAATTTGTTTAAAAATTTACATATAGTTTAACAAAATCCGTAGAAATCGGTTTTAAACACTTACAATAACCATTCAGCTATAATAATTATAAACAATTAAGTTATTTTCTAATATTCTTATTATACGCGAACGCGAATTCTTTTATATATGCTATATATTTACAGAACTGGCCACAGAATTTGTTTAAAAATTTACATATAGTTTAAGAAAATCCGTAGAAATCGGTTTTAAACATTTACAATAACCATTCAGCTATAATAATTATAAAGAATTAAGTTATTATCTAATATTCTTATTATACGCGGACGCGAATTCTTTTATATATGCTATATATTTACAGAACTGGCCACAGAATTTGTTTAAAAATTTACATATAATTTAACAAAATCCGTAGAAATCGGTTTTAAACATTTACAATAACCATTCAGCTATAATAATTATAAACAATTAAGTTATTTTCTAATATTCTTATTATACGCGAACGCGAATTCTTTTATATAGGTATGCTATATATTTACAGAACTGGCCACAGAATTTGTTTAAAAATTTACATATAGTTTAACAAAATCCGTAGAAATCGGTTTTAAACATTTACAATAACCATTCAGCTATAATAATTATAAACAATTAAGTTATTTTCTAATATTCTTATTATACGCGAACGCGAATTCTTTTATATAGGTATGCTATATATTTACAGAACTGGCCACAGAATTTGTTTAAAAATTTACATATAGTTTAACAAAATCCGTAGAAATCGGTTCTAAACATTAACCATAAACACCCAGCTATAATAACTATAAACAATTGAGTTATATTCTAACATTCATATTATACACGAACGCGAATTCTTTTTATATATGCTATATTTACATAACTGGCCACAGAATTTGTTTAAAAATTTACATATAGTTTAACAAAATCCGTAGAAATCGGTTTTAAACATTTACAGTAACCATTCAGCTATAATAATTATAAACAATTAAGTTATTTTCTAATATTCTTATTATACGCGAACGCGAATTCTTTTATATATGCTATATATTTACAGAACTGGCCACAGAATTTGTATAAAAATTTACATATAGTTTAACAAAATCCGTAGAAATCGGTTTTAAACATTTACAATAACCATTCAGCTATAATAATTATAAACAATTAAGTTATTTTCTAATATTCTTATTATATGCGAAAGCGAATTCTTTTACATATGCTATATATATACAGAACTGGCCACAGAATTTGTTTAAAAATTTACATATAGTTTAACAAAATTCGTAGAAATCGGTTTTAAACATTTACAATAACCATTCAGCTATAATAATTATAAACAATTAAGTTATTTTCTAATATTCTTATTATACGCGAACGCGAATTCTTTTATATAGGTATGCTATATATTTACAGAACTGGCCACAGAATTTGTTTAAAAATTTACATATAGTTTAACAAAATCCGTAGAAATCGGTTTTAAACACTTACAATAACCATTCAGCTATAATAATTATAAACAATTAAGTTATTTTCTAATATTCTTATTATACGCGAACGCGAATTCTTTTATATAGGTATGCTATATATTTACAGAACTGGCCACAGAATTTGTTTAAAAATTTACATATAGTTTAACAAAATCCGTAGAAATCGGTTTTAAACATTTACAATAACCATTCAGCTATAATAATTATAAACAATTAAGTTATTTTCTAATATTCTTATTATACGCGAACGCGAATTCTTTTATATAGGTATGCTATATATTTACTGAACTGGCCACAGAATTTGTTTAAAAATTTACATATAGTTTAACAAAATCCGTAGAAATCGGTTTTAAACATTTACAATAACCATTCAGCTATAATAATTATAAACAATTAAGTTATTTTCTAATATTCTTATTATACGCGAACGCGAATTCTTTTATATATGCTATATATTTACAGAACTGGCCACAGAATTTATTTAAAAATTTACATATAGTTTAACAAAATCCGTAGAAATCGGTTCTAAACATTTACAATAACCATTCAGCTATAATAATTATAAACAATTAAGTTATTTTCTAATATTCTTATTATACGCGAACGCGAATTCTTTTATATATGCTATATATTTACAGAACTGGCCACAGAATTTGTATAAAAATTTACATATAGTTTAACAAAATCCGTAGAAATCGGTTTTAAACATTTACAATAACCATTCAGCTATAATAATTATAAACAATTAAGTTATTTTCTAATATTCTTATTATACGCGAACGCGAATTCTTTTATATAGGTATGCTATATATTTACAGAACTGGCCACAGAATTTGTTTAAAAATTTACATATAGTTTAACAAAATCCGTAGAAATCGGTTTTAAACATTTACAATAACCATTCAGCTATAATAATTATAAACAATTAAGTTATTTTCTAATATTCTTATTATACGCGAACGCGAATACTTTTATATACTCTATATATTTACAGAACTGGCCACAGAATTTTTTTAAAAATTTACATATAATTTAACAAAATCCGTAGAAATCGGTTTTAAACATTTACAATAACCATTCAGCTATAATAATTATAAACAATTAAGTTATTTTCTAATATTCTTATTATACGCGAACGCGAATTCTTTTATATATGCTATATATTTACAGAACTGGCCAAAGAATTTGTTTAAAAATTTACATATAGTTTAAGAAAATCCGTAGAAATCGGTTTTAAACATTTACAATAACCATTCAGCTATAATAATTATAAACAATTAAGTTATTTTCTAATATTCTTATTATACGCGAACACGAATTTTTTTTATATATGCTATATATTTACAGAACTGGCCACAGAATTTGTTTAAAAATTTACATATAATTTAACAAAACCCGTAGAAATCGGTTTTAAACATTTACAATAACCATTCAGCTATAATAATTATAAACAATTAAGTTATTTTCTAATATTCTTATTATACGCGAACGCGAATTCTTTTATATAGGTATGCTATATATTTACAGAACTGGCCACAGAATTTGTTTAAAAATTTACATATAGTTTAACAAAATCCGTAGAAATCGGTTTTAAACATTTACAATAACCATTCAGCTATAATAATTATAAACAATTAAGTTATTTTCTAATATTCTTATTATACGCGAACGCGAATTCTTTTATATAGGTATGCTATATATTTACAGAACTGGCCACAGAATTTGTTTAAAAATTTACATATAGTTTAACAAAATCCGTAGAAATCGGTTCTTAACATTAACAATAACCATTCAGCTATAATAATTATAAACAATTAAGTTATTTTCTAATATTCTTATTATACGCGAACGCGAATTCTTTTATATATGCTATATATTTACAGAACTGGCCACAGAATTTGTATAAAAATTTACATATAGTTTAACAAAATCCGTAGAAATCGGTTTTAAACATTTACAATAACCATTCAGCTATAATAATTATAAAAAATTAAGTTATTTTCTAATATTCTTATTATACGCGAACGCGAATTCTTTTATATAGGTATGCTATATATTAGCAGAACTGGCCACAGAATTTGTTTAAAAATTTACATATATTTTAACAAAATCCGTAGAAATCGGTTTTAAACATTTACAATAACCATTCAGCTATAATAATTATAAACAATTAAGTTATTTTCTAATATTCTTATTATACGCGAACGCGAATTCTTTTATATATGCTATATATTTACAGAACTGGCCACAGAATTTGTTTAAAAATTTACATATAGTTTAAGAAAATCCGTAGAAATCGGTTTTAAACATTTACAATAACCATTCAGCTATAATAATTATAAACTATTAAGTTATTTTCTAATATTCTTATTATACGCGAACGCGAATTCTTTTATATATGCTATATATTTACAGAACTGGCCACAGAATTTGTTTAAAAATTTACATATAGTTTAACAAAATCCGTAGAAATCGGTTTTAAACATTTACAATAACCATTCAGCTATAATAATTATAAACAATTAAGTTATTTTCTAATATTCTTATTATACGCGAACGCGAATTCTTTTATATATGCTATATATTTACAGAACTGGCCACAGAATTTGTTTAAAAATTTACATATAGTTTAACAAAATCCGTAGAAATCGGTTTTAAACATTTACAATAACCATTCAGCTATAATAATTATAAACAATTAAGTTATTTTCTAATATTCTTATTATACGCGAACGCGAATTCTTTTATATATGCTATATATTTACAGAACTGGCCACAGAATTTGTTTAAAAATTTACATATAGTTTAAGAAAATCCGTAGAAACCGGTTTTAAACATTTACAATAACCATTCAGCTATAATAATTATAAACAATTAAGTTATTTTCTAATATTCTTATTATACGCGAACGCGAATTCTTTTATATAGGTATGCTATATATTTACAGAACTGGCCACAGAATTTGTTTAAAAATTTACATATAGTTTAACAAAATCCGTAGAAATCGGTTTTAAACATTTACAATAACCATTCAGCTATAATAATTATAAACAATTAAGTTATTTTCTAATATTTTTATTATACGCGAACGCGAATTCTTTTATATATGCTATATATTTACAGAACTGGCCACAGAATTTGTTTAAAAATTTACATATAGTTTAACAAAATCCGTAGAAATCGGTTCTAAACATTTACAATAACCATTCAGCTATAATAATTATAAACAATTAAGTTATTTTCTAATATTCTTATTATACGCGAACGCGAATTCTTTTATATATGCTATATATTTACAGAACTGGCCACAGAATTTGTATAAAAATTTACATATAGTTTAACAAAATCCGTAGAAATCGGTTTTAAACATTTACAATAACCATTCAGCTATAATAATTATAAACAATTAAGTTATTTTCTAATATTCTTATTATACGCGAACGCGAATTCTTTTATATAGGTATGCTATATATTTACAGAACTGGCCACAGAATTTGTTTAAAAATTTACATATAGTTTAACAAAATCCGTAGAAATCGGTTTTAAACATTTACAATAACCATTCAGCTATAATAATTATAAACAATTAAGTTATTTTCTAATATTCTTATTATACGCGAACGCGAATTCTTTTATATAGGTATGCTATATATTTACAGAACTGGCCACAGAATTTGTTTAAAAATTTACATATAGTTTAACAAAATCCGTAGAAATCGGTTCTAAACATTAACCATAAACACCCAGCTATAATAACTATAAACAATTAGTTATATTCTAACATTGATATTATACACGAACGCGAATTCTTTTTATATATGCTATATTTACATAACTGGCCACAGAATTTGTTTAAAAATTTACATATAGTTTAACAAAATCCGTAGAAATCGGTTTTAAACATTTACAGTAACCATTCAGCTATAATAATTATAAACAATTAAATTATTTTCTAATATTCTTATTATACGCGAACGCGAATTCTTTTATTTATGCTATATATTTACAGAACTGGCCACAGAATTTGTATAAAAATTTACATATAGTTTAACAAAATCCGTAGAAATCGGTTTTAAACATTTACAATAACCATTCAGCTATAATAATTATAAACAATTATGTTATTTTCTAATATTCTTATTATACGCGAACGCGAATTCTTTTATATATGCTATATATTTACAGAGCTGGCCACAGAATTTGTTTAAAAATTTAAAGAGTTTAAGAAAATCCGTAGAAATCGGTTTTAAACATTTACAATAACCATTCAGCTATAATAATTATAAACAATTAAGTTATTTTCTAATATTCTTATTATACGCGAACGCGAATTCTTTTATATATGCTATATATTTACAGAACTGGCCACAGAATTTGTTTAAAAATTTACATATAGTTTAACAAAATCCGTAGAAATCGGTTTTAAACATTTACAATAACCATTCAGCTATAATAATTATAAACAATTAAGTTATTTTCTAATATTCTTATTATACGCGAACGCGAATTCTTTTACTCTATATATTTACAGAACTGGCCACAGAATTTTTTAAAAAATTTACATATAATTTAACAAAATCCGTAGAAATCGGTTTTAAACATTTACAATAACCATTCAGCTATAATAATTATAAACAATTAAGTTATTTTCTAATATTCTTATTATACGCGAACGCGAATTCTTTTATATATGCTATATATTTACAGAACTGGCCACAGAATTTGTTTAAAAATTTACATATAGTTTAACAAAATCCGTAGAAATCGGTTTTAAACATTTACAATAACCATTCAGCTATAATAATTATAAACAATTAAGTTATTTTCTAATATTCTTATTATACGCGAACGCGAATTCTTTTATATATGCTATATATTTACAGAACTGGCCACAGAATTTGTTTAAAAATTTACATATAATTTAACAAAATCCGTAGAAATCGGTTTTAAACATTTACAATAACCATTCAGCTATAATAATTATAAACAATTAAGTTATTTTCTAATATTCTTATTATACGCGAACGCGAATTCTTTTATATAGGTATGCTATATATTTACAGAACTGGCCACAGAATTTGTTTAAAAATTTACATATAGTTTAACAAAATCCGTAGAAATCGGTTTTAAACATTTACAATAACCATTCAGCTATAATAATTATAAACAATTAAGTTATTTTCTAATATTCTTATTATACGCGAACGCGAATTCTTTTATGTAGGTATGCTATATATTTACAGAACTGGCCACAGAATTTGTTTAAAAATTTACATATAATTTAACAAAATCCGTAGAAATCGGTTTTAAACATTTACAATAACCATTCAGCTATAATAATTATAAACAATTAAGTTATTTTCTAATATTCTTATTATACGCGAACGCGAATTCTTTTATATATGCTATATATTTACAGAATTGGCCACAGAATTTGTTTAAAAATTTACATATATTTTAACAAAATCCGTAGAAATCGGTTTTAAACATTTACAATAACCATTCAGCTATAATAATTATAAACAATTATGTTATTTTCTAATATTCTTATTATACGCGAACGCGAATTCCTTTATATATGCTATATATTTACAGAACTGGCAACAGAATTTGTATAAAAATTTACATATAGTTTAACAAAATCCGTAGAAATCGGTTTTAAACATTTATAATAACCATTCAGCTATAATAATTATAAACAATTAAGTTATTTTCTAATATTCTTATTATAGGCGAACGCGAATTCTTTTATATATGCTATATTTACAGAACTGGCCACAGAATTTGTTTAAAAATTTACATATAGTTTAACAAAATCCGTAGAAACCGGTTTTAAACATTTACAATAACCATTCAGCTATAATAATTATAAACAATAAAGTTATTTTCTAATATTCTTATTATACGCGAACGCGAATTCTTTTATATAGGTATGCTATATATTTACAGAACTGGCCAAAGAATTTGTTTAAAAATTTACATATAGTTTAGCAAAATCCGTAGAAATCGGTTTTAAACATTAACCATAAACACCCAGCTATAATAACTATAAACAATTGAGTTATTTTCTAATATTCTTATTATACGCGAACGCGAATTCTTTTATATAGGTATGCTATATATTTACAGAACTGGCCACAGAATTTGTTTAAAAATTTACATATAGTTTAACAAAATCCGTAGAAATCGGTTTTAAACATTTACAATAACCAGTCAGCTATAATAATTATAAACAATTAAGTTATTTTCTAATATTCTTATTATACGCGAACGCGAATTCTTTTATATATGCTATATATTTACAGAACTGGCCACAGAATTTGTTTAAAAATTTACATATAGTTTAACAAAATCCGTAGAAATCGGTTTTAAACATTTACAATAACCATTCAGCTATAATAATTATAAACAATTAAGTTATTTTCTAATATTCTTATTATACGCGAACGCGAATTCTTTTATATAGGTATGCTATATATTTACAGAACTGGCCACAGAATTTGTTTAAAAATTTACATATAGTTTAACAAAATCCGTAGAAATCGGTTTTAAACATTTACAATAACCATTCAGCTATAATAATTATAAACAATTAAGTTATTTTCTAATATTCTTATTATACGCGAACGCGAATTCTTTTATATATGCTATATATTTACAGAGCTGGCCACAGAATTTGTTTAAAAATTTACATATAGTTTAAGAAAATCCGTAGAAATCGGTTTTAAACATTTACAATAACCATTCAGCTATAATAATTATAAACAATTAAGTTATTTTCTAATATTCTTATTATACGCGAACGCGAATTCTTTTATATAGGTATGCTATATATTTACAGAACTGGCCACAGAATTTGTTTAAAAATTTACATATAGTTTAACAAAATCCGTAGAAATCGGTTTTAAACATTTACAATAACCATTCAGCTATAATAATTATAAACAATTAAGTTATTTTCTAATATTCTTATTATACGCGAACGCGAATTCTTTTATATACTCTATATATTTACAGAACTGGACACAGAATTTTTTTAAAAATTTACATATAATTTAACAAAATCCGTAGAAATCGGTTTTAAACATTTACAATAACCATTCAGCTATTATAATTATAAACAATTAAGTTATTTTCTAATATTCTTATTATACGCGAACGCGAATTCTTTTATATAGGTATGCTATATATTTACAGAACTGGCCACAGAATTTGTTTAAAAATTTACATATAGTTTAACAAAATCCGTAGAAATCGGTTTTAAACACTTACAATAACCATTCAGCTATAATAATTATAAACAATTAAGTTATTTTCTAATATTCTTATTATACGCGAACGCGAATTCTTTTATATATGCTATATATTTACAGAACTGGCCACAGAATTTGTTTAAAAATTTACATATAGTTTAAGAAAATCCGTAGAAATCGGTTTTAAACATTTACAATAACCATTCAGCTATAATAATTATAAACAATTAAATTATTTTATAATATTCTTATTATACGCGAACGCGAATTCTTTTATATATGCTATATATTTACAGAACTGGCCACAGAATTTGTTTAAAAATTTACATATAGTTTAACAAACTCCGTAGAAATCGGTTTTAAACATTTACAATAACCATTCAGCTATAATAATTATAAACAATTAAGTTATTTTCTAATATTCTTATTATACGCGAACGCGAATTCTTTTATATACTCTATATATTTACAGAACTGGCCACAGAATTTTTTTAAAAATTTACTTATAATTTAACAAAATCCGTAGAAATCGGTTTTAAACATTTACAATAACCATTCAGCTATAATAATTATAAACAATTAAGTTATTTTCTAATATTCTTATTATACGCGAACGCGAATTCTTTTATATATGCTATATATTTACAGAACTGGCCAAAGAATTTGTTTAAAAATTTACATATAGTTTAAGAAAATCCGTAGAAATCGGTTTTAAACATTTACAATAACCATTCAGCTATAATAATTATAAACAATTAAGTTATTTTCTAATATTCTTATTATACGCGAACACGAATTTTTTTTATATATGCTATATATTTACAGAACTGGCCACAGAATTTGTTTAAAAATTTGCATATAATTTAACAAAATCCGTAGAAATCGGTTTTAAACATTTACAATAACCATTCAGCTATAATAATTATAAACAATTAAGTTATTTTCTAATATTCTTATTATACGCGAACGCGAATTCTTTTATATAGGTATGCTATATATTTACAGAACTGGCCACAGAATTTGTTTAAAAATTTACATATAGTTTAACAAAATCCGTAGAAATCGGTTTTAAACATTTACAATAACCATTCAGCTATAATAATTATAAACAATTAAGTTATTTTCTAATATTCTTATTATACGCGAACGCGAATTCTTTTATATAGGTATGCTATATATTTACAGAACTGGCCACAGAATTTGTTTAAAAATTTACATATAGTTTAACAAAATCCGTAGAAATCGGTTTTAAACATTTACAATAACCATTCAGCTATAATAATTATAAACAATTAAGTTATTTTCTAATATTTTTATTATACGCGAACGCGAATTCTTTTATATATGCTATATATTTACAGAACTGGCCACAGAATTTGTTTAAAAATTTACATATAGTTTAACAAAATCCGTAGAAATCGGTTCTAAACATTTACAATTACCATTCAGCTATAATAATTATAAACAATTAAGTTATTTTCTAATATTCTTATTATACGCGAACGCGAATTCTTTTATATATGCTATATATTTACAGAACTGGCCACAGAATTTGTATAAAAATTTACATATAGTTTAACAAAATCCGTAGAAATCGGTTTTAAACATTTACAATAACCATTCAGCTATAATAATTATAAACAATTAAGTTATTTTCTAATATTCTTATTATACGCGAACGCGAATTCTTTTATATAGGTATGCTATATATTAGCAGAACTGGCCACAGAATTTGTTTAAAAATTTACATATATTTTAACAAAATCCGTAGAAATCGGTTTTAAACATTTACAATAACCATTCAGCTATAATAATTATAAACAATTAAGTTATTTTCTAATATTCTTATTATACGCGAACGCGTATTCTTTTATATATGCTATATATTTACAGAACTGGCCACAGAATTTGTTTAACAATTTACATATAGTTTAAGAAAATCCGTAGAAATCGGTTTTAAACATTTACAATAACCATTCAGCTATAATAATTATAAACTATTAAGTTATTTTCTAATATTCTTATTATACGCGAACGCGAATTCTTTTATATATGCTATAAATTTACAGAACTGGCCACAGAATTTGTTTAAAAATTTACATATAGTTTAACAAAATCCGTAGAAATCGGTTTTAAACATTTACAATAACCATTCAGCTATAATAATTATAAACAATTAAGTTATTTTCTAATATTCTTATTATACGCGAACGCGAATTCTTTTATATATGCTATATATTTACAGAACTGGCCACAGAATTTGTTTAAAAATTTACATATAATTTAACAAAATCCGTAGAAATCGGTTTTAAACATTTACAATAACCATTCAGCTATAATAATTATAAACAATTAAGTTATTTTCTAATATTCTTATTATACGCGAACGCGAATTCTTTTATATAGGTATGCTATATATTTACAGAACTGGCCACAGAATTTGTTTAAAAATTTACATATAGTTTAACAAAATCCGTAGAAATCGGTTTTAAACATTTACAATAACCATTCAGCTATAATAATTATAAACAATTAAGTTATTTTCTAATATTCTTATTATACGCGAACGCGAATTCTTTTATGTAGGTATGCTATATATTTACAGAACTGGCCACAGAATTTGTTTAAAAATTTACATATAATTTAACAAAATCCGTAGATATCGGTTTTAAACATTTACAATAACCATTCAGCTATAATAATTATAAACAATTAAGTTATTTTCTAATATTCTTATTATACGCGAACGCGAATTCTTTTATATATGCTATATATTTACAGAATTGGCCACAGAATTTGTTTAAAAATTTACATATATTTTAACAAAATCCGTAGAAATCGGTTTTAAACATTTACAATAACCATTCAGCTATAATAATTATAAACAATTATGTTATTTTCTAATATTCTTATTATACGCGAACGCGAATTCTTTTATATATGCTATATATTTACAGAACTGGCCACAGAATTTGTATAAAAATTTACATATAATTTAACAAAATCCGTAGAAATCGGTTTTAAACATTTACAATAACCATTCAGCTATAATAATTATAAACAATTAAGTTATTTTCTAATATTCTTATTATAGGCGAACGCGAATTCTTTTATATATGCTATATTTACAGAACTGGCCACAGAATTTGTTTAAAAATTTACATATAGTTTAACAAAATCCGTAGAAACCGGCTTTAAACATTTACAATAACCATTCAGCTATAATAATTATAAACAATTAAGTTATTTTCTAATATTCTTATTATACGCGAACGCGAATTCTTTTATATAGGTATGCTATATATTTACAGAACTGGCCACAGAATTTGTTTAAAATTTTACATATAGTTTAACAAAATCCGTAGAAATCGGTATTAAACATTTACAATAACCAGTCAGCTATAATAATTATAAACAATTAAGTTATTTTCTAATATTCTTATTATACGCGAACGCGAATTCTTTTATATATGCTATATATTTACAGAACTGGCCACAGAATTTGTTTAAAAATTTACATATAGTTTAACAAAATCCGTAGAAATCGGTTTTAAACATTTACAATAACCATTCAGCTATAATAATTATAAACAATTAAGTTATTTTCTAATATTCTTATTATACGCGAACGCGAATTCTTTATATATATTCTATATATTTACAGAACTGGCCACAGAATCTGTTTAAAAATTTACACATAGTTTATCAAAATCCGTAGAAATCGGTTTTAAACATTTACAATAACCATTCAGCTATAATAATTATAAACAATTAAGTTATTTTCTAATATTCTTATTATACGCGAACGCGAATTCTTTTATAAAGGTATGCTATATATTTACAGAACTGGCCACAGAATTTGTTTAAAAATTTACATATAGTTTAACAAAATCCGTAGAAATCGGTTTTAAACATTTACAATAACCAGTCAGCTATAATAAATATAAACAATTAAGTTATTTTCTAATATTCTTATTATACGCGAACGCGAATTCTTTTATATATGCTATATATTTACAGAACTGGCCACAGAATTTGTTTAAAAATTTACATATAGTTTAACAAAATCCGTAGAAATCGGTTTTAAACATTTACAATAACCATTCAGCTATAATAATTATAAACAATTAAGTTATTTTCTAATATTCTTATTATAGGCGAACGCGAATTCTTTTATATATGCTATATTTACAGAACTGGCCACAGAATTTGTTTAAAAATTTACATATAGTTTAACAAAATCCGTAGAAACCGGTTTTAAACATTTACAATAACCATTCAGCTATAATAATTATAAACAATTAAGTTATTTTCTAATATTCTTATTATACGCGAACGCGAATTCTTTTATATAGGTATGCTATATATTTACAGAACTGGCCACAGAATTTGTTTAAAAATTTACATATAGTTTAACAAAATCCGTAGAAATCGGTTTTAAACATTAACCATAAACACCCAGCTATAATAACTATAAACAATTGAGTTATTTTCTAATATTCTTATTATACGCGAATTCTTTTATATAGGTATGCTATATATTTACAGAACTGGCCACAGAATTTGTTTAAAAATTTACATATAGTTTAACAAAATCCGTAGAAATCGGTTTTAAACATTTACAATAACCAGTCAGCTATAATAATTATAAACAATTAAGTTATTTTCTAATATTCTTATTATACGCGAACGCGAATTCTTTTATATATGCTATATATTTACAGAACTGGCCACAGAATTTGTTTAAAAATTTACATATAGTTTAACAAAATCCGTTAAAATCGGTTTTAAACATTTACAATAACCATTCAGCTATAATAATTATAAACAATTAAGTTATTTTCTAATATTCTTATTATACGCGAACGCGAATTCTTTTATAAAGGTATGCTATATATTTACAGAACTGGCCACAGAATTTGTTTAAAAATTTACATATAGTTTAACAAAATCCGTAGAAATCGGTTTTAAACATTTACAATAACCATTCAGCTATAATAATTATAAACAATTAAGTTATTTTCTAATATTCTTATTATACGCGAACGCGAATTCTTTATATATATTCTATATATTTACAGAACTGGCCACAGAATCTGTTTAAAAATTTACACATAGTTTAACAAAATCCGTAGAAATCGGTTTTAAACATTTACAATAACCATTCAGCTATAATAATTATAAACAATTAAGTTATTTTCTAATATTCTTATTATACGCGAACGCGAATTCTTTTATAAAGGTATGCTATATATTTACAGAACTGGCCACAGAATTTGTTTAAAAATTTACATATAGTTTAACAAAATCCGTAGAAATCGGTTTTAAACATTAACCATAAACACCCAGCTATAATAACTATAAACAATTGAGTTATATTCTAACATTCATGTTATACACGAACGCGAACTAGAAATCGGTTTTAATCATTTACAATAACCATTCAGCTATAATAATTATAAACAATTAAGTTATTTTCTAATATTCTTATTATACGCGAACGCGAATTCTTTTATAAAGGTATGCTATATATTTACAGAACTGGCCACAGAATTTGTTTAAAAATTTACATATAGTTTAACAAAATCCGTAGAAATCGGTTTTAAACATTTACAATAACCAGTCAGCTATAATAATTATAAACAATTAAGTTATTTTCTAATATTCTTATTATACGCGAACGCGAATTCTTTTATAAAGGTATGCTATATATTTACAGAACTGGCCACAGAATTTGTTTAAAAATTTACATATAGTTTAACAAAATCCGTAGAAATCGGTTTTAAACATTTACAATAACCATTCAGCTATAATAATTATAAACAATTAAGTTATTTTCTAATATTCTTATTATACGCGAACGCGAATTCTTTTATATATGCTATATTTACAGAACTGGCCACAGAATTTGTTTAAAAATTTACATATAATTTAACAAAATCCGTAGAAATCGGTTTTAAAAATTGACCATAAAGACCCAGCTATAATAACTATAAACAATTGAGTTATATTCTAATAATTATATTATACACGAACGCGAATTCTTTTTATATATGCTATATTTACAGAACTAGCCAGAGAATTTGTTTAAAAATTTACACATAGTTTAACAAAATCGCGAACGCGAATTTTTTTATATATGCTATATATTTACAGAACTGGCCACAGAATTTGTTTAAAATTTTACATATAGTTTAACAAAATCCGTAGAAACCGGTTTTAAACATTTACAATAACCATTCAGCTATAATAATTATAAACAATTAAGTTTTTTCTAATATTCTTATTATACGCGAACGCGAATTCTTTTATATATTCTACATACTTACAGAACTAGCCACAGAATTTGTTTAAAAATTTACATATAGTTTAACAAAATCCGTAGAAACCGGTTTTAAACATTTACAATAACCATTCAGCTATAATAATTATAAACAATTAAGTTATTTTCTAATATTCTTATTATACGCGAACGCGAATTCTTTTATATATTCTACATATTTACAGAACTGGCCACAGAATTTGTTTAAAAATTTACATATAGTTTAACAAAATCCGTAGAAACCGGTTTTAAACATTTACAATAACCATTCAGCTATAATAATTATAAACAATTAAGTTATTTTCTAATATTCTTATTATACGCGAACGCGAATTCTTTTATATAGGTATGCTATATATTTACAGAACTGGCCACAGAATTTGTTTAAAAATTTACATATAGTTTAACAAAATCCGTAGAAATCGGTTTTAAAAATTAACCATAAAGACCCAGCTATAATAACTATAAACAATTGAGTTATATTCTAATATTCATATTTTACACGAACGCGAATTCTTTTTATATATGCTATATTTACAGAACTAGCCAGAGAATTTGTTTAAAAATTTACATATAGTTTAACAAAATCCGTAGAAATCGGTTTTAAACATTTACAATAACCATTCAGCTATAATAATTATAAACAATTTAGTTATTTTCTAATATTCTTATTATACGCGAACGCGAATTCTTTTATATATGCTATATATTTACAGAACTGGCCACAGAATTTGTTTAAAAATTTACATATAGTTTAACAAAATCCGTAGAAATCGGTTTTAAAAATTAACCATAAAGACCCAGCTATAATAACTATAAACAATTGAGTTATATTCTAATATTCATATTTTACACGAACGCGAATTCTTTTTATATATGCTATATTTACAGAACTAGCAAGAGAATTTGTTTAAAAATTTACATATAGTTTAACAAAATCCGTAGAAATCGGTTTTAAACATTTACAATAACCATTCAGCTATAATAATTATAAACAATTTAGTTATTTTCTAATATTCTTATTATACGCGAACGCGAATTCTTTTATATATGCTATATATTTACAGAACTGGCCACAGAATTTGTTTAAAAATTTACATATAGTTTAACAAAATCCGTAGAAATCGGTTTTAAACATTTACAATAACCATTTAGCTATAATCATTATAAACAATTAAGTTATTTTCTAATATTCTTATTATACGCGAACGCGAATTCTTTCTATATATGCTATATATTTACAGAACTGGCCACAGAATTTGTTTAAAAATTTACACATAGTTTAACAAAATCCGTAGAAATCGGTTTTAAACATTTACAATAACCATTCAGCTATAATAATTATAAACAATTAAGTTATTTTCTAATATTCTTATTATACGCGAACGCGAATTCTTTTATATAGGTATGCTATATATTTACAGAACTGGCCACAGTATTTGTTTAAAAATTTACTATAGTTTAACAAAATCCGTAGAAATCGGTTTTAAACATTTACAATAACCATTCAGCTATAATAATTATAAACAATTAAGTTATTTTCTAATATTCTTATTATACGCGAACGCGAATTCCTATATATATATGCTATATATTTACAGAACTGGCCACAGAATTTGTTTAAAAATTTACACATAGTTTAACAAAATCCGTAGAAATCGGTTTAAAACATTTACAATAACCATTCAGCTATAATAATTATAAACAATTAAGTTATTTTCTAATATTCTTATTATACGCGAACGCGAATTCTTTTATATAGGTATGCTATATATTTACAGAACTGGCCACAGAATTTGTTTAAAAATTTACATATAGTTTAACAAAATCCGTAGAAATCGGTTTTAAACATTTACAATAACCAGTCAGCTATAATAATTATAAACAATTAAATTATTTTCTAATATTCTTATTATACGCGAACGCGAATTCTTTTATATATGCTATATATTTACAGAACTGGCCACAGAATTTGTTTAAAAATTTACATATAGTTTAACAAAATCCGTAGAAATCGGTTTTAAACATTTACAATAACCAGTCAGCTATAATAATTATAAACAATTAAGTTATTTTCTAATATTCTTATTATACGCGAACGCGAATTCTTTTATATATTCTATATATTTACAGAACAGGCCACAGAATTTGTTTAAAAATTTACATATAATTTAACAAAATCCGTAGAAATCGGTTTTTATCCATAAACACCCAGCTATAATAACTATAAACAATTGAGTTATATTCTAACATTCATGTTATACACGAACGCGAATTCTTTTTATATATGCTATATTTACAGAACTGGCCACAGAATTTGTTTAAAAATTTACATATAGTTTATCAAAATCCGTAGAAATCGGTTTTAAACATTAACAATAACCAGTCAGCTATAATAATTATAAACAATTAAGTTATTTTCTAATATTCTTATTATACGCGAACGCGAAATCTTTTATATATGCTATATATTTACAGAACTGGCCACAGAATTTGTTTAAAAATTTACATATAGTTTAACAAAATCCGTAGAAATCGGTTTTAAACATTTACAATAACCATTCAGCTATAATAATTATAAACAATTAAGTTAATTTCTAATATTCTTATTATACGCGAACGCGAATTCTTTTATATAGGTATGCTATATATTTACAGAACTGGCCACAAAATTTGTTTAAAAATTTACTTATAGTTTAACAAAATCCGTAGAAAGCGGTTTTAAACATTTACAATAACCATTCAGCTATAATAATTATAAACAATTAAGTTATTTTCTAATATTCTTATTATACGCGAACGCGAATTCTTTTATATGCTATATATTTACAGAACTGGCCACAGAATTTGTTTAAAAATTTACTTATAGTTTAACAAAATCCGTAGAAATCGGTTTTAAACATTTACAATAACCATTCAGCTATAATAATTATAAACAATTAAGTTATTTTCTAATATTCTTATTATATGCGAACGCGAATTCTTTTATATATGCTATATATTTACAGAACTGGCCACAGAATTTGTATAAAAATTTACATATAGTTTAACAAAATCCGTAGAAACCGGTTTTAAACATTTACAATAACCATTCAGCTATAATAATTATAAACAATTAAGTTATTTTCTAATATTCCTATTATACGCGAACGCGAATTCTTTTATATAGGTATGCTATATATTTACAGAACTGGCCACAGAATTTGTTTAAAAATTTACATATAGTTTAACAAAATCCGTAGAAATCGGTTTTAAAGATTTATAATAACCATTCAGCTATAATAATTATAAACAATTAAGTTATTTTCTAATATTCTTATTATACGCGAACGCGAATTCTTTTATATAGGTATGCTATATATTTACAGAACTGGCCACAGAATTTGTTTAAAAATTTACATATAGTTTAACAAAATCCGTAGAAATCGGTTTTAAACATTTACAATAAACATTCAGCTATAATAATGATAAACAATTAAGTTATTTTCTAATATTCTTATTATACGCGAACGCGAATTCTTTTATATATTCTACATATTTACAGAACTGGCCACAGAATTTGTTTAAAAATTTACATATAATTTAACAAAATCCGTAGAAATCGGTTTTAAACATTAACCATAAACACCCAGCTATAATAACTATAAGCAATTGAGTTATATTCTAACATTCATATTATACACGAACGCGAATTCTTTTATATAGGTATGCTATATATTTACAGAACTGGCCACAGAATTTGTTTAAAAATTTACATATAATTTAACAAAATCCGTAGAAATCGGTTTTAAACATTAACTATAAACACCCAGCTATAATAACTATAAACAATTGAGTTATATTCTAACATTCATATTATACACGAACGCGAATTCTTTTTATATATGCTGTATTTACAGAACTGGCCACAGAATTTGTTTAAAAATTTACATATAGTTTAACAAAATCCGTAGAAATCGGTTTTAAACATTTACAATAACCATTCAGCTATAATAATTATAAACAATTAAGTTATTTTCTAATATTCTTATTATACGCGAACGCGAATTCTTTTATATAGGTATGCTATATATTTACAGAACTGGCCACAGAATTTGTTTAAAAATTTACATATAGTTTAACAAAATCCGTAGAAATCGGTTTTAAACATTTACAATAACCATTCAGCTATAATAATTATAAACAATTAAGTTATTTTCTAATATTCTTATTATACGCGAACGCGAATTCTTTTATATAGGTATGCTATATATTTACTGAACTGGCCACAGAATTTGTTTAAAAATTTACATATAGTTTAACAAAATCCGTAGAAATCGGTTTTAAACATTTACAATAACCATTCAGCTATAATAATTATAAACAATTAAGTTATTTTCTAATCTCTCTCTGGCTTGCCTCATGGCTCTCATTTGGGACCCCTGCTTTTTCTTATTTTTATTAATGACGTAGGGAAATTTTTGCACAATGTAAATTTTTTACTGTTCGCCGATGACTTAAAAATCTTTTTGGAAATTACCTCCCCTAACGACTGCCAAATCATTCAAAATTCTTTAAACAATTTATTGCAATGGTGTGAGGAAAATCAAATGAACTTAAACATCAAAAAATGTAACTATATGACCTATCATTGAGTGAAAAATCCTTTTCAAGTTAGTTACTCTCTGAACAATCAGTTGCTACCTAGAATAACCGTTGTTAAAGATTTGGGTGTTATCTTGAGTCCTGATTTTGGGTGCAATAATCATGTTGAATTTGTCAAGGCGAAAGCAATGAAAATTTTAGGTTTTATTTGCAGATCTACTCGTGATTTCAAAAAAAAAACTCCTTAAAACTTTTATATATTACATTAGTACGACCTATTTTGGATTATTGTACAACAGTTTGGTCACCGTATTATGATGTACATAAGGCTACCCTTGAAAATGTACAAAATAAATTTCTTAGAACTATTAGATATAAATTTATGTAGGTATTTTCCCATGCATCCTACGATACAATCTTAAAAATTTTAAACATCACAACTTTGCAACAGCGCCTTATTTATTTTGACTTAGTTTTTCTCTACCGATTAATTAATAACCTGATTGATTGCCCTTTACTACTTTCCTTCATTAACTTTAATGTGCGTTATTCTACTGCGAGGAAGAAATTTTTATTTTATATATGTTTCTCAGATAAAAATTATATTTATTATTCTCCTTTATAGAATGATGAGAGAATTTAATGATTGTCAAATTGATGTTGATTTAAATAATATGTCTCTGCATGTGTATAAGTCAAAACTAAGACTTATGTAGAAAATTTTTCTTACAACTATCACACTGTTTATATAATGTAGAAAATTTTTCTTGTAACTATCACAATGTTTTTATATACATTTTTGAATTTAATTGTTACTATACCTATTTATGTATTATTTTCTTATTACTAATCTTTGTACTTCATATGTATAGTGGACGTAAGTCCGTTCATATATAAATAAATAAATAAATAAATATTCTTATTATACGCGAACGCGAATTCTTTAATATAGGTATGCTATATATTTACAGAACTGGCCACAGAATTTGTTTAAAAATTTACATATAGTTTAACAAAATCCGTAGAAATCGGTTTTAAACATTTACAATAAACATTCAGCTATAATAATTATAAACAATTAAGTTATTTTCTAATATTCTTATTATACGCGAACGCGAATTCTTTTATATATTCTACATATTTACAGAACTGGCCACAGAATTTGTTTAAAAATTTACATATAATTTAACAAAATCCGTAGAAATCGGTTTTAAACATTAACCATAAACACCCAGCTATAATAACTATAAGCAATTGAGTTATATTCTAACATTCATATTATACACGAACGCGAATTCTTTTATATAGGTATGCTATATATTTACAGAACTGGCCACAGAATTTGTTTAAAAATTTACATATAATTTAACAAAATCCGTAGAAATCGGTTTTAAACATTAACTATAAACACCCAGCTATAATAACTATAAACAATTGAGTTATATTCTAACATTCATATTATACACGAACGCGAATTCTTTTTATATATGCTATATTTACAGAACTGGCCACAGAATTTGTTTAAAAATTTACATATAGTTTAACAAAATCCGTAGAAATCGGTTTTAAACATTTACAATAACCATTCAGCTATAATAATTATAAACAATTAAGTTATTTTCTAATATTCTTATTATACGCGAACGCGAATTCTTTTATATATGCTACATATTTACAGAACTGGCCACAGAATTTGTTTAAAAATTTACATATAATTTAACAAAATCCGTAGAAATCGGTTTTAAACATTAACCATAAACACCCAGCTATAATAACTATAAGCAATTGAGTTATATTCTAACATTCATATTATACACGAACGCGAATTCTTTTATATAGGTATGCTATATATTTACAGAACTGGCCACAGAATTTGTTTAAAAATTTACATATAATTTAACAAAATCCGTAGAAATCGGTTTTAAACATTAACTATAAACACCCAGCTATAATAACTATAAACAATTGAGTTATATTCTAACATTCATATTATACACGAACGCGAATTCTTTTTATATATGCTATATTTACAGAACTGGCCACAGAATTTGTTTAAAAATTTACATATAGTTTAACAAAATCCGTAGAAATCGGTTTTAAACATTTACAATAACCATTCAGCTATAATAATTATAAACAATTAAGTTATTTTCTAATATTCTTATTATACGCGAACGCGAATTCTTTTATATATTCTATATATTTACAGAACAGGCCACAGAATTTGTTTAAAAATTTACATATAATTTAACAAAATCCGTAGAAATCGGTTTTTATCCATAAACACCCAGCTATAATAACTATAAACAATTGAGTTATATTCTAACATTCATGTTATACACGAACGCGAATTCTTTTTATATATGCTATATTTACAGAACTGGCCACAGAATTTGTTTAAAAATTTACATATAGTTTATCAAAATCCGTAGAAATCGGTTTTAAACATTAACAATAACCAGTCAGCTATAATAATTATAAACAATTAAGTTATTTTCTAATATTCTTATTATACGCGAACGCGAAATCTTTTATATATGCTATATATTTACAGAACTGGCCACAGAATTTGTTTAAAAATTTACATATAGTTTAACAAAATCCGTAGAAATCGGTTTTAAACATTTACAATAACCATTCAGCTATAATAATTATAAACAATTAAGTTAATTTCTAATATTCTTATTATACGCGAACGCGAATTCTTTTATATAGGTATGCTATATATTTACAGAACTGGCCACAAAATTTGTTTAAAAATTTACTTATAGTTTAACAAAATCCGTAGAAAGCGGTTTTAAACATTTACAATAACCATTCAGCTATAATAATTATAAACAATTAAGTTATTTTCTAATATTCTTATTATACGCGAACGCGAATTCTTTTATATGCTATATATTTACAGAACTGGCCACAGAATTTGTTTAAAAATTTACTTATAGTTTAACAAAATCCGTAGAAATCGGTTTTAAACATTTACAATAACCATTCAGCTATAATAATTATAAACAATTAAGTTATTTTCTAATATTCTTATTATATGCGAACGCGAATTCTTTTATATATGCTATATATTTACAGAACTGGCCACAGAATTTGTATAAAAATTTACATATAGTTTAACAAAATCCGTAGAAACCGGTTTTAAACATTTACAATAACCATTCAGCTATAATAATTATAAACAATTAAGTTATTTTCTAATATTCCTATTATACGCGAACGCGAATTCTTTTATATAGGTATGCTATATATTTACAGAACTGGCCACAGAATTTGTTTAAAAATTTACATATAGTTTAACAAAATCCGTAGAAATCGGTTTTAAAGATTTATAATAACCATTCAGCTATAATAATTATAAACAATTAAGTTATTTTCTAATATTCTTATTATACGCGAACGCGAATTCTTTTATATAGGTATGCTATATATTTACAGAACTGGCCACAGAATTTGTTTAAAAATTTACATATAGTTTAACAAAATCCGTAGAAATCGGTTTTAAACATTTACAATAAACATTCAGCTATAATAATGATAAACAATTAAGTTATTTTCTAATATTCTTATTATACGCGAACGCGAATTCTTTTATATATTCTACATATTTACAGAACTGGCCACAGAATTTGTTTAAAAATTTACATATAATTTAACAAAATCCGTAGAAATCGGTTTTAAACATTAACCATAAACACCCAGCTATAATAACTATAAGCAATTGAGTTATATTCTAACATTCATATTATACACGAACGCGAATTCTTTTATATAGGTATGCTATATATTTACAGAACTGGCCACAGAATTTGTTTAAAAATTTACATATAATTTAACAAAATCCGTAGAAATCGGTTTTAAACATTAACTATAAACACCCAGCTATAATAACTATAAACAATTGAGTTATATTCTAACATTCATATTATACACGAACGCGAATTCTTTTTATATATGCTGTATTTACAGAACTGGCCACAGAATTTGTTTAAAAATTTACATATAGTTTAACAAAATCCGTAGAAATCGGTTTTAAACATTTACAATAACCATTCAGCTATAATAATTATAAACAATTAAGTTATTTTCTAATATTCTTATTATACGCGAACGCGAATTCTTTTATATAGGTATGCTATATATTTACAGAACTGGCCACAGAATTTGTTTAAAAATTTACATATAGTTTAACAAAATCCGTAGAAATCGGTTTTAAACATTTACAATAACCATTCAGCTATAATAATTATAAACAATTAAGTTATTTTCTAATATTCTTATTATACGCGAACGCGAATTCTTTTATATAGGTATGCTATATATTTACTGAACTGGCCACAGAATTTGTTTAAAAATTTACATATAGTTTAACAAAATCCGTAGAAATCGGTTTTAAACATTTACAATAACCATTCAGCTATAATAATTATAAACAATTAAGTTATTTTCTAATCTCTCTCTGGCTTGCCTCATGGCTCTCATTTGGGACCCCTGCTTTTTCTTATTTTTATTAATGACGTAGGGAAATTTTTGCACAATGTAAATTTTTTACTGTTCGCCGATGACTTAAAAATCTTTTTGGAAATTACCTCCCCTAACGACTGCCAAATCATTCAAAATTCTTTAAACAATTTATTGCAATGGTGTGAGGAAAATCAAATGAACTTAAACATCAAAAAATGTAACTATATGACCTATCATTGAGTGAAAAATCCTTTTCAAGTTAGTTACTCTCTGAACAATCAGTTGCTACCTAGAATAACCGTTGTTAAAGATTTGGGTGTTATCTTGAGTCCTGATTTTGGGTGCAATAATCATGTTGAATTTGTCAAGGCGAAAGCAATGAAAATTTTAGGTTTTATTTGCAGATCTACTCGTGATTTCAAAAAAAAAACTCCTTAAAACTTTTATATATTACATTAGTACGACCTATTTTGGATTATTGTACAACAGTTTGGTCACCGTATTATGATGTACATAAGGCTACCCTTGAAAATGTACAAAATAAATTTCTTAGAACTATTAGATATAAATTTATGTAGGTATTTTCCCATGCATCCTACGATACAATCTTAAAAATTTTAAACATCACAACTTTGCAACAGCGCCTTATTTATTTTGACTTAGTTTTTCTCTACCGATTAATTAATAACCTGATTGATTGCCCTTTACTACTTTCCTTCATTAACTTTAATGTGCGTTATTCTACTGCGAGGAAGAAATTTTTATTTTATATATGTTTCTCAGATAAAAATTATATTTATTATTCTCCTTTATAGAATGATGAGAGAATTTAATGATTGTCAAATTGATGTTGATTTAAATAATATGTCTCTGCATGTGTATAAGTCAAAACTAAGACTTATGTAGAAAATTTTTCTTACAACTATCACACTGTTTATATAATGTAGAAAATTTTTCTTGTAACTATCACAATGTTTTTATATACATTTTTGAATTTAATTGTTACTATACCTATTTATGTATTATTTTCTTATTACTAATCTTTGTACTTCATATGTATAGTGGACGTAAGTCCGTTCATATATAAATAAATAAATAAATAAATATTCTTATTATACGCGAACGCGAATTCTTTAATATAGGTATGCTATATATTTACAGAACTGGCCACAGAATTTGTTTAAAAATTTACATATAGTTTAACAAAATCCGTAGAAATCGGTTTTAAACATTTACAATAAACATTCAGCTATAATAATTATAAACAATTAAGTTATTTTCTAATATTCTTATTATACGCGAACGCGAATTCTTTTATATATTCTACATATTTACAGAACTGGCCACAGAATTTGTTTAAAAATTTACATATAATTTAACAAAATCCGTAGAAATCGGTTTTAAACATTAACCATAAACACCCAGCTATAATAACTATAAGCAATTGAGTTATATTCTAACATTCATATTATACACGAACGCGAATTCTTTTATATAGGTATGCTATATATTTACAGAACTGGCCACAGAATTTGTTTAAAAATTTACATATAATTTAACAAAATCCGTAGAAATCGGTTTTAAACATTAACTATAAACACCCAGCTATAATAACTATAAACAATTGAGTTATATTCTAACATTCATATTATACACGAACGCGAATTCTTTTTATATATGCTATATTTACAGAACTGGCCACAGAATTTGTTTAAAAATTTACATATAGTTTAACAAAATCCGTAGAAATCGGTTTTAAACATTTACAATAACCATTCAGCTATAATAATTATAAACAATTAAGTTATTTTCTAATATTCTTATTATACGCGAACGCGAATTCTTTTATATATGCTATATATTTACAGAACTGGCCACAGAATTTGTTTAAAAATTTACATATAATTTAACAAAATCCGTAGAAATCGGTTTTAAACATTAACCATAAACACCCAGCTATAATAACTATAAACAATTGAGTTATATTCTAACATTCATATTATACACGAACGCGAATTCTTTTTATATATGCTATATTTACAGAACTGGCCACAGAATTTGTTTAAAAATTTACATATAGTTTAACAAAAACCGTAGAAATCGGTTTTAAACATTTACAATAACCATTCAGCTATAATAATTATAAACAATTAAGTTATATTCTAACATTCATATTATACACGAACGCGAATTCTTTTTATATATGCTATATTTAGAGAACTGGCCACAGAATTTGTTTAAAAATTTACATATAGTTTAACAAAAACCGTAGAAATCGGTTTTAAACATTTACAATAACCATTCAGCTATAATAATTATAAACAATTAAGTTATTTTCTAATATTCTTATTATACGCGAACGCGAATTCTTTTATATATGCTATATATATACAGAACTGGCCACAGAATTTGTTTAAAAATTTACACATAGTTTAACAAAATCCGTAGAAATCGGTTTTAAACATTTACAATAACCATTCAGCTATAATAATTATAAACAATTAAGTTATTTTCTAATATTCTTATTATACGCGAACGCGAATTCTTTTATATATGCTATATTTACAGAACTGGCCACAGAATTTGTTTAAAAATTTACATATAGTTTAACAAAATCCGTAGAAATCGGTTTTAAACATTTACAATAACCATTCAGCTATAATAATTATAAACAATTAAGTTATTTTCTAATATTCTTATTATACGCGAACGCGACGTCTTTTATATATGCTATATATTTACAGAACTGGCCACAGAATTTGTTTAAAAATTTACATATAGTTTAACAAAATCCGTTGAAATCGGTTTTAAACATTTACAATAACCATTCAGCTATAATAATTATAAACAATTAAGTTATATTCTAACATTCATATTATACACGAACGCGAATTCTTTTATATATGCTATATTTACAGAACTGGCCACAGAATTTGTTTAAAAATTTACATATAGTTTAACAAAATCCGTAGAAATCGGTTTTAAACATTTACAATAACCATTCAGCTATAATAATTATAAACAATTAAGTTATTTTCTAATATTCTTATTATACGCGAACGCGAATTTTTTTATATAGGTATGCTATATATTTACAGAACTGGCCACAGAATTTGTTTAAAAATTTACATATAGTTTAACAAAATTCGTAGAAATCGGTTTTAAACATTTACAATAACCATTCAGCTATAATAATTATAAACAATTAAGTTATTTTCTAATATTCTTATTATACGCGAACGCGAATTCTTTTATATATGCTATATATTTACAGAACTGGCCACAGAATGTTTAAAAATTTACATATAGTTTAACAAAATCCGTAGAAATCGGTTTTAAACATTTACAATAACCATTCAGCTATAATAATTATAAACAATTAAGTTATTTTCTAATATTCTTATTATACGCGAACGCGAATTCTTTTATATATGCTATATATTTACAGAACTGGCCACAGAATGTTTAAAAATTTACATATAGTTTAACAAAATCCGTAGAAATCGGTTTTAAACATTTACAATAACCATTCAGCTATAATAATTATAAACAATTAAGTTATTTTCTAATATTCTTATTATACGCGAACGCGAATTCTTTTATATATGCTATATATTTACAGAACTGGCCACAGAATGTTTAAAAATTTACATATAGTTTAACAAAATCCGTAGAAATCGGTTTTAAACATTTACAATAACCATTCAGCTATAATAATTATAAACAATTAAGTTATTTTCTAATATTCTTATTATACGCGAACGCGAATTCTTTTATATTGGTATGCTATATATTTACAGAACTGGCCACAGAATTTGTTTAAAAATTTACATATAGTTTAACAAAATCCGTAGAAATCGGTTTTACACATTTACAATAACCATTCAGCTATAATAATTATAAACAATTAAGTTATTTTCTAATATTCTTATTATACGCGAACGCGAATTCTCTTATATAGGTATGCTATATATTTACAGAACTGGCCACAGAATTTGTTTAAAAATTTACATATAGTTTAACAAAATCCGTAGAAATCGGTTTTAAACATTTACAATAACCAGTCAGCTATAATAATTATAAACAATTAAGTTATTTTCTAATATTCTTATTATACGCGAACGCGAAGTCTTTTATTTATGCTATATGTTTTCAGAACTGGCCACAGAATTTGTTTAAAAATTACCATATAGTTTAACAAAATCCGTAGAAATCGGTTTTAAACATTTACAATAACCATTCAGCTATAATAATTATAAACAATTAAGTTATTTTCTAATATTTTTATTATACGCGAATTCTTTTATATATGCTATATATTTACAGAACTGGCCACAGAATTTGTTTAAAAATTTGCATATAGTTTAACAAAATCCGTAGAAATCGGTTTTAAACATTTACAATAACCATTCAGCTATAATAACTATAAACAATTGAGTTATATACTGACATTCATATTATACACGAACGCGAATTCTTTTTATATATGCTATATTTACAGAACTGACCACAGAATTTGTTAAAAAAATTACATATAGTTTAACAAAATCCGTAGAAATCGGTATTAAACATTTACAATAACCAGTCAGCTATAATAATTATAAACAATTAAGTTATTTTTTAATATTCTTATTATACGCGAACGCGAATTCTTTTATATATGCTATATATTTACAGAACTGGCAACAGAATTTGTTTAATAATTTACATATAGTTTAACAAAATCTGTAGAAATCGGTTTTAAACATTTACAATAACCATTCAGCTATAATAATTATAAACAATTAAGTTATTTTCTAATATTCTTATTATACGCGAACGCGAATTCTTTTATATATGCTATATATTTACAGAACTGGCCACAGAATTTGTTTAAAAATTTACATATAGTTTAACAAAATCCGTAGAAATCGGTTTTAAACATTTACAATAACCATTCAGCTATAATAATTATAAACAATTAAGTTATTTTCTAATATTCTTATTATACGCGAACACGAATTCTTTTATATTGGTATGCTATATATTTACAGAACTGGCCACAGAATTTGTTCAAAAATTTACATATAGTTTAACAAACTCCGTAGAAATCGGTTTTAAACATTTACAATAACCAGTCAGCTATAATAATTATAAACAATTAATTTATTTTCTAATATTTTTATTATACGCGAACGCGAATTCTTTTATATATGCTATATATTTACAGAACTGGCCACAGAATTTGTTTAAAAATTTACATATAATTTAACAAAATCCGTAGAAATCGGTTTTAAACATTAACCATAAACACCCAGCTATAATAACTATAAACAATTGAGTTATATTCTAACATTCATATTATACACGAACGCGAATTCTTTTTATGTATGCTATATTTACAGAACTGGCCACAGAATTTGTTTAAAAATTTACATATAGTTTAACAAAATCCGTAGAAATCGGTTTTAAACATTTACAATAACCAGTCAGCTATAATAATTATAAACAATTAAGTTATTTTCTAATATTCTTATTATACGCGAACGCGAAGTCTTTTATATATGCTATATATTTTCAGAACTGGCCACAGAATTTGTTTAAAAATTACCATATAGTTTAACAAAATCCGTAGAAATCGGTTTTAAACATTTACAATAACCATTCAGCTATAATAATTATAAACAATTAAGTTATTTTCTAATATTTTTATTATACGCGAATTCTTTTATATATGCTATATATTTACAGAACTGGCCACAGAATTTGTTTAAAAATTTGCATATAGTTTAACAAAATCCGTAGAAATCGGTTTTAAACATTTACAATAACCATTCAGCTATAATAACTATAAACAATTGAGTTATATACTGACATTCATATTATACACGAACGCGAATTCTTTTTATATATGCTATATTTACAGAACTGACCACAGAATTTGTTAAAAAAATTACATATAGTTTAACAAAATCCGTAGAAATCGGTATTAAACATTTACAATAACCAGTCAGCTATAATAATTATAAACAATTAAGTTATTTTTTAATATTCTTATTATACGCGAACGCGAATTCTTTTATATATGCTATATATTTACAGAACTGGCAACAGAATTTGTTTAATAATTTACATATAGTTTAACAAAATCTGTAGAAATCGGTTTTAAACATTTACAATAACCATTCAGCTATAATAATTATAAACAATTAAGTTATTTTCTAATATTCTTATTATACGCGAACGCTAATTCTTTTATATATGCTATATATTTGCAGAACTGGCCACAGAATTTGTTTAAAAATTTACATATAGTTTAAGAAAATCCGTAGAAATCGGTTTTAAACATTTACAATAACCATTCAGCTATAATAATTATAAACAATTAAGTTATTTTCTAATATTCTTATTATACGCGAACGCGAATTCTTTTATATATGCTATACATTTACAGAACTGGCCACAGAATTTGTTTAAAAATTTACATATAGTTTAACAAAATCCGTAGAAATCGGTTTTCAACATTTACAATAACCATTCAGCTATAATAATTATAAACAATTAAGTTATTTTCTAATATTCTTATTATACGCGAACGCGAATTCTTTTATATATGCTATATATTTACAGAACTGGCCACAGAATTTGTTTAAAAATTTACATATAATTACCAAAGTCCGTAGAATTCGGTTTTAAACATTAACCATAAACACCCAGCTATAATAACTATAAACAATTGAGTTATATTCTAACATTCATATTATACACGAACGCGAATTCTTTTTATATATGCTATATTTACAGAACTGGCCACAGAATTTGTTAAAAAATTTACATATAGTTTAACAAAATCCGTAGAAATCGGTTTTAAACATTTACAATAACCAGTCAGCTATAATAATTATAAACAATTAAGTTATTTTCTAATATTCTTATTATACGCGAACGCGAATTCTTTTATATAGCTATGCTATATATTTACAGAACTGGTCACAAAATTTGTTTAAAAATTTACATATAGTTTAACAAAATCCGTAGAAATCGGTTTTAAACATTTACAATAACCATTCAGCTATAATAATTATAAACAATTAAGTTATTTTCTAATATTCTTATTATACGCGAACGCGAATTCTTTTATATATGCTATATATTTACAGAACTGGCCACAGAATTTGTTTAAAATTTTACATATAGTTTAACAAAATCCGTAGAAATCGGTTTTAAACATTTACAATAACCATTCAGCTATAATAATTATAAACAATTAAGTTATTTTCTAATATTCTTATTATACGCGAACGCGAATTCTTTTATATTGGTATGCTATATATTTACAGAACTGGCCACAGAATTTGTTTAAAAATTTACATATAGTTTAACAAAATCCGTAGAAATCGGTTTTAAACATTTACAATAACCAGTCAGCTATAATAATTATAAACAATTAAGTTATTTTCTAAAATTCTTATTATACGCGAACGCGAATTCTTTTATATTTGCTATATATTTTCAGAACTGGCCACAGAATTTGTTTAAAAATTAACATATAGTTTAACAAAATCCGTAGAAATCGGTTTTAAACATTTACAATAACCATTCAGCTATAATAATTATAAACAATTAAGTTATTTTCTAATATTCTTATTATACGCGAACGCGAATTCTTTTATATATGCTATATATTTACAGAACTGGCCACAGAATTTGTTTAAAAATTTACATATAATTTAACAAAATCCGTAGAAATCGGTTTTAAACATTAACCATAAACACCCAGCTATAATAACTATAAACAATTGAGTTATATTCTAACATTCATATTATACACGAACGCGAATTCTTTTTATATAAGCTATATTTACAGAACTGGCCACAAAATTTGTTTAAAAATTTACATATAGTTTAACAAAATCCGTAGAAATCGGTTTTAAACATTTACAATAACCAGTCAGCTATAATAACTATAAACAATTAAGTTATTTTCTAATATTCTTATTATACGCGCACGCGAATTCTTTTATATATGCTATATATTTTCAGAACTGGCCACAGAATTTGTTTAAAAATTAACATATAGTTTAACAAAATCCGTAGAAATCGGTTTTAAACATTTACAATAACCATTCAGCTATAATAATTATAAACAATTAAGTTATTTTCTAATATTCTTATTATACGCGAACGCGAATTCTTTTATATTGGTATGCTATATATTTACAGAACTGGCCACAGAATTTGTTTAAAAATTTACATATAGTTTAACAAAATCCGTAGTAATCGGTTTTACACATTTACAATAACCATTCAGCTATAATAATTATAAACAATTAAGTTATTTTCTAATATTCTTATTATACGCGAACGCGAATTCTCTTATATAGGTATGCTATATATTTACAGAACTGGCCACAGAATTTGTTTAAAAATTTACATATAGTTTAACAAAATCCGTAGAAATCGGTTTTAAACATTTACAATAACCAGTCAGCTATAATAATTATAAACAATTAAGTTATTTTCTAATATTCTTATTATACGCGAACGCGAATTCTCTTATATAGGTATGCTATATATTTACAGAACTGGCCACAGAATTTGTTTAAAAATTTGCATATAGTTTAACAAAATCCGTAGAAATCGGTTTTAAACATTTACAATAACCATTCAGCTATAATAACTATAAACAATTGAGTTATATTCTGACATTCATATTATACACGAACGCGAATTCTTTTTATATATGCTATATTTACAGAACTGACCACAGAATTTGTTAAAAAAATTACATATAGTTTAACAAATTCCGTAGATATCGGTATTAAACATTTACAATAACCAGCCAGCTATAATAATTATAAACAATTAAGTTATTTTTTAATATTCTTTTTATACGCGAACGCGAATTCTTTTATATATGCTATATATTTACAGAACTGGCCACAAAATTTGTTTAAAAATTTACATATAGTTTAACAAAATCCGTAGAAATCGGTTTTAAACATTTACAATAACCAGTCAGCTATAATAATTATAAACAATTAAGTTATTTTCTAATATTCTTATTATACGCGAACGCGAATTCTTTTATATATGCTATATATTTACAGAACTGGCCACAGAATTTGTTTAAAAATTTACATATAGTTTAACAAAATCCGTAGAAATCGGTTTTAAACATTTACAATAACCATTCAGCTATAATAATTATAAACAATTAAGTTATTTTCTAATATTCTTATTATACGCGAACGCGAATTCTTTTATATTGGTATGCTATATATTTACAGAACTGGCCACAGAATTTGTTTAAAAATTTACATATAGTTTAACAAAATCCGTAGAAATCGGTTTTAAACATTTACAATAACCAGTCAGCTATAATAATTATAAACAATTAAGTTATTTTCTAATATTCTTATTATACGCGAACGCGAATTCTTTTATATATGCTATATATTTACAGAACTGGCCACAGAATTTGTTTAAAAATTTACATATAATTTAACAAAATCCGTAGAAATCGGTTTTAAACATTAACCATAAACACCCAGCTATAATAACTATAAACAATTGAGTTATATTCTAACATTCATATTATACACGAACGCGAATTCTTTTTATATATGCTATATTTACAGAACTGGCCACAGAATTTGTTTAAAAATTTACATATAGTTTAACAAAATCCGTAGAAACCGGTTTTAAACATTTACAATAACCATTCAGCTATAATAATTATAAACAATTAAGTTATTTTCTAATATTCTTATTATATGCGAAAGCGAATTCTTTTATATATGCTATATATATACAGAACTGGCCACAGAATTTGTTTAAAAATTTACATATAGTTTAACAAAATTCGTAGAAATCGGTTTTAAACATTTACAATAACCATTCAGCTATAATAATTATAAACAATTAAGTTATTTTCTAATATTCTTATTATACGCGAACGCGAATTCTTTTATATAGGTATGCTATATATTTACAGAACTGGCCACAGAATTTGTTTAAAAATTTACATATAGTTTAACAAAATCCGTAGAAATCGGTTTTAAACACTTACAATAACCATTCAGCTATAATAATTATAAACAATTAAGTTATTTTCTAATATTCTTATTATACGCGAACGCGAATTCTTTTATATAGGTATGCTATATATTTACAGAACTGGCCACAGAATTTGTTTAAAAATTTACATATAGTTTAACAAAATCCGTAGAAATCGGTTTTAAACATTTACAATAACCATTCAGCTATAATAATTATAAACAATTAAGTTATTTTCTAATATTCTTATTATACGCGAACGCGAATTCTTTTATATAGGTATGCTATATATTTACTGAACTGGCCACAGAATTTGTTTAAAAATTTACATATAGTTTAACAAAATCCGTAGAAATCGGTTTTAAACATTTACAATAACCATTCAGCTATAATAATTATAAACAATTAAGTTATTTTCTAATATTCTTATTATACGCGAACGCGAATTCTTTTATATATGCTATATATTTACAGAACTGGCCACAGAATTTATTTAAAAATTTACATATAGTTTAACAAAATCCGTAGAAATCGGTTCTAAACATTTACAATAACCATTCAGCTATAATAATTATAAACAATTAAGTTATTTTCTAATATTCTTATTATACGCGAACGCGAATTCTTTTATATATGCTATATATTTACAGAACTGGCCACAGAATTTGTATAAAAATTTACATATAGTTTAACAAAATCCGTAGAAATCGGTTTTAAACATTTACAATAACCATTCAGCTATAATAATTATAAACAATTAAGTTATTTTCTAATATTCTTATTATACGCGAACGCGAATTCTTTTATATAGGTATGCTATATATTTACAGAACTGGCCACAGAATTTGTTTAAAAATTTACATATAGTTTAACAAAATCCGTAGAAATCGGTTTTAAACATTTACAATAACTATTCAGCTATAATAATTATAAACAATTAAGTTATTTTCTAATATTCTTATTATACGCGAACGCGAATTCTTTTATATAGGTATGCTATATATTTACAGAACTGGCCACAGAATTTGTTTAAAAATTTACATATAGTTTAACAAAATCCGTAGAAATCGGTTTTAAACATTTACAATAACTATTCAGCTATAATAATTATAAACAATTAAGTTATTTTCTAAAATTCTTATTATACGCGAACGCGAATTCTTTTATATTTGCTATATATTTTCAGAACTGGCCACAGAATTTGTTTAAAAATTAACATATAGTTTAACAAAATCCGTAGAAATCGGTTTTAAACATTTACAATAACCATTCAGCTATAATAATTATAAACAATTAAGTTATTTTCTAATATTCTTATTATACGCGAACGCGAATTCTTTTATATATGCTATATATTTACAGAACTGGCCACAGAATTTGTTTAAAAATTTACATATAATTTAACAAAATCCGTAGAAATCGGTTTTAAACATTAACCATAAACACCCAGCTATAATAACTATAAACAATTGAGTTATATTCTAACATTCATATTATACACGAACGCGAATTCTTTTTATATATGCTATATTTACAGAACTGGCCACAAAATTTGTTTAAAAATTTACATATAGTTTAACAAAATCCGTAGAAATCGGTTTTAAACATTTACAATAACCAGTCAGCTATAATAACTATAAACAATTAAGTTATTTTCTAATATTCTTATTATACGCGCACGCGAATTCTTTTATATATGCTATATATTTTCAGAACTGGCCACAGAATTTGTTTAAAAATTAACATATAGTTTAACAAAATCCGTAGAAATCGGTTTTAAACATTTACAATAACCATTCAGCTATAATAATTATAAACAATTAAGTTATTTTCTAATATTCTTATTATACGCGAACGCGAATTCTTTTATATTGGTATGCTATATATTTACAGAACTGGCCACAGAATTTGTTTAAAAATTTACATATAGTTTAACAAAATCCGTAGTAATCGGTTTTACACATTTACAATAACCATTCAGCTATAATAATTATAAACAATTAAGTTATTTTCTAATATTCTTATTATACGCGAACGCGAATTCTCTTATATAGGTATGCTATATATTTACAGAACTGGCCACAGAATTTGTTTAAAAATTTACATATAGTTTAACAAAATCCGTAGAAATCGGTTTTAAACATTTACAATAACCAGTCAGCTATAATAATTATAAACAATTAAGTTATTTTCTAATATTCTTATTATACGCGAACGCGAATTCTCTTATATAGGTATGCTATATATTTACAGAACTGGCCACAGAATTTGTTTAAAAATTTGCATATAGTTTAACAAAATCCGTAGAAATCGGTTTTAAACATTTACAATAACCATTCAGCTATAATAACTATAAACAATTGAGTTATATTCTGACATTCATATTATACACGAACGCGAATTCTTTTTATATATGCTATATTTACAGAACTGACCACAGAATTTGTTAAAAAAATTACATATAGTTTAACAAATTCCGTAGATATCGGTATTAAACATTTACAATAACCAGCCAGCTATAATAATTATAAACAATTAAGTTATTTTTTAATATTCTTTTTATACGCGAACGCGAATTCTTTTATATATGCTATATATTTACAGAACTGGCCACAAAATTTGTTTAAAAATTTACATATAGTTTAACAAAATCCGTAGAAATCGGTTTTAAACATTTACAATAACCAGTCAGCTATAATAATTATAAACAATTAAGTTATTTTCTAATATTCTTATTATACGCGAACGCGAATTCTTTTATATATGCTATATATTTACAGAACTGGCCACAGAATTTGTTTAAAAATTTACATATAGTTTAACAAAATCCGTAGAAATCGGTTTTAAACATTTACAATAACCATTCAGCTATAATAATTATAAACAATTAAGTTATTTTCTAATATTCTTATTATACGCGAACGCGAATTCTTTTATATTGGTATGCTATATATTTACAGAACTGGCCACAGAATTTGTTTAAAAATTTACATATAGTTTAACAAAATCCGTAGAAATCGGTTTTAAACATTTACAATAACCAGTCAGCTATAATAATTATAAACAATTAAGTTATTTTCTAATATTCTTATTATACGCGAACGCGAATTCTTTTATATATGCTATATATTTACAGAACTGGCCACAGAATTTGTTTAAAAATTTACATATAATTTAACAAAATCCGTAGAAATCGGTTTTAAACATTAACCATAAACACCCAGCTATAATAACTATAAACAATTGAGTTATATTCTAACATTCATATTATACACGAACGCGAATTCTTTTTATATATGCTATATTTACAGAACTGGCCACAGAATTTGTTTAAAAATTTACATATAGTTTAACAAAATCCGTAGAAACCGGTTTTAAACATTTACAATAACCATTCAGCTATAATAATTATAAACAATTAAGTTATTTTCTAATATTCTTATTATATGCGAAAGCGAATTCTTTTATATATGCTATATATATACAGAACTGGCCACAGAATTTGTTTAAAAATTTACATATAGTTTAACAAAATTCGTAGAAATCGGTTTTAAACATTTACAATAACCATTCAGCTATAATAATTATAAACAATTAAGTTATTTTCTAATATTCTTATTATACGCGAACGCGAATTCTTTTATATAGGTATGCTATATATTTACAGAACTGGCCACAGAATTTGTTTAAAAATTTACATATAGTTTAACAAAATCCGTAGAAATCGGTTTTAAACACTTACAATAACCATTCAGCTATAATAATTATAAACAATTAAGTTATTTTCTAATATTCTTATTATACGCGAACGCGAATTCTTTTATATAGGTATGCTATATATTTACAGAACTGGCCACAGAATTTGTTTAAAAATTTACATATAGTTTAACAAAATCCGTAGAAATCGGTTTTAAACATTTACAATAACCATTCAGCTATAATAATTATAAACAATTAAGTTATTTTCTAATATTCTTATTATACGCGAACGCGAATTCTTTTATATAGGTATGCTATATATTTACTGAACTGGCCACAGAATTTGTTTAAAAATTTACATATAGTTTAACAAAATCCGTAGAAATCGGTTTTAAACATTTACAATAACCATTCAGCTATAATAATTATAAACAATTAAGTTATTTTCTAATATTCTTATTATACGCGAACGCGAATTCTTTTATATATGCTATATATTTACAGAACTGGCCACAGAATTTATTTAAAAATTTACATATAGTTTAACAAAATCCGTAGAAATCGGTTCTAAACATTTACAATAACCATTCAGCTATAATAATTATAAACAATTAAGTTATTTTCTAATATTCTTATTATACGCGAACGCGAATTCTTTTATATATGCTATATATTTACAGAACTGGCCACAGAATTTGTATAAAAATTTACATATAGTTTAACAAAATCCGTAGAAATCGGTTTTAAACATTTACAATAACCATTCAGCTATAATAATTATAAACAATTAAGTTATTTTCTAATATTCTTATTATACGCGAACGCGAATTCTTTTATATAGGTATGCTATATATTTACAGAACTGGCCACAGAATTTGTTTAAAAATTTACATATAGTTTAACAAAATCCGTAGAAATCGGTTTTAAACATTTACAATAACTATTCAGCTATAATAATTATAAACAATTAAGTTATTTTCTAATATTCTTATTATACGCGAACGCGAATTCTTTTATATACTCTATATATTTACAGAACTGGCCACAGGATTTTTTAAAAAATTTACATATAATTTAACAAAATCCGTAGAAATCGGTTTTAAACATTTACAATAACCATTCAGCTATAATAATTATAAACAATTAAGTTATTTTCTAATATTCTTATTATACGCGAACGCGAATTCTTTTATATATGCTATATATTTACAGAACTGGCCAAAGAATTTGTTTAAAAATTTACATATAGTTTAAGAAAATCCGTAGAAATCGGTTTTAAACATTTACAATAACCATTCAGCTATAATAATTATAAACAATTAAGTTATTTTCTAATATTCTTATTATACGCGAACACGAATTTTTTTTATATATGCTATATATTTACAGAACTGGCCACAGAATTTGTTTAAAAATTTACATATAATTTAACAAAATCCGTAGAAATCGGTTTTAAACATTTACAATAACCATTCAGCTATAATAATTATAAACAATTAAGTTATTTTCTAATATTCTTATTATACGCGAACGCGAATTCTTTTATATAGGTATGCTATATATTTACAGAACTGGCCACAGAATTTGTTTAAAAATTTACATATAGTTTAACAAAATCCGTAGAAATCGGTTTTAAACATTTACAATAACCATTCAGCTATAATAATTATAAACAATTAAGTTATTTTCTAATATTCTTATTATACGCGCACGCGAATTCTTTTATATAGGTATGCTATATATTTACAGAACTGGCCACAGAATTTGTTTAAAAATTTACATATAGTTTAACAAAATCCGTAGAAATCGGTTCTAAACATTAACAATAACCATTCAGCTATAATAATTATAAACAATTAAGTTATTTTCTAATATTCTTATTATACGCGAACGCGAATTCTTTTATATATGCTATATATTTACAGAACTGGCCACAGAATTTGTATAAAAATTTACATATAGTTTAACAAAATCCGTAGAAATCGGTTTTAAACATTTACAATAACCATTCAGCTATAATAATTATAAAAAATTAAGTTATTTTCTAATATTCTTATTATACGCGAACGCGAATTCTTTTATATAGGTATGCTATATATTAGCAGAACTGGCCACAGAATTTGTTTAAAAATTTACATATATTTTAACAAAATCCGTAGAAATCGGTTTTAAACATTTACAATAACCATTCAGCTATAATAATTATAAACAATTAAGTTATTTTCTAATATTCTTATTATACGCGAACGCGAATTCTTTTATATATGCTATATATTTACAGAACTGGCCACAGAATTTGTTTAAAAATTTACATATAGTTTAAGAAAATCCGTAGAAATCGGTTTTAAACATTTACAATAACCATTCAGCTATAATAATTATAAACTATTAAGTTATTTTCTAATATTCTTATTATACGCGAACGCGAATTCTTTTATATATGCTATATATTTACAGAACTGGCCACAGAATTTGTTTAAAAATTTACATATAGTTTAACAAAATCCGTAGAAATCGGTTTTAAACATTTACAATAACCATTCAGCTATAATAATTATAAACAATTAAGTTATTTTCTAATATTCTTATTATACGCGAACGCGAATTCTTTTATATATGCTATATATTTACAGAACTGGCCACAGAATTTGTTTAAAAATTTACATATAGTTTAACAAAATCCGTAGAAATCGGTTTTAAACATTTACAATAACCATTCAGCTATAATAATTATAAACAATTAAGTTATTTTCTAATATTCTTATTATACGCGAACGCGAATTCTTTTATATATGCTATATATTTACAGAACTGGCCACAGAATTTGTTTAAAAATTTACATATAGTTTAAGAAAATCCGTAGAAACCGATTTTAAACATTTACAATAACCATTCAGCTATAATAATTATAAACAATTAAGTTATTTTCTAATATTCTTATTATACGCGAACGCGAATTCTTTTATATAGGTATGCTATATATTTACAGAACTGGCCACAGAATTTGTTTAAAAATTTACATATAGTTTAACAAAATCCGTAGAAATCGGTTTTAAACATTTACAATAACCATTCAGCTATAATAATTATAAACAATTAAGTTATTTTCTAATATTTTTATTATACGCGAACGCGAATTCTTTTATATATGCTATATATTTACAGAACTGGCCACAGAATTTGTTTAAAAATTTACATATAGTTTAACAAAATCCGTAGAAATCGGTTCTAAACATTTACAATAACCATTCAGCTATAATAATTATAAACAATTAAGTTATTTTCTAATATTCTTATTATACGCGAACGCGAATTCTTTTATATATGCTATATATTTACAGAACTGGCCACAGAATTTGTATAAAAATTTACATATAGTTTAACAAAATCCGTAGAAATCGGTTTTAAACATTTACAATAACCATTCAGCTATAATAATTATAAACAATTAAGTTATTTTCTAATATTCTTATTATACGCGAACGCGAATTCTTTTATATAGGTATGCTATATATTTACAGAACTGGCCACAGAATTTGTTTAAAAATTTACATATAGTTTAACAAAATCCGTAGAAATCGGTTTTAAACATTTACAATAACCATTCAGCTATAATAATTATAAACAATTAAGTTATTTTCTAATATTCTTATTATACGCGAACGCGAATTCTTTTATATAGGTATGCTATATATTTACAGAACTGGCCACAGAATTTGTTTAAAAATTTACATATAGTTTAACAAAATCCGTAGAAATCGGTTCTAAACATTAACCATAAACACCCAGCTATAATAACTATAAACAATTGAGTTATATTCTAACATTGATATTATACACGAACGCGAATTCTTTTTATATATGCTATATTTACATAACTGGCCACAGAATTTGTTTAAAAATTTACATATAGTTTAACAAAATCCGTAGAAATCGGTTTTAAACATTTACAGTAACCATTCAGCTATAATAATTATAAACAATTAAATTATTTTCTAATATTCTTATTATACGCGAACGCGAATTCTTTTATTTATGCTATATATTTACAGAACTGGCCACAGAATTTGTATAAAAATTTACATATAGTTTAACAAAATCCGTAGAAATCGGTTTTAAACATTTACAATAACCATTCAGCTATAATAATTATAAACAATTATGTTAATTTCTAATATTCTTATTATACGCGAACGCGAATTCTTTTATATATGCTATATATTTACAGAGCTGGCCACAGAATTTGTTTAAAAATTTAAAGAGTTTAAGAAAATCCGTAGAAATCGGTTTTAAACATTTACAATAACCATTCAGCTATAATAATTATAAACAATTAAGATATTTTCTAATATTCTTATTATACGCGAACGCGAATTCTTTTATATATGCTATATATTTACAGAACTGGCCACAGAATTTGTTTAAAAATTTACATATAGTTTAACAAAATCCGTAGAAATCGGTTTTAAACATTTACAATAACCATTCAGCTATAATAATTATAAACAATTAAGTTATTTTCTAATATTCTTATTATACGCGAACGCGAATTCTTTTACTCTATATATTTACAGAACTGGCCACAGAATTTTTTAAAAAATTTACATATAATTTAACAAAATCCGTAGAAATCGGTTTTAAACATTTACAATAACCATTCAGCTATAATAATTATAAACAATTAAGTTATTTTCTAATATTCTTATTATACGCGAACGCGAATTCTTTTATATATGCTATATATTTACAGAACTGGCCACAGAATTTGTTTAAAAATTTACATATAGTTTAACAAAATCCGTAGAAATCGGTTTTAAACATTTACAATAACCATTCAGCTATAATAATTATAAACAATTAAGTTATTTTCTAATATTCTTATTATACGCGAACGCGAATTCTTTTATATATGCTATATATTTACAGAACTGGCCACAGAATTTGTTTAAAAATTTACATATAATTTAACAAAATCCGTAGAAATCGGTTTTAAACATTTACAATAACCATTCAGCTATAATAATTATAAACAATTAAGTTATTTTCTAATATTCTTATTATACGCGAACGCGAATTCTTTTATATATGCTATATATTTACAGAACTGGCTACAGAATTTGTTTAAAAATTTACATATAATTTAACAAAATCCGTAGAAATCGAATTTAAACATTAACCATAAACACCCAGCTATAATAACTATAAACAATTGAGTTATATTCTAACATTCATATTATACACGAATGCGAATTCTTTTTATATATGCTATATTTACAGAACTGGCCACAGAATTTGTTTAAAAATTTACATATAGTTTAACAAAATCCGTAGAAATCGGTTTTAAACATTTACAATAACCATTCAGCTATAATAATTATAAACAATTAAGTTATTTTCTAATATTCTTATTATACGCGAACGCGAATTCTTTTATGTAGGTATGCTATATATTTACAGAACTGGCCACAGAATTTGTTTAAAAATTTACATATAATTTAACAAAATCCGTAGAAATCGGTTTTAAACATTTACAATAACCATTCAGCTATAATAATTATAAACAATTAAGTTATTTTCTAATATTCTTATTATACGCGAACGCGAATTCTTTTATATATGCTATATATTTACAGAATTGGCCACAGAATTTGTTTAAAAATTTACATATATTTTAACAAAATCCGTAGAAATCGGTTTTAAACATTTACAATAACCATTCAGCTATAATAATTATAAACAATTATGTTATTTTCTAATATTCTTATTATACGCGAACGCGAATTCTTTTATATATGCTATATATTTACAGAACTGGCCACAGAATTTGTATAAAAATTTACATATAGTTTAACAAAATCCGTAGAAATCGGTTTTAAACATTTACAATAACCATTCAGCTATAATAATTATAAACAATTAAGTTATTTTCTAATATTCTTATTATAGGCGAACGCGAATTCTTTTATATATGCTATATTTACAGAACTGGCCACAGAATTTGTTTAAAAATTTACATATAGTTTAACAAAATCCGTAGAAACCGGTTTTAAACATTTACAATAACCATTCAGCTATAATAATTATAAACAATAAAGTTATTTTCTAATATTCTTATTATACGCGAACGCGAATTCTTTTATATAGGTATGCTATATATTTACAGAACTGGCCAAAGAATTTGTTTAAAAATTTACATATAGTTTAACAAAATCCGTAGAAATCGGTTTTAAACATTAACCATAAACACCCAGCTATAATAACTATAAACAATTGAGTTATTTTCTAATATTCTTATTATACGCGAACGCGAATTCTTTTATATAGGTATGCTATATATTTACAGAACTGGCCACAGAATTTGTTTAAAAATTTACATATAGTTTAACAAAATCCGTAGAAATCGGTTTTAAACATTTACAATAACCAGTCAGCTATAATAATTATAAACAATTAAGTTATTTTCTAATATTCTTATTATACGCGAACGCGAATTCTTTTATATATGCTATATATTTACAGAACTGGCCACAGAATTTGTTTAAAAATTTACATATAGTTTAACAAAATCCGTAGAAATCGGTTTTAAACATTTACAATAACCATTCAGCTATAATAATTATAAACAATTAAGTTATTTTCTAATATTCTTATTATACGCGAACGCGAATTCTTTTATATAGGTATGCTATATATTTACAGAACTGGCCACAGAATTTGTTTAAAAATTTACATATAGTTTAACAAAATCCGTAGAAATCGGTTTTAAACATTTACAATAACCATTCAGCTATAATAATTATAAACAATTAAGTTATTTTCTAATATTCTTATTATACGCGAACGCGAATTCTTTTATATATGCTATATATTTACAGAGCTGGCCACAGAATTTGTTTAAAAATTTACATATAGTTTAAGAAAATCCGTAGAAATCGGTTTTAAACATTTACAATAACCATTCAGCTATAATAATTATAAACAATTAAGTTATTTTCTAATATTCTTATTATACGCGAACGCGAATTCTTTTATATAGGTATGCTATATATTTACAGAACTGGCCACAGAATTTGTTTAAAAATTTACATATAGTTTAACAAAATCCGTAGAAATCGGTTTTAAACATTTACAATAACCATTCAGCTATAATAATTATAAACAATTAAGTTATTTTCTAATATTCTTATTATACGCGAACGCGAATTCTTTTATATACTCTATATATTTACAGAACTGGACACAGAATTTTTTTAAAAATTTACATATAATTTAACAAAATCCGTAGAAATCGGTTTTAAACATTTACAATAACCATTCAGCTATTATAATTATAAACAATTAAGTTATTTTCTAATATTCTTATTATACGCGAACGCGAATTCTTTTATATAGGTATGCTATATATTTACAGAACTGGCCACAGAATTTGTTTAAAAATTTACATATAGTTTAACAAAATCCGTAGAAATCGGTTTTAAACACTTACAATAACCATTCAGCTATAATAATTATAAACAATTAAGTTATTTTCTAATATTCTTATTATACGCGAACGCGAATTCTTTTATATATGCTATATATTTACAGAACTGGCCACAGAATTTGTTTAAAAATTTACATATAGTTTAAGAAAATCCGTAGAAATCGGTTTTAAACATTTACAATAACCATTCAGCTATAATAATTATAAACAATTAAATTATTTTCTAATATTCTTATTATACGCGAACGCGAATTCTTTTATATATGCTATATATTTACAGAACTGGCCACAGAATTTGTTTAAAAATTTACATATAGTTTAACAAACTCCGTAGAAATCGGATTTAAACATTTACAATAACCATTCAGCTATAATAATTATAAACAATTAAGTTATTTTCTAATATTCTTATTATACGCGAACGCGAATTCTTTTATATACTCTATATATTTACAGAACTGGCCACAGAATTTTTTTAAAAATTTACTTATAATTTAACAAAATCCGTAGAAATCGGTTTTAAACATTTACAATAACCATTCAGCTATAATAATTATAAACAATTAAGTTATTTTCTAATATTCTTATTATACGCGAACGCGAATTCTTTTATATATGCTATATATTTACAGAACTGGCCAAAGAATTTGTTTAAAAATTTACATATAGTTTAAGAAAATCCGTAGAAATCGGTTTTAAACATTTACAATAACCATTCAGCTATAATAATTATAAACAATTAAGTTATTTTCTAATATTCTTATTATACGCGAACACGAATTTTTTTTATATATGCTATATATTTACAGAACTGGCCACAGAATTTGTTTAAAAATTTACATATAATTTAACAAAATCCGTAGAAATCGGTTTTAAACATTTACAATAACCATTCAGCTATAATAATTATAAACAATTAAGTTATTTTCTAATATTCTTATTATACGCGAACGCGAATTCTTTTATATAGGTATGCTATATATTTACAGAACTGGCCACAGAATTTGTTTAAAAATTTACATATAGTTTAACAAAATCCGTAGAAATCGGTTTTAAACATTTACAATAACCATTCAGCTATAATAATTATAAACAATTAAGTTATTTTCTAATATTCTTATTATACGCGAACGCGAATTCTTTTATATAGGTATGCTATATATTTACAGAACTGGCCACAGAATTTGTTTAAAAATTTACATATAGTTTAACAAAATCCGTAGAAATCGGTTTTAAACATTTACAATAACCATTCAGCTATAATAATTATAAACAATTAAGTTATTTTCTAATATTTTTATTATACGCGAACGCGAATTCTTTTATATATGCTATATATTTACAGAACTGGCCACAGAATTTGTTTAAAAATTTACATATAGTTTAACAAAATCCGTAGAAATCGGTTCTAAACATTTACAATTACCATTCAGCTATAATAATTATAAACAATTAAGTTATTTTCTAATATTCTTATTATACGCGAACGCGAATTCTTTTATATATGCTATATATTTACAGAACTGGCCACAGAATTTGTATAAAAATTTACATATAGTTTAACAAAATCCGTAGAAATCGGTTTTAAACATTTACAATAACCATGCAGCTATAATAATTATAAACAATTAAGTTATTTTCTAATATTCTTATTATACGCGAACGCGAATTCTTTTATATAGGTATGCTATATATTAGCAGAACTGGCCACAGAATTTGTTTAAAAATTTACATATATTTTAACAAAATCCGTAGAAATCGGTTTTAAACATTTACAATAACCATTCAGCTATAATAATTATAAACAATTAAGTTATTTTCTAATATTCTTATTATACGCGAACGCGAATTCTTTTATATATGCTATATATTTACAGAACTGGCCACAGAATTTGTTTAACAATTTACATATAGTTTAAGAAAATCCGTAGAAATCGGTTTTAAACATTTACAATAACCATTCAGCTATAATAATTATAAACTATTAAGTTATTTTCTAATATTCTTATTATACGCGAACGCGAATTCTTTTATATATGCTATAAATTTACAGAACTGGCCACAGAATTTGTTTAAAAATTTACATATAGTTTAACAAAATCCGTAGAAATCGGTTTTAAACATTTACAATAACCATTCAGCTATAATAATTATAAACAATTAAGTTATTTTCTAATATTCTTATTATACGCGAACGCGAATTCTTTTATATATGCTATATATTTACAGAACTGGCCACAGAATTTGTTTAAAAATTTACATATAATTTAACAAAATCCGTAGAAATCGGTTTTAAACATTTACAATAACCATTCAGCTATAATAATTATAAACTATTAAGTTATTTTCTAATATTCTTATTATACGCGAACGCGAATTCTTTTATATATGCTATAAATTTACAGAACTGGCCACAGAATTTGTTTAAAAATTTACATATAGTTTAACAAAATCCGTAGAAATCGGTTTTAAACATTTACAATAACCATTCAGCTATAATAATTATAAACAATTAAGTTATTTTCTAATATTCTTATTATACGCGAACGCGAATTCTTTTATATATGCTATATATTTACAGAACTGGCCACAGAATTTGTTTAAAAATTTACATATAATTTAACAAAATCCGTAGAAATCGGTTTTAAACATTTACAATAACCATTCAGCTATAATAATTATAAACAATTAAGTTATTTTCTAATATTCTTATTATACGCGAACGCGAATTCTTTTATATAGGTATGCTATATATTTACAGAACTGGCCACAGAATTTGTTTAAAAATTTACATATAGTTTAACAAAATCCGTAGAAATCGGTTTTAAACATTTACAATAACCATTCAGCTATAATAATTATAAACAATTAAGTTATTTTCTAATATTCTTATTATACGCGAACGCGAATTCTTTTATGTAGGTATGCTATATATTTACAGAACTGGCCACAGAATTTGTTTAAAAATTTACATATAATTTAACAAAATCCGTAGATATCGGTTTTAAACATTTACAATAACCATTCAGCTATAATAATTATAAACAATTAAGTTATTTTCTAATATTCTTATTATACGCGAACGCGAATTCTTTTATATATGCTATATATTTACAGAATTGGCCACAGAATTTGTTTAAAAATTTACATATATTTTAACAAAATCCGTAGAAATCGGTTTTAAACATTTACAATAACCATTCAGCTATAATAATTATAAACAATTATGTTATTTTCTAATATTCTTATTATACGCGAACGCGAATTCTTTTATATATGCTATATATTTACAGAACTGGCCACAGAATTTGTATAAAAATTTACATATAATTTAACAAAATCCGTAGAAATCGGTTTTAAACATTTACAATAACCATTCAGCTATAATAATTATAAACAATTAAGTTATTTTCTAATATTCTTATTATAGGCGAACGCGAATTCTTTTATATATGCTATATTTACAGAACTGGCCACAGAATTTGTTTAAAAATTTACATATAGTTTAACAAAATCCGTAGAAACCGGCTTTAAACATTTACAATAACCATTCAGCTATAATAATTATAAACAATTAAGTTATTTTCTAATATTCTTATTATACGCGAACGCGAATTCTTTTATATAGGTATGCTATATATTTACAGAACTGGTCACAGAATTTGTTTAAAAATTTACATATAATTTAACAAAATCCGTAGAAATTGGTTTTAAACATTAACCATAAACAGCCAGCTATAATAACTATAAACAATTGAGTTATATTCTAACATTCATATGATACACGAATGCGAATTCTTTTTATATATGCTATATTTACAGAACTGGCCACAGAATTTGTTTAAAAATTTACATATAGTTTAACAAAATCCGTAGAAATCGGTTTTAAATATTTACAATAACCATTCAGCTAAAATAATTATAAACAATTAAGTTATTTTCTAATATTCTTATTATACGCGAACGCGAATTCTTTTATATATGTATGCTATATATTTACAGAACTGGCCACAGAATTTGTTTAAAAATTTACATATAGTTTAAAGAAATCCGTAGAAATCGGTTTTAAACATTTACAATAACCATTCAGCTATAATAATTATAAACAATTAAGTTATTTTCTAATATTCTTATTATACGCGAACGCGAATTCTTTTATATATGCTATATATTTACAGAACTGGTCACAGAATTTGTTTAAAAATTTACATATAGTTTAACAAAATCCGTAGAAATCGGTTTTAAACATTTACAATAACCATTCAGCTATAATAATTATAAACAATTAAGTTATTTTCTAATATTCTTATTATACGCGAACGCGAATTCTTTTATATATGCTATATATTTACAGAACTGGCCACAGAATTTGTTTAAAAATTTACATATAGTTTAACAAAATCTGTAGAAATCGGTTTTAAACATTTACAATAACCATTCAGCTATAATAATTATAAACAATTAAGTTATTTTCTAATATTCTTATTATACGCGAACGCGAATTCTTTTATATATGATATATATTTACAGAACTGACCACAGAATTTGTTTAAAAATTTACATATAGTTTAAGAAAATCCGTAGAAATCGGTATTAAACATTTACAATAACCATTCAGCTATAATAATTATAAACAATTAAGTTATTTTCTAATATTCTTATTATACGCGAACGCGAATTCTTTTATATAGGTATGCTATATATTTACAGAACAGGCCACAGAATGTTTAAAAATTTATATATAGTTTAACAAAATCCGTAGAAATCGGTTTTAAACATTAACCATAAACACCCAGCTATAATAACTATAAACAATTGAGTTATATTCTAACATTCATATTATACACGAATGCGAATTCTTTTCATATATGCTATATTTACAGAACTGGCCACAGAATTTGTTTAAAAATTTACATATAGTTTAACAAAATCCGTAGAAATCGGTTTTAAACATTTACAATAACAATTCAGCTATAATAATTATAAACAATTAAGTTATTTTCTAATATTCTTATTATACGCGAACGCGAATTCTTTTATATATGCTATATATTTACAGAACTGGTCACAGAATTTGTTTAAAAATTTACATATAATTTAACAAAATCCGTAGAAATCGGTTTTAAACATTAACCATAAACACCCAGCTATAATAACTATAAACAATTGAGTTATATTCTAACATTCATATGATACACGAATGCGAATTCTTTTTATATATGCTATATTTACAGAACTGGCCACAGAATTTGTTTAAAAATTTACATATAGTTTAACAAAATCCGTAGAAATCGGTTTTAAATATTTACAATAACCATTCAGCTAAAATAATTATAAACAATTAAGTTATTTCTATTCTATTTCTAATATTCTTATTATACGCGAACGCGAATTCTTTTATATACGCTATATATTTACAGAACTGGCTACAGAATTTGTTTAAAAATTTACATATAGTTTAAGAAAATCCGTAGAAATCGGTTTTAAACATTTACAATAACCATTCAGCTATAATAATTATAAACAATTAAGTTATTTTCTAATATTCTTATTATACGCGAACGCGAATTCTTTTATATATGCTATATATTTACAGAACTGGCCACAGAATTTGTTTAAAAATTTACATATAGTTTAGCAAAATCCGTAGAAATCGGTTTTAAACATTTACAATAACCATTCAGGTATAATAACTATAAACAATTGAGTTATATTCTAACATTCATATTATACACGAACGCGAATTCTTATTATATGTATATGCTATATTTACAGAATTGGCCACAGAATTTGTTTAAAAATTTACATATAGTTTAACAAAATCCGTAGAAATCGGTTTTAAACATTTACAATAACCATTCAGCTATAATAATTATAAACAATTAAGTTATTTTCTAATATTCTTATTATACGCGAACGCGAATTCTTTTATATATGCTATATATTTACAGAACTGGCCACAGAATTTGTTTAAAAATTTACATATAGTTTAAGAAAATCCGTAGAAATCGGTTTTAAACATTAACCATAAACACCCAGCTATAATAACTATAAACAATTGAGTTATATTCTAACATTCATATTATACACGAACGCGAATTCTTTTTATATATGCTATATTTACAGAACTGGCCACAGAATTTGTTAAAAAATTTACATATAGTTTAACAAAATCCGTAGAAATCGGTTTTAAACATTTACAATAACCAGTCAGCTATAATAATTATAAACAATTAAGTTATTTTCTAATATTCTTATTATACGCGAACGCGAATTCTTTTATATAGCTATGCTATATATTTACAGAACTGGCCACAAAATTTGTTTAAAAATTTACATATAGTTTAACAAAATCCGTAGAAATCGGTTTTAAACATTTACAATAACCATTCAGCTATAATAATTATAAACAATTAAGTTATTTTCTAATATTCTTATTATACGCGAACGCGAATTCTTTTATATATGCTATATATTTACAGAACTGGCCACAGAATTTGTTTAAAAATTTACATATAGTTTAACAAAATCCGTAGAAATCGGTTTTAAACATTTACAATAACCATTCAGCTATAGTAATTATAAACAATTAAGTTATTTTCTAATATTCTTATTATACGCGAACGCGAATTCTTTTATATATGCTATATATTTACAGAACTGGCCACAGAATTTGTTTAAAAATTTACATATAGTTTAACAAAATCCATAGAAATCGGTTTTAAACATTTACAATAACCATTCAGCTATAATAATTATAAACAATTAAGTTATTTTCTAATATTCTTATTGTACGCGAACGCGAATTCTTTTATATATGCTATATATTTCAGAACTGGCCACAGAATTTGTTTAAAAATTTACATATAGTTAACAAAATCCATAGAAATCGGTTTTAAACATTTACAATAACCATTCAGCTATAATAATTATAAACAATTAAGTTATTTTCTAATATTCTTATTATACGCGAACGCGAATTCTTTTATATAGGTATGCTATATATTTACAGAACTGGCCACAGAATTTGTTTAAAAATTTACATATAGTTTAACAAAATCCGTAGAAATCGGTTTTAAACATTTACAATAACCATTCAGCTATAATAATTATAAACAATTAAGTTATTTTCTAATATTCTTATTATACGCGAACGCGAATTCTTTTATATAGGTATGCTATATATTTACAGAACTGGCCACAGAATTTGTTTAAAAATTTACATATAGTTTAACAAAATCCGTAGAAATCGGTTTTAAATATTTACAATAACCATTCAGCTATAATAATTATAAACAATTAAGTTATTTTCTAATATTCTTATTATACGCGAACGCGAATTCTTTTATATATGCTATATATTTACAGAACTGGCCACAGAATTTGTTTAAAAATTTACATATAATTTAACAAAATCCGTAGAAATCGGTTTTAAACATTAACCATAAACACCCAGCTATAATAACTATAAACAATTGAGTTATATTCTAACATTCATATTATACACGAATGCGAATTCTTTTTATATATGCTATATTTACAGAACTGGCCACAGAATTTGTTTAAAAATTTAAATATAGTTTAACAAAATCCGTAGAAATCGGTTTTAAACATTTACAATAACCATTCAGCTATAATAATTATAAACAATTAAGTTATTTTCTAATATTCTTATTATACGCGAACGCGAATTCTTTTATATATGCTATATATTTACAGAACTGGCCACAGAATTTGTTTAGAAATTTACATATAGTTTAACAAAATCCGTAGAAATCGGTTTTAAACATTTACAATAACCATTCAGCTATAATAATTATAAACAATTAAGTTATTTTCTAATATTCTTATTATACGCGAACGCGAATTCTTTTATATATGCTATATATTTATAGAACTGGCCACAGAATTTGTTTAAAAATTTACATATAGTTTAACAAAATCCGTAGAAATCGGTTTTAAACATTTACAATAACCATTCAGCTATAATAATTATAAACAATTAAGTTATTTTCTAATATTCTTATTATACGCGAACGCGAATTCTTTTATATAGGTATGCTATATATTTTCAGAACTGGCCACAGAATTTGTTTAAAAATTTACATATAGTTTAACGAAATCCGTAGAAATCGGTTTTAAACATTTACAATAACCATTCAGCTATAATAATTATAAACAATTAAGTTATTTTCTAATATTCTTATTATACGCGAACGCGAATTCTATTATATATGCTATATATTTACAGAACTGGCCACAGAATTTGTTTAAAAATTTACATATAGTTTAAGAAAATCCGTAGAAATCGGTATTAAACATTTACAATAACCATTCAGCTATAATAATTATAAACAATTAAGTTATTTTCTAATATTCTTATTATACGCGAACGCGAATTCTTTTATATATGCTATATATTTACAGAACTGGCCACAGAATTTGTTTAAAAATTTACATATAATTTAACAAAATCCGTAGAAATCGGTTTTAAACATTAACCATAAACACCCAGCTATAATAACTATAAACAATTGAGTTATATTCTAACATTCATATTATACACGAATGCGAATTCTTTTTATATATGCTATATTTACAGAACTGGCCACAGAATTTGTTTAAAAATTTACATATAGTTTAACAAAATCCGTAGAAATCGGTTTTAAACATTTACAATAACAATTCAGCTATAATAATTATAAACAATTAAGTTATTTTCTAATATTCTTATTATACGCGAACGCGAATTCCTTTATATATGCTATATATTTACAGAACTGGTCACAGAATTTGTTTAAAAATTTACATATAATTTAACAAAAACCGTAGAAATTGGTTTTAAACATTAACCATAAACACCCAGCTATAATAACTATAAACAATTGAGTTATATTCTAACATTCATATGATACACGAATGCGAATTCTTTTTATATATGCTATATTTACAGAACTGGCCACAGAATTTGTTTAAAAATTTACATATAGTTTAACAAAATCCGTAGAAATCGGTTTTAAATATTTACAATAACCATTCAGCTAAAATAATTATAAACAATTAAGTTATTTTCTAATATTCTTATTATACGCGAACGCGAATTCTTTTATATAGGTATGCTATATATTTACAGAACTGGCCACAGAATTTGTTTAAAAATTTACATATAGTTTAAAGAAATCCGTAGAAATCGGTTTTAAACATTTACAATAACCATTCAGCTATAATAATTATAAACAATTAAGTTATTTTGTAATATTCTTATTATACGCGAACGCGAATTCTTTTATATATGCTATATATTTACAGAACTGGCCACAGAATTTGTTTAAAAATTTACATATAGTTTAACAAAATCCGTAGAAATCGGTTTTAAACATTTACAATAACCATTCAGCTATAATAATTATAAACAATTAAGTTATTTTCTAATATTCTTATTATACGCGAACGCGAATTCTTTTATATATGCTATATATTTACAGAACTGGCCACAGAATTTGTTTAAAAATTTACATATAGTTTAACAAAATCTGTAGAAATCGGTTTTAAACATTTACAATAACCATTCAGCTATAATAATTATAAACAATTAAGTTATTTTCTAATATTCTTATTATACGCGAACGCGAATTCTTTTATATATGATATATATTTACAGAACTGGCCACAGAATTTGTTTAAAAATTTACATATAGTTTAAGAAAATCCGTAGAAATCGGTATTAAACATTTACAATAACCATTCAGCTATAATAATTATAAACAATTAAGTTATTTTCTAATATTCTTATTATACGCGAACGCGAATTCTTTTATATAGGTATGCTATATATTTACAGAACAGGCCACAGAATGTTTAAAAATTTATATATAGTTTAACAAAATCCGTAGAAATCGGTTTTAAACATTAACCATAAACACCCAGCTATAATAACTATAAACAATTGAGTTATATTCTAACATTCATATTATACACGAATGCGAATTCTTTTTATATATGCTATATTTACAGAACTGGCCACAGAATTTGTTTAAAAATTTACATATAGTTTAACAAAATCCGTAGAAATCGGTTTTAAACATTTACAATAACAATTCAGCTATAATAATTATAAACAATTAAGTTATTTTCTAATATTCTTATTATACGCGAACGCGAATTCTTTTATATATGCTATATATTTACAGAACTGGTCACAGAATTTGTTTAAAAATTTACATATAATTTAACAACATCCGTAGAAATCGGTTTTAAACATTTACAATAACCATTCAGCTATAATAATTATAAACAATTAAGTTATTTTCTAATATTCTTATTATACGCGAACGCGAATTCTTTTATATATGCTATATATTTACAGAACTGGCCACAGAATTTGTTTAAAAATTTACATATAGTTTAAGAAAATCCGTAGAAATCGGTTTTAAACATTAACCATAAACACCCAGCTATAATAACTATAAACAATTGAGTTATATTCTAACATTCATATTATACACGAACACGAATTCTTTTTATATATGCTATATTTACAGAACTGGCCACAGAATTTGTTTAAAATTTTACATATAGTTTAACAAAATCCGTAGATATCGGTTTTAAACATTTACAATAACCATTCAGCTATAATAATTATAAACAATTAAGTTATTTTCTAATATTCTTATTATACGCGAACGCGAATTCTTTTATATATGCTATATATTTACAGAACTGGCCACAGAATTTGTTTAAAAATTAACATATAGTTTAACAAAATCCGTAGAAATCGGTTTTAAACATTTACAATAACCATTCAGCTATAATAATTATAAACAATTAAGTTATTTTCTAATATTCTTATTATACGCGAACGCGAATTCTTTTATATATGCTATATATTTACAGAACTGGCCACAGAATTTGTTTAAAAATTTACATATAGTTAACAAAATCCATAGAAATCGGTTTTAAACATTTACAATAACCATTCAGCTATAATAATTATAAACAATTAAGTTATTTTCTAATATTCTTATTATACGCGAACGCGAATTCTTTTATATAGGTATGCTATATATTTACAGAACTGGCCACAGAATTTGTTTAAAAATTTACATATAGTTTAACAAAATCCGTAGAAATCGGTTTTAAACATTTACAATAACCATGCAGCTATAATAATTATAAACAATTAAGTTATTTTCTAATATTCTTATTATACGCGAACGCGAATTCTTTTATATAGGTATGCTATATATTTACAGAACTGGCCACAGAATTTGTTTAAAAATTTACATATAGTTTAACAAAATCCGTAGAAATCGGTTTTAAACATTTACAATAACCATTCAGCTATAATAATTATAAACAATTAAGTTATTTTCTAATATTCTTATTATACGCGAACGCGAATTCTTTTATATAGGTATGCTATATATTTACAGAACTGGCCACAGAATTTGTTTAAAAATTTACATATATTTTAACAAATTCCGTAGAAATCGGTTTTAAACATTTACAATAACCATTCAGGTATAATAATTATAAACAATTAAGTTATTTTCTAATATTCTTATTATACGCGAACGCGAATTCTTTTATATAGGTATGCTATATATTTACAGAACTGGCCACAGAATTTGATTAAAAATTTACATATAGTTTAACAAAATCCGTAGAAATCGGTTTTAAACATTTACAATAACCATTCAGCTATAATAATTATAAACAATTAAGTTATTTTCTAATATTCTTATTATACGCGAACGCGAATTCTTTTATATATGCTATACTGCCGTCCTAAGCAAGAAGGGCGTATCTGAATTTTTGTAGTTTTGAGATATTTACATTTTTCTAAAACGATGCGTGCCATTTGCTTACATTTGATTATAGTTTCATAACTAACTTACTTTTTCCTTAGAACGTAACGAAGATAATAATTTTTAAATAATTTTAGTTAATTATGATTAAAAGTAGATACGACTTATGAGACTAGAAATAACTACATTGGTACTAAACAATAAAGACGTAAGTGCAATTTTTTTTTTATTTCCATTTTTCTTAAATATTATATAACTATAATTTGTTGATGCCAATATCCTTTCGAATTATATCATATTATTACACTATTTTCAACTATTTCGGCTGCAATAATTATAAAGTAGCCTCACATTTTTGACATTAGCCATAAGCCGTATATGATGAGTATATGATTAATTTATATCAAATATCCTAAGATAAAAAAGTCGTATCCGCAAATAAATTTAATATACGACTTTTTTACTTAGTAATTGTCACATACGTCTTTATTGCTTAGTATTATGGATTATCTGTGTACATGCGCCTATTTTCATAGCAGGTTTATTCATGTTAGGAGTGTACTTACGCCCTGAATCCGTGGCCAAAAGATGGAGAGTTACGACATTTAAATATTCATATAGTAAACCCATTTGGACAAATTTTGTAGATACGCCCTTCTTGCTTAGGACGGCAGTATATATTTACAGAACTGGCCACAGAATTTGTTTAGAAATTTACATATAGTTTAACAAAATCCGTAGAAATCGGTTTTAAACATTTACAATAACCATTCAGCTATAATAATTATAAACAATTAAGTTATTTTCTAATATTCTTATTATACGCGAACGCGAATTCTTTTATATATGCTATATATTTACAGAACTGGCCACAGAATTTGTTTAAAAATTTACATATAGTTTAACAAAATCCGTAGAAATCGGTTTTAAACATTTACAATAACCATTCAGCTATAATAATTATAAACAATTAAGTTATTTTCTAATATTCTTATTATACGCGAACGCGAATTCTTTTATATATGCTATACTGCCGTCCTAAGCAAGAAGGGCGTATCTGAATTTTTGTAGTTTTGAGATATTTACATTTTTCTAAAACGATGCGTGCCATTTGCTTACATTTGATTATAGTTTCATAACTAACTTACTTTTTCCTTAGAACGTAACGAAGATAATAATTTTTAAATAATTTTAGTTAATTATGATTAAAAGTAGATACGACTTATGAGACTAGAAATAACTACATTGGTACTAAACAATAAAGACGTAAGTGCAATTTTTTTTTTATTTCCATTTTTCTTAAATATTATATAACTATAATTTGTTGATGCCAATATCCTTTCGAATTATATCATATTATTACACTATTTTCAACTATTTCGGCTGCAATAATTATAAAGTAGCCTCACATTTTTGACATTAGCCATAAGCCGTATATGATGAGTATATGATTAATTTATATCAAATATCCTAAGATAAAAAAGTCGTATCCGCAAATAAATTTAATATACGACTTTTTTACTTAGTAATTGTCACATACGTCTTTATTGCTTAGTATTATGGATTATCTGTGTACATGCGCCTATTTTCATAGCAGGTTTATTCATGTTAGGAGTGTACTTACGCCCTGAATCCGTGGCCAAAAGATGGAGAGTTACGACATTTAAATATTCATATAGTAAACCCATTTGGACAAATTTTGTAGATACGCCCTTCTTGCTTAGGACGGCAGTATATATTTACAGAACTGGCCACAGAATTTGTTTAGAAATTTACATATAGTTTAACAAAATCCGTAGAAATCGGTTTTAAACATTTACAATAACCATTCAGCTATAATAATTATAAACAATTAAGTTATTTTCTAATATTCTTATTATACGCGAACGCGAATTCTTTTATATATGCTATATATTTACAGAACTGGCCACAGAATTTGTTTAAAAATTTACATATAGTTTAACAAAATCCGTAGAAATCGGTTTTAAACATTTACAATAACCATTCAGCTATAATAATTATAAACAATTAAGTTATTTTCTAATATTCTTATTATACGCGAACGCGAATTCTTCTATATATGCTATATATTTACAGAACTGGCCACAGAATTTGTTTAAAAATTTACATATAGTTTAACAAAATCCATAGAAATCGGTTTTAAACATTTACAATAACCATTCAGCTATAATAATTATAAACAATTAAGTTATTTTCTAATATTCTTATTATACGCGAACGCGAATTCTTTTATATAGGTATGCTATATATTTACAGAACTGGCCACAGAATTTGTTTAAAAATTTACATATAGTTTAAGAAAATCCTTAGAAATCGGTTTTAAACATTAACCATAAACACCCAGCTATAATAACTATAAACAATTGAGTTATATTCTAACATTCATATTATACACGAACGCGAAATCTTTTTATATATGCTATATTTACAGAACTGGCCACAGAATTTGTTTAAAAATTTACATATAGTTAAAGAAAATCCATAGAAATCGGTTTTAAACATTTACAATAACCATTCAGCTATAATAATTATAAAGAATTAAGTTATTTTCTAATATTCTTATTATACGCGAACGCGAATTCTTTTATATATGCTATATATTTACAGAACTGGCCACAGAATTTGTTTAAAAATTTACATATAGTTTAACAAAATCCATAGAAATCGGTTTTAAACATTTACAATAACCATTCAGCTATAATAATTATAAACAATTAAGTTATTTTCTAATATTCTTATTATACGCGAACGCGAATTCTTTTATATAGTTATGCTATATATTTACAGAAATAGCCACAGAATTTGTTTAAAACTTTTTAATAGTTTAACAAAATCCGTAGAAATCGGTTTTAAACATTTGCAATAACCATTCAGCTATAATAATTATAAACAATTAAGTTATTTTCTAATATTCTTATTATGCGCGAAGGCGAATTCTTTTATATAGGTATGCTATATATTTACAGAACTGGCCACAGATTTTGTTTAAAAATTTACATATAGTTTAACAAAATCCGTAGCAATCGGTTTTAAACATTTACAATAACCATTCAGCTATAATAATTATAAACAATTAAGTTATTTTCTAATATTCTTATTATACGCGAACGCGAATTCTTTTATATATGCTATATATTTATAGAACTGGCCACAGAATTTGTTTAAAAATTTACATATAGTTTAACAAAATCCGTAGAAATCGGTTTTAAACATTTACAATAACCATTCAGCTATAATAATTATAAACAATTAAGTTATTTTCTAATATTCTTATTATACGCGAACGCGAATTCTTTTATATAGGTATGCTATATATTTACAGAACTGGCCACAGAATTTGTTTAAAAATTTACATATAGTTTAACGAAATCCGTAGAAATCGGTTTTAAACATTTACAATAACCATTCAGCTATAATAATTATAAACAATTAAGTTATTTTCTAATATTCTTATTATACGCGAACGCGAATTCTTTTATATATGCTATATATTTACAGAACTGGCCACAGAATTTGTTTAAAAATTTACATATAGTTTAACAAAATCCGTAGAAATCGGTTTTAAACATTTACAATAACCATTCAGCTATAATAATTATAAACAATTAAGTTATTTTCTAATATTCTTATTATACGCGAACGCGAATTCTTTTATATATGCTATATATTTACAGAACTGGCTACAGAATTTGTTTAAAAATTTACATATAATTTAACAAAATCCGTAGAAATCGGATTTAAACATTAACCATAAACACCCAGCTATAATAACTATAAACAATTGAGTTATATTCTAACATTCATATTATACACGAATGCGAATTCTTTTTATATATGCTATATTTACAGAACTGGCCACAGAATTTGTTTAAAAATTTACATATAGTTTAACAAAATCCGTAGAAATCGGTTTTAAACATTTACAATAACAATTCAGCTATAATAATTATAAACAATTAAGTTATTTTCTAATATTCTTATTATACGCGAACGCGAATTCTTTTATATATGCTATATATTTACAGAACTGGCCACAGAATTTGTTTAAAAATTTACATATAATTTAACAAAATCCGTAGAAATCGGTTTTAAACATTAACCATAAACACCCAGCTATAATAACTATAAACAATTGAGTTATATTCTAACATTCATATGATACACGAATGCGAATTCTTTTTATATATGCTATATTTACAGAACTGGCCACAGAATTTGTTTAAAAATTTACATATAGTTTAACAAAATCCGTAGAAATCGGTTTTAAATATTTACAATAACCATTCAGCTAAAATAATTATAAACAATTAAGTTATTTTCTAATATTCTTATTATACGCGAACGCGAATTCTTTTATATATGCTTTATATTTACAGAACTGGCCACAGAATTTGTTTAAAAATTTACATATAGTTTAAAAAAATCCGTAGAAATCGGTTTTAAACATTTACAATAACCATTCAGCTATAATAATTATAAACAATTAAGTTATTTTCTAATATTCTTATTATACGCGAACGCTAATTCTTTTATATATGCTATATATTTACAGAACTGGCCACAGAATTTGTTTAAAAATTTACATATAGTTTAAGAAAATCCGTAGAAATCGGTTTTAAACATTTACAATAACCATTCAGGTATAATAACTATAAACAATTGAGTTATATTCTAACATTCATATTATACACGAACGCGAATTCTTATTATATATGCTATATTTACAGAACTGGCCACAGAATTTGTTTAAAAATTTACATGTAGTTTAACAAAATCCGTAGAAATCGGTTTTAAACATTTACAATAACCATTCAGCTATAATAATTATAAACAATTAAGTTATTTTCTAATATTCTTATTATACGCGAACGCGAATTCTTTTATATATGCTATATATTTACAGAACTGGCCACAGAATTTGTTTAAAAATTTACATATAGTTTAAGAAAATCCGTAGAAATCGGTTTTAAACATTAACCATAAACACCCAGCTATAATAACTATAAACAATTGAGTTATATTCTAACATTCATATTATACACGAACACGAATTCTTTTTATATATGCTATATTTACAGAACTGGCCACAGAATTTGTTTAAAATTTTACATATAGTTTAACAAAATCCGTAGATATCGGTTTTAAACATTTACAATAACCATTCAGCTATAATAATTATAAACAATTAAGTTATTTTCTAATATTCTTATTATACGCGAACGCGAATTCTTTTATATATGCTATATATTTACAGAACTGGCCACAGAATTTGTTTAAAAATTTACATATAGTTTAACAAAATCCGTAGAAATCGGTTTTAAATATTAAAAATAACCACTCAGCTATAATAATTTAAAATAATTGAGTTATATTCGAATATTCTTAGTATACGCGATCGCGAATTCTTTTTATGTATGCTATGTTAATGAAACTGGCTATAGAATTTGTTTAAACATTTATAATAACTATAAACAATTGAGTTATATTCTAACATTCTTATTATACGCGAACGCGAATTCTTTTTAGATATGCTATAATTACAGAACTGACCACAGAATTTGTTTAAATATTTACATATAGTTTAACAAAATCCGTCGAAGTCGGTTTTAAACATTAACAATAACCATCCAGCTATAGTCAAAATATCTGCCGAAGATGAAATTTTCATATACCGGGAGTTAATGCATCGGTTGCCGGCAGCAGATTCATATGCGCGTGTCATCGTCTTATACGCCAATTCTTTTTATATATGCTACATTTTTTATAGAACTGGCAACAGAATTTTTTAAAAAAATTATATATAGTTTAAAAAAATACATAGAAATGAAGTATTTGTAGATTAAAGACAAAAATCATCATATTAAAATTCCTTAATATTATTCAGAACTCGTGAATCACATTTTAAGTCAGGTCATATAATAAATAATATAATATAATTCAATTAAAAGGTATATTTTAGAATCGCTATGATTTTTCTACATGAAAGAAATTACACAGAGATCGAAACGTCAATATTTAAAAAAATAATAATAATATCGTACTATGGGAATGTAATTGAACTATAAAGATTTAAAATTAATTATACATTGTCCTTTATATAAAAATCAATCAAATATACTGAAAGTAATTTTATTTGAGAAATATTGTGTATCATTTCATATATAAACTACACAAACTCAAGCTATAGTAAATATGGCGGCATTTTTAGGTATTTGGCCATTTTCACGAAAACAATTGCCTGTATTAAAATTTTACAAGAATATAAAATTAAAGCTCAGCATTATCCTTAGATAATTGAGTTTTACTCATCAAATCCAATGTCACATACTACGCAGTGTTGAATCATTTTCACTATTTTAAGGAAGCTGTGTATTTAATTCACTTAGAATCTATATCAATTGATCCTTAAAAGATGTCCAAAACTGGAATAATGTTTATAAATAAACCTAGAGTTACCATATCCTTAAATAATTGAGTTTTATTTTAAAATCCGATGTCACGTACTACGCAATGTTGAATGATTCTCACTATTTTAAGAAAGCTGTGTATTTAATTCACTTAAAACGTATAACATTTGGTTCCTAAAAGATGTACAAAACTGGAATAATGTTTATAAATATGCTTAGAGTGACCGTACCCTTAAATAACTTGAGTTTTATTTCAAAATTCGATGTCGCGACACAACGTTGCATAATTTTCACTATTTTTTCACTGTCATAATCGAGCTCTGCACACTGGTTTTGGCTTCACTATCTTATGAAAACTAATCGATCAATTTGTTTAAAAATTTCTCTTTACTGTAAAGGAATTCAAGGTCCCAACCGGGACCTTAGAATTTTCATGTGTCGGACAGCGACGGCTCATTTGCCGGTTAAGGACTTGTCCCCGGTGTATTACCTAAATAAAAAAATTACTATTATATAACTTTTGAATATTTTCACATGTTTGTGGAAACTAAATAGTTTAAACAATGGCAATATACATATATTCTTTTTAAGAATACTAATGAAAACATTTGCTTTTTTGACATACACATACATTTTTTGCCAGCTAAATACGAACTCATTTTAAACTCTAATGTTGTTTATCTGTAATTTCCGATATCCGTAAATAATTTAATGTTTTTATTGAAATTACATTTTTGTCGAGGAACGCGCGCCTATATAAACTTATATAAAATATATGGTCCTTATAATGTAAGCTAGACTTTATTTTGAAAATTAGCCATTGAAAATGTTTTAATTTCACTGGTGTTTTAATCAATAGATGGTATGGACATAAAAAAATATATTAAGTCTGAAATCAATATATGATAGTCAAAAACATGCAAGAGCCTGGAAACTTTAAAACACACGATTTTATAGTTTTAACGTGTATCTCGAGATTAATATATGAAGATTTTCTATATTAAGAAAAGTGTAGCTTTTTGGGATTTAATATTCGGCTATAATATTATTTATATCTAAAGATATGTGGATTGATATTTATGATTTAGAACATTTTAATTATTCATAGATCCCATAGATCTATGCATTTTACATTTACCGATTGACATATGTCAAATTTTGAAATATACATTTCCGTATATAAATCATTTACATTGACGGTCTCTATAGTTACTTCCAATTTCAATGCTATCAAAATTATACTCCAAACGCAGGCATAAAGTAGTGCCAAGGAAGAATTCATTTCAAGGTCGCATGCGCCCCGGATAAATAAGGGGGGCTATAAATGCGACGTTACCAAATTGTGGTGCTGTACTACTCAATCTGTACACTATTTTATTATTTTTTGCCTTTTATTTAATAATTAAAAATTATGCTCGCTCATATAATTTAATACTAAATTAAAAAATTTCTTTTACAGCCATTTATTACAATCATTACGAGGGCTTTTTACACTTATTTCGACTACTCTCAATTGACTAGGGACATGAGTCCGATCTTTAATAGTTTCCGAGAATAGGCAGTGAAAAATGAGTTTTTACGGAGTTTACCTGTGCTATCTCGAAAACTATAAGATTAAGACTTTTTGTTTACATTTCAAAGGAGACCTAGACGTGTTTTTTTTTTTAAAAAAGTTAAATGTGGCAACCTTGACCAATATTTTATTTACAAATAACTTCGTTACTATTAGAAATTAACAAAAATATTTCATATAAAATTTTATTGTTTTTTTATAGTCTATTTACTGACAGGCAAAATTTTGTTCAATCACTTTCTTTGTCAATTTTCTTCGATTCCAATAGTAAATGGCCTCTTTCTCGAAAACAGTTGAAGATCGGACCCATGTTGATTAAGCCTTTTTGACTAATTTTGGTCAGCACTATACAGTGGCGTCGATAGACCATTTCTGAGGGGGCTTGCGCCCTCCCTGTTTAATTTTGCGCCCCCTTTCCGTGTTTTTATTTAAATAAATTATTAAAAATCAATCTGATTTTTTTACTATTTTATTATGCACTTATTTATCTGCAATAAGCAGCGAGACGATTATGTACCTACGACTTTAGCCGAAGACGAAAGGTTGCCGCTGCTCTAAAATATGAAGCGAAAATTCAAATAAATTATTCCTGTATTAGAACTATTAACGCATTAAAAAATTCAACACACGACAAGCATCCTTCCGATACTAACCTGCATTTTAAAATAAAAATTATTGAAATCTATTAATACTGGACTTTTCTCGTTTTGCTATTAAAATCAAAGTCAAATACTAATAGATTTCAATATTTTTTTTAAATTCAGGTTAATATCGGAAGTATGCGTGTCGTGTGTTGAGTTTTTTAAAATGTTAATAGTTCGAAACAATCAATTGAATTTTCGCTTCATATTTTAGTACAGGGGTAACTTTTCCTCTTAAGAAAGGTACTATAAGAAATCAAAATGATGCACCATTCAGGCTATAAAAGAGACGAAATTATTTAAGGATATCCCATTGCAAGGCCATAATGAAACAAAAAATTCAACAAATAAGGCCAATTTTATAGACTCTAATTATTAAAAAATTTGATCCTTTTCTCCAGAATTACAATGTACCTCAAAATGCACATTATTGTTCACTACGTCACAAAATCATGTTATAGAGAGTAGTGCAAAATGTATAATACGCAAAATAACTCCGGAAATTAATAATTGTGATTATTTTGCAATAATAGTAGATGATCCTCGGGACATCACTGCAGAGAAACAGATAAGTATTTGTGTTCGCTTCATTACATCTGAAAATCTTCCAAAAGAAATATTTTTATGTTTTAAACATGAAAAAATTTAAATGCAGAATCAGACTGTCAAAAATTATTTCGTACTAAAGGTGCGCCCTGTTGCGCCCTCCCTGTTGAAAGAACCTAGTGACGCCCCTGGCACTATATGCCCTTCCATTTTTATTCCAAAGTATGACTACACCCTGTATATGCAAATATATATTTTTAAATATTGCATATTATTTGCAAAGAACGTCATATATATCGTGTGGGATAATAAAGTTGTTAACAATACTAATGGTAGTTTATATATCAAGAGAGTATTGTTCGTTATTATTTGTCGAGATCGAAGATAGAATTCTGAGGGCGTAGCCCGAGGCATACAATCGTTTGAGGCAAATAATGACAATTTACTCCCGTGTGATAAATATATTATTTTATATACAAACGGAAAAATTTGTTATTTACGTAACAAAAGAGACTATTGGCAGCATGTATTTGTTTAAATTGTATAAAACTAACTGTAAAGGCACACAAAATGTATGGAAATTAGTATTGTTTATTAACAATAACTGCATGGCTCCAATGGCGTATTTACGATTTTTTCCGGGAGGGGTCTGTCGTTATACAAAGAAAAAAACTACTAAAAGATTTTATCATAACTCAAAATACCTATATATTTTTCACGATTGTCCAGAAAATGAGCTGTTTCTGATCACTTTTTTATCGGAAAATCCTTCTTTACTGAGCATTGTCGAAAAATAATTTATAAGGGATCGGAAACTTGTGTTTACATAGCGATCAGTTGTTTATTTATTTCTTAGTTTCTCGCAATAAAATAGTAATTTACGTAACAAGACCTGAAAGTGATCGCCATGGAAACATTCATATATGGATCGGAAGGTTGCTTTCCAACCGCTTATAATTTTCCGTAATAGCTTAGTAAAGAAGAATTTTCTGGTCTAAAACGTGATCAGATCAGCTCATTTTCTGGATGATCGCGAAAATTTACTATTTTTAAAAAATAACAAAATTCAATATCATACTATAAATAAACAATAATTATTACTAGTTTTAAACACTACCTCAATCTCTATAGGACATAACAGTAAAAGACTCATTCGATATATTTCGATTCGACAATGGAATACTTAAAATAGTCCAGTAATTCCTATTTAATAAATAAGTCTTCAGTTCAGTAAATATACGAGTAGATTGGTAAGATATAGGGTAATCGAATAATAAATACGATGTCGTTAAAGTACAAAGGGTGTTTAAAATAACCAGTTACATATTTTGAAATAGTATTCTGGGAGGGGTCGGGACCCGCTGGACCCTCCCCGTAAATACTACTTCAATAACTACAATTAAAGTGTTTTATTTCTAGAGAATACCTACAATATAACTGTTCAGAATATACGCAATTTTTATAAGATATTTCAATAATATTTTATTATTATAATCAATAGTTGAAGATCTACATAAACTTGATCCTGAAATAAAATTTAATAGCATCAGTACCGTTTGTTGACGCCCGGTTTTATAGAAGCGAAATAAATATTTTCTGGATTATAATTATAATCCAAGATTTTGTATATATTATTATATACGTTACGCTCAAACATCGAAAACGCTCAGTGAGTGAAAAAAACAGCCACAACGCGTTGCGGACAAGCAAATACCGATACCTGATCATATTTCGCATTGTGATCGTGTTTAGGTATTGTTATTGTTAGTTTTCTTAATAAAAAAAAAAAAAAAAAAAAAAAAAAAAAAAAAAAAACCTAACAGTAACATTACCTACCAGACAATTCATAATTGGTAGACAGTGAACGTTCTGAATAATTTATGAACGCGTCGTGGGTTTTTTAGCATTATCCATTTTCGGTCACTGAGCGTTTTCGATGTTTGGCCGTATCATATATACAAAATCCCGGATATAGGCTGTGTCAAGATATATGCAAATTTGTACCTGCGCCCTTCCCAGCGGGAGGCAGTTTAAATACATTAGAGAGGCAAAGAGTACTGGGACGTATTTATTTATTTTTTATTTTTTGAAGTAATCAAATATTAATTTTCATTAAGTCAACCAATTTTGTGAAGCACTCTGTGTAAGGTACTTATAGAAATATCTATTTCGCATTTGTCATCTATTAATCGCTGATGTAACATTCTAACAGTAGGCAGAATATTTTCTGCGTACATCGAATAAATTTTCCTGCGGATGATATCACATTCAAAATCACTGACACTTTTTAACTCTCCGGAATCACGTCGTTTTTTTCTTGGTTGAAAGCCACATGAAACAATTCGTCGAACGGTATAATAATTAACTTTTTCTTCAAGCGTATTATAATATTCATATTATGCTACTGTATACACACTATAGAAGGTATTCATTGTCTTACTAGTACAAAAATGTTGTTATTGCTGTACTAGTAAAAAAATGTTAGTGTCATAGTTCACCGCTGGCGGCGGCAGTCGTCACAGCAACAAAGATTACATTGAAAATTGTTATTTGACAGTTGTATCGTTTTTGTTTTTTAGTGTACACAGCCAGCTTTCGCTGAAATTGCAAACACTACAATTAAAAAATTTAAAAAAAAAATGTGAAAAAAATCTTTGAAACACTTGAAGAAAAAATAGTATATGTCATTCGGAGTAGAACGCCCTTTTTGTGTTTTACCCAGCTTGCCTAGCCTCGGCTAGCGCCTCGGCCGCAATAGCTGGGTTCAACACAAAAAGACCGCTTTCTACTCCTAATAACATAATATACTATTTTTTAATTCTGCTGTTCTTTGAATAAGCCCATTATTTTCACCTTCACTTTTCAATGTATTAAAAACATTTAAAATAATTTGCTTTGCGTCTTCTGATAAATGAATTCGCTGTCTTGAAGTCTGAGATTCTTCGTTCTCAAACATTTTATCACTAATTTTATGCTGTTAGTACTACTAAACACTTGAAGAAGTAATAATACAAAATACGTGTTTACGCTACTTATACAAAAACGGGTAGCCATTATACTAAATTTATCATTAGTCAAATGTAAAATTTACCTAATCCAAAACTCATTAGTGAATTTTCTTTGAAAAGAGCGTTAAACAGTTAATAGTAATCAGTGGTAAATTATAATCATATTTCGAAAATATATTTCTTTGAAAATAATTATCCTTTTAAAATTTTCCTAATCCCAACCTGGTCAAATCCACGACAAAATATGCAGCTACTTCACAAGTAATGGAATGTGTATATATCTTGACACAGCCTATAACATTACGGCAAATTTTACGAACGTATTTTAACAAAAAAATATATTTTTATAACGAATGTACAAAAATATGATTACCTATATGTAGATCTTTTGAGTTAGTAGCTAATATAATAAATATACAGGGTGTTTCAAGAATACTGTAAAAAAATTAAGGGCATATAGTACTGACCAAAATGAGTAAAAAAGCTTAATCAACATGGGTCCGATCTTCCATAGTTCCGAGATTTAAGGCAGTGAAAATGAATTTTTACGGGGTTTACGTCTGCTATCTCGAAAACTATAAGAGTTACCACTTCGATTAAATGGGATTTTTTGTTAACCTTTCAAATGTCATCTTAGATGTGCTTTTGTTTTTTTTTAAATCAAATAATTGTAGTATGTTAAATGTTGTGGCTACCTTGGCCAATATTTAATTTTCAAATAACTTCGTAACTATTAGAAATTGAGCAAAACGTTTCATATAAAATTTTATTGTTTTTTATAGTCCATTTATTGACATAGACAAAATTTTGTTCGATCACAATCTTTGTCAGTTTTTTTCGCTTTTCTCGAAAACAGTTGAGGATCAGTTCTATGTTGATTAAGCTTTTTTTACTTATTTTCAGTCAGTACTATATGCCCTTAATTTTTTTTACAATATTTTTTAAACACATGTATATGCATATACACGACGTTCCGCGACTCGACCGACAAACTTATACCATATATTCTGGGGGTCATTATGATAAAAAAATGTTATATGACATATAGGTGAATTCCTCTTTGTTTCAGAGATATCAAAGGAATTAAAAAAAATGATAAAAGAAAATTTATTCATCAATGGATAGCTAATTAACGCAAAATTACAGCAACTGTTCAAAATGAGAACCGCCATTTTCGAAACATACAACTATCCTGAAAATTCCCTAGTGTAATTACATTTTTACTTCATTCTTTATCAATATAAATTTAGGTCAAGTGCTTCGTTACAGTTTGGGAGTGTTTGGTGCCCATTGTCCGAATTAATGGCAGCACTGGACTAGCATATTTTCTGGAAGTGTGTAGTGAAATACGTACACGTAGTAGAGCGCGCTAGCATAAAGTGTAACTAAATTTGCAGAATTTGTTAAGAAAATTGATAGTTCGCGCCAACACTAGTAACGGGGTTGGTCCATAAATAAAATGCGTTCTGTTGTGTTTGTAAAAGTAAAACAAACTTGCATGCGAAAGATAGAATAGAAAGAAAGTTATGGTTACACGAATTAAAATTAAAAAAATATGCTCCAAACTCGACATTTGTTTGCTCTCAGCATTTTGAGAAAACAGATTTCCTCACAGAAAGTTTTGATACTGGTAAGACTTTCGTGAGGCTTATAAATATCTAAAACTTGTTTATGTTAATCATTTGTAAATCAAATTTTCATGAATACAAGGAGAATTTTGAGAAGAGGTGCAGTGCCAATAATATTTTCCCCGAAGTACAAAACAAAAAAAATTAATTAAATTTCACCTTACATAGTCAAAACAAAATGACCTGGCTGTTAATTAAATGACTTTTTCTTCCTCTTACACTCGCACCACGGCATCTTCATGCAGTTTTCAGCGTTTCTAATTTCCACAAATTATAATTATCTTTATCCGACATTCTCACAAAATTTAAATAACATCACAACAAAACTTCGTACATAAACGAACGAAGATGCAAAATGAACTATTACAAACTAATTAAAGTCAAAAGATAATATTCAACAATAATATATTTATTCAAATTAATATTATTTATGAACTAAATATACAATATATATTGAATAGTTCACATGTTATAAAGTTACGACTTTGATGATACCAATTCAAATATTCCCGGGCGTAGGTCGCTAGTCCGTTGCTGCCATCTACGATAAGCTTTGCCCAAACGCTCTCATTGAAATTCAAAATATAAGCAATTCAATTTATCTTAACATCAAATTCTTGAGAATAAGCATTTACCGCATGGTTTATGTTTTATTGTTCATATTTGTATTTACTGACTAAAGCCGTATTTGTTTGGGACTTTTTAAGTAACCTAGTAGGTTAATTCTGTTTATATGGCACGGTTTAAATAACCCAGAACTGTTCCCGAACTGATCTATCTCACCCAGCTATTTTGCTGGGTTGGTGAGTTGAACCCGTGTTCATCTTTGTTTATGTATTGTTATCCCTTTCTAGACTGTCAGTTTCTGTTGATATTTGTGGTGGTATGGGTTATACATATGGTGACCATATGTACTTATTTAAGTAGGACAGTACTTTCTTTAGAAATTAAGTCCTCCTGTCCTTAAGACGATGTAAAGTACGTTAAAATGTACTACTTTTAAAAGGAATGGGACAACGCTTGTCGTGTGGAGCCAAAGTTGCTTTAGATCGCCGCCACACAGCACATATCAGCTATCAGCTGAGACGTCCATACGTAGTAGTCAGTAGTACAAACCACTGCAGTCATATGTTCTATCTTTGGAAAATTGCCCTTCAATTTTGAAACAGTTCTTTGAAAATTCTCTTGGAGTAATATGGATGTGATTTATTCACAATGTGTCTTCACTATTTCATTAAGCTATTTTGAATGTTGAAGGCAATGATGTACGCGCAACTGGAGCCGCTGTGGAATACTTTACGAGGTGCTACCCAAAACCCGAAAAGTTACCGAACTTATTTTTTAAAAAAAAGCTGTATTTATTAAAACTTCAAACTAACAAATTATCTCATTCAAAATAATCCCTACCTACACTTGTCCCATCTTTTTTCGACTGTTCAAAACACTTTTTGTAGTCATTTTTTTCAACAGCATTTAGGACCTCCTGCGACATAGTTTGAATTTCCTCAAAAGCAATGTGAAGTCCATGTTGATTGTTTTTTTCGACTGCAAGGGGGTTATGCACCGCGAATTTGTGCCAAGGGGTACCACAGTAATGGGTAACTTATACGTGTACGTTTTGAGGCGTTCAAGGGAAAATGTGAGGCGAAATCGTCCTGAACTTTGGGCAAGCAAAAATTGGCATTTCCACCACGACAATGCACTGGCCCGCACATTTTTGACATCCACGCAAAGAAATGTTCTTCCCCATCCCCCTTACTCACCAGACCTTGCTCCTTTCGCCTTTTTCGTCTTCCCAAAAATGAAAACCAAGCTAAAAGGCCAGAGGTTTGAGGCTGTTGAGGAGATTCAATCTATATCGCAGGAGGTCCTAAATGTTATTGACAAAAATGACTACAAAAAGTGTTTTGAACAGTGGAAAAAAGATGGGACAAGTGTATAACTGTAGGTGGGGATTATTTTGAAGGGGATAATTTGTTGGTTTGAAGTTTTAATAAATACAGCTTTTTTTAAAAAATAAGTTCGGTAACTTTTGGGTAGCACCTCGTAGTCTAAAGGAAAACTAGAAAACCGCTTAAATGGATTATTCCTGCCAGTTAAAGTCAGAGAATTAGTAAACTTGAAAATATGGACAATAAAGTAAATTATCGTCAAGAATTTTCTAACACTGTAAGGGAATTCTATTCAAATTGTGTAAATTACCTGCAAAATTGGACAACAAATCTATCTGAATTAAAATTATTTCAATGGATAGGTTTAAGAAATGAAGTCATGTGGAATGAAATTCTCCTTTCATATGAGGCTTGATGAAATGAAGGAAAATGCTTGTTTTGACGAATTTAGCTTATTGAAAATCTTTGCAACAAATGAAAAAATAACGTATTGGAATACTCAAAAAACTTCCACTAAAAATCGGTGGCTGGAATTTTTTAAGTATTTAACAGCTATTCCTTATCCCGCCCCATCAAGAAATTTGAAAATGATATGTGAATTTGTTCTCTGCCTGATTATTATATTTTGCATACTTTCTATTCAAATATTAATAAATTGTGTTGTCAGGAACAAGCGCATCTACTGAAATGAGCGATTACTTTCAAATATAAATAAATACTGGAATTCTGAAAAACACACTAGCTCTTCCCACATTACAAACTGTAATGCAGGTATACATGAATTTCGATGAAACTTGTAATTAAAAAGTAGTTAAAAAAATAATAAATTGTTAACATTGAGTTATAATTTCCAGTGTCCTTTTTTTTCCTCAGAAAATTATGGTCACCATAGTTATACACTAATTATTTGGTTTGGTTATTTATTTACATCACAAATTAAATAAGGTAAATAATTTATTTACTTTTATAACTTAATATCTACATTAAAAATATTACTACTGAAAACAAATATGGATTAGGAACAGTACCTGTGCACTGGTTGTGGTGCTTTTCTATCGCTGCCAGAAGTTGATAACCATATCTGCGATATATCGCAAATAGATAATTTAATATACCACAATGAAGAAGAAAGCAATCAAATCGTATTTATTTGAATTTACCGCTTTACATTTTCACCAACAGTAAAATAATCCACTGTTTATTTGGTACCAACATGGGTAGGTTTAAGATCAATTTAGGGTTGTATCCAAAGATCCCAAACAAATACGGCCTAATTATACTCTTTTAGAACCATTTAAATGCAATGCATTATTATTAGCCACTTTTTGGTGCAACGTCTGCACTTTAAGTATACACACTAGTCGCCAAATAGATAGAATTGCAAATACACACCAGATAATTTTAAATTATAGTTAAAAACGTGAAGTTCATAAAATACCATTGATATTCGTATTAAAACGTACTTAGCAGTCAATATGCTTACAATTAAAACTGTAATTGCTTTACGGGTATGCTGCAATTTTAATTTAAATCGTAAATAACAGCATGCAAAACGGCGACCGGCATCTGGGTCGCTGTTTTGAAATTTGCTCGTCACTTGATGCTTGTGTATCCATATGAGGTCGTCACTTGGATACCAAAACGAGAACACACACACACACACACACACACACACACACACACACACACACACACACACACACACACACACACATACAGACATCATCGTAAAAATAGTAAAATCGTATTCTAGGGACCCTAAAACGTGCTTATTTATCAAAAACTCATCACCGAATTTTTTGACCAAAGACAATACCTTCCTTACCTAAAGGTGACGGAAGGTAAAAATATATTCACGATTAAAGGCGTGAAAATGTGTTGTAAAATGTAGAGGTTTACAAATGTTAAAATAATATATTTTTGCAGGTATTTGTTAATGTTAAATATATATTTTTTAAAGATTATAAATCGCTTATTTACAAAAAAAATAGGAATGCTTAATTAAACGACTTGAAATAAAAAAACTGCAAGCACTAAACAATACAAATATAAAAAATTATTCTATACAATTTTTGCAAATCTTTGCTCTGCAATCGTAATACATAGGTCTTTTACACAGTTTACATGTATTTTTTGTCTTCTTGTCATTTTTACGTTGACAAAATCCACATCTTGTTCTTTTATTACCCGAATCTGGCTGAATGGCTTCGTCTGTCACTGGTTTTTTCAAAATTCTTCCTATAGTGTTACGTAATTCTCGTGAAAGTTTTTGATTTATTAATCTTCTATTCATATGATCCTCTACAAGTTGTTTTGCAAGCAATTTGATAAAATATGTTCTGTACACTTTTGGAAGTGGTTGCCATTATTTAAATAGTAACGTAAACGGTGACGTGGTGCCAATATGACCCCAATCAAATTTTGAATTACAATAACTCTTGAAAAAACCAACTAATGAAGTTACAAACATGTGAAATGAATAAACTACATCTAACTTAAGGGTAGATGGAGCCACTGTACATTAGCTTTAAAACTATTCAATTAGCGTTAAATATAAAAACAACTGGAGTCATAATGGCACCACGTTACCAATAGAAGGTTAAGATCAATTTTGACAACTTGTCTTTTGAATTCAATAATGATCAGACATACGTTTCACTGTTCGTAGCCTACTCCGAGTTAGGAATGTTTTTGAACACACTATTTAGTTCTTCAAAAAGATAGAAAATGAGCAAAAATGAGAGTATTAGTGATACTGGTGATTTTTTTTATTTAATAATTCTTTTGCTATCGCATCTTTAAAATACAGAATCTATTTTCAAGTAAATGAATACAGAAAAAATCAAATAATACTTGTTTGAATTTATGATGCCACGTTAGATAGAAACTACCTGCGATGGGGGAGGTAGTAATGTTGAAATGTAATGATTTTTCACATTACTGCAATACTACACATGCTATATTACTATAAATGCAATAAAAGTAATAAAATATAGCGTATTTTTTTTGTACAAACGATATTAAATTTATTGTCAGTTAAACCGCCCGCAATACGATGACGTTTGCAGCATCTTTGGTTCGCCGTAGTTGTCCGCTACGAGCGCTAGTTTAGAATGAAAACTTGAAGTACACTATTATTCACGAAAGATGACTATTCAAGGTCATTTGTTCGAAGAAAGAATACACATCACTTTATAGCAGTAGCTTAGCAACATTTTGTATTAGAAAAAGAAATATTATTTGACCTATGTCTATTTCATTTATGTGCTGTGACAGATATACACTATAAATAATAATGACGTATGTCGTAGAATTACAGATACCTAATTATCTACTGCACTGCCCTCTGTGCTAATATTTACCCAGTGGCGTTTACGTTTAAATCAAATTATTATTCCTTGGTTTATAAGTTAAGTCCATGTTTTTGTATTTTTCAAAAATATAAGTGAAGAACATAAATCTTTCAGAAAGGCATTATTTAGAAAGAAACATAATTTTCAAAGGAAATATATTAAAAAATCAAAAATTCGAAATCTCCCCCATTATATGAAAATTAAAAAAAAAACATGTTGAATAACAGGCTGCCAGTGGCATTACAAACGAAGACTGTGATATAAAATATTGCAGCTGAACAAATAACAATTAAGACTTATAGAACTACAGATGGCTACCAAAGTAGACGAAGTTAAAAAAAATGGTAGATCACATACATTTCGATTATCTGTCCACGCAGACTACCGATTTTTGATCGGCCGACAGTTTAATCGGTTGCTTAATTACTATGAAGACTATTATAGTGGCACACCCAACTATTCGGATTACTATAGTCGTCATTGCAACCGAGTAAACTGCCAGCCGATCAAAAATCGGTAGTCTGCGGGAGCTCTAAAATATATATAATTTGTAGGTATGCTTGGGTTTTATCCAAAACATCGACTCTCAAGGCAATTTCCAAAAAGTTACCAACGAGTACGTTTTCTCTGGCGATTATGAAGTGGACATTGGGGGCATAAGGTACATTTTAATATTTCATTTCTCTTCAGAAATGTAAAAAATATATTTTCTTACAGATATCCAGCAAAAGTGAATTTACACTTTCCTAATTTGCCAACCAAATATCCGGATCAAGAAAGAGAAGCTTACAAAGCTACGCGCGATAAGTTAGAAGACTCTTTGATCCTTACAGCCATCAAGTAGAACAGATATGTTGTGATATGTTTGTATTATATAGAAAATTGGTTACCTATTGTAAATATGTATGTATAGGTATGTATTAGCATAAATATGAATAAATTATATTACTATTAATAAATGAAGCTACCATTTATTGAAGTAGAGGGGGATAGTTAGATAATTGTACTCCTATAGAAATGGATTACAAACTAAAAATATAATGCAAATGATTTTAGTTGCAGCCTATTGTTAAAACATTTCTTGCTATAGAGATAACGGTAATGTTTGATAACGGACGAGTTACAGAATCCTACCCCAGGTTACTCACTATAGATATTTACAAAATAGTTATTTACATATCAAGTGCGTGACCGCTTGGTTCCCGGATGATTGTGCGGCGCGAGATGGCGAGCGTTGCCATAGATCGATTCCGGAAACCAAGTTCACGCACGTAGTTCGCACAATATTTTTCGTACAAATAGTATAAAACTAATAATTAGTAAAGGCTTGTGTCCACGGTGCTAGAAATCGTTTAGAGTTCTCGAATATAGTCCGCAATTCGATAACTTGGATCGTGGAAACTACCAAATCGGACGCAAAAATCGAATAAAAAACGTTCTGTCCCATTTTTACCTTCCGTCACCTTTAGATAAGGAAAGTATTGTCTTTGGTCAAAAAATTCGGTGGTGAGTTTTTAATGAATAAGCACGTTTTAAGGTCCCTAGAATACGATTTTACTATTTTTACGATGATGTCTGTATGTGTGTATGTATGTATGTGTGTGTGTGTGTGTGTGTGTGTGTGTGTGTGTGTGTGTGTTTGTGTGTGTGGGTGTGTGTGTGTGAGTGGGTGTGTGTGTGTGTGGGTATGTGTGGGTGTGTGTGGGTGTGTATGTGTGTGTGTGGGTGTGTGTGGGTATGTGTGTGTGTGGGTGTGTGTGGGTATGTGTGGGTGTGTGTGGGTATGTGTGGGTGTGTGTGCGTGTGTGTGTGTATATGTAACAAAATTTTCGTCTGCGATAACTCTAATACTACAATTCCAAAAATTATAATTCTTTTGTATTCCTCTTCGTTGCATCCATATGAAGAGCTGATTAGATTTTGGTTATAATTGGTCAACCGGAAGTGCTCTCATTTGAAGATTTTAACAGTTTTTCTTGAAAAACGATGTTAAATATCATTTTTTCACATTTAATGTTATTATAAATATTAAAGAACATTGTACTGCATTTTATACTTCATACTAAATGGATATAGAGTTATAAAATTACAAAGAAATTAAATTTCATAAATTAGCCAGCTATGCTAGAAACAGATACTATATTAAGAAAATTCTGCTGACTGAAAGATGTCAGTGTCAAGTGCAATTGACATATTCGTAGTATATTTGTATTATAATTTTACTCGAAATATAGGATCTTTTTACTCGAAACTTTCTGTATGGAATTAGTATAAAATACAAACAACTCTCGAAAGGTAATGTACATACAAGAAATTTAGAATCTTTTGCAAGGAACTTTCTGTATGGATTTTATAGAAAATACATACGCATTTACGAAAATTCTACCGGTAGATACCGCATCTATCGACTGTGTTCGAAAGCATAAATAAATAAATATATCATCATGGCATATTACCCATTTCTGGGTGTGCCAATCTGCTTTGTACGCAGATTTCGGTAATGATGATGACATGAGTGGTAAAATGTTACTGTTTTCGAAAATTGTTCAATATCTACCAGATCCATCTACCGGATTCATGAAGAATCTAATCTCAAAAAAAGGTAGTGCTGCAAAGCGAAGTGCGCGCGGTAAAAGTGGAAATGTGTTCAAAGTAGGGCTCTGCTCAGTTTGTTAACTACGTCAAATTTCTAACCTGTTTTAAATTTTCAGATTTTTTTTTACCAGTTGCGTTCTTAAAATATCGATTCCGGTAGCTATAACCTGATAAAAAGCTGTTTACTGGTAACAGTTCGCCGGTAGAATTTTCGTAAATACGTCATATAACTGACGGAAGGTAATGTGCTGGCCACATCAGATTTTTCCTACAAGTTGCTAACTTCATTTATGTTACCAACTTAAAATTTTGACGGTTGATAAGTTTGAAAATTATAAGATTATAAAATATTATCTAATTCTACGCATTTTTGGTACGTTATGATAAATAATTACTCATAAATAAATTAATATACTCTTATTTCATATATAAAAAATTAATATATATATATATATATATATATATATATATATATATATATGTATATATATATATATATATATATATATATATATATATATATATATATATATATGTATATATATATATATATATATATATATATATATATATATATATATATATGTATATATATATATATATATATATATATATATATATATATATACAGGGTGATTCATCGGTCTGTCCTCTCTTTATAACTCTTTTATTTTAAGTCAGATAGAAAAACTCTTCAAATATAATTTATATGATATATTATTGGCTATCTACATACCATATGCATTTGTATACAGAGTGCTCCGTTTAAGCGCAACAATATGTAACTTCATATTTCTTAATGGAACATCCTATATTTATTTATTTATTTTGATAGTAAATTAGATTCCCTTTAAAAAAGTTGTAAGTAAAAAGGGATCTAAAATTATAAATTAAGAAGTTATTTACGTTCATAAAAAATAGTAGTTCAGAGTGGAAAAAATCATAATATAATACAAAATTTTGATCCTTTTTTATTAATATTTATTTTAAACATTACACTAATTCCAAACAAGCTAATAAAATTTAGTGTCAGACTAAATAATGCAGAATTATAATGCTCGAAAACTTGTCCTTCAACTTCAGTAGATTTTTCTATTATAAATATTATATTAACCATCTCATCTTTACTAAAATTTGTATTATTCATTTTCACATCAACATCAACAATGATAAACCAAGAGCATTTGGACAACTTGTTTGTTTAAATTTGAAACAATTGATCAAATTATCCATAGCATACTTTGTTAATAATAACATGATAGAAGCATATCATTCAACGAATAAAGGTAAATATCTTCTTAATTTATAATTTTAGACCCCTTATTACTTAATGCTTTTTTAAAGGGAATCTAATTTACTATCAAAATAAATAAATAAATATAGGATGTTCCATTAAGAAATATAAAGTTACATATTGTTGCGCTTAAATGGAGCACCCTGTATACAAATGGATATGGTACGTAGATAGATAATACTATATCATATAAATTATATTTGAAGAGTTTTTCTATCTGACTTAAAATAAAAGAGTTATAAAGAGAGGACAGACCGATGAATCACCCTGTATATATATACCGTGTGTCTATTTTATAGGTGTACATAGGAGATTAACATGGGAAATCAGTTTTTTGCAATTTCCTGCTCGTCTAATTATTTTAAGCAAAAATGCGTCAAATAAAAGTTTTAGAGCATAAAATTCTACATCTAAAACAATTAACAGAATTACCTTTACATGCTTTATAACGACAGAAATTAAATATGAAAATGTAGAAAATTACGTTAAAAATATCGACAGCCATGGAATTGAACAAAAAATAAATAAATGCTTGACGTTTTGTGTCACAACGTAAGTTAACTCATTTGACGTTTCTGACAATTTGATTTGAACAAATATCATTAATTATGGCAATAATAGAAATATAAAATATATAAAGTTAAGACAATACAGTTTTGTTTAAATAATATGTATATGTCAAAAATTATGTATGATGCTGTTATGTACTTTCAACTCATTTCCAATACATCTACCTTAGTATTACAAAAGGGGTCTACACTTAGGGTCGGTGAAGTACGCACGCCCAATTTAAGTACAAAAGATAATTTTTTTATGGAGCATTAGTATCAGATTTGTATTGTTTTGTAACACTAAAACGAATGAAGCACGTCTTATCATTTTTCAGTTATTACGTGTGGTAAATGGCGTGCCAACTTCACACCTAGCACGCCTTTATGTAGTACTAATTATAAGATAGATACTATAAGTTAGTATTCCTTAAGTAGACTTTTGTGACGACTCTAAAAAGATATCTCCCCTCAAACTTTTTTAATTATTACATGTGGTAAATGGCGTGCCAGCTTCACACATAGCACGCCTTTGTACAGTACTAATTATAAAAGATGTACTATAAGTTAGTATTCATTAAGGAGAGTTTTGTGACTATTCCAAAATTGTGTCTCCCCTCAAGCCTTTCTATTCATTGCGTGTGGTAAAAGGCGTGCCAACTTCACACCAAGCACGCCATTGTGCAGTGCTAATTATAAAAGATGTACTATAAGTTAGTATTCATTGAGGAGAGTTTTGTAACGATGCTAAAAATTTAACCCCACCCACCCCTCCTTGCTTATTGTGGACTGTAAAAGGCGTGCTAACTTCACACCTAGCACGCCCTTGAGCAGTACTAATGATATTTGATATACTATAAGTTAGTATTCATTTAGGAGAGTTTTGTGACGATTCTAAAAATTTAACCCCACCAACCCCTTCTTACTTATTGTGGACTGTAAAAGGCGTGCTAACTTCACACCTAGCTCGCCCTTGAACAGTACTAATGTTATTTGTTATACTATAAGTTAGTATTCATTGAGGAGAGTTTTGTGACTATTCTAAAAATTTATCCCCACCCACCCCTTCTTACTTATTGTGGACTGTAAAAGACGTGTTAACTTCACACGTTGCTCGCCCTTGAGCAGTACTAATTATAAAAGATGTACTATAAGTTAGTATTCATTGAGGAGAGTTTTACGACGATTCTGATAATTTAACCCCACCCGCCCCTTCTTACTTATTGTGGACTGTAAATGACGTGTTAACTTCACACCTTGCTCGCCCTTGAGCAGTACTAATTATAAAAGATGTACTATAAGTTAGTATTCATTGAGGAGAGTTTTGTGACGATTCTAAAAATTTAATTCCACCCACCCCTTCTTACTTATTGTGGACTGTAAAAGACGTGTTAACTTCACACGTTGCTCGCCCTTGAGCAGTACTAATTATAAAAGATGTACTATAAGTTAGTATTCATTGAGGAGAGTTTTACGACGATTCTGATAATTTAACCCCACCCGCCCCTTCTTACTTATTGTGGACTGTAAATGACGTGTTAACTTCACACCTTGCTCGCCCTTGAGCAGTACTAATTATAAAAGATGTGCTATAAGTTAGTATTCATTGAGGAGAGTTCTACGACGATTCTGATAATTTAACCCCACCCGCCCCTTCTTACTTATTGTGGACTGTAAATGACGTGTTAACTTCACAACTTGCTCGCCTTTGAGCAGTACTAATTATAAAAGATGTACTATAAGTTAGTATTCATTGAGGAGAGTTTTGTGACGATTCTAAAAATTTAATTCCACCCACCCCTTCTTACTTATTGTGGACTGTAAAAAACGTGTTAACTTCACACCTTGCTCGCCCTTGAGCAGTACTAATTATAAAAGATGTGCTATAAGTTAGTATTCATTGAGGAGAGTTCTACGACGATTCTGATAATTTAACCCCACCCGCCCCTTCTTACTTATTGTGGACTGTAAATGACGTGTTAACTTCACAACTTGCTCGCCTTTGAGCAGTACTAATTATAAAAGATTTACTACAAGTTAGTATTCATTGAGGAGAGTTTTGTGACGATTCTAAAAGTTTAACCCCACCCACCCCTTCTTACTTATTGTGGACTGTAAAAGACGTGTTAACTTCTCACCTTGCTCGCCCTTGAGCAGTACTAATTATAAAAGATGTGCTATAAGTTAGTATTCATCGAGGAGAGTTCTGCGACGATTCTGATAATTTAACCCCACCCGCCCCTTCTTACTTACTGTGGACTGTAAATGACGTGTTAACTTCACAACTTGCTCGCCTTTGAGCAGTACTAATTATAAAAGATGTACTACAAGTTAGTATTCATTGAGGAGAGTTTTGTGACGATTCTAAAAATTTAACCCCACCCACCCCTTCTTACTTATTGTGGACTGTAAAAGACGTGTTAACTTCACACCTTGCTCGCCCTTGAGCAGTACTAATTATAAAAGATGTACAATAAGTTAGTTTTCATTAAGGAGAGTTCTGCGACGATTCTGATAATTTAACCCCACCCGCCCCTTCTTGCTTATTGTGGACTGTAATTGACGTGTTAACTTCACACCTTGCTCGCTCTTGAGCAGTACTAATTATAAAAGAGAGTTTTGTGACGATTCTAAAAATTTAATTCCACCCACCCCTTCTTACTTATTGTGGACTGTAAAAGACTTGTTAACTTCACACCTTGCTCGCCCTTGAGCAGTGCTAATTATAAAAGATGTGCTATAAGTTAGTATTCATTGAGGAGAGTTCTACGACGATTCTGATAATTTAACCCCACCCGCCCCTTCTTACTTATTGTGGACTGTAAATGACGTGTTAACTTCACAACTTGCTCGCCCTTGAGTAGTACTAATTATAAAAGATGTGCTATAAGTTAGTATTCATTGAGGAGAGTTCTACGACGATTCTGATAATTTAACCCCACCCGCCCCTTCTTACTTATTGTGGACTGTAAATGACGTGTTAACTTCACAACTTGCTCGCCTTTGAGCAGTACTAATTATAAAAGATTTACTACAAGTTAGTATTCATTGAGGAGAGTTTTATGACGATTCTAAAAGTTTAACCCCACCCACCCCTTCTTACTTATTGTGGACTGTAAAAGACGTGTTAACTTCTCACCTTGCTCGCCCTTGAGCAGTACTAATTATAAAAGATGTACTATAAGTTAGTATTCATTGAGGAGAGTTTTGTGACGATTCTAAAAATTTAATTCCACCCACCCCTTCTTACTTATTGTGGACTGTAAAAAACGTGTTAACTTCACACCTTGCTCGCCCTTGAGCAGTACTAATTATAAAAGATGTGCTATAAGTTAGTATTCATTGAGGAGAGTTCTACGACGATTCTGATAATTTAACCCCACCCGCCCCTTCTTACTTATTGTGGACTGTAAATGACGTGTTAACTTCACAACTTGCTCGCCTTTGAGCAGTACTAATTATAAAAGATTTACTACAAGTTAGTATTCATTGAGGAGAGTTTTGTGACGATTCTAAAAGTTTAACCCCACCCACCCCTTCTTACTTATTGTGGACTGTAAAAGACGTGTTAACTTCTCACCTTGCTCGCCCTTGAGCAGTACTAATTATAAAAGATGTGCTATAAGTTAGTATTCATCGAGGAGAGTTCTGCGACGATTCTGATAATTTAACCCCACCCGCCCCTTCTTACTTACTGTGGACTGTAAATGACGTGTTAACTTCACAACTTGCTCGCCTTTGAGCAGTACTAATTATAAAAGATGTACTACAAGTTAGTATTCATTGAGGAGAGTTTTGTGACGATTCTAAAAATTTAACCCCACCCACCCCTTCTTACTTATTGTGGACTGTAAAAGACGTGTTAACTTCACACCTTGCTCGCCCTTGAGCAGTACTAATTATAAAAGATGTACAATAAGTTAGTTTTCATTAAGGAGAGTTCTGCGACGATTCTGATAATTTAACCCCACCCGCCCCTTCTTGCTTATTGTGGACTGTAATTGACGTGTTAACTTCACACCTTGCTCGCTCTTGAGCAGTACTAATTATAAAAGAGAGTTTTGTGACGATTCTAAAAATTTAATTCCACCCACCCCTTCTTACTTATTGTGGACTGTAAAAGACTTGTTAACTTCACACCTTGCTCGCCCTTGAGCAGTGCTAATTATAAAAGATGTGCTATAAGTTAGTATTCATTGAGGAGAGTTCTACGACGATTCTGATAATTTAACCCCACCCGCCCCTTCTTACTTATTGTGGACTGTAAATGACGTGTTAACTTCACAACTTGCTCGCCCTTGAGCAGTACTAATTATAAAAGATGTGCTATAAGTTAGTATTCATTGAGGAGAGTTCTACGACGATTCTGATAATTTAACCCCACCCGCCCCTTCTTACTTATTGTGGACTGTAAATGACGTGTTAACTTCACAACTTGCTCGCCTTTGAGCAGTACTAATTATAAAAGATTTACTACAAGTTAGTATTCATTGAGGAGAGTTTTATGACGATTCTAAAAGTTTAACCCCACCCACCCCTTCTTACTTATTGTGGACTGTAAAAGACGTGTTAACTTCTCACCTTGCTCGCCCTTGAGCAGTACTAATTATAAAAGATGTGCTATAAGTTAGTATTCATTGAGGAGAGTTCTGCGACGATTCTGATAATTTAACCCCACCCGCCCCTTCTTACTTACTGTGGACTGTAAATGACGTGTTAACTTCACAACTTGCTCGCCTTTGAGCAGTACTAATTATAAAAGATGTACTACAAGTTAGTATTCATTGAGGAGAGTTTTGTGACGATTCTAAAAATTTAACCCCACCCACCCCTTCTTACTTATTGTGGACTGTAAAAGACGTGTTAACTTCACACCTTGCTCGCCCTTGAGCAGTACTAATTATAAAAGATGTACAATAAGTTAGTTTTCATTAAGGAGAGTTCTGCGACGATTCTGATAATTTAACCCCACCCGCCCCTTCTTGCTTATTGTGGACTGTAATTGACGTGTTAACTTCACACCTTGCTCGCTCTTGAGCAGTACTAATTATAAAAGAGAGTTTTGTGACGATTCTAAAAATTTAATTCCACCCACCCCTTCTTACTTATTGTGGACTGTAAAAGACTTGTTAACTTCACACCTTGCTCGCCCTTGAGCAGTGCTAATTATAAAAGATGTGCTATAAGTTAGTATTCATTGGGAGAGTTTTGTGACGATTCTAAAAATTTAACTCCACCCACCCCTTCTTACTTATTGTGGACTGTAAAAGACGTGTTAACTTCACACCTTGCTCGCCCTTGAGCAGTACTAATTATAAAAGATTTGCTATAAGTTAGTATTCACTGAGGAGAGTTCTACGACGATTCTGATAATTTAACCCCACCCGCCCCTTCTTACTTATTGTGGACTGTAAATGACGTGTTAACTTCACACCTTGCTCGCCCTTGAGCAGTACTAATTATAAAAGATGTACTATAAGTTAGTATTCATTGAGGAGAGTTTTGTGACGACTCTAAAAATTTAACTCCACCCACCCCTTCTTACTTATTGTGGACTGTAAAAGACGTGTTAACTTCACACCTTGCTCGCCCTTGAGCAGTACTAATTATAAGAGATGTACTATAAGTTAGTATTTATTTGCAGATGATCAAATACTTATTGCACAAGACTACAACGATAGTGATTACATGATACGAAAATTTATAGAAGAATACCGTAGCTGAGGTCTAGAAATAAACATACATACAGCGAATGCGTAATGAGAGGCTTCCTAAACAAATACTACAGTGGACGACACCTACCGGTAAAAATAAAAGAGACCTAGAAGAAGTTGGGTAGCAGGAGTCCAAGAAGGAATAAGAGAGAGAGAGAGGGAGAGAGAGAGGGAGAGAGAGAGAGGGAGAGAGAGAAATGAATGAAGATATATGGCAAGATAGAAATCAGTGGAGAAATGGCATCGGAAGACATCGTAGAACGAAGTATATGTAATGGTTTTAAGTCATGTTTATTGTTAATTTTATATTTTATTTTGTAAATAGATTTAACAAAATGTCAGGCTGAGAAAGACATAATGAATATCAAAATCGATAAATCATGCCTTAATGTTTGGAACAAGACAAATCAATAATTTTAGATGGTTTGTTTTAATCTGTTCTTTTTTGCAATTCATTTTCTTACATTACGTTTAAAATTACTTCAGATTAAACATAATTCAATAAATAAATAAATAAATATATCATCACGGCATATTACCTATTGCTGGGTGCACCATAATTGAATATCTATCTTAAAACGGTACAGATTTAAATCTGTATTTCATTTTCTTATATTACGTTTAGAATTATCTATTTTAAAATTCTTTTATTGCCAATTATTAAAAAATCTTGTCAAAGTTAACAATGCGATTAAAGTTAACAATGTTTTATGCAACTGGGCTATAATCATACAGCATAAGCCACAAAAGTAATCTTGTATACCTATGAGTCTTGCATTTTTCCTCTTTAATAACAATCCAAACTTTATTAATGTAATGTAACTACTTACTTTTCTACAGTTTGTAACTACATAATTGTTTACTTTAAAATTAAAATATCACATTTTTTGAGTTTTGCTTGATTTATTTTTACCTTTAAATTTAGTATTGTGTACTCATAGACGTGTTATTAATATTATGTTTATACAGTGTGTTAAAAAAACCTAACTCGGAGTAGGCTATGAACAGAGAAACGTGTGTTTGATCAATATTCAATTCAAAAGTCAAGTTGTCAAAGGATACAGTTTACCGTCATTCGCCGTTTTCTAATTTGAAAAGCTTTGATTTATTTGCAAAACATTTTTGACAATATTTTAAGTCAAATTGACATTTAATTAATTGACATACGTCTCTTTGTACATAGCCTACTCTGAGTTCGGAATTTCTTTGAACACACTGTATTTATCGTGTAATTAAGACATTTTGTCCTGTTTACTCGCATAAAACGCGCAGCATTTTTTCATTTCAATATATGTTTTTATCAGTTCCTACCAATCACTTTGTATACATAAGCATTTAACATGGTAAAACAAATTATTATAGAAAAAAATTATTCAAATAAAAGTTGTAGAGCATAAAATTCTACTTTCATATTAATAAACAAAATCCATTTCGCGTATGTTTAGTAACACTAGAAATTAAATATGAAAATTTTAGTTTAATAGCACTAGCCATTGAATTAAAACAAACAGACAAACAAATGATTGATGTTTTAACTGTCAAATATTGAGACTTTTTCAATCACATAAAAAAATCTGATGTGGCCAGCACATAACCTCTCGCCAGATATTTTACCTGGTTGTACGCATAAAACGAAAAATATTTTTAAATACAAATACATATATTCATGTCTCACTACAAAATAATTATTTTAATATAAATTATGTACAATACATACATTTTCTTTATATTCAATATCCTGAATTTTTTTTCTTCTTTCCTTTTCTTTTTATTTTATTCGTCATTTTTTTGCAAATTCCTTTTATATTCTTTTTTGGGTATATTCTTTTGCGTTGTTGACTTTTTATTTATTTTCATAATCTTCATAATGATGTACAAATATTTTTGACAGTGGCTTACAAATATTTTTGACAGTGACATTTATGTGTGAATTACAAACATTTGAATTTCTTGCCTTGAAGTAGTTTGATCTAAGAATTTTTACATCAAATTATTTTATATGCATTTCTTTATATCTAAATCTATAGAAGATATAATAATGAATTTATATTTATCGAATAAAGAATTTAACATTCTTTAATATAAGTATTTACATAAATTTAAGATAAATAATATTTAGATGATTTTTTTCCTGTAACTACTACTTCCGGTTGTCCAATTATTACCAAAACTGACTCGACTCTTCCCATTATTGTTAGATTGAGGAATCCGTAGTTAAAAATATCTTAAGTCTTATAGTATTTGAGTTATCGTGAATCCAACATCCACACACACACATCCACACATACATACGGACATCATCGTAAAAATGTTATAATCGGATTCTAGGGACCTTAAAACGTGCTTATTCACTAAAATCTGGATATGTGATTTTTAGCATGAATACAGTACCTCTCTTAGCGAGAGGTAATTACATATGTCATGCTGTATGTTTTAATTTTATGGCTATCACTATTTTTGTCGTGATTTTCGATATTTTCATTTGCAATTTCTGCCGTTACAAAGCATGCACAATTAATTTTTTACTTGAATCAAATGCAGAATTTCATGTCTACAACTTTTATTTGAAGTATTTTTTCAAAAATAATTTGGAAAGCAACGCGCAAGGTAAAACTGTTTTCCCATGTTAAATGCCTATGTAACGGATTTGGAGTGCCACCTGGTATGTAGGTATGTCGAAAAATTATATTTAACTGCATTTTTTGATTATACTTCTGAAATATTATTGACAACTTTTTGCAAGAAAACGGTAGCCGACTGAGCTATCGTATTTTTGACATTTCTCCATGATAACCCTTGACAAAACATTCCTTGTTGTTTGTCAGAAATATATTTTGTTCGGTATTAAATGAAAAGTTTTCTGCCTGGCTAAATTATAGAACTTCCAAAATTTAAACGTCAACTCGATTGTCTTTTGTTTTTCGCATAGAGTTGTCTGAACCCTGTCGTGATTGGGATCAACTGAATTTTTTTCTGCTGATATGGAAGTGTTAACAATTAGACATCTCAGTCGGCTTTTGTTTTGTGCATAAAGATGTTAGAAATATGTCGTGTTTGGTATCAAATGAGAGGTCTAATTAAGGACTGTTAGATACATGTGCCAAAATTTCTGACACGTTAAATGGCTTTTGTTTTATGCATAAAGTTAAATCGTTTGAGGGAATTTGGGTATCTGACAAGACTGTTGGCATTAGCACTTAGGGTAAACTCGGCGAAGATACTAACTCAGCACCTCGATTTTTGAATTCTACAAGTCCAGTTTAGCCTGAATCACATTATACTGTTTTTCTCTTGAATCTAGTTTGATAATTTCTAGTCATTTCTAATATAATATAAACGCACTCATTGCTGGCGTGGACAGTGCGCCACAGGGGTCAATTTTATGCCATTTAAAATTCGAAATATTTGACATCGGTCGGGATCGAACCTGGTTCCGCAGATTCGCGACCTGACACTCAGGCACGAGACCCCATGAATTCATCTTAATATATGTATTCAGTGCAGCAAATAAAATTTAAAGTAACTTTATAGCTCTAAAGTCTATCTCTAGACTGACTTTAGTTTAATATAGAATTTTATACAAAAAGTTTCTTTGAAAAATTATAAGAATCGTCATAAAACTCTCCACAATGAATACTAACTTATAGTGCATCTTTTATAATTAGTACTGCTCAAAAGCGAGCAAGGTGTGAAGTTAACACGTCATTTACAGTCCACAATAAGTAAGAAGGGGCGGGTGGGGTTAAATTATCAGAATCGTCATAAAACTATCCACAATGAATACTAACTTATAGTGCATCTTTTATAATTAGTACTGCTCAAGGGCGAGCAAGGTGTGAAGTTAACACGTCTTTTACAGTCCACAATAAGTAAGAAGGGGCGGGTGGGGTTAAATTATCAGAATCGTCATAAAACTATCCACAATGAATACTAACTTATAGTGCATCTTTTATAATTAGTACTGCTCAAGGGCGAGCAAGGTGTGAAGTTAACACGTCTTTTACAGTCCACAGTAAGTAAGAAGGGGCGGGTGGGGTTAAATTATCAGAATCGTCATAAAACTCTCCTCAATGAATACTAACTTATAGTGCATCTTTTATAATTAGTACTGCTCAAGGACGAGCAAGGTGTGAAGTTAACACGTCTTTTACAGCCCACAGTAAGTAAGAAGGGGCGGGTGGGGTTAAATTATCAGAATCGTCATATAACTCTCCTCAATGAATACTAACTTATAGTGCATCTTTTATAATTAGTACTGCTCAAGGACGAGCAAGGTGTGAAGTTAACACGTCATTTACAGTCCACAATAAGTAAGAAGGGGCGGGTGGGGTTAAATTATCAGAATCGTGATAAAACTCTCCTCAATGAATACTAACTTATAGTGCATCTTTTATAATTAGTACTGCTCAAGGGCGAGCAAGGTGTGAAGTTAACACGTCTTTTACAGTCCACAGTAAGTAAGGAGGGGCGGGTGGGGTTAAATTATCAGAATCGTCATAAAACTCTCCTCAATGAATACTAACTTATAGTGCATCTTTTATAATTAGTACTGCTCAAGGGCGAGCAAGGTGTGAAGTTAACACGTCTTTTACAGTCCACAGTAAGTAAGAAGGGGCGGGTGGGGTTAAATTATCAGAATCGTCATAAAACTCTCCTCAATGAATACTAACTTATAGTGCATCTTTTATAATTAGTACTGCTCAAGGGCGAGCAAGGTGTGAAGTTAACACGTCTTTTACAGTCCACAGTAAGTAAGAAGGGGCGGGTGGGGTTAAATTATCAGAATCGTCATAAAACTCTCCTCAATGAATACTAACTTATAGTGCATCTTTTATAATTAGTACTGCTCAAGGGCGAGCAAGGTGTGAAGTTAACACGTCTTTTACAGTCCACAGTAAGTAAGAAGGGGCGGGTGGGGTTAAATTATCAGAATCGTCATAAAACTCTCCTCAATGAATACTAACTTATAGTGCATCTTTTATAATTAGTACTGCTCAAGGGCGAGCAAGGTGTGAAGTTAACACGTCTTTTACAGTCCACAGTAAGTAAGAAGGGGCGGGTGGGGTTAAATTATCAGAATCGTCATAAAACTCTCCTCAATGAATACTAACTTATAGTGCATCTTTTATAATTAGTACTGCTCAAGGGCGAGCAAGGTGTGAAGTTAACACGTCTTTTACAGTCCACAGTAAGTAAGAAGGGGCGGGTGGGGTTAAATTATCAGAATCGTCATAAAACTCTCCTCAATGAATACTAACTTATAGTGCATCTTTTATAATTAGTACTGCTCAAGGACGAGCAAGGTGTGAAGTTAACACGTCTTTTACAGCCCACAGTAAGTAAGAAGGGGCGGGTGGGGTTAAATTATCAGAATCGTCATAAAACTCTCCTCAATGAATACTAACTTATAGTGCATCTTTTATAATTAGTACTGCTCAAGGGCGAGCAAGGTGTGAAGTTAACACGTCTTTTACAGTCCACAGTAAGTAAGAAGGGGCGGGTGGGGTTAAATTATCAGAATCGTCATAAAACTCTCCTCAATGAATACTAACTTATAGTGCATCTTTTATAATTAGTACTGCTCAAGGGCGAGCAAGGTGTGAAGTTAACACGTCTTTTACAGTCCACAGTAAGTAAGAAGGGGCGGGTGGGGTTAAATTATCAGAATCGTCATAAAACTCTCCTCAATGAATACTAACTTATAGTGCATCTTTTATAATTAGTACTGCTCAAGGGCGAGCAAGGTGTGAAGTTAACACGTCTTTTACAGTCCACAGTAAGTAAGAAGGGGCGGGTGGGGTTAAATTATCAGAATCGTCATAAAACTCTCCTCAATGAATACTAACTTATAGTGCATCTTTTATAATTAGTACTGCTCAAGGGCGAGCAAGGTGTGAAGTTAACACGTCTTTTACAGTCCACAGTAAGTAAGAAGGGGCGGGTGGGGTTAAATTATCAGAATCGTCATAAAACTCTCCTCAATGAATACTAACTTATAGTGCATCTTTTATAATTAGTACTGCTCAAGGGCGAGCAAGGTGTGAAGTTAACACGTCTTTTACAGTCCACAGTAAGTAAGAAGGGGCGGGTGGGGTTAAATTATCAGAATCGTCATAAAACTCTCCTCAATGAATACTAACTTATAGTGCATCTTTTATAATTAGTACTGCTCAAGGGCGAGCAAGGTGTGAAGTTAACACGTCTTTTACAGTCCACAGTAAGTAAGAAGGGGCGGGTGGGGTTAAATTATCAGAATCGTCATAAAACTCTCCTCAATGAATACTAACTTATAGTGCATCTTTTATAATTAGTACTGCTCAAGGGCGAGCAAGGTGTGAAGTTAACACGTCTTTTACAGTCCACAGTAAGTAAGAAGGGGCGGGTGGGGTTAAATTATCAGAATCGTCATAAAACTCTCCTCAATGAATACTAACTTATAGTGCATCTTTTATAATTAGTACTGCTCAAGGACGAGCAAGGTGTGAAGTTAACACGTCTTTTACAGCCCACAGTAAGTAAGAAGGGGCGGGTGGGTTAAATTATCAGAATCGTCATAAAACTCTCCTCAATGAATACTAACTTATAGTGCATCTTTTATAATTAGTACTGCTCAAGGACGAGCAAGGTGTGAAGTTAACACGTCATTTACAGTCCACAATAAGTAAGAAGGGGCGGGTGGGGTTAAATTATCAGAAGCGTCATAAAACTCTCCTCAATGAATACTAACTTATAGTGCATCTTTTATAATTAGTACTGCTCAAGGGCGAGCATGGTGTGAAGTTAACCCGTCTTTTACAGCCTACAGTAAGTAAGAAGGGGCGGGTGGGGTTAAATTATCAGAATAGTCATAAAACACTCCTCAATGAATACTAGCTTATAGTGCATCTTTTATAATTAGTACTGCTCAAGGGCGAGCAAGGTGTGAAGTTAACACGTCTTTTACAGTCCACAATAAGTAAGAAGGGGCGGGTGGGGTTAAATTATCAGAATAGTCATAAAACACTCCTCAATGAATACTAGCTTATAGTGCATCTTTTATAATTAGTACTGCTCAAGGGCGAGCAAGGTGTGAAGTTAACACGTCTTTTACAGTCCACAGTAAGCAAGAAGGGGCGTGTGGGGTTAAATTATCAGAATCGTCATAAAACTATCCACAATGAATACTAACTTATAGTGCATCTTTTATAATTAGTACTGCTCAAGGGCGAGCAAGGTGTGAAGTTAACACGTCTTTTACAGTCCACAATAAGTAAGAAGGGGCGGGTGGGGTTAAATTATCAGAATAGTCATAAAACACTCCTCAAAGAATACTGGCTTATAGTGCAACTTTTATAATTAGTACTGCTCAAGGGCGAGCAAGGTGTGAAGTTAACACGTCTTTTACAGTCCACAATAAGTAAGAAAGGGCGGGTGGGGTTAAATTATCAGAATAGTCATAAAACACTCCTCAATGAATACTAACTTATAGTGCATCTTTTATAATTAGTACTGCTCAAGGGCGAGCATGGTGTGAAGTTAACACGTCTTTTCCAGTCCACAGTAAGTAAGAAGGGGCGGGTGGGGTTAAATTATCAGAATAGTCATAAAACTCTCCTCGATGAATACTAACTTATAGTGCATCTTTTATAATTAGTACTGCTCAAGGGCGAGCAAGGTGTGAAGTTAACACGTCTTTTACAGTCCACAGTAAGTAAGAAGGGGCGGGTGGGATTAAATTATCAGAATCGTCATAAAACTCTCAATGAATACTAACTTATAGTGCATCTTTTATAATTAGCACTGCTCAAGGACGAGCAAGGTGTGAAGTTAACACGTCTTTTACAGCCCACAGTAAGTAAGAAGGGGCGGGTGGGTTAAATTATCAGAATCGTCATAAAACTCTCCTCAATGAATACTAACTTATAGTGCATCTTTTATAATTAGTACTGCTCAAGGACGAGCAAGGTGTGATGTTAACACGTCATTTACAGTCCACAATAAGTAAGAAGGGGCGGGTGGGGTTAAATTATCAGAATCGTCATAAAACTCTCCTCAATGAATACTAACTTATAGTGCATCTTTTATAATTAGTACTGCTCAAGGGCGAGCAAGGTGTGAAGTTAACACGTCTTTTACAGTCCACAGTAAGTAAGGAGGGGCGGGTGGGGTTAAATTATCAGAATCGTCATAAAACTCTCCTCAATGAATACTAACTTATAGTGCATCTTTTATAATTAGTACTGCTCAAGGGCGAGCAAGGTGTGAAGTTAACACGTCTTTTACAGTCCACAGTAAGTAAGAAGGGGCGGGTGGGGTTAAATTATCAGAATCGTCATAAAACTCTCCTCAATGAATACTAACTTATAGTGCATCTTTTATAATTAGTACTGCTCAAGGGCGAGCATGGTGTGAAGTTAACCCGTCTTTTACAGTCCACAGTAAGTAAAAAGGGGCGGGTGGGGTTAAATTATCAGAAGCGTCATAAAACTCTCCTCAATGAATACTAACTTATAGTGCATCTTTTATAATTAGTACTGCTCAAGGGCGAGCAAGGTGTGAAGTTAACACGTCTTTTACATTCCACAGTAAGTAAGAAGGGGCGGGTGGGGTTAAATTATCAGAATCGTCATAAAACTCTCCTCAATGAATACTAACTTATAGTGCATCTTTTATGATTAGTACTGCTCAAGGGCGAGCATGGTGTGAAGTTAACCCGTCTTTTACAGCCTACAGTAAGTAAGAAGGGGCGGGTGGGGTTAAATTATCAGAATAGTCATAAAACACTCCTCAATGAATACTAGCTTATAGTGCATCTTTTATAATTAGTACTGCTCAAGGGCGAGCAAGGTGTGAAGTTAACACGTCTTTTACAGTCCACAATAAGTAAGAAGGGGCGGGTGGGGTTAAATGATCAGAATAGTCATAAAACACTCCTCAATGAATACTAGCTTATAGTGCATCTTTTATAATTAGTACTGCTCAAGGGCGAGCAAGGTGTGAAGTTAACACGTCTTTTACAGTCCACAGTAAGCAAGAAGGGGCGTGTGGGGTTAAATTATCAGAATCGTCATAAAACTCTCCTCAATGAATACTAACTTATAGTGCATCTTTTATAATTAGTACTGCTCAAGCGCGAGCATGGTGTGAAGTTAACACGTCGTTTACAGTCCACAGTAAGTAAGAAGGGGCGGGTGTGGTTAAATTATCAGAATCGTCATAAAACTCTCCTCAATGAATACTAACTTATAGTGCATCTTTTATAATTAGTACTGCTCAAGGGTGAGCATGGTGTGAAGTTAACCCGTCTTTTACAGCCCACAGTAAGTAAGAAGGGGCGGGTGGGGTTAAATTATCAGAATAGTCATAAAACACTCCTCAATGAATACTAGCTTATAGTGCATCTTTTATAATTAGTACTGCTCAAGGGCGAGCAAGGTGTGAAGTTAACACGTCTTTTACAGTCCACAATAAGTAAGAAGGGGCGGTTGGGGTTAACTTATCAGAATCGTTATAAAACTCTCCTCAATGAATACTAACTTATAGTGCATCTTTTATAATTAGTACTGCTCAAGGGCGAGCAAGGTGTGAAGTTAACACGTCTTTTACAGTCCACAGTAAGCAACAAGGGGCGTGTGGGGTTAAATTATCAGAATCGTCATAAAACTCTCCTCAATGAATACTAACTTATAGTGCATCTTTTATAATTAGTACTGCTCAAGGGCGAGCATGGTGTGAAGTTAACCCGTCTTTTATAGCCCACAGTAAGTAAGAAGGGGCGGGTGGGGTTAAATTATCAGAATAGTCATAAAACACTCCTCAATGAATACTAGCTTATAGTGCATCTTTTATAATTAGTACTGCTCAAGGGCGAGCAAGGTGTGAAGTTAACACGTCTTTTAGAGTCCACAATAAGTAAGAAGGGGCGGGTGGGGTTAAATTATCAGAATCGTCGTAAAACTCTCCTTAATGAATACTAACTTATAGTGCATCTTTTATTATTAGTACTGCTCAAGGGCGAGCAAGGTGTGAAGTTAACACGTCTTTTACAGTCCACAGTAAGTAAGAAGGGGCGGTTGGGGTTAAATTATCAGAATCGTCATAAAACTCTCCTGAATGAATACTAACTTATAGTGCATCTTTTATAATTAGTACTGCTCAAGGGCGAGCAAGGTGTGAAATTAACACGTCTTTTACAGTCCACAGTAAGTAAGAAGGGGCGGGTGGGGTTAAATTATCAGAATAGTCATAAAACACTCCTCAATGAATACTAGCTTATAGTGCATCTTTTATAATTAGTACTGCTCAAGGGCGAGCAAGGTGTGAAGTTAACACGTCTTTTACAGTCCACAATAAGTAAGAAGGGGCGGGTGGGGTCAAATGATCAGAATAGTCATAAAACACTCCTCAATGAATACTAGCTTATAGTGCATCTTTTATAATTAGTACTGCTCAAGGGCGAGCAAGGTGTGAAGTTAACACGTCTTTTACAGTCCACAGTAAGCAAGAAGGGGCGTGTGGGGTTAAATTATCAGAATCGTCATAAAACTCTCCTCAATGAATACTAACTTATAGTGCATCTTTTATAATTAGTACTGCTGAAGCGCGAGCATGGTGTGAAGTTAACACGTCTTTTACAGTCCACAGTAAGTAAGAAGGGGCGGGTGGGGTTAAATTATCAGAATCGTCATAAAACTCTCCTCAATGAATACTAACTTATAGTGCATCTTTTATAATTAGTACTGCTCAAGGGTGAGCATGGTGTGAAGTTAACCCGTCTTTTACAGCCCACAGTAAGTAAGAAGGGGCGGGTGGGGTTAAATTATCAGAATAGTCATAAAACACTCCTCAATGAATACTAGCTTATAGTGCATCTTTTATAATTAGTACTGCTCAAGGGCGAGCAAGGTGTGAAGTTAACACGTCTTTTACAGTCCACAATAAGTAAGAAGGGGCGGATGGGGTTAAATTATCAGAATCGTTATAAAACTCTCCTCAATGAATACTAACTTATAGTGCAACTTTTATAATTAGTACTGCTCAAGGGCGAGCAAGGTGTGAAGTTAACACGTCTTTTAGAGTCCACAATAAGTAAGAAGGGGCGGGTGGGGTTAAATTATCAGAATCGTCGTAAAACTCTCCTTAATGAATACTAACTTATAGTGCATCTTTTATTATTAGTACTGCTCAAGGGCGAGCAAGGTGTGAAGTTAACACGTCTTTTACAGTCCACAGTAAGTAAGAAGGGGCGGTTGGGGTTAAATTATCAGAATCGTCATAAAACTCTCCTGAATGAATACTAACTTATAGTGCATCTTTTATAATTAGTACTGCTCAAGGGCGAGCAAGGTGTGAAATTAACACGTCTTTTACAGTCCACAGTAAGTAAGAAGGGGCGGGTGGGGTTAAATTATCAGAATCGTCATAAAACTCTCCTCAATGAATACTAACTTATAGTGCATCTTTTATAACTAGTACTGCTCAAGGGCGAGCAAGGTGTGAAGTTAACACGTCTTTTACAGTCCACAGTAAGTAAGAAGGGGCGGGTGGGGTTAAATTATCAGAATCGTCATAAAACTCTCCTCAATGAATACTAACTTATAGTGCATCTTTTATAATTAGTACTGCTCAAGGACGAGCAAGGTGTAAAGTTAACACGTCTTTTACAGCCCACAGTAAGTAAGAAGGGGCGGGTGGTTTAAATTATCAGAATCGTTATAAAACTCTCCTCAATGAATACTAACTTATAGTGCATCTTTTATAATTAGTACTGCTCAAGGACGAGCAAGGTGTGAAGTTAACACGTCAATTACAGTCCACAATAAGTAAGAAGGGGCGGGTGGGGTTAAATTATCAGAATCGTCATAAAACTCTCCTCAATGAATACTAACTTATAGTGCATCTTTTATAATTAGTACTGCTCAAGGGCGAGCAAGTTGTGAAGTTAACACGTCTTTTACAGTCCACAGTAAGTAAGAAGGGGCGGGTGGGGTTAATTTATCAGAATCGTCATAAAACTCTCCTCAATGAATACTAACTTATAGTGCATCTTTTATAATTAGTACTGCTCAAGGACGAGCAAGGTGTGAAGTTAACACGTCTTTTACAGCCCACAGTAAGTAAGAAGGGGCGGGTGGGGTTAAATTATCAGAATCGTCATACAACTCTCCTCAATGAATACTAACTTATAGTGCATCTTTTATAATTAGTACTGCTCAAGGACGAGCAAGGTGTGAAGTTAACAAGTCATTTACAGTCCACAATAAGTAAGAAGGGGCGGGTGGGGTTAAATTATCAGAATCGTCATAAAACTCTCCTCAATGAATACTAACTTATAGTGCATCTTTTATAATTAGTACTGCTCAAGGGCGAGCAAGGTGTGAAGTTAACACGTCTTTTACAGTCCACAGTAAGTAAGAAGGGGCGGGTGGGGTTAAATTATCAGAATCGTCATAAAACTATCCTCAATGAATACTAACTTATAGTGCATCTTTTATAATTAGTACTGCTCAAGGGCGAGCAAGGTGTGAAGTTAACACGTCTTTTACAGCCTACAGTAAGTAAGAAGGGGCGGGTGGGGTTAAATTATCAGAATAGTCATAAAACACTCCTCAATGAATACTAGCTTATAGTGCATCTTTTATAATTAGTACTGCTCAAGGGCGAGCAAGGTGTGAAGTTAACACGTCTTTTACAGTCCACAATAAGTAAGAAGGGGCGGGTGGGGTTAAATTATCAGAATCGTCATAAAACTCTCCTCAATGAATACTAACTTATAGTGCATCTTTTATAATTAGTACTGCTCAAGGGCGAGCAAGGTGTGAAGTTAACACGTCTTTTACAGTCCACAGTAAGTAAGAAGGGGCGGGTGGGGTTAATTTATCAGAATCGTCATAAAACTCTCCTCAATGAATACTAACTTATAGTGCATCTTTTATAATTAGTACTGCTCAAGGACGAGCAAGGTGTAAAGTTAACACGTCTTTTACAGCCCACAGTAAGTAAGAAGGGGCGGGTGGTTTAAATTATCAGAATCGTTATAAAACTCTCCTCAATGAATACTAACTTATAGTGCATCTTTTATAATTAGTACTGCTCAAGGACGAGCAAGGTGTGAAGTTAACACGTCAATTACAGTCCACAATAAGTAAGAAGGGGCGGGTGGGGTTAAATTATCAGAATCGTCATAAAACTCTCCTCAATGAATACTAACTTATAGTGCATCTTTTATAATTAGTACTGCTCAAGGGCGAGCAAGTTGTGAAGTTAACACGTCTTTTACAGTCCACAGTAAGTAAGAAGGGGCGGGTGGGGTTAATTTATCAGAATCGTCATAAAACTCTCCTCAATGAATACTAACTTATAGTGCATCTTTTATAATTAGTACTGCTCAAGGACGAGCAAGGTGTGAAGTTAACACGTCTTTTACAGCCCACAGTAAGTAAGAAGGGGCGGGTGGGGTTAAATTATCAGAATCGTCATACAACTCTCCTCAATGAATACTAACTTATAGTGCATCTTTTATAATTAGTACTGCTCAAGGACGAGCAAGGTGTGAAGTTAACAAGTCATTTACAGTCCACAATAAGTAAGAAGGGGCGGGTGGGGTTAAATTATCAGAATCGTCATAAAACTCTCCTCAATGAATACTAACTTATAGTGCATCTTTTATAATTAGTACTGCTCAAGGGCGAGCAAGGTGTGAAGTTAACACGTCTTTTACAGTCCACAGTAAGTAAGAAGGGGCGGGTGGGGTTAAATTATCAGAATCGTCATAAAACTATCCTCAATGAATACTAACTTATAGTGCATCTTTTATAATTAGTACTGCTCAAGGGCGAGCAAGGTGTGAAGTTAACACGTCTTTTACAGCCTACAGTAAGTAAGAAGGGGCGGGTGGGGTTAAATTATCAGAATAGTCATAAAACACTCCTCAATGAATACTAGCTTATAGTGCATCTTTTATAATTAGTACTGCTCAAGGGCGAGCAAGGTGTGAAGTTAACACGTCTTTTACAGTCCACAATAAGTAAGAAGGGGCGGGTGGGGTTAAATTATCAGAATAGTCATAAAACACTCCTCAATGAATACTAGCTTATAGTGCATCTTTTATAATTAGTACTGCTCAAGGGCGAGCAAGGTGTGAAGTTAACACGTCTTTTACAGTCCACAGTAAGCAAGAAGGGGCGTGTGGGGTTAAATTATCAGAATCGTCATAAAACTCTCCTCAATGAATACTAACTTATAGTGCATCTTTTATAATTAGTACTGCTCAAGGGCGAGCATGGTGATAAGTTAACACGTCTTTTACAGTCCACAGTAAGTAAGAAGGGGCGGGTGCGGTTAAATTATCAGAATCGTCATAAAACTCTCCTCAATGAATACTAACTTATAGTGCATCTTTTATAATTAGTACTGCTCAAGGGCGAGCATGGTGTGAAGTTAACCCGTCTTTTACAGCCCACAGTAAGTAAGAAGGGGCGGGTGGGGTTAAATTATCAGAATAGTCATAAAACACTCCTCAATGAATACTACCTTATAGTGCGTTTTTTATAATTAGTACTGCTCAAGGGCGAGCAAGGTGTGAAGTTAACACGTCTTTTACAGTCTACAATAAGTAAGAAGGGGCGGGTGGGGTTAAATTATCAGAATCGTTATAAAACTCTCCTCAATGAATACTAACTTATAGTGCATCTTTTATAATTAGTACTGCTCAAGGGCGAGCAAGGTGTGAAGTTAACACGTCTTTTACAGTCCACAGTAAGCAAGAAGGGGCGTGTGGGGTTAAATTATCAGAATCGTCATAAAACTCTCCTCAATGAATACTAACTTATAGTGCATCTTTTATAATTAGTACTGCTCAAGGGCGAGCAAGGTGTGAAGTTAACACGTCTTTTACAGTCCACAATAAGTAAGAAGGGGCGGGTGGGGTTAAATTATCAGAATCGTCATAAAACTCTCCTCAATGAATACTAACTTATAGTGCATCTTTTATAATTAGCACTGCTCAAGGGCGAGCAAGGTGTGAAGTTAACACGTCTTTTACAGTCCACAGTAAGTGAGAAGGGGCGGTTGGGGTTAAATTATCAGAATCGTCATAAAACTCTCCTCAATGAATACTAACTTATAGTATATCAAATATCTTTGGTACTGCTCAAGGGCGTGCTAGGTGTGAAGTTAGCACGCCTTTTACAGTCCACAATAAGTAAGAAGGGGTGGGTGGGGTTAAATTTTTAGAATCGTCACAAAACTCTCCTCAATGAATACTAACTTATAGTATATCAAATATCTTTAGTACTGCTCAAGGGCGTGCTAGGTGTGAAGTTAGCACGCCTTTTACAGTCCACAATAAGCAAGGAGGGGTGGGTGGGGTTAAATTTTTAGCATCGTTACAAAACTCTCCTCAATGAATACTAACTTATAGTACATCTTTTATAATTAGCACCGCACAATGGCGTGCTTGGTGTGAAGTTGGCACGCCTTTTACCACACGCAATGAATAGAAAGGCTTGAGGGGAGACACAATTTTGGAATAGTCACAAAACTCTCCTTATTGAATACTAACTTATAGTACATCTTTTATAATTAGTACTGTACAAAGGCGTGCTATGTGTGAAGCTGGCACGCCATTTACCACATGTAATAATTAAAAAAGTTTGAGGGGAGATATCTTTTTAGAGTCGTCACAAAAGTCTACTTAAGGAATACTAACTTATAGTATCTATCTTATAATTAGTACTACATAAAGGCGTGCTAGGTGTGAAGTTGGCACGCCATTTACCACACGCAATAACTGAAAAATGATAAGACGTGCTTCATTCGTTTTAGTGTTACAAAACAATACAAATCTGATACTAATGCTCCATAAAAAATTTATCATTTGTACTTAAATAGGGCGTGCGTACTTCACGGACCCCTACACTTATCATTCCTAACACTCTTTCTTAGAGTAACGCATGTTCTGCTCGTCCTATATTCTGCTTACGCGGCTCATGTGTATTTTTTGAAGACACATTAGCAGTCTTTTCAAATTTTGTTACGAATTTAGCTCTTCATTCATATAAATGTACATTTTTTAATCATTTCAGACAATAAAACTAGAGATAAAATCAAATTGTCAGAAATGTCAAATAGGTTAACTTACATTGTGACAGATCAAACGTCAAGCATTTATTTATTTTTTGTTCAATTCCATGGCTGTCGATATTTTCAACGTAATTTTCGATATTTTCATATGTAATTTCTGTCGTTACAATGCACGGAAAGCTAGTTCTGTTTATTGATTTAGATGCAGAATTTTATGCTCTAAAACTTTTATTTGACGCATTTTTGCTTAAAATAATTAGGCGAGCAGGAAATTGCAAAAAACTGATTTCCCATGTTAATCTCCTATGTACACCTTTACGACAGACACACGGTATATATATATACCGTGTGTCTATCTATCAGAGTATATATAGAGGGAGCGTAACGCCAGCTTGCTGGCAATCACCTTGGAACGGAAGGGGAGAGTAGCTGGCGGCCATCGTTGTATGTTCCACATTTCAATACGTGCAATAAAGTAATGTAGATAACTATGAAAACCTAGACGAAGAAAGTTAAATATTTTTGTAATAAATGTAAAAATAAATCAACGGACAATGAAAATATGATTTCTGGTTATATTTATGATTATTATGAATAACTAAATGATATTATTACACAAGACATAACTATAAGGAACTAAAACAATTCATTTAGAAATAAACAGAAAAAATTATTTTTAGTAAAAGAGCAAATAATAATTTAATAACCATGAAATAATGTTAATTTATTATATTGTTGTCGTCGACTTTTAGCTTCATCTGTATCAATCTGTATTACTTCTGGCGATATAATGAAACCTTATATTAATATATTTTTCAGCTATAGCCCTAATTAAATGAACAATGTGATTTTCAACTGGATTTTGATTATTAATGTGTTCTAATAAATTACTAAATATGTTACGATTTCTATAATATTTTAGCACAGACGTTACCAATAATAAAACACAGATTTTTTTCTTTATATGTACTCCACCACTTTCTGCAAGAACTTGTTTAATTATTTTCTCAGTCGTTCTGCAAATATTTATTACATCGGTAGAAGGATAAATAAGTCCACCTTTATTTTTAATATTAATAAAATTTAAGTACTTATTACGACCATCAATGAAATCTTCTTCTAAAGAATTAATACATTCTTCGCAGTGAAGTACTTTTTTCAGAAATCTAACTACAAAACCACTAATATAACTTATGAAATTTTCTGTATATTCACTAAGTTCCTGTACATTTTTTAAATAAATGTGATCATAATCATCTAAAACAGATATACATTCTTCTTCTGTGAAAGGTAAATCTGTGGATTTATTAATTACATCTATAGCATTTGTTTTATTAATTGAAGTGGACACATGTAATATATTTATATTTTCTAGTGGGATACAATTTCCTGTGCTACTAGTTTGTAACTCCATATGAATTAGGATTTTTTTTATAAGCTGCAGCAAACTGTCGAGACGTCGGATTATTGTTATATCCTCCTTGTGCTCTTATAACCGAAAATAATATCTCCAAATGATCTTGATTAAATTTGTAGGTGGGAATTATTTCAGAAGTGATTCATTCTCTACTAAGTCTTTATACATATTTTTAAGCTATTAATGCAAATTAAAAATCCGATGAAACCAATATAATAGATGTATTGTCACTACATTTTAAATTCATTATATAGTTCTCACTCTCATCCAAATGTTTAAAGATGTGCTCAAATTTTTTATTACATATTGGTATTTTAAAACCATATTGTCTAAAATTCTTTGTGTTAAACATATCTAATAAATTATTGAACATATAAAATCAACAGCTCCTGTCCTGAACAATCTTCAAATTCAGATAATTGCAAACTATTTGCACAAAATTCTAGAGCACAAGCAACAGATTCACTCAAAAGTTGAGCCGCCAACCGCACTTTCATCACTTGCTTCCGAAACTGAACATGTATACTCTTTAACTTATTAGCTAAATGCAGTTTTTCATTGTCTTGTAGCTGTTGTAATTGAATAACAAATTTCCAATTAATTGTTTTGTTGTTTACGTCATATAATTTTTTTTTGTCTCCAAATGTATTTCTTACATTTTTTAAGATGTGACACGGGTCGGGATAAAAATATACTCTTTCTTTTATATCTGGGTGATTAAACCAAGTAACATGACTTTTAAAATCACATCCTAAACGTGACATCATTGACATGTTAGGTGCGGCGCCATCAAATGTTACTGATATTACACGAATTCCTGCATCGTGACATTTGGATAAACAAATATTCAAGAGGCTGCATCGCTGTTCTGCAGAAACGCCATCCACAAGGAAATATGCAACTGGAAGTTTCCAGGAATCATTAATGGACACCACCATAAATACTAAAACATCTTTCGCTTCCGCTAAGGTATCATCATTATTATTTGTACCATACTCTACATATCCATGATATTTCTTTCCGTCAAATTAAATTTTTCTTCGAATAGCCATTTCATCAATACAAAGGCTGCACAACAAAGGGCGATCGGAAAATTCGCATCTAAATTTGATGGCTCGAAAAGCTTCAGTTGTAAAACCTGGTGCACCGTTTACTGAACTATACCATTTTGATATTGTTTTTGGATGTGGAAAACATGAATTAAACGCATTGCTCACATAATTATATGCGCTTGGCGAATAATAATGAAGGGTGACTGCAAATTTTCTCAATTCCTCATTATACTGTCGCGGAATTTTTGATTCGCTACTTTTTGCCAATTGTCGTTTAAAAATTTCAGAATTTGGCCCTGGTATACTTCTTAAAACAAAGAACTGATCTTCTTGCAAATATTTTTCCGTTTTTAAACTGCGAAGAACTGCTGACAGTGTAGCAATTTTTTTACTATATCGCCTTTTTGTTTGCTGGAGTTGACGTAGTTTTTTTCTGTACGCCATATCCTTCAGGTGCATTTTATTTATTAATAAAGCTTTAGTTGGAGACATAGCCCGAGTCATTCTACGTAGAGGCGAAAAAGATGTTCTCGATGTCAAAGTTCTAATTCGTTTCTGTTCCTCCTGTTGCCCTGGTATAAAAGGTAATGGCAGTTCGGTGGAAGAGGTGGAAGGGCCACTTAAAACACCATCGTCAATGTCCATACTCTTAGAACCTGTTATTATAGGAGTAATTCCAGATACTTCAATTTGCCGTCGTCGTGATACTTTTGGTTTCTAGAAAAAAATCTAATATTTCAGTATATGTATAACAACAAAAAAATATTGGGATTAATATTCAATACAAAACAATAATACACACCTGTTGTAAGTATGATGGAAATGATTAAAAAATAGTAGGTATCGCTGTTTCACGCAATCGAACGCAAGACAACGATGTCCGATCGAAACAATCTTCACTAAAATGATTGGAACAAAGAACGCTAGACCCCGATGGAGTCCACCCAACTCTTCTAACTGCTTTTATCCACGCTTGTCTTCTGTCTGGATTTTTCGAAAATCTAAATATAAAATTAAATGAAAACATATTTCAGTTAACAACCTTTAAATATTGATATAAAGTATTTTAAACTAGCATAATAATACGCACCTGTGAAAAGTTAGTTTTGAATCTTTTTCAGATTCTTTCTGTTTGTATGATTTTCGTAATCCAGATCGATTACTACATCCAAAAGCACAACATACTGTCATGTTTATGCCTCAAAAATCAGTTCAAATGGTTCAAAACAATAAAAATAATCAACAAAATAGTAGAAATTTATAAAACTCGGCGTCAACAATAACAAAATTAATAACAATAAAAATAATAAGATGCAACGGATGCTACAAATTCTCAAAATCAACAATGAAACATAAACGTCAAACACAGAGTGGACATACAAAGATGGCGGACACGAATACGCCGCTTGGCTTCACAGCTGTGCGATGAGACTCCATCTATATAGTTATTCTTTTATCTGAGCAATTTACATTACGTTTGTTGTTTATGTTTTACCGACTTCCTGAGTACTCTGTCTTGCCGACTCCCGCCAAGCAGAAATTGGTGCCAATATTGTAAACCAAATGCACTAACATCATTATTTTAAAATAAAATTTCACTCAATTTTCCACCATTTTCTTTTATTATTATTAAACGAAAGAATGTTTGACAAACTATACTTTTTTATTATAAATATATTTTTTAAGAAATGCTTTAGGAATAGGAGAGTGTTTTTTCCAAAATTTACCGGTCGCTTATCTGATGGAGACCGGGAAATTGACATTTCGGACGTTGCTTAGGCGACGCGAAACAACATATTTCAATGCATGAGTACGAAAAAGTATTTCTAATCTTAATTTTTGCAAATAACTTCCATGCATGAAAAATACTGAATTTTGGTTTCACGTTTTTACGACACTTCTTTGAGGCTCTGCCAAACCAACACGAAAGATTCGCAACGGTGGCGACGACGAAAATTTCGCGTTAATTGCGGTAACGAAATTCGCGTGTGTATTTACACCAGTCTCGTTATTGTTTATAGCATTCGCGACAATGTAGTCCACATCAGACGATGAAGAGGCACTTTTATTAATTGCTTTATTTAGACTTTAGACGATAAACGTAATGCGAGATTTCTAATTTTATACCGCTTGAAAGCATATACCTATCAATTAAATTGATCAGGAGAAAGAAAAGAAAATGGCCGCATAGGCTCCAAGTTTGAAACAAAAATGATGATTATAGGTACTCATATACCAGATAGTGCCGATGGGGTAAACATAAATATTGAGTTTACATGCAGTTTTCAAATCGTTTTCAAAACGTTTTTAGTTTTGAAAACGCCATGTATACAGTGTCAAAACGGTTTTGAGTTATCTCAAACCAAAACTAAAATAGATGGGTTTGACTTGGAAACTAGTTTCAAAACTACTCATGTAAACACTTAAAATTCAGTTTCGATATTGCGCATGCGCACAGAGCATAACGTGTCTGTCGCTCTGTATAATTTAGTGTTGCTAACCCACAAATAAACTGACAGTTGTGTAATTTTAGTGCGTAGTGGTACAAAGTACAAAAATAATTGGAATAATGGCAAAATTAAGAATTTGGAGTGAAGAGGATTTGTTACTTACATCAGCCAAATGCGCATGCGCCGAAACTGTTTTCAAATCAATCTGTGAACCGGTTTTGAAAATTGCATGTAAACAGTTTCGCGAAATTTTGACTGAAAACTGAAACCATTTTCTGCAATTTCCTGCTCTCCTTTTCATTTTATTGCAAAAACAGGACAGTGGAAATGTCCGGAATTAAAAGTTATATATAAAACTGTATTTACATATTTTTAAATTTTGTTATTGGTATTGTCCAAACTGCAAACAGTTTCATTTAATATATCAAAATATAATTCCCTATAGTGAATTTTTGGAGTTTGAAAAACATGGCAAGCTACACCAAAATATATTTTTCTGAGCTTCATTCCTAAGAGCATCATAGAATTTAATAAGTAATATATATATTTCTTATTAAATCATAGTCATAGCCGTTTTGTCGTTTTTCTATCAAAATACTGATGATTTCTCGAATTTCTCTTCTTCTAATAAACTAAGTGATTGTTTTTGTAATGCCGCTTTTAAAATTTCGATTTTTCAAATATATTTATTACAGGTTATAACATAATTATAGTTTTCAATTTTTGTAATTTAATGAACTTGAGCGATGGTCCACTGTAGAATGGATGAGGGGTTCCAAAAATACTAAAGTAATCGGACTAGCATTTTTGATGAAATTATTTATTTCATGCCAACGTTTCGGCTAAAACATTAGCCTTCATCAGGGCAAGAAACTGTCTAATTACAGGCTTGTGGCAACCACCCATAAGGAACAATTGTGAATAAAATTTTCACAGAGTTGTTCGTCGTACAGGATAAAATCATAAATAAATACATGTAAAACAGTTTGAATGGACAATTGTTAAAAAATAAATATAAACTGATATAAATTGTTTTGTATTTAAAAGTCTCACAAATTTTATCTAAAATCACATAGGAGGTTTGTCAGATCACCTGCGATAAGGCCCTTGGTTCATTTTCAAAAATCTTGGTTTGCAAACCACGCAAAAGCCTTCACAATATTTATATATCCGTCATAACATTGTCTGTGACATTTTTTAAAGTTAAATCTTATTAAACATTTATAATTTTAAATATTGTAGCACATCAGTTTTATATGTAATAATATTTATTTATTTCTATAGAAATTGGTGCAACCACATTTAAGAAAATGTCAATAAAAGTTAGAATTATTGTTGAACAGTGGGTAGTATGAGTATAAAACTCTTCTAGATTATAAAAACCATTGCATTTTAAGAAATTTATTAAACCAGCAGTAAGGGTTTTCATTGAATTTGAATTTTTTTTATCAACTGGAATGTGATTATATAATCGTACACCTTGCACTTGTGGAGCAAAATTGGTATTTTTATATTTTGCTAGAGGTACTCGAAATTTATTCTTACCGTTAGTATTAAAATCATGGAAAGTAGAATTAAATTGAAGTTTGTTTTTATTTATATAAACGTGTTTGCAAATTTCAAGAATATATATGCAAGGTACTGTTAATATATTAAATTAAACTTCTGCTATACAACTTATTATTTTCTTTTCCTCGGTCAACCCCAAAACATGATACCGTAACGGATTATCGAAGCTATTTTTGCATAATAGAAAACAATTAGCTGATCAGTTATGAGTATAGTTATAGAGTATATGTGTTAATGAAGCCAACAAAAATATCATGTTTATGTAAGAAACGAATGCAAATTAAGATGAAAAACAATAATATAAATATGATATGTGCACTGTTTTATTGGATAAACATTTTGTTGGATGTAAATATATATTTTGCACCCTACAAGTCGGCGTCTATGCCTGAGTGTCTGGCTATTACTACATACTGAACAATATTTACAAAATTGTTTTCTTGTTTTTATAAGTTCCTGCATATTTGCACTTCAAACTTGTAAATTTCTATATGCTCCTTCATATTTGAAACAATTGAAAAGCGACAGTTAATAGCATAGTTGTCAAATGATTTGCCTAAGACCCGACATTACAATCTCTGATAAAACATAAATTTTACATCATTTTATTATTAGATACATTTCTGTTTGTAATAGAGAAAATATTTAATTTTTTGTCGTTTTCTTCATTTTTTTTAACAGGCATATTTTAGTAAAAGATATTATTTATTGTTATACTAGAATTAGATTTTTTAATCTCTCAAAAAGATATATACAGGTTACACAAGGGAAATTAGTAAGGAGAGGTTTAAATAAATTAATATTATTTCACCACCAGTAGTTGCTAGGTATATGTATGTATGTTAAAATTTTTCAACATTATTTCATATATTTAAAATTACCTCCTGTGTATTCCTGCAAAAGTACGTTAAAATGTAAATAAATTAATTTCATAATTATTTTGTTAATTCTACATTTAAAATTGCCGCCTCTATATCTGCAAAATGGCGCCCTTCTATTCTTGTATTCTCGCGCAGGTTACATGATCATTCTCCCCACCTCTATATCTTTGAGTAATGGCACGTCTATGCAACTCCGTATCCCAGCTGTTTAGAAAAATAGCACCATTTTATTTACCTCGTGCGACAAGGACCTCTAGAGAGAGAGAGAGAATAAATCTAGTCCGTTCGTTCTTGTTTATTTACATGTAAGCAAGCGCGTTGTGCAGTGCAAGTACGCAAATAAATTTAATTTTATGAAAAAATATTGCAATAAAATGGGAAGAAGGTGCTTTGTACCCAATTGCAAAAGCGGGTATGCATCAAATAAGGAGAAAGTTTCTCTTTTTTCCATCCCTAAGGACCAAAATTTAATAAATAAGTGGAGACAGGTTATACCACGAAGTGACAGGGTGTTAAGTTCTAAAGACTATGTTTGTGAAAAACATTTTTTAGAAGAAGACATTGTAAAATAATAGTCTTGTGGTGTAAATACTGCAGGTAGTATATTTTACTAAAATTTGCAAATTATATGTAATTTATTTATGATTTTTAAAGATTCCATTAAATCGGTTCTACTTAAAAAAAGACGCTGTTCCCCGCATTTTTCTAGATTGTCCTAAATATTTGACAGTAGTATTACCCAAAAAGAGGAGAATAATAACCAAACATGAACCACAGGTGGCAAAAAAAAAAACGAGAAAAACATCATCGAATATTGACACAACATTAGCCACTGAAACTATCCCCATTCCTACAGAAACGCCGTCGACATCCTTAAAATTTGCAGGTAAATAAAATATGTATTGGTCGATATTGCTATATAAATATATACTTCTTAATTGTTATTTTATATTGAATATTTATATATAACAATTTATGTTTTTGTTGCTTAGATGTAGAATATGAGGAAGATCGTTGTATTTTTAATTCTTTATGGAATTATACGATAAAATTACCGAACGATAAATGGTCTCAAATTAAAACTTCTTGTGCAAAGAAGACAATTTCATCCGGAATATTTTTTTTAAATCAACAAATTGTCAAAAACAAACATTGACCGAAAAAAATCGAAACTACACTGTTCTTAATTTCAAAATGTTTAACTACAGCTTCAAATGTAAAAAAATGTTATTTAATTATAATATATACTTGTTTTTTATATATAAAACATATGTAACATTTAAATGTAAAAATATTATTAAAATTAATAAATGCACTTGTTATAAATTATGATTTACTTCAATATAATTCCGATATTGCCGCAATGCGCATTGAAATATACGACTACATCTATCTCTCTCTTTCACTCGTGGTAAATGATTTCGGGCCGCTTCGCACGGCTTCGTTTCCACTCCTCCTACTACTACTATATCACTATACTATATCTGTGACTATATTATACTCCGTGAGTAATAGATACATCATCGCTCATCGCAATTGTTACCGCACATAACTTTCTTTATAAAACTTATAGGCTAATTCTGAACAAATCTTACGTCTTATAGATCTGTAAAAAAACTGACAAAAACGCTTCTATTTTTGTTGATTATTAGCAGGTTCGTTGCGATTTTGTTCATTATTTACAGATCTGTAAGATGCACATATTTGTTCAGAATAGTGCCATTTTATCCCCTTTTCTGATTTCTATCTATTTTTCCTTTCTTATTAAAGTATTCATCGCATATATTTTAACTAAATTTTTCTCGGATTTCTTATCTTGTTGTACACGTATTTGTTGCCATATCTTAAATTTAAATGTTCTCCACCATATCACCCACTTGCACTAAAAGTCAACTGCGCACTATGCACATCTCATTTTTATTAATATCTCTCTCTTTTAATTTAATAGGTCCATTGGCAATATACCAAAATGATATATGTTTAAATTTATGTTTATACATTTTACATTTCGACCGTCGTTGAGATATCTCATTCAAACTTTCTATATGGCTACTAAGCGCGGACCAGATAATGCATTTTAATCGTTTTTTAGTATTTAATGACAATACCCATTGTTTTTAATTAATATTTAATTAATAATTATTTCATGTTATCAAATCTCATTTTATCAAATTTAAAAGAATGAAATATGAAATATTGTACTTATGTACTTGCTTTTGGCAACACTGGTAGCATGGAACAAGAGAAAGTCCAATCGTCCAATATCGCCTCGCCATTCGGCCATTCTCGCATTCGCCATTGTAATCAAATACTGTATGATTGCATGTTGTTGTTCGCAGTTGTTTGTTGGTGTTGTACTGTTTGTTGGCATGTGTTGTGTACGCTGAACGGGCTAGCAATGGCGAATGTTGTTTCTAGTAGCTACTCTGTAGAATTCAATCGTGTGATTGTGTTTTAAACATTCGATATTTATAAAGTAAGTACATATAAATTTCTATCTTTAACACAAAACCTTTTAAAAACTTGTGTTTCAGTATTCATAATAAGTTTTATACGTTGTTCGTGCATCAGAAAACTTCTGGAAGTTTGTGAAGATGAAGGCGAAATTGCTTCCAAGCCGAATACGACAGCAGTATGAGGGCTAGAAGAATCAGAAGACATCGTCAGTGACCGGACAACCAAGTTAGCACAAGGACTTGAAATCGTACGTATTTTTTTTTTGTTTATTATGTCGCTCATGTAAAGGGCAGGCCATCGGCTTTTAACATGGAAAATCATTATTTTGTCTTTACTGACGCTCTCCTATACATGTTATTAGTCTGATTCATAGTTTTCTTTGTTTTAAATTGTTTTATTTGTGATCATTTGTTATGCATAATGCAGGTATGTATTTGGACAACTGTAACAACAGTATTTTAACTGGTTGACTAGCCTTTTGCAACTGTTTGTGACGTTAGAATAAGGTTCAAAATCGTTCAGTTTAGGTTCAGATGATTTTGAAATATGCGTGAATATGCTTTATATCTCTACTATTCCTGTGGGTCTAGAGCTGAACAGACAGACATAGACGAGGGGGTAATCACTACCAAAAATTGTGTACACTAAATTACCATTACCAAAAAATTACGAACATTACCGACACATTACCAACATTACCGACACATTACCAACATTACCGACACATTACCAACATTACTAAAACATTACCAACATTACCGAAATATTACCAAGACATTATTGATGTATTATTACATTATCGATGTGTTATCAAGATTTTATGACATTATTATTTCCAACATATGTGTACATATATAAAGATTCATATTGATTTCCTGAAAATTGACATATTTAACAATGAAGGGGAAGCATGTACCCTAACCTGCTCTTCAGTGATTGTTTCTACACGAAAAAGCATTTATCAACCAACTACCATATTTATAACCTACTGAAATATTTAAAACATTTCCAAAAAATTAACATTACTGACATTACTGAAACATTACTATAAATTACTTGATAAATTATCGACACAATTCCAAAATTATGAATACTCGTATTACTTTTATAATAAATTTTACAAGTAAGAATATCGTTTTCATACACATTCGGTTTTCGAAATATTTCTTTTAGCCACTTGTTTATGCATAAAGTAATGTTTTTATTTTCATCGGATAAATTAGTTGCAGTACGCAATGGTTGGCTTGTGGATTGACTCGAAGATTGAAGATTTTGTTTAGAATGTGGTATTGGTATACTGTTTTCACCTCGATTTTCACTATTTTTTTGTTTCGTTATATTTTCATTTAAATAATCACTTATTGCTAAAAGCATTTTTCTATATCCCAATAAGAAAGTAAATTTATCTGGTTTTCAAAAATATCTTCAAAATAATCGTTATACTGGCTTTGATCTATTAATTCTGGTAAATCAGATTTCACGAAATTTTCTAAAGAATTAATGTCACCATTTGTAAAATTTTTAAAACTATACATATTAGTGAAACCATTTATCTTCAATATATTTTTTATAAATAAAGGAATTTTCAAACATAATTTTTTTTAGATTTCTTGAAAGAATAATTCAGAATTATCCTCAGTCATTTTACAATAAAGAAATAATATGACAACACACGAAGAAATTACACAATAATACGTATAATATTTATAATGTACAAAAATAACTCCATATTAATACACTTCAAAAATCACTAAAATCTTACAACTGTCTTGCATAGGTACGTAAGCATGAATTCTAACACAAGCTCTGTTACTCGGTATTGGGATATTGCACTACCATAAGAGAATGCGATGTCACTACTGTACTCTGGGCGGCGAACAGATTCGGAATAAACTCCTCCCACTAACGAGCGGTAAATTAAAATGGAACATTGCTATTGGTAATCCGTTTTTACACAGCTGCATGAATACGACGACTGAGATCGGTCATAGCGGAATCGGTACTGAGTCCGCAATTACGTTTGGTTTGGTATTTGCATTCTAACCTATCTCTGTGAAATCTCTGAATTTTGTGCATAAATAGTCTGCCTTCCCATAAGAATAGTATTATATAATTTCAATTTCCTCTTTAATTTGTACATTAACTGCATTTCAAATAAAAACAGAATGGTTTCATATTTCTTAATTTGTAACGTGTAAAGCTGACTTCTGCGTGCATTGTACTGCGATAGTTAGGCCCTGCCCAATAATTTAATTACCGAATCTGTTCGCTGTCCAGAGTATATCGCTCACCTAACAGCGCGAGATGTTTGTGGAACATGCGCTTTAAATATAAGAATGCATTGTAAAATCTTATACGTAAAACGTATTTATAATTAAAGTGTATTATTAATTAATTAAGGAATGACAATATATAAATAATAAAATTTTGCAGATACATATAATAAAACAAATATTATAATATTTTAGTTAATAACAAGTGGCAAGAATATGAAAACTAAGCTTCAGTTTTCACATAACAATTATTACAATTTAATAAAACCTAATAATACAGAAACATCTTACGCCATAACACACATTAGGTACCACAAAAATTTGAAAGATTACCAAGAAATTACCAACATTACCAAAACATTACGAGACATTACCAGAAATTACCAACATTACCAAAACATTACCAACATTACCGTGACATTACCAGAAATTACCAACATTACCAAGACATTACCAAAAATTACCAACATTACCAAGACATTATCAACATTACCAAAATTTTGTACACCAAATTACCCCCTCGGACATAGATTTTGAGAAAAAGAAACAATTGTTTTAACGGAAATGAATTAAGCTTTCATCAAATGTAGTCCATTCGTGGAGCTGTGAGATATTTAGCCGTTAAAATAGGCGTGGTTAACGCGCCGGTTTCACAAGAGAATTTCGTCAAATATACATGAAAATCAAACATAAATTTTGAACTGCTGTATAAAAAAATATATAAAGCATATTAATAGTTATACAAATATATTTTAAAGTGCATAATAAAACATAACAATATTAATTAAATTCATAATATTATTATGGGGTCCTGTCATCAGTATCGGATTCATGAGATTCTCCATCGTCCGTTATAATTAATGGTTCCACTAAATCTTCTATTAAACCGTCTAGCTCCCACATGTTTTTTTTCTATTTTTAATGTACTTTGAATAGCATTGTACCAGTTTTGCTGCGTGACATTTTTAATTGCAGTGTGAAATAATTTTTTTACATCTGCCATGTTAAACGATATATATTGTTCCTGGCAACTTCTCCTTTTACTTGAGCCCTAAATCAGTTCAATGGGATTTAGTTCGCAGTAATATGGTGGCATAGGCGCCAACTTGAAGGAATTATTGGGGGGGGGGGGGGCTCAAAAAAAGGCAAGCAAAGTTAAATTATATTATTAATACAGATACCTACACTTTAAAATTAAAATAATGACTAGTTATAACATTTGGTTATAATTGTAAATAAGAGGTAATTATTATAGAATTAAAACAATAACAAAAGAAGCTTTTTAATGTTTAATTGCAAATGTTTGTTTTCTTATGTCAGCTCGGGATATAAATTAATTTGCAATATTGTCAAGATTTAATGAATCCGTGAAATTACGATGTGTACCTAAAGATCAGATGATGAAGGGTCGTTTCTGTAGATTTGCCAGCCTGATAGGCATGTTGATTGTTGTGAAGTGGGCTTTCTTTCAAAGCTTTATCACGAATATATCTATCTATCAGTCTTTCCAGAGTTTTGAGTAAAAACGAGATCAGGCTAATTGGATGGAAGGATTTCGCTTGGTCGTATGCTGTACGGCCAGCTTTTGGGATGAACACGACCTTGGCTTCCCTCCACGGTGTAGGAACATGCCTGTGGGCAAGACAAAATGTTGCGACCACTGATAACAGCAGAGGCAACGATGCAATGTTGCAAGTTACTCTGAATAAAGCTAAGTTCTTTATCAGCCATGAGTGGTCGAGGGCTCCGCTTCGTTTTTCTTTTCGGTCTTTCCGAGCACCTTCACAGACGCCCTGGAAATCCTGAAAAATGGTCGGAAATCGACAGCCTCCAAAGCCTTCAAGGAGTCACTGTTCACTCCCAGAATGAGCACTGGCCCCTTCTGGTCGTAGATCCGCCACCTCTCGACCCGGAGTCCCTCGTTTCCTCGTTTAAGCAGGTTTAAGGCCTGTTTCGGTTCCCTCGCGGGACCCGGAACGAGCACAGAAACCCGCTGGAGTTTTTAGAGAGCCTCTCTCCACCAACCGGAGAGAAGCGCCCTCCCAAAGGTTTTCGAGTCCTTGAACTATGTTTCACAACCAGTTCTTGGACTCGTTCTCCGCACAGGTCACCTTAAGGGCACCCTCCGCGAGATAGTTGTCATGGAAGCGAGGGAAGAACCCAGAATCCTCCGGGATCTCCAGCATCGCTTCCGTTATTTTGCCCTGAATGGCGGCGCCCTGCTCAGTTGTCAGTCTGCCATCCGGATACGACCAGTTCACGATAGCGACTTTCAGCTCGCTGTGCACCGCGCGGGCGTAACTTTGAGGTCTAAGGTCCGGGACCTTTGGCTTCTTGGTCACTTCTGGCCTGAGCCACTAGCAGCCGATCCCTGGACTTGGGACGCCGCTTGAGCCCTGGCCTTTTGGGCGCGCCGCTTCTCAGCTCCCGACCTGTTCCTCCTAAGGGAAGCCCTAGCCGGTTGCTGGGTGGTTGTCTCCCGGGCCGCGGGAGTCGGGTTGGATGAGACGGAAGGTAGGATGTTTGGGGAGGGGGTGAGGAGAGGTGATTGGTTTGTCAGTGGTTTGTCAGATGGATCCATGCTAGTCCCACGAGTAGCTAGGGAAAGGGTGGTCCGCCTCCGCAGGGCCCCGCTATACGGTGGTAAGGTCTGGATACAACTGGGTTCGACCCGGTGCCCAGAGGTGTGTCCAGTAATGACATCCTCTATTCAGCTACGCATCCCATCAGCCTGGTCCACCCACTTTGAGATTTAGGATTTTTATTAAGGTTGACTCCTCTTGAACCGTGCGGTTAAGCCAAGTTCCTCCACACCTTCCTGCCCGCGAGACATGTCCACAGTCAGCAGAAAGGTGCATGCTACAAAGTGGTCTCACCATAAGAATTTATCAGTATTTACTTTCCCAAAATTTATTCCATCAGGGAAAGGGTCAGAGAGATATATATCACTTAATGCAAATTATAGAATTTATTTTAAAAACCCTCGAGATAATGCTCAAATTTTACATTTAGCTCGTCAAATATGTCCAGAAAATATAAAATTTGTACAAGAAGCTTATAGTGATGCAACATCAGAACCTCACGGGTATATAATTTTTGATTTGAAACAGAGTACGCCAGATTGGTTGCGATTTCGTACATGTCAACGGTTTGACGTATGTTTATCTCCCTAAGAAAAAGTATAAACTTAATACTAAAAATATACCAGAAGTCATAATATAAAAAAGTGAGTGCTACTGTAACAAATAACGCCGATTTTTTGCGAGCGTTACATAAACTAAAACCAAAATATAGATTAGCAATATTAAAAAATGCTGACCGCAATTCAGTTAAATGTATCTGCGAATGTGTATATAATATATTAAATAGTAATATCCCTCTCAGTTGTAAACAACATGCAGCACTTGTTCGACTTAAAAATATTTTAAGGAGTCTTACTAAACGAGGCGAAAACTGGGAAAACGTGATCTAATTCAATCAGGTGGAGCGTTCTTACCTTTATTATTAGCACCCTTACTAAGTGGTGTCCTAGGTACTCTATTTAAAAACTAACAAAATGGAGCATACCAAAAAAATGCTGTTAACCCTTCGGAACTAACATAGCCTGATGAAAACGTAAGCTAACATCGGTCTCAAAGACCGAGTCGAAAAAAATTGCTTTAAATTAAAAAATCTGATGTGACCAGCACATTACCTTCCGTCAGTTCTATGTATTTTGTATAAATGTCATACAGAAAGTTCCTTGCAAAAGATTATATTTCTTGTACATTACCTTAAGGCAGTTGTATGTATTTTGTACTAATTCCATACAGAAAGTTTTTAACAAAAGATCTTATATTTCCAGTAAAATTATAACATAAACATACTGTCAACTGCACTTGACACTGACACCTTTCAATCAGAATTTTCTTAATTTAGCAGCTGTTTCCAGAGTTATAGCAAAGCTGACTAATATATATGATATTTAATTTCTTTATAATTTTTTAACTCTATGTCCATTTAATATGAAGTATAAAATGCATTCAAATCGTACAGAGAATAAATAATTCTTTAATATTTATAATAACATTATATGTGAAAAAATGATATTTAACATCGTTTTTTCAAGAAAAACTGTTAAAATCTTCAAATGAGCGTACTTCCGGTTGACCAATTATAACCAAAATCTAATCAGCTCTTCACATGGATGTAACGAAGAGGAATACGAAAGAATTATAATTTTTGGAATTGTATTATTAGAGTTATCGCATTAGAAAAATTTGTCACACACAGACACACACACACACACACACACACACATACATACACACACACACACATACAGACATCATCGTAAAAATAGTAAAATCGGATTCTAGGGACCCTAAAACGTGCTTATTCATCAAAAACTCACCACCGAATTTTTTGACCAAAGACAATACCTTCCTTACCTAAAGGTGACGGAAGGTAAAAAGGAGAACTTAGATTTTTTTACATTTACTGTAGGGCTTAAGCATGGATGTAATCTATTTTTTAACTTTATTAAACAGTTTACTGCTTTACAACATTTCAAAAGTAACGTATAAAGAAAAAACTTAAATTTAGAAAAAAATCAATATATTAAAATACGTTCGTTTTTTATAAAATGTGACTATGACAATACATTCTAGGAACATTAATAACTACACTACAATACAATTAGAATCATAAATGTTGTTAAGTAATTGAAATTTTATTGTTAAATATGCTTTACTATTTACATGCAATTTTTACAAACGCTTTAAACACATGAACTTTTTACACTTATGGCACCTATACTTAGTCTTCCTGTTTTTCTTGCTTGAGCAAAAAGAACATCGGCCGTGTGTGACATTCCTTGTGGGTTGTTCTTCATCGTCAGGTATATTATAAATCTCCTGTATTCTTAATTTGGATGTTCTTGCAAGACCAGTAGAGTTCAAACGTTTTTTGATGTGATCCTCAACTAATTGGTGTCCAAGTTTTTGTAAAAATAATCGTCTTGGAAGTTTTTCTTCTATATTGTTATTCTCGTGTATGATGTAGGTGTTGATGCCAGCCACATTCAAGACACCGTATAAAATTACCATTGGCCAACGTCGTGTGGCTCTTGCACAGTTGTAAGCTGCACACAATTTGTCGGCAGTGTCAACACCACCTTTTGTTTTATTATAATCGATGATTATTTGCGGTTTACCTGCTTCCTCATCCATGGCACCATCTCGGTGCATGCTCGAAAGAACAAAAACATTCTTATTTTTTCTTGGAATATATGATACCATGGTTAATTTTTCTTGAAAGGCAAACATTGTGGTATTTACAGGCCTTTTTATTTTCATGTCTCCTGGAATTTGGGGTTTGTTTTTTCTTACAGTACCGATAATTGTCAACTGATGGTCGTTGAGAAGTTTTTCAGCTAAGACAATACTGGTGAAGAAGTTGTCCATTGTAACATTCCGTTTCGATCCCCATATAGGCTGACATAATCTTGGCACCAGAGCAATATTAGATGTATCCAATTTATATGGACCTTCTGGTTGTTTACCAACATATATTTCCATTTTAGAAGTGTAATACATTTTCGCATCTACTAGAGCATATACTTTCAGACCATATTTATTAGGTTTAGATGGTATATACACACGAAATCCACAACGGCCTCTAAAAACCCACAACATTTCATCAACAGTTGTGTACTGTGATAGAGAGAAATATTTAGGTAGATTGTCGTTGAATGCATCGAATAATTCTCTTACTGCTGCTAATTTATCGTATTCTCGTCTATCTGGCCTGGTTGTTTTGTCATCTAAACGAATATTTTGAAGTAGAAATTTAAATCTTTCTAGAGACATTGTCAATCTGAAAATTTCTAGTCCCATTCCATCACTTCGAAAAAGATCAATGATATTTTGATGATTGCTTATAATCGCACCGGAAATATAAAGTAATCCAAACAAGGCTTTTATTTCATCAATATCGGTGAATTTTGCTGTTCTATATTGTTCAGAATACTTTTTTAGTTCAATTTGAATGTTAGTATAAACCACAATTCTCTCAAGCATATTATTTGTAATAAATAAGTTCCATATTTCAATAGGTGTTTTTCTCTTTCTAGCTTCACCTTTTACACCTGGCAATTGAGTTATGATATTATCAGCACGTGTTCGCACATTTCGACCTCTTCCTAAATGCTTTTTCCACTTTGTGCCGTCGCTTCCAAAAAGAAAAGGTACACGACATTTCATTTCATTTTCATTTCCCGCAACCTGCTCTGACGCATCATCAGACATTTCTTGTTCTGATTCTGAACACTCGTTTTCGATTTCTAACTGATCTTCTACATCAGTATCGGTATCCTCGGCTATTTCTGGATCAGAATCGATTTCGTCAAGAAGACGCTGCAGTCGTCTCTGTTCATCTTCGTAACTGTACGCCATTTTTTATAAATTATTCTAAAAATATACAAATATGTTAATGAATAAATTTGCAACTTACTTTTTCACTTACAGCAGCCTGTCACTTCACAACTAACATCGGTCCTTGACACCGAACTTCCTTATATCTCAGAAGGTATCAAAAGTAAACAAATGCAGATTTGACACTGTATAAAAGCACGCGAGTTAGGAAGGTACTGGTTAGGACTGAACCGCAATCGAGCAGATTCGACAGTAATCGGGAAAAATCGGACTAGGCGGTCTCCTAGACAGCATGTTAGTCACGGAGGGTTAATATCACCAGAAAACTTAAACCGTCTACGTAATAATAATGACAGCAGAGAGGGGGAGAATATATCTACTCAACTTGATAAAGACGTGAAAAATATTTTAATTTCAAACTTACCAGAATCTGAGAAATGGACTTTGTATCAAGAAATTTTACAAAGATATTTACATTTCCAAAAGGATGAGAATGGCGTAGTTACTATAAATAATAAACAAATACCAAATTCGAATATAACAGATCTGGTCGGTGATGTATAAAGTCACAGAAAATACAGTAATCCTACAGGATGGGAAGATTTTGTTAAAACTTTAAAAACAATTAATACCCGCATAGAATTAATTAATAATCCACGAAGACGTAAATATTTTGTTTCTCAAAATCGTATTCAAACACCGAGTAAAAATACGAACAAAACAGAAATCATAAAATCTAAGAAATATCAGTGGAAACGATTTTCCCTATAGAATAATTAATAAAAACCTGACTAAGATTTATTTTGATCGCTCAAATCCTGCTGGTTTTTCTGGAGTTAATAATTTAATAAATGATGATAAAGTTCGTAAGTGGATTAGCTCGCAAGACACATATACACTGCACAAACTAGTACGGAAACATTTTCCCCGAAATAAATACAGAATTTCGAATATTAATGATCTTTTCCAAAGTGATCTGAATGATATGCGTTCGTTAAGTTATTATAATGATAATTATAAATACATTTTAACAGTGATTGATGTGTTTAGCAGATTTGCTTGGGCAGTACCTCTGAAAGATAAGAAACCGTCATCAGTGATTGAAGTTATATTTGCTGAACGAAAGCCAATTTATTTGCAAACAGATAAAGGGTTGGAGTTCATAGCTAAATCAGTAAGATCATTTTTACAGAAAAATAATATTAAGAATTATGTAACACAAAACTCAGATGTGAAAGCATGTTTCGTAGAAAGATTTAATAGAACATTGAAAACAAAAATGTATCGGTATTTTACATACAAAAATACATATAAATATATTGATATATTACAAAAACTAGTTACTGGTTATAATAAAACAAAACATAGAATAACAAAAATTGCCCCTAGTGATGTACATGAAAATAACGTATTAGAAGTATGAAGAATCAGTATAATATGAAAGATAATTCAAAACCAGCAAAATATAAATAAATGATATAGTTCGTATATCAAAATATAAAAACATATTTAAAAAAGGGTATGAAGCTAACTGGAGCGAATAATTATTTAAAATATATGCTATTATTAAACGAAATCCTATAGTTTACAAATTAAAAGACTTAAATAATGAAATAATTGAGGGCACTTTTTACGAATCCGAATTACAGAGAGTTAACGTAACTCAAGATACGATGTACAAAATTGATAAAATCGAGGCAGAAAAAGGAAAAGGAAGCAGAAAGAAGTTGCTCGTCAAATGGAAAGGTTATGGAGATACCTTTAATTCGTGGAAATTTGCAAATCAACTTAAATTATTAAACAATGAATAATAAAGAATTTTTTATTACTTTACCGAGTAATAGTTCTTGAAATATTTTTCAAGTAACAGAACTACACAATTTACAACACAACTACCTCAAAACATATTGCTAATTGGGGTGTGGGAGGTCGCATTATCTGAAATAATCTATCCATGTTCGTATTATAATGTCAGTGAGAGAGAAAGAGTAAATATTACAGTGAAAACAAGTGATAAGAATAATGACAGCCAAATGAAATTAATTCGAGAAAAAATTCCTTTGAAAAATTATGAAAATATTGATAACGTCTTGCATGAAATAAATAAACACAGTGTTATTAAGGATTATATGTCATTTTCTTATTAAAAAATAATTGATCGTGTGCAAGCAAAATTACAAGATACTAGCATATGTTCTGTAAAATTATCTCCTAGGCTATCGTTACAATGAGGTGTTGCAAAAAAAATTAACATATCTTTTTTCTTCTAAAATTCGAATAAGTACGTTCTATAGTGTGATTAAATATGATTTTCTGTTCAAATTTCTGTATATATTAAGCACAGTAGCAGTTTAAAATTATACTTTTTGAATTGGCGCCAAATTACACTGTCTGTGGCATCAGACATACATTACCCAATTACAAAACTGGAAAGATGATGAAAAAAAAAATGTATCATACATAAACGAAACGTCAATGATAACATCTGTCTGACATAAGGTCTGACTTATAGTGCAGCTTGATTTTTGGTTCTTTAGCGTAGTTCTTAGTTATTTATTATTATATTATAACGTTATATTTTATAGTTTCATGCCCAGTATTATAAAAGATGGATAAGTAAAGCACTAGCAAAGTAAAATTTACTCCTAAAGTAAAATAGTTTATTCTAGATATATAAAACATATTCCAGCGAGACATTGTTTGGTACAGATCATCTTCAGTTGGAGATTGACATTATCGTCAGTAGTGGTCTCAAGCAATACCGTTTAATAATATTTTATCTTGGATTTATCAATCCCACTTATGGTCCAATAGTGCAAAGATTAGCCGATATAAGAAACCGTAGCCTGAGTGCATCATTTTCCAGCTAAAAAAATAAATGTATTCAATAGTTCTTATTTAATTATAAAAATATTTATATTTACATCAAAATGATCTTTACAACAAAGAAGTTTTGATTTTATGTTTTTATCTTTACTTGCGACAACCATTTCATTCTTCGTTTTGAGGCGCTATGTTTTATGTTTCCCTATTATCAGTTCTATTTGGGCACACTGCACAAAACACTTTTTTACAACCATGTTTGATTATTTCCAAATACAAAAATCAGTAGTAGTTGACAGATGTCATGACTGTCACTCGTTTAAATTCCGTCGGAGGCAAATGTAAGCCACACCCTCATTAGTTAGATTTATTCTGACGTCATCAGGCGAAAGGGGAAGCGGAAATTCAAACATTATAATTTCAAAGACAATTTTCTCATGAATAGAGAATAATACGAAAAAAATAAAAAATAGGGGCTAAATATTTTTTCTTATTCTTTTGATTAAAGCAAAGAAAAAAAAACCGTGCAACACCTCATTAGGATATCCGCCATTTACTGATTTATTTCAACAAAAATCTTCAGTAAATATGCCGAATTTAATGTTAGGCATACCTCCACAATTATATATTTACTGTGATATTATTGAACCTCAATTAGTAGGTGATGTTGTTACACAGCTGTTAAGAATAGTTAATATAGACACAAATAGATATGTTTTTGGATTTAATAAAATGATATTATACTCCCAACTACACTTCGTGCCCGTGTTGAGAAGAGAATTTACAAATATTGATATTGATATTAGATGTAACGACGGATTCGCTGCGCCATGTCATTTTGGGATTTTGTGCGTTAAACTTCATTTTAAACGAGTTGCATAATGAAAACCTGCCCATATCAGCAATATTATAACCTGCAGGCAGGAAATGGAATAGGAAGTGTTTTTAAGGGGAATCAATTTCAAAGAGGACATGGTCTCGGAAGTTTTTTTAGCGGATTATTTCGAAATATTATGCTGTTAATTAAAATAGGCGTTGGAGCAGTTGGCAAAGAAGCAATAAATACAGGAATACAATTTTTAGGCGATCTTAATGAAAATCAACCTGTAAAAGAATAATTTAAAAAGCGTATATCAAAGGCGGGAGAAAATTTAAAACGAAAAGCAGAGAATAAAATTGATAAATTAATAAGCGGTTCAGGATATAAAAAGAAAAGGCTGATGAATATTCGTTCTCATTCCAGAACTTCACATGTTAGAGTAAAGAAGAAGAAACGCTCAAAACAATCAGACATATTTAATTAAAATGGCATTTTTACATGCTCAGTCGTGTGAATGTGTTAAAACCAGGGTCTTGAACCGTAGAAAATAATGGTTCGGTTTCGGTTCGCGGTTACATAATAATTTTGGTTCGATTTTCTGTTCCGGTTCAATATATATATCATTTAATCCGGTTCGCGAACCGGTTTAGTTTGGGTTCAATTAAATTAATTATTAATTATATTTTTATATTTAAATTGTGGAAATGCATACATATCACAAATAATGTAATATAAAATATATATTTAACAAAAATCATACATAACGTCAAATAATTGCTTAATTATATAACAAAACTTAAAGTGTTTCTCATAGAGATGACACATGTAAACTTGTTCACTGTTATCGTAAGCCAAAACGTCCTTTTTTCAAATTATTCATTTTCGAGTTACGTATAATAACTTGAAATCTGACTTGTATGTTAAATAGAGATATCTTTTTCAAATTTTAGACATATTTTCAAATTTTTAACTGAAAGAAAGTGTGAAATTCGTATTTTACAATACTTTATAATACTAATTTTCAAATTGGAACTTTTGGCTAACGACACATTATATTACATGATATAAAGTTTATAAAATAGAACAAAAAAAAAAAATCTTTTACAACATTTCCTATTATGTGTTCATTTTGAATGTTCAAAACAACGAATTAATATAATTTCGTCAATTATATCTGACTTCATGTTTGTACGTAAATTCGAAAGAATAAATTTTAAATTAGAAAATAAGCGTTCTACGCTCACTTGTGTCGCAGGTACTGCTAGTGCAATTAACGATAATCTGTACAACGGATGATTTTTGTTGCTGTTCCAATATTCTAATATATCCTCACTTTTTTTAAGTCTGAGTTCATTTATAAGGGTATTTAGAGATGAAGTAATTTCTTCCAAATTATTACGATTAGTCGAACTGGACATGTGTGTAACAGCTTTTTCCTTTAAAATTAAATCTAAATCATCCATCTCTCCTGAAGATGAAGATTCTTTGTCGCTACTATTGGAACTTTCTTCTTTAATCTTATTTAATTTCATATGCAAATTCAATAAAGTTTGTTTAGCTATTGTAATTTGATTAACTTTTAACATCACGTTATATCTTAAATCTAAATATACCGCTGCAAGAAATATAGGATTTTCAAGTAGTTGATTTTCTCTAGATTTCATTTTGTTTATTAACATGTTGGCAAATGAAGTTTTTAATTTACTTAATTCTAGTTGACATTTTAGCCATATTGCAAACAGATCACCGAATGTTAACTGCTCTTTTTATAATATTTTTGTTGCTACAGCTAATGGCTCTAACGTAGTTTTTATTTCCAGTATTTTGTCCCACGTACTGTCTGCTAAATGTAAGTCTTTATTTCCAGAGGCCATATCTATGCAGAATTTTTTTAATTTATATAAACTCTGTAGTAGATAGTATGTGGAATTCCACCTCGTAGGCACATCTATTATAGGTTTGTTTAAGTTATTTTTTTTAAAATATATTTGCCAGCGTGGGTGATCGTAATTTTTTGACTACTTGTCGCGCTCTGGTAATAATATGAGAAAATGAAATATCTTTCATAGCATCAGTAACAGCTAATTGTAATGTGTGGGCTGCACAACGTACACCTTCTACACCTAAATATTTTATATCATTTTCTGCAGCAATTATTTCTGAATCAGTCTCAAGGTCTTCTTCTTCTCCCTCCATTTCTTCTTCTTCTCCCTCCGTTTCTTTTTCTATTTCTCTAATTTCTTCATCACAAATTTCAGTTTCTTCACTTAACAACTCAACAGCTTTTATCATGTTACGACCATTATCGGTCGTAATACTATATATTTGATTAATATTTATGTCGTACTTGGCTAAAACTTGCATGATTACATTTTTTATGTACCCAGCAGTGTGTGGTTCCGTTAATTCTTTTACTGCTAGTGTTCTAATTACTATTTTTCCATCCTGAATAAACTGGACATTAATTCCCAAAAAAGAACGATCACATCTTGTTGCAGCATCAATTTTCAATGATATTAAAACAGATTTTTTAATTTCCTCAGATATTTTTTGTGTGATTTCATTTGCGCGTTTGTGAATTTCTTTCTTAATATTTTCGCTGTTAATTGTAAAATTGGTTTGTAATCCAGAAATAATTGGATCTACAATGCTTCTGAATCCCGAATCCTTTAATAATGAAAACGGTCGGCCATTTACCGTCACTAGATCTAAACATGCCTGAACTAATTTTTTTTCAGTTATCCTAACTTTAATCTGCCGAGAATCTGTGAAATTATCTAAAGTACTTTGAATTTTAGAACAAGATGCTTCTTCAGAATGTACTCGTTTTCGTGAAAATTTCTTCTTTGAAAGTTCTTCCGCTTCTTTGGTATGATTGCGAGCAATGTGTCTTTCCAAATTCGCTGCGTGTTTTCCTGTCATCTGTTGGGTACATAGTTTACACTGTGATCTGTTTGTTGCCGCGTCGTATTCAAAATAATCAAAAACAGGGTTTCTTGGTCCACCCATTGTTAAACCAAACTTAAATAAAAGATAAACTTGATGTAGGAATTATTTATTCATAAATTTTTATTAAATAAAAATACTGTACGCTCAATTCGAAGATATTTGAGACTAGCCAATTTTAGTAAATTATTTTAAAAGTACGTGGGATGTTATTAACCTCATAGTCATATTGTTGAAAATAAAATCAAGTGGTGCACTCACACAGTTCATACAACACAATGTAATCAAGTTACACAAAAAATAAATACACAAAAAACAATATATGTGATAAAAAAAAATACATGTCAGTTGTTGAATTTGTATAATAAAAAATAAACTGCATAATATCTGAGGACCACAATTATTTTAATTTACTTCAGGTTATGGGCCCAGTTTTCGAACTGTGCAAGATATAAAATAGTGTTAATAGAAGATGAGTAATTCGAATATGAATTATAGAATTGAACCTCTGAAAAGAGACAATTACGATACGTGGAAAGTACAAGCTCAAGCTATTTTAATAAGAAATGGTCTATGGGGTTACGTGTCAGGAACAAAAGTAAAACCTTTAGAACCAAATGAAATTATTTCCTGGGAAGAATCTGATCTAAATGCAAGATCTGATTTAATGTTAATTATTTCCCCTAGTGAGCTTAAACAAGTCAAAAATGCTAAAACATCAAAAGAGGTCTGGGATACTTTACAAAGTATATATCAAAGTAAAGGTCCTGCCCGAAAAGCTGTATTATTAAAACGTTTAATATTAGATAAAATGAAAAATTGTGATGATTTACGTGACCATTTAAATAATTTTTGTGATACCTTAGATAAACTGCATGACTTGGGTGTTGACATTAACGCTGATCTTCTGAGTGTTATGATGTTGTACAGTCTCCCGTCATCATTTGAAAACTTCAGAATAGCTATTGAAAGCAGAGATACATTACCATCTCCTGAAGATGTAAAAGTGAAAATAATTGAGGAAAACGAAGCAAGAAATGCAAATTCAAACTGTTCAACAAATGAAGGTGCATTTTATACTAATCCCAAGAATCCAAATGTAAAACATTTCTGGAATAAATCTGGTAACGTATATCAATCTAATTTAAATAATAAATCTACTTATGGTAACGTTCATCAACACAATAAAACAGCTACTTTTAAATACAAATGTTATCACTGCAACAAATTGGGTCACAAATCCAAAGACTGTAGAAAACATCAGTCAAGTTTTAAAATTGAACATGAAAGTCTAACAACATCAGAGTATGAACTAAAACCATCAACCTGGTGTTTAGATAGCGGCAGCACATCGCACATGTGTTTCCAAAAATGCAATTTCATTGATATAAACGATAATTTCAAATGTAATAATCTAAAATTGGCTTGCGAAAGTCAAACTGCTTCAATAAATGGCACTGGCTTGATAAAATTAAAGAACAAAGATAATAGTGTAATTAATTTACCAAACACATTGTATGTACCTAGTCTAAATACTAATTTATTGTCAGTTAGTAAAATAACAGATAAAGGCTTTGACGTAATTTTCAAAAAGGAAAAAGCTGCTGTTTTAAATAAAAATGGTAATGTTATTTTAGAAGCTAAACGATCGAATGGCCTTTACTATTTTAACAATACACAAGATAAAAATTTTATTGAAAAATCTAATTTATGTACTAACAGTAAAATTATGACATGGCATAAGAAATTAGGTCACATGAGCGAAAATGACTTAAAATTTGCAAATCAAAATAAAATTTTGAAAGGTTTAATTTTCAATAAAAATGATAAACTAGGAAATTGTGAAATTTGTATTAAAGGAAAAATGACACGTTCCCATTTTCCTGTCAGAGAAGAGGTCAGAACATCTAAAGTTCTAGAAATTATACATTCAGACGTTTTTGGTCCAGTAAGGACATATTCGCATGGAGGTGCAAGATATTTTGTAACTTTTATAGACGAATATTCACGTTATTGTCAAATTTATTTCTTAAAGCATAAATATGAAGTTTTAGATAAATTTAAAGAATTCAAGAATGAAAGCGAAAGAATATTAGAAACGAAAATAAAATATTTACAGAGTGACAATGAAGTATCTGAATATCGAAATCAGGAATTTGAAAAGTATTTGAGAGAATGTGGCATAAGAAGAAGACTAGCTACCCCGTATACACCTCAGCAAAATGGTTTAGCTGAACGAAAAAATAGAACACTTGTGGAAAAGGCAAGATGTCTGTTAATAGAATCGAAATTACCTTTATCATTTTGGGCTGAAGCAATAAATACTGCGAATTATATTTGCAATAGAACGCCATCAAGGAGCATAAACGGAGAAACTCCATTCTATAGATGGGTTAGAAGATTACCGTCTGTCAGGCATTTCCAAGTTTTTGGTAGTAAAACGTTTGTCCTAAACAAAAACCCAAATAGAGGAAAATTTGATGAAAAAGCAACCGAAGGAATTTTTGTTGGATATTCTGACATTAGCAAAGCTTATAGAATTTGGATGCCAAGAAAGAAGAAAATTCAGGTAACACGAGATGTTAAAATATTAGATAAAATGTATGTTTCAGATATAAGACAAAATGAAAATTACAATTTTATGGCAGAAGAAAATGAAGAAGAAAATAATTTAATTGATATATCAATTAATTATTCCAATAAAGAAGACAACTTGCAAAGAAAAGAAATAATAGAAAATATAATTGAAGAAGATAACTATATCAACGAACCAAGCGAAGATGCAGATAACACCAAAGATTTAGACGAAGAGATTCAAACAACATATAGACCGAAAAGACAGAAAAAGCCACCAATATGGACAAAAGATTACTCTATGTTAATTAATTATGACGAAGATTTGCAAACTGAACATCCAGGCGAATGGAATGAAGCAATAAAAGAAGAAATTAAAGCTCATTTAAAGAATGGAACATGGGTAATTGTTGAGAAGAAAGAAGATATAAATATAATTGATTCAAAAATGATTTTAAAAAATAAATACAAAGCAAATGGAGAATTAGAAAGGAAGAAGGCACGACTCGTAGCAAGAGGCTTTGCACAGCGTCCTGGAATAGATTTCCTACAAACCTTCGCTCCTGTTGCAAAGTTAAGCTCGATTAGATTGTTGTTAGCTACTGCAGTGGAAGAAAACTTAATTTTAAATCAAATGGATGTATCTACAGCATTTTTAAATGGTGATATAAACGAAGAAATCTATATAAAGAAACCTAAAAATCTCGAAAAATACTTACAAGAAATAATATTTGACGAAAATGAAGATTCCGAATTAAATTTGAAAGCAAGAAAAATGTTAAAAGATTTAAGAAGTGGTAAAGAAAAGGTATGTTTATTGAGAAAGGCACTATATGGCTTAAAACAAGCTGGTCGTCAATGGTTTTTAAAACTAGATGACTCCTTAAAGAAACTAGGATTTAAATCTTCCCATGCAGATCCTTGTATTTATATATTTTCGAAAGGGGGAGAAAAAATAATAATAGCTATTTACGTCGATGACATAATTATTGCATCGTCAAGTCAAACGAAAATAGATCAAATAAAAGAAAAATTAATGAATATTTACGAAATAAAAGATCTTGGAAAATTACACTACTGTTTGGGAATAGAATTTACTTATGAAAATGGAAAAATAGTAGCATCGCAGAAGAAATATATAAATGAAGTACTTAAAAAATTTAATATGGAAAATTGTAAACCTGTTTCTACTCCAATGGACTCAAAAATAAAACTGACAAGATCTGAATTAAAGGAAGAAATGAATATCCCGTATCAAAATTTAATAGGATCCTTAATGTATTTAGCAGTTGCCACCAGACCAGATATTTCGCATGCAGTTAGTCATCTCAGTCAATTTAACTCATGTTTTGGCAAAGAACACTGGCTTGCTGCAAAACGAGTTCTTCGATATTTACAAGGAACGAAAAATCTGGAATTAACTTTTAAAAAGACCAATGAAGAATTAACTGGATTTGCAGATGCAGATTGGGCATCATGCACACTAGATCGTCGTTCGTACACTGGATATTGTTTTAAATTTGGCGGAACTGTCATAAGCTGGGAATCAAGAAAACAGAAAACTGTAGCACTTTCCACAGCCGAGGCAGAATATATGTCATTGACAGAGGCGGCTAAGGAAGCAATTCATATCAAACAATTGGCAAATGACATGGGCATGTCAATTAAAACTGTCAATTTATATAATGACAACCAAGCTGCCAAAAATTTGTGTGAAAACTCTATAATTACTTCCAGGTCCAAACATATCAGCATAAAAGAACACTTCATAAGAGAAGCTGTTGCCCGAGGTGACGTCGCCATTAGTTTTCGACCAACGGAAGATATGCATGCAGACATCTTCACGAAACCTCTACCAGCATCGAAGTTTGTACATCACCGAAGTCAACTTGGTTTAACAGAAATAGATCATGAACTGCATTCGTGAGGGGGAGTGTTGAAAATAAAATCAAGTGGTGCACTCACACAGTTCATACAACACAATGTAATCAAGTTACACAAAAAATAAATACACAAAAAACAATATATGTGATAAAAAAAAAATACATGTCAGTTGTTGAATTTGTATAATAAAAAATAAACTGCATAATATCTGAGGACCACAATTATTTTAATTTACTTCACATATTCGTTTTCCACAGTTTACTTTTTAATATAATGGGGTCTTCCACTCTAATTTTTTTATTATTTTAAATGAAAGTGCGTTTAATTCTGAAGCATTTCGTAGTATTAAAAAGTCATAATTGTTTTTAGTTGAACTGCATTTGAAGAGTACAGGGGAAATACAAGGAATGTCAGTTTTATACGCAATCTGACTTATAGCGTTATTTGGTAGCATGAACTGAGGACTATTGACTGTTGTTCTGTTCAGGGAAATAAAACGGAACGACAATGTATAATAAATATTTTAAGTATATGGATACAGGAAAATAACAGGAAATGTCAGCGCGCTACCGGGCAAAAACTGGGAATGTCAACTCTGTCACAAGTGTAGAGTCTAGCTCTACTCTCTGTACTGAATCATAATAGATATTTTGTTCTTAGTTTTTGTTCTTGCTTGCGTTTGAGAGGTAGTTGGTTGTTAAATGGTGTAATAATAATAATAATAAACATTCGAAATGGTAAGTTGTATTGTATTTTAAAGTTCTAATTTTTCATACTGGTGATATTGTTTTTCTCTGATACAGTCTAACAATGAAAGGGACAATATGTCTCAAACACCCTAGAAACGGAAGCCAGATATGAGAAGAATGACATCCGTACGCAAGAAACTTAAATTGCAGTCCCATGAAATGGGAGATATCATGATGAAAAAAAATCTAGTGTGATAACAAGGAGAGCAACAGGCAATGAACTAAAGCTCAAGAATAACGAATTTCATTATCCACAGCAAACTTACAAAGGGTATTTTCTTTCTATTTTCGTTTATCATTCTATTTTTTTTTTTTAGATTTGTTATCACTCTCTGCTATGAAGCTTGCTAACAGTGGTCCAGAGGGACGAAAATATTTTAATAACCTGCCATATGAACAAATGTACAAAAAAAATTATATGATAATAAATGACATTCCCCGTTTTTGACCTTTTTTTCTTTACCTCGGTTGATATAGATACAAAAATCTAGGTAATTGTTCATTTTGTCTAAAAATTCTTCATGCGACACTGTTAACAACATTTCGGAGCAACATTATTCACAAATTGAAACAAAACTACCAAGTAGTTCTTACACAATGAACAAGTTAAACTTTAAATCCTGTTTATCTCAATTTGTATAAAATGTGACATTCCTCGTTTTTCCCCTGTACTCTTCATTTGATTTTTAAAGAAACCTATAGCTATCTTTCTCACACCGGTTTCCGTAGTAGGCTGCACGAGAAAGATAGCAATAGTTGTGACGTAGATGTAGGATGCTTAAAATCTCAAATATTTCAAAAACTAACATTTTTTAAAAATCTTTTTCGTCTCTATCATGATTTTTTTCTTATCTACTTTCGATATACTAAGTATAACTACTCAATTTTCTACTATTGTGGAAGACCCCATTCTAAAAATACATAATCTGTTAAAACTGAGTATGTAAAAACCGTACACATTTCACTAGATGAGCAAAAGTTATACTTTTCATGAATTATCTGTATAAATTATTTGCACATTACACATATATTACACTATAAATAGAAAAATTACTTACCGTAATCTCAAGTATAATTTATCTGACACACACGAAAAAGATTGTCAATACAGCTGAACTCTCTGTCACAATCACAGATCTACTGCACTGTACGGTAATATTCACTCTTCAGAGACAAGCTTAAACTTGCACGTTTAGAGTTGGCCGTATGGTACACAAACAAGACCACATAAGTTGAACCGGTTTACTGAACCGGTTTATTGAACCTATTTTCTGAACCGGTTTATTAAAACGGTTCAACACTTGCGATCCGGTTTAGGTTTTCGCTCCTTTTTATTTTCAGAAATGGTTTTAGTTCCGGTTTAGGTTTATTAAAAATAGCCGGTTCACTCCGGTTTTCGTTTATTGTTCAGGTTCGGTTCAAGTCCCTGGTTAAAACAGAATTAGATTTATTTGCTTTACCTCCTACACAAACTAGTATCGAAAACGGCCAATGGATTAATTATAAACCTTTATCATCGCTCACTGAAGACGGACCTATTGAATTTGTAATTCCGGGACATGGAGACGAATATGTAGATTTATCACAAACTATGTTGTTCATAAATGCAAAAATTATCAAATCTGATAATACTGGATTAACAGCAGACGTTGATAACGTTGCCTCTGTTAATAATTGGATTCATTCGATTTTTAGTCAAGTAGATCTTGATTTAAATCAGAAACTTGTGTCTCCGACAAACAATACTTATGCATACAGGGCTTATATTGAAACATTACTGAATTACGGTAAAGATGCAAAAAACTCTTATCTTACTTCATCTTTATGGTATGCTGACCAAGCAGGAAAGATGGATGCTACGGATGGTAGCAATTCGGGGGTCACAAAAATTTACAAATTTAAGTAAAAGTGTGGATTTAATTGGTCATCTACATTTAGATATGTTTAATCAAGAAAAAAAAATTAATTAATGGTGTCGAAATGTGAGTGAGATTGGTCCGTGCGCGTGATAATTTTCATCTAATTGCGGCTACAAATGTTTATAAACTCCTCATAAACAAAGCCACGCTATTTGTTCGACGAATGAAATTAAACCCGAGCATATTACTTGCACATAATACAGCATTACAAATAAATACAGCTAAATATCCAATCACTCGAGCAGAAGTAAAAGCTCACTATTCCATCAGGTGTACAAGGAAAATCGTTAGATAATATATTCTTAGGCCAACTTCCTAAAAGATGTGTTATTGGATTTGTATCTAACAAGGCGTTTAATGGCGACTATGGATTCAATCCTTTCAACTTTGAAAATTTTATAATAAATTATGTATCTTTAGTTGTAAATGGTCAACAAATACCTTCAAAACCATTGCAGCCAGCATTCACGGAGAAGAAAACATATATACAAATGTATAATACATTGTTCTCAGGGACTGGTATACATTTTGGAAATACTGGAAACGAAATCAACAGAGATGACTATCCATTGGGATATTGTTTAACAGCATTTGACTTAATTCCAGATTTATCTGCTAATTCAATGAATTATTGGAATTTAACCAAACATGGATCTCTTAGAATAGAAGTTGGTTTCGAATCATCTCTTGCGCAAACCGTAAACTGCTGAGTTTGATAACATAATTGAAATACATAAAAATAGAAATGTAATTGTTGATTATAGTAGTTAGTGTAAATAATTTGTATTTTTATATTAGAATAAATAAATGTAATTGTTAAGCTAGGGCCACACTATGCGTTTTGGCGGGACCGGTTTAACGGGATCAGTTGACCGGGAAGACAACTTATTGTTTTAAATGAATGAGTCCACACCAATGCGGTTGAAGCATAATTTCCATTGTTATGACTGGGCTTACGGTTATGTGGACTATAATCAGCTGTATAATATATTAAAAAATTATTAAAACTTCTGATAAGGTGTACGCAAAAGGAACAGAAAAAAGAATATATTGGAGGAAATTTTACGTAGAAATGATATAATACAGCTGTCTGAATTAGGATGTCCATCGTTATTGAAATTATCTGATAACACAACCGACACCGCGTGTATAATACCTAGATCTCATGAAGGAATGGTCTGTGCTACAAGAAACGTAAATCTTCTGAAATAGTGGTTTATTAAGAATATCAATAATGAATGCGGTTCAGATAGAGACAATATCTCACAAAAATTTCCAAAATGCAGGGCATTATGGAGTTTATGCTGTAAATTGATTATCGTATCGTGTGAATTATCCATGTACAATTATTGTCAATACCGATCCCGACACTAAACCAGGATTTCATTGGATCGCAATTTTTATTGACCGTAAGGGACATGGAATATATTTCGATAGTTTCGGAAGATCACCAATCGTTAAGACACATGAAGAAATCATAAAACGAAACACGAAAACATGGACCTATAATTCATACCATTTTCAAGATTACATATCCTCGGTATGCGGTGAATATGGTTTAGTATACTTGTTATTTAGAATAAACAATTATAACCATAATGATTTTGTAAAATTATTTTCAACAAATAAATATGAAAATGATAGATTTATAAGGTATATGTTTTATTTTTATTATAATAAATAATAAATGCGATGATTTTTAAATAACAATTTTTTTATTTGTTAAATACCTTTTTCCATATTCATAAATAATAATAAACATAGACAAAATAAATAAATACATTTAATCTAATCTAATCTTAATCTTTTAAAACCGTATGGGTATGAATTCAAATTATCAATTAATCGGCGTTTCATGAAATTAATATTAAATTTTCTTGTTTCTTTTTTTGTTAATACACTATGATTTGCCGTACACTTAATATTATATGAACTTATAGGGTTTATATGATTTTTTTCTAAAACTAAATCTTTTATTGAATTATAATTAATTTTTTTACAATTTTTATAATTTAAGGTAAAGATTTTAACCTTACACACTTCATTTACGGATTCATCCACCGGGCAATAAGTTCTATACGCATAATTTTTTGGACCACCGAATTCTGTTATAAAGGTGCCATTACAAAAACAAGACAATTCATCTGTTAGATCGCTCAAAAAATTACCCGTAGGCGGTTCATATTGACCCGGCGAATGATAATAAATAATTGAGTCTGTATCGTAATACAATGCCGTATCACCTAGAGGATACAGATGCTCACATAGATGAATACGAGCTTGTGAGGTTATGTAGGCAGCAATTACCACATTTACAGTAGGCAACTGTTCCAGTGATTCGTTTTGGTGTTGCCAGGTGACGTACACCAGTTGTTCATTCGCTGGGATAATTTTATGAATAGTTCATAAAGCTCTCCCGGCGAAGACACGGTTGTTGTACGCGGACGGTTTTCCGCTTGTGTAAATTTACCTAAACACACAAATAAATTTATTAATTGTTGGTGTATTTAAAAAAATTAGAAAATATCTCACCCCAGAAAGAATTCAGCATTAATTTTGCCACAGATCTTTTGCCAGCATTTTTATTAATCTGCAGCGAATGTAGCTCTATCCCCTCTTATGCTAAATACACTCTGAGATATGCAGCTTTCAGTTCTTCGGTGGTGCAGTGCTCAGGGTATCCGGAAGCCTCTTGTTTTATTTTCAGGAAGTTGTTCATATACTTCACGAATAAACCTCCTGATTTGGTTTGTTTGTTATACTGAGCTATGTCATAGTGCCAAATCTCAATCAGTTCAATAATTTTGTAACCGTGCTTAGTGGCCAATCTTACTTCGTCAGCTATCCATGTTCCCGTAAATTGTCTTTCGTCATTCGTATGAAAACAGTCACCTTGTTCTAGTTTGTCGCAACATGTACGACATAAAACAAACATAAGTTTGCCGTGTGCTTTTCTCGGTAAAACAGGATGAAACAAATTAGCAGGAGGTAAAATTGTGCATTTTATCAATCCTTCTACCTTATCAATATTATTGTTAGGGCAGAGTGAATTACATTCTGTTCTAAGAAAAAAAATTTGGATGGCCTATAGGGTATTTACCGTATTTACATATGTTTGGGTAAAGCGAACACACGTCAACGTATTTTATTTTTTCATTATTATAATTTTTTTTTTGTACAATGAAGTATTGCCTGTACGACCTCCATATAATGCATCGCGCGGCTCTAATGGTAAATTTATAAGTTCATGGTTTTTTAATTATTTTTCTAAATCTTTATTTTGTTTTAAATAATTCTAAATTCACACTCCCAAATACTAATAACGTTATATCTTAAATTTCTATTTTTTTCCAATTAATCCATTGTACTTTGATGCCTAGAATCCATAGTTTCTTTTGTAGTGCTATAAATTTTTTTGTCGCGATTAGTTTTGTAACAAAATTTACAACTATGCCAAAAACATCCAAAAAATTCGAAAACTAGCTTATCTTGTGCATAAAAACCATCAACTTTTAAATTACTACCTATTACAACCTCGGGACCATGCCCAGCGTGCTGAGTGTGTATTCCCCGCTCATTTTCTTGAGATATTAACCACTGTAATGCAATCTTCGATTGATTATCTTTCAATCTGTAACCATTCAAAGGTATAATACCGTTGGTATTTGGTTTCGAAATAAGCGGCGGAATGCTTTATTACAAGCGGAGGCTATGGTCACTGATTCCGAAAAAGGACAAACTTGACAATCATTTACGAAAGTTTTTCGAAAATTTGTACATACACGACGCAGAATATCAACAACGGACATGCAATACTCTATTAATTCCTTATTCATATCAAAAAGAATATTTTCTACTTGGTTATTGTACCATTCCAAAAAGTTTTGTCGAACAGATGTATTCATATAATCCACACCATAATATTTAGGATGAGGTAGAGATCCTACGTAATTTGCATTTTTCAAAGTATTGAATAAATGAGGAAAAAACCCTTCTTAATTGAAGCTGCTAATCCCATGGTTAGGCAATGAAGCCAAAGGCATTTTTTATTATTATTATTAGTTTAATATTAATTTTGGCTTACAATTTAGAGTTTCCACCAAACATTTTAAAATAAATTGCGAATCAAATGCTTTAGCATTATGTGCAATGCATACCACGGAAGTAAAGGATTTTCGAGGAGCCATGACATATAAAATATTTTTTTTCACAGGGTCGTCTCTAAATATTTGTTGCCGAACACCACATGCATTGCATAAAATGTTTATATCGTCTACGTCGCAACAAACAGAACAAGATTGTTGAGATATACACAAATAAACTTCATGTTCCCTCTCACTGTTTAATATTTTTTCTTGTCGTGTCTCAAAGTCATAGTAAATAAATAAAGATTTGTCTTTCATTTCACTCTCGTCTACTTTTATGTAACATTTGTGTCCAGGGTCTTTATAACATTTTGCAATTTGCAATAAATTTCGCCGCAAACATGATTTTTATTTTTGTATATGTTAAATGTTTTTAGACAATTTTAAATTTTTTTTAATATGCGGCATATATTTTTTTATGATTCTCGTAACAGTTTTGTCCTCGAAATTTTCAGTTGCAGTCATTACATGTCAGTAGTTCCGCCGTATGATTACACTTAGGAGATGACTTACAAAATACACAAATATTTTGGCAAGTATGACCTAATAAATTATTATAAGAAACATGGCACGCCTCGCAAAAATATTTGCATGAAAATGCAGCAGTTAGACTTTTTATCACAGAAAAGTGGAAGATTTTGATCTCTTGCCTCTTCAAATAACACTCCGCCGGGAGTATTATATTCGTATACGCATATATGATATTGAAAATAATGTCTTTGAAATTCCATTAATTCTGGAATGCCTGCTCCATTTTCATTTATTTTGACACCTGTTACATTTAACAGCTCCTGTGTCCTCATACCCTGGATTCCGTAACTGTCTTTACATACTTGGGGTGTAGATACCTGAGTTATCTCCAGTACAAATTGTCCATCAGAAAAAATTTCTGCATTACTCTGCAGAATTTTTTCTAAGACATCCCACAGCACATCTACGTGTATCTGGTCCACCCGTCGGAAACTAACCCATGCTGGCCCGTCTAGCAAACCGGGAGTTTGAAATGTAAAGCCCACATAATCGCTTGCATCCATATTACGAAGAGTATCGTCTAATACCTACAATATGAAATTTATGTAAATATCGTCATCGTTATTACAAATGGGTAGAGGAGAGGCGGGTAATATGGAATACCATTAACACTTCTAAAAATAACTTTACTGGTTTTGAATAAAAATCCCCAAAATCATCATGGCTACATACTATAACTAATTGTAATGAACTGCCACTTGTAAAAAAATACTATTTATTGTGTTGTTAAAAAATGGCTTAAAAAGAAAGTGACAAATGGAGGGTAATATGAAATAGTCGGGTAATATGGAATAGGTGGTTTAAACCTTTGAAAAACTAATTAAGTTTGTGCAAAAACATAATTATTTTTAGGAAACTATTACAACCATATGTTTAAGATTATGTGCAAGTCTATTTACAAAAGTCACAGATATAGTCTTCTTTCTCTGCTCCGGTACAGTCAAGGTGAGCCCACTGAAAACAGCTGAAGCACTGAATCCAAATTTCCCCTCCTTGATCTTCGGAGAATTTGCCGTCACAGAAGATGCATTCAGCGTCTTTGTTTCTCGGTTCTTTAGTTGATGGCATGAAGTCCATTACAGATGAGACATCAGAATAGAACGATTCATCGCTGTTAACACTGGAGTTATCTCTAGTAGGTTTAGGTATAGAAGCTCGGTGTAGGTTTAGTACTCTCTTAACAGGGGGTTTCTTTTGTCGTTTTGAAGCTTCTGGTTCATTCTTTTTGTCCTTTTCGGTCAGTGCATCCTCTAACTCTTTTTTATATGAGGAGGAGGTTATTATAGAAGAAGATACAGCTTTCCTGCCTCTATTTGACTTCTGCTTTTTTGGAGGTGGTGGTGATATCTCTACGGGTAGGACAAAATTTGTTGATGTAAACGTATCAGGGACAACCACATCAGGACTCTTGGAAGAACAGGGTTGAGGTGAACCAGAGCTTGTAGACGAACATGAAAGAGGGTCATTTGTTGGCCTTAGAGTCTGAGGCTTAGGAACAGTGAGTGTAGAGGCAATAAAATCTTCAATGCTAAAAACATTTCTATTGACGGGATAAATACCAGTCACTTTGAAGCCGTTTACTGCTATGTCCCCACTCTGTACTTTAAGGTAGGCTCTGCCAAACAGTTCCATCATATCAAAAATACTCAAGGGCCTTGAGCTATGCCTTAAAAAAGATCTCACTTCCTCACTATAGTGAGACTTTAAAGGGCCCATAAAGGTTTTATCCAAGGGTTAGATTTTATGCGAACAGTGGGGGGGGGGGTAGACATAAAATAGTAAGATGATTTTTTCTCTTGCACAATTAATTACATCAATGTTACGGTTGTGTGTTGTGTGCCTGTCAAGGAGAAGCAGGACAGGTGACTCAGCTGAAGGTTTTGTTACATCAATGAAATGTTTAAACCATTTAGTAAAAATGTTTGTCTGTATCCAACCAGACGGATGGCACGATGCGGTGGTCCCTGATGGAGCACCTCTAAGAAGTTGTTCATTCATGTTTTTCCTCGGGAATATCACAAGAGGCGGGACAAACTCACCTGCACTCATACAGACAATTATGGTAACGAGAGAACCTCTTTCAGCTGAATTAAGGGACCCAATTTGTTTCTTTCCTTTTAGGCCTACTACATGCGGAACTTTACTTTGTACCACAGACAAACCACTTTCGTCTACATTAAATATCCTGTTACGAGGATAGTTGCGTTTTTGAAAACAACATCCATCAGGTCGAAAAACTTGTCTACTTGTCTTCTAGTTCTTTAGGAAAAATTGGCTTACGGCCAAGACTAGTTGAGGCTGCTACCGTTGCATTTTTCTCCTTACTGTTAACAAGGCGGAAGAGAGACGCTCTGGGAACCTGGAATTCTTTGGACGCCTTAATGTACCCCATCTTCTTCTCACGAATAGCTTCTATAGCCTTAGCCATCTGCGTCTCACACCAAAGCTTTCGTTTCTTTCCCTCATCTTTCTTCTTTCTAGGCATATCTGAAAACTACTATTTATATAATTAATAATAATAATGGTTTAGCTATCAACATTATGCTCAAAACTCATTTTTTAAATTTGTTTTTATTCTGTATATTTTGTCTGGTTATATGGAATACCTAGTATTCCATAATACCCGACACGCCATCTTGGAAAATAAACATTTAAACTGATCGACAAAGCATTGTCAGCTAAAAAATGACCACAGTATAACAAACTACAATTTTTTTAATGTACATTATGCTTAACATCAGTGTTCAAACCACATGTGTACTAGTAGGTTAAAATGTTTGAAAACTTACCTGCACAAACTTTTGAAAATCACAAAACACACTTTGTCTTGTAGCAAGCGGTGCAACAACATGCGGTCAACTCTCACTGCACTGCAGTATGGGAGTCTTTCTTGAGTAGTTCATGGTATTCCCAAGGGATAGCAGCACCAAACAGCGCCAAAACATCGGTATTCCATATTACCCAAATATTTCATAATACCCGCCTCTTCTCTATGTTTAAAGCATTATTTTTACACACCCTAGCAACAGGTAAGAGCCAAGATAATATAATTATATGTTTAAAAATATTAATATTATTCTACAGAATGTATATCGTACCTGCTGAATACTTTGCTGAAACCAAGCAATTGGATTACTTCCCTCTGGAGGATCTAACAGTTGAAATTTTAGGCGTCTTCCTCGTATCCCGAATCTTCGAATGAAGTTTTCTCTTTCTTCGAGAATTTCGAATCGTCTAACATCAGCACCTCCTCCATGCTGAATTTCTACCACTTTGGAATTATTCTCCAACGCGTCTTGAGAATCCTCCAAAGCGTCTCTAATAATTTCGTTTCAAACTCGGTAGAAATTATCGAAATTTTCTTGACAATCCATTTTCCTTTTCACTCGTTGTACTTCAGATACCGAATACACTATACACTAGTACGAAATATTTTTCTTCTTCGACCTTTATACCTCTTATCAACTGTTTATTTTATTATCATTTTGTATGCGTATTGCGCATCCCCATACCCATGTGTTCACTAGTTCCAAAAGTAACCACCAATATCAACTAGAGGGAACTGTTATTGTGTTGTTGCTAATGCTAAGGGAAATAAGAATGAATGATTCATCAGGAGTTGTTGTTGCTCTCACTGCGGGGCACTGTTATTATATTATTGCATGAATTTTATTCAAATAGAAATTAATATAGTTTTATTTTAACTATTTACAGTTATAAACTACTTACACTTAGAATTTATTACTATTTAAATGTAGATTTATGTGTGGAGGCTTTGGTGAAAACAGCAATTCTTCTTCTTCTTCTTCTTCATGATCATCATCGTCGCTTTCGCTACTACTCCAGACATTCATATTATTTGCTAAAACCACTTCTTGTACAGGAATTCTTGAGAGTAATAGTGAAATACCATTATTCATCATCACTCCACACTTTCATATCATTTGCACTGTCGTTTACCTCCATCCCCGGTTCGAATTCTGACTCGGAGTCGCCAGCGACGTCATCAATTTCTACTTCATGTGTTGGTTCTATTGATGCCACAGTAAAACATGGGATTAAGCACTTTGGCGCCGTGGTAATACATATTAAATAAGAAAATATTATTTTGAAGAATAAAGCAATATTTAAAAAATAAAATGTTTTGTTTTTCATGCCTAAATATTTCAAAATGCACAACAAAAACACAACTATAATACCGTAAAATTAGGCTTGTACTTCGTAAGTATATATCCCCTTTGGCTGGTACTGTAAACGCTGAAACAACTGTACTCCTGTGTCCGGCACTTTTATTTTAAGGGAAATAAGTAGGTATTGTTTGATAAGAATGAATGAATCATCACCAGGAGTTGTTGTTGTTGTTCTCTGATCGCTAAGTCCAAGGAATGCTCAATCATTTCATAACTAATTAATAAAACAAAACAAATATGCAATATTAATATATTTTCAATTAATTTTTTTTATATGACTATATAATATTTTTTTTGTATGTTTCTATAAAAGTACCTAAAACTGTTAAACATATTTTATTCCCTGATGAAGTTACAAAATCAGTAACGAAATATTGGAATTTTAAATAAAATTAACATTTAAATGGGTTATTAATATAATTCCTGCCAATCACCGCCGAGAAATCCATTATTTATTTTATCAATTTTTTTTTCTTTTTCGTTTTTTTTTCTTTTTCGTTTTTTTTTTCTTTCGGATTGTCATCTTTTGGTTCATTTTGTGTAAATGAATCGTTCATTAAAGATTCTAAATCTGTAATATCGGATTCTTCACTTTCTCCTACAGTACCTTCTGTACCATCTTCTAAAAAATTTGTCTTCCGTTTTCTCTTGTGTTGAGCGTTTTCCAGGAATGATAGACGTCCAGCTAAAGACCATTCTCTTTTAATTGCCGCTGACCCTGTCGTTACTTTTTTTTCTTTTTATGTATGTATCCTTAATGTTTTTCCAGCGACGTCTGCATACATCTTCTGTAAAATTAAATTAAACAACTATATTTGAAGTCGATTTTTCAGTGAAATATATATTTCGTCAAATATTATTAAAATTCATCAAATAGTTAAAGTTTCTAAATCCACGGATAGACAGACAGGCATAAAAATTCAGGAAAGAAGCACAAATTTTTGTACATATATTTATATTTCTTTTTCAGATTCTTAGCTACTGGAGAGAGCTTTCATTCATTAGACTACGCTTTTAGAATACATTACAGTTACACCAGTGTTATTGTGAAGCAAACATTGAAAATCTTGGCAGAAAAACTCACGCTCTTATTTTTACCAACTTTAACAATGGAAGATTGGAAAGAGAAAGCTTTAGAGTTCAGTAGGAAATGACATTTTCCCAACTATGTTGGCGCAATCGACGGGAAACACATCCGAATAGTTAGCCCACCTAGAACTGGTACGCTGTACTACAACTACAAGAGTTTTTTCTCTATCGTTTTACTAGCGAGAGTTGATGCAAGTTATAAATTTACATATGTAGATATTGGTTCTTATGGCAAAGAAGGAGACAGTGGGATATTCGAGAATTCTAAATTTGCCGAAAAAGTATCGGAAGGGAGTATATTCCCACCACCCTAACGAACGCCAAGATACATCGGGTGAAATTCTGTATGCAGGCCACTCCATTATGCGGCCCGATGCTGGAGACGCACGGGCCTACAACAACTACGCGACTTGGAGGGCCGCGGAAAGTGAGCAGGACATATCAATACGTGTGCGATGGACGCTTAATTTGGAACAATTTCAAAATGGCGAGCTCAGGGATGATATTTTTAATTTCAGTGTTTAAATAACTTTCGCCGTGGCTATGGACCAAAAAATAACTATAGTAGTGTTACACAGAAATAATTTTTTGGCAAATTTGATTAAAATTATAGGTACCACAACGAAACTGAATCATTGATTTTCAGCTTTCTAATCATTAAATATGAAATGTCTATTCAAGAAATCTATTTTAAAATTTCAACAAGTCATCTATGATTGTAGTTAGTTTTACCAAAACAAGCTACTAATATTATCTATAATTAATTAAATAAATTGTATGCAGCTTTTAGAAAAATCATGTAATTTTATTTGGCTACTTCATTGATATGAATTGGTTTTATTATAATATTTAAATTATTGCTTTGTATATTATAATTAGATAAATACCTTATTTATATTAAACGAATTTTTCAATGTAATTAGATATTTCATTTACTTACATTAGTAAAATCAGTAATGTAAATTAAATACTTTATTTAAAAAAATTTAGGACACTATTTAATACAAATTTTAGGTATGCCACATACAGTGTAATAGGCGTTTTTAAATAAAACAAAGTTTAGTACAAAACTATATTTTTATTATATTATTTCAAGTTTCAGTTTAACAATCTGCAACATATTGTTTAATGTTATAATATTTGTAGGTAAGTATTTTATCCTTCTTGCTTTAATAATAGTTTTAGAAATATTTTCATTTGTACTTTGAATTACATGCCCATCAAAATGTTCATCATATTTTTCCATTTGAACATTTTGTGTTACAAAATAAATTTCATTATTAATTTCAACAATTAAACAAATCAAATGTAATTCTATCTGGCCCGAAGAGTTTTGAACAGCTAATCTTATTATATCATTTATTTGATATTTCGTATTATATAAAAACAGTACGAAATAGAAAACACATGTGAAAGTTTTGTGTGGCAAATATCATGTTCCGAAAATTGAAATAATAAAGTTTAAATTGATATATTGACCACTGTAGTTATCTGAGAGTTTTAATTTATAATTGCCATTTAAGTGCAGCACTTAGTACATTTTTTCTTGAAGTAATTACATTCATATATCTTTTAGCTTGTTTGTGCTTAGCTTCTTGTATCATTACCCACAATCGTATTAGAGGTCCTAATTGCCCTAATATAACATTCGGATAATGTAAAATGAAATGGTGTTTTGGAATTAAATAGGCCAGAAAAATTTGCATGTATGTTCTATGATGGTGATTAATAATATTTTCGAATTCATTTAATTTATTCTCATCGTATGATCATACGTATCAGCTTTGTCAATAAATTCAGTAATTCCCAAACAGGATTATTTCGAGGCACTAAATCACCAATTATAAGCGATAAATGATGTACAAAACATTGCATTTCACTTGTAGATATTTTTAATTTAAAATTGTTTAAATTCTGTACTGTTATATTTACAGATTTATTTGCGCTGTCTGAACTATGGTACTGAAAATTAGTTTTACGAACATTCAGAGTATATAAAGTAAAATATTTCTTTTCAAAAATAAACTATTTCAAAAAATAACATAATTCATTATGGCAAATGCCTTCAAAAAGGTCATGCATTATGTCAACAGTTACATTGTTAGTAATTTCAAAAGATGGGATATTACAAAAAACACTCGATTTTCTGATAGCCGTTTGAGACATCATTTAGTTGAACATCCTGCCAGTATTTTTTTGTTCATTTCTTAATAATGACTTATTCTCTACAGTTTGAGATTTTGAAACATCTTTATGTACTTTACATATTCCACCGGTGTGAGCGAGTGGTTCAGAACCTTGGGTTACTCAACATGTCAACCATGCCAGAGATCCAAGGTCTGTGAGTCTTGCCGAAACAAGACTGCCGAATACAGCATTTATCCCGTATTTAAATTAAAATATCCCTTTTGCTTCCTTCCAATTTTAGGCGTTTCGGGGGCAAGGGTTGAATCTCCCTGCCACAGGTGTGAGTGGGTGGTTGGGTGGCTCGTAGAAAGTTTTAGAACATAAGTTTGTCATCGCTGCTTATTATGCCCGGAATGCTAGATGGCCCTAGCTAGCCCGGTGTTGCAGTGTCAAGTGTCTGCGGCTCGATCGTGTGCCTGGCGCCAACCCTTAACCTGAGCAAGGAAAAAAAGAAACGCATGCGAAAATATTTTTATGCCATGGCCATCGTAATTAATTACTAATTACAACTGAATCATGATAAGAACATTAACATTCTAATTGTTTGGTTATTTTAAAATAAATAATAAATAAATAAATAGGTAAATTAAAGATATAAATAACAATAAGGATTGTGCGATCTTCAACACCCCTAGATATTTGTTTTAGTCAACATTACCTATGAACAAATAAATTAAATATTATTCGGTCACGCACTGTCATCAGTTATTATTATCAAGATAATTAATACTTACTTCCACTCGGGTGTTTTAAACCTTGCAAGTTTGGGCTAGGTAGGAGAGGTATGGGTTTGTTTTCCATTGAACGAGAGTTTATATTGTACAAAAAATATTTATTACTCAAACCTAACTACATGACCTTACCGAACTTACACATTTATTTGTATAATATGTATACATATATCGATATACAGGGTGTCCCAAATTTAAAGGTCCACCCTGTAATAACACATACAATACCTCAAAATAAGCATAAATTGTTAGATAAACATACGGCCGATCTTGCTTCGTTTTCGAGTTATGGCAGCTTGAAGGTAAAAAAGTGCCATCGCTAACCTAACAGTTTAGTTCAAAATAAACGCAAAAGCCAGTCTAATATATTTTTATTATTATTTCAATAATTGTTCAAAGTGTCCACCACCCGCACGGAGACAAGCTGTGGCACGGTAATTAACATCATTAATAGCTGCTAGACATTGCTCAGCAACGATTTCGTCACATGCGACCCTAATTCTGTCTTGCAATTCAGCAGCGGTATTTGCAGGTTGACTATAAACTCTCTCTTTTAATGTTCCCCAAGCAAAGAAGTCGAGTGGCGTTAAGTCTGGCGAACGTGGAGGCCAAGCCCTGGGTAGTGATTATTTAACCAATCACGAGGACCACGACCGTAATGCACTGGACATCCGTCTAGTTAAATCCACAAGCCTTCTCTAATTATCAGGGGAACGTCGTCAATTAGGTTTCCTAGATCTTCTTCCAGGAAAGTCAAAAATAGGTTGGCATTTAAACGATATGGCAAAAAATATGGACCTATTAATCGATCATTTAAGATCTCTAGCCAAACGTTTATCTGAAATTCGTGCTGAAATACACTTTCACGGACAGAGTGGGGATTGTCGTGGGCCCAAATATGAGAATTGTGTTGGTTTAGAATTCCCTTTCTTGTGAATGTTGATTCATCTGTCCATAAAATATTGGTCTGGAAATCTTCGTTTAAAGATACCTGATTAGTATACCATTCACAAAAAGTTCTCCTGCGAGGTAAATCTTCGGGAAGCAAATGTTGCACTTTATGAATGTGATAAGGTCGCCTTCCATCGGCTTTTAAAGTCCTCCAGATTGTTTGTCGAGGTATATCTAAAACTGCAGACGCTCTGCGAACACTACTGCTTGGATTTTCATCAAAATGTTCAAGAACTGCTTCTGTTCTCAGATTATCGTGAAACACTGCGATGGCTGCGTTTCCATCCCCTTTTGGGGCACATGTTCCCGTCTCACGAAGGCGTTGAAATGCGCGTGAAAATATACGTTTACTAGGCAGTTGACGTTGAGGAAAACGTAGAGCACATTCGCGAACTGCTGCACGAGCATTGCCGTCACACAACCCATAAACGTACACAATATCTGCATACTCGACATTAGAGGAACTAAACGGCATGGTGAACGAAATTTAATTTGACGTTTATTAAAACAAAAACAAAAGACAAACGACAATCGTGAGAACTACTAGATGTTAACAATAAAATTAAATTCCTCTTGTTTGAAACACAATAACTCGAAAACGAAGCAAGATCGGCCGTATGTTTATCTAACAATTTATGCTTATTTTGAAGTATTGTATCTGTTATTACAGGGCGGACCTTTAAATTTGGGACACCTGTATATTTGTTTTCCTAAGCTATATAATTAAAATTACCTTATTCTACTACACATTTTGATTATTAAACAATGAAAAGACACCACTTTTTTCCTCACTCTTCATTTAAACAAGTTTTTATATATCGTTTCCTGACGCCACAGATCTCTCACTTGCAGGTAGACACTCTTTCCGCGACGTTTTCCTGGCTTTGAGAGGGAGGGCGGCTGCATAGGAGGTGACGGTTGTTTAGGGGGCGTTAGCTGCTTGGGAGGCTTTGACTGCTTCGGGGGCGTTGGTTTGGGGTGACTGGTCGTCGGTCTTGGTGCTGATGGTGGTGGTCATGGTGACGATGTCAACACCGGTGCTGGAAGCAGTCTCTTTGGTAGTTCACTTGCCGACGGCTGTTTCTGTCCGTAGTTCGTTGTGATCGGCCTGATCCGTGGTGGCTTGTTGGCAGCTTTAATTACCTCGTTCGACAGTATACGAATTTTATTCCTTTTTCCGGAAAATGCCTCCCAGTTGATGGACTGTCCGGGCGTCGGCGGTCGCTCACACGTGCCTACAGTGTTGGTTTTAAACTGAAACTAATTTGTATATTTCCTCCTAGTGACCCATATTCAACTGCCTCTTAAGTGTTCCCACTCTCCTTCGTGACCTATCCTCGGCTAGCGGCGGAGCAAGATCTAAATTAGATGTGGGCTAGATAAATTTTGCGAGGCCCTCTGGTGGGGCAAGAGGACGGATTTTATATGGAGAAAAAATATATTTTGAAACTGTCAAAGTTTTATTCATAAAAATGCAAACATCTTCACTTTAACTACCTAACATTATTAAGTAATAACTAACAGTAAAGAATTAAATAAACCAAAATTTCCTGCTTTTAACCTTACTGAACTCAATAACTATATCGTAATCCAGCTTGGATGCTGTATCTGCTTCAATAAATAAAACTGCCAAAGCTGAAAGTCTTTACTGACAGTTTGTACTTCTTAAATATTACTTATTAGTACTGTTAAAATTCAAATGACAATATAAATATTTGGATAAATTTCTTTTAAGTTATTTTCTGTTACATATTGGATTAGCAGTTTAACATCTTTAATGAAGTCGGGTAAATTTGGGATCATTGTTTGTAATTTTTCATTTAATTCGTCAGGTTGGAAGTCACTGCTCTCACCCACTCGCAGAACTGGGTGTAAATCGTGACAGTTTTTTAATATATGCTCTTTTAGAATATTTTTAACTTGCTTAAATCATAGAGAAAACCAAAATTTTCAAAATGTTGATTTAAAGATATAAATCTTGAATCCATATTGCTCTGAGTCTTCCGTGTGATAGCATGACTGCGTGAGGCACTCTGGCTCTCAAGCCGTTGAGAAGCGAGAACGTAGGAGGAATGGGAAATCGCCGGCGGGCGGAGATTCCCTACGACAGTCACCGCAACCCCAGCAAATGTTGCTAGCACTTACCAATGATTATGATTTTTATGAGTTAAATCTTTATTCGCGATTACGGTTTTTAATGGTCCTAGCTAAATATTTTTCATGAGAAAAAGAAAGCTGCTAAACCTTCGAGACGCGAGGCCTCTCGGACCGCTAGGCCGTAGGCGATGACCTACGTCGTCCACGGCCCGCCGCGTCAGTGCATCTCAAACAAATGGCTATAAGTTTGCAGTATTAAAAATACCCCGTAACTTCCCCGTGTCTTTGTCAATAATTTTGTTTGCGTTCGGTTATACTATTTCACTAATAGTATATGGCCCTTCAAATAAATCAAATTTTGCAATTTTTTTTCTCACTTACGCTTGATAATGGATTTGTTTTTAATAAAACTTGGTCTCCAATTTGGAAAATTGTGGTAAATTTTGGATTTTGTTTTGCCTTTCTTTTGTGTATTTTGAAAATACGCCCAGAACTACAAATAAATAACACCTCCACGATTCACCGGTAATGGGCCAAAAAGGTCCACCGCCACCAACTCACCCACCTCGTCTGCAATTACAGGTTGTAATGGTCCTTCATAATGTCTGTTTGGCCACTTTGTTTTTTGACAAAGTATGCATTTATACACACTGTTTTTAGATTTATACCGTCCACATTTGAAAAATGGTAATACTTTTTCATGACCTCGTACACTTTATCTGCCCAAAAGTGTCCGAGCTCCTGGTGGTAATGTGTTATTAACTTGTTGACCAGCACTGGTAGGACTTCCAGTGTCGGTCGATTTTTTAAGTGGTTTATGTGTATCAGCGTGTCGCCATGAAGCTGGAAATTCTTTGCAATACGTTGGCTGCTATATGGTAATTGTTCCAAGCGCAGTTCCTTTTTTAAATACTTTTTATTAGTCCTAGTATCGGGTCTTCGTCTTGGTGGCGGATGATATCATTTAAATTTTTCCTGGTGTCTGTCAATCATTTTTTTCAATTATTACCAGGTTGTCGGCGGGAAATCTTGATAGCACGTCTGCAATAATGTTCCCGGGATATGTTGTATTTCGTTGTTGCAAAAACAATACCCATCTTGTTAACCTTTCTTTCAAGAGTCGGCATTGTTTGAGAAATTTCAAAGCATGATGATCCGTTTTAATTATTACGCCTTTTACATGTGAGGAGAATTTTTGTAGACAGTATATAATGGCTAATAAATTCTTTTCCGTGGTCGTATAATTTATTTTAGTATGATTCAAGGAGCGATTTGCAAAATTTATTACCTTTTGTCCGTTGTCGTCATATTCCTGTACCAGTACTTCCCCGATGCCGTAGCTGGAACTGTCGATTTGCAATATGAATGGTTTATCATACCTAGGCTGTGATAAAATAATTTCCTCCAAAAACAAGTTTTTTATGTCTTTAAAGGTCGCTTCTTCTTTCTCTCTCCACTGCCACTTGGCTCCTTTATGTAGAAGGTGTAATAATGGGCGCGTACACTCACTATATGTATTGTTGGAAGCACCGATGGAAATTATACAATCCTAAAAATACCCGTAAGTGTTTAATTTTGCAAGGTGTGGGAAAGTTCTGTATTGCCATGATTTTTTCCGGTTCCGGATGAACACCCTCCAGCGAGAAAACGTGAACGAGAAATCTGACCTTCTTTCATACAAAATTTGTATTATCAATGTTAATGGTTAAATTGGCTTTTTTAAATTTGTCCAGTACAAGTTTTAAATGTGATGTGAAGTCTGTCGACGCGATTATTAAATCATCAACCTAGTTTGTTGTGAATTCCCGTACTGCTGGTCCTAATATAATGTCCATGGCCCGTGCAAAACTAACCACAGCGGTTTTTAAACCGACCGGCAACACTTGGTAGGTGTAACTCCTGCCGTTGTATAAAAATGCTGTGTATTTTCTACTGTCTGGATGAAATGGAATTTGCCAGTAAGATGCAGCCATATCTATGGACGTCAGAAATTTTGTATTGTTAAAATGCTGTAGCAACTCCTCGGCACTAGGCGGTGATTCACAATCGGAGATCATTTTCTCGTTCAAGGCTCTCGCATCTAAGTTTATTTTCAGCTCCATCGGGGCACGCTTCGGTGACTAGGTGGTTTACCCTTACTTCTCGGCTCTGAAAAGGAATACTGAAAGTGTCGTTCTCTTCCTTCAGACGCGGAATTTGTTCTTGAAAGTCAACATGGACTTGGTGATTTTGCAGTCAGTGTTCTCCAATAATTATTGGTCGAACTAAATTTTTAACTAAACAATTTAGCATTAAGGTTCTGTTGTTGATCTTAACTACCAATAGAATTTGGCGAGCAATCTTCTAACTCCGCTGCTCCATGGCTTCTTTTAATTGTATGGACGTCACAGGTAGGGTTGGGAAGTCGAAGCCTTGTGATTTTAAATTATTCCATAGGTCCTCCGCAATGTACATGTCTTCACTTCCAGTATCCACCAGAGCAGAGATAGGTCAATTCCTGGGTTCACCACGATTTCCGGCATGACTGATTCTGTCGTGGCATCGGGTTGAGATTCCTCCAAGAAATCTGGGTAAATGGAACTTATGTTCCGTTTGGTTCGCTGAACAGTGGGTATTTTTGTGCAATTAAAACGAACAGACTGGTTAGCCATGACGGATTCTAAAATCCCTGGTTTGTTCCTAAGTCTATGCCTGGTCGCCACCCTATTCGCAGCATTATCCGTACACTAATAGGAGAGATCTGGGCGCCCGAATCTGGGAATGTGAGGAATGGTCGAACATTCATTTCTTCACATTCTCGTTTCCCTTGTGGTGTCGTTGGTTGTGGAGGTTGCTCGTACTGCTTGGTGGGGAGTTTTTATTTGTCCTTGCAACTTCCGGGACTGGTGGAACGGCTTGGTAATTGGGCGGTAATCTTTTATTGTGGTATGGTTGGATAGGAGGCGGTTGGCGCCGCATACTCGATGGTCCAGGAGTAGGCACACTTTTTACCAGTGGCGCTGTCTGTCTTACCTGAGCGCGCCGTTCCTGGATTATTTTTGTTGTCCCCTCTTGCCGCCTCAGAAACTCCGACAGTTCTTTGATCGTGGATTTTTCGGTGGTGTTCCAGAGCGACTGGAGCTGCAGTGGGAAATGTCGTACCATATTGGATACGAACACTCTTTCCGGGATGGAGTGATCGAGTGTCCGGTATAACTCAATATAATGTAACAAATGGGTCTCCATGTTGGATTTCCGTGAATCCTATTTATCAACGCTAATTAGGTGGCGCGCCTTGTTCTAGGCCGGCTCCGACCAGTAATTATGCAGGAAATCCACCCGGAATTCCTCATATGCGTTCCATGAGCCGTAAAATACTTCCGCCCTTGCCAATACATCACCTTTCAGGCAGCCACGAACCATCTCGAATCTCACTTCCGTGGAGATGTTAAGCCGCCTGAAGTACCGTCAAAAGGGGTGAGTCGGATATGATTTTCAGGTATTTTGGTATATATCTTTTGAATTATCAGTCAAATTAATTATTTTTTAAAACCTATCGTGCAATTGAAGCCCCCAGGAACATTAATTTATGTTTACTGATCTCCGACTCACCCGTGGTAGGGGGGTGAATAGGATCACAAATTTAATTTTCGTTAAAAACCCGCTTTAACTCAGGATAAGTAGACTCGGATCAAATTTATTATTTTTTAAAAAAAGTAATAAAGTTGCTACCTTTACTAAGGTAAAAAATATATATTTTTCGTATACATATATCACATAGAACCACAAATTAAAAGCAATTCTGCTTTACAACAAATATAAAAAAAAATAGGAACTCTTCCTTACAATAAAATATCATTACTCATATGCATGGGAACTTCTATTTTTTGTAAATTACCAAAATATGAATTTATAATATCCGGGATAACACTTGAACGAGCCCTTTTAATATCAGCTGCTAAAGGAACTGATAAAATATTTCGCCAACGTTGTAAAAACGAATGAACCCACTCTATTGACGCTATATTTCTTTTCGGTTTTAATACTTTCTTACCACATTTATCGAGATAATTTTTTACAATAATATGAATATCATTAATTTCTACAGGAAAACCCATTCAGACAGCAATGCCAGTCTTTGCTCTATCATTACTTCGACTTCTTCTGTAATGATAAGTTGACCGCCACATTTTTTAAATTTTGGGTGGCGAATATGCTGATGTAATGTGGTATATGGTATTTTATGTTTATCGCTAGCTTTCCGGATGCTAAGTCTCTTTGTTACATCCAATATAGCATTTTTAAGACATTCTGTTGCATAATTCCTGTTTTCCCTTACACCTGGCAAGCGTTTATATATTTTCGGCATTTTGATCCGAGTGTCACTGAAAAAGTTTTTAAAAAATAAAACTGACTTTAAAAAATAAAAAAATAAAACAAATTGTGAATATAACCTCAAAAACAAGTTATTACAATATCCACTCAAGTAAGAAAAAATATAGTATTAGATTTAGCAATATCGTATTCATGTTACAGATGGAATTCTATGAACATGTTACCAATTAAAAGTGTAACAATGATACATTTAATAAAAAATCACTATTAAATTATTTACCGGGCCGCTGAACTCAGTCTCGAGTGAGGGGTGGATTCAAAATCTTAAGCAGCAACAAAATTTCTATTTTATTAAAAAGGCGCCATGTTATTCAATCCGGTACTTTATCAACTTCCTAAATATCTCGCTTAAAATCCTGAATAGCAAAAGAAATATAAGCAGCAAACCAATAGTGAATGAAATAAAATTCTGGAATAATCTTTACTACACGCTAGATTTATTGACGATAAATAGTTTTTAAAAAATGATGATACAAAGTGTTCAATACGAATGTTAATTTTTAGATAAGAGTATAAATATAAAAATATCATAAATATTAGCCACACAAACAAGTATCGCTATACTCAACAAATATGACTAAATTGCGCGTACAATCAATCTCCGACTTTATAAATGCATTCGTAAAATCGCGGCCCCCACGAAAATATATTAAAGCACGACGCTGTATGGCTTTACAACAATAACAATAATATTCGCCGAAAGAAACAACTATGTATGTATATGGCAAATATCACCACTTCAACAATAAACAGAATATCATGGTCATCAAATAATATATAACATTAACTATTATGATCATTCAATATAACGAACTAAAATACGAACATCGAATCTTATTAAAGTACCAATCAACAATCAAATATCGAACTGTGATATGCAAGAATTCACAAATAAAGAATAAGTTCAAACGGGTGTCAAAACGAGGAAAGCAGGTCGGGACCGTATCCGAGTGACTGGTGAGTTTCGTATAATGAACTGAAACGGGCTCACCGGGATATATTGTTAGCTCCTGGCTCGTCGTCGTCATGTGCTGCAAATATGACTCGTTCTAGCCGCAACTGCTTATGAGTACTCGATTTCCCTGCGCTCGCTGACTCCGGCCCTGTCCCCAAATGTTCTCGAAGAAATATGCGGTGTTCACGTATCATAAAAAGGCTATACAGAAATACTATATTATAATAACCATCGAACGATGTACGAAAGAGACCAACACTTACGCAATCCTCAACTGCCCTTTTTTTCTTTTTTTTTTTGGATTTTAATGTAAAACGACGATGTGAATAATACAATTGAAGGTGCTAATCCGTCTTCCGACGATAAATACGACTTGTATTTTTCTTCAACAATAGCTGGAAACTGATCCGTTTTCACAACGTGCCATCAAAAATAAAAATTCACTTTGAAATCACAAATTCGCGCAATATTCACAAAATGGCTTATTCCACGCTACTCTCTTCAACGATTTTTCACCAAGTCCTCTTTTCAGGTAAAGAATCTTTTACTTAAACCCACACAAATCTCGCAAAAGTTAAAACCGAATGAAATTAATACCTATAGTGACATCTGTTGGCTCTACCACAATCAATCGACTGGTCTACAATGTAGTATTCTGTATTTTAAATTTCTATGAAAATTAAATCGTAACTTAATGAAAAATAAAACGTAACAAATTGATTTAGATATATTGATATATTACAAAATCTCGTTGCTGCTTATAATAAAACAAAACATCGTAAAACAAAAATTGCACCTTGCGACGTAAATGAAAATAACGTGTTAAAAGTATAGAGAAATCAGTATGAAATGAAAAAAAAAAAGTAAAATATGCTATAAATTACATAGTTCGTATATCAAAATATAAACATATATTCAAGAAAGGTTATGAAGCTAATTGGAGCGAAGAGTTATTTAAAATATATGCTATTGCAAAACTAAATCCTGTCGTTTACAAATTAAAAGATTTAAATAATGAAATAATAGAGGGTACTTTCTACGAACCTGAATTGCAACGAGTGAATGTAACCCCTGATACGCCATATAAAATTGATAAAATTCTAGCGGAATCAGGTAAAGGAAGTAGAAAGAAGTTGCTCGTCAAGTGGCAAGGTTATAGTGATAAATTTAATTCGTGGATATCTGTAAATCAAGTTAAAGCACTAAACCATGTATGATAAAGAATTTTTTATTACTTTACCTAGTAACAGTTCAATGGAGTATTTTCACAACAACAGAACTATACAATTACCCCAAAACGTAAAGTTAAATGGAACATGGGAGGTCGCATTATCAAAAATTATCTACCCTTGTTCATTCTACAATATCAGCGAGAGAGAAAACAGAGTAAACATCACAATGGAATGCAATGATGATAACAATGACAAGAGTGTGCAAAAGAAGTTAATACGGGAAATAATTCCTTCGAAAAATTATGAAAATATCGATAACGTATATGAAATAAATGCACATGGTGAAATTAATAAATATGTATAATTTTGCTATGAAAAGGCAGAAAAACAGATAAATATGTTTTTGGAGCTAATAAAATTAAATCTTATTCACAACCACACTTTGTTTCAGTCTCGAAAAGAGAATTTATGAATATACAAATTGATATAAGATGTAACGATGGGTACGCGGCGTCATTTCATTTCGGGATTTTACTCGTTAAACTTAATTTGTTCCTCTTCTAAATAATTATTTTCAGAAAAATTATCATTTTGCGTTTTGTTTTCAGCACACATCATTAATAGGTGTATTTTTTTCCATATTTTTTTTTTGTTAATAATCCAGGAACTATTTAAAAATTTTTCATTTTACCAATACCATTTTTTTCTAAGATATACATTTACATTTAAATTATTCATATCTTCAAACTTTTAAATATATTTTAATTTAATAGGAAATGATAAACCATTATATTTTAAAACTTCAGAAAACTGATTATATTAATAATTGCATGTTTATTTTTTTTTGGTAAATTATAACCACTGATAGTTAAAGGTGTGTAACTATTAATATCTACTTTTAAATGTAATATTTCGTATAATGCCCAACCAGAATCTCGTTCTTGAATTTCTTCAAGATTTTTCAAGATTTTTTGTACAACATTATCTTCATACCATTCTTTTATATTTGTGGCATGATCTATTAATTTATTCTTTGTATTAAATGTTTTAATTTCACGTTTATTTAAGTGTGATAATATAAATTCACAGCTTAATATTACATTAACTTTTAATAAATTTATTTTCATTGTTTTATTTATTTTATTTTTATAAATAATATATTGTTAGAAATCAATGATAAATTTGTTGAATACAAAAATTAGTTATGTAATTTCCTAAATATTAGCCCTGTTAATGAGAGTTTGGATTACGAAACGAAATAACTGTTTATTCATAATTTTTATATTTAATTAATTACTGTTCTATGTATTACATTTGGCTATTACGAACCGCTGGCAGTCGGGATATGATGACTATCAAGTCAGTACATATCGCGCTTGCAGTGTGAGCAGCCGTTCGCAGGTTTTGTTTCTTAATGAACGTTATCAATCGCATATTATGTTTTTTTTGCCCTGGTTTATTAGTGTTGCTAACATCAGAAGTGGGATCAGCCTAATTGCCCTGGACAAAAAGCAGTGCAGTGTTATGGTGTTAGTGGTGTTGTGTTAGAATAAAGAAGAAAACCCATAATGAAATCCCTTCTCGCCGAACTTGTTAAAGCCATTAAAGCAACTAAGTCAACACCCGAGAAAATCGACCTACCAACATTCCGGCCTAATTATACTGATGCAAAAAAGTGGATATCCCAGTTAGAACAGATAAAAGATGAATTCGAATGGACCGACCAGCAGTTATTGCTAAGAGTAGGTCGATCCCTAACCGCCGTAGCGAAAATCTGGTTCAATACCTGGAATCCGGATATTAGGAACTGGGAAGTATTCCGGCGAGATTTCTTGGAAGCTTTTCCGCCAAAGAAAAATTTAGGGCAACTGATAACCTAGGCCGCCTTTTTCGGAAGAAGAGTAGGTCGATCCCTAACCGCCGTAGCGAAAATCTGGTTCAATACCTGGAATCTGGATATTAGGAACTGGGAAGTATTCCGGCAAGATTTCTTGGAAGCTTTTCCGCCAAAGAAAAATTTAGGGCAATTGATAACCTTGGCCGCCTTGTTGGGAAGTAATCAGTGCAACACTTATGATGCATACGTATTTGAAAAGCTTGCATTACTGAGAAATTTACGCGTTTCTTGGGAAGAAGCTGATCTGATTGAACTGGTAATCCATGGGATACAAGAGCAAGATATTCGAACCAACGCAAGTAATCACAACTTTAAAAAGATACCAGAGTTAATTTGTTTTCTAAGTTCTATTTCTAAACAATGAAAGTCCGTTAGGGTAGACTCTAATAGAGATGATGCCGTTCAGCACCCTCGTAAACGATTTCGAGAAAATCACGTAAGTACACATTCAAGTCCGAATCACAAGTGTTTTAGGTGTGGAAAACTAGGTCATATATCTAGAAACTGTAAAAGTCAATTATCATCTCAACAGGGAGCGAATACATCAAAGCAGCAAAGTTCTGTGACCAGTAACAAATCTACACCCAACGTCTGCGATTTCTGCGCAAAAACAGGGCACATCGCAGCAAATTGCTTCACTTGTAAAGTAATCGAACAAAGAAAGTCTGTAAACATTTGCAACACTGGGAATCTCTCGTCACCAAATAAAATTAAAATTGACGGTAGAAATTACATGGGTATTATCGACACGGGAGTAGACATCTCGCTTATATCAAAATGTTTTACACTCTTTTTCGCACACAAACTCAAACCATGTCATCTCACTTTGTCGGGAATTTTACCAGGGAGTGTTTCAGTAAATCGACAATTCTGAGCTACTGTCGAAATCTGTGGTGAAATCACAGAACTCCAATTTGTTGTAGTGCCAGATCACGTTTTAGACTACGACGTAATAATCGGCAGGAACTTATATAATGATACAAGCTTGGTTTCCATTACGGATTATAAAGGAACCCGTGTCGTACGAAATCAATCGTCATTCATCCGACGTATTATGCCTGTTTCTACAGAGTACTTTCTCGTTTCCCGAACATTTTTGCGACGGGTAATGCAGTTCCTCCAGTCAAGAATACCGCGCTGCAAATTCGCCTACGCGAAGATGTTATAGTGCACCGCAATCCTTATCGCTTATCAGTAAGCGAACGAGAAGCCGTCCGCAATATTGTGGATGATTTATTAACTAATCAAATAATTCGCGAAAGTGAGTCGTCATTTGCAAGTCCGGTTATTCTAGTCCGCAAAAAAGAAGGCACATACATAATGTGTGTCGACTATAGAGAACTAAACTCTCTTACCATTAAAGACCGGTACCCCTTACCGCTCATAGAAGATCAGCTTGATCGTTTGGGCAAAGGAAAGTTCTTTACATCCTTAGACATGTCGTCAGGATTTCACCAGATTCCTACTGATACGGATTCTATTCACAAGACTGCCTTTGTAACGCCTGATGGATACGACGAATACTTGAGAATGCCATTCCGTTTAGCAAACGCTCCTGCCGTGTTTCAGCGTTCAGTTAATAAAGCCCTAGGTAAATTAAAGAATACCATCGCGTTAGTTTATTTGGACGATATCCTCATCCCCTCTAAAACTGTCGCGGAAAGATTAGAATTCCTTGAACAAGTTCTTTTAGCTCTCCAGGAAGCAGGATTTTCACTAAACTTACAGAAGTTTTACTTTCTACAGAACAAGTTGGAATACTTAGGCAGGGAAATATCAGCCGATGGTATTCGACCCGGAACCAGAAAAGTAGAAGCACTACTTAAAGTCCCTTCCCCTTCTACAGTAAAGCAAGTTCGACAGTTTATGGGACTTGCAGGGTATTTCAGAAAAATCATTCTGAATTTCGCGACTCGTACAGCTCCCATTACTAAATTAGTAAAGGCCAAAGAGCCATTCAATTGGTCTGAGGAACAAGAGACTGCTAAGAAATACGTTATTGGATGCTTGGCTTCGAAACCATTGCTGTCTGTATTTGACCTGGCACTACCCACCTAATTACACACAGATGCAAGCTCAATGGGGTACGGAGCAACATTGCTGCAAAAATGTAACGGGAATAAGAGAATAATTGGTTACTTCAGCAAAAGAACTAACCCAACTGAAGCCCGTTACCACTCTTATGAATTAGAGACCTTGCCTGTTATAAATGCTCTAAAACATTTCAGTGTTTATTTACTGGGCATTCATTTTACACTGATTACCGATTGCAATGCTATAAAATCGACCGCAACGAAAAAAGACACGCTGGTGGTCCTACATGCAGGATTTCGATTTTACGATCCTGTACCGCAAAAGAAACTCACATCCTCACGTAGATTACTTAAGCCGAAATCCTGTCACAATAAGACGTGCATATCATAGCTGGCTTTATATTGAGCAACACGGCGACGCTGAAATTCGCCAACTTATTCAAGATTCCGAAGAAGGGCGTCTTGATTCAACTCGGTACGTGGTCAAGAGTCCTATATTACAAAAGTGTTTCCCCAGAAGGAGAAGTTAGCAAGCCTTTTATACCGCGCCAAAGTAGACTTGGGCTACTAAGAATTTTTCACGATGAGCAATGTCACGTCGGTGTCGATAAAACCATTAGCTCAATAGAAAAACATTTTTGGGTTCCTCACCTTCGTAAATATGTGAAAAATTACATCAAACACTGTTTAATTTGTGCGGTAAAGAAAACTCGATCGGGACCACTACAAGGGTTCACAAACATTGAGAAACCGAATAAACCGATGCAAGTTCTCCACGCCGACTGTCTAGGTCCACTTCCTGCTACGTCTGATGGAAGCAAGCACGTACTTGTTTTGATTGACGCGTTCACAAAATATTGTGTATTACAGCCACTGAAAACCGTTAGAGCTGATGAAACGAAACTTGCATTCTAAATGTTTATATCACTATTTGGAACACCGAAAAGCACCGTAATGGATGCTAGAACAAATTTTAAAAATCTGAGTATGCCAGAATATCTCTACTCATTTGGTATCAGTTATCATTACATAACACCTGGTCTACATCATTCTAATGGTCAGGTAGAACGGTACATGCGTACCGTTATGAACCTCTTAAGAATAGAAACCACTGTAAAGTCAGAATGGTCGAACGGTCTTTGGAAGATACAGCTCGTACTAAACTCCACGACTCACAAAGCTACTCTAATTTCACCACTTCGAGTATTAATTGGAATTGAGGGAGCCACCCCCCTTATTCAGAGTTTATTGAAAAGTGTGAGCTGTGACTTGCAACCATTACGCAATTTAGAGCTAGATCGTGAGCGCATTAGAGAGAAACTGGGACAGGTAACCAAACAACCAGATGTCAATAAAAAACGAAGAGATAACGTGAAATTTAATGTGGGCGATTTCGTATTGATGCATAAGGATGAGAAAATGCATCAAAGCAAACTCAAATACGAGTTTCAAGGCCCCTTTGAAATCGTTGGAATTAGTCCACATGGCCGTTTTGAACTTAAAAGAATTGGTAAGACACTAATTACCAAAGCTGCTAAAGAGCAATTGAGGCGTTGGCCTAGCGATTGGTCTCTTTCGATAAACCTACCTGATCTGCTAGATCATCTAGAATGCGACTCAGGGTATGTAATCTTTTGTATGTGACAGTAGTTACATGTTGAAAGCCGATAACGCTTTGCAAGTATTTTATTTTATTTAAAACCCTTTATTTGTACTGAGTTGTAGCTCTCGCCCTGTAGAGGTAGAGCGTGACTGTTGAAAGCCTTGCGCTTTGCAGATATTGGTGTAGCTCTCGCCCTGTAGAGGTAGAGCGTGACTGTTGAAAGCCTTGCGCTTTGCAGATGTTGGTGTAGCTCTCGCCCTTTAGTGGTAGAGTTTGCTGACGTTGAAAGCCACTAACGCTTTGCGTCAGGGACGTTGAAAGCCACTAACGCTTTGCGTCAGAGACGTTGAGAGCCACTAACGCTTTGCGTCAGAGACGTTGCAAGCCACTAACGCTTTGCGTCAGAGACGTTGAAAGCCACTAACGCTTTGCGTCAGAGATGTTGGAAGCCATTAACGCTATTCATCTAACTTAACGATTTCACTAAAGTTTACTTTTTAAAATTTAGATACTTTTGCACATATTAAAGAGATGGCCAGTTTAGCATTTATCTGTTTATGATGCTTACAGGAACGAGGAAGAGCATCCGTCATCGGAAAAAGAACCATCTCCTGGACCATCCGTAGAGCTTCGAGATCGAAGCTAACGTCAGGATTGGCCGTGTTGGAAATCAATTGTTAGAAATCAATGATAAATCTGTTGAATACAAAAATTAGTTATGTAATTTCCTAAATATAGTCCTGTTTAATGAGAGTTTGGATTACGAAACGAAATAACTGTTTATTCATAATTTTTATATTTAATTAATTACTGTTCTATGTATTACATTTGGCTATTACGAACCGCTGGCAGTCGGGATATGATGACTATCAAGTCAGTACATATCGCGTTTGCAGTGTGAACAGCTGTTCGCAGGTTTTGTTTCTTAATAAACGTTATCAATCGCATATTGTGTTTTTTTTGCCCTGGTTTATTAGTGTTGTTAACAATATGCTTTATCAAAAAACTTTTTAGGTTCCTTAAACCCTGTCTTGTTTATTATAACACCTGTTTTAATACATTTGTTAAACACTGAATTTATATCTTGCCATAGTAATTTTTTCCTTTCATAAAACCAGCACCACTAACTATTTTTTTACTTTTTAACTTTCGCGATAAACTTTTAGTATCGCGAAATTTGCTTCCAATTTATTTAAGTTTTCCAATTTTTTATTTTTATTTTTAATACAATTGTGTATAGTTAAAATTGTTTTATTTAAATGTTTACACCATGGTTCTGCTTCCTTATTAGTTTTTATTAACAAATATGCATTTTGTATGTTTCACAATTTCGTCACTTAATTTACAAACACTGTCAATTGAAGAAGAAGTATTATTATTAACATCCATATTGTTAAAATAAACGATGTTTTGTTCGTAAAATTTTTTCTTTATTATATTTATTTTATTCTTCTACCACTACAACTGTCACAATTACTTATTTCATTTAATAAAATTATATTATTATTCTTTTCTGCTTCTGATGTTATTTCTTTCTGTAGTACTTTTGGTAGAAATAAAAACGTTGGAATTTTTAAGTTTTTGTAATACATAAGCAGCTTGTTTCAACAATGTTGGTGGATATATATGTTTCCTCACAATTTTTGGAGTAAGTACGGTAACTCTTTCTTCACAGTATAATAAAATTTTACAATTTTTTAAAATTTCCATTTAACTTATATGCAATTTATAAACTTTAATTGTTCAAAAAATTTGTAATAATAAATTTCTTTTTCTGCAAGCGTATTATAATATGCATATTATGCTACTGTACACACGCTGTAGAAGATATTCATTGTCTTACTAGTACAAAAATGTTATTGTTGTACTAGTAAAAAAATGTTAGTTTCTTAGTTCACCGCTGGCGGCGGCAGTAGCTACAGCAACACAGATCATATTGAAAATTGTTATTTGACAGTTGAATCGTTTGTGTTTTGTAGTGTACACAGCCAGCTTTGACTAAAATTGCAAATTTTACAAATAAAAAAATTCCAAAAAAATGTCAAAAAATTATTTGAAACACTTGAAGAAAAAATAGTATATGTCATTCGGAGTAGAACGCCCTTTTTGTGTTTTACCCAGCTTGCCAGGCCTCGGATAGCGCCTCGGCCGCAATAGCTGGGTTCAACACAAAAAGACCGCTTTCTACTCCTAATAACATAATATACTATTGTTTCTATTTATTATTTTAAAAACTTGAAAATATAATACACCTTTATTAATTAAGTTAATTAACTTTTCAATATTAAATTCTTCATAATTAATATATTCTGCTTCAATACTTCTTAAACCATACCACTGATTATAATACACTTCCAATATGATATTATTAGTAAAATCACACGTTTTTACCATATAACAGAAACGTAGAGTGGTTTCTCAAATCTAATTGATTCAAAAACAACTGAATGTTTAAACATTGGTAACATTATAATAATTATTTTTACAAAAATATGTTCCTTTATACCCGCGTACAATTATATGTTAATTGAGACGTTGGTGGTGGTGGTAATTTCTTTTCCCACCCCAGTGGTGTACTCTATCAATTCATGTTTCCCGGATACAATCAACAAATTTTACACTTCGTAAAACGCCACCCCCGAAAACACATAATGGTTGCTGAAGAACTAGCCCTAAACACATCAAAAGTTGCTGAAGAACTACCCCATAGCGCTCAAAAACTACCCCCATGGTAGATGTCGATGGACACATTCTTGAATTCCTCGTGTATACATACTTTCATTAATTAGTTGTTTTTCTTGCAAAGCTGGTTTAACTCGCATTTTTTGTCTATTTGTTGGATATATTTGTGCATGTGTAAGCTTTGTCATTATGAAAGAACCACTTTGCTCTATTATTGTATTTGCATACCCGATGGATGTCGCTTCACTTTGCCAATTTGCCTTCGTATTCTTATCTTTGGTATCTCTTGCATTTGAGCAAATGTGGAGCATCGAAAAAATGCACAATTTTATGTTCATTGATGTTATTGTAACCGGATAATTACTCAAAGTTAATATATGATATGGAATACTTACACATCCCACTAGAATTTACCTGCAAGGTTGAATGCGAGGAGTAGTAGGAGAGTCAATTAAACATAATATATATGTAAATAGTATATTGAATAAAGGCATGTGTCGAAGATTAAAGTATATATATATATATATATATATATATATATATATATATATATATATATAAGGCTAATAATTATAATACCAATAACAATAATACAGAGTTCTAGCGTGGTCTCAGTTACACTACATATGTATACTTATTATTAATTAGAAGGACAACAGGCCATTTTACTTACAGATCTTAAACATCTTAAGTTACTCCAGGGGAAGTTGATTCTCCGTACAAAACTTATGTGCAGCACAAAATACATTTTCACCAGAACAAAAACTACACTCGTTCACAATGCCGAGACCGGACTTAGCACTTTCAAGTTTATTCAACGGATCGTGGATAACTGACTCCCGTCTTTTAGTCACAGGAATATCTATTTTTCGGATATTTCCCACTCTAGATCGCATGGGGGTTGGCCTTCCCGTTCTGAGAGAAGACTTACCCAATCCGAGGATTTCAAAACCCACCCTTAAATTCAGTTAACGCCCTTTAAAAATCGCCAAGAGTCTGGCCAGCATCACAGCGAAAGTGCTAAGTCGGTAACATGCTTGGAAGGCGATTTTCTTCTACACCAAAACCTACAGTCGATTTCGTCAGAGCGGGTACCGTTAGGTTAGGGGGTGAACAACACATGTATCGCTATTTCAAAGGGACAGGCAAAAGGGGATAGTGTGTCAAACAAACAGAACCATAAACTACCTTCGAAGATGTCAGGAATGAAATACGTTTCCGTTCCCGGCGGACAAGTTATTCAATCTTTTGAAAATTTTCTCAAGTAACAGATAATAAATTTTTATGACGCGAAACTAATCTGGAATTTCTCAAATCCTAGAACTGACGAGCTAATATATTTTACTTGTCAAATAAAATATATCCGCCGAGACTGTAAATGACATATTCGAAAGCTGACATGGACACAGGAAATAGTTTCTATTATAACAATATAACAAAACTGCCGAAACGAATTTCGAAGTGAAAAGCGGTACATGTGTTCTTCTCAGTTATCAAAATAGTTACAAATACGACCAAACAATGAAATCATCTTAAAAAACGTTTGCTACATTATTTCGGCTACTTTCCTGGATTCCTCCGCCAGCCCGCGCATAGTAGCACACCGACGTGACGATTTTAAATTTGGTTTTGTCATGAACAGGCCGAAACATCCTCTGATCAACGTTTTTAATGAATACTGATTCGCGGCATTGTGAGTAAAATAAAAGGCAATCGGTTGCTTCCACTTCGCAGCAATATCATGAATCATGACCACTAAGACGTGTCTTTGAAACATTAAAATTTACACATTTTTTAATTCCATTTCGTCGAACATACGCTTGCAGTAACGCTCTATATAGTTTTCATTCTCATCTAATATTATCCGAAATATGATTTAAATAATCAAATATTTGATCGTTGATACCCGTTTTTACAATAAAATTTTTCAATTAATGCTGCTACGTTTTCACCGAAGGAAGACATATATTTTTTTTAATATCGGCAACGACGAGGCCCATGCTCCAGGGATTTATGTGAAAGGATCTTGACCTCTGACTCCTTACATTTCTCCTGCAGGATTCTATTGCGTCTTTTGTTCGTCCGCAGTAGACGTTGGGCGTGGTTCAGCTGCAAACACAACTTCCGTTTTCTGCGTGTCAAGTGGACCACTCTAGAGCATCCCAGATCCCGCAATTTAATGCGCCATGCAATACTTGCGAAATAAAATTAAAGTTTAAAACCAAAAAGCAGAACAATATTATCATGATAAAACAGTTGAACAAATACATAAAACAATGTTAGAAAGGCACAAGTAGGAATGAGTGGTTTCGAGAAATAGCTTCGGTTATCATTACATATATCATCCATTGGTTTTTACACATATAAAAGTACTAGACACTACACGCGTTATCTTTGCAAGAAATAAAGTTTCAAAAGCTTAAGATTAACTTATCTAAGAAATTAAGTTGCAAACGCCCATGATTAACTTTCCTAACAACTAAGACGCCGACCCTGCTGGTGTTGGATTTAGGGTCGGCATGGCAACGCTATTTTCCCCTCAGCGGTATGTATATCTCTGGCGCCAACGGAATTTAAACAAAAGAGCTGACCGCGGGTAGCTGTGCGGAGGTGCGGGCCCGGGTAGTTGTATAGAAAACACTGTTACACGTAAACGAAAACCCCTCCTCGTATGACTGTGACCGTCAGTGGAGCCTCCGTGTTCGCAACACGGCGGCAAACAAGTAGGTAAAAAATTATGTTACTGTAAAAAATACGTTAATCAAATATGCAAAATGTCTAATTAAAATTCGGCAATGATCACGAGATCGGCAGAGCTAAGTTATATCTCAACGACAACTCACCAAGACTAACTTTCGGCGGCGGAATTTCCAGGAAACCCGCGAGCTGAACTCTCAACTAGGAGATTAGATTAGGGTTCTGTTGGTCAGGAGAGCCAAGGACTGAACTTTCGACTGAGTCGAACTGATTCTATAGCTGAGAAATCGCTCATTTATACTGTGGGAACCCGTGAATCCGGATACTTTTACTTTCCCATGGTGACAGTTCACTGTTCTAAACCCTTTCCACATCATTGGCATTGGTGTGGCATGTCCAGACCCCATCGCCTGGGCGGTCACCCAGGGTCTTCATCCAGCGGTTTCTGAGCGTAGACTGCGGCGGCGGACATGGTAGTGGTGGTGATGGTGTCGGCAGCGGGACAATTCCGTACGTCACGTCCGTGGTTGAAGGACTAGGAGCATCAGCTGATGGGGCATGCTGCGCCCGTCGTGGTAATGTCTTTGTCCGCAATGCTCTACAGCCGGGTGGAAGGAACGGACACGGAGTCGGCGGTTGCACCCAGGCCGTCGGCAAAGCCTTGGAGACTGGACTCGGCAGCCTATCAGGGGAAGCTGGTGACGGGCCGAACAGGGTGTCCAGCAGCTCTTTACAGACCCACTTCGGTGTCGGCGGCGTAACGGCTACCAGTAGGCACTATGTTAGCGCGTGTGAAGAAGTAATGTGTTTATCCAAAACTCAGAAACAATATGAATATCATTTGTATGAATTAACGCTGCAACAATAAATTTGGACAATCGCCTCATACTCAATATTCGGCGTTTGGTTTTGTTCCTTATGACGTGAGAGAAGTAAGTTACGTTTAATATTATTTACATTTACAGATTTAGGGGGTTTTACTTGCTTGAAGTTTTTAAAACATTTGAATTTTCAGGTGCAAAATTTGCTCTGGGATACAAATTAATATTAAAACTGTTATCATGTTTCAATGGCGTGTATAACACAAATGAATTTTTATTTAGCGATAATTTGTTTTATCTTTCTATATATTTTAAATGAAAACATGAAAAAATATTATCAGGTAAAAAGATAAAGATAAAAACGTTCATGGCTTCCCCATATAAGACTCTTCTAGGTGCAGTGGCGGATACAGAAAAAACTGAAGGGGGGGGGGCGCTAAAGATATCTTGAGCTACTTACTAACTTTACTTTTATCGTAATAAAAAAAAATAATCAAGTCACATGTAAAGTTTAAGAAATTTTTATTTAAACTGTTTATACACAAAGAAAATGCCATCTTATGAAATAAAAAAATGTACAATTGTGGTTCTGTTCCTTCAATAATGAATTCTGTGCGTCTATTCTTCCTGGCAAATTGGTTAATTACATCGTCAGTAGGACAATCAATGTCGGTGTGAGTGTTCAACAGAGCTAAGCCATTAAGTCGATCTTCCTTCATTGTCGACCTCAGCCATGTCTTTGTACGCCGCAATGTTGAAAAACTTCTTTCGACCGTAGCAATAGATACAGGTAGACAAGCAAATATTTTGTATATCGTGTGCAAAGTAGGATAGCCAGATCAAGGACAAACGGACAACGCTTGCATAACAGAATCACGATCATTAAGGGCGTTTATGCTCGTTTGCTTGTATTGAAGAATCTCTGCCATTAGTCTCTTTTTAATCACAAAGGGTGATTCTTTTTCAAAGAACGGTAATTCAGTTAAGCATTGATTCAATTTATGTGCCAAATCATTACCGGCATGTTTCAGTAGTTGTGGGGGAAAAAGTATGTTGATGGCGCATTGGAATTTGACACGCCATGGTTCTCTGAGGATAGAAGTTAGTTTCGAAGCAGTTTTAGAACAAACCGTAAACTGTGTTATCTATGTCGAATTCGATAATATAATTGGAATTGATACAAATACAAATGTAATAGTAGATTATGGTAGTTAATGATAATTATTATTCTGTTTATAATAATTTTATATCTTATAAATAAAATGTAATCTTTATAAAATATGTTATTTCATTTTGAACCGTTGTCATAACAGGTTATATATATAGTTGATGTGCATGGTTTCTACGGAAATACGGGGGAGTTTGTTGTTAAAGAACTAGGCGTTATATCTGTAAACGGTTTATAATTTCAACATTATGTGTTTAAAGCACCATTTAATGTAGAGGAATTGAATGAAAAGTATCAAAAACAAGCCCGCTGGTTAAAACAAAATTATCACGGATTTGACTGGAGTTACGGTTATGTGGAATATAATTAATTACCTAAAAATATTTTTGAAACAGCAGATAATATAGAGCTGAAAAAAGAAAATAATAGATGAAACTTTACTACGAAATTATTTAATCGAGCTGTCCGAGCTTGGATGCCCATCATTATTGAAATTATCCGATAAGAGTGAAGTTCCTACCTGTGTCATACTTGGATCTCATGAAGGAATGGTCTGCGCTAGAAGAAACGTACATCTTTTGCAACAGTGGTTTATCAAGAATAAATGCGGCTCTCAGATAGAAGCAATATTTCAACGAAATTTGCAAAATGTGGGGCATTGTGGAGTTTATGCTGCAAATAAATTGCCATACCGTGTGAATTATCCGTGTACAATTATTGTAAACATAGACCCTGATACCAAACTTGGATATCATTGGGTCGCTATTTTTATTGATCGTTATGGTCATGGAATGTATTTTGATAGTTTCGGAAGAGCATCCTTGGTCAAGAATCATGAAGAATTTATAAAACGCAACACGAAAACATGGACCTATAATTCTGTTGTTTTATAAGATTATTCCACAGCTGTTTGTGGCCATTACTGTTTAGTATATTTGTTATTTAGAATTAATAATTATAGCCGCAATAATTTTATATCATTATTTAATAAATGTAATAAATATGAAAACGATAGCTTTGTAAGATATATGTCAAATTATTATTTTAATAATAGTTTTTAAAACATTTGTATATTTTTAGTTAATAAAAGAATAGTTTGTGTTTAAATAAATATAATAGTTTTAATTCTTAAACAAATTATATAATTACAGCTAAATATAATTATCATCTAATCTAATTCGTTTTGTACCATAGGGTACAGAACTAAAATTCTCAACTAATCTACGTTTCATGAAATTAATGGAAAATTTCTTTATTTCTTTTTTTTTGTTATAACACTATGATCTAACGTACATTTTATATTACTGCTACTAATCACTGGTTTTCTATTACTATTTCCTAATACTAAGTCCTTTATACAAAAAAAATATTTTTTTTTGATTTCTTATAATTTAATGTGAACCCTTTAATTTTACAAATTTCATTACTACTATCATTCTCGGGGCAATATGTTTTATACGCGTAATTTTTTGGACCTCCACAAACAAATTCTCTTATAAATGCTCCGGGACCGAAACAAGCTAATTCGTCGGTTAGATAACCCAAAAAATTACTTGTACTTGGTTCATATTGTCCTGGAGAATGATAGTAAATAATAGTCTGTATGATAATAAAGAACTGTATCGTCTAAACGATGCAAATAATTAAAGAGTTCGAGGCGGGCTTGGGAAGTTGTGTATGCAACGATCACGACATTCACAGTTGGAAGTTGTTCCACTGATTGGGCGAGGTATTTCCAATTGACGTACACCATCTTCTCACCTGCCGGAATAATCTTATTGACGATGACGGCCGGGTTGCTCAACAGCTCATAGAGTTCTCCAGCCGATGACACAGTTGTTGTACGTGGACGGATTTCAGCTTGTGCAAATTTACCTGTTAACGTACAAACAAATCAATTAAATATTCTGATAAACATATTTCATTGTTATCTTACCCTATAAAGAATTTAGCGAAATTTTCGCAACGGCACGTTTTTCAGGATTCTTTTCCATCAAATTTGCATCAAGCTGAATTCCCTCCTTTTCTAGGAATTTTCTTCAGGAAAACCCGACGCTTCTTGTTTAGTTTTTAAAAAGTTGTTGATGTACTCCACAAACAAGCCCCCCGTTTTTGTAATTTTATTATATTGAGTCGTCTTGTATTGCCAAATCTCGAGCACTTTAATTATTTTATAACCATATTTTACGGCCATTTTCACTTCGTCGACCACCCATGTCCCGGAAAATTGTCTCTCGTCATCGTTATGAGTACAGTCACTTTGCTCTAGCTTGTCGCAACATACCCGACATAGCACGAACATAAGTTTACCGTGAGCTTTTAGCGGTAATACCGGATGATGTAGAGTAGCAGGAGGTAAAACAGTGCATTTTATTAAACCTTCTACCTGATCTATATTATTGTTAGGACATAATGAATCACATTCTGAGCCAACAAAAATGGCTGCGTATAGCTTGCAGTCCCCTATTAGCAGACCCTAACGAAAACTATTGCATATTTTTTTGCTATTTATTTACCAATTAATTACCACAATGCCAATTTAATTGCAACTTATTTTCTAAAAAATACGGGGGGACTGCTAGCTTGACAGTCAAGTTAGCAGTCCCCTGGGCTGTAATACTTTACATTCGAAAATATTAGTGTGTAGGAATTAATTGCCAAATAATTATTGAAGATTTAAATGGAACCAGCCAAAAAAATAATATATATTAATTACCACTATCATTAACATAAGAATTATATTTTCTGTATTCATTTGAATTTTAAATGCTGCGTACCCTATTTATTAGTGCGCACCTGTCAATAACTATATAGATCCATTCATTTTCCATGTAGGATAAATGTGGGTGTGTATAGGTTCCATTTGGATAATGAACAATGCACATGAATCCATCTAATTTTTATTCAACAATTCCAAAACTATCTCAGCAGAAACATATAAAATGTATTGTAACATAAAACTTGGGCTATAATAAACCAACATAAACATTTAGGCTTTTTGTATCTCGCCGACCAGCCAGCGCTTTTAATTCATTAAGGACTAAGCATTGAAATAATAATTAATTATACCAGAAGAACCCAACAAACTACTATACCATAATGTTTAGACAATAATCAACCAGTATAAACAATATTTGTTTTAATTACCACTTAGTAAGCGATTAAAACAATATTATTTGGGAATGAATAAATGAAGAGCATTATTCCAAAACTAACTAAGTCAAAAAAGTTAATTTTTAATTACAGGCCTTAATTAGTTACTAATCATAAGTCGCTTTTATGAATGAAATATTTGGCATTTTACACTAAATTCAACATTTCGTTAAATAGATAACTACAGATTTAACTTTTATTTGTTATTTATTATTTAAAACAAAAATGTATTACATGTCATATTGCAAAGTAAACTAAGTCCATGGACTTAAACTACATATGGAAAAAAACAACAATAACACTATAAAAATGGCTCATTATTATCGATGGCTTCTTCCACCGCATCATCTTCAAGATTTTTCCAATGTTTTTAGCACTTGTTTATAAAAATGATTTGCTTCGTCTGTTAATTTGACGTACTCCAGAAGATGCCTGACATTTTCCATTTTGGCGACGCTAATTTTATTGATAGGTTTTGAGGGTTCGACTTTGTCCAATGCATTGGAAATATCGGTATTATTGCTTTTTAAAACAACGTGTGAACATGCTGGTCCACTGTATGTATTTTTCACTAATACCACCTTCTTTCCTTTGCGATAAGTAAAAGACCGTTGCTCCGTTATCTTGAAGGAAAATTTCTTTTTTAGCATAATGTTAGCTAATTTCTTGTAATCTTTAATATTCCAATCTTTACCATTATGCAGAACTGTAGAATTTTTCGCAATAATATCGTAATAGCCTTGTGGACACACAATTTGTTCTCTTTTCCTTATTATCTTTTCAGAACGTCCGAACACACGATCAGCTGGCATGAAACTATGCCCCCTTATTGGAAAAATGTGCTGAATTTCTTGGAAAATGCTATTTTGTATAGCATAGAAGCATAAATATTACACTACAGTTCTTGTTCTGACCCGGGCAGGAATCAGAAAATAATTTCAAAGTATGTGGTCTTTCTGTAGGACTTAACTCCAGATATTTAGCTTCCAATCCTTTAAGGAAATGTAATAATGCAGAGCATATTTCATTTGACCCCTTGCCACTTTCATTTTCGGTCCAAGTATATGCAAAAGTGTTTTCTTTGTTCTGATTGCCTTCAATTATTACAAAAGTTAGATTATACAACCACAATTGTCTCATATAATATACATCAGAAATGCTTAGCTTTGGTAATGGTTGATTCTGTTGCATATCAAAGCACATTTTGATCACACCACTAGGCTCATGTTGTCCTAGAAGTTCATAGAATTTTTTTGCACGTAATTTATGTAACTTTAATTCTGTTGAAATATTATGTCTCATTAACATGTCTGTAGTAGTTGTAATTTCCATTTTTTTCAGTTCGCAAAAGGAACAAACGTCGGTTCGCGGATGACCAAAGCCAAGGTTGAATTTTTTGGTAAATATTTTATAATATTTACTAAAGGAAGTAATTGGCGCATCCATACTGTTTCTGATGATAGCACACCACATTTTATATATTTTTTTTTATTGATAATTCGGGTGGTAAATAGCCACGAATACTTTTGTTTCTGCCATAATTTATTTTTAATTAAAAAAAAATTGTATTGTATTATTTGATTCAGTCGTGTTTTTTTTGCTGTGCAGATTTTTAATCATTTCTGTGGTTAAATTTTGCGATATTTTTTTGAATTGTGTATCAAAATCTAAGTCTCTTAATGATCTTCATTATAGTTTAGTTCATTTATTAATTGGTGCATTATCTAGTGCAATAATTGTGTTTTGAAGTGCATTTATCAGTGCCGCAGCGTGGGATTATCAATAAACAAATTTTTACACGTTATTTCATTCACCAAAAAAGGTCAGTGACTTACAACCGACCAACTAAATAATAACAACTATTAACCAGTCATACATCATCATGGTTTCAACGTGCGATACCTGCAAGCTCAAGGTGAGCAGACAAGACAAATACGTCACATGTTTCGGTAGCTGTCACTCATCTTATCATGTCAGTTGCTTGAATATCCCAGAGACAGATAAAATTGCATTATCATCTTCAAAAGATCTAATATGGATGTGCCATACATGCAAGGCGAAGGCGCAACCAGTATCCCGACCTCTTTCACCATCCACTAACACTAAATCATCTAATTACACCCTCGATGACGTTATGGCATCAGTTATGGATTTAAAAAAGTCGGCCGAATACTGTTGTAATAAAATAGACGATTTTGACAACAAAATTAAATTATGGTCCGATAAAATAAACCTAATTGAACCACTGAAAGCTGAATGTGAGATGCTAAAAAATAAAATTAACGATCTGGAGCAGCGTTCCCGTTTCAATAATCTAGAAATTGTGGGTATACCAGAGAAGTCTAACGAAAACTTGACCACTATTATAACGAAATTAAGTAACGTTATACAATGCCCAATAACTGAAAACGACCTTGACGCTATTCACAGAGACTCTCCATTCAACAGTAGTAATAATAGACCTAAAAATATTATTGTTAGATTCGTGTCGCGCCTAAAAAGGGATAAATTTATTGCAAACGCACGTCAACGGAAAAACTTATCTACTACTGATATAAGCTTCACCGAAAACTCTCGTATATTTGTAAACGACCATCTAAGCCCTAATAACAAATTTTTACTTAAAAAAAACAAAGATGCAGCTCGTGATAAAGGCTTTAAATATAAATGGGTAAAGAATTGTAAAATTTTTGTGCGGAAGAATGACGCATCTCCCATAATAATAATTAATAATGAACAAAATTTAAATAAACTGAACTAACTTAAATCTTATACTAATTAACATTTATATCATGGTCAGTTTATATTATCAGAACGTACGTGGACTAAAAACAAAACTGATAAATATTTATAATGAAATAAGTGCAAGCAACTATGATATAATTTGTCTAAGTGAAACTTGGCTAAATAATACGGTAAACGATTGTGAAATATGTGATGTAAATAAATACACAGTGTACAGACGCGACCGTAACGATCCCGTTAAAAAACAAGGCGGGGGTGTTTTAATCCTTGTATCTAAAAAATATTTTTCACAACATCATCCTAACTGGTACCCCTCCGCGGAAGACATTTGGGTGTCTATCTCCAGTAGTGACCACAAAAAAATTTACGTATGCTGTGTATACATCCCTCCTCAGAGTGACTCCAGCCCATACAATGACCATTTTAATAAAGTTAGTGAGGTATCCCTTGAACTTGCCAACGCCAATCTTATAATAGCAGGCGACTACAATTTACCGGACTTACAATGGCCCAGTATTCCAAATAACCCCCTCCAACCAGTCGTACTAAGAAGATCTGACAACCACACCATTTTAATTAACACCATGTCCCTCTGTGATCTAAAACAACACAACATATTCCCCAACCACCAAGGTACAATACTAGATTTAATTCTTTCCACGTATAACATTAGCGTCTCCCAATGCACTGAGCCTTTAAGTAAATTGGACATATTTCATCCTGCACTAGAAATAAATATTAATATTTCAAATTTCAAACCACTTGTTAGTAAGAATTTTCATAGTTATAATTTTGCCAAATGCGACTATGAAAATCTTATTTATAAGTTATCCGCCATTGATTGGGACACGAAATTTGTTCATAGTAATGTTAATGATGACATAAGCTTATTTTATATTATTATTTACAGCCTTTTGAATACTTTCTGCCGTTTATAATTATAAAAATAGAAAGTATCCAAAATGGTTTTCCCAGCCATTAACTAAATTAATTAAAGAAAAGAATAAGTACCATAAGAAATGGAAAACTTACGGTAACGTTCAGGATTATCATATCTTCACAATACTTCGCAGAAGGGTGAAAATAATGATGTCTCAAGACTATATTAACCATATTAAATACATTGAGGACAACATAAATACTAATGTAAATCACTGTTGGCAACACACTAAAAAACTACGCAAAGATAATAGCCTACCAAAGTCATTATTCTTAAATGACACTGTAGCCTCTTCTGGTGATGAAATCAGTAATCTTTTTGCTAGCTTTTTTGAATCAGTGTACACAACTCACCAGAATAGCAACAATATAACTTCAGATTCCACAAACTTAAATTTAGGTCAAATATCTATCGTTGAGACAGATATTCTACAATGTTTAACAAACTTAAATACTAAGAAGGGTTGCGGACCAGACAGAATACATCCCGAATTCATAAAGAATTGTGCTTATTATCTTTCATACCCACTATTTATACTGTTTAACAAATCTTTGCAGACGGGTAAATTTCCGGACGCATGGAAAACTTCACACATTACCCCTATTTTTAAATCTGGTGATAAACGGAATATTGAAAATTACAGACCTATATCAATATTATCTGCTTTTGGAAAAATATTTGAATACTTAATTGTAAGTAAAATAAAAGCAGATTTAAATAGTATAATAATCCCAAACCAAACTGGTTTTTGTAATGGAAAATCAGTTCTGAATAATCTTGTACCTTTCACAGAGTTTGTTGCAAAATGTCTAGATAACAAAAAACAGGTAGATGTTGTGTACACTGATTTCAGTAAAGCTTTCGACAGGGTTAATCACACACTACTAATTAACAAGTTAGCATCTTATGGAGTTCATGGTTCCCTTCTGCGATGGATTGAATCTTACATTAAGAATCGATCTCAGATAGTATTTGTCAATGGTTTCAAATCGCGTGCAATCAACGTCACTTCCGGTGTGCCACAAGGGTCACATTTAGGGCCATTATTGTTTAATGTTTATATTAATTCTATTTTCAATTGCTTTCATAAATGTGACTTCTTGTTATACGCAGATGACTTGAAAATATTTAAAATGATAGAATCTTTAAATGATTGCTACTCACTACAAGCAGAACTTATAAATTTGACACAATACTGTGCTGAGAATGATTTAACTTTAAACATTTCTAAGTGCTACACTGTAAGTTTTACCAGAAATAAGAATATCACGTATTTTAATTACACATTACATAATCTAACCTTAGAAGGTAAAAACATTATCAAAGATTTGGGAGTTCTGTTTGATTCTAAATTACTGTTCAATTAACAAATTGATTCAGTTATTGGAAAAGCTTACAGAATAATGGGATTCATATATAGATGTTGTAAGCAATTTACTAAAATTGAATCACTCTTATTGCTCTATAAATCTCTGATAAGACCAATTGTTGAATATGCAACTCAAATTTGGAATCCGGCATACAATAAAAACATAAAAAATTTAGAATCAATTCAGAAAAGGTTCATAAATAGGTTAAAATATAAATTCCCTTTTGATAAAGTAAATTATCTCGAAATCTTAAATGAATTAAATCTTCAAACATTAGAAAAGAGAAGAACTATTGCTGATATGCTCTTGTTGTATAAAGTCCTTAATAATCTCTTGGATAATTTCAATATTATTAATTTATTAAATTTTCACGTTCCACAATCCAACACAAGGAATAAAAGTTTGTTCTACATACCAAAATGTAATACAAATAATTATAAAAATAGTCCTTTAAACAGAATTATGGAAGTATATAACAAAGATTACCAGCACATAGATATTTTTTCTTTGTCTATAAATAAATTCAAAAATGCGTTAAATTGTTAATAAACTTAGATAGTTAGATTTAATGATTGAATCATAATATTGTACAATATTTTTGTTAATTTGTATTATTTATAGTGGAAACCTATTATTGGTTATACTGTTGGTTTCCCTAATATTAATAAATAAATAAATAAATAAATAATGGCTGCTTCTACATTTTAAACTTTTTATGTGATCTATTATTGACCCGGTTGTTTCTTTATCTTGGATTGACACCCTAGAACCACCCCTTCTTTCAGGTCTTGATGTTCCTTCCGCCAAAAAATAAGCAGCGATCGATTTAATTCTGAAGTTTGATAATTGAGTAATTGACTGGAAGGCTGTTGTACAAACACGTATTAATATACCATCGGTTTTTCGAATAAAATAATCATTGCGCTGTCGTTTCTTAGGATTATCAGTTCTAGGACGACGGCGTTTTGGAGTCTGCGGTTGAATAAATTTAATGATGAAATTGTTTTGAGACATAGCAGTTACATGGGTGTATATCTTGTCGAAAAATTCTACAATAATCAAACATTAGCAAAATATCTAAATAATACAACATGCAATGAACCAACCTTGTATGTCTTCCTGACTCAGCTCATTTGCTTTGCACAGTTTTGTGCTAACATGTTTACAAGCAACCTTTGGAGATTTGCCCGCTGAACTATTAATCTTAACAGACTTTATATTCTTCTTCCAAATAGTTTTATTTTCCTTTTTGCGCCTCCCTCTTGTAGATGGGGATACTATTTCTTGGTAATCATCAGACATTGTTATTTAAATGCACATAAAAATTATACTAACCCTAACACAAACACCAGCAAAGTTGACAGCTACTAAAAAGGTTATGTTTACTCTGAAATTACTGTCGAAAACACGCTAACGCGCATGATCAAGGACTTAGTTAACTTTTGGAATAATTTTTTTTGGACCGGTTAGTTTTGGAAAAATGCTTAAATTTTCAAATGTATTATGAGTGGGACATATGATAGTTTCGGAAAGTATAAATGAATATCCCATTTCGACACATCTCGTGGTGCAAGTAACCAACATTTGGCTGAATTTTAATATTTTGGACTTAGTTAGTTTTGGAATAATGCTCTTCAAATATAAGTTACTTTTCATCAAAAATTAGGCTTTATAAATTAATCGCTTTAGCAGAACCCTGCAAACTGCATTCTACCATTATGCGTAGACTGTAATAAATCAGTATTAACAATATTTGATTTAATTACTACTTAGTAACCGATTAAAACAATATTATTTGGGAGTGAATTAGTATACCTTACTTTTCATCAAAAATTGAGCTTTATAAATTAATTGCTTTAGCAGAACCCTACAAACTGCATTCTACCATTATGCTTACACTGTAATAAATCAGTATAAACAATATTTGATTTAATTACCACTTAATAACCGATTAAAACAATATTATTTAAGAATGAATAAATATACCTTACTTTTCATCAAAAATTGAGCTTAATAAATTAATTGCTTTAGCAGAACCCCACAAACTGCATTCTACCGTTATGCTTACACTGTAATAAATCAGTATAAACAATATTTGATTTAATTACCACTTAATAACCGATTAAAACAATATTATTTAAGAATGAATAAATATACCTTACTTTTCATCAAAAATTGAGCTTTATAAATTAAATTCTTTAACAGATCCCCACAAACTGCATTCTACCATTATGCTTAGACTGTAATAAATCAGTATAAACAATGTTTGATTTAATTACCACTTAATAACCGATTAAAACAATATTATTTGAGAATGAATCAATATACCTTACTTTTCATCAAAAATTGAGCTTTATAAATTAATTGCTTTAGCAGAACCCTACAAACTGCATTCTACCATTATGCTTAGACTGTAATAAATCAGTATAAACAATGTTTGATTTAATTACCACTTAATAACCGATTAAAACAATATTATTTAAGAATGAATAAATATACTTTACTTTTCATCAAAAATTGAGCTTTATAAATTATTTGCTTTAGCAGAACCCCACAAACTGAATTCTACCGTTATGCTTAGACTGTAATAAATCAGTATAAACAATATTTGATTTAATTACCACTTAATAACCGATTAAAACATTATTATTTGAGAATGAATCAATATACCTTACTTTTTAACAAAAATTGAGCTTTATAAATTAATTGCTTTAGCAGAACCCCACAAACTGCATTCTACCATTATGCTTAGACTGTTGTAAATCAGTATGAACAATATTTGATTTAATTACCACTTAATAACCGATTAAAACAATATTATTTAAGAATGAATCAATTTACCTTACTGTTCATCAAAAATTGAGCTTTATAAATTAATTGCTTTAGCAGAACCCTACAAACTGCATTCTACCATTATGCTTAGACTGTAATAAATCAGTATAAACAATATTTGATTTAATTACCACTTAATAACCGATTAAAACAATATTATTTGAGAATGAATCAATATACCTTACTTTTCATCAAAAATTGAGCTTTATAAATTAATTGCTTTAGCAGAACCCTACAAACTGCATTCTACCATTATGCTTAGACTGTAATAAATCAGTATAAACAATGTGTGATTTAATTACCACTTAATAACCGATTAAAACAATATTATTTGAGAATGAATAAATATACCTTACTTTTCATCAAAAATTGAGCTTTATAAATTAATCGCTTTAGCAGAAACCCTGCAAACTGCATTCTACCATTATGCGTAGACTGTAATAAAACAGTATTAACAATATTTGATTTAATTACCACTTAATAACCGATTAAAACAATATTATTTAAGAATGAATAAATATACCTTACTTTTCATCAAAAATTGAGCTTTATAAATTAATTGCTTTAGCAGAACCCTACAAACTGCATTCTACCATTATCCTTACAATGTAATAAATCAGTATAAACAATATTTGTTTTAATTACCACTTAATAACCGATTAAAACAATATTATCTAAGAATGAATCAATATACCTTACTTTTCATCAAAAATTGAGCTTTATAAATTAATTGCTTTAGCAGAACCCTACAAACTGCATTCTACCATTATGCTTAGACTGTAATAATTCAGTATAAACAATATTTGTTTTAATTACCACCGATTAAAACACTATTTTTTGAAAATGAATTTATATCTAGTAATGTATATTAATTCATTATCAAATAATATTTTTTTAATCGGTTACTAAGTGATAATTAAATAAAATATTGTTTATACTGATTTATTACAGTGTAAGCATAATGGTAGAATGCAGTTTGTAGGGTTCTGCTAAAGCAATTAATTTATAAAGCTCAATTTTTGATGAAAAGTAAGGTATACTAATTCATTCCCAAATAATATTGTTTTAATCGGTTACTAAGTGGTAATTAAATCAAATATAGTTTATACTGATTTATTACAGTGTAAGCATAATGGTATAATGCAGTTTGTAGGGTTGTGCTAAAGCAATTCATTTATAAAGCTCAATTTTTGATGAAAAGTAAGGTATACTAATTTATTCCCAAATAATATTGTTTTAATCGGTTACTAAGTGGTAATTAAATCAAATATTATTTATACTGATTTATTACAGTCTACGCATAATGGTAGAATGCAGTTTGCAGGGTTCTGCTAAAGCAATTAATTTATAAAGCTTAATTTTTGATGAAAAGTAAGGTATACTAATTCATTCCCAAATAATATAGTTTTAATCGGTTACTAAGTGGTTATTAAATCAAATATTGTTTATACTGATTTATTACAGTCTACGCATAATGGTAGAATGCAGTTTGCAGGGTTCTGCTAAAGCGATTAATTTATAAAGCTGAATTTTTGATGAAAAGTAAGGTATACTGATTCATTCCCAAATAATATTGTTTTAATCGGTTACTAAGTAGTAATTAAATCAAATATTGTTAATACTGATTTATTACAGTCTACGCATAATGGTAGAATGCAGTTTGCAAGGTTCTGCTAAAGCGATTAATTTATAAAGCCTAATTTTTGATGAAAAGTAAGGTATATTCATTCATTCCCAAATAATATTGTTTTAATCGCTTACTAAGTGGTAATTAAAACAAATATTGTTTATACTGGTTGATTATTGTCTAAACATTATGGTATAGTAGTTTGTTGGGTTCTTCTGGTATAATTAATTATTATTTCAATGCTTAGTCCTTAATGAATTAAAAGCGCTGGCTGGTCGGCGAGATACAAAAAGCCTAAATGTTTATGTTGGTTTATTATAGCCCAAGTTTTATGTTACTATACATTTTATATGTTTCTGCTGAGATAGTTTTGGAATTGTTGAATAAAAATTAGATGGATTCATGTGCATTGTTCATGATCCAAATGGAACCTATACACACCCACATTTATCCTACATGGAAAATGAATGGATATATATAGTTATTGACAGGTGCGCACTAATAAATAGGGTACGCAGCATTTAAAATTCAAATGAATACAGAAAATATAATTCTTATGTTAATGATAGTGGTAATTAATATATATTATTTTTTTTGGCTGGTTCCATTTAAATCTTCAATAATTAATTGGCAATTAAATGGCAATTAATTCCTACACACTAATATTTTCGAATGTAAAGCATTACAGCCCAGGGGACTGCTAACTTGACTGTCAAGCTAGCAGTCCTCCCGTATTTTTTAAAAAATAAGTGGCAATTAAATTGGTTTTGTGGTAATTAATTGGTAAATAAATAGCAAAAAAAATATGCAATAGTTTTCGTTACGGTCTGCTAATAGGGGACAGCTAGCTATACGCAGCCAACAAAAATGTCTGGATGACCGATCGGAAATTTGCCGTATTTACATATGTACGGGTATAGCGACCATACGTCGACATATTTTATTTTGTCATCATCGTTATTGACTTTTTTATATGAATGAGTATTCCCGTACGACCTCCATACAAAGCGTCGCAAGCTTTTAACGGTAAATTATTTAAAAGATGATGACTTTTCAATTCTTTTTCTAAAAATTTGTTTTGTTTTACATAATTTCTAAATTCACATTCCCATATACTAATTACTCTATAACCTAAATTTTGAATTTTTTTAAATTTATCTACTGTATTTTGAAGCCGAAACTCCATTGTTTCTTTTGTACTACTATAAATTGATTTATCGCAGTTAGATCTATAACAAGATGTACATCCATGCCAAAAATACCCAAAAAATTCAAATATTAATTTGTCCTGTGCGTAAATACCATCAACTTTTAAATTGGTACCAATTACCGCTTCCGAACCATGACCTGCATGTTGTATAAGTATCCCCCGCTCATTTTCTTGCATTATTAACCACCGCAATGCAATTTTAGATTGGTTATCTTTCAAACTATAACCGTTGAGTGGAATAATACTGATCATATTTGGTTTTAAAAATAAGCGGCGGAATGCTTTGTTACAAGATGAAGCAATAGTTACTGATTCCGAAAATGGACAAACTTTGCAATCATTAATAAAAGTTTCTCGAAATTTCGTACAAGCGTGACGCAGAATATCAACGTCCGACACGCAATACTCTACTAATTCTTTTTTCATGTCGAAAATTGTGTTATTTTGTAATTGTTCATCGTACCAATCCAGAAAATTTTGTTGCGCAGAAGAATTCATATAGTCCACACCATAACATTTAGGTCTAGGTAGAGGTCCTACATAATCTATATTATCCAAAGTATTAAACAAGTGGGGAAAATAACCTTTTTTAATTGAAGCTGATAAACACATCGCTTTGGGTAAAGCAAATAAAGACATCGATAAATAATTTACCGAGTCAATAAATCTAATGTTTTTATTAACTTCAATTAACAAAATTTTATTTCCATTCAATATTAATTTAGGTGCTAAATTCATAATTTCGACAAGGTATTTCAGAATAAATTGCGCATCAAAAGATTTCGCATTATGAGCAATGCATGTCACTGAAGAAAATGAAGTCAGTGGGGCCAAAACATGCAAAATAAATTTTTCAACTTGATCGTTTCTAAATATTTGCTGCCGAACACCACATGCATTGCATAAAATTTTTAAATCGTCTATATTACAAGTAGAGCAAGATCGTTGAGTCACACACAAATTTACTTCATGTTCGTTATGTCCATTTACAATTTTTTCCTGTCGCGTCTCAAAGTCGTAATAAATAAATAAATTCTTGTCTTTCATTGCCGTTTTGTCCGGTTGAATATAACATTCGTGTCCGGGTTTTTCACAAAGCCTGCAGTATATTTTACCACATATGTGGAGTTTGTTTTTTTGAAAATTATATGTCTTCAAACATTTTTTACATGTTTTTAATAAATTACATACTGACGGCTTATGATTGTTATAACAGTCTTGTCCTCTAAATTTTCTATTGCAGTCGTCACATGATATTAGTTGTCGTGCATAATTACAAGCGGTAGATGTTTTACAAAACGTACAAATATTTTCGTAAGTATGGCCGAGTACATTATTATACAGGATATGACACTGCTCGCAAAAATATTTGGCTAAAAATGCAGCTGTTAAGCTCTTTATAACAGAATAATGATTTTGATAGTGCGAGATTTAACATCCGAAAATTTTGACCTCTTGCACCCTCAAAAATCACTTCACCACGTGTATTATATTCATACACACATATATTGTACTGATTATAATACCGTTGAAATGCTGTCAGTTCGGGTATACCTGCCCCATTTTCATTAATTTTGACCTTTGTTGTATTTAATAAAGCCCGTACTCTCTCCCACTGAATTATGTTGTTGTCTTTACGTATACATTTAAAATGAGGGCCTTTCTTAGCAAAAGCATCCGCTATAACAAGGGCGCGAGGAAGACAACGATTATCTAATAGCGTTTTCGATTCACTGCACTAGTGCGCACTCAGTGTGCACCAAGTGCAACAAACGTGTTCGATTGTTCTGTCATATCGCACTAGTGCAACAGAAAATATGTTCGATTCACACTGCACTGTCGAACGCAGTGCGCACTGAGTGCCGTTTTTCTGCACTGGCTCCAGACGGCAGTGCAGCTAATAGTGCATAGTAATGGCGGATACAAATAACTGCAAATATTCAAAAATGCTGTTAGCATTTGAATATCTTGATTCAACTACGAGTAGTGAAGACGAAGTGGAGGAAATAATAAAAAAAAGAAGACGCTTAAATAAGCCTAAAATTAAAAATTTTGTAGACGACGTAGTTAATAAGTACAACGAAAATGAGGTTATTATTTATTATATACGTATATTATATTTTTTTACTTAAAATCCTTTTACAGTTTAAAGAAAATTTTAGACTACACGAGACTACCGCAAATTTAATTATACAAATGTTTAAAACTTCTCGACATTCTAAAAGTAATTTTGGTGGAAAGGAACAAATTTCGGCGAAAACACAAATTTTAACTTTTTTATGGTAAGAAGTATATAAATATTATATAGTAATATTGTTTAATAATATACTGTTTACAGGTTTGCTGGAAATAAATCTTCTTTAAGGGAAGTAGCATGTATTTTTAATCTAAGCATTTCCACAGCTCACAGTATAATAACAAATGTAATGGAGTTTTTGGGGAAACTAGCTCCAAATGTTATTAAATTTCCAGAAACTGCGGAAGACCTCAAAAAAACAGCAGAAGAATTTAAGGAGGTATACGTAACATACACATATATTTATAAAACATATTAATGAAATAATGAACAATAAACTTCATTTTAGATTGCTGGATTTCCAAATGTTGTTGGATGTGTAGATGGAAGTTACATAAATATAAGAACTCCAAAACACAAAATAAAGAGCACCTACACCAACAGTCATGACATTACAAGCCTTACTCTGCAGGGTATTTGCGATTAAAAAAAAAGATCTTTGGACATTTTTACTGGTGTATCTGGAAAAATCCATGATTCAAGGATTTATCACTTGTCATTCGTATCAAAAAAACTTCCCAAAATCTTAAAAGACACCTACCATATTATAGGAGACGCAGCATACCCTTTATCTGTAAATTTACTAACACCTTATAGAAATTATGGGATTTTAACACAAAAACAACGAAATTACAACTACAAATTCAGTGCCACCCGTGTAGTGATTGAAAATGCATTTGGGTTATTAAAAAATAGATTTCGACAATTAATGTTGTTAGAGTTTCACACAGTCGAACGTTCTGCAACCTTCATACGAGCTTGCTGTGTTTTACATAATTTATGTATAGAAAACAATGACATTATAGACATAGAAATTGGTAACAAATTGGATATATGCAGTGAAGAAACAGATTCAGTGGAAATACGGCAATTAAATCCAGTTAATAAAATAAAAGGAGAACAAAAAAGGAGTAATATATCTGAAATGTTATAGATATTTATTTGTATAAATAAAGAATGTAATTAACAACATAAATAAAACTATTTTTATTTTAAAATATGCAAATTTAAAACTACGTAGGAACACTTGTATTTTAAATTTTACTTGTAGTATAATTTACTAATTATTTTTCCGATGAAAATAGATTCTTTAATAAATCTAATTTTTCCTTGTGACGTCGTTCTTTTGCTGCTTCTTTCTCTTCGTGTATTTTTAAGAGAGTTTTCGCTAAATTATCTTCTTTTTTTTTTTTCTTTGGGGGTTCCATATTTTTCGTGTTTGTTATTTGTTGTTCCACGCCTAATAATACCCCCGGTTCCAAACTATCATCTATTGCATGAATTGCTTCCAGTTCCTCTTTATATTGAATTGTTATAGGTGATTCACCAGAAGTTTTATTGTGACTTGTGTTAGAAGTTTTACTTTTCAATATTGTCTTGTACCGGTTTTCACACTGTACATGTGTTTTGTAAATGTTTAAAATTTGCAGCAAATCGGTACTGATTTGCTGCCACATTGATTTTTTATTTTTAAACTTTTTGAATGGTCCAATTTCTTTTAAATAGCTTGCATATCTATACAGCAAAAATCTGGATGCTGGTTCGCTCCACTCATTGTCTAAACAAGATAAATAATATTAATTGGATATAATTTATCGTTAAATAATATACATGTACAAACCATGTTTTCTACTACTTTCTGTATTCTCACCCAGATCTGAATACTCGAAAATTGTAGCTTCATCTAAAAATTTATGTAAACATAACCTATAAGATACTGTTTGAAAGAACAGGAGAATATACATACCATTTGTACTGCCGGTTGCTAATACTAAAATGTTGTCATTTTTGCAGCAACTCATTTTTGTTTAATTTTATGTCGTTTATAATTATTGTTTCTGATCTGGTGATAGGTAGTAAACAAACCTCAGAATTCTAAGATGCACGATATGCGCACGCACACGTTGCACGAATATACACTGGCTGTGTTCGGTTACACTTGCACGAAGTTTGCACTGAGACAACAAAGCACGACACGCGTGTAGTGCAATGACGTCATTTGCAATGCACGAGAGCAGTTGAATCGAAAACGCCATAAGTTATTTACCTTATTATAGCTGAGACCATGACCGTTGAGCGGTTTACCAATACCTGTGGGCATAGACACTTGGGTAACTTCCATGGTAAATTGTCCGTCAGAAAAAAGTTCCGCATTGCTCTGCAGAATTTTGTCGATGGCGTCCCATAGTACATCAATGTGTATTTGGTCCACGCGTCGAAAACTCACCCAGGCGGGCCCATTTTCAAAATGGAGGGTGTGAATTGTGAATCCAACAACATCTCCGGGATTCATGTCTTTTAGAATATCATTCAATACCTGTTAAATTAAAATAATTAACATCTAGCATGATTTATTGTTATATGAATATGTAAATCGTTGTTATACATAATCCATACCTGCTGACTACTTTCTTGAAACCATTCTATAGGATTTTCTTGGCCTGGTGGATCTGTCAGTTGAAATGCAAGACGTCTTGCCTTTATCCCAAATCGTTTAACATTAGTTTCGGTGTCTTGCACTATTTCGTATCGTCTGACGCCTTCTCCAAACTGGTGGTTAGGAATAACATCTTCATACCCATTCTCTTCCTGATTTTCATTATCATTATTATGATTCAACGAAGAATCGATGATGTCATTACAAATTTGAAAAAAAAAAATAATAGAAATTCTCTTGGGAGTCCATTATGCGCGCACACTCTTACACGCACAGTTCTATCGATATATATATATATATATATATATATATATATATATATATATATATATATATATATATATATAATATAAATAAATAATAAATAACATAAATCTAAGCTCATGGACTACCACATCCTGTACAATTTTTTATAAATATTATTAAAATTGTTATATTTTATTAAATAATTTTTAATAATATTCTTTAGGTCGCTACTTATTTCTTTAATGGTCCATATATTTAATTTATTTAATTTTATAAAGTTATTAAAACCTAACCTACACTCTACTATATCGTCTTTCACCTTATAATCTACACCATCTACTCGTATATTATAATACTTATTACTATCACTAAAATTAATATTGTTTATAAAATTTGCGAACGAATGAAAGTTATTTATATCGAAATACTGCTTCTTTCTAACGTCACTATATAGCCGCACTGTAATGTTAAAAGTATTCCCGCAAACACCTACCGCTATGTATCTTTTTAATGAGGGATCTAAAGGAAACATTCGGCAGTCTAGCAAACGATCCTAGTTGTCGCGAAAATCGCGATTATTGGGTAGAGTGAAGAACCCCACATCTGCTGACCCCGTCAACACTGCCAGGTCATCGTCCACAACGAAGTCATCTTCGAAGAGGATTTCAGGCTCTTATTTGAGTCTCATCGTCGAAGTCTTCCGTCCATCTTTGTGCAAATTCCTCAAACTCCGTAGATGGTGGTTGTTGGGGCACGCCAGCTTCAGATGGTGATGTTGACCCGTTGTCTGCTCCTGGTGATGTATCTGGACAACCCGGTTTCTCATCTTCTGATGATGAAATTACAAAGATGTCCTCCAACGAGGAGACCCCTGGTTTCTTCAGAGCCTGAGAAGAAGACGATTCAGTCCTCCTTTTCCTTGGCGATATGTTGTCGGTTGCTGGCTTGACCTGGAGCGGGGATACGTTGGACGCCATCACCACCGGTTCTGGATCTACCTCGGGGTAGGGTACATCCAAAGACGTTTCCGTTGATAAACCCCATGACATGTTGTCGACTCCTGAATTGACCTGGAGCTGGGATACGTCGGACGCCATCACCATCGGTTGTTCTGGATCTACCTCGGGGTGGGGTATATCCAAAGACGTTTCCGCTGATGGACCCTGTGACCGCAGATTATGACGGCTGTGAGACAAAATGTACGTTTTAAACAACGAAGGAGATTAAATTAATGTTAACTTACCCCCGAGGATGCAGAAAGAGGAACTTTTCACAGTCTTCAAAATTCATCATTGTCGTGCTGAACTAGTACCCAGGTAAGAGCAATACTGAAGAATAATTTATTATTTTCCAGGTATGTATACAAACGATACCATACCTGTTTTGTTTTTCATAACAATTTCTCTGTAAAATATTTTCTTCGGATATAATATAATATCGACTTGGAAAATAGGTATCATTAAGCCCACCCCTATCTTATTTGAAAATACACAAACAGTTTTATCAAAATATTTCTGATTCATACCAATTTCTATTTTGAACACAGAACACATAAACACTTTTATCTATTTATTTCTGACAAATATTTTTCGGAAAGTTTCCGAAAAATAAGTTTATTTTGATATAAGAGAGATAGTGTATTATTAATTTATTTTGTAAGTCATGACAATGTCTGTATTTACCTACAATATAATATCTACTTGGAAAACAGATAACTAATTATTAGACATTTGTTTGTGATTCATTACTTTTATCAAAAATATTTGTCATAGATATAATTTCTATATTGAAAACAATCTTCTAATCTCTTATTTTAAAAATAAACGTTTCCACTGAAATTTGAGCTTTGATCTTACATGTCTTATCTAATTCCATACCTAATTCCCTTAGTATATGTAGTTCCAGTCCATTCTGGACAATTATTTTCTGTGCTAGCGAGTTTATTTGATTAAATCGACCAAAATAACAGGACAGGTAAATTATTATCTTTCTTTAATATTAAATAATTTGTAATCGGTATTAATTTCCGTGCTGGTTATTTTCATACAAAGTTTTATTTTCTTCAAAGAACCTATTTCATTTAACTTGTTGAAATCCATTTCTAAACCAAATGTGAATAATAAAGTTATTACTATTCCCTTTAAACGAATTATAAATTTTTAATAATAAATAAATAATTAATAATAAATAAAATTCATGCATTAAATAAAGTAATTATTATCTTTCTTCAATATTAAACAATTTGTAATCGGTATTAATTTCCATGTTGGTTATTTTCATACAAAATTTATATTCTTCAAAGAGCCTATTTCATTTAACTTGTTAAAATCCATTTCTAAACCAAATATGAATAATAAAGTTATTACTATTCTCTATAAACAAATTTTAAATTATTAATAATAAATACATTATTAATAGTAGATAAAATTCACGCATTAAATAAATTATATATCGAGGATTCACAAACTGATGTCGACGATGAAATTAATATATTTCACACGTACAAATGTTCATATAATTGATAACATTTTTCCAAAAATAATTGAAATCTACCCTTATCTAATTTTGCTATTTTGAAAACAGATGACGAACACAGAACACAGATATTACAACCACACAAACATATTTTGAAAATATTACAGATGGCACTACTTTATCTAATTACTCATTAAACATTGATAATATTATTATTTCCACTTACCAATCTTCAACGCAATGACCTTTTCCAATCTAGCTAAACTTTGGGAAACAAAAACATCTAATCATTTCAAACAACACAAACACTTTATCTTATTTATTAAACATTGATAATCTTATTTAATAAACAACCTGTTTAACCTCGGTAACACCTTATCCATGTTTACTGATAACATCTTATCAAGCCTGGCGTCGGTGCGACCTTTGATCGTGGGTGCCAGAGCTATCTTACCCACTACTCTCTAGTCACTCAACACAACTGAAGCTTGCGGCGTTGTTGCTCTGAAGGAAGATAACAAACAACTGACATTAAACTTACAAAGTTCATTCAAATTATTCAAAATATTAGTTATATATTTAGATTATGTAGAATTTAGAAAACTAATATTTTGAATAATTTAAATGAACTTTGTAAGTTTAATGTCAAAAATTCGTCCGAATTTGTTAACTTATGTAAGGACTATAAATTGCCAGACAATTATGTCTTAGTATCGTTTGACGTGTCATCATTGTTCACAAATGTTACCAAGGAGTTAGTCCTTGATGCTATTCATGAATATTGGAACGATATTTCTTGTTACACTAACATTGATCTCTCGACGTTTATAACATTAATTGAGTTTTGTTTTGAAAGCAGTTTTTTCCAATTTGATAATAAATTTTTCCAACAAATAAAGGGTTATGCGATGGATGCTATTGATAATAACAGTTACATGTGTTTTTCTTACAATGGCGACGTTTCGACCATGGTTATGGTCATTTTCAAAGCCTATAATAATGTACAAAATGAAGTAAAAACAAATATTAATTTTAAAATTTAATAACTTACCAGAATAGTTAACATTATTTATAAAAAAGTTACATTGTTAAAAATTATTTTTAGTTTTAAAACCAACGTTGGTCTTGTAATCAAAAATAGGACATGTGAAGTCAATGTTTGTTGACAGTCAATTGTGAAACTGAACCTTGACTTTGAAAATGATAAAGAAACTGGGCAAGTAGAGCCATCTACTGATGACATTAAGATTGAACGACCAAACCATAAACAAAATAAAAAAAAAACCTAAAGGGAAAACGTAACAAATTATGAAATGGAACAATATTTCAGATTTGGATATAAGAGTTTAGAATTGTTATAATCTGATTTAAAATTAACACTATTTTCATCAAGATTCATGTAACAGCTTTCAAGGAACAATCTTTTGTTTAAATTCGATTCGCGATGTATTATCTGGTAATTGGAACACTCCAATTCATGGTCCAAACCAATGCAATGGTCCACAATAGCGCTGTGTTTGTTATTAAGGTTACTAATATGGTACTGATGTTGTTTATTACGTTTTCCAATATATTGTTTGGTTTCGCCAATGTAAGAACACTGGCAATCCTTGCAATGGATACGGTAAACAATGTTGCTCGTATTAAATTTAGGGTCACGGTCTTTCAATCTAGTGAAAACTGAAGATGTCGTGGCAGAAGCCTTATAAGCAATATTGAGGTCTAATTCCTCTGTTATAGACGAAATTTGAGAATGAAAATGTTTATAATATGGGAGGGAGATATATTTTTTCGATGCCTGATTGCCTGCCGGAATGTCAAGTTCAGTTAATTTGTTATTAATTTTCTTTAATCTAGTGTTAATAGTTTGATGTAATTTTTTTTTGATAATTATTCTTAGTTAAAGTTTGAATTATTAATTTAATATTATCATTATGAAACCGACTATCTGAAAGGAGAATAGCTCGGTCTGAGAGATTGTGAATAACAGACCTTTTATATTTAATGGGGTAGTGAGATTTGAAATTTAAATATCTGGCAGACCAAGTAGGTTTTCTACACCAATTAGTAATCAAAGAGTTATTGTTATTAATGAGACTAATATCTAAAAAATTAATATGATTTTTTTCCTCTATTTCCAAAGTAAATTGTATGTGGGTATTGAAAGAGTTGAAAGCTGTAAACATATTCTGAACCTGACATTCAGGCAAGCAACACAATATGTCATCAACATATCTGTAATAAAAAAGACAATTAAATTTATTGTTATTTAATAAAATAGAAGATTCTAAATGGTACATGACTATTTCAGCTAGTATGGGACTGAGTGAACTACCCATAGGACATCCTAAAATTTGGAGATAGAAGGTACCATTGAATTGTAAGTATGAAGAGTTGAGGCAAAAGTTAATGCACTGTAAGAATTCATTCAAGTTTAAAGTAGTATGATTCTCAATTTCAGGCCAACGTTCAGTGATGACTGTTAAAATTAAATCATGCGGGATGACAGGAGAAAAGTGATTTGACATCTAGAGACATCATTTTATAATTGGGAGGAATAGTCAATTTATTCAATTGGTTCACTAAATTGAAAGAATTATCGATAAAGTATTCTGATTTATATTTTAACTTTGACAAGGTTGAAGCTAAGTACTTGGACAAGTTGCTATTGGGTGTGTTAATATTGGAAACTATGGGTCTAACAGGCAGGGCCGTAGCTAGAACTAAATATTAGACAGGGCTCAAGTTTTTTTAGCCAGAGCTTATATTTGTTTTTTTTTTTGTACATAATAAGAGCATATATTAGTGCTTTTATTCAAAGCATATTTAAGGAATATTATGATATAATGTGTATATTTAAACAATGTTGATATTATATTTATTTATTGCACTTAAGAGAAAATACATACTATTGTATATGTAAAATATTATATATAAGAAAAAGAAACATATTTTGCTGTATCAGAAAATAAATAAATAAATACATACAAATAACATAAATTAAAAAAGCTGTAATTTTCTATCTTTTTTATTATGAATTTTTTTAAAAAATAGCTGTAGATCTAGTGCTTCACTTCTTTGCCTTTCAAAAGCCAAATATATTAAATGTGCCATACGGTGATGATACATTGAGTATCTTTGTGGTCTATTAATTGCTGTTAATGTTGAAAAAGATGATTCATTTAACGCAGTACTACATCCGATTGTTGCAAATCCAGTGAAAAGTGCATACGTTTTCTTAAACGCTTCTCGCTGCTTAAACAATTCGGTTAAATGGTCAACATCTGGTTTGTTATTCATATAATCTTTAACCACTGCTAGTTCTTCTACTGATGGTAGAGTAATACCTACAAGTTCATATTAAATACAAAATGTAAAGTAGTGGCATAAATAGGTGTATCAACGTATGCCGTCTCATAGGGTCCCGAATACCAGTACTACATCCGATTGTTGCAACTGCAGCGAAAAGTGCATACGTTTTCTTAAACGCTTCTCGCTGCTTAAACAATTCGGTTAAATGGTCAACATCTGGTTTGTTATTCATATAATCTTTAACCACTGCTAGTTCTTCTACTGATGAAAGAGTAATACCTACAAGTTCATATTAAATAAAAAATGTAAAGTAGTGGCATAAAAAGGTGTATCAACGTATGACGTCGCATAGGGCCCCGAATACCTAGGGGGCCCTTCGAGGTTCCGCGGAATTAGATTTACATATTTAAACTTCAAACTAAAAAAAAAAAATTAGAAACTGATTGTGAGGTTTGGCATTTTTCATAAATTAATTCTCCTACATAAAATTATTTTCGATTTAGACAAATAAAAATAATTAATTGTATTATTCGTTGAGCATTATTCTAGCCCCGTTCTTTAGAAAACTATTTTGATTACAACAAAGAAATGCTTGATTACAGTGAAAAGAGTTGGATTCCAATAAAAAATGATAAATAAATCACACAAAGAAACACTTATTATAATAATAATCATTATTGTGTTTTCATTCCACCCGGGTATTCTGTACCTAAGTAAAGTATGTGTATCAAGAGTGCGGTAATTTATTAAAAATATATACCGCTGCTACCCTACAGGTATTTTTAAAAAGATTTTTGTTTACAATAATCAAAATGACTAAAAAAACTAATTACTATAATTATTGTCTCCGTGTAAAAATAATGATTTTTTTGTTTTTGTTTACTTGAAGCCTTGTAAATAATGGGGGCCTAGAATTTTTTTCGTATAGGGGCCTAAGAGTTCTAGTTACGCCACTGAGTAATAGTAAAAGCGAGAATAAAATAAAATCAGTTATATGACTTACCTAATTTTTCCAGATATTTGAATTGATCTTGGTCAAATTCGTCAATGCTACTTGTCGCGTTGATCAATTCATGGTTGTCAGAGAATCTCTCATTTAGTAAAAAGAGTACAAGGTCTATGACCTCATATAAAATAGGTCCGTTGTTGTTTTTGTTGTTACTGACGGGAAGTTTAATAGGCATTTTGTCTGTTACCAAATAGTCCTTCAAATTGGAACATAACTTTGGTTCTCTTTTATTTAAGTCCGTCAATTTTATTTCATCTAAAAGCGAGTTCGCTTCGTTTGCCAGACTTTGATAATTCTATGAGTTTCTAAGGGTCTGAATTTTATTTTTTACTGATTGTTTTATGACATTGGCATCTTTCAAACTAGTCGTACATGCTTGTAAAGCAGCATCAGCTGGTTCTAAAAGTCCTAGCAACTGCTTCATGAGAACCAGGGCAAATCTGAAGTCATATTCCAACATCACTGATTTTATTCCGATACTTTTGCGACGTCTTGTCCATTAAAAGAGTTATCTTTTGTTATTTCATCCAAGGTTCTTACTATATCGGAGAAATTCGAAAAAATTATTTTAACAATCGCTAAATGTCCGCACCAGCGTTGTTCTAATAATCTAACAATACATTTTTCTTGATATATGGCTGCAATTTTACCATGACTAAAAAATTCATGCAACATAATAGCTTGGTCAAAAAAATGTTTAACTATGTCTATTTCTGTCACGGTTCTAATGACAACAAGGTGGAGACGATGGTTAAAACAATGAACATATGGAATAAATCGCCCTATAGCTTTCTGTATTAAAGTAGCAACTCCACCTTTTTTGCCGCTCATAACACTAGCACCGTCATAACATTGGCTAAGAAGGTGGCTTGTGTCTATACCATTGTTATTTAAAATATCGAGTGTCATATTTGTGAATGTTTTAGCATCCATTTTATCTGTAGTATAAATCCCTAACAGAGACTCTAATACCCTGCCATTTTTTACATATCTAACTCCAATTGAGACATTTTCTCTATTGTTCTTGTGCCTTGTGCCATCTTCGAGTAGTGTAAACCATGGCACATCAGCATTTTTCATATCATCGACGACTTGTTCGCGCACCACCTCAGCTAAAATGGTTATTATTTCGTTCTGAATTTGTGGAGAAGTGTATTTTGCATTCTGTGGAATGTGCTTAACACATTCTGTAAGTTTTTCATCCTTTTTCAAGGTATATTTAAATAGATTCATGAACAATCCTCTTTCATGCTCTTCTTCAACCACATATTTTCCTCGAAGAGCCAGTTCGTTCACTGCTAAAAATTGAATTAACTCTGCTATCGATTTAACATAATACCTATGTTTTTCGAGTATATCATTATTCAAAAGTGTTGAAACTGATGTAGCATTTAATTCTCTATTCTTTTTTTCTGTCCACATCTGCATTGCTTTTATGTGTGTTTTGCTGTTCTCATGGGCTGGAAAACCATTTTTTAAATCTGTAGCATTTTTCCAGTTTTTAAATCCAGAATATGTATATACTAGATGTCCTCTAGTTCCTGTTGGTTGAAACTGACGGCAAGCAAAACAGAACGCAGCATCTAGTTCTACAGAATATTCTAGCCATTTATATTTTTTATACCCGAAAGCTTGAAACGACCGGTTGTTATTTTGTTTGGGATAGGTGGATAAAATGATTTGTTTAATAACCTCTCCTTGGGGTGCTAAATCAAAGGGAGCATCTCCTACATACATTTGTTTTGGCTTTTTAGAGGAGGTAGCGGTAGAAATATCTTCGGATTCATTAACTTGGCAGTTGGTGATACCATCGTCATTAGATTCATTGGGAATGGAGTGCTTCTTATAAAAAAAACTTTCTTATATCCATTTTAATTTTAGATAACACGTGAGCACACACACAATCACAAACAACGCACGTGAATATACAGAAATTTAGTCGCGCCGGACCAAGACGAGAATTATCACGTAAACACATGCAACCAATTACAGCAACAGTAATCTTGCATGTTATGCACCTTAGGGGACGTACATACAATGGTCGCATTCATAAGATGTAACAGTTACCGCTACGCTACTGCGTCAACTGTTGGGAACTTATAATTGTACAGGCTACATTCATAGCTACATTCAGTCCAACTCGTCCAACTGACAGTGTGAAAAAGGTGAGGTTAGATTAAAATTATTGCCTGTTTTATATTTTTATTAGTTACGTTAATTGGAAATTAGCTTTTATTAGTTTTTAGACAATAAATATGGATCACAACTACTCGTACTTTGAATTAGTTACGAAAGAACAAGTAGAAACGAATTCGCAAGAAGAAATAAGTGGTAGGGGAAGGTAGGGAAATGAGGCCCCCTTAACAATTTTGGGCTTTATCTTGGACGTTTTTGCATTCGTAGTTATGATTTTGAGCAAACATTAATGTTTCATTGTCAGTAAACATAATTGTCATAAAAAAATACTTTATTTCAAAGAAAATACATTTGTAATAAATAAAAACTGAAAAAAGTGCAATGGGTCCCATTGCCCGTCTAATGGGGGGAATGGGGACCAGTATATTAATTTAATGTTTAGCAACATACGGAACATTCGGCATGAGCCCACTTATGGTACATTGTGCATCTGTACCATAGCTCATTGGATTTACCAAATTCTCCACATACGATGCATTGATCTGCCGGGGAACCATCAAATTATCCAGCTCATCATCGTCGTAAACAGGCTCATCAATATTTTCATCAGAGGAACTTAGTACATACATATTTACAAGGCCTCTAGATAAAATAAAAAACAGTTTTTCAGTAAATGTGCCTTTATAATCAACTCGGGGTAATGGCGCCCACTGAGGGCTTCATTACCCCAACACGTCTTAAAAAAGTGAGAAATTATTTTAAAATATCAAATACATCACATAGTTTTTGTAAATGTTGATTTTAAAAACAGATCATATCAAAATAGTATTTGTGTATACTAGATATATTTAAATCATTATTTTGAATGATCTTACCTCAATATTATTAGTACACCACACTTAGATGGCGAGCCGATAAACTATAAAATATGCTTAAAAATTTTTAATGTCAATAGTAGAGATTTCATACTTACCGATGTAGCTTAGAACACAATACTACATATGTCACCACTGCAAGTTATTCCATAAAACAAACAATTTGTCCAATAACATGGTGGGCGCCATTACCCGCTGGGCCCCATTACCCTACGTTCCCCTAAGTATCACACTACAAGTACAACGCATAGTGCAAGATGATAATTACAAATGTTTGTATTTTTCAAAGTACAAATCGTACAAATGGAGGAGTTCAATAATTTCAAATGGTTGACTTTGTGCAAAACAGTCAATTTTGTTTTGTTAAAAGGTGACAACTTTAAATAATATTAAGGTCAATTATGTTGCTTTGTGCTTGTCGTATGGTGGATGGTATCTATATTATTTATTTATAATTTATTTTGTTGTTTTGTGAAATGATTAAAGATAAATATGTCATATGGCTGTAAATGGGAACTGGATATAGCTGGTAGTAGTTGTACTGTTTGCTTAGTTTATGCATGCATATTTATACTTATTTCACTCTTAAATTATGTAACTGATTATTGCTACTAATTAAATCGAAAGATCTAAATACAATATGCTGTGTACATTAATGGTTTTTGTATTTTATTTTAGGTAAGGAATTTTCCTGGGAGAGGAAAAGTTCTGCGCTGCTGATTGAACAGTACAAATTGTACAATAACAAATTTAGAGACCCCAAAATTTAAAAAAAAAGAAATTTGGGGCTTAATTAAGGCCGAATTTAATCGGAAGGGGTATATTGTCACAGAAGAAATTCTAAACCGAAAATGGAGGAATTTGAAGAAGACTTACACCGGCATTAAAACTAACGTAAAACGTACCGGGAGGGGAAGGATATCATGGGAACATTTTGAAACATTCGAGGACATATACCGGAATGATAAAACAATAAATGTTCCAGAAACTTTGGCTTCAATGGCCTCTGTGACGTATCCCCCTGAAAACACAGCATACAGTGAATCTTTTGCAGTCAGTTCACCATCAACGGTTACAAAGGATCATCCGTGTACAGCTTCGCAGTCTGGACTCTCTACTCCACGTACAACATCGGCTGCAAAAATGAGCTCACTTTATAAACACAGAAAGCGCCAGGAGGAAATTGAGGCAAAAAGGGTTGAGGAGATAAAATTACTCCGCTTGGCCATGGAAGAGAGTAACAATATTCAGAGGGAAAGAAATGAAATATTAAAGAAAATGTTAGAAATTAATAAATAAAATTTAATTTCGTAAAATATTTACAATATTTCTCCTTTTTTGTATACCAATCCAAGTATTTTAATCTTCTGAACTTCCCTTTCAATCTTCTAAATGCTCTTTCAATTATTGAACGTATCGAGCTTAATTTAATATTGTAACGAATTTCATCTTCGTTGAGATGCCCGTTATCCCGAAATGGTGTTAGTACATTTGTCATCACGGGGTACGCTGAATCGCCTATTATATGGTAATCTTCAGGCAGCAAAGGATTGTTTGCATTTATTAATTTTTCTGTGTTATTCTATGTTATGTCTACTACGCAATCTCTGAATCCAGCTTATCCATATCTGTTTAAGATTTGATGCTATAGCTCGGGACAAATAGAAATGGGAATGTCAATCATTTCTCGCGCATTTAAAGCGGAACAGTATTTTACTCTTTTTCTCACACTATTAACAAGTACTTAAGAGTAAAGCTGCGTTTATATTGGTTAAATTATTGTACTAGTTACGTGCACTAGTACTGGCTTAGCTAGTCAACTTTCCCAGAGAGATAGGGAAGTAGGTGTACACACACAAAATTGTGTAAACCTATACTTTCTTTGCAAGTACCAGGTCCGCCATTGTGCTGTCATCATGCTTAAGAGTTCAAAACAAAATGTTATTAAAAAGCGGTTTAAAAATGTTGGTTTCCGACTTTCGGAATATTTGATTGAAGAAATAAATAATATAATTGAGAAAGAACAGTGCCACGTTAAAAGATTGTGGGTTAAGAAATGGATTGGTAGAAGGAGTGAAAGAGGAGCATCGGCTTTACTTTTGAAAAAACTTTCTGCAGAGGATCCTAAAGAATATAGATTGTGTCTGCGTTACTCAACAGAAAAATTTGAAAGTTTACTTAACTTGATCTCACCGATAGTCCAGCGATCTGAAACAAATTTGAGAGAGGCAATACCAGCTCGGATTAAACTAGAAGTTACACTTAACTTCCTACCAACAGGGAATAGCTATAGATCTCTCCAACATCTCTTTCGTGTTCCAAAATCATCAATGTCAAAGTTCATGCCGGAAGTTTTGGATGCAGTCTTCGACGTGTTAAGGAAATTTGTACAGGTATGTATTAACAACTTTATAAATGTTTTTATTTCAGTTTAATTTTTAAACGTTACATTTTTTACTTAATTAATTTTAATATTTTGCTATGGCTTCTTTAACGATACTAGCATATTCATTTAAGTTTGTCGTGTCACTAGGCAGTACTAGAGAAGATAAGTCTGTTGTTTGAACGGGCATTACCGGAGAAGAACAATAAACTGATGATGGTAATAATTCCGGGGAGAACGTACATGGTGGGGTGATATCTATTAATCGATAACGCGCAAGCGTTGACTGTAATTCGGTCTGACATTGTATGGCCAGTCTTCTCGATAATTTCTTCAAAGAAAGTGCCATATATTTTCCAAATGCTTCTTCAGTGGAAGACTCTTTAAGACTTTCATTCACTTGCCGAAGCTCTAAGACAGCTTTGAATAGATCTACGCGTTTTTTCTTTGCCGTCGAGAAACATTGCGGAACAGGCTGCAGAGTATGTTTTCTTGGCGTTTCAGTATGAGCTACAGAAACCTGAGTAGGAGTTTCTTTAATGGTGCCATGATCTTCGTCGGCTGTGTTCTCCGTGTTTTCTTCCTGATTATTCTCATTAGATTTGATTTCCTGAAAGAAGATAGAAACATTATGAACGTTTATATACAGTGTGCGATTAAAGTGTGGAATATCAAAAAAAAGCCGAACTCAGCCGGTTTTTATAAAAAAAGATGAAACACGTCGATTTTAATTTTTAAAAATACACATTAATATGTACGATTCATTTTCCGACTTTCATTTGTTTCTCAGTTATGACGTCATCACAAAAAAATTAAAATGACAACATAGATTTTTAGTAGTGAAATCCGACAGTGATTTTTCTTCCGTTTATGACCATGTAAATAAATCATAACGTTGCATAACAAAAATTCTGAGAAAAATCGAGTTGAACATTTAATAATAATGAATAATCAAAATACCCTGATAAAAACATTTAAAAGTTGATTATGGAACTTATAACTTATAAAACATGAAAAACGAAAAGTTTTAAACTGAAAAATGAAAAATAAAGCAAACAAAATTAACACTATTAAATTAAATGTTCAAAATGACATCCATTGACTTCTTTAATCTTGAATACGCTGCTTCAGTACCACTAAATTTTCTGGTTTAGTTAAGTAAACTTTTGATTTTAAGTAACCCCATAGAAAATAGTCTATAGGGGTGTCAGATCAGGAGACCTCGCTGGCCATTCTATCGGCCCTCGCCTGCCGATCCATCTTTGTGGAAAAACAGTGTCCAGAAAATTACGAACAGGAAGCGTATAATGTGGCGGTGCGTCATCTTGTTGATACCAAAGGGTATCATTTGGGATATCAGGGTCGTCTTCGTTTGGGTAAAGTACAGCCAGTGATGGTATTAGATCATTTTGGAGAAACTCCAAATATCTTTCTCCGTTAAGATTTCCCTCAAAGAAAAACGGACCTAGAATTCTATTATGCAATATTCCTGCCCAGACGTTTACTTTTTTGCGGATGTTGAGTATGCGTTTCTGCTATTCAATGAGGATTTTCCCTACTCCAATACCTGCAGTTCTGCCGATTAACTGTCCCATTCATACAAAAAGTTGCTTCATCGGAGAAAACGATTTGGTGTTGGAAACGTTCGTTAGCATCATGTAAATTCATCATTGTCTCGCAGAATTCTAAACGTCGGTCAGGATCATCATCATTCAGCTCTTGAACCAGTTGGATCTTAAATGGATGATATTTTTCTTTTTTCAGAACTTCAGTACTGCATACTGACTGACATCATTATCTGCTGCCAACCTAAAAGGTGGTATCTTTTCTCATTAAGTGCCGTAAACTTACTATTACCTGCTACAAACTTTCTAGAAGAATAGTGAGGATTTTCCTCCAAATGTAAAAGAATGTTCAATTTATTTTCTGCACTTATATCTGGACGACCGCCTATTGAAATATTAACATCTCCCGTCTCCCTAAATTTGTTTTTGATTTTACCAACTGCCGATTGCGTAATAGGACGATTTGGGTATTTTGTATTAACCCATTAACGGCCAAGGTATTTATTAAGAATAATACACAAAAACTGTTTATAGTATTTAATTCTATAAGTGAAGGACATTACAAAACTATACTTTAAAAAAATTGTTACAGTCCATATTTAAAAAAAATGGTGTTGCGTTTTCTCAACGTTGGCTTCTTGGGTAGCCTTTATTATCCATATATACATTTATTTGGAATGAAATGTTTTGAAACATTTGGTATGTAAATGCACCCTACATTTGTTGCACATAAATACTGTTGTGCTCTTGCATGCTCGACATCATCTTCTTGCATTTTCTGGATGTTTTCCAATAACGTGCCCTTGACTATCGTACTGTACTTCTTGTGACAAACTTGCTCTTGATGAATTTTCGAGATTGATGTTGCGCTGATTATCAGATTTTAGCAGAGCTAAGACAAGGTAAGAACGGAAATCAAGTTGGGACATTTGATTTTCATTTGCGATATTGTAAATTTTACATGAATTTACTATAGCACTGTCAATCATGTTGATAAACAGCGGCCACCACCATTTTTTCGATCTAATTCTAATTCTATAATTAGCTATACCATTGTCATGCAGGTCTACTCCGCCCATGTGAGTATTGTATTTAGCAATGGCATTGGGTTGTGAAATAATAATTTCTTTTTTCTCTTTTCTGCTGAAACGTTTTGTATTTTTCAGTGGTTCCAATGCCAAACTGCATTATAACCACGTACTAACTGCCTCTTTCCCCGTACACTCCTCACCTGAAGCATTTCTATCCATATACGTATTAGAAAATATGCCGCTGATACAACCTTCTCAGCGTTGTCAACATCAGAGTGCAGACATATATGTTTCTATCTCAACTTGTCCCCTTTCTCAATTTGCGCATGTTCGAAGTATGAATATTCTATTGGTTAAAAGAAGACATTGCATTCTAATGATTAACGGCGAATGTTTGAATGTAATTTTGTTCGCAGCAAATATTATGTTTGAAATTATATTCGTAAAATATTATGAAAACGACGAAAGATATTTATTCTATAAATTTAATTTAAATACATTAACGATTGTATCATTTGTATTATATTATTATTCAACTTACACATTTCATCAACAAAGAATAACAAAAATTTTTATATGATTTTTTTATATTTTAAACAATTAGTCCAAAAGAAATAAAAGTACTAATCAAAGGGTTATGCAAATATTGAAAATACAAAAAAGAAAACATACCTTGATAATACAGAATTACAAACAATAAACATAACGGAAAAGTAAACATGCAAGGAACATTAAAGGAAGTTGGGCTGGAATACATTAATATTGTTTAATATTTTATTTTTCGTCGAACACAATAATTACAATTGAACAAATGCATTACATTTTATTGGTTTTTAAATATGACTAACCTATTATATTTATTCCTGATGACATCGTGTTTCTGAGAAAATATTTTGGTTTCGTGAAATAATCTTTGATATTTTAAAAAAATATTTCAATAACCTGTTTTATTAATTGTGACATGAGTATCAACGGAGCCTCCGAGATACTACGAGCCTACAACTGGCGCGCGTGACGTCACACTAGTGGCCCAACTTTTGTACAGTGTTTAATGGGAGATACATAGTTTTTTCAAAGTATTGCGAAAACTGTGGCAGATATGAAAAAATGTATATAAACAATATTATAGATCATAAAATTATTTATCAAAATGCGTTAACAGAACATATTTATGTTCTGTAGTTTAGCTGTAGGAAGCGTATAAAATATCAAGGTCAGGTGACACATCTTAACTTTTTTCAAAATTTTGCGAAAACTGTGACAGATATAAAAAATGTATATAAATAATATTATAGAACATAAAATTCTCTAACAAAGTGTGTTAATATAAAATATTTATGTTAAGTCATTTAGCCGTAGGAAGCGCATAAAATAATGTATGTAAAGATACATATTAACTCTTTGTTTTCCCACTTAGAAATTTGTAAAAATTCTGCCTGTTTCGGTGCTAGAATGTAATCACAAAATAAAAATAAACATAAATAATTGAAAAACATTTATTTTTACCAAAATAAGCCACAGGGAACTTGAAAATTAGAAATAAGTTACAATTTTGACTTGATTAAAATATAATGCATAATTATATCAAATAAAACACTAATATTAATCTAGAAAACAAAATAAATATATGTTCTATCTAAACAATGATAATTACAAACATTAAACATTTATAAATAAATACAAATTAAATGGTATTTTTTAGAAATATTACCTACTTAATAATAGCAAACTGTGAGAAACAGTAAAAAATAGAAAAGTTTATAAATACAAAACTGGTACAATACATAATTAAATTTGAAATACATAGAAAATATTTCATATATAGACTAGGAATTAATTAAGGAAATTAAGAAAATTTTTGAAGTTTTATATTTATAAACTTTTCTATTTTTTACTGTTTCTCGCAGTTTTCTATTATTAAGTAGGTAATATTTCTAAAAATTGCCATTTTATTTGTATTTATTTATAAATGTTTAATGATTGTAATTATCATTGTTTAGAACATACATTTATTTTGTTTTCTAGTTTAATATTAGTGTTTTATTTTATATAATTATGCATTATATTTTAATCAAGTCAAAATTGTAACTTATTTCTAATTTTCAAGTTCCCTGTGGCTTATTTTGGTAAAAATAAATGTTTTTCAATTATTTACGTTTATTTTTATTTTGTAATTACATTGTAGCACCGAAACAGGTAGAATTTTTACAAATTTCTAAGTGAGAAAACAAAGAGGCAATATGTATCTTTACATATATTATTTTATGCGCTTCCTACAGCTAAATGACTTAACACAAATATTTTATATTAACACACTTTGTTAGAGAATTTTATGTTCTATAATGTTGTTTATATACATTTTTTATATCTGTCACAGTTTTCGCAAAGTTTTGAAAAAAGTTAAGTTGTGTCATCTGACCTTGTTATTTTATACGCTTCCTACAGCTAAACTACAGAACATAAATATGTTCTGTTAACGCATTTTGATAAATAATGTTATGATCTATAATATTGTTTATATACATTTTTTCATATCTGCCACAGTTTTCGCAATACTTTGAAAAAACTGTGTATCTCCCATTAAACACTGTACAAAAGTTGGGCCAATAGTGTGACGTCACGCGCGCCAGTTGTAGGCTCGTAGTATCTCGGAGGCTCCGGTATCAATAAGATTTTGTTGCTTGAGGGGTTGTACAAATTTTTTTGAATTAAAGTCCTTATACGAAATTTCACTAAATGTTTTTTGCAGATAAGCGTTTTACACTGTCTTTTCGGTACATACTTTCCATATTTTCCCTCAAAACCCTTTCTCCTGCCTTGCATATTAGTACTACATCCTCCAAAGGATATATAAGATATAAATAAAATACAGTTAAAACCAAAAGACAAATAAATATTGTTTAATAATACTTACGAATGCAGAGTAACTGCTGGACTTTTTGCACTACAAAAATAAAATTAAACTAAACACGTGGAGGTTATAAGACAAAGTGACAAAGAAATTTTCTTCAATGCTTCAAGTTACCGCCAGATACACCGCTAGAACACATAGCCAATAGAAATGAGGTGCCCGATCATGCGTACATTTAAAAAGAGAGCAAAACGAGATGGAACATCTAAATTGCTCTCTCTCCTTGTTGACCATGCCCACCGCTCATTATCAGATTACAAGTATTAGCGGTATATTTTCTAATACGTATATGTTTCTATCACACATATGCCGTACAAGTGTCAGGGGCACAGACCATCTACACTATTAGACTTGCCGACTATATACTAATTTAAGAAACACGATTTTTAGCGCCGCGAACACGTGCTGCTTTGAACTAAATGATAAAAAGCGGGGATAGTTCAGGTTTCAAATGTTTGAATTTTAAAATTGAAATAAAATAAAACTAGTATTGTTTGTAACAATTATTTATTATTAAATATGTAATATGAAATTTTCAACTGTCGGTGGTACAATTGATTAAATTTTTATAAATTTTAGATTACAAAGTTTTACAAAATGATTAATTACAATTTTGTGTAACAATATACTAATCTCAACACTCAATTGTCCTGCATGAGAAAGACAAAAGTCGACAGGAATAAAATATGTGGTTAAGGATATTGGGTTCACGAATTATTTCGGGATTTTCTGAATTTTTTTGTCTTTTTCCGGCGCTATTAAATTTGTAAAATTATCTGATGGGGATTATAAATTACATGAGTCATATTCGCGCAATTCTATTAAGTTATGAATATCAGTTCTTGTGGAAGAACACAAGAACTGATCACGGAACTGACATTCATAATTTAATAATTTTTCATTATGTAACCAGCAACATACGCAGTTTTGTTTATGTCGACATTAGGCAACGCAATACTAGATGGTTGTGTGGCCGGAGATAAGATATTAGAGGATGTTGAAGGAACAGGATTTTGAGGATTATAATTGGTACTGGTGGATTGAGGAGATAGAAGAAGTTTGTAGGAGAGAAGGAGTTGGTCCTCATCATCTTCACAATTCGACCCGATGCTACATTTAAGAGTATTATTTAAAATAACTGTTTTGTAAGCATCGATAAATTGTAAAGATGATGGTTTGGTATTGCCACCACACAACCCTCTAGAAATACTGAAAAGATTCTCCACAGGATCTTGATTTAAAGATCTTAGAGCAAGATACTGAAAACCACGATTCTGTAGAGATTTCCACAAGTACTCTGCGTTGCCTATAGTTGCAAGTAATAATTTTAAAAAAAGGAGGATTAGCTACACGCTTATGTTCTTTGAAAAATTTTACTCTTTGTAGGGAACGCCTAGCTTGATTCCAAAATGATATGTGGTATGAAGATTCCTCAAGTTTCCTACATAATCGTTTTGGGGAATCGAATGTACCATTTAGAGAATCAAAAAGGATGTTTATAAATGAAACGAACTTCGATGTCCCTTTACCATCAATCACTTTCAGGTTCGTGGTATATTCAAGTAAAGACGCGGTAGATTAACTAAATACTTGCGAGGCTAATTTAACTCGTATTTTTTGCCTATTGGTGGGAATATGTGCGCACGTGTGAGTTTTGTTATTTTAAAAGGACCACTTGCTCTATTATCGTATTCGTATACTTTCTAGATGTCGCTCCACTTTGCCAATTTGCCTTCGTATTCAATATCTTTGGTCATGAAATTGTTCCTCATGCATTTGAGCAAATGACGAGCATCGAAAAGATGAACAATTTCATGACCACCGATATTGTACACGAATTTGTCTGCTACTTTCCCGGATTCCTTCGCAAGCCCGCGCATAGCAGCACCGTTCCTTGATCCACCATCGCAAACTGACGCGACGACTTTAAATTTTCTTTTGCCATGAAGATCGCTGATCACGTTTTAGTGTTTATGATTCGTGGCATTGCTGGGAAATGGAAGCAACCGATTGCATTTTATTTTACACACAATGCCGCGAATCAGTACACACTAAAAACGTTGATCAAAAAGGTTGTTCAGGCCGAACAACCTTTTTGATCAACGTTTTTAGTGTGTACTGATTCGCGGCATTGTGTGTAAAATAAAATGCAATCGGTTGCTTCCATTTCCCAGCAATGCAACGAATCATAAACACTAAAACGTGATCAGCGATCTTATGTCCCCTCTCAACTTCCAATTCAATAAAACCATGTACGGCCCAAGCGTCCTTTGAATTATTAAAATTTAAACATTTTTTTAATTCCATTTCGTCTATATCTGGCACGTTATCCGAAATATGATTTAAATAATCAAATATTTAATCGTTGATCCCCGTTTTTACAATAAAATTTTCCATTGAACGCTGCAAAGTTCTAACCGAAGGAAGAGATATTTTTTGTAAATATCGGTAACAGCGGGAATCATGCTTCATAATAGATAGGAAAAGCGCTTTTTCTTCTAAAGTATATCGTCGGGTTTTTTTGGGTTTATGGAAATTGCGGAGATGGGCAAAAACAAAGGTTCGGAGTTTTTTTGGGAAGGTTGTGGATGTTTTGAACGTTTTCTAAGGATTTATGAGTAAGGATGTCGACCTCTGACTCCTTACATTTCTCCTGCAGGATTCTATTGTGTCTTTTGTGCGACCGCAGTAGATGTTCGGCGTGGTTCAGTTGTAAATACAATGGGGTCATTTTAAAAAGTCGTTATTTTTATAAAATCGTTAAATTCGTCTCATTTAAGGAATATAGTAATATAAAGTAACACGAAATATGTGACTTTTCATTCATAAATTTACTAATAAACTTTCGCACTGTAAAATTCGTGACGTCACGGGTTGTTACTTACACAAAGACATTCCTCTCTCCCACACACATATTTACGGTCCACATGGTTTCCGTTTGCTGTTGTAAGCTAAAATTGTGACAGGTGGCAGCAGAGTTAATAGTAAAGGTATGTAGATAAAATATTCATTAAAATAAATATCAATAGTTGTATGAAATATGTTTGTAGTTAACAATATGGTTGTGAAGTATTGTGACGTGCCTTGCTGTGATAACACTCTTTGAAAATATCGAAAAAAATATTCATTCGAATATCAAGCAGAAAATACTGATTGAACAAAAAATTTATAGGAACCACCTGTTGCTTTCACAAAATCAAACTGACAAGTGACAACCCAAACAATCATAGTTCCAAACTAAATCGGTAGAGCTCGACTGTTGTATCCGGCAAACCGTGACGTCAACGGCCAAATATTTGAAATTAAAGACAACTTTTAAAAAATCATATCTCTGATTCTAAAGACTTGTAAGGGGTAAAACACGCAACTACATATTTAATTTGACTTATTCTTTCAAAAAATAAATAAATTAGAAAATGTGAAATGACCCCATTTTCGTTTTCGAGGTGTCAAGTGGGCCAGTTTAGAACAGCTCAAGTCCCGGAATTTAATGCGCCCTGCTATACCTGAGAAATAAAATTAAAGTTTAAAACCAAATAACAAAAGAGTATTATTATTTAATTTTCCTAACAAACGAAACGAGTAAGATTAACTTTCATAAGAAATAAAAGTCCAAAATTAACTTTCCTAAGAAATGAAATACAAAAGATTAAGGTTGCAAAGATTAAGATTAACTTTGCTAAGAAGTGTTTAAAAGAACAAATTTGTGTCTGCACTACATGCAACCTTTCATAACGGTATGTACTATTAGGCCTAGTATTTGCAATGGTTCTTAATTCTTAGAAGTAATAGATTATTGTAATTTCCTTTTACAGTAACGTGCAAATTTGAATACATTTAATAATTAGATGTGTTCGACTTTTTAAATTTACAAAAAAAAATTCAACTAATTTCTTAGCTGTTCATAAAATATGGGCGCAGGTTTTCATTTCATTTAAAATTAACACTTATCCCATCACCAAAGCTATACTATAAAAATCGAAATGGAATAGTACCTTATTATTAATTATTCCCTGATTGAAAATGTTGGTAGCCATAAAGAACGGACCTGGTATATGAAAATGCTTAATAAAACTCGGGAAGTATAGAGAATATAAATCTCTAACATCTCAAGATAATAATGAAATTATATCAAATATATTTTAAAAGGGAACATACCTTTCCGTCTACGTGGTGTAGAAGATGACGCACCAGAGTCTATCACATCTTCAGAACGCTTTCTGGAGTCACAAAATTCTCTGCCTCCGCTACTTCCATGGATTCCACGTCAGTTGTTGAATTTGGCTGTAGGTCCATGGCATTTACGGCGGTTGGTGGATTATCTGTAATAAAGTAAAATTACAAAATTTTATATACGTGGTAACTATATCAAAATCAATAAGCAACACTTTAATTTAAAAAGTCTATTCAACAAACTGTATTTTGTAAGGGGCCTGGTTGAAACGCGAACCGAATCGCCACTGACTTACCCTGATGTTGCAGAAATAGATATTCTGTAATTATGTACTCGTATAACATTTTTTCATTTGTTTATACATATAGATGAATTGTTCTTTAATTAGAAATTTATATAATTTGTTTAATTACATCATTAAAAGTTAAGTATTTGTATATCAAAAATAAATAATATTTAAAGAATAAAAAAATGCCAATGAATACAAGTAGAACATAAGAAAATATTTGATTCAACCGAATATACAAAAACTAATAAACGAGTTTTGAAATATTCAGAGTGAAAAAAATATTATTTTACAAAAATGTTGAGTATGAAATACGAGAAAGGAAGCAAGGTATTTTAAACAAAGAAAAAATTATACTTAATTATTTTTTATTTTCCAATCTAGGGTCCACAATTTCAGGTAACAAATGTTGTATATAAAATGTTTTTAATTTTCGCTCCATTTGTGGCTAAAACAAATCGTCTTTATGGACATATTCGACTTTCATTGGTCTTAATGTGTGTCCAGAGCAAACAGCAAATATGCAAAGTACTTTTTTTGAAATTTCTAATTGGCCTTGGATCTGATAATACCAATCATTATTTTTATTTACTACACATGTATCTTTCCTTTTGTCGTATTTCTAAAATTTTATTTTATTGTATCTAACTGCGTCATCTGGATCCATTCGGTAAGCAGAATGTGGACACTTTGTTTCCACGATTATATCCTTGTCGACAATACCGTCCGGAGTTGCAGCCAGAAAAATTAATTTTTCATGAATAAATAGTCCGCTTTCATGAATGTCTATGTTTTCATGCTCTGCTAATGCTTTTATAGCTTCATATTCATGAATTTGTTATATTGATGGAATGTTCGTAAGATTGGAGTACAATATATTTTAGAGGTATCTGTATTTTGCCCCATTTTACAGACAGTTGCAAAATTAGACGCTGTTAATAATTTTCGCCGTAATTCCTACCACTTCACACTACCACTTTGTAATATTGCGCGTCTTTTTATTTCCTCAATTTCTTGTTTTGTTACTTGTAGTTTTTATTCATTCTAATTTTGTAGATTCTCTTTTCTTCGCCAAATGAACAGGACTTGTGTCAACACAGTTTTATGTAGTCGTGATAGAGGTATTTTCGAATTTAATGTCCCAACAGCAGCGTAACACTTTGATATGTACGAACCCCCGGTGGAATAATTAATTCTTTTTCCACCCACAAATTTTGAAAATGGAATTAAATTGTTCAACAATATTATTATTATTATTTACATTTTTTATTAAACTCCTTGTGTGGTAGGCCAAATTTTTAATAATTTGTTCTAATCTAAGTAGGATTTCTTCATGGTTGACAATAATTGATTGATAAAAGTTATCATCATGAGTACCCCGACGCAGAAATAATCAGCATAGTTTTTATGTTCACCTAGGACATGAGGAATTGAATTTTCAATATCTTGTTTTAGAAGCCGAATCTTTTCTGAATGACTGTTATTGCTATTTTTTCTACAATTAATAGCTCCCGTAATAGCATGTCTAAATCTTAAAATTCTATTATTTATATGCCTTCTTATATTTATGTTTAATCGGGTATCCTGCATAATAGTTTTTAATTTAATGCAGTAGTTTCTCAGTAAATGATTTGTACATTCATTTTTTTCAATTTTAAAGTACTTACATGCCCGTGCATCTAATAATTTTTTATACGTGCTGCTGTCCCCATCTGCTATAAGTTTGTTGTACTTTATACCATACATCTCTTGAATTTTTTGAAATCCTTCAAATAAAATAGTACTTTCCATATTGGTGGATGCAGGGTCGGTTCTAGAACAAAGTTTGGGGTGGGCAAGATCTAACAATGACGCTCCCCCCCTATACATACATACATATATATATATATATATATATATATATATATATATATATATATATATATATATATATAAATAAATAATTATTGTAGACTGTATAAGAAAACTCTATATTTCACAAAAAATAACAATAATAATATAGTACAATAAATAAATTAAATCTCACTCTGATAATGAGTATCAAAAATACCTTCATAAAGAAAATATTCAAATAGAATTTCAAAACAAAAATATATTAGACTGCATAAGAATATACAAAGCACTTGCGAGTTAGTTTTGACTTTGAATTACTCAATGGCACTTTCCTTGCCTTTGCTTGAGCAAATCTCTTTATCATTGTCATATAATCTAATTTTTGCGCGATTTGGCATTAATAGACAACATAGACAGTCCAAGTTTTTCTTGGGACAAAGTTGATCTCAGGTAGGTTTTAATTAATTTTAATTTGGAAAATGATCTTTCTCCACTTGCCACACTTATTGGCAATGTTAATAACAATATTAAAACTATTTGTACGTTCGGGAATAGACTGTTAAAGTTTTGTTTATAAATATAATTTAAAACCTATTTCGGCGTCAAATCATCGTCTAAAACTATTGCTAAAGACTGGAGTTCTGTATGTAACTCATCTGCATCAAAATCGCGGTCATTTTTGTCTTTATCTGAAAACATGAATTCTAAATTTTTGCATTTATTTTTCAAAATTTTGGAATCCATGGTACTTATATGTTTTATGTTAAATAAAAATGAAAATGAATTTGTATGATTATGTAGTGGAGTAAAACGATCCTGCAAGGAATTAATTGCTGTGTCAAGTAAAGTATAACAAATTGAAATTTTAAATTTATTACGTGCGTCACAAATTGGTTCATCGGGGTGCTCATAATTAAATAATTGTTTTCTTCTTCGAACTCTTACTTCAACTGGAAAGCTGGCCTCAACTTCCATTTCTTCAGCTATAGTATACCAGGACACTGTCAAATCCTTCTAATCAATACTTTTGTAAAAAATCTGTTATATTTTTTATGTTCTTGACAGCATCCACTAAGTCTAAATTTTTCTGTTGAAGTTGTATACTAACAATATTAATTTTATTTAAAATAGTGTGCCACAAAACTAATGAGCATATAAATTTATAAGATTTTAGTTTTGAAGCTAATACATATGCATCATGTTTCGTGCTGTTATCTCTGGATTCATCTTCAGATAAATCTATTAATGCGTCAAATATTTCGCATAAATGAAATCGCAAGGATTTAACTGCATCGATTCTACTAGACCATCTAGTTTTACTTAAAGGTTTTAATGTTAAATCTGTGATATGTTTTTTTAATGTTGCCCAGCGGTATGTAGATCTCGAGAGGAAAAAATGATTAAAAAAAGCTTAATCAACATGGGTCCGATCTTCAATAGTTTCCGAGATTTGAGGCAGTGAAAAATGAGTTTTTACGGGGTTTACTCCTGCTATCTCGACAACTATAAGAGTTACGACTTTGATTAACTGAGACTTTTTGTTCACCTTTCAGAGGTCATCTTAGATGTGCCTTTTTTTTTAAAAAAAATCAAATACTTGTACTGTTAAATGTTGTGGCGACCTTGGCCAATATTGAATTTTCAAATAACTTCGTAACTATTAGAAATTGAGAAAAATGTTTCATATATATTTTTTTATGGTCTATTTATTAGCATAGACAAAATTTTGTTCGATCACTATATTTGTCAGTTTTTCTTCGATTTTTCGCTTTTCTCGGAAACAGTTGAAGATCAGTCCTATGTTGATTAAACTTTTTTACTTATTTTGGTCCGTGCTATATGCTCTTAAATTTTTTTACAATATTTTTGAAACACCTTTATAGTTGCAAAACCACTAAAAACACCAAATTTCACAAGGGCGCGGAAAACAATATTTATCGTGATTTTGGCATTTTTTCTGTAAAAGTAGGGTTAAACTCCTATAAAATGAATGTAACCATCCGAGTGTCGTCAAATTGTGTTCTGTGCTACCGTTACATTAAAGTGTTTTTTGAAAATTTGCAAGCGAAAAAGTCACATTTTTCACAAATACAGCCTAAAAAACTAATAATTATTTTGTCGCGAAGTGCATTGTGCATACAACCACTTAAAGAGAGATAATAATCTTTTTACATTACAGTATTTATTATATTTTCGTCAAATTGAGTTCTGTCGTTTAGTTACCGTTACATTAAAGTATTTTTTGATAATTTGCTAGCGAAGAAGTCATAATTTTCATAAGTACAGCCTGTAGAATAGGTAAAATCTGACTTTATTTTTGCAAAAAACATAAATACCTCCTTCAGCGCTATAATTTTGTTTGTTATATTTTAGCTAAAAGAACAACATATTGCAACAAAAAAATTGGAATTTCAAGAGGGGTAGTTATTCTAGACTAGAATCCAGCCAATTTAAACGGTGTACTTTTAATATCCTAGTCCTGTCACAATATATTTAAATATTAAGAATAAAAATAAACAATAAATAAATAGTTACCTTCATTTGTTTTATGGTTTAATTTAAACACAAATACACAATGTTGTACAAACAAGAAATAATGTGTTTCTTCTTGTTTCTTACTAGTATAGCGCAGCACAGACTGTTGCCAGAACTAAAAATGAAAAAGTAATGATGGGAGTTTTAAAAGGTAATAGATTTGGCAAAAAAGTAATAGATTGTATCAAATAAAAAATACTTCTATTTATCTCACGTTAAATATACAAAAATAACTATTTACAAGCGCATTATGTCCATGATTGCATCATACGCATGCGATAAATGCAAAAAAGAAATTAGTTTCATGATTTTATCATACAAATGTGAACCCGTTTGTTGAAAATAATATGCATACATGTATAATTCTTATTTTTTTTTCGCATACGTTTGATTCAGTCATGCAGATATGACATGAACTTTAATAACTTTTACATGTAATTAGGGCTTTTCTGTAATTGTGTTTTCGGTGGTTACCAAATGTAACAGTCTTTTTTGTTTAATAATTCCTTTGCAGCCAAAAGAGCATCATACGTTTCTACATGCAGACGATTTCGAGTTTTAGTTTTATTTAAATTCAGGTCGGAAAACACTCTTTCAGCTGCTGCCGACGAATGGGGTAGTGACATAACCGCCTTAACAAATTTAAATAAAACAGGATATGACAAATCCTGTTCATACTGCGATTTGTGTTTAAAAATATAACACCAAAAATCGTTAAAACTTAAAATATTGACTTGTTCTGTTTTAACTTCAATATCAGACATCTGTCTCCATTCTGAATCTAAAGCTTCAAGCTCATAATCAGGAATCACATGTGAAAATAAATCCGATGCTTGTTTTACAATAGAAATTATCTTTCCAGAAGTAACTATTGGAGGACTAAAATTAAAAACAAAATTTAGTACTGGGTCCGCAAAATCGAATCTGCTTTTAATTTGTTCACATAACTCTTGGTAAAACTGTAAAGCATACAATTTGAAACTATGTACATCTTTTGGTTCTAAATTTATAGTTTCATTGTTCATTGTTAATGTAGCTTTAGCCCCAAAATACATATCTTCTAATGGCAATAAATTCATGGGATTTTTTATTTGTACTTTTGTTAGTAATACCTTATTTAAATATTATTTTTTAAGAAAACATTTTAATATCGATTTTAAAATTTCACTTACTCTTTCTAATAACCCCGGCAATTTGGATTCCTCTGCTTGAAACTCTAGATTCATTTTATTTACAATTTCTAAAATATGAGAGAAAATGTAAATAAACTTTGTAAATAGGCGACTTGAGATTTTGTAATAAACTTTCTGATACCTTTAAATGATCCGTAAACGCTGAATTTGTGAAATATAACTTTAGAGGCTCCCAGTTTATGAGTATACGATCGAGTGCTGCCTGTAAAAAAATATTGTATTTCTGATTGAATTAAAAATATTGAATATTATACCTGTAAAGACAACCATCTAGTTTGTGAAGGTTGTAATAATTTAGATGGTTTAATTCTACAAAAAGTTTGGAATTCTTGTAATTCTTCAACCCTTTTCGAACTAGAATGAAAATAGTTGTAAATGCCTAGTACAAACTCTTCTAGAGATTTCGGCAATTTCTTTGCTGCTGCGGACGCACACAAATGCAGCGAGTGACAAACGCAACTCATGACAAACATTTTTGGCAGTACTTCTCGAAATCTGGCTTGCACCCCTTTTATATTTCCCATCATAACAGATACATTATCCGCAGCAAAACCAAGAAGATTTGATATACTTAAATTATGACTTTTTAAATAAGCTGTAATAGCATTGAATATTGATTCAGCTGAACAATCTTTAAGTTTAATAAGACCAAAGAAAGCATCTCTTACTCTATCTTGCTCTTCATCATAAAATCGCAAAACAATAGCCAACGACTTTTCGGTACCCACATCAGTGGTTTCATCTATAATAAGCGAGTACGGTTTAGTATTGATTCTTCTTACAATTTCTTCATTGGACTCAACGGCCAAACAGTCTGTTGCTAAATGAGTCGATTTTGTTCTTGAACATTTAATATTTTGTGCAATTTTAGAATCAGGGCAAGCAGAATTTAGTAACTTTGGTAAGTGATCCATAATTGCAAGTGGTAGGTTATGTTCAGCTACGAATGCAACTAATTTAAATTCAGCTGGTTTAACATTTTTCTCAAGTTTATATTTTTCATCCGTTTTCAAAAAGGTTGTAATTACTAGCGCGTTCTTTCCTGTTCTTAGTTTTGCTAAATGACTCGGTCGTTGAGAATGTCGCTCCACATGGGTTATTCCACCACAAATCTCTTTATTGCACACTGCACATTTTGTACCGGTTTTACCGCTTGACTGCTGCACCCAATTCCCAAATTTTACCGCCCATTCCTTTTTAAATTTCTGTTTATAACTTCTCTTTGTTTTTTTTTTAGTGGTAGTTTGTCACCTTCCACCGAACTATCTTTACTACTCTGTGAAGGCGATGAATTGCTGAAATTTGGCATAATTATTTATTAAGAACATAAAATAATAAGTCATATTACGTTCTGTCACGATTTTCGTTATTAATAAATGGAAAAGTTTCCATTGGAGAATTTTCTAACTCCACTTCTTTTGTTAAACTTGAGTTGTTCGAACTAGAGGTTACAGCAGTTGCAGAGACTGGTTTATCGTTAAGACGTATAACATACCTTAAATTTAATGCATAATTAAATAATTTATTACAATAATAGTATTGGTACTCACTTATCCATTTTCAATCCATTAAACATACACAACAACTCAACAACTGCGCTATGATATGTCAATTGTCATCATATAATTATTTGTCTGGGGGGGGGGGGTGGTGAGGGGGATTCACCGCAATGCAAAATGCGCCATTCTTTACCTGTTCCCCATTTGGCTACTAGATGGCAGCAACATGATAATATACAAAACTAGTAGCGCGCAAATTAAAAGCAGAAGGTGCAAAATTTTCAAAAGTTAATTGAAATTTTAAAAAAGGAATAGGTTATTGTCAAAGGGTAATGAGGTAATAGATCTTGCTAAATAGTAATAGATCTATTACTTAAGTAATAGCACTGGCAACACTGAGCACAGAGCACACAATTGCGTCAGCACAGCACGAAATACGCGGTACATCGGCATCGCGCACGCGCATTTGTGAAAAACACTGTTCCGCGTGTAAATTAAAAATATACAATAATTGATAATTGAGGTCTGAAAATAATATATAGTATATACTTCAGATAATTATTAATATATTAGGTAAGTGATAATTTTAAATAACCCAAATCTAAAAATAATACGAATATGTATATTAAATATTTGTCTAAATATATTTTGTGAATTGCCGGCCCTTGCAAACTTTAAGGTGGGCTGTCGCCCACCGTTAAATCCGGCCCTGGGTGGATGAAACAGTATGATTTTTAAAACAGTTCTTTGGGAGTTTGATTCATACTCTCGGCTTTCACACCAGTAATACAATAGTATATTGTGTATTTAGTAGGAGAAGTGATATATTCCCGGACGATGGTGGAGTTTGCGGGGCGAGCCGTAGGCGAGGTCAGCAACACCAGGAGTCCGGGGAGTCACTTTTTCTACGTGGTACACATACAATTTTTTTTTCGATTGGTTTATATTCAATAATTAGTTATTTTATATTTTATTTATGAATGTCAGACAACAAACAAGACATAAGATTATTGAGTTGTTTTAATAAAAATATCTGAGGATAGCGTAACTATGGTTTATTTATTTATTTTCAAAAAAGTCAAAATATATTTGAAACAATGAACCGCGTACTGTCCGGGAATACTTTGTCACGCACCGGAAAAAATATGCCCGGACTGTTATTTTTCGTTGCCTCTGAACTACACTAAAATAACGAAACAATGCACTTTTCGGTTCGAAAACACACGGGAAACGTGGCAGTTTTCGTCCAATCGAAAAATAGTTATTTATGTATTAAGGACATAATCAAAAGATTGTAGCACGGGGGAATGTTTAATTTTCACAAGTGCTATAATCTTGATTATGCCCGTGGTACATACAACGTTTTATTTTATTTTAGTTCTCGAAATTCAAGGATTCAATGAGTATATATTCGGTATCGTTGTGTTGGCGTTGTGAATTTTAAGTGTGCTGTGGTTTCTAGCTATGTTTGTTTATAACAAATTTTAATTTAGTGTCAAATGAAAATGGAAGATATCAATTATTCAAAAGAAATATCGATGAATTTGACGCTGTCCAGAGCAAGTTGGTTCCAGAGAAGTGAAAAGACGTGTACGAGAAAGGATACGCATAGTTTTACGAGCAGCGGTGTTCAAAAAATGTGATTCATCGAATTTATTATGTTGTCTGACATTTAACTAAAAACGACAATTTTGACATTTGAATAGCTGTTGCTTGGCAATTTTATAAGCTCTCGGGCGATAAAAGCCAAATTGCGCCCGTTTTCGAGGGCGGATAAACAAGTTTATGTTTCCAAAATAAAATAAAAAATATTTTTCACCCTAAGGAATAATAATTTTTCAAATTTTGCATCAACGAATGCAGCTGTAGTAGAGAGCGAGAGCACTATAATTATTTTTATAAAATCGCTTTGACCAGCAACCATCTGCTACTACTGTGACTAAAAGAATACTTTTATTGTCTACATTGCCAGTTTCAACTGTGTATTTTGCTTCTTCTTCTTCTGCAGCTTCCTTCATTTCTTGCAATGCAGTTTTCTCCCATCCTTGCCTTACAATATCTTGATATTCAAAGTACTAAAGAGATCTAGTAAATTTGAATAATCGCATCCAATGCTCTGTACTCCTACAACTGCTGACATATTCAAGTCCATTTTCTCTGAACTATTTCGTTCGTTATTAATTATAAATTTGCCAAGGTAGATATATCTAAAAATACAGTGACAAAAATAAGAGAAAAAGGAGAAGCGGTAGAAAGGGGCGAACAACCGCAATTCAACACTCCAAATAAAAAACGAAAGAAGAAATGCTCCATAACTGACGTTGATGAACATGCAGAAAATTTTATTAGGCGACACATTTACAACTAGCGACACATTTACAACTATCATAAAATTAAAAAAAAAATCCTACTCTTGATCGTCTTATGATTTCCATGAAGGAGGATAGTCTACTTTTCGAAGGCTGTAAACGTTCACCTTTAGGTAAGGAAGGTATTGTCTTTGGTCAAAAAATTCGGTGGTGAGTTTTTGATGAATAAGCACGTTTTAGGGTCCCTAGAATACGATTTTACTATTTTTACGATGATGTCTGTATGTGTGTGTGTGTGTGTGTGTATGTATGTGTGTGTGTGTGTGTGTGTGTGTCTGTGTGTGACAAAATTTTCTAATGCGATAACTCTAATACTACAATTCCAAAAATTATAATTCTTTCGTATTTCTCTTCGTCACATCCATGTGAAGAGCTGATTAGATTTTGGTTATAATTGGTCAACCGGAAGTACCCTCATTTGAAGATTTTAACAGTTTTTCTTGAAAAAATGATGTTAAATATCATTTTTTCACATTTAATGTTATTATAAATATTAAAGAATTATTTATTCTCTATACGATTTGAATGCATTTTATACTTCATATTAAATGGACATAGAGTTAAAAAATTATAAAGAAATTAAATATCATATATATTAGTCAGCTTTGCTATAACTCTGGAAACAGCTGCTACATTAAGAAAATTCTGATTGAAAGGTGTCAGTGTCAAGTGCAGTTGACAGTATGTTTATGTTATAATTTTACTGGAAATATGGGATCTTTTATTAGAAACTTTCTGTATCGAATTTATATAAAATACATACAACTGCCTTTAAGGTAATGTACAAGAAATATAATCTTTTGCAAGGATCTTTCTGTATGACATTTATACAAAATACATAGAACTGACGGAAGGTAATGTGCTGGCCACATCAGATTTTTTATTTATTTATTTATTGCGTAGTTGATATTTTTGTTTTAAAATAGATATTCATAATAATTTATTTAGTTTATTCGAAAAAAAAATAAAGAATAATAATTAATATTTAAGGAGTGTCAAAAACTAATAACGAAATTTAATGCACGTATTTCACTAACATTTATATTTCATACAGTACGTTTTAAAATCAATGTAAAATACAAATTACAGGTGGACGGCATGCTCACGCACGATCTATTTTCTTCTAAATATTCACGTTTACGTGATTTAAGAAAATTTATGGCCACCGCTCAACTCTAACGCGTGTTGATATTGGACGCGAGTGTTAAATTTAATTATAATTTTAAAATCAAAACTTTAAATATAGATACACGTGCCAAATTACAATTTTATAACTTTTGACAGAGAAAAGAAAAGAAACATGAACTTTGCCAATTTTAAATAATACCCATATCTTTTTCTTGAATCCAATTATTACTAGATTATTATATTTTATTAACAGCCAGAGGAACAGTTACAGCCGAAAAATGAGATTTTCCTGGAAACTCCCAAAGTTATATTTTATATAATTTACAATGTTGTTATTTCTAGGTGGAGAAAAACCCGAAATAACCGTCGTTGTGTAGAGAGACATGATATTAGAGGAGCGCGAATTAATTATATCAAACAGATAAAACGATATAAAGATGAAGGACGCACGATTGTTTATGTTGATGAATCATATAAACACTAACCATACCAAACTTCATTCGTGATTCGACGGGAGGGCTTCATATACCTACTGGAAAAGGAGCGCGTCTGGTGATTGTTCACGGAATCCAAGAGAGTGCGAGTGGCTTTGTAGCGAATGCTTTACTTATTTTTAAATCGGGAAGAAAATCCGGGTGATATGAATAGTAGCAATTTCATAAAATGGATGAAAGAAAAATTTATTCCTAATCTTTTACCGAATAGCGTCATTGTTGATAATGCGGCATATCCTAATGTTACTGAGGAAAAAAAATACTTTTAACCATAATAAATCTGACATGCAACGTTGGCTAAATGAACGTAATACTCTAATTTCACAAAACATGACCAAGGTTGAATTGTTTATTATTATTATTATTATTATTATTATTATTATTATTATTAATATTTATTATTATTTATTATTATTATTATTATTATTATTAATTATTATTATTAATTATTATTTTTAATTATTATTATTATAATAATATTTCAGCACTCTAGGCCTATTTGGGGATAGATTTTTTACTTCTTCATTCGTTCTTCTAAACCATACCTCTCCTTCTTTTTTTCCTCCTAGTATAATTCTCAAAACTTTCCTTTCCCATATTGCTACTTGTTTTTGTTGTTTCATATTAATTGTCCATAGTTCACTCCCGTACGTGACCACAGGTCTGATCACTGCTTTGTATATTCGTAACTTAATTTTACGTGAGATGTTCTTATTTCTAAGTACTTTCATTAACGATCCCATACATTTGATTCCTTTTGTTATTCTCTCATTTATTTCTTCTCCTTCTTCCCCTTTTTCCGTTATGGTTACTCCCAGATAGCAGAAAGTACTAACTTTTTCGAAGTTCTATGTGTCCCCTTTTGACGTCATTTGTAAACGGGTCTCCCTTATCTCGGTCTCATCATTCATACTCATGTATTTTGTTTTTGTTTTGTTGATTCTTAAGCCATATTCTTTCGCCGTGTCTACTAGTTTCTCAACAGCTTCTTTCATAGTGGCCTTTGTTCTTGTTATCAAAGTAAGATCGTCTGCATAGGCCACGCATTGTATTCGTTGGTTATAGATTGTCCCCGTCGTCTTTAAGTTACTTCTTCTTATTATATCTTCTAGTACTACGTTAAATAACAGAGTCGACAATGGGTCTCCTTGACGTAGCCCAGTATTCACCATAAAACTGTCAGAGACATTACCTCTCACTAGCACCTTGCAGCTCGTATGTTGCAGCGTCATTTTAACAAGACGTATGAGTTTGCTAGGTACTCCACAATTTGCCAATGCTGCATACATCTGATCACGTTTGATTGTATCATATGCCATTTTGAAATCTATAAACAACATATGCATCGGTAAACCTTCTTCGTAGCTAGTTTCTTGAATTTGCTTTATTGTGAATATCTGGTCCATTGCAGACCTTCTTGGCCTGAAACCACCCTGGTATTCGCCTAATGCCGGCTCTATTATTTTACCTATTCTGTTTCGGATTACTGTGGCTAATATTTTGTACATAGTGTCCAGCAACGCTATACCTCTATAATTCTCGCACAAGGTTTTATCCCCTTTTTTGTAAATAGGACATATAAGTGCTTGTCCCCATTTTTTTGGCATTACTTCTTTTTTCCAAATATGTACAATCATCTCTGTTATCTTGTCTTGTATGAACTCATCCCCTAACTTTATTAATTCTACAGAAATACCATTCTCTCCTGGTAATTTATTGTTTTTCTGACTACTTATTATTTCTCGTATCTCTTCTGAAATCGGGGTTCTAGTTACCTCATTTTCTACTTCTTCTCTTCTTGCGTGTTCATTATTTGCTTGTGTCAGGTCGTTTTCCTCTTCATTGTCGCAGTTGAGAGCTTCCGAAAAATGCTCCTTCCATCTATTTAGATTTTCTCTTATTCCACCTATTATTTGTTGATTATTATCTCTACAGTAAATCCTGTTGGCCTGGTATCCTCTCTTAAACCCTCTAACTTCTCTGTAAAAAGTTCTTTTATGCTGTTCTTTATATGTATCTTCTAATTTGCTTATCTCGTGGTCCAAAAATTTTCTCTTTTTTTCTCTCTATATAGTTTTTTTTGTCTCGCCCCGTATTCTGTTATATTTTTCTCTATTCTGTGATGTATTTTGGCTTAATACAACTTGTCTTGCCTCATTCTTTTTCCTTCTTTTTTCTTCGCACTCTTCATCATACCATCTTTGTTTTAGTTGCTTCTTCTTGTTTTTTGGTAGAGTCTGAATAGCCTTGTTTATTATTCCTTCTATATTTTATATATCTTTTTCTATGTCACTGTCTATCTGTATATTTCCTTTCATCGCTTCAAGATATCTTTCTCTAACCGTTTTTTCTCTTAAGCTGTCTACATTAACTTTTATTCGTGCTCGTTCATCTTTTCGTTTTAGAGGTTTTGCTATCTTCATCTTAACTCTTACTAAAGTATGATCACTATCTGCGTTCGCTCCACGATAGCTTCTGGCATCCTTTACTGTTTTCATGTGTTTTGTTTCTACTAACACGTGATCAATTTGGTTTTTTGTGATACCATTTGGTGCTGCCCACGTTGCTTTGTGGATTTCTTTATGTTGAAAATACGTTGTCATGATTCTTAAGTTTCTTCTTGTTGCGAAATCTATCAGCTTTTTTCCATTTTCGTTAGTTATTTCATGTTTACTGTTGTTTCCAATTGTGGGCTTGTATATACTTTCTTTGCCTAACTTTGCATTAAAATCTCCCAGCACAATTTTTAGGTCATACCTTGGTATATTTTGATAGACTTCTTCCAATTGTTCATAAAACTCGTCTTTTTCTTCTTCGCTCTTGACCTCTGTTGGGGCATGTACATTGACGATTGTAACTTTTCTAAATTTACTTCGTATTCTGATTGTACATAGCTTTCCTGATATCGGTTGAAAACATACTACATCTTTTCTGAGGTTTTTGCTTAGTAGGAAGCCAGTGCCGAAAATTCTATTGTTGTCCCCACTATTAAAAAACATATATTCCTCAATTTCCATTATTTCAATTCCTTTTTGCTTACTCTCTTGTATTGCCAGGATGTCTATTTTATACTTTTTCATTTCTCTAACCAAATTAATTAACGCACCTTCCCTATACGTGCCTTGTACATTCCACGTGCTTATGTTTATAGTTTCAAGATATTTATTTTCCTTAAACGGATTCTCTGTTCTTGCTAGCGTCGTCATCACACAGTCTGTCCGGCTCCTCGCTCTTAGTTTTTTGGGTTGCAAGGTCTCTCAGCTCCTTTATGTTGCTGCTCGAAATTCCCGTCCCATGTCCACAGCTCGCCGTTCACCCATAGTTTTCGATATCCTATCTTAACCTGGTTTCCTTTTTTCTTTTCAACATTCGCCCTTTCTTTTATTATTCTCTGTTCCTTTAATTCTTCTTCCGTATAATCATTGTCAATAAATATATTTGTTCCTTTTAGCTTATTTTTTACCTTCATAAGCTCACTTTTTTCATTCCAATTTTTCATTTCCACTATGATGAACGGTTTGCCACTTTTTGGGTTTATTGTTTGAGTGTTCAACACTCCCTCGCTCGTTATTCCAATTTTATCCAAAACCTGTGTGACTTCTGTCTTTACGTTTTCCTTATTACATATAGTTCTTCTAATTATTACATTATTCTTTTTCTTGTTTTTATCCATCCATTCAATTTTCCTTTCTAGGTTTTCCAATTTTTCTGTTAGTTTTCTATTCTCCTTTTTAAGTTCTTTGATTTCTTGAGCGTATTCTTGTTGTCCTTTTCTAATTCCTTTAATTTCGTGCATCATTTGTTCCATCATCTTCATCATGTTGTTCATGCTTTCTTCTTGTTGATTCATTGTTATTTCCGGGGATCTTACCGTTTTCTTACTATTTCGAAAGGGGCTCTCACTTTCCCGTCTTTGTCCTCTTTTACGTTTTCCTTCTTCGGTCGTTGAAGTATCACTGTCATGTTCATAAATTTTCTTTTTTGTTCCGCTCATTTTTTAAACTTCCTTTACTTTACTTTCTTGAAAGATTATACTTTACTTGCTTGTAAGATTGTACCTGAGTCCAGCCCTGTCTACTGTTTACTGCTGTGCTCACATGTTCACACCGCGCCAAGAGCCGCCAGCCGGTCAACCCGTCGGACCTTGAGCTCTTACCTGTGTTTCTGATCGAATATACTAATTTTATAAAATGGGTCTATCTCACCTTTAGATGTAATGTGAGTCTACCAACACACACTTTGCACTTTTGTGCGCTCACTTTTCCAGTTAGTTGATTTATAAAACTCGTAATTCTCCAAAATTTTGAAGTTTACTACGGAGCAATAAATCACACGTATTGACACTACAGCCACACCTCTACCTTATTATTATTAATTATTATTATTAATTATTATTATTATTAATTATTATTATTAATTATTATTATTAATTATTATTATTAATTATTATTATTAATTATTATTAATAATTATTATTATTATTAATTATTATTATTAATTATTATTATTATTATTATTATTATTATTATTATATATACAAGGTGTTCAATTTAAGTGTTTCACTATTGCTATCTCGAGAACCGTAAGAGATACGAAGTCGGTTAAATTAGCAAACAATTTCTATATTATAAGACTATTAAAATGAGCATTACAAAAAATTTTTCAACCAGTGGTTCTCAAAATACAGAATTCGGCTTTTTAATTTTAAATGAGAACCTACTTTTTTATTCACATATTCGATTCAGCATTTTTTCTGAATACTCGTACAACGATATAAAATATTTATACCCTTACATAACGAAAAAAACGAGAAAAATGCAAAAGAAAAATTATTATTTTCATATTTATTTTTACATGTTATCAGAGTGCCATGATAAAAACAATTGAATATTTTGTTTTCATCATTGTTTGGGCGATTTAAATGCTTTAAAAAATAAAAATATAAAATTTTAAAAAATTATTGCCATGCTGATTTATACATAATTCCAGCCTTCTGAACATATTACTTCTTATTTTTCTTAAATTTCGGCCGTCTATGTGGGAAATAATATTTTCGATTGCATTTTTTAACTGCTGAATATCTGGATAGATAGTTTTGTAGACTTCATGTTTAACATAACCCCATAAAAAAGTCCAGGAGATTAAGGTCTGGTGATCTTGCGGGCCACGAAATAGGACCATAAGTACCAATCCATCGATTTGGAAATCGTTCGTTTAGGTAATCCCGAACTTGACGCGAATTGTGAGCTGGTGCACCATCTTGCTGGAAATAAATGTTTCCCAACTTAGCTACTGGTATGTCCCAACATATTTTGAATTAAATTCTGTTACTACTCAATGTACCTTCGTACATGTGTACGTAAATATTATCACTGAAAATGGCACACCAAACATTAATATTAAATTTTCGCTGGAAACTTCTCTCTCGTACAGCAACAGGATTTTCTCGTCTCCAGTAGTATGTGTTTTTACCTTCCGTCACCTTTAGGTAAGGAAGGTATTGTCTTTGGTCAAAAAATTCGGTGGTGAGTTTTTGATGAATAAGCACGTTTTAGGGTCCCTAGAATACGATTTTACTATTTTTACGATGATGTCTGTATGTGTGTGTGTGTGTAGGTATGTATGTATGTATGTATGTATGTATGTGTGTCCGTGTGTGTGTGTGTGTGTAACAAAATTTTCGTCTACGATAACTTCCATACTACAATTCTAAAAATTATAATTCTTTCGTATTTCTCTTCGTTACATCCATGCGAAGAGCTGATTAGATTTTGGTTAGAATTGGACAACCGGAAGTACCCTCATTTGAAGATTTTAACAGTTTTTCTTGAAAAAACTATGTTAAATATCTTTTTTTCGCATTTAATGTTATTATAAATATTAAAGAATATTTTATTTTCTATACGATTTGATTGCATTTCATACCTAATATTAAATGGATATAGAGTTAAAAAATTATAAAGAAATTAAATTTCATAAAGTAGCCATAGCTGTGGAAACAGCTACTATATTAAGAAAATTTTGATTGAAAGATGTCAGTGTCAAGTGAAATGGACATAGTGTGTTTGTCTTATAATTTTACTGGAAATGGATATAGGATCTTTTGCTTTCTGTATGGAATTTGTATAAAATACATACAACTGCTTTAAGGTAATGTACAAGAAATAATAATAATAATAATAATAATTCTTTTATTTCTGCAGATACATTAGACTGTATATAGAAAACGTCACAAAATAATAATTTTCTGTATGAAATTTGCATAAAATACATGCAACTGCCGGAAGGTCATGTACAAGAAATAGAATATTTAATTTAGCAAGGAACTTTCCGTATGAAATTTGTACAAAATACATAGAACTGACGGAAGGTAATGTGCTGGCCACATCAGATTTTTTCTATTTGGCATACCATTATTAGAAAAATTGGCTTCGACTATCCAAATAATTGATTTTAAGATATCTGGATCCTCATTTATCAATAAATTACAAAATTCTAATCTTCGCTCACGATCAGCAGGATGTAAATGGTGAATTTTAATCATTTTGAGTGTTCTGTATTTATGTTTCTTTAAATTCCTATGGATCGTGCCCACACTTAAATTACACTCAGCGGCAGCCATTCTAACTGAAGCTGTTGGATTAGCTTCAAAATATGCTAATATATTTATCTCAGCTTCTTCATCTTGTACGCTAACTCGCTTTGATACGCAGTAGCGTATTTAGGATTTCGTTAGGGGGGGGGGGCACCTAAAAGCATACGCCTATTGGGCACTAACACTCAAACATTATTTTTTCACATTAAATCTACAATTAAGAAAATTTGTTATAGAGAAAAAATAAAAAGGATATTTAGAGGAGTGGTACAAATAAATGAAACATATTTACTTGCTACTTTTTATGACTATAATAAAAAATTTACATGTCTGTGTTTCTGGGTTGCCATTACATCAAAAACTCTTTCCACATTGATGTTTTTTTGTCTATGAATGCTCAGAAAAGCCAGTCCATTAAGCCAATCCTGAAAAATATAATGAATAGGTATTCAATTAGTTACATTATATGACACGCTTCTTACTTGTCCAGTAGTGTTGCGGAGGTAACTTTTCACTCTCTTCAATGTGAAGAAAGATCGTTCTCTTGTTGCAGTGGATACAGGTAAAGTTACTAAAAACTGAAGCAAACGAAAAATATTTGGGTAAAATGTTTCCTCACAACTCATTAATGCTTCTATGGCATTGTTCGGTAACGATGTAGAATTCTTTTTAGGCTCTGAGACCACAATGAAAATTCTGCTTTAACGGCGATCTTTTCCCCAAGAATATCATCGTCTTCATAATATTCCAAAAGTTTGTCCAAATTTGGAGTCCATTCTCTAAAATCATTATTCGGTGTAGGTAATAAATCTGAAAAACCTTGAAACTAATTTTTATGGGATAAAAATCTGTCTTTCAGTAGTGAAATAAATGTGCCCAGAAATGGTATGAACACAGTGGTTCTGTAATAAGTTTCTGCATCGCTTACGGGAGGATTTTTTCTATGTCGCTGTTTATTTTATTTTCCACAGAATATGTTTTCCCAATATTTGAGGCTTCTTCAAAAAGTTTGTGAAATTGAATTTCTGCTGTTGATCTTAAATCTTCCAATACATCACATAGATTATTAGCCTGATCTAACGCACCCTTTAGATCTATATTAAATTTTTTTAAATATTTACTAAGAGGTAAGCCACAAGCAAATATATATTCCACTACTTTGAGCGTAATAAAAAAATCACCAGTTAAAACAGAATTTGAAAGAACCAGTACATCCCTAGATGTCTGTCTATTAGGCTACTCTTTAATCGTAACTAAGGAGTGTAGGATAGGTTCAGGAAGTTCCACAAAGTCTTCAACTGCGTGAAAACGTTCAGTCCATCGTGTCTGACAAAGACTTTTCAAAGATTGAGCTTTAGTGTCAAATTTGCTAATGTATTCATTCACAACTGCTTTTCGTTTAGGTGATACAAAAAAATTACTGATTTCTTGGATAGTACCTAAACAGTTTCTTATAGCAGGCACCGAGCAAGCATCAAACCACTAAATGGAACATGTGGCCCATGCAGTGCACATAACGAGCCATCTTGAAAGATTTTCCTATAATGGATTGAACACCTCGTAAGTGACCGGACATTGACACCGCACCATCATACCCTTGTCCTCTCAATACCGCATCTCAATACCCATATTCTTAAACTCATTTATAATACTTAAGGGTATTCTGTACACTTTATGCTAGTGGTGCGATGCGGGGTCGGCATGAGGGGGGACCGAGCACGTTGTTGCTTGTAGGCGGGGCTTATTAAGGGTCACACGTAGTTTTCAGTCAAGAAATTTATGTTTCCAAGCAAATGAAAGCGAAATGACTTGAGAGAGCGCTTATCTAAAAACTACGAGTAATACCACTTCTTCGTATATTTCCACGTAATACTGACCATAGTAAAAGTAAGTAACACCATATTTAAATAAAATTGAGAAAATATATTTACAGATATCTTAAAAACTGTAATATAAAAATATGAAATTATTGTAAAATCTGATTCAGAATAAAATTCTATGAGAAACTAATAAGTAAAATTTATATTTCTCTTTAAAATTCTAAAGATTAGTCCTGTTATTTATCATATTGTAATTATTTTAAATTTTTGATACTATTTCAGTAATGTCCTCATAAACTACCGTACCGAAATTATTATTACATCAAACTCTGACATCTAAATATCAAAAATATTTTTTCAGAAAATATGCATATCTGCGATTTATTCAGGACGTAAGAAACATATAATTATGTACGGATGTAATTTAGTATATAAATATTTTATTCTAAATCAAACCACAATACGACAAAAATTTTATTCTTTCCTAGAATATACTTACCTGGGTATACCCAAAGAAAGTGGAAACGTCTGTGTATAAAGTTAGGATTAAAATATTTAAATACCCTACACACAAATTTTAATCTCATGAAACAGAATCATTAGAGACAAAAATTACACTTTCTTGGAAGAATTAAATATCAACTTTAGAAAAATTGTATTAAAATTTATTTTAGAATTTGAATATTTCACTTGCATGAATTAAACACAGTGTAGTCAATAAATCTCGAGAAATTTTGAATTATCTGAATAGGGCCACTTACAATTATTCTTAGGTAGGTACAGATATAGATAAATAAATATTTTTAGGTAAAGTTCACATTTTATTTTTGAATATATCTATACATAAAAATTTAATTGAAAATAATTTTTTTTACACAATGTTTTTCTCTGTGATATATTGTGGCTTTCTGATTTCCATATTTCTAGTAAAGCGAGGATCCACAAGTTCCGGAAGAACGCAGTTTAAATAAAATTTCTCTAATTTTGGAAGTATATTATTCTAGAATTCATAATTTTTGTAAATATATTCTATTTTTATAGGATTAGTTTCATGCCCAGTCCATACTCCAAATATACAAATGATTCGTTTGGTGATATGAAGCTGACCTTGTATTTGGTAATACCAACTGTGACTTTTTTTAAAATTATATGTCTTGGTCTTGTCATCGTAAGCCCAAAATGTTACCTTTTTCATTTTAATTGCTTCTTCAGGACGAAGTTTGTATGAACCGTATGGACACTTTACTTCTACTAATGTATTTTCATCAACAATTCCATCAGGTGTTGCTCCTAAATATGGTGTATTTTCATCAATATATAGCCCACATGGATTAATTTTTAGTTTTTCTTTTTCGGATAAACATTCTAAAGTCGATGCCTCCTTTTCTGTTTCATGGCGAGGAGATGGTACATTGGATAAATCGCTTTTGTATAATAGTTTTTCCACTAATTTACCGCAACTAGTAGAGTCTCTAAGTTTACAAATAGTTGAAAAATTAGAGGCTGTTAATATTTTCCTTCTTTCCTCCATCCAAATACCACTACCAGCTTGCAATAATGTTAGTTTCTCTAACTCGTCTCTCCCTTCTTTTGTTTTTTCTAATTTATTTAAATAAAGTTTCATTTCTTCTTTTAACTCTTCTTCTGATATATTGGGGTTTTCACATTGGTCCCCATAATATTTATTATTTTTCTGTTTCTCATGCCTATATTTTGTTCGCCTTTTTTGAATTTTATTTGATAATTTTTGCATTCTTCGCATTTTCACAAGTTTACTATATTTTGCAGGACTACTTCCTTGGTACAAGGTTTTATGTAGTTCATAATGTGATGTTCTACTATTAAGAGACAACGGCAGCATAAGAACGAGATTTATAGGAACGGCGATCACTATAGTTAATTCTTTTACCGCCTACAAATTTGGCGATTATGGAGTTAAAATGTTCAACAACATTACTATTATTCACATTATGAATTAAGCTTTTTGCATGTAAAGCTATCTGTTATATAGCTTCTTCTAATTTGGTATGCACCGCGGGATATTCTGATCAAAGAGTGATAGAAATTTTCCTCACTTTTCTTTGTACAAAAGTAATCGTCACAATCTTTATGTTGACCAAATTCGTGACAAAGTGAGTTTGTTATATCAGGTTTTAATTCTTTTACTGAAGTTAAATTATTTTCTTTCTTCCTATAATTTACCGCTCCAGTTACAGTATTTCGCAATCTCATCGTTTACCCCTCCAATTTACTTTTTAAAGTTTTATTGAATTTATGATCTTGCTCTATTTGATATATTTTATTACAAAAATTGCGCAATAAATGATTTGAACATTCTATTTTTTTTATAAAAGAATGCGAGGTACAATTTTGAATATAACTCTTTCCCGTTACCCGTTTAAAACGGTTTGTTTGAATACTTTACTAGCAAGTGAAACACTTATATAATCAATGTAAAACTTAATTTGGATCAAGGGTATTACTGCTCCTACAATCCGTGTTTTAAAAGTCCTCGGATAGCAGGACTCAATACAAAGAGTATGAAAAAGATTAATTTACAAAATAAACAATATTCACACAGAATACTTACTCTTCCGCAATAACTGCAAATAGTTAGGAGAACTTAAACAAATAAAACTGAGAACTGGTAGATGAAATTATTTATTTACACAATAATAAATGGTATACAACAATACAAGAACTAATGACTAATGATCGTGACGACTACATTTTAAAGACGGTACCATAAAAGTAATTAAATTTTTAAAAGGGGCGACCTCAGAATAAGCTTTAAGCTTACTAAATTGCTATCAGCGCTAGGTATTCAACACCAAGTACTAAGAATCAAGTAATCTATCAGGCTACTTACTTTTCATCACAGGTCGGCCTCGAATGAAGCACTTTATTATTAAACTGACAAACTACAATATTTACAGTTAATTTGAAGAAACAAAGAAAAATTTAAATTTAAACTAACACTCTAAACAACTTGCGAGAACGCAGACTTCAACAATTACTTTAGTCACAAGAACAACAAAAATTTATAAGTCACTAAGACAATTAAAAACAGTCGAATGGAGAAGAGAACAACGTCACAATCAACAGTCAGATCAAGACTCCTCTAGATGAGATCATCTCAAAACCATCTTTACTAGATTTTCACCCCACTTCCAACAAGGAAGTCCAACCTTCATACCCTTATTGGCTAACTTAAAAATTAACACAATATAATTGGTCAAGTAACTGAGAACATTTCGGGTGTTTGAGGGCAGAAGTGAATTCCTAACGGCGTTTCACATCTGGCCTTTGTGACAAAAGTTACTCAACCAAATTACTGAAATTGCTTTTCCCCTGCTGAGATACATCCGTCTTTTCTAGCACTTTTCTTTTGTAATAGTATACTTTTAAAAATACTTTTACAACAATAATTTTCACAAAATGTCAAGAACTAAACCCATCCCAGAATCTAACAAAGACTTTAACTTCGAAAAGCAATTTAGAAATTTACAAAAAAAAAATAGGATACTTTACAAACATAAAAGTTCTGAACGCAAGATCCATAACTAATCTTGACGTCCGGCTGCAATAATTTAAAAAAAATGTTGCCGCTAAGCAAACGTGTTACATTTTCGACAGTTATATCACTGTATGGACGAGACTCCAGAATTTTTTTGTAGGTATTGCTATCTCCATCCGCAATAAATTTCCCATATTTAATATTGTACATTTTAAAACCCTGCGCTAATATTTCTGCTTCCATACTATAATTTTTGTAGCACACATGCTCCTTTGCCTCTGTTTTATTTAATTTTGCAAAAATACAGCAGAATTTATTTTTAATGCCAATATATATTACTTCCTCAGATTTATGTCGGATAATTGCAGCAGCACCTGAGAGAGCAATGTAATTTTTCCGATATGATCTTTTTGACCAACAACCATCAGTAACAACTGTGATTATTGACACGCCGTTAGCATCAACAGAATTTGTTTCTATGGCATATTCTGCTTCATTTTTAGCAGCCTCTTCCATATTCTTTGTAGCTGTTTCTTCCCAACCATCAGAAACTATTTCATGGTATTTTTGGTAGGTTTTTCCTGACATGCATGGAATGTTCAGTGAACCCATAAACTCTTCTAAATTATAATTTCCGCCACCAATACTCATAATTCCGGATACAGCAGCAGCATTATTTATATTTAACATATTTGTACCAGACGGCTCAGATGAAATTTAAAATATTTTATTACACATATTACAATGTAGTTTAAAAACTGATAACAAGCATTGTCTCTTCATCAATAATTACAATATTATTTAAAGAACATTCAAACTGGGTACAATGATTTGATAATTCTTGCATTTTCGAAAAATAAAAATATATGACACAAAATTAACACAATCGTTTTCCAGATCATAATCCGCAATAATAAACAACAAGTTTAAGCAAACAACATTTGTTAAAATATACCTGTGAGATATGTAGGCCAAACGAGAAACATTATAAAGGACAGCATCACCTGTGATAGTGTAAGATCAAATGACTAAAAATTACTAACCTCCAATAAGGGCAAGAAACCAACTTATCAACAAATTAAACTAAAAAACACTAACCGAAATACATTTAGGAAAACGAAAAGAAGAACTATCTGTTTGAATTATTTAACAATTTTAGAACATTTTGATAGCATTTTGATAAGTTTTCAGTGTCTGTACGACAATTGATACTATTTTTGTTATTATAAATATAAATCATTTCTAAAAAATTTCTCTTCCTAAAATTAAGTTCAAAATCTAATATCTTAACATTTTTAAAATCAAATCTATGATGTAAAGTAATGCTGTGTTTGGACAGAGCCGTCTTATCTTCATTAAACTTTTTACAATCATTAATATGGTTATTAACACGATTCTTTAAATATTGTCTCGTTTGTCCCACATATACTCCATTACAATTTGTACAACTAATCATATACACTACGCATGACATGTCATCACTGTTCACGGGATCTTTGAGATTACTGAAAACGTTACCAACCTTTTTATTATTGTACAACACTATTTTAGTTTTTTCATTGTTAAGAACATGAGCTAAGCGATGTGACAAATGTTTAATGAGTGGTATCTTGAAATACATCTTATGTGGATTATGAGCGACATTTCTATCTCTATCAATATTATTATTATTAGTAAGTCTAAAAGTTTTTTGTATGAATTTATCTGGGTAACCATTAGTCTTTAAATCCAATTTTAATTGATCAAAATTCTCTTTGTGAAATTCACTGTCACTAAGTTTGATGATCTTATTAATGCTACTACTAACTATATCAATTTTTTGAGATAGTGGATGGTTGGATTCATAATGTAAAATTCTATTCGAAGTGGTGGGTTTTCTATAACAATTAGTTTTCAATGTACCATCCTCCTGTCTAATAATTAGAACATCTAAAAACGGAATATTATTATTATTTTAAAGTTCAAATGTGAATTTAATGTTGGAATCATAATTATAAGAATATTTAGAGTAATATCTACATAATCAGCAGGAATAGCAGTAATAATATCATCCACATATAAATGTACGAAAATTACTTGTAACGGAAATTTAGGGATTACTGTATTTAATAATTTAGTCATAACTAAGTTCGCAAATATAGGTGACGCCGGGTTACCCATCGCGCAACCCTTTATTTGTTGGAAAAATTTATTTCAAATTGGAAAAAACTGCTATCAAAACAAAACTCAATTAATGTTATAAACGTCAAGAAATATCGTTCCAATATTCATGAATAGCATCAAGGACTAACTCCTTGGTAACATTTGTAAACAATGATGACACGTCGAACGATACTAAGACATAATTGTCTGGCAATTTATAGTCCTTACACAAGTTAACAAATTCGAACGAATTTTTTACATTAAACTTACAAAGTTCATTCAAATTATTCAAAATATTAGTTATAAATTTATAAATTTTATACGAAGGTGCATTAATATATGAAACCACAGGCCTTAGGGGAACTGGTGGTGGTTTATGAGTTTTTGGTGAACCATATATTTTTGGCGAAACTGAATTATAAACAATATATTGACGATAGTCTTGCTAAATCTCTCAAAGTATATAATTCATTTTCGCCAAAAATATATGGTTTACCAAAAACTCATAAACCATCACCAGCAAAATTTCTATATTACTCGAAGTATCATTAGTTTATGCAAATAGTTTTCAAACATCACGTCATTAAAGCAATTATCCTTACCCCAAAATATTCACATTAGAATTTAAGTGACAGATAATGGGGGAGTTAATATTCCATCAGATACTGGGCATTTTATTTCTAGAAAAAACATGCACATTACAATATCATTAGCAAAAATATTACACAAATTTAAAATTGTTTCTTGTTTGCAATTACACAAAGTATTCACTTACAGCAGGTCATTCCCATCTTCATATCATAACGTCACATCAATTTAACCAATTAAATTAATGTGACTTCAAACTACAATAACATAACACATACATTTCCTAAATATCAAATACTAATTAACAAATTATTAAATAATGTGTTATTCATCTCATATCCAAATTTATTGAAAATTCCTGTCAATATACAACCTCGGGGCATGGCGCCACTTAATGAAGATTTAATTACATGTAGACGCGCAACATGGGGTATACTCTCTACTACTATCTATACATAAATATTTACAACTGTATTAAAAAAATATTTACAGAAAAAAATTAAATAGATCTTTTAGCTTTTAGAAAATAATAAAAATTCTAGGAAACACTATCCATATCTGTTTAATATTTGATGCTATAGCCCGGGACAAATAGAAATGGGAATGTCAATCATTTCTCGCGCATCTAAAGCCTACCACTGTATATGTAGAGCGGAACAGTATCTTACTCTTTTTCTCATACTATTAACAAGTACTTAAGAATAAAGGCGGGTTTAGGCTCGCGCGTAGAACGGCAACGGCGCAGAAATGCGTAGAAATACTTAACGTGGAAGTGCGCACATACACGCGTTGATGAATACAAATTTATAAGAGTTTATACTGGTACGCATTTGTTTGTAGTAGTCTACAGGTATTTAAATCATTATTGTATTCTATTGAACAAATTTAAAACAGGTTATAATTATTATAGATTTGCTATGACACGAAAGAGAGGAAAATTGCTGAAACTTCTATTGCTAACAACTGTATGTAATGAGTTGAGGTTATTACGCCCAGACAGAAGGGTGCGAAGATGGTCCGTAAGACCACTAAATAAGTACAGAAGATAATTTGGAAGGTTCCTCAGTACTTTTAACGTGATGATCACTGAAGATCCGGAGGAACTATATAAATATACTAGGCTGCAAGTTGGATAATTTAATACTATAGTAAAATTATTAGAAACATAGGTACACAGAAGAAGATGCATTACTACTATAACTATGAAAGCAATAACATTAAGGTAATAATAACTAGATTATTTTGCACATATTTTTTTACATAAAGTAAGCAATTCGTTCTAGTTATCTAGCGCAAGGCTCATCAAAGTGCGAAGTTGCTCGATCTTATCTGAGAGGACGAGCAACAATATCAGTAATAGTAAAAGAAACCTGCAATATTCTTTGGGACGTACTGTCTCCTATTTATTTGTCACCACCATCTCCAGAGCAATGAGATTTAATAAGGAAATAATTATATGAAAGGTCTTTTACATTTCACTTCCGATGACTATCTGAAACTAAATATTACTTTATTCGTTTTTAGGTGGAATGTCTCTAATTGTTTAGGAGCAATAGACGGTAAACACAGCCATTCAGAGCCCAAATAAATCAGGTTCAGGTTTTTATAATTATAAACGTTTTTACATCATATATTTAATTGCAATTAGCGATGATAATTATAAATTTAATTTTGTAGATATTGGTGCACAATGTAACTTTCTAATTAATAATATTAAATAGTACATTATTAATTCGAAATTTATTTTTAGGTATATGTGGAGACAGTGGAGTCTTTCGTAATTCAAATTTTGGAGCTGCTATTTGGAATGAAACATTAAATATTCCAAATACTGCTATTCTACCCGGCACTAGTATGGAGTTTCATTGTTTCTTCGTTGCTGATGAGGCTTTTCTATTGAACAAAAATATTATGCGCCCATATTCAAAACAGAATATAACAAATGAAACGCGCATATTTAATTACAGACTAAGTAGAGGTCGCAGGGTTATTGAAAATGCATTCGGAATATTGGCTTCTCGGTGGAGAATTCTTCGCAAGCCCATAATAGCACATCCAACCACAGTTCATAGTATTGTTAAAGCTACAACTGTACTGCATAATTATCTTAGAACTGTAAGAGATTCTGACCTCTTTATTAATAATATGATTGATGGGGAGAATGAATATGGCCAGGTAAGAAATTAATGCAATGTTATATGAATAATTAAGAGAGACCTACTATCGGAGAAATAGTAATGTCAGTTGAGTTTGAATTCAATATCTTGCTTAAAAAAATTCAAAAATTATGAAACAGACGTATATTTCTACGTAGTTATACTAAATATATTTTTAAATTAAAATGTATACATTGTCTATAATTGGAAGTATATTTAAAAATTTCTAATTTTTTAAAATACAAGTTATTGACAAACCTAACTAAATATAATTATTTCCCCGATTGTATACTAAAGTATGATGTGAAAATTAAAATAAATTGTTCCTGAACTAGAACAAACTATTAACATTTTAAAAAATTCAACATCATATAAATATACTTCCGAAATTATTGGAATCTATTAGTATGACTTTTATTTTATAGGCAAAACGGCATTTCTCGTTTTGCCTATAAAATCAGTTTCAAATAGTAATAGATTTCAAAAATATTTATTTTTTAATGCATGTTAATATCGGAGGTATGTTTGTATAGTTGACTTTTTTTAAATGTTAATAGTTCTAGTTAAGGAATAATGTATTCTAATTTTCGCTTCATATTTTAGTAGAGGTGTACATGTATACATTGCTCTTAAAGCTTATTTAATTTGAGGTTATTCCTGGTGCTTGGAGTAAAGAAGTATCACTTAAATATTTCAAATCAGGGTTCACGTAATTATTCGACACAAGTAATGAAACAGAGAGATTGTTTACGTGACTATTTCATTTCAAAAGCTAGCCAAGTAGACTGGCAGGACGTTGTGTTAGAAAGAAATCTCACATAATTTACATGGAAGTTTATTAAAAAAGAAAATGTATTACATCTTATCTTTAAATAAATAATTTACATATTAAACTATTTATTATAATAAAACTTATTACAGTACAGAAAACTATTTATTTATTGTAAATATCCAACAAGCAAACCCATGAACTATTCATTAAATTCCTCATAAAGTTCATCTATGTATGCAGACAGCCTATTTCGAATTCTTCGCTGTACATTTATGTTTTTATTGGACAACAATTCCCTCACCGGTTGACTATGATATCGCAAAAATGATTCGTTTACACCTTCCACAGTCACATTCGGCGTTGCTTTACTGTCTGCTATTTTATTTATTGCAGTTATTAAAGATTCTCTCACGCAATCATTTTTATTTTTGTTTCTTTTACGAGAACCACTAGGTAATGATATGGGTGATGTTCCAAGTACAGTTTCAGAATAAAAAAATATGCTTAGCTTTATCTGGAGAGTGATTTAGCTCAGAGAATTCTACGGTAATCTCTTGATGTATGTTCTCCTGCCCTTCCTCATCAATATGTTCCAGTTCCTGATTTACGCCTTCTACTGAAGTCGTAAATGAAGATTCTGACATAATCATTGATTCAGCACCACTGCTGGTTGTCCAACAAATTTATTATTGCATATTATGGCACATTACTACTTCAATAATGTTGCGAATACCGTACCGTCTTGTCACTAAGATTTTATCTAGAAATCGAAGCAGCTCTTTCTTGTCCCACGATTATCGCCCTCCTTCTGAGCCAGACGGTAGCATACGCTTTATTCGGGTGTATCTATCTCTGAGTTTCTTCCAGGTAATTTGGCACTCTTCAACTAAAATAAAAAACCAATAACGATTGAATGATTTTTTTAGGTTAAAATAGAACGAAGGTGAACCTACCTGTAGCTCCCAGCATATTTGGGCTATATTTCGCCATGCTCCATTTTTTATATTTTTATTTCTAAATTGTACACTATTCGAATCCTACACTTCAGGTCGCACATGAATTAATTCAATTAATTCAAATTCATTGACGACCATTTTGAATCACTTTTACGTCCTAAGTATAATATATACAAACTTCTGCGACCACGCGTAACCGTTCACAAATACGCCTTACTGCGTACTACATATGTGTGCAGTGTTGCCAGAGAAATTTTTGGGAATGCTGGATATTTTCTGATAAAATTGCTGGATATTTTAACAAAAAGCTGGATTTATTAAAATGTATTTTCAAAAAAAACAAAGTTTTTATAAATATATTAGAAATTACTTTTATTAAAACTAAATAACAATTCAGTTCAGTTTATAAAACATATAAAAAACAAATTAAGTATAGTCCAATTCAAGAAAATAACAGATGGCGCTCAAGAGCCAGCTGGTTTCACATGCGTCAAATAATTTAAATTCGTAAAAAAAATATGTGCCTGTCATCTTAATATTATTGACAAAATCATCAAAAACATATCTTAACTAATTACAGTATAATACATTTTGTTATCGTTGTATTATAAACAATTACACTTCAGAAGGACTAAATTTAGGGTTATTTCTTTTTCTCTAAAGTGATATCGATCAGTTTCTATTTAAACCAATCAGAAGGCAGCTTTTATTTTCCTTTTTTAACCAACGCTATTTTCTTACGTGAATCGTACTATAAGTATTTACTAATATTATGAATAAATAGATTGCACGTAAAACTATTGCTAATATATTATTAATCAGATTCACTGTGCTCATTTGACTCTGAATCTAATTGGTAAATATCACCTTTAAAATGATTTTTCAGTCTTTTATTGATACTGATATCATAGCAGTTATCTTGACCAAGAAGCGATTTTGTATGTAACAGCCCTTCAAGGGTTGCTGGTTTTAGTCTATTTCTTTGTTTATTTTTAATTAAGTTTATTGCAGAAAATATTCTTTCTACATTCGCACTTGTGTGCGGTAAACTTAACATGTAAAACGTAAATTTTGATAATAAAGGAAAAACAAAATCGTCATTATTTTGTTTAATTTGTTTTACATGAACCCAAAACTGCACAGGTTTGCAGTCTTTATATTGTTCAATTTCAGCAGTATTTCCCAGTAATCTCCATTCGGTATCTAGTTGTTGCAGTTCAGAATAGGATATTAAATTGGGGAAAAAAATTGCAATGTTTGCAATAGTAGAATATTTTTTGGATAGAACCACATATGGAGTTAGAAAATCCATGTATTGTAAAAATGAATCTTTTAACGGAAATCGTTTCATAATTTGTTTGGCACCTTGTTACGGTCTAATTTTGCCATATAACATTTTTTTGCTCTAGATTCTTATTCCTATCTTTTACGTACCTTTCTTCTAACTTAAATCTGGATTTCCCTCGTCGAATGTTTACTGTTATACTGTCAATCCCTTATATTCCTTGTGTTTTCCAATTGTTATAACTTCTTTAATTCGTGTTCTATCCAATAAATCTTCTTTGCAACTTCATGTCTCCTTTTTATTGTTGGTGTTTAGTGTTTCATTGGTTCCTACATTGTGTATCTCTCATGTAAAATATGTTTCACTTCTATTTAGTAACTTACCTGTATTTTATCTTCATTATTTTTGGCCTATTTATAGTTTATTTAGAACCTCTTCCAAACATTCATTTTGTAGCGACCTTCTGAGTTTTGTTGACATTTTTGGCAGGTTTAATGCGGTCTAATACTACAGTGGCGTGCGCGTTCGTTTTATTGTATTTCTTCTTTATGTTATTTTTTTGGTATTGCCGTGGCGTTGTATGTTTCCGGCCACCATTTTGATTTCCATGTTAAAGTTTCCGACCTCATGGACTTTAGTTCCAGATGTAGGGCAGTAAAGACGTGTTTTTTTGACCATCGTATTTGTGGCACATGGCCATTGTTTGGCGTAGATTTTTTATGTAGTTATTGTGTCGATGTAAATGTGGAGTGTTTCGATCGTTGTCTTTGAACCAATATTGTTTTGGTCTCGCCATTGTGCGGATTTTGATAGCATCGAAGTGTCGTTTTGACTGTCCAGTGTTGGTTTTTCGGTGATGCGCCATTGTGGATTCATGGGCATTACATTTTCGTTCTGGCAGTTAATCTCCGAGGGAGGATTTGGCCGCTCTACAACCGCAACTTCGTTTGTTGGGACATCAGCCAGCTTGAGTCCATCCCCCAACATCGCCCCCCCCCTGTGTAGCCCTTTTCGCCCTGCACACATCACAGGAGCTAAGTACCTTTAACTTCATTGAATATCGTTCTTCCGTTTTTATCATTTTTTTTTGCGTGGAAGAACTGAAGTCATTTTAAAGTTATGTGTTGCCGTAGAGGACTGTGCTACAGTGTCCTCATTGTAGATTTCATTTTGACACTTTTGTAATTGTATTTTTTTTTATGAAAATGATTAGAGTGATTATATGTCATTGGAGCCATCAGCTCATTGTTGTTTTATTATTGCAGAACAATTTTTGTGTATAGCACTTTTTAAAAATATTTTTATATGTGATTACATTGTTGCCCAATTGTTGCAACTTGTGATTCAGCGAGGTTGCGCGTATCAACTGGCATGTAGCCCAGGTTTTGAAATGATATCACTTCGAAAGAACTGTAACTGTATATACGCCGCGCCAGAAACTGGGTTATGGGTTTAGGGTTCAACAATAGTGTATTTTTGATCTTATTACTTTTTTTTACAACTCAGAATCATTTTTTTATTGTACATTTATAATCTTTACGATTTTTCACCGTGCCTTAAGCACGCATTAACTTGCCTTTCATTAAATTCTGTTTTATTAAATTATTTCTTTTATTTCGCAAACCTCAGTCGTTTACAGGCAACAACGTTACGGTAGGTAAGATCTTGTAGTATTTTGTTTAGTACCGTCCTTTTCGTAATTTTCGAGGTAAAAAATTACGTGGCGCCCTTTTACCTTTTTATAACCATTCTTGTGGTTTCCAACCCAGCCCGTCTCCACTGTTTAAAAGCTGGCGGCCTCCCAACAGAACATCCCTGTGGAGTATCCGTGACTCAATTAACCCTTTAGGGAAAAGTTACGTCACAACCTTCAATATAGAAGCGCAGACATCGTTTACGAAATTCAACAAATTTGTTTTTGTTACTAGTTTGAAATGCACTAACATGTGCTCCAAAGTACATGTCATCAATATCTAAAAAATATGTGGGATCCTGATATTGAACTTTATCAATAGATACCCGTTCTAAATGTGTACGTTTTATATAGCATTCAAATATAGTTTTCAAAACAGTTACTATGCTTTGGTATACATTATGAATTTGTGGTTCTTCCGATTGCATTTGTACATTTAGATTTATAAATAAAGGTAGAATATATGATAAAAATTGCAAATATAATTTTACAAATGGACATTTTAATTTTGAAAGTATATCACCAGCATGGTGACAATTAGAATTACTTACTATATCTGTAAAGTACAGTACTAATGCATTGTATTGTTCCAAAACTCTATTAACAACTGCTAACAATGACAGCCATCTGGTTTGGCAAGGGTGCAGCAATTTATGAGGTTTCACTTTTACAAAATTTTGAAATTCTTTCAATTCGCATACTCTTTTAGGACTATTATTAAAGAAGTTGAAAATATCTCGGACTAAATCTTCAATCTCATTTGGAAGTTCAGCACAGGCGTATGATGCACACAAATGGAAGCTATGGCAAATACATTTCATAATGAATAATTCAGGAATCTCTTCTTTCAAACGTGATGAAACAGAATTTCTTGGACCCATCATATTGTTAGCGCCATCGGCAGCAAATCCTATTAAATTTTGAGTATAAGGAATATTATTATTTTTAAAATAGCCTGTTATAGCTTTGTGCAAAACTTCAGCTGTACAATTCTCAGCTGGCAGCAATTTTAAAAAGAAGTCAACGACTTTGTTACCATCAAAAAATTTAACGACTAAACATAAATGTTTCATACAGGATTTGTCAGTAGATTCGTCTATTATAAGGCTAAATTTATTTATACGCAAAAAATTTAACAATTCATCATTTTGATATTTTCCAGTAACATTTTTTATTACTGCACTACCTTTAGTTCGTGAACATTTAATATTTTTTGCAATATTAGAATCGGGACATACAGATCTGATAAAATTTGGTAAATGTTCTAAAAGACGAATAGGGAGGTTATGTTCCGATATAAAACCAGCTAAACGAAGTTCTGAATTTTTTACTTGGTCATTTAAATTTTGTCCGGCTGATACAGCTGCTATATTACGTATACTTGGTTGAAGCGATATTGCACTTGACTTTTGAGCATGCAGTTTTGTATCTGAATGTCGCAATAATGCTTGCCGACCGGACTTTATGTCTATGTTTTTAGCACATATTTTGCAATATGCAACATGCTCAGATTTGCCTTCTTCCAACCACTTTGCAAAAATATCTTCCTTTTTCCATAAAACATTAAATTTTTGACTATAATGAAGTTTAGTTTTTTTCCTTTTAACGCCTTCACCTTCTGATTCTACGCCTGTGTCACTTGCCATGACGTGACCTGTCCTAATTAAAATTACCATAATCAACAAATAGTAATATAGAACAATAGAATAGATCTTACCACCTATTTACATCAAGATTAATATATTGTTGTAGTATCTTCTGCTGTTCTGCAATCCGTGGTTTGATTACTTCTTAACCTAATTACAATCATCCTAGTTATCAAACGGTTGTGTAAAATAAAATAATATTTAGTTTACCATGTACACAAGAAGATTGATGTAATAAAAACTAATATAAAACAAATTTGCAATGCGAACTCTGACCGGGCGAAACGTGATGCCGCACGTGGTACTAACCATCAAACCGAACCGGTGTGAAATTAGCATGAGCGAGAAACCTTAATGTAGTAGTACCAATACACAGTAAATTAAAAATATTACTATTAGAAATTAAAGCCACTGTCAGTAACAAAAAACTAAAAAATATTGAGAAATTTGAAAAAGCTGGAGAAATCGATAATTTTTACAAAAATGCTGGATTGCTGGATTATTTTATTGAAAGCTGGAGAAATTCAGCAAAAGCTGGGTTTCTGGCAACACTGTATGTGTGCATGAGCGAAAACAGACTCATTTACCGATGATAGCCGAACTTTCTACGACTGATGTTTTCTGCGTCGTCGCCGTTTTACGCGCGAGCCTAAACCCACTTTAACCCTCTATTGCATGATTTTTTTAATTGTCAAATTATTTTTGGTTTAAATATACAAGGAAAAATAATTTTACAAATCTAAGTAACGTATTTCACTGTAGGGACGTTTTTTTTTTTGTTCCTTTTTTGGGAACATTATGCATTGAGAACAAATGAAAATAAAAATATTTATTAAATTCTTTCGAGATATAACTCAAATACATAATGTATAATAAAAAAATTCATACAATATAGTAAATAATTATAAATGATATTGTCTAAAACAATTATTTTTATCATTAAGACACAGATGTACCTGACATTTTTCGCACAAATATCTGCTTTTACTTTTGCATTTCGGATATTTACACCTCTGTCTGTCAGTTGTATGTACTGGCCAGTGATTGTACAACAACCTAACTTATGGTTTGCTAACCATCACTTTTAATTCAAACTCGTGCAAATGGCCATAAAAATTATTCAATTATATTGTTTCCTTTACTAGCTGAATGATTTTGGTTCAAGAAATGAAACCCACATAAGTGAAAATATTTTAAATGTGACTTAAGACTTGACATTATGAAACAGAAACACATTCAGGTAATAGCAAACACAAAAATATAGAGTAATATACGATTTTCATAGTAGATATTTTTGTATATTAGCTAAAAATTGTTACAAAAAATTACAACAAAACTGGCGGTTTTTAATGGCAGATCCTTAAGAAGTAGTTCAACGTTCCTATCATAGATGACAACAGCGTAGTAGTGTCGGTAAAGTAGTTTAAATATTTGAAAATTGACGTTCAAGGTTTTGCCTTTCTACCTGGCTTCCCCTATTTAAGCGGCTTGTTCACGCTAGTCCGAACTTCTAAACTGATGCAGTCGCAGAGAGATGTGGTGCGATGTGGAGGTATTTCACTAACCCCTCTTACAGTGGGACGTATCAATACAAATACAAAACAATAAACTACTGACTGACTATAATATTCTAGGCAGTAGAGTTGGGTGATACCGTACACTGATCGATTCAATACGGCAAATCGGAAAATGTAGCTACAACCTACAATGACAATCTTTGATTCGGAAAACAAATACTTGAGAATTGTGGAAGGTGATAGGAATAAAAATATAGTAATACTATTATGTAATAGTAAAACATAATTCCGCTTACCATATCAATATTAACATCATTATTAGTTTTCTCTTCTGTGCATAATGAAGCAATTTTATTACACATTTTACATTTAAAAATTAATTCACTGTAATACCCAGATCTAATTTCTTTCACAAAGATCATTTCTCTAAACCCACAATCACGGTGTAGTATCTATAGATGAGTGCACGACGTATTCCAATGCATTACGAAGAAAGGCTAACTAACTGGGCTAGTTCATACAGTGTGCCGCTAGATGTCAGGTTTTGTTGCGACCCGGTTTTTACACAAAATATTTAAAATATTAAATTATTCATATATAACGCATAATATTCTATATTTTCAATCATTACCTTTTATCTTTTGTCAGTTCTATGTATGTATTTTGTACAAATTCCATACAGAAACGTTTCTATATTTCCAGTAAAATTATAAAACAACATATGTCAAATGCACTTGACCTTTCAATCAGAAATTTATCTTAGCACCTGTTTCTGTGATTATAGTGTAGCTGGCGGCAGCTAAATTGCACATTTTGGCACCTTAAAAAGACTATGTTTCTCTTTATTTGATCCATACCCTGTTGTGCATCTTGTAGCAAAACATTTTCTGTCAAATAGTAACGGGTCGCGTTAGCACGATTGTGTTTCCCAGTTACTTAGCCATGTCAACGCATCTCATGCTCTTACCTATAGATACTACACCGTGCCCTCAATCAAAAAGTTCATGTGAACTGAAGTTAGTAATGGAATTATCAGAAAAATAGAAAGAGAATGATTTTAAAGATGAGTATTTTCATCAAATGAGAAACTAGCAGTGAAGTTGAAGTGGATGTGTTTTCTAAATTCGTCCCACCAGACGTGGTTATATTTTCATTTCTGATATTCCGTAAAAAAATATATGAAGTTTAGAATATTTTATTTATTATTAATAGTTATATACTGAGTGCTAAAAATATAATCGATTAAATTTGACATATCTGGCTTATGCAATAAATTTTACCCAAAAAGTGTTTGAGCACATAATAATTTTTTTTTAAATCCGAGACCGCAGTTCGATTTTCATTAATTTCTTCTTATTTCATTATATATTATATAAAAAAATGCGTAAGACTGGTATAGTATTGTTATAATCAAGGTGGCATACAATGTTTAATAATTAATTATTAATTTAAAAAAATGTCTGTCGTAGTATAGTTATTATCTGCAAATTATATTTTCATTATTTTCTTCTAATTTCAATTGATACTAGAGATATAAAATAAAGCATAAAACTGGTATACGAGTAGAGTATAGGGTAGACTGGGTACGGTTGCAACAATTTCGCTTATATCGTCCATAGTATTGCCATTTATAAGCAGACTAATGATGAGAATATATTAAATATCAGTGCGTGTTTCTATTTACTAATGGGTAGTGCTATTTTAGTACTCGGTGCGTCACTTTTGGTAGACAAAAAAAAAACGATTTGTTTCAATTGTACCCATGCCAGGGGCGGTTGAAACAGTGATTGGGGTCAATTGAAACACATGCAGATAAATCAAAATATAATATTGTAACATGTTTTATTCATTATTTATTTTAATTCTAAGAATAATTATGGCTTCGTTTGGCAAGATTAATCCGTCTTCAATATTTTAATAATATTAAGGATATTTTAATAAAATTTTAACAACACACACAACATATATTTTAAACAAAACAAACTAAACATAAATAATCTGCGAATAAACTAAAGGAAAACATTTCTTTGGTTTTGATTAGACGTAAATCAAACAAAAATCTAGCTTTGGTATCATTCCGAGTCGCAAACATAGCTAAAATGATAGCCTGTTGTTGAATCGCTGTCTCTATTGGTGGTTCATTAATTAAGAGAGAAGGCGATAGTGCCAGCGTTGCATCTTTAGGAGGGGTAATATTCGGTATAGGAGCAACCACTGGCTCTGTTGTATTTTCGGGATTTGGCCTATCCGTTACAAATGCAGGAGCAAAATCGAGCTCAGTAAACAGATGCCGATTATATGGACAAATTCCCGTTTTGCGAAAACCGGCTTGAATGTTTGACGATGTAAGAGCAAGCGGACGCTACAATCCCTGGTATGTCATAAATTGACATTGTCTTTCCTGGATGGTTTCGCATCCACGCATCACAGGTCGAATTTATAGCTTTCTTCAAAGGCCCATATACAGATCGGTCAAGCGGTTGAAGTTTGTGGGAGCAGTGGGGAGGGAAAGATAGTAAGACAATGCCATTGTTCTTGCAGAAGTCCAATGCATTAATGTGAATATGGGAGGAGTGATTATCGAGTACTAGTAACACTTTATGTGAAGGGGATACATTTGTATGTTTTTTAAAATGTTGACTGCATTTTTACAGATTTTGCTAAGGACTTTGACCGTATAGATCACAATATTTTGGTCAGCAAACTGTGTACCTTTTCTTTTTCTACTCCCCTTATTAATCTCATCTCTTCTTACTTACAAATTCGTCAACTCTATGTTCAGTATCTCAGTACTAATTCTTTTTATTTTTTCGCCACTTCCGGTGTTCCTCGAGGCTCTAACCTTGGACCTTTACTTTTTCTTATTTTCATAAATGACGTCACGAGTGTGTTGCATTGTGATAAACTACTATTTGCCGATGATATGAAAATCTTTTATCCCATTTCTTCCCCAGCTCATTGCATTCTGTTTCAGAATGATCTGGATAACCTTTTTAATTGGTGTTTTTTTAAATAACCTCCATCTCAATATAAACAAATGTACAGTTATGACATTCACTAGGAAAATGACACCCTTCTCATTTAATTATTCACTAAATAATATAACCTTGCAAAGATCTACAGTAGTGAAAGATCTAGGAGTCAAATTTGACCCTACATTATCATTTGTGCCCCATATTCGTGATGTTTACATCTCAGCTATGCGAATGTTGGGTTTCGTAATCAGGAATACTCGAGATTTTAATACTATATCTGCTATTTTTACACTGTTTTATTCTTTCATTAGATCCAAATTGGAATATTGCAGCATAATTTGGAAACTCACCAAGATCTACTGGAAACAGTTAAAAAAAATTCTTAAATTTATCTATTTCAAAATCAATAAATCCTACCCTGAGAGAAATATGCCTTATTCAGCCTTATTACGCATGTTCAATGTAAAGAGCCTTTTGGAACGCCGTGAAAACACTCTTATTCTTCATCTTTTTAGCCCAATTAATAATAGAATCGATGATCCCCGCTGTCTTGCTCTACTAAATTTTCATGCCCCCTCTATCTCTACTCGCTTCTACTCCACTTTTTATCTCCCTTTCTCCCGTACCAATCTGCTCATGTCTTTCCCACTTTTCCGTATGTGTGCTCTTTACAATAAGAAATTTTCCGATTTAGACATATTTCGTTTGAATTACAATGTTTTGGCAATACTTTGAACTCGTAATGTTTTGTTATTGACTTATCTTGTTTTGTATTTTTTGTACCACTATCTGTATTGAGCTCCTGTAGGATAGTTTTGACTAAATAAATAAATAAATAAATAAATATCGGGATACAGAATTGTAGGAAAACTGTATGCTTCTGAAATTGAAATTATTTTATTTAAAATGTCTTTTGTTGGAAATTATAATGGGTAACAGATTAAAGATCCCCATTACATTACTGAAGCAAAACGATTAAGAGAGCGGAAGAAAACAAATTATTTTTTATTACCCAATAAGTATGATTTCTTTCGGTCAAATTATTTTCTTTTCACAATTTCACAATGATGTCTTTAAGATGACAATTATGTTTAAAGTGCCAACTGAGTGAAAAATTTAAATCTTTCAAAGTAAGAAATAGGGCAAAATAGCATTTGAGTTTATGAATTTACATACAATGGAAATATTAAGAGGATCGTCTATCCCAAAAATTTATTGCATTGTAGCGGTTACGGCATTCCATGATTACTCTGGATTGCATGAAATTATATTATTTTTTTTAATATTAGTATGTTTATAAAGGATATCTCAATGTTAGAAGCTTTTTAATTTTGTACTTTGACTTTGGAGTTAGCAGGAAATAATTTGTAAAAAAAAACATATTTATTGCATTTTTCTAATGAATATTCCGGCTAATTAAAGAATGTATTGCCAATTCTGAAAAGCAATGAACATATAACTAACCTTCGTAATCAAGATACAATTTACTACATTATTATTCGAATTCAAATAAAGAAGTTATAATGGAAAAAGTAACTAGTCTTTCGTGTTAAACGTATTCGATCTCTTGCGCTCTCCTAATACAGATAATGCAGGGTACGGGTAGCGGGAGGTAGTAGTGGGGGTTCTAAAATTTGGACTTGGTCTTCCCGGTCGTTGATTGTCGCTCTTCTAGCGTTGTCTCATGATTATGTTTAAACATTGTGTTATTTTGGCAGAATTTATTCTTTTAAGAAAATACTGGCAATCAAAGTAATAAATATACTCCGACAGAATTCGTTTTGTAATAACTGAGAGTTAAATATTAAAAAATATTATACACCTTCATTGCAACAATACTACACATTACACATTAAAAATTATATTCCACTTTGATTATAACAATACTACATTTAGGGTAGACTGGGTACGGTTGAAAACAAAGGACGATTAAAACAGAACAAATATCTCGCAAACTGTTTATGGTGTGGAGAGGGGTCCAGGGAGGAATAAAGTGGACAACTGGTTTCAACACGAATCTCAGTGTCGCGTCGCTCAGTACGCGTTGCGGTTGTATGTAGGAGGCCATATTGTATTTCGACAACTGAAAGCAAGTATTTTTGTTCCAATATTTTTTAAATTATTATGGTTTCTATTCAAGTGAAAGTATTGGGTGTGTTTTCGTGTTTGCATTGAAGCTTGGACAGTACGACATCGTGACTAGTTTTAATGTGTCATTATTGTCGCCATTACTGTAAACTATTCTTACTTAAAGTAGAATTTGAGGACGGTTGAAACATTTTTTGTGGGTACGATTGAAACAATATATTTATTTTATTTTCTTGTTTCCTGGATGCCGAGAGTACGCACAAGAAAAACTTCGAGAGGGCAGATCGACTTGTCGTGTCGTAGTATAAAGACGATTATGAGGAGGTAAAAGTAGGAGGTTCATTGAGAAACGCGGCGAAAAAGCATGGAGTAAACCACTGCTCGTTCTTAAGATATATACGAAAGCGGGATGCATCTGGCGAGGAAGAAAGTCAATTTATGGGATATAAAGCTCACAACCGAGTTTTTAATGAAAAGCAGGAGCGAGAGTTTTCCAAATATTTGATTCGATGTGCAGATTTCTCCATTCTCCGTGTTTCCGCGAGTGCGTTACCAAGAACATTTTATTAGGGATGGGCCCGCAGGATCTGCTGGAATTGCAAACCCTTCTGGCTGGATGCAGGATGAAACATTCTTGCATTTCCACACATACGGAAAAGTGGGAAAGACATGAGCAGATTGGTACGGGAGAAAGGGAGATAAAAAGTGGAGTAGAAGCGAGTAGAGATAGAGGGGGCATGAAAATTTAGTAGAGCAAGACAGCGGGGATCATCGATTCTATTATTAATTGGGCTAAAAAGATGAAGAATAAGAGTGTTTTCACGGCGTTCCAAAAGGCTCTTTACATTGAACATGCGTAATTAGGCTGAATAAGGCATATTTCTCTCAGGGTAGGATTTATTGATTTTGAAATAGATAAATTTAAAAAAATTTTTTTAACTGTTTCCAGTAGATCTTGGTGAGTTTCCAAATTATGCTGCAATATTCCAATTTGGATCTAATGAAAGAATAAAACAGTGTAAAAATAGCAGATATAGTATTAAAATCTCGAGTATTCCTGTTGTTGAGTTGTAAACATCACGAATATGGGGCACAAATGATAATGTAGGGTCAAATTTGACTCCTAGATCTTTCACTACTGTAGATCTTTGCAAGGTTATATTATTTAGTGAATAATTAAATGAGAAGGGTGTCATTTTCCTAGTGAATGTCATAACTGTACATTTGTTTATATTGAGATGGAGGTTATTTAAAAAAACACCAATTAAAAAGGTTATCCAGATCATTCTGAAACAGAATGCAATGAGCTGGGGAAGAAATGGGATAAAAGATTTTCATATCATCGGCAAATAGTAGTTTATCACAATGCAACACACTCGTGACGTCATTTATGAAAATAAGAAAAAGTAAAGGTCCAAGGTTAGAGCCTCGAGGAACACCGGAAGTGGCGAAAAAATAAAAAGAATTAGTACTGAGATACTGAACATAGAGTTGACGAATTTGTAAGTAAGAAGAGATGAGATTAATAAGGGGAGTAGAAAAAGAAAAGGTACACAGTTTGCTGACCAAAATATTGTGATCTATACGGTCAAAGTCCTTAGCAAAATCTGTAAAAATGCAGTCAACATTTTAAAAAACATACAAATGTATCCCCTTCACATAAAGTGTTACTAGTACTCGATAATCACTCCTCCCATATTCACATTAATGCATTGGACTTCTGCAAGAACAATGGCATTGTCTTACTATCTTTCCCTCCCCACTGCTCCCACAAACTTCAACCGCTTGACCGATCTGTATATGGGCCTTTGAAGAAAGCTATAAATTCGACCTGTGATGCGTGGATGCGAAACCATCCAGGAAAGACAATGTCAATTTATGACATACCAGGGATTGTAGCGTCCGCTTGCTCTTACATCGTCCTATCCGTTACAAATACAGGAGCAAAATCGAGCTCAGTAAACAGATGCCGATTATATGGATAAATTCCCGATTTGCGAAAACCGGCTTGAATGTTTGACGATGTAAGAGCAAGCGGACGCTACAATCCCTGGTATGTCATAAATTGACATTGTCTTTCCTGGATGGTTTCGCATCAACGCATCACAGGTCGAATTTATAGCTTTCTTCAAAGGCCCATATACAGATCGGTCAAGCGGTTGAAGTTTGTGGGAGCAGTGGGGAGGGAAAGATAGTAAGACAATGCCATTGTTCTTGCAGAAGTCCAATGCATTAATGTGAATATGGGAGGAGTGATTATCGAGTACTAGTAACACTTTATGTGAAGGGGATACGTTTGTATGTTTTTTAAAATGTTCAAGGAAATGCAAGAATGTTTCATCCTGCATCCAGCCAGAAGGGTTTGCAATTCCAGCAGATCCTGCGGGCCCATCCCTAATAAAATGGTCTTGGTAACGCACTCGCGGAAACACGGAGAATGGAAAACTCTCGCTCCTGCTTTTCATTAAAAACTCGGTTGTGAGCTTTATATCCCATAAATTGACTTTCTTCCTCGCCAGATGCATCCCGCTTTCGTATATATCTTAAGAGCGAGCAGTGGTTTACTCCATGCTTTTTCGCCGCGTTTCTCAATAAACCTCCTACTTTTACCTCCTCATAATCGTCTTTATACTACGACACGACAAGTCGATCTGCCCTCTCGAAGTTTTTTTTGTGCGTACTCTCGGCATCCAGGAAACAAGAAAATAAAATAAATATATTGTTTCAATCGTACCCACAAAAAATGTTTCAACCGTCCTCAAATTCTACTTTAAGTAAGAATAGTTTACAGTAATGGCGACAATAATGACACATTAAAACTGGTCACGATGTCGTACTCTCCAAGCTTCAATGCAAACACGAAAACACACCCAATACTTTCACTTGAATAGAAACCATAATAATTTAAAAAATATTGGAACAAAAATACTTGCTTTCAGTTGTCGAAATACAATATGGCCTCCTACATACAACCGCAACGCGTACTGAGCGACGCGACACTGAGATTCGTGTTGAAACCAGTTGTCCACTTTATTCCTCCCTGGACCCCTCTCCACACCATAAACAGTTTGCGAGATATTTGTTCTGTTTTAATCGTCCTTTGTTTTCAACCGTACCCAGTCTACCCTAAATGTAGTATTGTTATAATCAAAGTGGAATATAATTTTTAATGTGTAATGTGTAATATTGTTGCAATCAAGGTGTATAATATTTTTTAATATTTAACTCTCAGTTATTACAAAACGAATTCTGTCGGAGTATATTTATTACTTTGATTGCCAGTATTTTCTTAAAAGAATAAATTCTGCCAAAATAACACAATGTTTAAACATAATCATGAGACAACGCTAGAAGAGCGACAATCAACGACCGGGAAGACCAAGTCCAAATTTTAGAACCCCCACTACTACCTCCCGCTACCCGTACCCTGCATTATCTGTATTAGGAGAGCGCAAGAGATCGAATACGTTTAACACGAAAGACTAGTTACTTTTTCCATTATAACTTCTTTATTTGAATTCGAATAATAATGTAGTAAATTGTATCTTGATTACGAAGGTTAGTTATATGTTCATTGCTTTTCAGAATTGGCAATACATTCTTTAATTAGCCGGAATATTCATTAGAAAAATGCAATAAATATGTTTTTTTTACAAATTATTTCCTGCTAACTCCAAAGTCAAAGTACAAAATTAAAAAGCTTCTAACATTGAGATATCCTTTATAAACATACTAATATTAAAAAAAATAATATAATTTCATGCAATCCAGAGTAATCATGGAATGCCGTAACCGCTACAATGCAATAAATTTTTGGGATAGACGATCCTCTTAATATTTCCATTGTATGTAAATTCATAAACTCAAATGATATTTTGCCCTATTTCTTACTTTAAAAGATTTAAATTTTTCACTCAGTTGGCACTTTAAACATAATTGTCATCTTAAAGACATCATTGTGAAATTGTGAAAAGAAAATAATTTGACCGAAAGAAATCATACTTATTGGGTAATAAAAAATAATTTGTTTTCTTCCGCTCTCTTAATCGTTTTGCTTCAGTAATGTAATGGGGATCTTTGAATTTTTGATTTTTAATCTGTTACCCATTATAATTTCCAACAAAAGACATTTTAAATAAAATAATTTCAATTTCAGAAGCATACAGTTTTCTTACAATTCTGTATCCCGATATTTATTTATTTATTTATTTATTTAGTCAAAACTATCCTACAGGAGCTCAATACAGATAGTGGTACAAAAAATACAAAACAAGATAAGTCAATAACAAAACATTACGAGTTCAAAGTATTGCCAAAACATTGTAATTCAAACGAAATATGTCTAAATCGGAAAATTTCTTACTGTAAAGAGCACACATACGGAAAAGTGGGAAAGACATGAGCAGATTGGTACGGGAGAAAGGGAGATAAAAAGTGGAGTAGAAGCGAGTAGAGATAGAGGGGGCATGAAAATTTAGTAGAGCAAGACAGCGGGGATCATCGATTCTATTATTAATTGGGCTAAAAAGATGAAGAATAAGAGTGTTTTCACGGCGTTCCAAAAGGCTCTTTACATTGAACATGCGTAATAAGGCTGAATAAGGCATATTTCTCTCAGGGTAGGATTTATTGATTTTGAAATAGATAAATTTAAGAATTTTTTTTTAACTGTTTCCAGTAGATCTTGGTGAGTTTCCAAATTATGCCGCAATATTCCAATTTGGATCTAATGAAAGAATAAAACAGTGTAAAAATAGCAGATATAGTATTAAAATCTCGAGTATTCCTGATTACGAAACCCAACATTCGCATAGCTGAGTTGTAAACATCACGAATATGGGGCACAAATGATAATGTAGGGTCAAATTTGACTCCTAGATCTTTCACTACTGTAGATCTTTGCAAGGTTATATTATTTAGTGTATAATTAAATGAGAAGGGTGTCATTTTCCTAGTGAATGTCATAACTGTACATTTGTTTATATTGAGATGGAGGTTATTTAAAAAACACCAATTAAAAAGGTTATCCAGATCATTCTGAAGCAGAATGCAATGAGCTGGGGAAGAAATGGGATAAAAGATTTTCATATCATCGGCAAATAGTAGTTTATCACAATGCAACACACTCGTGACGTCATTTATGAAAATAAGAAAAAGTAAAGGTCCAAGGTTAGAGCCTTGAGGAACACCGGAAGTGGCGAAAAAATAAAAAGAATTAGTACTGAGATACTGAACATAGAGTTGACGAATTTGTAAGTAAGAAGAGATGAGATTAATAAGGGGAGTAGAAAAAGAAAAGGTACACAGTTTGCTGACCAAAATATTGTGATCTATACGGTCAAAGTCCTTAGCAAAATCTGTAAAAATGCAGTCAAGTTGGCCATTAGAGTCGAGTACAGTTGAAATTTTTTGCGTAAAATACATTAGATTGGTCACTGTAGACCGCTTACTGATGAAGCCATGTTGACAAGGAAAAAGCTGATGTTTAATTTTATCATAAACGCTAGTGTAAATATTTTTTTCAAATATTTTACTGAAATTTGACAACATGGCTATAGGTCGATAATTAGCAACATTGAAAACTTCTCCTGACTTAAAGAGTGGGGTTATTCTGGTGGTTTTCCAAACTTGAGGAAATGAACAAGATTTAATACTAAGATTAAAAATATAGAATAGTACCTTAGACAGAGGAAAAGCACAATCTTTAATCAGCAAACTGGGTATACGGTCAGGGACGCTGGAAAGAGAGGATTTTAGTGTTTTAATAGCTAATTCAATGTCCTTTATGGAAATATGAGTAAGGTTAACAGAGTCGTGAGAAAGTGGCGCAGGTGTAGAAGGAGAAGATAGAGTACTATTGGAAGAAGATGAATAAGCTGATTGAAAGAAAAATGCAAAAGCATTAGAAATGTCTTTAGGAGCTGTATATGTGTCGTCATTATATTGCATTGCACTAGGATATTTAAACATATTTCGCTTGGAATTAATATAATTCCAAAACTTTTTAGGCTCAGTTGAGATAGAGTTCTCACACGTTTCCACATATTCAGCATATGATCTTTTTATTAAAGTTAAGTTCTGATCTCAAAGTATGAAATTTAGCAACATATGATTCATTATGTGGAAACCGAGAGAGCAGTTTTCTAACACGAATCTTAGCCTGTAGTTTCTTAATAATAGCTTTATTAAACCAAGGAGGAATTTTTTTAGTAGAAACATTAGAAAGAGGAACACACTCATCAAAAAACGAGTAAATGGTCCTATAAAAGTACTTACAAGCAAGATTAACGTCGGAAAAATTACACTCGACCAATCGAATTGCTCTATAAGTTGGTACAATTTAAATAATTGGCTTTTTTGAAATTATAATTGCGAAATGAAGAAGTATGTGACTTTGATGTAAATGAATCACTAAATTCAAAAGTAATATTAAGAGCTGGGTGATGGCGTGGGTATTCAATATCAAATAATAATTCCAAGGCATGTGACTGTGCATTTATGATTAGAAATAATCAAATCTAAAAGTTTATTGTTAACAATATTATTAAATTGCGTAGCATCAAAAAATTCAAACATACTAGTGAGTTCATCAACCTAAGGGGACCCAAGGCTAGAAGCATATTCCGGGATGTTAAAATCACCAATTATTATAAAATTACTGTTATTGAGAAATGGTAAAGTTTCAAAAAAGTCACATACTGAAACATAAGAACATATAGGTTGAGCTGGTGGTATGTACAAAACAAATATATAAAAATGAGTATTGTTAAAAGAAATTTTAGAACACACAATATCAATGTTGAAAGGTAAAATGTCTTTAAATTCACTGAGATCCACTAGCGATGATGATATTTTTTTTATAAGTAAAAGAGTACCGCCGCCCCTGGATAGTGTGCATGCATCGAAATCACGGTCACTTCTGTACACACTAAACAAGTTAGAACCAAGTTCAGTAAACACTGTCAGCGAGCCACGTTTCTGTGAGTGCGATGACATCAAAATCGACAGAAGAGTTTATGGACTCAAAGTGATTTAGTTTAGAGTTTAGGCCTTGGATGTTTTGATAATAACATAACAGCGGACGTCGTGGTGGATGAGGACTTGACACGGACTTTGATTGCTATTGCGGCCCAACAATATTTGCTTTAAATCGTTTCAGAATTTCAAGGTAAGCTTGACAATTTTTATTCCAACCATCATGTGCTACATCGAATTTAGTCTTGTGAAGTTCATTAAATCTGATACAGTTGATACACTTGGACACAGTGGCGTTACAGTTATTGGAACTGTGAGTCGCAGTACATTTTCCACAAATTTCCTCAGATTTTACACATTGGTTGGAAGTGTGGTGGAACCCACAGCATTTGAAGCATCTACGTAACTCAATAGCATCATAAACTGTACACAGATCAAAGCCGACAAATAGTTTTTGAGTACTAAGTAATTTCCTGTATGTTGTCACGTCAGTTTGGACAAGAGCTTAAAAAATATTCTGGTTACGTTTTGTAGGATATTAAGAACTTCACAATTATATCCAGAAATAAAAAGGGATATGTTTTGGTGTAGTAGGTGCTCAATGAAAGTATCTTTAGTGAAGGACTCAGTCATACCAGTAATACGAATTTTGGGACGAAGAGCAGGTAATTGTTTCACCTCATACTTGCTATTTAAATTATCCGTGATTATGTCTTTCAGTTTATCAGATTGATCCGATGATATGATGAGAGCACCTTTACTAGCTTAGCGGACGGAGTTAATAGTAATATTAGAGGCCACAGGATTCGCTGATTTCAACAGATCGGACTTGGTGACTGTGGGCGGTTGAGAAACATCCTTTGGTTGCAGAAGTACTGGAGGTTTCGGGGCTGGTTTGGCAACAGTTGCAGCGAAGGTGGACTCCGAACTGGATGGCGACAAGTTATTGCCATTTTGAAATTTGGAGGAAATTTCCTGAAGAAGCTGTGTTTTTAAGACTGGATATATTTGTCGCGATCAAGGAGGAAATATCATTTTTAATATTGGACAGAAGATTACTGATTAACGTGGACTCAAGGTTAGACAAATTCTCTTGAATATTTGTAAATAATTTATTAATATCAGTATCTTTAGTGCGGTCGATAATAAAACAATTAACTTTGCATGTGGGGCAAAGGAAGAAAATAGATCGTGAATTATTAAGGATGCGGCCTTCTTCATCGGTAAAATTCACACATGCAGGATGGAATGATTGTCCGCAAGTGCCCTCGCGACCTAATAGGCAGTCTGATCTACGCTTGCAGTTCGCACACTTATTATTCATTTTTCATATTTCTGGAGTACGACAGCAGAAAGGTCAGTGACACTGTGTTTAATTAAGCAGGTGTAGGTTCGCACAAAGTGGTAGGTCAAGGTTTAAAATAGTCTTAAGTTAAGTAAATGAAAAACGAGACAATATTATTAAACCTGGATCACGACGATGACTAGTTCACTTAAAAATTATATCACAGTAAAGCTTACACAGAGACGCACAGCTTGATGATAAATAAAACACGGAAACTAAAAATATAACCACTATAAAAGTGAAAAATGTCGGAGAATAAAAACTGCGACTGCACACTACAATATATTAGCAATTAAATATATATCCTCTGTGAAAATCAGTTTATCCTAAGTAGTATATATTATGAACTAACATTTTTCGTTACTACATATATTGAGCTGACCCTGAATCTGTAATAATTTTTTATAATTAATAAAATATGAACATTTTCGTTAAGAAGTTTGTAAATTACCTGATACTAATAATTATAGGTTCTCTTTAGTCGTATACTTCCATCTGGTAAAATTTCCAAGCAAATTTTATTTTTCAACTCCTTTTGTCGCATTGCCGAAAAAATGTCGCATCCTTTCTTTGCCAATGAATACAGGCATTTAACCTCAACAAGGCAGTCTGTAATTGTTATTCCTAAAAATGTAATTAAGTATTAAAAATGAGAAATTAAAACATAGTTGTAATAATATACATATCATTTGGTGATGCACCAAGATAACAATTTGTTGTGTCTATATATAAACCGCAGTTGTCGACACGGATATTTTTCTCCCTTTTTATTTCTTGGAACATGTTGATGGCAGTTTGTTCATGTCGTTTACCGTACTCTGTTACGGCACATCGAGTAAAACAATCATTTTTCAAAGTTTGTTTAACTAAAGCATCACATGATGTATAATTTTTTCTTTTAATAACGAACAAAAAGTGAAGCCGTTAATCTATTTCTTTTAAAAAATAAATAGTCGAGATTTTCAAACTGCCCCACTGTTCGCCGCTCTATTATATTTATTTCTTCTTCTGTTACCTGTACAAATATGATATATGTATTTTATTACAGAAGAAATAATAATATTGGACAATTACCTTCAACTCGTTCAATTTCCTGTTACACTCTGATTCCATCTCTTAGTAACATTTGATTTTGATTTTCATCTTGGAGGAAACAGACGTTCTATCTTATAAATATTCCTGTTTTGAATTTTCCCCAAATATTTTTAAAATTAAATCCAGGGCTTTCTTTGATTACTTTCTTCCAAGCTCCTACTTTCCAATTCGGCCCTTCAGTAAAATGAAGGCCAGCTAAGTACGCTCGCCTTTCGTAGGATTTTCGCTGAATTAAATTTAATCGTTTCCCGCAAGTAAAACGCGCTACAAGGGACATAAAATACTCTGAAATGTTATTTGTTTCATTTCCGATTAATTTTTGCGCTTTCACAATAACTTTGTCAAGAGCACCTGAAACAATAACAATAAATAATAAGTACTGAAAGCTGAATTTTTTGGGTATGACTTTCCATTAATATAGTCTTCTAATCCAGTAGATTGAAGCAAATCACTTCCTTCCTCAATTTTTAAAATATTATCGCAGAAGTATGGTTTACAAGTTGCGTGATTGCCAAAGATGTGTTAGGGCCCATTGTTTAAAACAAATTTAGTACTTCTGCTTCTGCACCGGCATTTTCATAAATACATCTTTGGGCTATTTTTTGCAAAGCGTATATTTACATTGGTATCTTTTTTAATGGCGTACAATGATTTACCATAGTTCTTGATGACGTGATTGGTACATTCCATCTTCGTTACATGTTGTACATAGCTAACATTTTCCCGTATTCTTGCATGTACGCTTGAGTTACGATCAGCAACGAAACAGGTATATCGCAAACCGTGCATTTCTTCGCTCATGTTAAACCCTTCCACGATTATGTCAGATTTCATGGCAGGAGATGTGCCTGACCAATTTTTAAAACATTTATGTAAAGAGCCTTGATCTTTTTTATGGAAGTCCGAGCACATACGCTGTAAAATTTGTTCCGAACTCCAATATACAGATTTTTTTTAGTTTTCCAGCCTATGATTACACCCTTAAAGCAATTGAATGTAAAGGTTTAGTGTTAAACATCTTTATTTCTTTACTTACTACTCCAGAAGCTGCATTATAATTATGCCCATATGATCTTTTGCTCCAGCCTCCATCAACATACACGGTTATACAAGGCACACCATCTTTATCAAATAAATTATTTTCCGTTGCATATTCCAATTCTTCTTTCCCAGCTAATTCCATTTCCCCTTACAAGGAATCTTTCCAAACCTAAAATTTAATATAATTTAAAATAACTATATTTTTCATCCTAAATAACATCATACCTCTTCTAATTTCATTTTGATTTTTTGAAATGTATTAAAATTCATTTCTGGATTGTTCATACTGGAAATTATTTGATTTAATTGTCCGCACGTACTTCCGGCCGCCAACGTTCCCTAGCACCAGTATTAATATTATTTTTTCTGGCTCCTCCTTATAAAAAGAAACAGTCACATCGCAGCATGTGCATTTAAAAAAAAATTGGCTGACAAGACCTTGACCTCTGGTTATATCATTTACAATATGCAGTTTTCCAACAGTGCATTGTCTCGCATGTGTTTATTGTAGATCTATTGCTTTATTTATCACATAATTTAAATTTACGTTTTGATTTCCGTTAATTTAAAAATTTGGTAATAACTCATCACTTTTTGCTATAACTAATTCATGTTATATTAATCTCTACAAATACAAAAAGTATTTAAAAAATATGAATAAGATTAAATAGTGTTTTATATTATTTACCCATTATAATCGTCTTTATTCATAAAGAACAACTAAGTATTCAGGGCCGGATTTATATCAGTTGCCGCCCGAGGCCCAAGTTTTGCCGCCTTTATGTAGAAATTAAAAGGTTGGAAAACAATGCGCAGACAAAAATGATATTTAAAATTAGCATACTATTGGTGCGTTCGGTAAATGAGTTCTATTCACACATTTCACTCTACGTACTCTAAGCATCGTTCGGTAATTACATGGAGTGATACGCGTCTTAAAATGGAGCGTTCGGCAAATGCAGGATGGAGTCAAGTGGAGTGAAAAGTGTTAACACCATAAGCCCAACCTCGAAATGCAAGGGTGCATGGAGTGAATACGAGGAAATTTTACGTTTTGATTGTTTAACCTCAAAATTTATCTATTTCAAGAGAATATGATCACCTATTTTGTATAAGGGTAAATTAATAATACTGGAGAGGGTAATACCACAAACAAGAATGCAAATGAAGACTGTACTAGACATATTATTGAAGAAAGTGAAGAATTTTCTACTTTTTCTAATATCATGCTTTCTTCAGAATCATTAAAGAATTTTTTTTTGCAAACTAAATAACTCCTGGATGATTAATTGTTTTTTAGTATTATATTAGATTGTCAAAAAGGAGGTCATTATATTTGTGCACCAAAATTTTAACTCTTCTCGTTCGGTTAATCACAAATATTGGAGTGTATCTTGTTTCCTCGATACACTCCAACTCCAGCGCTACACCCACTCCACTCTAACACCGCTCCGCAAATACTCCAACTCCGTAGGATTTACCGAACGCACCTTATATAAACAAATACGAGGCTTGTCCGTAAATTAAGGTCTCCAACGAGCAACCGTTGCGACAGAGTGAGCTAGTTTAAATCTGACAACAGCACCGTGTTCCTTGCTTCCCCCTCCACTATTCTGGCCGGTCCCCACCTCGCTGTGACGCTCAGTCTTAGCTTAGCAGTTATTAACGATGGAAGGGAAAATCGACGCTACCGCCAAGAGTGAATTGCGTTCAGTGATTAGATTTCTGTAGTTTAAGGGGTCACCCTCTATTGAAATTCATCGCCAATTGACCGATGTGTATGGACATAAAAATGCGCGGAAGTGGTGCAGGGAGTTCGCAGAAGGTGCGACGAGGCCGGCCGTGGGTGCGCATCAGTTTCAGACGAGACAGTGACGAAAGTTGAGAAACCTTTGCTTGCGGATCGGCGTGTGACTGTGCGAGAGATTGCCGAACTGAATGGGCACGTCTCTAAGACTACCGTGGACAAGATTTTGACGGATATTTTGAAGTATCGCAAGGTGTGTGCCAGGTGGGATGCTCATCCGCACCACGACGGATCTCATCGCCAAATTCGGGTGGGGAATCCTTGACCATCCTCCATACAGTGACTACCATTTGTTCCCCAACTTGAAACAAGACTTGGGGGGAACGAAATTCTCAAGCGACGAAGAGCTGAAGGCAGCTGCGCGAATCGGCGGGTGAGTGGTACGACGCGGGTTTGAAAAATCTCCCGGAGCGACTTCAAAAGTGCATTGATCATGGCGGAGACTACGTAGAAAAATAGCTAAAACTCCAAGCTTTCAGAATCTGTACTTTGTTTTGCAATAAAATTATGTTTACTATGTGAAAAAAATAATTGGAGACCTTAATTTAGGGATAACCCTGGTATTTATTACAGAAACATTACAAATTAAAAACAAAAAACCAGACCAGAACAGTGGACAGAATACTTCTAAAAATTGTATGAAAAGACTGACGACTCAGAATTAAAATACAGATTATACGAGTGACAATGAGAATCCACATATAACTGACGGTGTTGCATTGACAGTAAAATCCTTTAAAAAATCGAAAAGCACCAGGCATAGACGAAGTAACTAATGAAATGATAAAATACGGTAAAGAAGCACTACAAAACCAATTAACAGATTTATTCAATGAACTATTAAAAATATCAAGAATACCAAAAGAATGGGAAACAAGCATAGTGATCTCTATGTTTAAAAGGGGCGATAAGAACAACCCCGAAAGTTACCGTTATTTCTGTTAAGCACCACTCAAAAACTCTTTTCCGAAATAATATTACATAAAATGGGCACAAAACTTACCATTAGGGAGGAGCAACAAGGATTTCGGGAAAACTGATCAACGATGAATGCAATATTTATACTAAGACAAATAATCGAAAAAGCGATCGAATATAACACGCCGGCCTTTTTATGCTTTGTAGACCTCAAAAAATGTATTTGATCGGGTTCGATTAATGGATGTTTAAATATCCTTAAGGCAAAGCAGGTACCAAATAATATCATCAAAATTATAGAACAACTAAATACAGATGTAAAAATAAGAGTTAAAACCAGAGAAGGATTAACAGAAGAAATAAAATGCACCACCGGGATTATACAAGCAGACTCATTGAGTCCAATATTATTTAACCTAATTATGGACAAGATGATAGAGAGTACGGAGTCACTGAAAGGCTACCGAATGGGAAATATGCTTAGCAAACTCAGAAGACGATTTACTACGATTGCTTCACCAGTTTTACCTTACTGGGAAGCAATATAACATGGAAATATCAACTTCCAAAACAAAGTCTATGGTCATTAGCAAAGAACCAACAAGCTTCAAATTGATGGTACAAAACAACCCAATAGAACAAGTAATGACCTTCACATACTTGAGAGTTGAAATAACGAGCGATCGTAATCTTCACAAAAAGGGAGCAAGCAACGAAGACAGCCAGAATATCAGTCTATAGCTGGAAAACCCATATGGACAAAGTCACAAATGCCGTAATTCGAAACCAATGTGACATTCAAGATATAAGAAAATTTATAAAAGCAAGAATAACAGGGTGGGATAACTATGTATCCAGAGCCGATGAAGAAAGGTTAATAAAAATTACACGGGATTCAAAACCATCGGGAAAAAGAGAACCAGGCAGACCACAAAAGAGATGGGCCCAAAGATGGATGTTAACTTCAGTTGAGACTCAATAATCAGACGTGTGAAGAAAAACAAGCTACACGCCTACCATAAAAGAAGAAAAATATTTCTGAATCCTCACATTGATATAAGATCTTTGTTACAAGGCCTTGCAACTTGCCTTTTTGCAGCGAACATGTCAATGACATGATCGTAATTTATGTCGCGCATGATTTCACACTCTATGTATAAAATGGCAACTGAATTGACTCTGTTATCATCCATAGTTGACAACAAATATGATTTAATACGTTTCAGCGCTGAAAAAGAACGCTCTGCAGAACAATTTGTCGCAAATGTACATGAAAAATATCTCGCTTTACTTTATCGTAAGATTCAGAAGAGCTAATATATGCACGGAAATAAATTAATTCATTAATTAATGTTCTTCCAGATCATACGCATAGCAGTTAATTAAACTCTTTGGCCTTATTAACAATAATGTCATCATCAGACAAAGTACTGCATAAATAAAAGTCAGGTAAGTAAAATTAATAATTTTTACTCGTTTCATTCGCTTTAATTAATGTAACTTTAAAACTTTCTTTAATATAATATTTAAAGTTATTATATTCATCAAGTGCCATTATTATAATTACTAAATGATTACAACAGTGACAAGTGTTGAGATTACAATAATTAAAACATAAATTATAATATAAATTTATTTAATAAGTAAATTTAATATAAATTTATTTAATAAGTAATTTTTTTTTTATCTTAATAAAAAATTACTCGGCTATATTAAATATGTGTATATTATAGTAGGTGTAAAGCCAATCGCGAATTTATGAACAAAATATGGATGGTCCACTCTATAGTAACATTTTGACAGAATAATTGGACGACTTTAATGACGCTGACGTCACATGGCGATCATTTTACGCTAAAAACTTTAATTACATTATTATAAATATAAAAATACAAAATACATAGCAATTTTTATTTCGTTTTCATTTATTTATATTCAAAATTCATATGCGACATGTAATTTCTAAAAATCTAAAGTCTTGCAAATAAGGCATCTTGATTCCTCGTGTTAAGATATATTTGTATCCATTATTTTGTAGCTCGTTCCATAAACCTATTAATCCATTTATTGTTATTTTCCAACAAGCTATAGATTTTATACTTTTTTTTATTGAATAATTAAGGGTACATCAACAGCTGGGGTTATTAGTACCCGGAACAGTAGTTAAATAATACATTATATATATTTGTAAAAATGTTGATGTCCTTGCAGAATTGGATAGTTCGGTAGAGGATGTTTGTGTCTGGTCCTAGTGCGTTTTGTAGGGTTGATGGGATGTTGTTCAGTGTTCGTTGTATAGCATATTTGGGGCATTGTATTAATATGTGTTCTATTGTTATTTGTGTTCTACACGTCTCGCATTCTTCGGGATTTGCTTTCTGTATTAGATATTTATGAGTGAGGTTAGAATGTCCTATTCTTAATCGGGTGATTTTTGTTTGATCCCTTCGATTTTGGACGTTTGCCCATTTTTCGTTTTGGATTTGATATTTCTTAATTTATTATTGGTCGTGCTTATCCAGATGTTTTCCCAGTGCTTTCTTATTTTGATTTTAATATTTTTTAAGATGTCTTTTATTGGTATTGGAATGTGCGTAATTTCTTCATCGTTAATTGCTTCTTTCGCTGCCTGGTCTGCTTCTTCGTTCTTTTCTATATCTGAGTGCCCTGGTGTCCACATTAGGGATATTTGTTTGTGGTCGTGGAGATCATGTATCAATTCTTGTATTGCCTGTATTATTGGTTGTTTGCTGTATATATTTTTTGTTTCTTCAATAACATATAATGCGTCGGAGAAGATTATATACTCTTGCTGATTTATTTGACTAGTTTTTATTTCTTGTAGGGCTGTTAGTATACTGTATGCTTCAGTCGTATAGGCACTAGTCTCTTGAGGTAGCTGGATTTTTATTTTCTTTTCTTCTGTAATTACGGCTCCTCCTGATCCTTCCGGTGATTTTGACCCGTCCGTGAATATTTTCTCTGCATTTGGGTGTTCATTGCAAATTTGATTGAATTTTTCCTGTATGTCTTCGGTTGATGCGTTGGATTTTTTAAGTAGCTTTAATTGGAGTAAATAATTTGGCAGGTTTTTTCTCCATGGTGCTACTTTTTCGTCGTGTTTTCGTTCAAGGTCAGGTATAGTGATTTGTAGTTTGTTGAGAGTTTGATTAATTATTTGTTGTAGAGGATTTCGTGTTAACGGGATAGTTCGGGAATGGTTTTCTTTAAAGACATATTTATACGCTGGATTGTTTGGATTTTGTGCTAGTTTAAGGATGTAAGTTAGTGTTAGCTGGTTTCTGCGTATTTCAAGAGGTATGATGCCAGATTCACAGAGTAAACTTTTGATAGGACTTGTCTTATAAGCACCTATTGCTAGGCGGATTGCTGTATTTTGTATGGGTTCTATCTTCTTCAAGTTATTTCTATTTGCAGTTTGGTATATTATGGATCCATAGTCGATTTTAGCTTGTATAACGGTTAGGTATATGCGTAATAATATATCTTTATGAGTCCCCCATTTGTTGTTGCAGAGGTATTTAATGAGATTTAGTCCTCTGTTACATTCTATTTTGAGTTGTTGTAGATGTTTCTTCCATGTCAAACGTGAATCTAAGATCATTCCTAGAAATTTGTTATTAGTGACGAATTCGATTTTTTTGTTGTTTAATTTGATATACGGTTTCATAACAGGTCTAGTGAGTTTGGTGAATAACATCATTTTTGTTTTTCCTTCAGAGAATTGTAGACCAGTACTATTTGCCCATGCCTGTAGTTGGTCAGTAGTGTGTTGTAGTACTTTCTTTATATTGTTAGTGTTTACGTTGTTATAATAGATCGCCAGATCATCAGCAAATAGTGAAACATTTACATATTGGGGTATGTAATTGGTTATTTTGTTCATTGCAATGAGGAAAAGTGATACGCTTAAGATTTCACCCTGGGGTGTACCATTTTCCTGGTATTTTTGTTCTGAAAGAGTTTCATTAAATAACACACTAAACTTACGTTCTGTCATGAAGTTTTCAATGTATTTTAGGATATTACCATTTAGGTTGTAATCTTTTAGGGTTTTTATGATATAATATCTCCAAACCGTATCATATGCCTTTGAGATATCAAAGAAAATTGCAGTAGTATATTGTCGGTTTGCAAAGGCATTGAGTATTTCGGATTGTATCGCTATTAGTTGATCCATAGTGGACCGTCCGTGTCTAAATCCACTCTGTTTTTCGTTTAAGATGTTATTTTTTTCTAAATACCACAGTAAACGTTTGTTGATTATTTTTTGTAGTAGTTTACTAAGGCAGTTGGAGAGTGATATAGGTCTGTAACTTGTGGGGTCAGTTTTGGGTTTATTTGGTTTGAGTATAGGGATAGTGATGACTTCTGTCCATTTTTTAGGATACTTATTATTTATCCAGATGTTATTGTATATGGATAGTAACAGCTCTCTTGTTTTGTTTGGCAGGTGTTTTATCATATCGTAGGTTATTCCGTCAGGGCCGGGGCTTGACGAGTGTTGTAATTCACGTATAGCGATGTCTAGTTCTGTTTTTGTAATAGGGTCGTTGATTTCACTGTTGTCTTCTGTATTGATATCAATTTTTTCTTGTTCACTTCTCTGTTTATATACCAGAAATTCAGGAGTGTATTGAGTGTTGCTGGAATTGTTATAAAATTGTTCGGCCAGAGTGTTTGCGATTTCAATTGATGATGTTATTATTTTCTTGTTGTGTATTATTGTGTCTGTATTTCCTGTTACTTTTCTGCCGTTTATCCTTTTGATTTTGTCCCATACTTCGTTAGGGGGTGTGCCGCTGGTGAGATTTGTTGTAAATTCTTGCCATGATGTTTTTTGCTTTGTAGGATTGTTCTCCTACATACAGCTCTTAATCTTTTGAGGTTTATTAGATTGTCTGTTGTTTTATTTTTTTTGTATTGTTGTAGAGCTTTTTTGCTGTTTTTTATGGCGTCCTGGCACTGTTTATTCCACCATGGAACTTGCTTGTTGGAATTGTTAGTTTTGATTTGTTTCAATGTTAAGTTCGCAGCTTCTGTACCTTTTTCAGTGAGAATTTTTACTTGTTCGTCGATGTTGTTAGTTTCACACATTGCAACTTCTGCTGCTAGTGTATAAAGTGGCCAGTCTGCGTCTTTTGTTTTCCATTTTCTTACTGTGTGTTGTATGTTATAATTGTTTTCGTTGTGTAAAGTCATTTTTATGGGAAAATGGTTTCCGGTGTAGGGGAGGGGAAGAGCTGTCCATGTAATATCTTGGGCTAATGATATGTCGCAAATAGTTATATCTATAGCTGAAAAGTTTCCAGAGTTAGCGCAAAAATGTGTTTTGGATCCATCGTTTAGTACTATCAGTTTATCGTTAAGGTCTAAGATATCTTCTATTATTTTACCTTTTTTGTTATTTGTCACATTTCCCCATAGGATATTATGGGCGTTCAGGTCGCCCATCAAGGCGAAGGGTGTTGGTAGTTGATTTATTAAGTTTTCTAATTCTTTTTGGTTTATATCTTGGTTCGGAGGTATGTACACTGAGCATATAGTTAGTTGTTTTGGATTAAATATTTTAACTGCAACGGCTTCTATGTTTGTATTTAGTACAATTTCTTCCATATGTTTACTTTTGTTGGTAAGTATTGCTACCCCTCCGCTAGCGTTAGTTGCGTTTTGTCTATCTTTTCTGGTTATATTGAAGTTTTTTAGTGCGGTTTTATGGTGAGGGTGGAATCGTGTTTCTTGTAGGCTAATGACTTGTGCGTTGGTATCTGAAATAAGTTTCTGTAATTCTGCATAATGTGTGTGGAATCCATTTAGGTTCCACTGTACAATATTCATTTTAGTTTTAGACTTAAGTATGATTACTTTTGAGTGTTGTCAATTTCTTCTTCTTCAGCTAATTGTATGTTGAGTTTATTGATGATTCTAGTAACTCTGTTTTTAATTATTTTACGAGTTAGTAATGGGTACAGACTGTCCATCATGTCTATTAGATTTGATGTAACTGTTGTATATTTTCTTGATAATGTTAAGGGATCTGGGTTATTCGTGGCGTTCTCTATAAAATCTACAAATGTTGCGTAGTCTAATATGTATTTATCTGGATTAATTTTTATTTCGTTTTCTAGTCCTTGTAGAAGTTCTATTGTTGTGAAATTATATGACGGACTGATTGATCTTGGTTTCTTTACTATTTTTGTTTCTTTCTTGTTTGGTTCTTTGTTGGCGGTGTTTTCTTGTGTGTTAGATACGTCGCTGTCCGCTGGTCGTTTTGAATTGTTAGTTTTTGGTTGTTTTATATTGTCTTTTTGTGATGTTGTCGTTACTTGTTGGATAGTTGTAGATTTTTGGTTGCTAGAGCTTGGTTGTGAAAAGGGGTAAAAGTTTTGTGTAGGGTTTAGTTTGTTGATGGTTGTTAGTGGTTGTGGTTGGGTTAAGGTTGTTTTGAGATTGTTTATGTTTTGATGGTGTGATGGGTTATCTTTTATTTTTTGTATTGTTGCTGCCGGGGCGGTATCAGAAGGGCCGGCAGTTTTCTGGGGTGTTGTGGTTATATTATCTTGTGTTAATTGGCATTGATTTGTAGTATGTCCGTGTTGTTTACATTTCAGGCATAATGGTTCATCTCCAGATATGTAAATTCTATAGTCCGTGTTGTCATAAGTAATGAGTAGGTTTTCTGGAATTATTGTATCTTCTTTTTCTGTTATGAATACTTGCCTGCGGAAACTAAGGACATGTGCATATTCACTATCTGGCATTCCTACTCTTAAAAATGTAACGGGAGAGACTAGTTTGAGTTTTTGTTGTGATAGAGCTTTTTCAATAATATTGTGGGGAATTGTCGGGCATGCATTGGCGATTATAATTCGTTTTGTGGGTGTAATTAGTCGTCGTATTTCTAGGATTTTGTTGTCTATTTCAATTGTTTTGAATTGGGAAATAAAGTCATCTACAATTTGTTTTGAATGGAGATACATACAAATCCGTTTTTGGGAGATCCTAGAAGCAAATAAAATAGTTTTCGGTTTGACTATATTACCTACTACCATTATATAAGATCTTAAGGGGATTTCATTAATAGCTGTAATTACAATTGCTTGATCTTTGTTTGGATGCTGATTTGTGTCATTATTTATATTTTGTTTGACAGCGTTGGAGTAGTTATTTCCTATTTGTTGTGTTGGAGGTAGAGATGTAGTTTGGTTTACGTCCGTTTCCATGTTGTATTTTTCTGTTTTTTAGCGGTACATTAGTTTGGTGTAGTACAGCTTTTGTTTTTTAGATGTCACTACTTTTTACTAGTGAATCTGGCTTTGTTTTTATTTGTATTTGGGGTAGTTTATGGGTTATTTACAGGGTAGTGGAGGTAATCGGAAGTGGGAATAATAGGGGTAGTAGTTAGGAATTTTAGGGGTTGGCAAATGGATATATAAGTAGTATTTTTACCTTGACCTTGGTTGCCAATATAAACTTTACTTAACTTATCACGTCTGCACTCTTACAATATTCTATATGAACTGTTTGATTTTATACTTTTCGTAATTTCCACTTTATTCTTTTGATATACTTTTACATTATTTAAAAAATTTAATGTGTCATTCAGAAACTCCAGTTGGTATTCTTCCCCACGAAATGGTTTATTAAATTTTGTTCTGCTGCTTAATGACGAGGAATTTAATAAGTCAAACAATTTATTAAACCTATCTATCATTTCAATTGTACCTATTGGTTGTGCTGGTAACGCTCCTAAGCTCATATAAGTATTTAAACTTGCAGCTACAGTTGAACTTACTACTTGTACTGCATATTTGACTTTTATCTTTTGGAAGTTATTTGGATAGATGTGAGCATTAGTCAGTTTTGGTACAAGATGGCAGTGTAATTTTTGGTCCGCTTCATAAATTTTTTGTATATGTTGCCATGATGTTGATTTACCATCTATTACAAAATAATGTTCCATCAAACTATTCCTTGTAGATTTTATGAGGTGTGGCGTATCAAAAATATAAAATACTTTTCCCTCGTCAACTTCAAAATAGGGTTTTTCTGCGGAAATTTCTAATTCTTGGCGAAACTTATGAAATTGGATCCCATATCACTCACCATAGAACAAATTTCTAACCCAATTTTCTACTACACGAAAAAATTACTTCCTGTAATTCTGCTACCTTAAAGCTGCTGTGGAGGAAAAAAATATCCAATTGGTTGTTTCCAATTCTGTGTTATGCCCCGTATCATAATGACGGCCACATCACATGCAGGTTTATATTTTTTTAAATTAAATTCTTCTGAAAAGCCAATAATTTCATCCCTTGAAATATTATAAAATAAATTAGTTTTCAAAGACATCTCAGCAATAAACAGTGTGCAGAATTTATCCATATCGCCAAATTGCTCGCATTTTAATTTTAATTTTTTTAAAACTGTGGCATGTATTCCTGGACTGAACTTCAGTTTGCTTATGTATCTTTCTAACGATCATTTTGTCGGTAGTAAGAATGTTTTGCGAAGACTTCTGTACGTTTTTGGTCCGAGGAAATATAAAGAAAGGCAAAATTGCTTAAATTCTGCCAAATACCTTCGACCCTTTGGTTTCTTTGTGTATTCCCGTGCTTGAATTTTAACAAATTTCGCAATGTTGGTTGGCAAAAACTTGTCCGTCATGGCTTCATACTCTTCCAATGTAGCTTCAGAAGACTCATTTTCTTCAGTTAGGGAGCATTCACTTAGATTCCGTACTCTTCATAATTCCCTTCACAGAATTGCAACCTTAGCACGTAGCTTATTCTTTCTGGGGGTATGTGAAGATATTTTCACTGAGGTTTGGGTATCGACACAACGAGAACTAGTTTAATAATCATGATCATGAAAAGCATTCGAGACAGCATCCAAAACAGTATTATAAGTATCCGAGACAGCATCCAAATCAGCAAAAGACATTGACCAGCCTATAAAGATATTATTGTAAGTTTTATGACAACAGATTATATATTTCTGACATGAAATTTAGCAGTGTCCCTACTGCCTCTTCCTTATACTGTGACACAACACTGCTACAAAGTGAAGCCTGCCTACTCCCTACGCAGACATGGATCCCCAAACCATTGCAGATGCAGGAAACTTGACCTTCTTCTTTAAATAATCATTGTGGTATGCCTAGTCTTTAGTTCAGATAACCTTACGTACCTTACTTCAAATCTGGATTCGCCGCTCCAATGTACAGGCTGTCTCATTTTCGATGTTTTTTTTTAAGATATCTCGGGTAATATTAATGATAGAGCGAACCGTTTGCACATTGCAGGGTCAAACTCGTTTTTCGCTCATTTTGAAAATATTTCATATCTTATTTATTATGATAGAGAAAAAATACTTTTATAAAAATTTTACCGTTTTTCAAATAGAATAAAATGGCGTAATTCGATTTTTTGAAAACTTAATAATTCTCGAGATATAACACAAACTTGATTTTTTAAATGGGAACCTATGTTGAAAATAGTCTCGTCTTTTTGCTTATTTAATAAGCTTCTCAATGATATATAACAAGTCTTCATTCTTTTGTTTTAAACATTAATAAAGGACAAATTATTAATTTATTGGGGGCGAAAATAATGGAAACTATTTAAAAATAAATTTTCTAGTACACTATCCCAAAATTATAAAACCTGTCGGTCCTCTGTATAAGCTGTAATCTATAAGATTTGAAGCAGTTTATAAAATAGGAAAATCAAATGCACATGTCGGAACTTCTAGAAGAAACATTTGTTACACTTTAGCACTCAAACATCAATTGAAATATTGTTATAATCTCATAAGCAGAAATGGAATGAATGATTCTTTTGTTGGCGGTCGTATTGTAGCAACAGCAAATAATTCAGAATATTACGATTTAAAACATGCTTTGCCAAATGATAATAACAATTCTATTATTTCTTGGGTAAAATTAAATGGAGTAACATATAGGCCAGGTTATATTATACAGTTCCATTAAATATATTGTTTGTAGCTCAGATAAAAAAATATATTTAATAATTGTTCCTATTGAAAACAAAGGATTTGATTGTCATTACAAAGTTTATTATCTTGATTCCTAATCAAAAAGATAAAAATATCAGTGTATTGAATTGCTATCCAAAAATTATCTTCCACCAAGAAAAATACATATTCTAGGGAATGGAAGACAAGTAATAACAATTTTTAAACAGGAATAAAAAATAATATAAGTACATGCTTATTTAATGAATATTATGGCATACAAGTAATAGTATTACAGAGGTACCAAAACAGTAAAACAATTAGTAAACTATTTGACATTGTGATTGACTATAAAATACGTAAATTAGGAAAACAGTACTATTCCGTAAAATTTATGCAAATTCGGCGAAAGGTTTTTAAAGTATGTTCTTTTATATTTTATAAATATATGGCCTTGATTTATAGAAAATTGTTATTGATTCTACTAAAGTAAACGTAGTCAAATAGGTATTTGATAATAGTACGGCCTTATATCCCACAGTTTCGTAAATATCAATACTAACCAAGAAACTTTTAACCTCATATAAAAAAATGTAAGAATTTTTTCGTGACGTAAGTTGTTCAAAAAAAATTTGCAACATTTTTGGGTTTTAATCATTATTTATAGTATCGAGTCGACAACTTTTCGCACTCTGTTCAAAATTTAGAAAAATGGGAGATTATAATAGCGCTACAATTCATTGAAATAATTTATGTAAGTAATTGCAGATATATCAACTTAACTTAACTAAAATCAAGGTAATAAAAAAAACATTTTTTTAAAATAAATGTAAGATAACTAGGTTTAAGAAAAAATGTAATGAATTTATTAAAGGCAACATATATTATTAAATGTAGGTATATTGTATTCTATTACTACCATTTTACTACTACTGTGTTCAGGGGCGGATCTAGGTTTTTCGGGGCCTTGGGCTTGAAGTACAAGGGAGGCCCCATTTTTGTTAAATTAAAAATCTTTAAATTGCCCTTTAAAATTCATATATAATAACATCAAAATTAGAGATGAAATGAAATGGTGTTGAATGACAAACATTATATATTATATAAAAAATAAAGACATTATTAACAAAAACGTATAAACAAACGGGGTTTTATTAAATAAAATATACTATCACGCCATTTACCCATACCTGGGTGTAGCATTCTGCCAATTTTTAATTGAAACTTATTTTTTCTACTTTTTACCTCTCTCTAAGAGAGGTATTGTATTCATGCTAAAAATCGCATATCCAGATTTTAGTGAATAAGGACGTTTTAAGGTCCCTAGAATCCGATCATAACATTTTTACGATGTCCGTGTGTGTGTGTGTGTGTGTGTGTGTGTGTGTGTGTGTGTGTGTGTGTGTGTGTGTGTGTGTGTGTGTGTGTGTGTGTGTGTGTGTGTGTGTGTGTGTGTGTGTGTGTGTGTGTGTGTGTGTGTGTGTGTGTGTGTGTGTGTGTGTGTGTGTGTGTGTGTGTGTGTGTGTGTGTGTGTGTGTGTGTGTGTGTGTGTGTGTGTGTGTGTGTGTGTGTGTGTGTGTGTGTGTGTGTGTGTGTGTGTGTGTGTGTGTGTGTGTGTGTGTGTGTGTGTGTGTGTGTGTGTGTGTGTGTGTGTGTGTGTGCGCGTGCGTGCGTGCGTGTGTGTGTGTGTGTGTGTGTGTGTGTGTGTGTGTGTGTGTGGATGTTGGATTCACGATATCTCAAATACTATAAGACTTAAGACATTTTCAACTACGGATTCCTCAATCTAACAATAATGGGAAGAGTTGATTAAGTTTTGGTAACAATTGGACAACCGGAAGTAGTAGTTACAAGAAAATTTATGTAAATACTTATATTAAAGAATGTTAAATTCTTTATTCGATAAATAGCCGACCCAGGTGGAGTACCGGTAGCACTAGCGCTTCACGCTCCAAGGGGCCCGGCTTTGAATCCCGGATAAGGCATGGTTGTTGTGTATGTCCCTTTCATCATATCATCCTCATCAATACAATGTATACAGCGACAAAGTTACAAAATTATAGCAAAAATTGACTCACCCCCATATATATCAATAATTGTAATAAGTGTAAACACTTTAAATACAAAAAAGAATTATTATTATTATTATTATTATTATTATTATTATTATTATTATTATTATTATTATTATTATTATTATTATTATTATTATTATTATTATTATTATTATTCGATAAATATAGATTCATTATTATATATTCTATAGATTTAGAGATAAAGAAATGCATATACAATAATTTGATATAAAAATTCTCAAATCAAACTACTTCAAGGCAAGAAATTCAAATGTTTGTAAATCAGACATAAATGTCACTGTCAAAAATATTTGTATGCCGCTGTCAAACATATTTGTACATCATTATGAAGATTATGAAAATAAAAAAAGTCAACAACGTAAAAGAATATACGTAAAAAAGAATATAAGAGGAAGTTGCGAAAAAATAACGAATATAAAGAAAAAGAAAAGGAAAGGAGAAAAAGAAAATTTCAGGATATTGAATATAAAGAAAATGTATGTATTGTACATAATTTATATAAAATACCCCATAGATTTTGTAAATATATGTGAGAATTATTTTGTAGTGAGACATGAATATGTGTATTTGTATTTAAAAATATGTTTCGTTTTATGCGTACAACCAGGTAAAATATCTGGCGAGAGGTTATGTGCTGGCCACATCAGATTTTTTTATTTGCGTACTCCTTTATAATGTCGTTGTACGTAAGCGATCTGGTAATATCGTTTTCTATTGATAATATGCATAAGTCTGCCAATCGTTCATTATTCATAGTGTTGCGATATTTGTTTTTTATGTAGCTCATCCGAGAGATAGATCTTTCTGCCTCACAATTTGCAATTGGGAGAGTTAGGAAAATTTTTAAATCTGTGTATAAATTCGGAAATGTATCTACTGACATTTCAAATTGAAACAAAAAGAGCTCTCAGCGATGCATATGCAACAGAAAGATATACAAAACTGTTACCACGTACACTGTCACACACTGATATTGTAACAACGCTCCCCTCTTCATTGCATCAATACTGAAATGTTTTTATTAAATAAAATATAAAGTACATATTACTGAAGGTTAAAGATATAAGAGGCGGAATGAATCGAGTCTGCTGTCAAGTCGCTTGTAAATCAGGAGGATTTCCCAACTAGAAGTGGCGGCCGACTCTGCGTGCAACATCTTGACTGATGTGTGTGCCTTGCCGTCTTATTACCAGAGGTAGAGTCAGCCGCAGACACAAAATTCCGCCTGGTGTGTTCCTAGCCGAAAGGTTGATTGCCGACGCCGACAAATTTCGATTCATATACTCTCCTTATAATTATTATAATTGTGTTACATTCATTAAAATAAAATAAATAATACTATAATTATCATTATTAATATTCTTGGAAAGAAGTGGCTAAATTGAGAAACAGGCGAATATTTCTACCAAACTGCAAGAAACATGACATCACACCAAACCATATCACAAATGGAGTGCACGGAATCCACAGCTTAATTTCCTCGAAACGCACACCAACCACGAGAAAGATACTACAATTCAACAACAGGTTGATTGATAAAATTATTAAACTAGAAATTAAGATAACTAACGAGACTTTACTTTCAATAGAAAGAGAACAGCTTAAGATAGAATCATTTTTGTGTAATATTAACTCTCTACCTGGTAATATTTTTCATGATTTTAAGCGCAGACAGCAAAAATGTTATAATGTACTTTTTTTTAAAATAAAAACCAGTAACATTTCGAAATTAGATAAATTAAAAAAAACTCAAACTAATAATACTTTTAAAGTTAAAGAAAATTGGTTTAAAAATCTATCAACAGTTAATTTTCCTGCAGATGTAAAGAAAGTTCTTGCTATGGGTAAAAAATTTAGTATTGCACCAGAAAAACAGGATATAAAAGCAAAAAACTTACTTGCTGACATAGAACTAATAATCAATAGTTGTAAAAACGACCACAATTGTCTTAGAGCTAGAGCTACCAATATGATAACAATTTTTTTTCAAAAAGACTTGACTACAGGAGACATTCCAAACACCTTGTATAAGACCACTAAGAAATTTCTAAAAGATCACCCTGAACTTGTAATAATTAATTCGGACAAAGGTAATGTAACTTGTGCATTAAATAAAGAACATTATAATCAATTATGTCTAGATGCGCTGGATGATGAAAAATATTATAAGACTATAAATAAAGATCCGGCTTTGTCTACACAAAATAAGTTAATAAACTAATTAGCAATTTAAAATCAAATAACTATATCTCAGAACCGCAAGCTAAATCTTTAACAACTTATAACGCACAAAGCGCCAAATTTTATGGACTTCCTAAAATCCACAAACAAGAACTAAAAATTAGACCAATCATTTCGTCTGTATTATCTCCTACATCTCAGATATGCGGTTTCTTAACAAAAATACTGACTCTTTCTATTGAAGGTGAAACCCGTTACTTTATTAAAGATAGTTTTCATTTCGCTGAACTCATTCAAAATTTTCAATAACCAAACAATTTTTTTCTTATAAGTTTAGATGTTGATAGTCTCTTTACAAATATTCCAATATTAATATTTCCAATTTTAAATGCCACAAAATTGACCTTTGTGGTGCACTCTCCACGCCAGCAGTGAGTGCCCGTGAGGTGACGCCTGGTAAGCGCCCGCACGGTGCAAATATTTCATCATTACCGCATCTGTGTACAAAGCAGATTGGCACACCCAGCAATGGGTAATAAGCCGTGATGATATATTTTTTTTTATCTACAAATACGTCGATGACCTAATTTGTGCGGTCCCGAATGATAAAATTGATACTACGTTACAGATTTTTAACAGTATAAATACGAATATACAGTTTACTGTCGAAACAGAAACTGATAACAGCGTGCCTTTCCTCGATACTAAGGTAATAAGGCAACCAGATCAAAAGATTATACTTGACTGGTACCAAAAACTAACATCGTCTGGTAAATATATCAAATAAAAAAATAAATTCTATTTTCTCCATGGCAGATTTCCAGACAGACTCTGCATGAACAAAACAATACAATGCAGCATGTCACCAAGATGGCTACTGTTGCTTGTGTAGGCAAACATTGGCAAACATAGCGATTGATGTTAAAATGCTGCGGTTTATTTTTTATTTTTTTATTAATATATTTTCATACAGAATTTTTTTTACACTGGATTAGAAGAGTGCCCTCTCTCAAAACGTGCTAATACACAGGAAGAACTGAGCTTATAAAAGTCTAGATATCAATTTAGAAGTGGGGTTAGGTTACAAAAAAACCAAACGATAATATTTGTACCAATGTTTTTGTTTTGTTATGGTAAAGCTTTATAAAATGTAACATTTTTGAAAATATACTTATTACTGTTTCTTTTGTAGACACAACATTTTCAGAAGTTTATCGAAAATTCTTCGTAAATGTAATATATAGCATATGAAAAAGGCATAAATGTATTTTGTAGCAGCTTATGTTCTGAGTGAATTGACGATATTGTAATCCGTAACAGTAACAGGTGAAAATTATCAGGTAGCTAAATCCGTCAACTTAAAACAATGGTCATAGTAGATGAAATTTATTTTTCCATTTTAAAATCAAAACATGAACTGGGTGGTAATATAAAACAAGACATTCCAGTAACAAAGCAAAGCAAAATTTTCTCATATTTAAGTGATTAACTATTTATTTCATAATAATTACAAAAATAAATATTCTGAAACTAATACGACTTTATAATTCTAATAAGATTATACAGTTCTCAAAGGAACTATTCCTAGGCAAAGATAAGTTAATGTATAACAAACAGTTAATATTTTATCTATTATTGTTACATATTAATTTGAATACCTGCTAAGAATAGTTACCGATAATTTTCCGGACAAAATTGTATTTTTTGCTTTTAACAGCTAATGCATCCAATATGATCCGGAAATTTTGCAAAATTCTATTCTATTTTCGTGTATTCTTGGAATCTCCATTTCTGTTAAATAAATGTACATATGTGGTATAATATTGATAGATGCATTATTTAGTTAATTTGAATTTTTTATGATTATTTTTTTCTGGAATGCTATGTAGGTTTAATATTTTATTGTATTTCTTATATAAATTTTTGTCATTCAATATCTATCTACACGTCGAAATAACATCTTAAAAAGACGTCAAAACACCGTCTTAAAATGTCGTCTAAACAACGCCTAAAATGACGTGGAAACAACGTCTTAAAATTACGTCTAAATAAGTCTTATAATAATGTCTAAACAACGTCTTAAAATGACATCTAAACCACGTCTGAATATGACGTCGAAACTACGTCTTAAAATGACGTCGCACAACTCCACGCTGAGACGTCTCCAGGACGACTATATGACGTGAATTAGAACGTCACAGTGACGTCGATTTTAGGTCATTATAAATTTTATTTTTGGTAAAAATTACAAAATATATATATATATATATATATATATATATATATATATATATATATATATATATATATATATATATATATATATATATATATGTACTTTTACAATTAAATTATAACACTACGACTGACTAACGATTGTTGTCCATGTCTCTTATCTTATTATTTATAGACTTACTCCTTACTAATGTTCTTAAGTCCTAAGAGGGGGTGATCATGCGCAATAGCAAAGTATGACTATAATAATATAACATAATTCCTCCCTTGCAAGACTTTGCTATGTCGCATAATTTTAAGCTAAAGGATTTAATTCAATATTTTTTTCTTCCATTTTTCTCTTTTTACAAAAGTTAATAGAAAGATTTTTCTTATATTTAAGTATTAGCTTACAAATACATATTATAATAAATACAATAATTAATATATGAATTACATAAGAATGGTAATTGTTGTTTAGCTCAAGATTCTATATTTTAGGTAAAACGGCTATTGATTCTTCTACTTTCTTTAACTCCAATGTTCCATTGATTTTATTTTCATAATTTATCTCTGTTGGATAGCCTTTAAAATAATACTTTATTCTACATAAAGTTTCGTACAAAAAAATACAAAAGATGCCATGCGGCCATTTCTAAATTATTATTCTTAATAATAAATATAATCGTCTTTCTTCCGTTGGCGCTGCGCTCGTCGCGTGCGTCCCGTGGCGGTTATTTCAAATTTCGGATCCTTACAGTTCGGCCCTTCCTGATCCACCATTGTCTCAATGGGACCTTCATCTTCGTCCTTCTCGTCGCTGTCATGGGCTTCTTCACTGTCGTGAGATTCTTCACTTGAATCACTTTCATTTTCTGCAGGCCAAGGTTTTAGTCTTTCGGGGGGTAAGACGCTGTTATATGGTTTCTGCTTAAGTTGATTGCCTGGGATATCTGTAACTATATATCTGTCATTATCTAGAACTTTACTCACCATATATGGACCAATAAACTTTTTCGACATCTTAGATGATACATTCGGATCTATACCAGTTCTTTTAATTGCAACCAACTGATTTTCATGAAATTGTGTTGCTTCAGTTCTTGTTTTATCATAATGGGCCTTGTTGATTTCTTGATTCTTTCGTATGTTTTCAGCTACTTCTTGGCGGCATTTTTCTCTGCGCTGTTGGTACTGATATTCTTCAACTTCATTTTCCAACTGGTCTTGTAGCGGACTTCGACCATATTCTATTTTGTAGCCAAATAATATTTCACTCGGACTGGTTTTAGTACTTCTCTGTATTGTCTTGTTTAGAGAAACTTGCACTTTTCCCAAAGCTTCGTCCCATTCTGTTGGTGTTTCTGATTCCTTTAACAAACATGGCATTAAAGTTTTATTATACCGTTCGATTTGTCCATTCGATCGGGGTGTTTGAACGGCTGTATGTACTATTGAAATATTGTGTTCTTCACAAAAATTTATAAAGTCGGTACTAGTAAAAGCGGTGCCTCGATCGCTGATTATCCTCTTGGGGGTTCCAAATAAGTGGAATATAGTTTTTAAGTGTTTTATAACTTCAACTGCATTTGTTGTTTTTGTGGCTTTTAAAATTGTAAATTTAGAGAATCCGTCAATAAGCTCAAATATGTATTTATTCCCATAATTAGATTTTTCTAAAGGGCCTACATGATCTATATGAAGAGTTTGCCATGGTTTTGAACCTTTATCTATTGGATGGAGATATCCTTCAGATACTCTATTTCTATAATTGTTTTCAATGCATTTCACACAATTTTTTAGGCATGTAGAAACATATTTTCGCATGTTTTTAAAATAAAATTTTTCTCTTAACTCTGCCAAAGTTTTCGCAGTTCCTAAGTGGGAAATATCATCATGTACTTTCATAACAATTTGTTTTCTCATTTTCCTTGGAATGACGTAAAGGTATTTATCATTAATTTTCTTTGCGACTTTTCCATTTATGAGTACATAATCTTGATATTTATCTTTGTCTTTTAGCAAAGCGTATTTTATTTTTCGTATTTCTGAATCAGTTTCTTGAGACGTTGTTATGTCGATATCTTCCTCATAACTTATGTCAGTTTCAATTACTCCACAGTTAAAATGACGACTTAAACTATCAACATGAAGCATCTGTTCTCCTTTCCGGTGAATTATCTTGAAATCATACTCCTGCATTAGTAATGCCCAACGGCAAATTTTTCTATTTATTTCCTTCTTTTCAAGAGTTTGTTTTACTGCAATGCAATCTGTAACGATAGTGAAAGGTTTTCCTATCAAGTAGATCCTGAATCTTTCCAATGCAAGTATCACTGCTTTAGTTTCCAGTTCGAAACTGTGTAGCTTTGATTCAGCTTCCGTTGTTTTGGTGCTGTAATAATATATTGGATGGAATTTTCCATCATGATTTTGTAGTAGAATGGCTGCATAGCCATGAGAACTTGCATCTGTATGTAGTTGTGTTTCTAGTGCAGGATCATAAATTTTCAGTGTAGGTTCTGATATAAGTGCAGTTTTCAAAGCTTGTATTGCATTAATTTCATTTGGACCAATTTTGAATGTCGTATCCTCTTTTAATAAATCGGTTAATGGTCTAGCAATCATTGCATAACCTTTTATAAACCTTCTAAAATAGCTTGTGAGTCCTAGGAATCCTCTTAGTTGACGTTTGGTTGTAGGAATCGGGAAATCAGTCACAGCTTTAGTTTTCATTTGACCTGGTTTTATAGAATTATAGGAAATGTTAAAGCCAAGATATTCAATTGCTTCTTTTGCAAAATGGCATTTGTCTAGTCTCAATTCGATATTGTAGTCTTTTATTTGTTTGAAAACATCTATCAGAATCTTAATATGTTCTTCAATTGTATTAGAACCTATTAAAATGTCATCCATATATATCTGTATTTTACCTTGCTTGATTAGGTCTTGAAAGATTAAATTTATGTATCGTTGGAACATCGATGGGCTGTTGGCCAATCCAAAAGGCATTTTTAAAAATTCATATTGTCCTTGAGGTATGACAAATGATGTATATTTAATAGAATTTTCAGCAACGTCTATGTGAAAGAATCCATTTTTTAGATCTAGTGCTGTAAAGTATCGTGCATGACTCAAATTATTTATTAGATCATCAATATGAGGTATAGGATACTTATCTTTGACTATAATTTCATTCAATGATCGGTAATCGACACATAAACGATATTCGCCATTTTTCTTCTTCACAAGCACTACAGGACTTGCGTAATCTGAATTGCTGTGTCGAATGATTCCTTTCTTTAGCCAGTCTTCAATAATTTCGTTAACCCTTTCTTTCTCAAACTGAGCTAATCTTCTTGGACTACAATTTACTGGTTTCGCAGTCTTCAATTCGATTTTCAGCTTTAGATCTACTGTTTGTACAATATCCCTTGGTGTATGTAGATAATCAGTGATTATATCATTAATTTTGCTTATACACCTTAAATCAATTGACTGGTTAATATCTACGTCAACTTCATAGTCTTCAACTTCTATATTCATGATTTCTGTAACTTCTATCGAACTTGCACAAGTATTTGATTGTTGGCTAAAATTAATTTCTTCCAAGGTTACCTTCATGTCAACATTGTTTAAAAACGATTGTCCAAGTATGATATCTGTGTCGATGGAGTCATTAGGTACAACAATTGCATAAATATTATAAATGTTTTCGTCTATTAATATGTCCAGATATAACGCGAGATCACAAGTAATTTTAGTTTGATTTAAACCAATTAAAGTATTTGATTTATTAAATGTTTTTAATTTTAATCCCATCACATGTGATTCTTTAATTAACGTTGTTTTACAACCAGTGTCTATTAACGCAATTAATTTATTAGTATGACCTATTATTTTAACATTTTTATAGTATTTATTAGTTGGAATATTAAATATGGTATTTGTAGGATTTTTAGTTACAATTTTATCAGTTTTATCGGTCGTATTATTTGTTTCACTGTTAAATGTACAAAAACGTGAAATATGTCCTTCTCCTTTACATTTAAAACAAACAGGTTTCTTATGTTTAGTGCCCGGGTTACTTTTAGAATTTGATTCCGATAATTTACATTTATCACCTGTATGTCCATCCTTTTTGCCTACATCACATTTCAAACTTCCGGCTCCAGTATCATCAGATCGTCTGGGAAAATTTGAAACTTCTGGCGCTAATAATTTCATTGTTTGAAAAAAGGATTTTAATGTTTTATGCTGAGAAGTTATCATCTGCGTCCTCATTGCAAAATTTTCAATTCCACGAATCATGTGTGATATTGATTCTGCTTCATTCATTCGGGCTTTTCTTAGAAGTAGCAACTTTTCATGATAATATTCCTCGAACTGTTCACCTTTACGCCACTTCCTTGTTCGTATTTTCTCCATGAGAGCTCCGAGATCTTCTTTGATGCAAAATACCTCAACTAATTCATCTTTCAGTTTCTCCCAACTTTTCTTGAAAATGCCGTCTTCTGTATCGTACCATTTACGTGCTGTACTTAATAGTTTGTTGGTAGCTAGAACTCGAATAACGTCATCAGTAAGTTCATACATACTTTTTAGAGCGTCTACACGTTCTACCCACGTTTCAATATCCATCGTTTCTTTGCTGTCACCACTAAATGTTGGTATTTGGTTCGCTATTTCTGCGTACGGAATTGTCACTGAGCACGTCGCTTGAGGTTCAGGTGGTTTCGTAGTATTTCTTAAAGAAGCTATTTCGTCATCTCTAGCCTTTAAAAGTTCCATCATCGTAGACATCTGCGTCAACATCTGTTCCATTTGCTGTTGATGAGTTTTTCTTTCTTCTTTTATAGCATTCAATTCTTCTTTGATTTCTTCGTCCATTTTCTTTCCGTGGCGTGAACACAGGAGCTTTTAAAATTCGTCACACTTCTTGTTCGTATGAACACAGGAATTTTTACTAACTCGTCACACTATTTTCTCGTATGGACACAGGAGTTTATAAAATTCCTCACACTACTTCTTGTTCGTGTGAACACAGGAATTTTACATATCGTTCCACTTCTGATTTGTTGGATAGCCTTTAAAATAATACTTTATTCTACATAAAGTTTCGTACAAAAAAATACAAAAGATGCCATGCGGCCATTTCTAAATTATTATTCTTAATAATAAATATAATCGTCTTTCTTCCGTTGGCGCTGCGCTCGTCGCGTGCGTCCCGTGGCGGTTATTTCAAATTTCGGATCCTTACATCTCTAAATTTTGAATTTGTATTTGTTTATATTGTTGGCTAACAACTTCAAAAATATTTTTATTTATTTGACATTTTTCATGTTCTCATTTTAAAAATTCCTCTAATTTCTTTATATTTATATATATATGTTTATTTTGACAGTTAATTTGTATTTGTTTTTTATTAGGGCTAATGATTATTATATCATTTGTATTTCTAATTTATTCAATGTCGTTCTCCATGCTTATATAATGATACAAATAATTATCATCCTTTTTCTTATCTATTAAATTTAAGATACATTTACTTATTTCAAAATATTGTGTAACACACATATTTATTCTCTATGAATATACAATTATTAGATATATAATTTTCTTTTCCAATTTAAAAAAAAAAAATTGGTTTTCATTTATCGTTTTTAATTTCTGTTCTTCATTGTATGTTGGAATGGGGCTAAATTGAAATAATGGATAGGACTGTTTTGAGAAATTTGGTATCGTGATTAAAAATTTAATCTGTTTATTTTCGAACTTACAATGGGTTTCAATGAGTTCATTATGCCTAGTGCACACGGGGAAACTTTTTAAAAAGTTTCCTGAAATTTGTTTCCAAAGAAGAAGAAGTACGAAAAGTTTCCAGAATTTTAAAGGCGCCGATAAAAATTTACACATTTGTGGAAACTTTTTGACATGTAGCTAACTTCTCATTTATTTTGACATTTGTGTCGTGAGGTTATAATTTCAGAGGAAAATGTCTGATGAAGAATTATTATTGTTAGCCGCAGCTGTTACCTGCGTTATTATAATTTGCAGTGAAGAAAAAAGAAGAAGTGTATGGAGTAAAGAATGGCTACGAAGAAGAGACGATCGAGGACGTGGTTCTCTTAATCTGTTACACAAAGAATTAAGAGTAGAGGACAAGCCTGCATTCACAAATTTTCTACGTATGAACGAAGACACCTTCAACATACTATTACAAGCGACGGCGCATTTATATACTTATCAGGATACGAATATGCGACAATGTATTTCTGCAAGATATAGGTAAGAATATAACATCATGTAATACTTACAAATTAAGATACTAATTTTTATTTTATTACAGATTATCTGCAACTCTGCGATATTTAGCTACTGGTGAAACCATTACTAGTTTATCGTATAGTTTAAGAATTGGGAAGTCAACGTTATCTAAAATTGTAGCAGAAGTCGTGGATGCTACGTATATACGTATCGCTGAAAGACGAATATTTGAAGGTAATAAAGTAACATTGAAAGTAGATGTAGTAAAGAGATGGATGATTGATTTAAAACTGAAAGGAATAGAATTTCTTAATTATAAAAAATATATATTTTTTTGTAGTTACAATAATTTACAATTTACCCTATAAATTATATAAAAAAGAAAGGAAATATTATTATAATAATTAAACTATAACTAAATTTAAATAAAATCGAAAAGAAAAATGATAAAAATGAACGTAAAATTAAGCGTCATCTTCATCTTCTCCTTTCATAAGAATTTCCATTATATTGTGCTTCATCCGCTTCGCTAAGAGTTCGTTTTTTATGTTAGCCAATGACGAAGCAACAAAATTTCCAAATTCTTGCCACTTGTTTTCTTTTTTTTCCGATAAAGCGGCAGTAATTTTGTTAAGTGCTTCAAAAGCACTTCGCTGCACAGTGGAATCTTTTCTTGCTCCCCTTAATTTCGGGATAATTCCTTCCCCTTCACCCGGTGGTTCCAGGCTTGCCTGTCTAGATTTCGGGGTGATCTTTCCTCCTTCACCTGGCGGTTCCAGGCTTGCTTGTCGTGACTTGGGTCTTCTTTCTCCTTCACCCGGTTCCAGGCTTGTTTGACGTGAACACCCTGATATTTCAAGACTTGACTGTCTTGATAACACCGGGGTTGTTCCAACGCTGGTTTTGGAGAAAGAAGTAGGAATTTCCATCGGAGTTTCTCCGTATGAATCAAGAGTCTAAAAAAATTAAATATTTTAATTTTTCAGTGTCCTTCCACTAAAGAAGAATGGCTACAAATAGCCACGGATTTTAACGAGAAATGGAACTTCCCCAACTGCATAGGAGCAATTGATGGAAAACACATCACTTTTCGTCCATTGAGAGAAGATGGCTCCTTTTACAGAAATTATAAAGGAACAGATAGCATTGTGTTGCTAGCAATTGTAGATGCTAATTATAAATTTCTTATGGTAGACGTGGGTATAAATGGACGAATTAGTGATGGTGGTGTTTTCCATAGGAGTCAAATCTCTCAAGCTATTTTGAAAAATACAGTAAATCTTCCTGAAGAAACAAATCTACCAAATTCCACTGATAAAGTACCACACGTATTAGTTGGTGACGACGCATTTCCGTTAAGTCATCGACTGATGAAACCATTTCGTTACCACGGACTGGACTACGAACAGAAAATTTATAATTATCGTTTGAGTAGAGCTCGAAGAGTAGTGGAAAATTCTTTTGGGATTTTAGCGAACAAATTTCGAATTTTCTTAAATCCCATGAACGTTGATGTCAAAAATGTGGAAAAAATAACTCTAGCTTGTTGTGCGCTGCACAATTTTTTATTGAAGAGAAATATACAGGAAGAAAATGTGGACGACGACAACGAAACTTTGAGAAGTGTAACATGGAAACAAGGGAGAAAATCGGGGTACCAAGCCATGATTTTAAGAGACACTTTTGTTGAATATTTCAACAGCGTAGGAAAAGTATCATGGCAAGATGAGCGCATTGAAAACTAAATGTATATTTGTTTAAATTCATAGAAAATAAAAAAAAATATTCTAGATATTGTTGTTTTCTCTCTAAATGTTTAATTTCAGTTTATCACTAATTCAATCAGCCATTTAAAGCATGCACATTCTGAGTTATAGCAATGATACTTTTTGGAAACTTACATCACTTTGGAATTCTTCTTCTAAGAACTCAGCATCTTCAACAACCTCTTCCTCGTCCACTGGTTCGGGAACATTTGATGTACCTGACCGTGCCTCCACAAAGTCCCGGAGAAACAGCAATTGTTCATACCACCAAATTTTAGGAGTATATACATCCTTTGTCCCTGCGCCGCTAGTATAGGAGGCACAAACTTTTTTATACTCCTTTAAAAACTGGACCCGCAATGTTTTTAATTTGTACTTCAATTCTGGAACTAAAATTTGAATGTATTTATTCATATCACATTAACAAGATATATATTCCGTATAGATACCTGTTGTGTGTGGACGTATTTCTTGTACACTTTTCGCTATGGCTTCAAATGCATTCCGTTTTTTCTCCCTATTGTGGTAATCTGGCAGGCGAGAATTATATAACACTGGGTAACTGTGAAAAAGTTCTATCAACAGTGTCAAAGTTTCTCGTGACCACTTTTTAAATTCCATTTTGAAATGTACACAAACACGAACTACACAACCAAACACTTTCGAAAAATAATTCCCCAAGAGTCTAGGGACTTTTAAGAGAAAAATTACTAATTTTCAAGAAACTTTTACAATTGTCGTGTGAACGGCCGTAGGTTGATACTAGAAGTTGCCCGAAAACTTCTTCTTCTTTGGAAACAAATTTCAGGAAACTTTTTAAAAAGTTTCCCCGTGTGCACTAGGCTTTAAAGTTCCATATATCTTTATTTTGGGTGATTTTTATCAAATTATCATACGTAATAATGCTAGGGTGTAACTTATGTAAGGAGCAAATAGTTAGGCTTACTTCTATTTGTTTACAAAATTCATTACGGTTTTTAATTATTAATATTAGTTCTAGTATTTGGTTATGTATTCCCATTATGCTCTGCCAACTTTGATTTTTATTTAATTCCTTAATTATCATCATTATTTTTTCTTGCAGAATGTTTTCGTTATACTTTATATTTTCTAATTGTTGATTAAACTGTCTAGAAATGTTAGTAGAAATTTGCAAGTTTAGTTCGTTTTGCTTTTGTAATGTTATTTCATTATTCTGTATTTGTTCAAAAAGTTTATTATATCTGTCCTCGTCGTTTGAATCTAAATTTCCAGTAATCGCTTTTATTACGGATCCAAGTCCGTTAATTAAACCTCGTTTAACTCTGTTATTACTTCTCGTAAATAATTTTGTAACTTTATCTTTCAAATCAGCATAATTATATCTTAGTATATTTAATATGTTTTGGAAGAATAAAGAATATTCTTTATTTTGTAATTGTTCTTGTATTCGTATAAAAATATCTGTAGCCTTAATAAATTCTGTTTCTATTTGGGATATATCATACTTATAATATACTAATTGCTCCGATTCTTTAATTTTGCATTCGCCTAATTCAATTAAATGGAATCCATTATTTTTAGAAATGTCAGTCAATTGTCCATGGCATAGTTGTAATGTGCTTAAGAGTATTGTGAGTTTGACGGACATCTTGTTACAGTTTATTTCTGCACTAGTTTTCGTGACTTATTTAATTTTCTTTGAACCTTATTTCTCTTACGGTATCATACTAAATCTGGTTCATGTTATGTGTTTTCTAGTTTCCTTTCACGTTTCATTTCTTCACTAGTTTTTGCCAAATCAAATTGTTTAGTTTTGTTGTGTATATAAGGCTGAAATAGATCGTCTTCATGTAACTCATTGTTAATAAATCTGTAGTAACGTACCTCTTTCTATTATTGTAGCGACAGTTTAAGAATTAGGCCTTCTTTTATTGCATTTCTTCATATTTTTCTAACCTACGAACGGACCGCTAGTGTTTATAAGTTTACAAGTTGTATTTGGCAGGTAGTGTCTAGTTAAAGGTGTGTTTACGCTCCGGCCGCTCGACCTTTAAGTTGTTAATAATTTCATTTATGGTTAGCGGGCATCTAGCAGCAAACTGTATTATTTTTAGGGTTGTATTGTCCTTGTAAATTACTCTAGGAACCAATTTTATATCCTCGCTTAAACAATTGTTTATTTCTATGGTCGTTCCTGTAAACCATCCTTTAGTTGTATTCTTGAGTTTTTCATTGTAATTTATTATACGTTGGTGATACCTCCTTCCCGTGTGAAATTCTTCACTGCCTTGAGGTAGAGAATTTCCTGTTTTTTGAGGATTCTGGTCCGAGACTTGTGGTTGATCGGTTGGTGATTGGTTTAGCTCATAGTGCGGATTTGTTTAATATTGGGATTCGAGGAATGTCCAGTGGGTTCTTGTTGTGGGTGATCACGTGTTGGTGTGTGCACCACTGTTCGGGTTTCTCTCGGACGTCCAACTCTACGGAGGATATATTGCTGCTCCCGCCGTTTTCGCTTCAGGACAATAGATCATTTACATGTAGACGGCGCTGCAGTCAAAGTTTGGTATTAAAACATAACCTTACTTTTCTAAACCATTTGAGTTAGTGAGTTGAAGTGTTATTTTCAAATTCAGCGATATGCCTTACAACTGTTGTGTGCCTCAATGTTCATCTGTTACCAACAGAAATAAAAATTTAATGTTTCATAAGTTTCCCAAAAACAACACTACGATTAGAAAGTGGTTAGTTGCAATACGTTCAATGAAACAACCTACAAAGCATACTAACATATGTTCAAAACATTTTCTCCCATCAGACTATACTGTTACCAGTATGGGTAAGTTTAAAAAGAAAAAGTGGAAATTTTATTTATTTAGAAATTTCAGGACAATGGAAAATACTGAATTACAAATGTGCTATTCCTTCCCAATGTGTACCGGTACGGAAATTTGACAAAAAACAATCTTCTAATAATCGTTCAGAGAGAGTAAAAAAGAGAGAAGCTAGTAGAACTACGAACGTGTTAAACGGTATTGAATTCATTAATACTTATACTGAAGAGAATAACCACATAGAAGATAATCAAACAATTTGTTCTATTGATGAACCGAGCAAACATATAAAACATGTAGATACAGACAGTTTTAACTGTAAATAGGTCTCAGTTAGTTTCATATAGTTTTCTAAATGAAACACAGTTAAAACGAATGACAGGCTGTGATTCAAAATTATTTAATTTTTTATGCGAACACTTAGGTAATTCTTACACGATGTTTCATTATGCATTGAATTTACAGGACGAGTTACTTGTAACTCTTATGAAATATAAACTTAATTTGTATTATTCCACTTTAGCCAGTTTCTTTGATATTGATTTACGTGTTGTAAAGAATATTATTACGCATTGGACAGAGCATATGTACAAAAGTTTTAAGAAAATTAATTTTTGGGTTTTAAAAAAAGTATGGCCAGGGCAATATACTGTATTGTTAGATTGTACTGAATTTCGAATAGAAAGAAGTTCCAATCCTTTAGAACAACAAGGTACATACTCTTCGTATTATGGAACAAATACATTCAAAGTATTAATTGGATCAATAAGTTTCATATCCGATATTTATGGAGGATCAATAACGGATCGAAAAACTACAGAAGTTTCGGGAATTCTAGCTCTTTTAAAAGAAGGAGATTACGTACTTCAGATAGAGGCTTTGATATATCTGATATGTTGGAAGAGAAAGGAGTATGTCGCAACATACCACCTTTTAAAAGAGGCAAACAGTTATCAGAACAAGATATTGCGAAAACAAGAGCGATAGCAAATAGAAGAATTATAATAGAAAATTTAATACGACAAGCGAAAAAGCACAAAATTTTGTGTGATAGGATTCCCAAATACATGTGGCATATTGCAAACGAAATTGTGTACAATTGTTTTATGCTTATAAACTTTAAAAATCCTATTGTAACTTACATAAAAATGTTGTTTGAAAGGATTTTTTAATATAAAAATACCGATTTTTCCTATTTTTTATTTTGTTAACTTATCTAAACAAACAACGTGTAGCATTTCATTAAAATAATTCTGCTGTAAAACAGTTAGTACCTAAATCTTTTACAAATTCATGATCAAAATGAACAATAATATTCAAAAAGGTTTCTGAAAATGTCGAATAAACGATAAAATCGCATTCCTGCAAATTTAGAATTGCCATTCCTAATTGAACTTGAGCATAATAACTATGTTTTTTTAAGACATAGTCTGTTATTTTTAATGATTAAATAATCACAGTATTTTACAAAGTTTGTGGCAGATTTTTCTTTTCCAGAAAAAAAAGAAATATAAATTTATTTTATATGAAATGCACTCTAAACTTATATTCACCTATTACAGGACATTTTACTTCTAAAAGCTTCATAGGTTTTCCGTTTTTTATGACAATACCATCTGGAGAATACGCTAACCATGGATGTCTTTTTGAAATTATCAGTCCTGTTTCAATTACATCGTACAGTAATCTTTTTTTTATATGTAGTTCTAGCTTCAGTTTCTGTTTCTAATCCATACTGCATGAATCTGAATAATAACAATATTATAAATTTAATCATTTAATAATATATTATTGTATTACCGATTCGAAAATGTATTTGGCCAAAAATATTTTTGGCTTTTCATGAGCCAATCACCTTTTTTAAATGTAAAAACAGAATAGCAACGAGAGCCAGTTATCCTGAACTGTCTTTCTTTCTGCCACAACTTTGTATTATTTTTTGTGTCTATACACATTTGAAGAACGTTTTGTGGCATAAGATCGTTATATATTTTTCTGCAACATTGCTGAGTTGGCAACGTTATATCTAATTCTTTTAAGCTATTCGACTCACTCGCAAATGAAAAAATAATATCTAATATTTCTGCATAATTTGTACAACCGTCCAACAGTAAATTGCAATTTTCGTCTATAGTTAAAGTTTCCGGCCTAAAATGCAAAAAAAGAACAGCAGAAACAACGGCAAAATATTGCTGGAATTTTCTTTTTTCTTATGAACCTCATTATGAAACACTAAATTAATATTTAATTATTTAAATTATTTTCATAAATATGTAACAGATTTTCTTTGATCGTGTTTTTATTTAATCGATAATTACTACGAATTTCCATGGGAAATTTCAAATAAAGAAAAATAAAGTATAAGTTTCGTAATGTTCAATTAATTACAAACTAAATTGATTAGTCTATGACAATAATAAAGTTTATGTATTTAATAAATTACATTTTTCGATTTTTACTGTATTTTCCTTAATTTAAAATATGCAATGGAAATACGAATTAGCTATCAAGAATGTAAAAAGTGTCCTATGAATTAATTGAATTTTAAAATAAGTTGTACTTGAATATATAAAAACCTTAAGTAAATAAGTTTACAGAAATATTTAAAAAATGGGAACCTTTTTTGTTGCAGCACATCTAAAAAGTAATTATGATCATGCTGATACTGTTCCAAATTAACGTTACGGCAAGCAACAAGAGGAGAATTAATTCCATAATTCAGAAGCCTGTCCACAGTATCGTCCGAATATTTTACATCTACAGTGTAATTAATTTTGTTTTTTTTTAGTGATTTCAAAAATTGACATATATTCAATGCCTCTTCCTCCTTTCGGTTTGTTCCACTGAACTGGTTCGGAAGTACAAGATACATATTCTTGTGTTTTACCTTCAATTAATATACATAATAAGTTGTGTTACACAGATTTCCTTACAGCACCAGTATTATTAGAATTTACCTGTTAATGTAAAATGTTCTAATGAGTAACAAAGGGTCCCCAAATGCTTACAAGCAGCTGACCAACCGGTACCTGCAGGACAGCTACAAATACAGTTACAAATCTTATAACTCGTATTATTGCTGGAAATAATAATTCTCATTTTATATTCAGCTGTCTTTTTTTGTTCAGCACAGCATATTGATTTAATGTAATAAATATTATTGCAAAAATATATTTGTGTATATTTTATAAATAATTTCAAGGCTAGAATTCGTCCTTTACTTTTTCCCTTTCTTGCTTTTCTTATATCAAACCACTTATCAATTGAAGCAGAATTTAACAACTTTCTCCCTTGAAACATTTTAAGTGGTTGAAATAAATCATCTTTCGGAAAATAGTTTACACGATCTACTTCAATCTGAATAGGTGTATAAAGATTTTCATTCAGTTGTTTCTCTCTCCAAATTGCTAATCTGAAAATAATCAGTGATATATTAAGTTACGGGTATGAGCATAACATAACCATAAAAAATATCGGAATGTAATTTAAAAGTTTATGTGCTTACCGCTGTTCTAAAACTTTCTTTGAGCCTGTTGCTTTGGCACCAAGCTTTCTTAATTCACTTTTAAGAGAAATAATATCCATTCTCAATGTTTGTTAAATATTTTAAGATCTATTTATACTATAACTTGCAACTTCTCATTATAAACTGCTGTTCCCGCCGAACGCCAATACCAAACCTCCACTGTGCGCACGTAGTGGTTAAATAGCGAACTAAAGTAATGTAAATGATTTATTCCACCGGGTTCCTGTTAACCTGCGGCCCAGCGCCCAGCTTCATCATTCCTATCCACCAGCCGCCACCTTGGATCTTGGATGAGTCATTTTATTTTATTGATATTATTTTGTACATCATTTCATTGTTTATTTATTTATTTATTTATTTATTTATTTATTTATTTATTTATTTATTTATTTATTTATTTATTTAGATACACCCACCCAACAGGCTAAGCCCAAATAAAGGGTAGTAAAAACAAGAAATCTAACAAATTACTAATAAAATTTACTGATAGCATTTGAGAAATTTTTAAACTCTAATTGGAAAATGTCCACCTTTGAAAACTTAATCATGTAAACATGGCACATTCTATAGATAGGTGACATCATAAGGCAATTAGTTCTAGCTGCAGGTAAATAAAAGGTGAAGGCATTTCTAGTTCGAGAACAGGGAGTATGGAAATGAAGACAGGAGAGAGAAAGGGAATCATCAATACAGCCATTGATCAATTTTGATAAGTGCAAAACTAGACCATTTTCCCTACGTTCAAAAAGGCTTTTTAAGTTGAACATAGAGAGAAATTCATTGTACGATACAGAGTAATCGGGGTAAATGTGATAATATTTAAAGTACATGAACTTCAGAAATTTTTTTTGAACTGTCTCAATGAGGTCCTGATTTACCTCATAAATGGGGTTCCAAATAATGTTGCAGTACTCTAATTTGGTCCGTACCAATGAATAATAAAGGGAACGTATAGTTGTTAAATCGTGAAAGTTGCGGGTATTTCTAATGACAAATCCTAGCATTCTCATAGCCCCATTATAAGTGTCCTGTATATGATATGTAAAAGTAAATTTGAATCAAATATTACACCGAGATCTTTGACTTTAAAAGATCGTGATAAAGAAACATCGTGAATAGTGTAATTAAATGTTAATGGCAAAAGTTTACGTGAAAATGAAACAACCGTGCATTTATTTAAATTAAGATTTAAATTATTGGTTTTGCACCAGTCAGAAAGTAAGTTTAGGTCATTCTGAAGAAGGTTACAGTCCTGTGCAGTAGAAATGGGATGGAAGATTTTGAGATCGTCGGCAAATAATAGTTTTTCACACTGCAATATATTACTTACATCATTAATAAAAATTAAAAACAGTAAAGGGCCTAAATTAGAGCCCTGGGGAACTCCGGATGTAGGGACAAAAGAGAATGAGTTATGCCCTTTGAAGTGAACGTATATCTTCCGTTGATGAAGATAGGAAGTAAGGAGTGAGCATAAGGGAATAGAGAGAGAAAAGGACTCAAGTTTGCTAATCAGAACATTGTGATCAATTATATCAAAAGCTTTTGCGAAATCGGTATAGACGCAGTCAACTTGACCTTTCATATCTAGAACTGAAGAAACAACATGGCTGAAGTAAGTAAGGTTTGTTGCCGTAGATCTTTTTTCCATAAAACCATGCTGACAAACTGATATGTGATGTTTTATTTTGTGAAAAATGCCAGCGTATATAATTTTTTCAAAAACTTTACTAAAGTTTGACAGCATGGCAATAGGACGATAATTGTTAATAAATGATGAATCTCTGGATTTTAAAATGGGTGTGATGCGTGTGACCTACCAAAGACTGGGAAAAATACAAGTTTTAATGCTAAGATTAAAAATGTGATGTAAGGCAATTGAAAGAGGTTCAGCACAATCCCTAATCAACAAACTTGGGATGAGGTCAGGACCACATGACAATGTAGGTTTGAGTGTTTTGATATGTCGTTTAATGTCGTCAGAGGAAACATTGTTGAGGGAAACATGTTCGTGAAGGGGAGGGATGGAACTAGTGGATTGAAGTCCTGGTGAGGGGGTGTAAACAGAATTGAAGAAAGAGGCAAAAGTATTGGAAATATCTCTAGGTGTTGAAGCTACGGTATCATTGTATGTCATAGAAGTAGGAGTGGATGATATTTTCTTTTTAGAGCTTACAAAATTCCAAAACTTTTTAGGATCGGTTTTGATGGAAGTTTCGCAAGATTTTACATATTCAGTATAGGAACTTCTGATTAAAATTTTAATATCTGAACGCAATTTGTGAAAGTCCCTCAGATAGGCCTGATTATGGGGAAATTTTACCGATAACTTCCGTAAACGATCTTTTTTCTTAAGCAATTTAATAATGCGTTTGTTGAACCAAGGAGGGTAACTTGTTAAAGAATTTGACTTAAGAGGAACACAAATACCAAAAAAAGAAAAAAGAGTACGATAAAAAAACTCGCAAGCGAGATTGACATCAGTAAATTGTTGTAAACAATTCCAGTCAAATTCTTCAATAAGTTCATAAAGTTTTACATAGTTTGCCTTTTTGAAATTATAATTAGTAACAGATTTAAAACATGACGTATTCTTCATTGTCTGAAAGTTAATTGTTACGTTAAGAGCTGGATGGTGGCAATATTCAACATTAAATAAAACGTCATTTGAATGAGTGACAATACAATTGCTGCTAGGGTTACTAATTATAACATCAAGTATTCTATTATTAATATTTACAATGTTATTATATTGTTCTGCATCTAAATAATTTAACAAAGCATTCAGTTTATTTACTTTAGAGGACTCTAGCTTACTGTTGAGTTCAGGTATGTTAAAATCACCAGTAATAATGAACTCATTGTTTTGCAAAAATGGCAGACTTTCAAAAAAATCGCATATAGAATTGTACACTGAAGCATTGAGGGATGGGGGCACATACACCACGAAGACGTACAGGTTTTTACAGTTACTGGTGATCTTGGCGCACACTATGTCCACATTACACGGGAGTACAGCATTGAATGGATTTAAATCCACAACGGACGAAGCCAGTGAATTGTTGACGAGCAGCAAGACCCCGCCTCCTCTGGATAGTCGACACGCCTCAAGATCACGGTCATTGCGGTATGCTGAAAACGTGTTGGGACAAAGTTCGGCATCTTCAACACTAGAAGTGAGCCAAGTCTCAGTGAATGCTACAATATCATAATCAATAGAACCATCTAGGGATTGAAGTAGAGCAAGTTTGGAATTTAGGCCTTGAACATTTTGATAGTAGCAAGTGAGTTGTTGAGGTAATGATGTATTAGGTTTGTGCAGTGATAGCTATTGAGTACCAACGATATTTAATTTAAAGCGCTTCAATGTTTCACAGTAAACAAGACAGTTTTTATTCCACACGTCATGAGAAATAGCTACATTAGTTTTATGGAGTTCATTGTGTTTAATGCAGTTAATACACTTGAGTTCAGCGGCTTTGCAATCATCAACCTTGTGACTTCCAGCACACTTGACACAGCTGTGTTCAGACTTAGTGCAATGAGCCGCTATATGATGGAAACCACAACATTTGAAACCTCTTCGTAAGTCAATCGCATCATACACAGGGCATAGGTCAAAACCGATGAAAAGTTTTTCATATTTCAGCATGCGATGATAAGTAGTTGAATCGACCTGGACAAGTGCTTGAAAGATGTTTTTATTACGTTTTGTTGCGGATACACTAAGTATTTCACATTTATAATTGGAGTCGAAACATGAATTATTTTGATGGAGAAGATTTTCAAGAATAGTTTCCTTACTGAACAACTCCGACATGCCAACTATACGGACTCTAGGATTTAAGGTTGGTAATTTTTTTGCGATATATTTTTCGGACATATTGTTCATAATAAGGTCTTGCAGCTTATTGGATTGATCAGTTCAGATGATTAAACCGGCCTTACTCACATTACGCACAGAGTTGACCTGAATATTTTCCGTCACAGGATTTGCTGTCTTCAACAAATCAGATTTAGTAATTGAAGATGACTGAGCGGTGTCTTTGGGCCGTAAAATGACTGGAGGGTAACTAACAGAGGTGCGTAACGTATTAGAGTAAGATGCTGCGGTGGATAAGGTTTCGGTAGCAGAAGGTGCACAAGATAATGAATAATTCTTGTTTTTAGCATCAATGATTGTGGTCACATCATGTTTTAAAGATGCTACGCTGATCGAAATCATTTCAGACAAATTTTCTTTTATGCAGGAAAGAATAATAGATAAAATAACTTTTTCAAGGTTAGCAATTTTACTATTACATTGGCAGCAAGTGCCATTACAGCCAATTAGATTATCAGCCCTCCTGGATTTGCATTTGGAGCACTTACTCATTGTTTACGGGTAATACACATAAAATTAAAGTCACTGACACCATTAATTAGACAAGTATATAGTTGCAGAATGCAGTTCAAGTGAGTTTGTGAAAAAAAGTTAAAAACGGTATGTCAAATATAAAAATGTAACAAAATCACAACCACTGGGTGAAATTAAAAACAATTAAAATCATCAAAAGCGGCGTCATTTTACGCGTCGGTAGATAAAACACATTAAAAATAATAATAATTTAAAACAACTTGTTAAAATAATAAATAACACAGAGAGACCGAAAACACGTGCATACAGACTGGTACGTATAATATGCGCTGTATTAGCCACTACAGGTTCCATATAATTTTTGTGCACTCTATTAACACATTATTTTTGGACAGTCATTGTCAGACTGTATTTACTGTGGTACTTAGCATCATTGTTTGTTACCTAAATTTCTATCGTTTGCGGATTGTTCGTTGCCCGGTTTCAACTGGATTGCATGGCCTGCGTCGTATGGTTGGCCAACAATAGACGCATATATGTCGATCGGGTTACGGGCTTTTTCGCGAACGCCGTGACATTTTATATTTACCACATTAAAAACCTTTTGTTATTAAACATTTATTTACATTTCGTATTCGTTGAGTATTATTATTTTGGGGAAAACCTGTTACGTTTTCAGGCAACAGTGGAATCACGGTAAGTGTAATAATTTATTTAGTCATTGCAGTACGTTTCGTAATTTGGCGTATAAAAGAAAAATTGGCGCCCTATATCCCTTCTGTCATTAACAACAAGAACCCCCTCCCATCTTCACTGTCTAAAAGCTGGCGGCCGCACACCTGTTAACTGAGGTGCGTAGTTGACTCCCGCACTTCTCTGTGCAAACTAACGTCATAATCTCCGGAATCTGGGTAGTAGTCGTGTGTTGTAGGTCTGTGACGTGAACTGATACCGATCAGCAAGTTCTCTTCCTTCGATGAGGACGTGGTCTTGTTACCAGGACAGCAAGTTGTCGATTTGGTATAGTCGGTCCTTTAGAAATGGGTCGTGGTTAGACCCTGATGGGCTTAGGTTGTAGCCGGTTTTGAAATTCTTGAAGGTTTTTTGTTGAAATAAGACTTTAAAAAGTGCCACAGAAGAAATTTTTGTTTTTAATTTCTCTGTGTTTTCAACATCCTACAGCGACTGCGCCAATTAAGTTTTAAAGCCTTTTTGTCTTTAAAAATATAAATTTTATTTTTGGTAAAAATTACAATATATATGTACTTTTACAATTAATTTATAACACTACGACTGACTAACGATTGGTGTCCATGTCTCTTATCTTATTATTTATAGACTAACTCCTTACTAATGTTCTTAAGTCCTAAGAGGGGGTGATCATGCGTAATAGCAAAGTATGACTATAATAATATAACAATTTGTATGTATCGTTCGGTTTATGTCCTTCGAGGTCTTCCGATTCCTAACCTCCATTCGTCTCGATCTCTCCATGCTTCATCCTCTAGTCCTCTTCTTATTTCCTCATTGATGCATTCTTTGTACATGTTCATACCATACGATCTGTTCCTCTTTTATGTATTATGTTATTTTATGTTCGTAATTCATTATTTTTCTTATTCAATCATTTCTTATTTTTGCTTTTCGTGATTTCCCCGCTGATCTTCTTTATTATTTCTGTGGTTTTCTTTAGCGGCCAGACTTCGATACTGTGTTTTAATGCTTGTAACAATTGTTTTGTATATCCTTATCTTATTTTCTTTTATTTGTCTGTCCCAAAGTATTCCATTGAGTAGTGTAATCGCTTTTCTTGAATGTGTATTCCTTTTCCATCATTTGTAATTTTCATACCCAAGTAATTATATTCTTTATAATATTTTATGCGATCGTTATTTTCTAATATTAAATCGGTTTGATCTCCACCGATACCCATATACTCGGTTTTATGAATGTTTAATTTTAGTCCAAATTTCTTATATTCTTTAATAAGATTCCTTCTCATAAAATTTAAATAATCGAAGTCTTCAGCTAGGTGTCAGTTTGTTCTTAATCAAAATTTCACAGCCCTTATGATTTCAACATTCATATTTGTTTGTTCTAGTATATTCCATAATTTGTGTACTGCCACGCTATCTTATGCTTTTTTAGGTCCACGAATAGTGAGTTTCTTGATGATGTGCACCTCTTTTTTGTATTATCTGGGCAACAGAAAAGAGTTGATCAATCGTGGATCCGCCAGCACTTCCATTTCACTGTATTCAATTTCGATTCGGGTTTTTAATATTTTCTCGTATATTCTTCTAATACTGTTAGTGACCGATCGTCCTATGTTGCAGTTGTCGCAGTTACACCTGCCACCTTTTTAACTCTCGCTAAGAGAGGTATTGGATTCATGCTAAAAATCGCATATCCAGATTTTAGTGAATAAGCACGTTTTAAGGTCCCTAGAATCCGATTATAACATTTTTTACGATGATGTCCGTATATATATATATATATATATATATATATATATATATATATATATATGTGTGTGTGTGTGTGGGTGTGTGTGGATGTGTGTGTGGATGTGTGTGTGTGTGTGTGTGTGGATGTTGGATCCACGATTTCTCAAATACTATAAGACTTAAGACATTTTTAACTACGGATTCCTCAATTTAACAATAATGGGAAGAATCGAGTCAGTTTTGGTAACAATTGGACAACCGGAAGTAGTAGTTACAAGAAAAAATCATCTAAATATTATTTATCGAAAATTTATGTAAATACTTATATTAAAGAACGTTAAATTCTTTATACGATAAATATAAATTCAATATTATATATTCTATAGATTTAGAGATAAAGATATGCATATAAAATAATTTGATGTAAAAATTCTTAGATCAAACTACTTCAAGGCAAGAAATTCAAATGTTTGTAATTCACACATAAATGTCACTGTCAAAAATATTTGTATGCCACTGTCAAAAACATTTGTACATCATTATGAAGATTATGAAAATAAATAAAAAGTCAACAATGCAAAAGAATATACCTAAAAAAGAATATAAAAGGAATTTGCGAAAAAATGACGAATAAAAGAAAAAGATTAGGAAAGTAGAAAAAAATTCAGGATACTGAATATAAAGAAAATGTATGTATTGTACATAATTTATATTAAAATAATTATTTTGTAGTGAGACATGAATATATGTATTTGTATTTCAGAATATTTTTCGTTTTATGCGTACAACCAGGTAAAATACAAGGACGTTCAAGAGAGGGGGATATGGCTTAACGTCGAGAAAGTGAGGCAAGGCAAATTAACAGAGACAGACATATATTTTCTGCACCGTGCTTAGCCTACTATTGTGCGAGTTTTGAAGATCGAATCGTGGTTTGTTTGAAATTACAAGCGTTTTTAATATTTACTAGTAAGAAAAAATTAATATTAATACTGTACTGAGTAGACTTGATAATAAATGTAAATATTATATTTTGAAATAAATTAAAACTATTATAATAAAACAATTATGTTTTGCAATGTATTTACCTTAAACTTAAAAATAAGGAGAGGAAAAACAACATAGTTATAGTAAAAAGTATATTTTTATTTTATTCATTTCTAAACAGTGTAAGTTTATTTAATGTTTTTCTTTTTGTTATTTTATTTTTATTTATAACTGTAGCAGAGAATTTTAATTTTAGGTCTATATAAACATTTAAAATTGTATCGATTAATTGAGTTCTGTGATTAACAGCGAAATCTTGGGAAATAATGTGGTCGTCCATTGCTTTAAAAACTTGGCCGGAAACAATACGCCTGCGACCTTATTTTTTATTATAATTTTGATGTTATTCGGGCATAACATATGCACTTTAGACCTTAAAATACTTTCTGCAGTTTGACATATTTCGATGGATTACGCAATCCACCACGATTTTTAAATTTAATTAAAATACTGTCTGTATTATTTATATACAAAAATGTTTTGCATATGGAGCAGGTGATTTTTTCTATAATAATGATCAAATTATTAGAAAGAAGAAGAGATTTGGCTAAGCACGGTGCATAAAATTATTGCTATCTCTTTCCCTTTCCCTTGCCTCAGCTTAACCAATGTTACTAGCATTATGAAGGCACATTAAAATATCTGGCAAGAGGTTATGTGCTGGCCACATCAGAGTTTTATATATTAAGCTCGAATAACGTAAAAAAGACGTTTCTTATGATTATTATTATGACATCTAACAAACATCAAAAGGTACGCCCTTGGAAATAATAATGCTGACATTAAATAAGCGGCAAATGTCAAATTCTTATGGAACGGCACGCTTCAGCCATTTTTGATCACTCTGTATAGAAACAAATAAAGACAATTGCATATTACCTATGTTATGTGAAGCAGTATTTAATAATTACATGCCATCATTTCATAATTGCAGTAATATTGTAACGTTTTTATTTATTTTTATTTGGGTGAATTGTAAATATTAGACAATTATTATTAATTAATATAAGTGTTTATTAAACTATAATGAAAATGACTATTACTAATATTAAACAATTATTAAGACTAAAACTAACTAACACTATTTATTCAATTATTTACCCACTTAACACAACTATTTATTTCCACGATGTTACTAATTATTTATTTCACTACGCGTTCTAATCTTAGACTGCCGGTCTGTTGCAGACTCTTGTAGACTGTTTACGCGATATTTATATCACTATATTTATATCACGTTCAACTGTCAGCCTACCGACCTCCACAGCGTCTATATACTTAACTGACTCAACATCGTCTGTATATTCAACTGCTCGGACAGAAGTCACCTCACTGTCTGTCTATTTATGTAACTAACTGTCTCCTTTCACAGCCTCAGTATCACCAACTATCCGTATGCCACAATTCTTCAACATCAATGCCAAGTATCCACTCCAACTCGCTGTTACTGTCCTTGTTTACCTAGCTTCGCAATACTCGTCACCAGTATCGAGTATTTACTTCCACAGCTATCCCAATATACCAGTAACTTCCAGACTCGCTGTTACTGTCCTCGTACACTATAGCTTCCCAGAACTCGTCAACACTACCGAGTATTCACATCCACAGCTATCTCAGTATACCAGTAACTTCCAGAGTACCTACTCCACTCGACACTTTACTACATACGCTCACTACGATACTGCTGTGCTTCACTAACACTTTACTCTCTAACACTCCCATGTAACTAACTAACTCTTGAGCATAGCTACGTCTCTTTTATACAGCTGTCATTATCTTCTAGAAAAGCTCTAGAATGTCCGACCGCAACAATTAACACAAAAGGTTCAGGCGACCGCAAGTAATTAAACACGTCGCGATTAGTCTGTTTACGTAGCCCGGCTGCTAGCGCGATTGTGTCATCGCTATAGACACTCGCTCATTGCTGCAGCGACGGCGGGCGTTCCACGTTACAGTATCATTAAAAATAAACTGAAAATACCTCAAATTTTAGACCAAAATACCAATATCGAAACGAAAGTAAATATAAAAACAAATAATAATTTAGATGGCAGTGCCTTGATTTAGTTCAATATATACCAATACAAATTGATTTTTTTTTAATTTCTAAAAAAAATAAAATGTAACAAGAGAGCAACATCGTTCAAATATATGAAAAGAAGAAAGAAAAAAGAGGTTTACATGTAGTCTCTTCGGCACTATTTGTAAAAGAACAAAATTAATTGATGAGAAGTTTTGTTACGCCCTATTTTTGCAATCTGTTTCTTTTATTATTAATTTATTCTGTTCAGTAGTTATTGCCCTTGTCACAAGCAATAATTGTCACTCTTTAGCATTGCTGGTCGAATGTCTTCAGGGTTATTAAATTTATATATTTTATACTTTTGAGAATTTGCAAGTCTGAGCCGCTTCGCAGACTTGAGCGTAGAGAGACATTCTGTCTATGATCGTCGTTGTAGCTGCATCTCAGTGTTGGTTATTATTTTTCACTCGTTGATTTCGTATTGTTGGAAGAATTTTAACGTGCCCGTTATTTGGGGATTTAACTGAGAAAAGTAGCTGAGGGAAATATTGTTCCCGCGGAAAATTGTTCCGGATTTTTGGCACTTCGATCACTGGTATACTTTAAGCCACTCAAGATCTAAGGTATTTATATTTGTTAATAATGTTTAGCCCGGTTGTAGAAATATTTATATAGTATTTTTGTATTAATATTTTGATTTTTGTGAAGTATAAATTAGTAAAAGTAACATTTAACTTGTATTTGTCGACCTGTCAAATTGGCAATGCTAATTGAGTTCTCCCTTTTAGGCTTTTATTTTATGGTTTCTCCTTCGTTGTTATTTTGGTTTTACTTTGTAACCCATTGATATTGGGAATACATTGTGTGGGAAACATATTGTTGGATCGGGATTTCGAGTCCGGGAAACATATTGTTGGATCGGGATTTCGAGTCCTGATTTTTGTGGATAACACCTTGCTGGAGGATTTTATGGAAAATTGGATGAGATTGACACCTCGTGTTTGAAGCGGAAGTTGGTTACGCCATTTTGGAAACGTCACACCACATCCCTACCACACTATTACGTCACTACCGCCGACGCCTCTCCAAATACATGCAGCTAAGCTCCATTTTGTTTTCTTTATTTATTTGTTTGAATTTAAAGTTCATTGAGTTTAATAATCGTACTATATTTGATATTTGTATTTTGATTACATCATTTGTCATAATTTTGAATCTTACTGATTATTGTTTTATATTGTTATGTACTAGCTCACGCGAGTCTTATAATTTTTATTGTGAGGAATTTTCATTTAGGGTTTGTTTCGGTTTAGGAAGGGTTAGGACTAAGTTTATTTTATTTTAACGTATGTTGCGCACGCACTACCCTGCTTGGTCGACCAAACACACGTATTGCGCCTATTGTTGCGTTTTATATTTCATATATTGTACGTTCTTTCGACGTCTACGGTCCTCGCTCATTCGCGTACCACGCATCCCCTATCTGGTGCACTTTGTATTCCGAATTAATCTTTTTTTTGGGTTACTAATATCTCGCATGAGTTATATTATTGCCTTAATATTTTTTTACTGTTATCAATTATTTACCTTTACAATTTACTTCGTTCTTATAACTGTATTAAGTAAAACTTTTAATATATGTTTCATTTCAAGTTCAAACGGAGCTTATTTGTTTATTGAATATCGAATCACACCTAGTACTATTGCTTATCCTCCACATATTGCAAACAATTATGGAAGAAAAAAATATTGCACACTTGCCATACATTCGGGCTGGTATTGAAAACGAAGCGAATGTCAAAAATATGTGTTATCAGTATATGAAAATGAAAGGAAAAAACTTTACAATATTTCCATCAGGACTTGTGATTCATCCGGAAGCTCTATACTTACGAGCTTCTCCAGATGGTCTTGTTATTGATGATGAAGAAAATGATAAATATGGTTTATTAGAAATTAAATATTTAAGTAGCCTTAAATTCAAGAATATAGAATCAATGTGCAGTGAATCTTCTTTTTGTTGTGAGAAACATGCCGATGAATATATGTAATTTAAAAAAAACATAATTACCGTTTCCAAATCCAAGGTTGTTATATTGTTGCAAATTACTTGTTACTCCTTTTTGTATACACCGACCATTTGTATATTAACTAATTAAACACTATTGTACCGGCTCTCTCGTTCTCCGACATTTTACTTGGGACATTGTATGTCAAACCGTTGTAGCGAGCAGTTATAAGTAATAAATAATATATCATTTACGTCTTTGGAATAAAACTATTATAGAAGGTTCATACCGATTTACTTACTACAAACGAACCCCTAAATCTATAATAGTGGCGACGAGGATGCTCAAGATTTTTGAAGATTAATATCTACCACGCCATCCGAGAAACGAAAATTCTACAAAGGACAAGTACAAATTTATTTAATACATAATGACGGGTTCAAAGTCAAGTACTACAATACAAACGGTATTCAATGTTGAACCGTATGATAGCCGTAATCAATGGAAACACTGGGTTTCCAGATTAGAAGTGTAATTGAAGTGCTTGATGTACCTGCAGACAAGAAAGTGCACTACTTACTTCATTACATGGGAGCAGACATATAATATTGTGTGAGATAAGCTTGCTCCAGAAAACTCTACTACTAAAAAGTATGATGAATTATATACTATCGACACATTTTTGCCCTGCGCCATTTTCAGCAATATCCAATGATCGTTTTGCGAAAACAACAGGAAGGCCAGTGTATACAAGATTTTATAACTACTTTGCATAAATTATCAATACACTGCAAGTTTGGAAGTTATTTAAAAACTGCACTACGAAACCAATTAGTTTTTGGACTATGAAGCGAACGAATTCAAAGCCGACTACTCGAGATGAAGAACCTAACTCTAGACAAGGCGCTAGAAGTTGCATCCAGTATGAAGATGTCCGCCAGGGATGCTGCCCACCTACATCAAGGAAACAGGGGTGTGACCGGATCATCAGCCGCCATAGGAGCTGTGACCATACAACGACCCAATACGAAGAAAGAAAAAGGTGAGCAAAATAGCTATACTAATGCAAATACATCTCTGAAAAATAATAAAAACGTTTCCTGTTGCAGATGTGGTTCTCCCTATCACCTTGCGAACGCTTACAGGAAAATAAATGCCATCTGCAACTTTTGTTGTAAGAAGGGTCATCTGCAGTCTGTTTTCTCGAAAAGGAAAAAGAGGGGAAATACAAATCAAGTTGAATGCTGAGATATACTAGGTGATGCAAATCAAGTTGAACTTTTGGAGAATAAATCAGGTAACAGGTAGAAATAAATTTTGGATGTCAGTTTTCATTAATAATAGGGATGTTAGAATGGAATTAGATAGTGGCGCTGCAAAGTCTTATTTCGGATTCATTATACACAAGAGGCGGAGTTAACTTTAACTTCACACACGGCCGCAATTAGCTCCGCCACCTATGACCGTTCTGCATTAACTAATCGACATTTTTATATTTTTCTTAAGTTGGCTAATTTATTTCAGTAATATTTTACGGTATAGGCTGTCTCAAGATACATGCACATTCCATTACTTGTGAAGTAGCGGTCTGACCCTTCACAGCTGCATATTTTGCCGGGGATTTTACCAGGTTGGGATTAGGAAAATTTTAAAAGGTTAATTATTTTCAAAGAAATATATTTTCGAAATATGGTTATAATTTACCACTGATTAATATTAATTGTTTAACGCTATTTTCAAAGAAAATTCACTGAGGTTAGGATTAGGTAAATTTTAAAAGGATGATTATTTTCAAAGAAATTTATTTTCCAAATATGATTATAATTTACCACTGATTAATATTAACTGTTTAACACTCTGTTCAAAGAACATTCACTAATGAGGTTAGGATTAGGTAAATTTTACATTTGACTAATGATGTATTTAGTATAGATGGCTACCCGTTTTTGTATAAGTAGCGTAAACACGTATTTTGTATTATTACTTCTTCAAGTGTTTAGTAGTAATAACAGCATAAAATTAGTGATAAAATGTGTGAGAACGAAGAATCTTAGACTTCAAGACAGCGAATTTATTTATCAGAAGACGCAAAGCAAATTATTTTAAATGTTTTTAATACATTGAAAAGTGAAGGTGGAAATAATGGGCTTATTAAAAGAACAGCAGATTTAACTAAAGTTAATTATTATACCGTTCGACGAATTATATGGCTTTCAACCAAGAAAAAAACGACGTGACTCCGGACAGTTAAAAAGTGTCAGTGATTTTGAATGTGGTATCATCCGCAAGAAAATTTATAGGGCACTTGCGCCGACGTCACACAACATGGAGGCTGAACAGCTGATTCTGGGCAACCTAGCTTCATTTTAACATTGAGTCTTGTGTAGAATAGTCGTCCCGTATACTTTTATAATTTTTTTACAGCACTTATCGTTTTCTTTCGAAAGAAGTGATTATAGTGTGTAAAGGTGAGTGTATAAGCAGTGTTTTTCGTAAATAATATTTGTTGATATGGTTAGTATTTAACGAGTTTGTGGTTATTAAATTAAGACTAACCTAATTGTAGATTTGTGTGTAAGAAATTCAATATTTGTAAATTTAAATAAGCTATTTTAAATTATAACTGGCCATAATTAAAGGTGTGTATTAATAATGCACTAGTAAAACAAATCAATCAAAATTATAAATATATTAATTTTAGCATCAGGTTTTACATTTATTTGAGTTTTGATGGATTTTTTTGTGATTTTTTTAAATGAAATATTGATATTAATATAAACTATTAGAACTAATAGAATTTACAAAGGAAATTAAAACTGAAAAGGCTAAAAAATAGTTATTTATCCTCAAGTTAATTTTTCTTGTTATAATGTTTTTACTGGTATTCATATTACAGATGAGTTTGAGTTCATACGCCAATAATTTATCTTTGGAATCTAAAGCTCGTTATGTAGATAAATTAAAATGGATAAACAATGTGGATCCTTATACATTGACACATTTCGATTTTGACGAGGATTACAAATGTCTCCCAAAAATCGACATGAAATCAATAATTGATTATCTGATTTTTAAAACTTCGTGGGAAACAAGCACAAATCACCGTTGACAAAACGTAAAGGCGTATCTCAAAATTTAGCTAAAATGAGTTAGATACGCCTTTAAACAGATACCCGTGTTCCCCGTGTTGTGAATAAGAGGCGTATCTCAATCTAACTCCGTTTAAATTTTATGGAATTCTATGTATCAGGCGTATGTCAAATATTTAATGAAAATATTTTAACGTATAAGCGTATCTTGAGATACACCTCTAAATCATATATTTTTAAATGGACATAAGACGTATCTCAAGTTACGACTTTCTTTCACAATTTAAAAGAGTGCGATCATTACAATCATACTTGGCCTATCTCAAATTTTTCGTGTCTGTTCTTGTTGTTAATCTGGTATCTACTTGCAATCAGCGATGTTAGCGAAGGAAGGGCGGGTCATTCGTTGTTCTAAGCTGCTAGCGGTCGAGTGTTAGTACCTAAGTAAATTATTTGCCAAACAATGACAGCAGTTAATATTACAACAAATGTAAGTAAAACTTTTAAATTAATGAATCTTTATTAATTTTTTATAATTTTCTTAGAAAATGGATGTTTTGGTGAAATGGAACGATGGTTCTGTAAACTGTGTATGCACCAGTGAATTAAAAACAGTTGAAAACAATGTTAAATTTGAAGTTGGCACCCGTGTAAAAATGCGGCATAAATGCAAATGGTATTTTGGGACAATAATTAGGACAGAAGAAGAAAATTATCTATCAGGGACAAGTTCCAGTGACGATAATGAACTTTTAAGCAAAATAGCTCAAAAAACAACAAGCGATTTAAAAACCATTGATGATGACGATAAACCATTTAATAAATTAATAGAAGAAACTACAAATTGTGTGAATAGTGATACTATTGCAGTGTCTCTAAGAGACTTTGAACACGGGGAGACATCAGCTGAGTCGGCAATGTTATCTTCAGAGTTTAAGATTCGAAACTTTGACTTACTAAATCGCCATGATTTAGATGAAGATGATCCGTTTGCAAATAATGAACTAAGTGATCGAGAAGATCCAACTTATGTCCAGACATGCGAAGTTCGTCGCTGCAAAAGACAGGTTTTTAGTTCCTGTTTTCGATGCTCAATCCTTTTGTGCTGGGATCATTTTGTTTTTGAGGAATTACCTACGTGTGACACTCATCAGTGACATTGAAAGTGAAGACTCTACCATAAATTCGCGTAATAAACGGCAGCGTAAGACGAAGAAAATTATAGATAATAAGAAAAAGAATCCCGAAGATTTTTAAGTGGAGGGGGCTCCAAGGGAATATGAACCTGAGAAAATCGCCAGAATCAACAAGAAGAAACTGGCTCAGGCTTTACGTCGCAGTGGTGCTGAATACGTTTCAGTGGCTACAAAAAAAACTGTTAAGGGACGGGCACTAGGTCCAATGTGCAATACTGAATGGTGTAAAAAAGGTGGTATGCTTTGTGGTAAGTTCAGGGAAGAATGTAGGCAAGTTATATGGCAAGACTTTTACAACTTAAGTGGCATCCAGCTACAACGGGAATTTATTGCGAGATACGTTAAACAGGTACCCAAAAAATCAAGCACGACAGGTAAAAAAGAATCTAGACGTCAAAATACAAATATCTTTTTTCTTCCATTGGAAGGAAACACACTCAAAGTGTGTCGCAGATTATTCATGAACACGTTAAGTGTCAGCCAAAAACCATTCGAACAGCACTTGAAAAAATTCAAAGTACTGGTGTAATCCAAAAGGATCGCCGTGGTGGTAGATGTAATGCAGCTGCATTAAAGGATGAAGCTAACAGGAAACTGATTCAGGATCACATTAGTCGATTTCAAAGAGTGGAGTCACATTATTGTCGAAAAGATAGCACCCGAGAATACTTGCATGGTGAGTTAACATTAAAAAAAATGTATACTATGCTTTTAGATGAGTTGGGACACAACACCCAAAAACCGTGTTTCACAACATACCGAACGGTTTTCAAAAGTATGAACCTCTCGTTCCACAGACCAAAGAAAGACCAGTGCGGTTTGTGTAAAACTTACCACGAAGGATCTGTAGAAACGAAATTGAAAATGCAAGATATTTTTGACAAGCACACAAATTCCAAAGAAGCTGTACGTGCTATCAAAAACTCTTCTAAGGTTGCCGCCCAAAATGATCACAATTTGCTTTGTATGTGTTTTGATCTTCAACAGGTAATTTACTTACCCATATCGAACGATGGTGCTATTTTTTATAAAAGAAGGTTTGCTGTCTACAATTTAACTTTTTACGATATAGCTTCTTGAGACTGCTATTGTTTTACGTGGAACGAGTCTGACAGTGAACGAGGCGCTTCTGAAATTTCAACAGCACTGTTTAAAACGCTGCAAAAGTACGGCGAAAAAGAAGTTCATTCAGCCGTTTTATTCGCAGATGGTTGCGGAGGACAAAATCGCAATTCCATCGTAGCAGGAGCTCTCTTGTATAGTGTATTGCAACTAAAACACGTCCAAGAAATTAGCCTTCGTTTCTTTACCACTAATCACGGTCAAAGTGAAGGCGATTCTGCACATAGTGCCATTTCGTACGCACTTAAAAAGGCAGGTGACTTGTTGGTGCCATCTCAACTTCTACCAGTTTTTCGTCTTGCAAGACACGCAAAACCCTAAGAAGTGTATTCCTTAGTCTTTAATGATTTCTTAGACTTTAAAAAGTTTAGTGAACATCTTAGAGTGCGTACAATTCGAATCGACGATGAAGGAAATGCTTTTAAGTGGACAGACATGGTAGAATTCAAGGTAAAAAAAAAATGACTTGGCTAAAATATTTTTTAAAACGAGCCACTTGGATGAAAATTATCGATCACTGACATTAAAGCGACAAAATGCATCTGTGCTGACAACACAGCTTAATAATTTGAATAAGGGGCCTCGGCCAATATCACTGTTGAATTACAATGATTTAATGGATCTTTGCTCAGGTAACACCCCGGTAATCAAGCTACCTGAACACGTGCAATTTTATAAGTCTTTGCCTCATGCGACTGAATAAAGTGTTTTAGACCGCAACGCTTGTAGTTTAGTTTTTTTACCAAGGGTATTTTTTAGTTCTTTTTACCAAGTACATTTTTTTAGTTAAGAAGTGAATAATAATTTTGTATCTCATGTTATTTTATTTTTGTTTGGTTTACCTGTCCTTACTTTATTTTAAGATTTTGTAAAAAAATGTCATTTTAGACAACATAATGTTATCATACCGAATTTTGATTTTTAACCTTTTTACTTTTTAATTTGAGAAGACGTATCTCTGTAAATCAGGGTACAACTTTTGTTATAAGCAAAACGTAAAGACGTATCTCATATAAATGTCAAAAAATAATAGTAATAATAATGAAGTCAGCAACGATTTGTCATACTTGTAGTGATTATCAATTATCGTTAACTATAAAAGTGGTAAATGAAGTACATTATAATCAATCGTGTTTAACTTATCGAGAAAATGAGAGCGCCACTTTTCATTAAACTGCTCTACTGTAAACTTGTAAAAAATGAGATACGTCTTTTGAACAGCGAAATGCGAGCCTATAAAAGTATGGATTCTTTTATCAAAGTTGTGTGTCAGTGGGTGCAGAAAATTAGTTTTAAGAAATACGAAGAGGTATTTCTTCTGGTTGGTTTGGTGAGTATATCATTTCTGTGTAATGGTTATAATTATTTCATTATCTTCAATAATACAAATTAAATTATTCATGAAAATAACGATCTGTGCATACGTATCTACGTATAAGGATTACGTTGTTTAGAGAAACATAGCCGTAATGGGTGATACGACTATATGACATCAACAAACTGTGGAAAACAGTTTGGGCCACAGAAACGTAACTGCTGTTACAGTATTTTGTGTTGAAAAGTTGTTAGCCCTGATTTACTCTTACGTCAATGTAAAGGTTATGTTAGTTTGTTTGAACAGGTAATATTGTTGTTTTTGGGGTTTGTTGTGTTTTGAAGCTAGATATTATTAGTTCTGAAGAAAACATAACTTTATTTTTCAAAAATATGTGTTCTTCAAGAATTAAAACATACTAGTTATCTTTAAAAAATCATATCGTGGGCAATGTAAATCTTGTTCAAAACGATAGTGAATTGGAGAAGTACTGGAAAAGTGCAATAATGACAAAGATGGTTCTAAACAGATTGTGCTTGATCAGAGGTTTTGTGGAAAAGTTGAAGACACAGTGATTGATCAGCCGGATAAAAAGAATACCACAATTAATCAAAAGACTGATTTAGATAAGCTAAGCTCTAATTAAAAACAAACTGGTTTTTATGCATGGATTTCCAACACCATATTTTAGGTATAAAAATTACAAATCTTTCTTTTTTTCTTTAGATTTTGGCTTACTCTTAATGGACTTAAAAACGGTTATAGTTGGGTTAGATTCAGTCAATTCAACAAGTGTATTAAATAATATCCAAGCTGATGTTGAGTTAGATCAGGCGTGTGATGTCTTGGATACAGCAGTAATGAACATAATATTAACTAATAATGATGAGATCACTTATTAAGTCTCTCTGGAAGATTGCCACCAGCGCCTCATAAGCCCGGAGACGACGAAGGAATTAGCTGACGTGTCAAAAAATGATTTTGAGTCTGATGGGAGCGATGAATTATACGAGCCTCCAAGTTCTAGTTCGAGCGAGTTAGAAGTAATAAATGATGAATCGGCTATAAAAGACGTAATAAATGATGAAACGGCTGGTCCCGTATAAAAAGAAAGAAGGCTGCCCCGGCAGAATGGAAAAATATATCAGAAAACGTCTGAAGCGGGGGGGGGGGGGGGGGGAAGCTTATACATCCATGCGGGGTAAAGATGTCGCGGCCCGTTCGGTAGAAACAAAAAAAAGTGCAATGCTAGTTTCACTGAGGAAGAAAGACAATTGATACACAACTCGTTTTATGAACTGGGTGATACCGAAAAGCAAAGACAATATATTTGTAACTTGGTAGAAGAAAAACCGAAGCTTTCGACGAGGACACAGGCTGAGACATCCCGAAGATCTAAGACGAGGTATTTCTATTTTTTTGGTATGACAAGGATTTTTTTTAAAGACTGGATATTTCCGAAACTTTTATACGGAATATTTTTAAAACTAAATCAGACCATAACATTGTTCCCAAAGGTCTCAGAGGAAAGCATAGTCCTGGATTAAAGCGCCCAGAAAATAATAAAGAAATCATAAGAGATCATATAAAGTCATTTCCTAAAGTGCCCTCACACTACTGCCGGAAAGACAGCAGCTATGAGTATTTAGCTCCTGAGCTAAATATTTCAAAAATCTATGACTTGTACACAGATTACTGCCTCGAAATTGGTATAGAGCCTGAAAAAGATTGGCTGTATAGGCAAATATTTCGAGATGAATTTCATTTAAAATTTCATACACCTCGCAAAGATATGTGTGACACTTGCTTTAAGTACAAGTCTGCATCATCTACGGAAAAGCTCGAAATGCAGGAGAGCTATGAAAAACACATTGAAAGAAAGAAGGAAGCTAACAAATTTCATGATGATGCAAAGACAGACAAGAGTATTAATTTTATAGAATTCGATTTAGAGGCAGTAAGGTATTGCCCAAATGTAAACGCAAAAGCTTTGTTTTATAAAAGAAGGTTAGCTGTTTATAATCTCACAGTGTATAATGTTAAAAATAATAACGCTGTGTGTTACATGTGGCATGAAGGAGTGGCAGGTCGAGGCTCAAATGAGGTGTCTTCATGTATCTTTGATTATCTCAAAGTAAATGCGAACGGCAAACCATTTGTCTTAATGAGTGACACTTGCGGTAGACAAAATAGAAATGTTAATGTTGCCGCTGTTTTGCTATATGCGGTCCAAACGCTGGATATCCCCATCATTGGTCAATGCTTTTTTGAGCCTGGCCACTCTATGATGGCATGCGACACTGTACATGCACAAATAGAGAAAAGGAGTAGAAATATTGAAATTTTTGATCCAGCTGGATGCTATACAGTGATAAGAATGTCATCAAAAAAAAAAAAATTTTAGTTAAGGAGATGGACCAGGAAAACATATTTGATGCAAAAAAAACTCAAAACAAAATTAATAAAAAACAAAAAAGTAGACACAGAAGGTAATGACATCTATTATAAATATAATAAAAGTGAAAATGAGTTTCAAAAATTTCAAACCATAAGGAGGGGGACAAGACCAAGTTCTCAAAAAATGTTGCTTGAACCGGCTTATCAGCATACAGGGGGCATGTTGCCTATAGCAAGAGAAAAATTAAATGACCTACTCGACCTATATAAAAGTAGAATAATACCCACACGGTACCATCAATTTTACCGGTCATTGAAATCCTGTGAAATACCACACAACGAGAGTGAGATTGATGAGGAAGATTAAAATATTAAATTAATAATTTGCTTGTATTATAACTTTAATTATATTATTATACTTTATAATATTTTTTTTAATTTTTGTTTTGCAAAATAAACGTCATTTTGAAAAATAATATATATTTTATCCCTATATCTATACGGAGTCCTAAACGCATGTAAAATAAAATAATAATTTTTTAGGAACACAGAAACGTAAGAGCATTTCAATTAATTAAATTAATTATTTCTTTAATTCAAACATTCATAAATGATATGTAGCTACGAAAATTAAAAGACTATTGTACATGAAATAAAAATCACCAATAAATTTGCATATATACAATTTGAATAAAAGAAAATATAGTGAATTAAAATTTCAAAGACTTCAATCAAAATTTACTCGTTTTTTTGAAAGTTTGTAGTGGGTGTAGTTACCTTTGTGTGACCCAAAACCCCCGACTGGTGAGGTGCTGTGTGGTCATTGTGATTGTGCTGCCGGACTTGAAGAAGTTTGTACCCACGTTGCATCAATATTATTCGCCGTAGAAAAACTATCCGAAGATGCAGAATCAGTCACCGGGGTTTTTGCATACTGGAAGAAACCACAAAGCAAACCGACAACCACATCAACAATTCATGACATTGATTGGGATTTAATAAATCCTTATTCAGCTAGAAGCCATGATTTCACCGCCTCAGTAGATGATGTACCAGAGGTGTCGAGAGAAGATGTAGTACAATTTTTAAGTGAGTACAAAGATGCAGGACAATCATCCGTCTTGCATAATGTATGCAAAGAATTCGAAGCAGACGAATGTAATAGATCGCCCCAAAAATTATTGATTTTTATTTTTCTTCGTATGAAAATGTTTCATATGAAGAATTGCAAAAGATTAGTTCTTCAATAAAAATAGACATTTCGGCCGCAGACTCCGCAATCATAGAAGAAATGACAAGAGCTCAAGCCAAATGTCAAAATTGGTTTTTATATAGAGCAGGCAGAATAACAGCGTCCAAGTTTAAAGCTACTTTTCGGACAAAAATAGAGAAACCGTCTTTTTCTCTTATAAAATCTATATGTTATCCACATATATATAAAAAAGTTTATAAACAAATGGAATACGGCTGTATTCACGAAAAGGATGCTCTCGAGGTAAACATTTATAGCTTATATAGTGTATCATTATACTAATGAAGTTTTATTTTTCAGTCGTATTTGATTGTACATAAAAGTACACATGAAAATGTGGAGCTGAAGAAAGTGGGATTAGTGATCAACCCACAGTTTCCAGAATTTGGAGCTTCACCGGACGCTTTCGAAATATGCTCAGAGTGTGGTGAAGGTTAAATGTCCATACTGCATAAAAGATAAATCTATATTAGACCTAACCGAAAAGAAACAAAGCTGTTTAAAAGTTGTAAACAATAAAATGGTATTAGATAAGCAACATAGCTATTACTACCAAATTCAAATGCAGCTGTTTGTTACACAAAAACGTATTGCGATTTTATTGTATGGAATGAAAAAGAAATTTATATAGAGAAAATTGCAAAAGATTTGGAATTTTGGAATGAAGAGAAAGAAAAAGCCTCAGAATTTTTTTAAAAATGTATCTTACCAGAAGTTTTGGCTAATTTTTTTACTAGGAACGACATCAGCCAACCTGGTGCAAGCAAACAATCTAACTAGTTAAAATGTAGATATTTTTTTTTTTTGTACATATTTATAATAAAGATCTTAAACATTGTATATATTGTAGCGGACAACGGACGTTAATCATAGTAATCGTCATTGTTAGTATATTTTAATAATTATCATTCAATAAACATTTATTTTAATTAATAGTAATTCTCTGATTTTTACATTTCACCTAAATAAATAAAACGCTACAATATATTTTCTTATACTACATAGTGATAAAAGGATATAATTTATATTATCGATAAATATAATATATACATAGGTTCAGGTAATGTATACAAAACATTATAAATAATAAAATATTTAATTAACTTAATTATTTAAGTATCTACTGCGGAATAATAGGGGGGCATAAATTTACAAGTGCGGCACAAACAGTTAAAATTTCATCAATAACGTCAATTTCTCCAGCTTTTCTTTTTAGAATGGTTATGGGTACAATGTGGTGAAGTATTTGGTATTTTTGGCGTAATAGACCAATTACACGTTCTATGTGAATTCTATATACATATAAATAAATAATGAAATAATGTATTTACAGCATAGCATTAAAACTTGTACCGGACAGCAGCAAGATGTCTTGTATCTTCCACTTCTTTATTTTGTAATTGTTGGCGGCCTTTCATGAATGCTGGTGTTTTCACGTCTGCTCCATAAACAATTTTTACTAATTCCTAAAATATAAACGTATACATTTATAAAAATGTTAAATTTACTATTTCTTTTTTAATTTGTACCTGTATTAAAAAGTCTCTATCGGCCAGAATGACATCTCCTGGCAATAAATTATTTAATATTCCACACTCTTCTGTTATTTTTTTATCGCTTATTCTTCCACCATATCCTTCCGAAATAAACGATATAGAACCTTGAGGTGTGATTCCTATGGTGTTATCATGTTTGTAGTGGGACCACGTTGTTGCTTGCGCTAATATATTTTTTGATTTTTCAATTTTAATTTCGAAACAATCGATGATAACAACAACTTTCGTGCCAAAATTAATTTTAAAAATATCGGGTGTTCGCGAAATTATCTCCTCTCTAGTTGGCCAAATAATAATTTTTTTTAAACGTTTATACATAACACGTAAAGTTTTAAAAAAAATTCGTGATACTGTCGTTTCATGGAGATCAAAATGGTAACTTAAAAAACCGAATGAAATATTTAATCTTAAGCGCATCAAAGTTAATAAAATTTGTTGAAACGGTGTGATAATTAGGTTTGCTGGTAAAAATGGATATATTAAGTTTGAAAGCATTTCAAGTGATTTATATGTCGGAAGTCCTGTGAAAAATCTTGTTTTTTCATCGTTCCCTGCAAATGCCTCGGCGTTGCTATTTATCATCTGTTTGGGTACTTTGGTCTTTCGTGCTGTCAACATTAGTCGGTGAAGGTAGAGTTACGTCTATCTCAGGTGGATCATCAATGGTCGTACAAGTTGCTGAAGAAGAGGATGCGAGTGATGTGCTCGCCTGACTCTAGTACAGAAATAATGATGAAATCTTTGAATTTGATCTTAAAATAAAATTATTTATTTTAATTCATAAAAGAAGCATACCAGCAACAAAACGTTTTTGTCTCTTCGGTGTAATATTTTCCGTATTATCGGCAGGAAGTTCAATAATTGATACGCACTTCAGTTATAAACCTAATTAAAAATGAAATTAATGCAATTTCACCTCAAAATTGGGCTAACAGTGTAAAACATATAATCGATATAGAAAATAAATATTTAAGTTCTCACAATATTGTAAATAATTTTGTTATTAATGTAAATGATAGTGGTAGTGAGAACAGCAACAGTGATGAAGACATAATTGTAAACTAAAATTTTGTATATACATATGTATGTACAAGTACTTATTGACGAAATGTAATTGTAGATTAAAATTTTATATACTCGTATATGTATGTATAAAAAAACTTATTGACAAAACATAATTGTAGATTAAATTTTGTATATATGTATGCATGTACTTATTGACGAAACATAATTGTAGATTTAAATGTATATATTTATTAACGAAACAATAATTATACTTTATAATTTTGTATATATGTGTATATAATAAATAGACGGAAAATAAGATTGTAAATTAAAATTTTGTGTACTCGTATAATATGTATTGGATCTGAAGTCAAAACAAATAAAAAGTGAACTAATTTTGTTTGAATTAAAACTGCATTCTTTTAGTAATTGTATGAAAGCTATTATTATTTTTAATAGGTACTGTAATGACAAAAAATTGTTATAAATACGTATTTTTCTTATCGATTAAAAATTTATATATAAATGCATTTTTTTAAATAATTGTTACCTTTATTCGTCGAAATAATGTTACTAAATAAATTTTTGTAACTAAACAATAAAAATGTCGCAAAACTGACTTAATGAAAATTAATATTTGATTACTTCAAAAAATAAAAAATAAATAAATACGTCCCAGTACTCTTTGCCTCTCTAATGTATTTAAACTGCCTCCCGCTGGGAAGGGCGCAGGTACAAATGTGCATATATCTTGAGACACCCTATACTAGTTATTTTCTAACCTTTATGTGTAAAAGGTTTGAGTTGTCAAGTGTTTTGCAATGGCTGAGAAACAAAATAGTAGTTTGTACAACAAGAGTGGATGTGATGTCCATATCGCATGAGGATGAATTTTGAGCACGACGCCGTAGGCGGAGTGTTCAATCATCCGAAGGCGATATGGACATTCCACTCGAGTTGTACAGCATACTTTTTCTACGACTAACGAAAAGAAGGAAAATACGAACTATAGAAATTTGAAATTTTATTGAACATTCTTAATTTTTGTCATACTATGTACTTGTCTTCCTAGGTTTTCTTAATGCCATTTGTTATTAAAATAATATTTAATTTTATAAGTATACAATACTTTTACATACTACTTACGATTTTTTATTGCGAAATCTAAAGGATAACCTTGACTTGGCAATGTGACATTTCATACCGTTCTGATTCTTATCTTTTATACGTTATTTTTCAATACTTACAACTAATTCATAATATAATTCAGTAAATTGTTATTAAATTATTCAAATCGCTTTTTATACCGAAAATATTTGTATCTAAATGATAACATTGAAATGTCAAATGTGACATTTGTATCGTTCTTCTTCTTAATCTTGTAATAAATGAATAGACAGTTGCCTAGGTTACACGACTTCGAGATTTGTGATTCGTGGATTTCATATCCATCCTAGAATGGATATGAAATTATATCCGTTCAGTTAACTAGTATTGCATACATATCCATTCTGCAGATTGTGAAGAAATGATGTTTTTTAAGTGGAAGTAGAAAAAATTCTTTATTATATTATCCCTCTCGTGCATTGACTCCACTATAGTGGACAGGTTGCGAAATATTTAATAAAAATATACACTGGAACACCCTCCCTACAGTCCGGACTTATCACCCTGCAACTACCACCTGTTTGGACCGTTGAAAAAAGCTCTTGGAGGACAACGTTTTGAAGATTTCGTGCGCAATTGGCTTATGGCGCAACCATCTTCGTTTTACGAAGACGGGACAAAATTATCCATCCGTTGGGAAAAATGTGTCGCGAAATCAGGAGATTACGTATTTTTATCATATCGCAATAAAGTTTAAAAAAATAATTCCGGTTTATATTTGATTCACCCTCGTAATTTAATTTTACGTACCTGTTTAGATGCAACTCGACATGAAAATGGTTCTGCAGAAAACGAGGCGGAAAATGTGGATGGACTAATAATTTTTTTAAAAAAATATTGATCCTTTTGTAATAATTGAGGAAGCTTTCAATAAAACAAATTTAAAGCGGCTTCAAATTTTGCAAGAAATTGAAACACATTCATAGATGAAATTATCTCCTGCCTTAAAACAACTAAATGGTTATATATTGGTGAGAATATTATTCACCGTAACATATATATTAAACCTAAAAATAAAAAGTCTCAGAACGATTTTAATCTTAAATATCCCTTAAAGGCCAACAATTTATATGTAAACTGGCTAAAAATCAGTAATATATTAACAAAAATTGCTAAAAAAAGATGATATGTTATTATAGAAGAAGTTGTATCAGGTTTGTTTTTAAATTATGTTGGCTGAAATAGTTGTAAATATTTTTTTCAGATCCAGAAAATTTTGCTGTCTGTACCGTCAACCGGGGTAATATCGAATCGCACAAGTAATATCGGATGATATAAGATTTCATTTTGGGCGCGCTACACTTGATGGGTGACAGTTAGTTCGCTAAACAAAAATATCCCTAGATTGACAGATAACGAACCAATTCGCCATTCGTTTCGCGCTCGATGGGACAATCAATGTAAGTACACAAAAATATAATATCTAGTCATTTTTTCGCTAACATTGAGACAGCCAAATAGTGTCCTTTGGCCTGCGAACCCTGTGCATGATAGCTACATGGTGCAATGGGATTAATACTTGTTTACAGTCTTATCAAGACTTCCACAACCTCAAAGTTCTGTTCATGTCTTTCCTTTCCGCAAAAAATCGAAATTAACAGAAAATGGTTTTTTCAGGGGTAATATCGGACATGCCTCGCAAACATCGTCATAAGCTAGGAACGCCTTATCGGCGCAAATACTACCAAGAAAGCATGGAAAGGGCATTGTTGGCAGTAGTAGACGACCACTATTCATTCAAACAGGCAGCAGATATGCACGGGGTACCAAAAATCACTCTTTACGATATTTACAGAGGTGAGCATTCTGACAAACTCGGGAGGCCCCCAATCCTGTCTGTGATTGAAGAGCGTTGGTTGGTAGATGCCATGACTACTGCAAGGAAATTTGGATATCCCTTTGAGAAGCAGGCAAACAAGGACTTCGTGAGACATTATTTAAATAGTAAAGGCGTAAATATACAATGTTTCGACAATAACAGACCTGGTGAGTTATCACTCCGTAATTGTGAAAATATGAAACGACTGAAAGCTGAAGTCACAGAAGATACGATTAAAGAATATTTTGTGCACTTGGAGGAGACACTCCAGGGGGTTCCGCCTGAAAATATTGTTAATATGGATGAAACAAACCTAACAGATGATCCCGGTAAAAAACTAGCCAGACTGGATACAAGGTGGCCACGCGCAATATAACAGAACACAAAGTGGATGGTTCGACACTGCATGTTTTGAGGACTGGTTCTTCAAAATCGCTCTTCCCTATCTGCGACTAAAAGAGGGCAAGAAGGTTCTTATTTGCAACAACCTGGCAAGCCATCTTTCCTACTAGATTATCAAAAGTTGTGCAGAAAACAATTTTCAGTTTGTATTTATGCCGAAGAATTCGACACACTTATGTCAGCCCCTGGACGTTTCAGTGTTTGTACCCCTCAAACGTGTCTGGCGAGAAATTCTGACTAACTGGAAACGGACCCATAAAGGAGTCGTACCGAAATACGTCTTTCCTTCCCTGCTGAAGAAGCTTCTGGAAAAATCAAGGGGTCGCATGTCGGATAACATAGTGTCTGGATTCCGAGCAACGGGCATAATCCCATTTGATCAAGAACAAGTTTTGAAAAGGATTCAGAAACGACTAGCAGGAGGCACACAAGATGAAATGAGAGCGTCGTTTGCAGAAGTGATGAGTGCAATTGTTGCTCCTTTGGAGCAAACCACGACGAGACCCAAGCGTAGGTCAAAGATTAACGTCCCTGCTGGCAAATCGGTGGGCCTTGAAGATTTGCGCAAAATGAATGGTAGGTATTACCATTACTATTTCCTATAATAACAGCAAAAAGTAAGAAAAGTGACAAAAAAATTCGCTTATCGCGTATTGAAATGCAATAAAGTTTCATTTTGTTTATCAATGTAAGTTCTGAATAACAATAATTATTGAATTTCATATGATATTGTCTTGTAGATTTCATCTGTATATATTGCTAAAGTAAATGAAAGACGGGAGAAAAACCGAGAAATTGGACCTACTGTACAACCTGTTTTGGTGATAATTGGTGACGTAGAAAATTTTGAAGCATGCTATGTTTCTGTCGATGATGTATTATTTAAATTAGAATCCCCAGTTTCAGCGCTTGATACATGTTTTAAAATATTCTTCTCGTTAAATGTAACTTACCCTTCAGAAACAAAACAATTGTGGATGTTTCTACAAAGAACTATTTATAGAAACGCCATACGATGTCATTTTTCCTTCAACATCAACTTTAGATAATGACATTGCAAATATCAAAAAGATATATAAGTATTTCATTGTTTTGTAATATTTTTTTCTATAGCTGCTGTTAAAGTGTGCTTATATTTACTTAAAAAGGTAGTTCATTTATAATTGGTCTTTTTTATTTTTTTCTTTAACATCTACGTATAGGAAAATAAATTATACACAACGACAAAATTAAATTACCGACTCGTAAAAAAATCACTAATAATTAAAGTTTATCGTCTTGTATAAAAAAATCTATAGTAAATATGTTGTAAAACATTTGTTTTCTTTTTTATGATTTTTTTTCTTATCTAAAAATACCCCGTTGTTATATTTGTCATGAAAGTAGCGTTAACCTTTTAAGTTGTAGTGGGATAATATATTCCCACCACATCTAACGTAGGCGGCTAATGTTTTTCTGGGAGAATATCTCCCCGAAACATTGTACATCAGTAGGCATATGCTGCCGTCTGTACGCGAATAGAAGAAACGCCGTTCTAGCGGGGAACTGTTTGGTGGGATATTATTATCCCAGTGGTTAACCAGAAAGCATAAATTGTTGTTGTGTATGTTTTTGTTCCTGTTCTTACCTTTTTCTGCAAAAACTAAAGGAAAATATTATTAAACAAATGTACTCGTAAGTATGTTACCTAGGCACCTATTAGTCTTCAATTATAGTGCATTTCTTTTAAATAGTTTTGATATTTAACCACAATTTACGTAAAATTATAAAAAAATTAATTAGAGGTTATATAATTTGTAAATTTTATATTTAGTTTTTTTTTTGTTGCATGTTCACGAAAAATGGTAATATTTGACATATGCCAGTCAATATCTAATCTTTGAAAAAAAAAATATAATTTTACGTACGTAATATTTGGCCTGGCTGAAATTTCAATCAAAACCGTGTTTTCTCTTTTCAGCATTGCCATTTTCGACCCATATAAACCGTCAATATGTGGCACCGCAAATATTTGTTAGACAAAGAGTTAGAACAGCTGCTATACGAAGAGGATGTTATCACCGATAATATGGCTATTGATTCAGAATGTGAGGGTGATTCAGATGCAGAAGACAATATGCCAGATTCAGTGAGTAGAAATTCCACATCAATAGCCCTTAGAAATTCGAGTCAAGGTTTACCTCTCACATCAGAACAATACCAGCAACTTCCTAGTGACAGTGGAACAAACCAAGAGTCTGGACATGTCTTACTTCATACAAGTAGCTCAGATTTTGCTTCAGTTCCATCTTCATCTACAGAAAATGCCAGTACCTCACGACCCAAACGTTGTCTTCAAAAAAAGCAAACACTTACTCACGAAAGTTTCTCGGAAGACTCAGATAACTCTGTTGCAGACCCAGATTACCAAGAGAAAATCGCAACAAAACGCCAAAAACTCTATAACTCAGAAATTTTGGACCCTGAAAGCAGAGAAGCAGAAGACGAGGTTATAGAAGAAGAAGTACAGCAAATAAAAGGACAAAGTTCTAAAATCAGACAGAAGTAAAAAGAAATTTGATTGGACCAAAAATACACAAATACCAGAGGCGTATAGTAAAGCTCAGTTCACTGAAAATGTCGGTCCAAATATCGACGTCGACAGTCCACTATCGATTTTTCTAAAATTTCTTCCTGAGACCTTCCTTATGAAAATAGTGGAAGAAAGTAATCTATACGCCCAACAACTCCATAAAAACGACGAATTCACAAAAATTACACTACCAGAGTTGGAAGCATTTTTTGGAATTTTGGTATTTATGGGCATTCACCCATTACCTAATATAAAATATACTGGTCCGAAGACAGAAAATATTACCCTAAAGATATTATGAAACCGGATAAGGAGTTACAAAAATCCGAGTCTGATTTTGCCCAATCAGGCAACATTGGGGTAGTAAAATGGAAAGATCGCGGCACAAAATGTGTATGTGTTGCACCCACAATCCATAATCCTGGTGAAACAACGACGATTTTACGACGTAACCAAAAAGACGAAAGAGTACCTGGAAATTGTCCAAAAATGATTCCCTGTTATAATAAATACATGGGTGGGGTAGACTATTTTGACCAATACATGTCGTTTTACAATATGAACCATAAATCGAGACGATGGTGGATTAAAATATTTTTATACCTACTAGAGGCTTATACTGTGAATTCTTATATCCTGTACAAATTGTCGGTCAGAAAACAAACTAAAAAACCCTTGAGCCAACTAAAATTTAGGTCATTATTGGTAAATCAACTTATAAATAATTATTGCAGCAAAAAAGGCCTGGTTTTTGCCCTGCTAAAGGAACCGCCAAAAAAGAAACAACCCTGATGGAGTGAAAACGGTGCAAAATGCTATTAGACTTTCAAATGTAGGCGATCATATGCCCACAACGATTAAAACTGACAGAAGGTGTGCCCGCTGCAGCACCAAAGTAAAGGAAAAACGAAGCAACATAATTTGCTCAACCTGCAATGTTGGTCTATGTAAAAATTGTTTTACCCCATTCCATAAGTCTTAGTTTACTGTAGCCTCTTCACTTTGATTTAGGTTTTATGTAAGTTTTTTTTTTTTATATCTATAAGTAGAAAGATATTTTACTTCACCATTTGATAAACATTTGTATTTTGTTTTATAATAAAAAAAAAACACTTCAAAGTTGGAAATTTAATTTGTTTTCTAGAAGATGGGAAATTATTCACCCAGTGAATTTGTGGGGATGGTTGCGCAACTAAAATTTATTTGGGATAATAATTTCCCATCTCAAAAAAAAAAAAAAAATAACCAGAAGACGAAAAAATATTTAAAAAATATTTTTCTTATTATACATAACAGTGCATTCAAAAGCACTAACAAATTTTCGGTTTAAAGGTTCCTCAGACTTCTGCAACTTAAAGGGTTAACAATAAAATTTTATTTAATTTAAAAGAAAATAAAATAAATGCCGTGAAACATCCTGTAATCGAAAATTTTCTAAATTAAATTCCTTTCGGAAACATGTTAAAATTCATATGCATAACACTTCTGTAAAAAAATTGTAGTTCTCGCAATGAGAAGAATACTAGTGAAGATTTGCACATACGTACAATTATAAAGGAACATAATGACGTAAACGTACTGCCTGATTATTTAAAAATATTTAAAAGTACATTAAATACAAAAATTACTCAGGCTCTTTGTTCACTCTACAGCAAAAATATATATCCCAGAAACTAGTACAAAATATAATGAAAGAATTTCAAACTTTAATAAATGATCCAATAAAAGTAATGCTGGACTGTATTACAAATAATTCTGAAATGCTAAATGATGGTACAAGCTAGTTACATGATATGTTGTTTTTCAATAATTCCTTTCAAAATTTAAACAGCGAACATCTAAGATTTAAGTACTTGCAACAATGTGGTTATTTAATAATGCTTATTCAGTATAATATTGGTCAAACTTTGAAATCAAGATATATTATTATTAATAAACCTGTTCCAGCACATTTTAAGGTGGATTTATAACAAACATAGTAAACACAACATAACATAGCATAGCACAGCACAGCTTATATTTGAATTTGAACATATGGACTTTCGTATACGCATTTATAACTGACATAGAAAACTCAGCATAACCATAGACTAATATCCACTGTATAGACTACTAACGTATATGGACGGTAAAAAAATTCCTCGGAAGAGTAGCGATATCACTTGCCGCGGAATGGTAGTATACCACTGTAGCGACATCTCTTGCCGCGGAATGGTAGTTAGTATAGCGAGTGTAGCGATAAGTTAGTTAAGATTTCCAGATTATGAGAAAATAATGCTGAAATTTAAATAATACAATAGACAGAGAGAGAGAAAGAATATCCACTTGTTACTTTTTGAAATCATACAAATTTATTAATGCCTTCATTAATTGTTATTTGTGTACAAAATACATATATCAATTTCTACGTCCGCTAAAAATAGTGCAATTTTTTCATTAAAATGTGTTCACAAAGTATGTAAATTTTTTTACAATAAAAGAGTGAAAAATGCCCTTTTTTAACTCTACCAAATTGTCACTGCATGTAAAATCGTTTGAGTACGCGAACTCAATACAGCATTTTCTCAAATAAAGTAATTATTAATTGTTTATTATTAATAGGTCGGTATATTCATGGTGTAAATTTAACATTTATTTTTAGTTTTTTTTTTGTACGTCTCAGTGTCACGGACAAAATATTTCTAAAAAATATTTGTCAGTATTGCTGGTAAACCGATGTCAAAACTTTTATAAATGAATACAACAAACATGCATAATAAAGAAAAATTTCTCATTATATTAATGATTTTGCAGGGTTAAATAAGGACGATCGTCCAAATTAGTTCTCGAGGATATTATTCTTTTTTTCTAAAATTCTATTGCTTATGTTTCACACGTACTTAATAATAAATTAAAAATCAAGGGACACTTACGCTTACGTTAGGTGTAATTCTGTGATTTTGTCGTAAAAAAAATCATGTTTTCAATTGCATGTATAGGTAATTCTCTTTAATTTTTTACTGTAACAATGTGGAATGCAGACGACAAATAAACTGTGTTTATCTATTTAAGTAAAAAATGTCAAAATTCACATATTCAGTTTAGAAATACTTTAGTTGCGTCTGGGTTCTTTCTTGTCAATCATTGGCATGGTACCTACATATATCCCAACGTTATCTCAGTGTTTACAGTCTAGCTTAGGTCTTGACATTTATTTGTTAATAATTATGTCTTCAAAATCATTAAGCTCACATGCACTCGACACATGGATGCCGTAGGTATTTTTCCTACCCCCTCTAAAATAAACTAAATAATTTCATACAGTCGAAAAAGGATTTTGTCTTGTGCCTTCGACATGATTAGACGTGTTTTAATTTATAAATATTAAGCAATTTTTAACTTTGTGTTAACCAATCAGCTGTTGAACTAGGTCTACACCCAAGGTAAGTGTTATTCGTAAATAAATATATCCACGTCAATCTATCCGCCTGACATAAATCTCATCCTCAAAGCTTGTTTTACATTATATAAACAAATTCTACAGTCGAAAAAGTTATCTGGATATCAAAATAACATACGTCCCTAATTAAAACGAGAAGAACAAACTCTCGAACTGTTAAAAAAATTCCAAATAATCATTATTAAAAATTTCTTTCTGTTTTACATTAGTAATTAATTTATGTTATATATACAGGGTGTTTCCTTTAAAACAAACAATGGTTTTTTGGGCGAACTAATAACTTTAGAGAAGAATGCTGTGCCAAAACCATGTAACCTTCAACTTCCATCTACATCCACGCAATATACTGAAAAATTGTCTCCTGAAAAACTGTAAGTTTTAACAACTTAAAAATTTACAAACGAGCATGTGATACTTTAGATTTTGAAATACATACAAACATATGGACGAGTCATGAAAATTGTAACACCGGAAAATACAGCTAAAAGAAAACTTGATTTTTCACCATGTAAAAAAGGGAATGAAACAGGTTTTGTTCTTACTAATATTTCTACACCAAAGAAAAAAAAAACTCCTACTAAACTGCTGAAGCACGTCGAAAAACAATCCCGTTTGTTGAAAAATAAAAGAAATGAATTCTACTATTTAAAGAAAAATTACATTTCTTGGAAAATAAATTAACAATCAATAATAAGTACGCAAATACTTTTATCGGTATGTTAACAAAGAAGACAACAATGAGAAAATCTGAAAAAAATATTGCACTCAGTTTATTCCTTAAATCTCCAAACAGTTACAAATACATGAAGAGAAATTGCTGTCTCAACTGTTACTAGATGGATAAACATTTTACATTTATCAACAGGGATAGCAACAATTTGTTTTTTTTTCAAAATTAGAATTGAAAGCCAAAAGTATGAATGAAATGGAAAAAATATTGTTTTGATGTTAGATGAAATGTCAATTAAGCAGGGTTTAGAATATAATAAAACAAAGGATAAAATAGAAGGAGTAAGTGATTTAGGGTCTTTGGGAAGATCTGCCGATATTGGAACACAAGCATTAGTTTTCATGTTGAGAGGATTATTTTCTTCTTGGAAACTTCCAATAGCGTATGTTATAAGCGCAGGTCCTGTTAAACATTGCAAGCAGGAATTGATTTCTGCAGAGTCGGATCCCGAACACGGCTTAAGAAGTTAGAACCTACAGCCCAAAGGCTCTAGTGAGGCCAAATACTACTTTTTTTACTAAATGTGAAAATATTTTACATGTATATATGGCTCGTTTTTGTACTGCGAACAAGTTAAAAAAAAATTAGTTCGCTTATTAAAAAGTATTGTACAAATTACTTTTACTTTCGAAAAGCACGACTTGCAAGATATTTTTATAAATATATTTGTTCCATTTTTTATTCATGTATACAAATAATTGTAATAAAATTTTAAAGGGGAAAGAAAGTAGGGAAGCTACTTTTACAGATTGTATTAAAAAAAACATATTCTAAATTTATTAACAAAAAAAAGAAAAATGCTTACTTAAATATACTTGTCTTTTTTTTCTTATCCATTATATAAAATTATATTTGTTTTTGTATCTTTTACTTCACAGAAATAAATCTGTATAGACGAATAATTTATCAAGTTGAATTTCCTTTAATACAGATTTATTTCTGTGAATTACTTTCAAATATACATATTATTGCTTTTAATGTGAACAGCGCCATTGGCGACCTGTGTCACAATCAAAAGGTGGTTAGAAATATTCTTAGGGAGTATCTTGTCTATATAGTGTCTCTCGTCTGTGTATTATATCATTGGGCAAGCAAGGAGTAATAGTATATATCAATCACAATTCGCAATTGTAGATAAAATTTCCCCTCTCGTGGCGCAAATCGGTACTGCAGAAAGAAATCGTACAAGCGCCATATTGAATAAGTGACAGCTGAGTGAGTAGAGTAGTAATTATTAATTAAATATTTTCACTTATCGCCTTCATATAAATAAGTTTCTAAACTAGGTTTGTATACACAGTCAACGAAAGAGTGAACAATATGAACTGTCATATGTGAAACCACTCGTAGGGCGGCCATCTTGTTTCAAAAATCTATCGTTAATTTCGATTGCGAATATGATCTTTCTTCTTTGCGCATCAGTTTCATTATCAATGACTTATTTTTCATATACAATTATGTAGTTATTAATGATAATAAATATAAGAAGTAAACAGCACTATAATTTTCTGAGAATCTTCTAACAAAATTTATATTGACAAAAATCGGGTCGGGCCGTATTATTAAAACTAATCAGTTTTACTCATTATTATGATAACATTAAGTCCTGCATAAATGTTTGTATGATAAAAGAAAATAGTTTTCATTCAAGGGAGTTAAAATTGTTCCACCCCATATGCAATACTTTATTACCTTGTCAGAAAACGAAATGAGGTTCCCTTTTCTTCAATGATTTTCTCGACTTCATGTCTTTGTTCATGTATAGGAATTTGATTTATAGCATTGGAGCTGTGTGCGTTGTAGAATCAGATCTGTAAAGAGAGAAATAATTATACATATTGATTTGTGCATCCGTCCGGTATACTATTAAATGAAATATTTCATTTAACAGTAAATTTTGTCCGTTGCGGACAAATTTATATATATATATATATATATATATATATATATATATATATATATATATATATGTATATATACATATATATATATATATATATATATATATATATATATATATATATATATATATATATATATATATATATATTCTCTTTTATATATAATTTCCGTGTACAAGTTTTGTGTAAATCACCTAACAATTACATTATCAACAAATTGTTAAAACTCATCCCCTGAGGAAGACACATGTGGTATCGAAACTAGTCGGGTTGAGATTAAAATTAAATGATCTCCAGTAAATTGTTTTCTTTCATCATCCCTACCAGTCAAGAAATTATCTGATCCCAAAATTAAAAAGTTTAGTGAGTGGTCGTGTGAACAGACAGCGTTTTAATTGATTTGTATAGAAATGAAGAAGTTTTATACCACACAAAATCGCCTGAATATTATAAAAAATACGCCAGGCAAAGTGCGATTTTCAACTGCTAAATGTTATTATCTTACAATCTTCAGGCAATACATAAAAAAATAAGTATTAAAGTTAATTAATATTTACATGCGTTATTCTTTGCATTTCTTTTTTCTCCTTTTAAATTTCCGTCCGAATTCTATTAGAATACTCATTAATCGTAACCAACAAAGTTTTCCAACCAATAATTTTACATAGTATTAGTATAAATATGTATAAATATCTTGGTATATATTTTATAGAAAATGTATTTTGTATTACCTGTACAAATTTGCAAAAGTAACATATGAAGTAAATGAGAAGCCCATACAAATCCGCCTCGTTCATGCATTTTAAGATGGACTCTATACATCTGTATACTCGTGTCGTACCCTTTAAGTAATAACGATTAAAGGATTAATTTTTCTAAATTTATGTAAACACTAGGTAGAACAATGCCCATCTTTCATGTGCCGAAATACACTGCCTTAGATGAGTCACGTTTCATTCGAAGAAATTTTCTGTAATATATTTCATCTTCTATTCGTAATTCGTTGTGTGCGACAGCTAAAACACCGCGATTTTTAATTCTTTTCTCCAGCCATGGTCTAGTCCAACAGCGATGTTCTGATTTTTTCATTTGAATTGACGTTAATCATAATGAAATTTCGGTAACACAACTACCCCTGTAGAACAACGGCCCCAACACAAAATGAAGTTTAGTAGTCTCTTTGGCACCAATTCACTTTCATGAGTTATGGCAATACTCCATAAAAACTCGTAATTTTTTTTACAATGGGATGCAATACTTTTCATAGAACGTTTTTATAAAAAAAAATATAAAAACTTTTATATTTTTATTTCCAGTGGGATACCGGCTTAAGTATAACAACGATAACCTACCAGAGTTTTCTAACATTGAGTTCCATGCCTTAGGCAACATTATTGTTGGTGTTTTTAAAAGTATTGTAGATTAATCGTAATAGCCGGTGATTATGCGCAATCTCTGATTTATCATATTGCCCGTAACATATACATTTATTGTATAAAAATTTGTAAATAAAATTCTTTTTATAATTTTGAACATTTTTGGTATTACACTTTTGGTCTAAAATTAATAGAATATAAATTAAAGCTATATGAAAATTTCACTATTGTATTGGTTAATAAAAAAGTATACACCCGGTATGTATGTAATTTAAGGATGTATTGAATACGTGTTGAAAAACTTTTGTTTCGTCTTTTGTGTATTATACAAAATACTATGCCGGGTGTGTTAGGCCGATCGACACATGGAAGATTAACATGTCGCATCAATTAATTGTGAATACTATCTCCCCAGGGTAAGATATCAAGCTGAAATTTTGTATATGGAGCATATTAATTCTATCGAATACAATCCAAAATAGTAAATTTAAATGTATAATATTAGAAGAAATTTAGAAAATTTGTAGAATATCTGGGATTATTGTTCGTATACCGGATAAAATGGTTACTAAGTAACAGTACAAATAGCATAGTGGTAACGTTTGCGCTTGGTAATAAACAAAGCTCGAAGAGACTGGGTTCGGAACCAACCAGCAGCAAAATTTAATTATTCAATATGCATTTAATCTTTTATTGACTTTTAATAACATATAAACATTATTTAAAGCATAAAATATAAATCACATTGATTACAACATAAGTTAAATAATTACAATAAAATAAATAGGTAAATATATGATCATGACATATTACCCATTATTAGGTGTGCCAATCTGCTTACAATAAATATTTATAACAAAAATAACGTATCCATTTTATTAAATTTCATAAAAAATTTAAAACATATTAACAATAAAAATTATTTTGTAAAAATTAAATTTTGCTGCTGGTCGGTTCCGAACCCAGTCTCTCAGAGTTTCGTTTATTACCAAGCCCACACGCTACCACTATGTTATTTAAGCTGTTACTTGGCAACCATTTTTTCCGGGATATGAATAACAATCCAGGAAATTCTAAAAATTATTTTTTCTGATATTATGCATTTAAATTTACTAATTTGAACTGTAATCCATAGTATTAGTATCCCCCAATAAGAATACGAATTTACAACTTAATATCTTGCACTAGGGAGATACTATTCACAATTAATTAATTTTACATGTTAACCTCCTGTGTCGGTGGACCTAAAAAACAACTAAATATGACTAGACAAAACTTCATTTGATTTGTTTTGGTTCCGGCTGGCCAGACACAGAAAGTAGAGCTAGAGGTATGTCTTGTCTAGTCCGAGTATTTCTCACTAGAGGTCACAACTGAGGTCCGTAGAGTATCAGTGTCTAGTTTAAACGTTGCTCACTAGAGGCGCAAGTGTTCTTAGTTATTATTTCGTGGTTAACATTTAAGGTTAACATTAAATAATTTATAAGGTTTAATATTAAGGAAAAACCAACGTGTAGCTCACAAAACTACTACAACTACAAAACAACGACAAAACACACATGCTTCTACGTGGCCTCTAGTGAGAAATAATCCAACTAGACAAGATATATCTCTATCTCTAGTTTCTCTATCTGGCCAGCCGAAATCAAAACATTCAGTGAGGAGGGATAAGGAATGTTTTGTCTAGTTACATTTGGTCGTTGGACATAAGACACTTGGTATAGGTATCTTTATTAATTAAAATAAATTGTTGCCCACCCTTTCACACCATATTTACATTGGCGCCGCCACTGAGTGCTCTTAATGGAAAACTATTTCACAAAAGCTTCGAAAATACTGTCAAATAATGTACTTTAACTATCCCTGATGATGATTCATTTGGAATCGAAACGTAGCATGTATTTCGAGAACGGTGCGTTTCCGGATATAAGTTTATTAGTTAAAGCTAGTCTATTTTGCATACCCTATAAATTTGTAATGCGTATTCATGAACACCTGTATACAAAAATATTCGCAGTTATGGAAAACGGAAAATAATCAGACACGCAGTTCAGTGAAAAATATTTATTGTAACTGCAGTCGAAACGTAGGCCAGGATATAAATATTTTTCGCTAGACTACGTGTCCGATTATTTTCCGATTTTCCATTCCGCTACCAGTAGATCATCGTATTCAACCATTCGCAGTTATGCTCCGTTTCCATTGAAAACAATGCATTTTGATTAGTGAGGAGAAGGCTCGCTGAAAATTCATTAGAGCCGGTATTGTGAACGTCCAGTTTTAGTTTTATACTAAATTTAATATAATAAACAAACTCGAATTAATTTCCAGTAAATTAATTTTGGCTATTATCACAATCGTAACAGAATAAAACAGATTATGTTTTGAATGTAATAATTACAGTTAATTTGAAGACAAAAGTTTGAATATAGTTTAGTAAATCTGAGATGAAAATAAATATCTGGGTTTAAGTTAATTATTTAGGGACTTGCGTTTGATAATATATATTTTGTTGCCAGCTTAATTCATTCCCGTTAAAATAAACGAAAATGTTTATTATTTTTGTCATAATCCAAGAATGTCTGCTCAGCTCTAGACCTTAGACCAGGGATAGTGGGGAGATAGTCGACCAGTTAAATATTGTTGTTACTGTTGGCCAAAAAATACCTTATTATGCATAACAAATGTATCAAATAAAATAATTTAAAACTAAGAAAACTACGAATTAGACTAAAAACATGTATACGAGAGCATGAATAATGACAAAATTGTGTCATAAAACTGATTTCCATGCTAATCGCTAATAACTCACTTTTCGATTTTTTACACCGCGTTTACATAAGCGACAGGATAAACAAAAAATCTGATGTGGCCAGCACATTACCTTCCGTCAGTTCTATGTATTTTGTACAAATTCCACACGGAAAGGTTTTTTTTTGCAAATGATTCCATATTTCCAGTAAATTACCTTGTCAGTTCTATGTATTTTGTACAAATTCCATACAGAAAGTTTCTTGTAAGATTCTATACATTTCCAGGAAAATTATAACTCAAACAAATGATGTAAATTGCACTACCTTACCTAAAAGTGACGGAAGGTAAAAAGCTTATCACAATAAAAAATACACACGATTGTTAAGTCCTTATGCTAAGTTGGTTGTCCGGTCATTGATGATGTGTTATGATTCTTGTGGCCCTTACTGTCCTATTCGGTTAGGAAGTAATTTCATCTTCATCTTAACAAACTTCCAGCAGTTTTCTGATGTACAACGTATAAATCTCATTAGAAATACTAAAACACAAGTTTATTAAAAGTTTTATGTTGCACGTTGAAGTTATAAATTTATATGGTCTACTTGCTTTGTAAATATCAATGTGGAAAATACAGTTACATATATTAAATTTTACAAATTGGCTAACGTATAACTACAAACAACCTCAACAACATTTGCCACCCATTTGAGAGTACAGATTTCGATATACAACTGCAGTTGTAGTTGTAAACATGTGAAAAATCCTAACAGTGTTGCCAAATGTAAGTAAAATATTTTATTCATCTAAAAATTGTTAAAATTAGATTTCATAACATGAAATAATTATTAATTTATGCAATTTTAAATTGAATATTAATGGAAAATAGTGGGTATGGTCACAGTATACTAAATGAACGATTATAATGCAGTATTTGTCCGCGCTCAGTAACTATGCTCTGTTCCATTTGACATTCAGTAGATGGCACTGGCAACAGCGCAAATCGGAAGTAGGTGTAATTACATTGGGTAAACTTGTCTCTTGTCTCTAATTTCAGCCAATCAGAGAGGTCAAAACTATTCACATGCTCTGTAATACAGAATGGCTTAAATGGAACAATGTATAGAAAGTTTGAATGAGGTATCTAAACTACGTTCGTGATGCATAATTGCATAAATATAAAAAAATATGTTGTAGAATAAAAGTTTATAAACGATAAGTAATATAATAAAAATAATATATAATGCAAGCTTATTTCCGCTTTCTGGAAGTAGATTAAAAGAATAAATCTTTGTTTAAACACACATTTTTAATAATTTAGGACGTTTCGAGAACTGGCCAGTTCCTAGCTTCAGCTTACAATCTGTAATACATCGAATAACTTCAAAAAACGCAAGTAATTATTTTGCAAAATTTACATGTTAAAAAATTATACCATTAGGCAGGCCGCCTTTCGATATAAAACTCTCCAAACACAAAGAAATGAACTTCACCTCCATTCTATTTTGGCGAGGGGGTAAAGCGACATACCAAAATGTTGAATCTAAAGTTCTACATGAACCTTTTTAAAAACTCTTACACTAGTATTCATAGCCGTTCGCCAATGGTTCGCCAGCGTTTCGCCACTGGATATTCTCTGTTTTAAGTTTCATAGACACGCGCTCGCCAGCGCGGGCATGCGTGTCTAGTGGATTCGCCGGCGAAACGCCACAGAAACACGGGAGCAGGCATATAGATTCTCCAGCCGTACGCCAATAAGTTTTTTCAATAAAATAAAAACTAAAAATGAACGAAATTAATGATATTTGTTTTGAATATCAATTTTTAGCTGAAATATTAAGAAATATATAGGCGTGTACCAAGGCGCTATATACGAGATATGGAAAATCCATTGCAGTTTTATACTAATAAACAATTTAAAGCTAGATGTAGATTTTCCAAGCACATTATAAATACTTTTTTATATTTTGCGTTCATAATGAAGTCATTACGATACGCAATTTTTTGTTTTACCCGGTTGGTACTAGATGACGTTTCTTTAACCCATTTTTACCTAATTTATTTTTAGTTAATTGACAATTCATTTTAATAATATAATGTCCAAATTATTATTTTTTTTTATTTAGGGAAGATTATTTACATGAAAATGTACAAATGGTTACAAATATAATCACAAATTGAGTAAGTAAATGTTATTGTAGAAGACGCAAAATATAAAAAATAGTATAAAGAACTCATTTTATAAGACTTTCTTTCGCACTTGTCAATTAGAAAACTCGCTAACGCTCGTTTTCTAAATTTTGACGCGTGCGAAAAAAACATGTCTTATAAAACATGTTCTTTAATATACTATTATATTACCAAATATTATACATCAAATTGTAAAACCTATAAAGAGAGTACCAATTCCACCTATATTGAGTCTATAATTTACACTACGATTCTATGCAACGGGCAATTATCAGGTACCAGAATTATTTTATTAATAATGAAATGGATAGGTTGAGATTTTATTTATTTAATTATAGATAGAGATTTGCGCGGAATTTCGCAACCCACAGTATCTCGATGCATTGAAAATGTTTCACATACTATTGCTTCATCGGCCCGCCAAGAAATCAAATTTCCTGAAAATGAAGATTTGCAAAGAACTATGCAACAATTTTACGATATTGCGAACTTTCCTCAAGTCTCAGGTTGTATAGACTGCACTCACGTTCCGATAAAAAGTCCAGGCGGTAATTTGGCAGAAGTATATCGTAATAGAAAACGTACTTTTGTCAATTGTTCCCAACATTCGTTTTTCTTTTTGATGTTACTGGCATTAGTTTCCTTGCTTTCAATAACCGGATATTTTTTAATTAATTGAATTAAAATTTCCTTATCCTCCATCGTATATGACACTGCCATATTTTTTGTCTTGATTGACACTTTGATTCGCTGTGACAGCCGATTAGTGTACGCCCTACTATTATAGACGATTTTACACTGTATTAGACGGTATAGTCAGCTACAATTTGGTTAAGGGCCGGTATTTCCATCTCCGGATAAAGTTCAGGATAACTATCCGTCAGATAAATGATAAAATATCGCATCGAAATAAAAGCATAAATGATGTAAATTATATTGAATGTCATTTTTTGATGCGATATTGTTCATTTATCAGACAGATAAGTTATCCAGCACTTTATCCGAAGATGGAAATACCGGCCCTAAGTGAATAAAAATCGCCGAATGTTTTTATAAAGAATAGTAGGTACAATATCTGTATCTGCCGCCCGCTGGCGATCCGCTGGCTATTTACTATGAAAGTAAATTCGTCGGCGATTCGCCAGCGAAGCGCTGGCGGGCGGCTCGCCAGCGATTCGCTGGACGAAGGACTATGAATACCAGTGTTAAACTTTAACAGGAGAAAATGGCGGATTATTTTTTGTAATTATATTTGCTATATTTTAGCAGATTCATTTTTAATGTTTTAGATATTTCTACCTACAGTTTATACTTGAAATAAAAACGTTTTATATTTGTTCTTAATTATCTTTTTACCTTTATTCGTTCATACAGAAGTCAGAAATAAATATATTTATAACCTTTCAATATACAGAATGTTAATGAATACGTGTGACAAATTTATAGGGTATGCAAGCGATGCAGAATAAACTAGATTTTACTAATAAACTCATATCCGGAATCGCACCGTTTTCAAGCTACAAGCTACTAAGAGTAATTATCTATCAATTTAAGTTGGCTGTGCTGTGACTTATTACTTCAGTCATTATTTTACCTTCTAGCATTGTCTTGCAGACGGATTATGAATTCGGGAGAGCCACTTCCAAGAGATGGCAGCACTAAAGACTAACTTATAGGGAAAACGTTGAATTTTACGCTTGTAGTCGTTGTAGTTTGATGCTTTGTTTTAGAAAATATTGTTATTTTTGATTAAATTCAGACTGTTTATTACAATGACAGATGTATATGTTTATTTAAAAGGTGCTGTGCTACCTATAACCGAAGGAGAAGCAGTGTATAAAGTTAAATTGAAATACAAATTTGTGGTTATCTTGCGTGTTAACTTATTTATTTTTAGTTATAGACACATTATTTAAATGGATATGAAGACAATGGGGCACCTAACTATCGTGATAACAATAACATAAATGTCATCGTGTGGAAATGTGTGTGCAGCTGTAAAGCAGGACAGGGAGAAAAGTGGGAGAGACCAAACTGTTGGGTTTAAAATTCATTATAGTTAAATAATTATAAGTTAATTTTTGTCCTGTGCAATAAATAAAAGGCCTTCAAGTTCCAATATTCCTTATTTAATTATATTGAGGACGTTTCGAGCTAAATCCGCTCATCATCAGCAACTAACAAATTTTCAAGTTGAGTATTATATAAATAAATACATAAATGTTTATAGTATTGAAGCAGAATTACGTTGTTGTACATTATCGAAAATTGTGAAATTACATGTGAATTATATTCAACGTAGTCAGGTGGAGCATGGGCCCCCAACTCAACAGTGCAACATGCCGCTGACCGGCCCATTAACAACTGAATGAATCTTAATGGGCCGTGTCAGCGGCATGTTGCATTGTTGAGTTGGGGGCCCATGCTCCACCTGACTACGTTGGATATAATTCACATGTAATTTCACAATTTTCGATAATGTACAACAACGTAATTCTGCTTCAATACTATAAACATTTATGTATTTATTTATATAATACTCAACTTGAAAATTTGTTAGTTGCTGATGACGAGCGGATTTAGCTCGAAACGTCCTCAATATAATTAAATAAGGAATATTGGAACTTGAAGACCTTTTATTTATTGCACATTATCTACATGGTTCCCTCATACAACATTTAAATTAATTTTTGTCCATAAATTGTAATATTAAGAGGAAATATCACTTGATAATAATTACCTCACTCATGTTGTGTTATAAACGTATTACGAGTAAAGTTACTGGTTGACTATTCTTAAGGCAAGTTGTAAATAAAATTACAAATAAAAAATATCATTGCTCAGGGGCGCGTCGTACCATTGTGCCGCCCGTGTGCCAATGCTCATCTTGCCACCCCCCCTTCCTCCAAAAAAGACAACAGTTATAAAAAATAAGCATCGCCATTCGAAATAACATAAAAAAGTGGCCTAAAAAGGTGCAAACTAAAATCTAGTACTATTTCATGTTCGGAAAGTATGTATTCACAAAATAACTGCAAAATTTATATTTTTGCCTATATCTAGTGACCTACGGATTTTTTCTCAAATAACGACACCACTAAAATGATCTTCTAATGGGGCAACAATTATGTGAACACGTTAACTTGAACAGCCTGTGTACTTTCTCATAGTTACCATATGTTTTAAATAAACCACAATAATTGTTTTTACCATATAAAATTAATAATTCTACTTTCAATGGTATAATTTTGCGATTATCGAAATTATAAATTGGACCCCATTACTTGAAATCTAATAGTGATGAAAAATCTGAGCATCGTCGTTTGAAGGAAAATAAAAAAGGGTCGTTAAAGACGTGCAAACCAAAATTTATAAAAAAAGTTATTTGTGAATATAAAAGGAAGTGGCTAAAGTATCGAACGCGGGACCGTGTTCATAAAATTAAGATCTCAAATTGACATGGTTTTCGGAATTTCTCTAAATATACCCCAACTCAGGTTTGCAAAACCCGGGCCTAGTATTATGCGTTAGGTGAGGTTATTGTTGTTCTCTTTAGAGTAATATAAAAGCAACCTTAGTAAGCTATTCATCAACGGTCCCGTGTTCGTGCCGGGATTTGAATTTTTAACAACGGTCCTGAATGTTAAGACACGTCTCTTCGACGTTTCTAGTGCTAAACGAGGTACTAAATCACGCCATTTGGAGTTTTGTACAGGATGTCTCTGTCTCATTTTCGATGTTTTTTTAGGGTATCTCGGGTAATATTAACGATCCATCAAAACCGTTTGCACATTGCAAGGTCAACTTGTTGAGAAAAGTTTAATAGCCACCACGGGAATTTTCGATCTTCTTTTGTTTCTGAGCTACAGGCAAAAACTCGTTTTTTGCTCATTTTGAAAATGTATCATATCTTATTTATTATGACAGTTAGAAAAAAATTGTTTTCATAAAAAATTTATAGTTTTTTAGATAGAATAAAATGGCGTAATTAGATTTTTTGAAAACTTAATAATTCTCGAGATTAACAGAAACTTATAATTTTTTAAATGGAAACCTATGTTGAAAATAGTCTCGTATTTTTGCTTAATTTATAAGCTTTTCATTGATATATAACAAGTCTACATTCTTTTGTTTTAAACATTAATAAAAGACGAATTATTAATTTATTGGGGTGAAAATATTAAAAATTATTAAGAAACAAATGAAAAAATCTATTACAGATCATCATTTGCATATTTCTAATAGTATTTGTTTCAGTTTTACTAATTTTTTCAATTTATTTATTTCAAGGGCATATTAAACCGTTTTTTTCGGATTGTGTCACAGCCAACTATAACGTATGCTCTATTCCATTTAAGCCATTCAATAGATGGCACTGCCAACAGTGCAAATCTGAAGTAGCCGAAATTACATTGGGTAAACCTGGTTCTCGTCTCTAATTTCAGCCAATCAGAGAGATCAAAACTATTCCCTATGCTCCGCAATACTGAATGGCTTAAATGGAACAAGGTATAGATAAATAGTAATTTAGCTAACCCGAAAATAATTGGTTAAGAATAATTTTGAGAACACAATTATTAGATATAGAATCAAAATAAACAAATGATGATCTGTAATAATTTTTTTCATTTGCTTCTTAATAATCTCCAATATTTTCACCCCAATATATTAATAATTCATATTTTATTAATGTTTAAAACAATAGAATGTAGACTTGTTATATATCATTGAAAACCTTATAAATTAAGCAAAAAGACGAGACTATTTTCAACGTAGGTCATAAGTTTGTGTTATATCTCGAGAATTATTAAGTTTTCAAAAAATTTAATTACGCCATTTTATTCTATCTAAAAAACAGTAAAATTTTTGTAAAAACAATTTTTCTCTAACTATGATAATAAATAAAATATGATATATTTTAAAAATGAACGAAAAACGAGTTTTTGCCTGTAGCTCAGAAACAAAAGAAGATCGAAAATTCCTGTGGTGACTATTAAACTTTTCTGGAAAAGTTGACCCTGGAATGTGCAAACGGTTTTAATCTATCATTAATATTACCCGAGATACCTTAAAAAAACATCGAAAATGAGACATCTGTACAGTAATCATTTTATATGAATTTGTGGGAAAAACAAAAATATCTTTAAAATAGTCTACTAATGGGGCAACTTTGCCCTAATTTAATCGCATTCGTATCTCTTATAGTTTAGGAGGTGCCAATGTGAGCCTCGAAAAACGGGCATATTACATTTAAAAAATTAAGTCTTATTACAATTTTGCTCGCCGTGGCGCCCCTGACCAAGTGTCGCCCTTGTGCGACGCACACATCGCACCCTGTGACGGCGCGCCCCTGTCATTGCTTTATTATTATATTTAAAAAGGTAATTGTATTTTGTTTGATTAAAAAACCATCTACATGTATTATGTTTTGCACATCTTCCTTTTGCTGGCTCGATTTCTGGCATTTTTACCGTTTCTTCTTTTCTATTTTTCCTATAAACAATATAAAATAAATGTATTTATAATGTTAAAGAATAATAATTACTATTACTACTTACAGGTAAGTAACTTCTCTCTATTTTTTCTCTGTACCAGAGATTAGGGTTACAGTAATTTTTGGCATGGAATAGCATTTTTTAATGACTATTAGCGACTAAAACTACCGATAGCGGCGCTAGTGTTGTAGCATACACGTGCTCTGAAAATGGTATCAGAACGCAACAGAAACATATAACCTACATTCGTTTTGAAGTATACTAACAAATTCATTAAACTTTTTATAGTGTTAGTAATAGTAATAATTTTGTGTACGTACTTAAATTATAATAACATTCGAAGAAAATTATCTTAGACTTATTTCTAAGGAAATGTTTACTTATTTGGAGGCAACAAATTCTCGAAGTTTTATTGAAGGGGGAGAATTGTTGAATCGTGGGTTGTTATTTTTATGTGGCGTTAATGAACATAGTGAAACGTTTCAATCGTACGACCATTGTTTGAATTTTATTCATACGACTATTTCCAGAACAAATTAATACCCAATGAAATAACAAGATTTTGAATATTCGGACCAATCAGAGCAAACTTACAGCGAATATTGCATACTTAGGTGAAAATTTTCAGAAACTTACCGCGAATATTGCACTGATTTGACATAAAATCCCAGTGAAATAGAAATAACCCAATTAATTATTTTATAATGCTGTCTTTTAACAAAATTATCTTTTTCTTTGTATAATATGGAATTTTGAGCGTTGTGACACTTGGAAATTCACACTAATTCGCACTAAAAAGTAGGGCTGCTAATTTGTTTACGTTGCTAAGGATTGGTGGGAGCACGCAGAACATTCGAATACTTTTATATTGACTTGGTCAAACACGTTTTATAAATCTACGAATCGTCAAATTTCGTATAGTTTTACATTGACTATTCGTGTCACGCTTTTTTCACCTCTGCAAACCTCGAAAAATATTTATTTCGTCTTTTTCAAATATTGAAAATTTTTATCTTGTTTCATTGAAATCTCAACTTTTGCAAATCGCTCCACTCTGAAGCAGGCGCGCTTGTTAGAACAATGTTCGTTCACCATGCTCCATTCCAATGCTGTTAATAACTTTTGTTTTATGTGGTATTTAAATTATGTATAATATATCTAAAAATCTTTTGGTATGAAATATTTGTTTATTAATGTTACAAGAAAGTGCTAAAGTATGAATATTAAGGTAAATAAATATGTAGTTATTATAAATATGTTTCATTTTAGAATTTATAAACAGGAATAAATTCACCAGAGTGATGCTAGCACCAGAGTGATTCTAGCGGCCACTTCTCTAACGCAACCTGTTGTGAACAAGCCTGACACAGTACATTACCATGGCCTAACAGATATATCAATGATAATTATTAAAGATATTAACGAATAATTGACAATAAAATATACATTAAAATAAAGTATTATTAAAGATAATACATATAAAAATTCTCAGACGCAGGTAAGTGATGAATTTATTCATTTTGATGATACTAACTCCAAACAAATTTACAGATTATAGTAGCAGATAATAAACAATAGTATATTGTGTTATTAGGAGTAAAAGTGATACTTTGTGTGGCAAGCATGGAAGTTGGCACGACGAGCGAAGCGAGTCGGACAATTGCATGCGAGGCACACAAAGACACTTTTATTCCGAATGACACATTAATTTTTTTTTCAAACGCACTATTTTTCTTTTTATCCACTAATTCTATGTAGTTTCTATGGATATTTATTTATTTTATTTCTACGCCGGCGGAGTAGAAATTTTTAGCGGCGTAGAAATGAAACTTCTACCTTGTGAAACAAGTCATAAAAATGCCATTTCTACGCCGTTTGAAAAAAAATGTATTTATTCCCTATTTATCTTAAGAGTGCCGCTTCGAAATTATTATAAATAAGTAATATGTATTATAATAAATATGCTCTTATATATTTTGTAATAACGCCACCCGTAGGGCATTTGTAAATAATTAATAAAGTTTGCGTTATATCCTATGTGAATATATATTTTTGGATTTCTCCTTTATAAGTTCGCGTACCGCTTTGAAATTATTATAAATAAATAGTAGGTATTATAACAAATTATTAAATATATATTTCAATATAGCGCCCCCCGTAGAAGGGTATGAGAAAAATTCATGAACATTTTATTACCTATCATATACTTGTAATCTTAGATATTCTCTATATAAGACCGGCGTGCCGCCTTGAAATTATTATAAACAAATAGTATATACTACAACAAATTATTAAATATATATTTCAATATAGCGCCCCTCGTAGAAGGGAATAAAAAAATTCATAAACGTACTGTTACCCATCATATATGTGTAATCTTAGATATTCCCTATATAAGTCCGCGTGCCGCTTTGAAATTATTATAAACAATTAGTATGCATTATAACAAATTATTTAATTTATATTTCCATATAGCGCTCCACGTAGAAAGGCATGAGAAAAATTCATGTACATAGTGTTACCTATCATACATGTGTAATCTTAGATATTACAATAAATAAATAAATAGTATGCATTATAACAAATTATTTAATAAACATTTGAAAATAGCGCTTCCCCCTCCCAAAGATCTTTTGGAAGTATCTGTAGAGGTTAGAATTTGTGTTTGTGTTATAACTCGCATCATAGATGGCACTGTAGCATAAAGGTTGATTTACATATTACAATAAGCAGATTCTTCTGAAATATTACTTGTACCGTAAAACTACTTTATGCGATACATACATTGAAATTTAGTATACTATTTGTAAAACATATGTATTAAGATTATATTATATTTTTGTATTGTACTTTATTTTCGTATGTACTTACTTTATGTTTTTTTGTGTAATTGTATTAACATTGTTTTCCTGTGATTGGGCTTTTGTCTGTTGGAAATAAATATATTATTATTATTAAAATGATAGATTTTTGCAACGGCTTTAAATTAAGATGTCTGTCATCAATTCAAAAATTTTAGCACTAAAAATTCCAGAATTCTATGCTCTAAAATTCAATATAAAATGCATCCTATAAAAGCCAATATGTTTTAAAATCATTAAAAATAAATTTATAGAAAAAATAAAAATATACTTTGAATTATGTTAATTTTTGTTATTATATTTCTTCATTTCCTTTCCATAAATTATGAGATCCTTATTTTCCAAGGGCATCGAATACAGAATGGGACCTCCGGTATATTTTTCAATTGAACCCGAGTGAGAACCCAACCTGGTATTAAAATTTGGGTTCAGTTCCGGTTCATTATCAGTTCAAAATGTAATCGTTATAAATACTTCTTATAGCTGAACATCGGGAAATTAGGTTCGTGTTCTTATCTTATGTTGCATTATAAATTTCGGCTCGTATTTTAAATTGTTATTAAAAAAAAAACATTTATTCAGTTTTCATTATGTCGAACCAAACCTGAACCCGGAACAATATCGCATATTTTATTATTGCTTGAACCAGAACCACAAACAAACTCATCTATCAAAACCCAAATTAACCTGATCCGGAGCGAGTTTTTGGCAGGTTCGATGCCCTGTTATTATATTAAGAACATTTCAAATAGAGCAAATTAACAATGAACGTAGCATTTCTTTTAAACAATGTTCATGTTTCCTTTTTTAGTAAATATGTAACAAGACAAGCTCTGTCTAAATCTTTTCCAGATATTTTAGTGTTTGTGATGAATGAAAACAACTTATTAATTTTTTCGTACCTCTCCTGCGTGGCAGTGTAACAAAAAACATGGAATAATTTATTATACTTTTTATCTATAATAATTTGTAAGCGACACATAGATTCATATATAAGAGTTATATGAAAAAAGTATATGTACAAGGGATACACTACACAAATTTAAATTTATTAAAATTGCCGCGTTTTAAAGGTCAAACCTAACACTCGGTAAATTTGTTTTGTTAGACCTTATATTTTTTTTATATAAATGTTATATATTCACAAATACCAAGCGAACTCTACGAAGAGAAATAGTTATTATAAATTTATTTATACATTCCTTTCCTAGGATGGTCCACACAATATTTATGAATTTTTTTCACACCTGCCTACGGGGGCGCTATATTAATATATATATATATATATATATATATATATATATATATATATATATATATATATATATATATATATATATATATATATGACATAATGGCTGGTACCACAAGCCCTGTTTTCACTAAAACACTGTTTTAAGAAATGTCAAATTCAAAGTTTAATTTTACCCTTATGTTTTAAGAACGATTTTTTAAAAAATATTTGTTTGAATACAAACTATGTTTTGCATTCAAATCATATTTTGATAACTTTGATATTATTTATTAGTATTATTAAGTAATGAAATTTGACATTTATTAAAACAGCGTTTTAGTTAAAACAGGGCTTGTGGTACCAGCCAATACGATTGTAATTTATATTCACAATATTTTACTGTTTTTACATTTTTCTATACAAGGTGTTAATGAATACTTGTTACAAATTTATAAGGGTATGTAGGGGATGCAAAATAGACTTTTACTAATAAACTCATATCCGGAAAAGCACCGTTTTCGACCTACAGGCTCTTAAAAGAGTAATTATTTCCCTAATTTTAGTTTGCTGTGATCTGTCACCAAATATTATTTTGTTTATTTTAACTTTATTGAATTGCAGACGCAGTATAAATGAGCATACTGTTCGCGATTACGCAAACATGGTATATATTAATGTATGGCAGCACAAGAAATTCAAACAAATTCTGGCGTTTTTGACCGAATGTATCAAAATATGCTCGCTCTGAAGGTGCAATGCTTGCATTGAAGTTAGTGGTGGTATTTTGAGCAACTATTATAATATGTATTACAAAAATGAATAATAGTTATTTTATAATCGGCTGTATCATGTAACACATCGCTTATATTAAACGTCGTTAAATATTTTGACAAATAGAAATATATGTAACAAATTACATTGCGCTTTTTTCATCAGAGCCACATATTTTGATTGGATAACATTGTTAACGATGTCGTTTAATATAAGCGGTGTGAATATATATATATATATATATATATATATATATATATATATATATATATATATATATATATATATATATAAGGAAAACCGATCAAATGATTAAAAAAATGTTTATTCATTACCTGTTCATTGCTTTTTAATGTTTAAAAATATCAATTATTTTAAAAAAATACCCATATAGTAAAAATAAATAAATTATATTAATGGACAACATTTGAGTTACAGATTCAGAATACCTTGAATATTAATTATATTTGAAAATAAAACAACTTGTACGATATGTGTAATTTATTTTTATATTGCACAAAAGATATATTGGATAAATTAACAAAAAAATAAAATAATTATTACCTGCACACTTTAACGCTGCGTATAATAACAAATAATTAACATAACAATGTATGTTTACTTTAATGTTCATGTACTTGTCTGTGCTTGTATGATAGTTGTCGGTTATTGCAAGTAATGAACCTAACCTCAAACGTCAAAACAAATTTTCATTTTGTTACTGGCAGAGACATCTGTTGTTGTCCTGGCAGATTAAAGATATGCTGCCGATTTCGCCATATTACTTTCATACCCCTGGTAGCAGCACGGTAGCAGATAATAAACAAATGTATTTATTCCCTATATATCTTAAGAGTGCCGCTTCGAAATTATTATAAATAAATAGTATGTATTATAACAAATATATTCATATATATTTTGTAATAGCACCACCCGTAGGGCATTTGTAAATAATTAATAAAGTTTGCGTTATATCCTATGTGAATATATTTTTTCAGATTTCTCCTTTATAAGTCTGCGTGCCGCTTTGAAATTATTATAAATAAATATTAGGTATTATAACAAATTATTAAATATATATTTCAATATAGCGCCCCCCGTAGAGGGGTATGAAAAAAATTCATGAACATTTTGTTACCTATCATATAATTGTATTCTTACAGATTCCCTATAAAAGTCCGCGTGCCGCCTTGAAATTATTATAAACAAATAGTATATATTACAACAAATCATTAAATATATATTTCAATATAGCGCCCTCCGTAGATAGGTATGAAAAAAATTCATGAACATTTTGTTATCTATCATATACTTGTAATCTTACAGATTCCCTATATAAGACCGCGTGCCGCTATGAAATTATTATAAACAATTAGTATGCATTATAACAAATTATTTAATATATATATATATATATATATATATATATATATATATATATATATATATATATATATATATATATATGTCTAACGATCCCTTTGGGGACAACAACTGAATATGTAGTATATAATATTTATAAATTGGGAGTGCCTCCGTTGCTGGTAGCCGGCTACTGACCCAAGTTTTCCAAGCGTGACTTTTGTGCGGTAGGTTAGGTTATTGTTGTTATTTTTAAAGAAATATTCAAGCTAAGTTCTGATCCCGACTTCAGTTTTGACGTTTCATATAATATAACAACAATAACATAACCAAACGCACAAAACTTGGCCCGAGTTTCCCAAGCGTGACTTTTGTGCATTAGGTTAGGTTATTGTTATTTTTACAGAAATATACAAGCTAAGTAAGCGGGCGGCGAAGGCACCGTTTTTACGGCAATCGGCGCCAGCAACCATTGAGCTATTTGTCGGTTGCCCACATACATATCACACAACACGTTTCGTGACACATCGAACAGAGTTTTGTTGTCACCACAGAACACTAACACTAACAAGAAGCGAAAGTCAATGGTAGGGATAAGGCAACAAGATAGTGCTGCGACCCGTGTCCTCCTGGCAAACTAATGTTATGCAACATGCCCCCTCCCGTCCCTCTTCTTATGAAAAGCGCGCTGATTTTAAATTTATTCTTTAATTAATTTTTACTATTTTGATATATCGTGAAAATATGGAATATTTTTAAATATTAAAAAGCAATGAAACAAGTTATAAATAAAAATATGTGTGAGTTACGGCGTTAAAGTGTACAGGTAATAAATTATTTAAACTTTTTTGTTAATTTATCTAATACAGCTTTTGTGCAATATAAAAAAAATATACACATCATACAAGTTGTTTTAGTTTCAAATATAATTAATAATTAAGATATTCTCTAACATATGTTATATGTTATCAATTAATATGATTAATTTATTTTTACTATTAGGGTATTTCGTGAAAAATAATTAATATTTTTAAATATTAAAAAGCAATGAAACAGGTTATGAATAAAAATATTTTTTAATCATTTGATCGTTTATCCGTATACATATATGAGTATAACACAGTAATGATTAAAAATATTTTTATTTATAACTTGTTTAATTGCTTTTTAATATTTAAAAATATTCAATATTTTCACGATATATCAAAATAGTAAAAATTAATTAAAGAATAAATTTAAAATCAGCGCGCTTTTCATATGAAGAGGGCCGGGAGGGGGCATGTTGCATAACATTAGTTTGCCAGGAGGACACGGGTCGCAGCACTATCTTGTTGCCTTATCCCTACCATTGACTTTCGCTTCTTGTTAGTGTTAGTGTTCTGTGGCTGCTACCACAACCTGTAAATTTTTTTGGGTTTAGTATCATCAAAATGAATAAATTCATCACTTACCTGCGTCCGGGAATTTTTATATGCATTATCTTTAATAATACTTTATTTTAATGTATATTTTATCGTCAATTATTCGTTAATACCTTTAATAATTATCATTGATATATCTGTTAGGTCATAGCAATACACTGTGTAAGGCTTGTTCACAACAGGTTACGTTAGAGAAGTGGCCGCTAGAATCATTCTGGTTAAAATAGGTTGAGGTCAGTGATTTTGTACTTATAAGTAAAAAATCACTGGTTGAGGTTGTATTTTGTTTTGACTGACATGTGTGACGACTTTCTGCCAATACTATATGATCTTTTGTTGCTCTCTTCATTTCATATAACCTCTCAACCTCAAAATAAATGTCAAAAAGTAATGGACCTTTTCCTCAGACCTTTTCAATATAAGGGCTATCTCTTTCTATCGCTGCAAATAGTAAGAAAATGGCGCGAACAACTGCCAGTTGGGCTGTCAAACGAAACGTCAAAAATATTGCAGTCATTAAAATACCTGTATTCTCAGTGAAAATTTGCATCGTTAGACATTTTACCTTCAATAAAAGCTTTTGTAACTTATTTCGATAAAATTTTTTAAAGTTATCCGAGATATTCTCACATTTTACGTCTAAATGTTTTAGAATCAAACGTCATAGATCTCAGTTGTTCTTACTATGCGCAGATCCCCATTGCGCATATCTTCTATCTCTTTAAATTGGAAAGGTCCATTGTTTCAAGTAAATAGGTTTTATAAACAAAAATTAATATTTTTAACTACGATAGTGCGTAAAATTGGCATTTAGTTAGTTTTAAGTTTGTCAAAACGGTTGTTTATTAACAAGGTTTCATTAGTCACTGGTTGCCGAGCATCGAGTGATTAAAATTTGTAAAAACGCTAAATTTGCAAAACCAGGGTGAATATTTTGTTATCATAGCAATCTTCTCATTTAATATTGTAATTCTAATTCATAAATAAAAGTTCTTTTTATATTTATTGGGTTTTTAGATCGTAGATAAAATATTGTACGATACACATAAGTAAAACACCTTTAGTCACTCACGGGTCTTGTCTTAAAACTTAAAAACCTAAAACCTCGTTGCGCTCGTGTTTTAAATCCGACCCATTCGTAACTAAAGACCAACTCTACGTATTTGTATCGTAAATAACTATTGATTCATTTACCTCATTTTTTGTAAACAAGGTTTGTTTTCTTTTAACTCATCACAGAAGAATTTTTTTTTAATTTGGTTTCTAGAATATCATTTTGTTATTTATTTTATTTATTGACTTTAAAAACTTATAATAAGGTAAAATTTACAATAATTCATTAAACTAACCTGTAGATTATCTTATGTAGTCGGAAATATCATTTGTATTAAATTAAAATCAATATAAAAGTATAATCAATTCATCATAAGTAATTAATCAATTTTGGGCCAGTATTATAAACGTCGATTTATATTTAGGTTCATAGTAAATTTAATAAAATGAACAAGTCCGAAACAGTTTTCATGCTCTTGTCATTAAAATCATCGCATCGCTGTCAAAAAATTGAGTTACACTTAATTAAATTTACTTTGGAATTAAATTTTAAATGGACGTTTATAAAACCGGTCCTGAGTTTTACTATAAATACTTGTCTTCATACTCAAAAACATTTGTCAATCCCATGTTGCATTTTAGGAAAAGAAGAGCAGTGGACAAAATAGGATTTTCATTCTGTTGTTTCCAGTGTAATACATCTCGTCAATTCTACTTTATTTTACATAAATATAGTGTACATGTATAATATAAATAACACAAATTTTAAACAAGTCAGATTTATACAATAATGAACTATTTTTGATTTGTACTCTACGTACACATAATTTAGTAAATGATAAGGTACCTTATACAGTGCTCATTTGGTAGATTGTTATTCCTTTAATATACCTACTAGTATAAATAATTTGTTTATCCAATTTCATTTAAAAAAATTTAACAAAAATTGTTATTATACAGTGTTAATGAATACGTGTTACAAATTTGTAGGGTATGTAGGTAGTGGATGCAAAATAGACTAACTTTTACCAATAAACTCTTATTTAGAAACGCTACGTTTTCGAGCTTCAGGCTCATAAAAGAGTAACCTTAATATTAGTTGGTTGTGACCTACCACTTCAGTTATTAATTATCCTTATTTTAAATTTTTTTTTCTAGAAATCTACTGTAAGTAGGCTTTTTAATGTTTGTTTTTAGGGTTGAAATAGTATATTATACATAAAGGGAGAGAAGTGTATAATTTTTTTTCCGAGGAGTAAGTTTTCAGCGTAGCCCGAGCCGTAGGTGATGGCTACAATACGACGAGGAAAAAATGTTCCAATTTCCTGCTGAAACAAAATGTGCTGTTTCTCATGATTTTGGAGTCATAGAAACCAACTTTCTCTCCCGGTTATGAAAAAATATCATTTTTCTTCAAGCGTATTATAATATTCATATTATGCTGCTGTACACACACTATAAAAATTGATCATTGTCGTACTAGTACAAAAATGTTGTTATTGTTGTACTAGTAAAAAAATGTTAGTGTCTTAGTTCACCGCTGGCGGCGGCAGTTGTCACAGCAACACACATTATATTGAAAATTGTTATTTGACTGTTGTATCGTTTTTGTTTTGTAGTGTACACAGCCAACTTTGGCTGAAATTGCAAATACTACAATTAAAAAATTCCAAAAAAAAAATGTCAAAAAATTCTTTGAAACACTTGAAGAAAAAATAGTATATGTCATTCGGAGTAGAACGCCCTTTTTGTGTTTTACCCGGCTTGCCTAGCCTCGGCTAGCGCCTCGGCCGCAATAGCTGAGTTCAACACAAAAAGATTGCTCTCTACTCCTTATAACATAATATACTATTTATGACACCAGTATTAAAAAGTGACAGACCATTGTTACTTTGAATACTATATAGTGTTAAAAGTGAATTAGTTACCTTTGTAATAACGAATGGGATAACAAATCGACATTTTTGGCATATGCGAAAAAATTATAATACAAATTTAGATGAAAAAGTAGTGTTTGTAGAAAGAATAGTATATGATATACGTGTTAACAGTGATTTTATTTTGTTTGAAGGGTTGAACCACTCCGCTTCGTATTCCAAACTTCCTTCTCATGTTATTTTTCACACATATAAGGCTGTATCATGTAACACACCGCTTATATTAAACGACATCGTTAACAATGTTATCCAATCAAAATATGTGGCTCTGATGAAAAAAGCGCAATGTAATTTGTTACATATATTTCTATTTGTCAAAATATTTAACGACGTTTAATATAAGCGATGTGTTACATGATACAGCCGATTATAAAATAACTATTATTCATTTTTGTAATACATATTATAATAGTTGCTCAAAATACCACCACTAACTTCAATGCAAGCATTGCACCTTCAGAGCGAGCATATTTTGATACATTCGGTCAAAAACGCCAGAATTTGTTTGAATTTCTTGTGCTGCCATACATTAATATATACCATGTTTGCGTAATCGCGAACAGTATGCTCATTTATACTGCGTCTGCAATTCAATAAAGTTAAAATAAACAAAATAATATTTGGTGACAGATCACAGCAAACTAAAATTAGGGAAATAATTACTCTTTTAAGAGCCTGTAGGTCGAAAACGGTGCTTTTCCGGATATGAGTTTATTAGTAAAAGTCTATTTTGCATCCCCTACATACCCTTATAAATTTGTAACAAGTATTCATTAACACCTTGTATAGAAAAATGTAAAAACAGTAAAATATTGTGAATATAAATTACAATCGTATTGGCTGGTACCACAAGCCCTGTTTTAACTAAAACGCTGTTTTAATAAATGTCAAATTTCATTACTTAATAATACTAATAAATAATATCAAAGTTATCAAAATATGATTTGAATGCAAAACATAGTTTGTATTCAAACAAATATTTTTTAAAAAATCGTTCTTAAAACATAAGGGTAAAATTAAACTTTGAATTTGACATTTCTTAAAACAGTGTTTTAGTGAAAACAGGGCTTGTGGTACCAGCCATTATGTCTGTATTACTACTTATGGTAGGTACATGTTTAAACAAATCTGTTCAAAAACTATAATTACAAATTAACAAATATATGTATTTAGTTTATTCTAAAAGTGATTCTAGTTTTCCCATACATTTCATTTTATCTTCTTTATGTTTTATATTTAGCCCATTTATGGCCTTTCTATAATTATATTATAAAACGGTAATTGTTTTTATATATCTACAGTTAAGTAGCATTAATATTAGAAATTAGACTATTATTATTAACGAACAAAACAAAATATGTATATATCATTTGCAAATATAAAATATGTATTTGATTATTTTTGAATTGTCACAACAAATATATTAACATTCTCATATATTTGTCATTCAAATTTAAATATAATTATAAAATCAAATATCACTAAACTGTACCGCAATAAAGCAGTAGTGAACAAACCAGAAACGAATAAATAAATGCGCGCAGACTTCATAGTGGTACAGATTTGCACAAGTCGAGAATTGTGTAAGACCATTATAATATTTTTTGAGATTTGACGATTCGTGAAATGCATAAGTAGTTATTTGAATATGTGAATGTTATTTTTTTCGAATTTTATCCATTACTATAATTTGTAAGTTGATATATGAATAAAGTGATATTTGAATTTTCGTACACTCTGACCCCACCCAGGATTGGTAACATATAAACAAAACAGATTTAAACAAAGTTTGTTTGACATTTATAAATGTTTATAATCAAGAGTAGCAAAATGAATCGTTTTGGAACGTTTTCATTCGAAAATATTGAAAATAGTACTGAAAAAACATTCCAGTAAATACTAATAGATCTAAAGCGTATGTATGGAAACAGTTTAAAATACTTTGTGATGAAAGAAGATATCAGTTTGATAATACAACGTCAGATAATAGTCGCGTTCTTTTTATCATTTTCCTCATCTCATTTCATCTCAAAATGAGATGAGTGACATGAACTGAGCTCAGATTAAGTGAGATTTTTATGAAGTAAAAAGAACGACAAAAGACAAATTTTGTTGGTAACTTGAACGACTGATGTCCGCTAGATATCTGTGATACTTTTCAACGGTCAACCACGATATTTTCAGGTATTATTTTGAATCGCCCACTATGAGTGGGCATTATTTAGGCTTCTATTATTCTGTTGATTACATAATAACATATAGTGCGATACATTCTAAATTATATAGTACTATAACTTCCACATGATTTTAAATTCCATTACGTCTCTTTGCTATATTATTTTCCATGGAATTGTCTGCATATTTATTTATTCTTCAAATAATAATAGTATTTATTAAAGGAATAAACAAATAATCATAATAACCAAACTAATTGTATGTAACAGCCCGTGACAGCAAAACATTTATCCCCACCATTCATCTAAGATTAAAAACTCAACAAGCACAACCTCCAGAGGTGACTAAGAATCGGGAAGGGGGGGGGGGGGGCGGAACTCTTCTCACTTCAGTCTCACTTTATCTCATCTCTGTTAGGATAAAAAGAACGGTCAAAATTAGCAAGGCAACTGAGGTGAGCTGAGATGAACTAAGCTCTCATGTAAAAAGTGGTAAAAAAAACGCGACTTATGTTTTGGCCAAAATTCTAACAGACTGGGCATACAACATGCATAAAATTAACGGAGAAAATTATAAAGAGGTACCAGTAAAAACCATTTGGAATACTACAGCCAAAATGCTCATGGAAAAATATTATCATGAGTATGGGAGAAAAAATTACCCGTTTGAAGCCATAGAATATAAGAAAGCAAGAGAAGCTCGAAATACTAAAAGAGTTACAAGTAATTCCTATGAAGCGCAAAGAAAGTTCTGTATCCTTATCTTATAGTGAATTTAAAAAATTAGTAGATTTTTGCGACGATAACACTCCGAAAGGTCTACAGAAGAAAGTTTTTTATGTAATTTCTTACGAGTTGGCCTGGAGAGGAGGTGAAGGTAGTAAGTGCTTAGTATATTATTTTAAAGAAGAATTCGACAATCTATAGCGCCTCTGCCGGCAAATTTCTGAAATGAAAAAAGCGTGCCAGGGTGACAAACTTTTATAAAAAAAAATTCCAATTATATTGGCAATACTATCTCATTTGTGACGCGAACGGTGACGCATATGCGCATAAATTGTGACAGTTTTATTACCGCCAGTTTGAAGTGGACATGAAATCTTTAATTTGAAAAGTAAGTCTGTTTATTAAATTCAAAATGTATTTTTCTTTCTAAAGCTTTAATACTATTTCAGAATGGCGTGGGAAAAATCAATAAAACATTTTAGTTTCTTAAAAGAAACACAGATTTTAAATTATAAGAGAGATATAAATAAGAAAGGAGTACAAGCGCGTTATAAAATGTTTAAAGTTCAAAAAAATACAGATATATATATATATATATATATATATATATATATATATATATATATGTATATATATATATATATATATATATATATATATATATATATATATATATATATATATATATATATATTGTTAGCAGCCAAATTCGTCACATGGGATTTCATGATATAACCATCATGTTCGAACAGGAAACAGTTAATTTTTGATTTAATTGGTTTGAAGTATTATTCAATTTTTATATTTTATGGTAATTTAATTTTTGATTTAATTGGTCGGAAGTGTTATTCAATTCTTAGTTTTATGTAATTTGTTATTAGCCGCCAGCAGTCGTGAAGTGGTACGTTTAGTATTCACTTGACGCTTGTAGTGAATGGCCGCTGATTATTCTGTGGTGCTGTGTATCCTTTCTTGTGGATCGAAATAAAAGTTGTTAAAAGTGATCAAGAAAGTCTGTGTTCACACCTTTACCGTTCTATTTCAGGACAGTGTTGAATTGTGTTGGTTTTGTGCAGCGCTGTGTGTTTGGTGCTGTTTTTGAGTTTTTTTTTAGTTCTCTACTTTATCGCTAACATCAGAAGTGGGATTACAAACCGCAACCACTTGCAGTTATCCTGACGTTTGTAGGTTCGAGATGGAAGCCCACGTCTCCGAATTGGTCAAAGCCATCAAGTCATCAAGGACAGCTCCTGAACAGGTTGACTTGCCTGTCTTTCGACCAGATACTACGGATGCAAGACAGTGGCTTGCACAAGTTGCAAGTATTAAAGATGAATTTGAGTGAAGTGATCATCAAGTCATGGTAAGGTTGTGTCGCTTTTTAACTCGAGTTGTAAAAACGTGGTTTGATACGTGGTCCCCTGATGTCAGAAGCTGGGAGACATTTCAACGTGATTTTTTTAGAGGCTTTTCCGCAGAGGAAAAATCTTGGGCGATTGTTAACAGAGGCTGCTGAATTTAACAGTAGTGCTTTGCATTGGCGATGTTGAAAGCTACTACGCTTTGCATCTGGATTGTTGTTTACAATGTTGAAAGCTACTACGCTTTGCATTGGCGATGTTGAAAGCTACTACGCTTTGCATCTGGATTGTTGTTTACAATGTTGAAAGCTACTACGCTTTGCATTGGCGATGTTGAAAGCTACTACGCTTTGCATTGGCGATGTTGAAAGCTACTACGCTTTGCATCTGGATTGTTGTTTACAATGTTGAAAGCTACTACGCTTTGCATTGGCGATGTTGAAAGCTACTACGCTTTGCATCTGGATTGTTGTTTACAATGTTGAAAGCGACTACGCTTTGCATTGGAGATGTTGAAAGCTACTACGCTTTGCATCTGAATTGTTGGTTTGAAATGTTGAAAGCTAAGACGCTTTGCATTAGTATAACTGTATCACAATGTTGAAAGCTTTGACGCTTTGCATTGATGGGAGCATAATGTTGGAATAATTTAAGCTTATGGCAATTTTATTGTTTTAGTCTTAGTGACGATGATGATTCTACCCAGTTCGAAACAGCTGCATGTGGCACTTCTACCCAATGAGGATCAGCGCTTCGAGAGCGAAGCGTACGGCAGGACTGCCGTGTTAGCAGCCAAATTCGTCACATGGGATTTCATGATGTAACCATCATGTTCGAACAGGAAACAGTTAATTTTTGATTTAATTGGTTTGAAGTATTATTCAATTTTTATATTTTATGGTAATTTAATTTTTGATTTAATTGGGCGGATGTGTTATTCAATTCTTAGTTTTATGTAATTTGTTATTAGCCGCCAGCAGTCGTGAAGTGGTACGTTTAGTATTCGCTTGACGCTTGTAGTGAATGGCCGCTGATTATTCTGTGGTGCTGTGTATTCTTTCTTGTGGATCGAAATAAAAGTTGTTAAAAGTGTTCAAGAAAGTCTGTGTTCACACCTTTACCGTTCTATTTCAGGACAGTGTTGAATTGTGTTGGTTTTGTGCAGCGCTGTGTGTTTGGTGCTGTTTTTGAGTTTTTTTTTAGTTCTTCTCTACTTTATCGCTAACATCAGAAGTGGGATTACAATCCGCAACCACTTGCAGTTATCCTGACGTTCGTAGGTTCGAGATGGAAGCCCTCGTCTCCGAATTGGTCAAAGCCATCAAGTCATCAAGGACAGCTCCTAAACAGGTTGACTTGCCTGTCTTTCGACCAGATACTACGGATGCAAGACAGTGGCTTGCACAAGTTGCAAGTATTAAAGATGAATTTGAGTGGAGTGATCATCAAGTCATGGTAAGGTTGGGTCGCTTTTTAACTCGAGTTGTAAAAACGTGGTTTGATACGTGGTCCCCTGATGTCAGAAGCTGGGAGACATTTCAACGTGATTTTTAGAGGCTTTTCCGCAGAGGAAAAATCTTGGGCGATTGTTATCAGAGGCTGCTGAATTTAACAGTAGTCGATGTAGTAATTATGATGCGTACGTTTACGAGATAGCTGCTTTGCTTAGAAATGTCCGGGCTAAGTGGGAGGAAGTTCATCTTATTGAGTTGATTATACATGGTATACAAGAACGTGATGTCCAAACTACAGCGAATAATCAAAACTTTAAAAAGATATCCGATCTAATCTCTTTTCTTAGTGTCGTTACAAAACGGCAACGCGATGAAGCATATTATGTAAACAATCATAAACGTGATGAACTTCTACGTAAACGATTCCGTCCTAACCCTCGCAGTACACGTGATAATTCTATTAAAACTAATGCAAATAGTAAATGCTATGGGTGCGGTAAATTTGGCCACGTTAGACGACACTGTAATTTGCAAAATACACAACATACACTCATTAATATGAATGAACCCAGTACTTCAAGACAGACCGAAAATTTCAATAATAATGAGAATAAACCTATTGTATGCTCTTTTTGTGCAAACGCCGGTCATAAATCCGAGAATTGTTTTATTCGTAAAAACATTGAGTCTCGTAAGAATGTTAACATTTGTAGTATTGAACAATCTTCAAAACCAAATAAAATTAAGGTAGATGGTTTCAGTTATGTGGGAATTATAGATACAGGGGCCGACATTTCATTAATGTCCAATCGTTATCTCTCTAGGTTTCAGCATAAAATTAAGCCTTGTCATTTGAAATTAACAGGTATATCCCCTGGTAGCTTCTCTGTCGATGAAGAGTTTAAAGCAGTTGTGGAGATTTCAGGCGAAGTTACAAATCTTAAGTTTGTTATCGTCCCAGATTCTTTTCTAGATTATGACGTGAGAATTGGTTGTAACTTGTATGATGATCCTGAACTTGCATCAATCACTGATTATTCTGGTACACGAGTTGTACGTAAGCACATAGCAAAAGTTCGACGTGTTTTTCCTACTATTGATGACGAATTAATTGATGTCCCAGAACAAGAACGTTCTGATGTTTTAACTCTTTTATCGCGCTATCCCGATATAATCAGCAACAAGGGTGCGCTACGTGCAGTTAATAATACTACACTTCATATCCGTTTACATGATGATTTTGTTGTAAATAGAACCCCGTATCGTTTGTCTGAGCATGAACGCGAAGCAATTCGTAATATTATCCAAGAACTAAGTGCTAATAATATTATTCGCGAAAGTGAGTCACCTTTTGCCAGTCCGATTCTCCTCGTACGAAAAAAAGAAGGAACATATCGAATGTGTGTTGATTTTCGCGAACTCAATGCTCACACAATTAAAGATCGATACCCACTTCCGCGAATAGATGATCAGTTAGATCGTTTAGGACAAGGTCACTATTTTTCTTCTTTAGACATGTCATCTGGTTTCCATCAGATCCCTATAGATGAAGAATCAATTCATAAAACTGCATTCGTTACACCGGATGGCCACTATGAATATCTTCGTATGCCTTTCGGGTTGGCTAACGCCCCCGCTATTTTTCATCGTTCTATTAACAAAGCATTAGGTAATCTCAAAGATACGATAGCCCTTGTCTATCTAGATGATATCCTCATCCCCTCAAAAACGGTCGAAGAAGGATTAGAGAATCTTAATGCAGTACTAAAAGCTTTACAATCTGCTGGTTTTTTTCTCAACATTCACAAGTGTCATTTTCTTCAGCAAAAGATTGAATATTTAGGTCGTGAAATCTCTGCTGAAGGTATTCGTCCAAGTGCACGCAAAATAGACGCTCTTATCAGGGCACCCATTCCTTCTTCTGTCAAACAGGTACGGCAATTTATGGGTCTTGCCGGTTATTTCCGTAAGTTTATTCCTGAATATTGTTTCCACAACATGCACTTGCTTTGCAGGACCAGGAAATAGTGTATGTAAACATGTGTTTTCCATTCTATGGGAAATATTAGATATCAAACGTCAAGGATTACAAACAATTCCTGACGCGTTATCTTGTACTTCTCGATCAAGAATGTGGGGAACATCACACAAAAAAATTAAACAAACATGTTTTGAAAAATTGAAATTCATTAAGCACATTCACATAAACAAAGAGAAAGAAACAACTGTATACAGGAATATAGAAAACAGGCACAGGAAAACACATGAAATAAGTAATATACCAGTATTAAAAGAAACATTAGCTAATTATTCAAATGCTAATAAAAACAAAAACATTTTGCCGATGTTATCTGATGTTCTGTGCGACAATAATTATATACCACAATTCCACAATGTCAATAGTATAATGAAAGAAAATGAAACAGGGCAGTGAGACTATCATTTAGTGTGACAGAAAATAATATAAAAGTACAAATTAAAACCAATATGGACTCAATATGTGATAATTAACATAATGTTACAGAACATAAATTTTTAATACCAAACAATGAAGAATTTGTAAAAATTTTCAAATTAGAATCCATCCAATACATAGGTATACAAATTAGTTACATACGCTCTAGAGAAATAGAATCCCTAACAAGGCAACAAAGTCGGAGCATGCTATGGAAAGAAGCAAGAAAAATCAGATTTACCAGCAGCAATTTTGGAAGAGTGTGTAAAAGGCGGAAACAAATAGACTTAAAATTTTTAAATACTATATTGGAGGGACGAAATATTCAGCATTTGCCAGCAGTTCGTGCAGGAATTGAAAATGAAGTACATGTTAAATATCTGTACTGCCAATATAGAATAAACCAGGGAAAGATAATGAATGTATATCCATCGGGTTTAGTTATCCATCCCCTCGCACCACATTTAGGTGCTTCACCGGACGGATATATTTTAGATAATTCGGAACATAAAAAGTTTGGAGTATTGGAAATAAAATATGTTTCAAGCTTAAAATATCAAAATTTGGAAATGGCATCCAAAGAATATTCTTTCTGCTGTGCGAAGATTGGCAATAATTATGAATTTAAAAAAAAAATCATAATTGCCATTACCAAATTCAGGGACAAATGTTGATTACAGGTGCAACATGGTGTGATTTTGTAGTATATTTTAGTCAATCCAAAGAACTCTATATTGAAAGAGTGTATATAGATATTAGTTTTTGTAAAAGCATGTACACAGCACTGACGAAAATATGCAAAGAATTTGTGATACCCTATTTACAAAAAAAAATGTTCCGATGATGATAACAATAATTCTCTTATAAGACTGTGATTGTAAGTACTATATTTTTAGTATAGTACATTTTTTGTTTTTTTCTTTTTGAATTTTATGTAAATAGTTAGTGTTTATGAATGTTAACCTCAGCATTAGTTGTTTTAGGTGAATACCTTTTTTATTTTATGTTTATACAAGAATATCTTTTATGTTGTTATTTAGTTCTAGTGATAATTGTACCTGCTTGAGAATATGAGACTATGATAGCAATAATATAAATAATTTATATACAATTTACTTATGTTTTTAGATACAATAAATATACTTTCATATTACAAATTCATATCTTTATTCGTCATTTTCTGTCCGTTACAGGTTCACCTATAGAATTAACAAGTAAACTGCAAGTTTTCCAAACACTATTTAATTGTGTGGAAATAGAATTTGGGCAAATATGTTTTAAAATTTGAAAAGATTTAACATGTTTCATAACTCTTTCGACTACTATCCGTTCATTTGCAATACTTTTTGTTACTATCATATCTTGCTCACATAGTTGGTTTAGTCCACTTAAAAATGGTGGTATATTTAAAGTAATATTTTTTCTTCTAATACTTCCCGAATTAAAAATCCCCGATCTGCCATCACATCATCATTTTCTTCTAAAAGTTCAAGCAAGCCACACTTAACAAATATTTCTTTATCGCTGGTACGCCCACCATACAAATCGGATACAAAAGTGACCATCCTATTTGGAGAAATGCCAAGCAATCCTTTTGCAGTATTATGGTTCTTATAATTGGAGTAAGTTGCAGATTGTACACGAAAATCTGATGGCGTTTCAATAAATATTTCTGTGCAGTCCAATATTATTCGAGTACGTGGATATTTTTATTTTATACTCTTTGGTAAATATTTCTGCACAGTATCTTTACTAGGCCACATCGGTACTTGTGTTAACTGTGGACATAAAAAATCAATCCAGAAGCTCCATACTTTACTAACAGTTGCTTGTGATACGGAAAATCTATAAGCTAAATCTATCTCGGGAAGATCCACTCGCAATCTGCTTAAAACAAGTATTAGTTTTTGCGTGAAAGTTAATTTTTTCGGTCTTGTCACATTTTTTCTCTGACCAACATCATATCCCGGTTTAATAAACTTTATCAAATTTTGAAAATACGTTTGATCACTAAATCCTGTATAAAATTTGAGTTGCTGCTAATCATCTATTATTTTATTGACATCCCAAATTGATTTCTTTTCTTCCGCTTTCTTCAGTTCTGTATGTGTTTCTTCGTACTTGATTTTGTACATTTGTACCACTTTCTTTTCGTTCTGTAACTATTATGACAAATATTGAAATAAATGAAAAGTGAAAATAATTTTCCAAACTCACCACTTTCTCCAAATTGTCAACCTTATTACGTAAATTAGTTACTTCGTCTTTTAAAGCTACGATATTACTTGATAAGAAATAAGTATGATCATGGGTTTCTTTATGATGAGTATCATTCGGAGTCTTCAAGTTTTGTATTTTTATATCTTTATTTATTGGTATTCTAACTTCAGCTCCAATGTCATTATCTATGGATGAAATATATATATTTTTTTCATTTATTCTTCCTGGCCTCTGAAAGAAATTAATTTAAAACTGATTAATTACTTGATAATAATTCTTAATATTACCTGTTAATTCCATCTGCTTGTAGTCATTTTTATATTTTAAAAAATGAATATTACATATTTTACTATATTTTGCAGGCTTCCAAACTGCATTTTATTTTTACCTTTTCGGTTTATAGCTTTTATGAAAAACAATTTCTGTTTACTATTCTTGGGAAAGAAGTGAAAAGATATTCCTTTATTAATTAATGAATTCAAATTACAATCCGGGACGCAGCAATGGACCTTTTCAATTTAACGGCTATCTCTTTCTATCGCTGCAAATAGTAAGAAAATGGCGCGAACAACTGCCAGTTGGGCTGTCAAACGAAACTTCAAAAATATTGCAGTCATTAAAATACCTGTATTCTCAGTGAAAATTTGCATCGTTAGACATTTTAACTTCAATAAAAGCTTTTGGAACTTATTTTGATAATATTTTTTAAAGTTATCTGAGATATTCTCGTATTTAACGTCTAATTTTTTTAGAAACAAACGCCATAGATCTCAGTTGTTCTTACTATGCGCAGATCACCATTGCGCATATCTTCTATCTCTTTAAATTGAAAAGGTCCATTGTAACCAGGTATTTTTCTAACAAATATCACACTTCCCAAAAGAATCAGAACAAAACGTAAGTTTTAGGTTATATGTCAGAGGCAGATAAGCAAATTGGCGCTTAAAATTTTTAAATTATATTATTTATTTTAATATTAATGTATTGATTTATATATATACATAAATTATATTATTAAACAATTTATATTGTTTTTAAAAAAGTTTATTTGTTGCGAATACAGAGTTATACAAGCTTGTTTTCAGCTGGAGAGCTGCCTTAAGACTGACTATTCTATGTCTATCTATCTTACGCTTTACTTTGTGGAAAGTTTATAACTTTACCCTTAGTCAGCATTTCTAAGAGTAGTCGTATTACTTAATTCCTCCCTGACAAGTTTTTTTTTTAAATTTATTAATTTATGGTCCTTCAGCGTCTCAGGCTATTAAGACCGGTTTGTTATGTACATAGTTATTACAATTTTATAAGTATGTGGTAATATAATTTTAGTGTTACATTTGGTTATATTTTGTTTGTTACATGTATTTCGTTAATATAATTTATTATGTTTTCTTCTCTATCCGGTTTGTTGGCTAGGGCTTGTTTTAATGTGTTTGGTATTTTGTGGTTCTCTCTCGCTTGTGTATGTTGTGTGCATTCCAGTATAAGGTGTTTCACAGTCAGGGGTGTGTTGCAGCATATTGGTGTTTCTGTTTTTTCTAATATATGTTTGTGGGTGATTAGAGTGTGCCCAATTCTTAATCTTGTGAGTATTATTTGGTCTCTTCTTGATCTGTTTGTTTGCCAGTCAGTTGTGTCATCTTTGATTTCTCGGAGTTTGTTATTTATTTCTTCTCTCCATTTTTCTTGCCATTTTCTTTTAATTTTCTGTTTTAGTGTGCTTTTTGCGTCCCAGGATGGTATTGGTATGTCAATTGGTGGAGTCTCGTTCGCCGCTTGTTTCGCTGCACGGTCTGCCTTTTCATTCCCCTGTAGGCCGACGTGGGAAGGGATCCATATGAAGATTACGTTTTTTCCACTGTGCTCTGCAGTGTGTAGTTTTTCATGTATTTCTTGGGTTATTTGGTCTTGTGGATATGTTTGTTTTATTTTGGAAAGGGCGCTAATGGAATCGCAGCATATTGCAGTGTTTGTGCTCGGTTCTATGTTGGTATTTATGTGGTTTAATGCCGTCTTTATTGCAATTAGTTCTGCGGTATAGGAACTGGTGTTGTTTGGTAGAGGGGTTTTAATGGTTGTTTGCCCTTCGATTATGGCTGCTCCAGTCTTGTCTTCTATCTTGGAGCCGTCTGTGTATATGAAGTAGAAATTTTTGAGTTTGTTTTTAATTTGACAAAATTCTGTTTGGTACATTTCATGTGGGGTTTCTGATTTTTTGAGGTATAGGAGATCAAGGATGCAGAGGGGTATGTTTATTTTCCAGGGAGGGGTATTGCCGTAGCCTTTTGGGTATATTTTTGGAATATTATAATTGATGTTTTGGAATGAGGAGTTTAAGTATTGTTGTGTGGCAATGTGATTTTTAATTGTTCCTGTATTCTTTTTAAATATTTGGTTGTAAGCGGGATTGTGTGTGTTTGTTGAGAGTTTTTGGATGTAGGATATGGACATTTGAATTCTTCGGTATTCCAATGGTGGCTCCCCTGCTTCATTTAGGAGAGATTTAGTGGGGCTTGTTCGAAATGCGCCTGTTGCTATTCTTATTGCTTGGGACGATATTCGATCTAGGCTTTCTAAATTGGTTTTGTTGGTGGTAGCGTATGCAATACATCCATAGTCAAGCTTTGGTCTAATTAGTGATCTATATAGTTTTAATATAGTTTCTTTTTGTGCACCCCACTTTTGATGTCTTAATGTTTTCAGAAGGTTTATTCTTTGCGAGCATTCTTTTTTTAAATTTTTTATGTGAGGTGTCCAGTTTAATTTATTATGGAGAACTATTCCAAGGAATTTAAATGAATTTACGTATTCTATTTCTGTGTTATTGATCATGATACTAGGCTTGTGTTGAATTTTTCGTTTTTTTGTAAAGTGCATACATTTTGTTTTTAGCTGTGAAAATTTGAATCCAGTTTTATTTGACCAAATTTCTAGGTTTTCTATTGTTTGCTGGAGTTTGTTTTTGATAGTATTTAAGTTTTTGTTTCTAGTGTAGACAACAAGGTCGTCGGCAAATAGAGAAATATTAACTTGGGTAGGTATTAGGGATGTAATTTGGTTTATGGCTAGTAGGAATAGTGTAACACTAAGGATTTCTCCTTGGGGGATTCCATTTTTTTGTTCCCTTGGTTCAGATAGGTATCCATTAGTTTTCACTCGGAATTTTCTATCGCTTAGAAAATTTTGGGTGTATAAAAGTATGTTTCCCTCTAGGCCATATTCTTTCATATTTTTTAGGATTTTATATTTCCATGTGCCGTCATATGCCTTTTCCATGTCGAAAAATATTGCTATCATATCTTGTTTATTTGTAAATGTATATTCTATTTCTGTGGTTAGTGTAAGGATTTGGTCTTGGGTTGACCTACCATTTCTGAAACCACATTGTGCATTATTTATTATATTATTGGATTCTAGGAACCATGTGAGTCGTCGATTAATAATTTTTTGGAGTACTTTGCTCAATGTATTCGAAAGGGATATGGGTCTATAGTTAGACGGGGTTTTATTTGTCTTTTCCCGGTTTTAGTATGGGTATGGTGAGGGCATCCTTCCATGCTGCTGGATAGACGTTTTGCATCCATATTTTATTATATATATCTAGGAGGTGGTTTGTTATGTTCGAAGGAAGATGCTTAATCATTTCATACGTAATTTGGTCTGGTCCTGGGCTGCTGCTGCATTTTAGATTTTCTATAGTATATATTAACTCGTTTTTTGTTATGGGACTATTTATATTTGAGTTATTATTTCGATCTGTTTTTATTTTATTTTGTTCTTCTAGGGTTTTATGCAGCAGAAAATTGTTATTGTAGACACTCACTCGAGTTGTATTCAAATGTTTCAGCAAGTGTTTCTGCTATTTCTCGTGGAGTTGAATAGGTTCTATTGTTGTTGATTAAAGTTGATGTTTGTTGGTAGGTTCTTGATCCCTTTATGTTTCTGATTTTATTCCATACTTCTTTTGGATTTGTAGCTTCATTTATTTTAGATATGTATTCTTGCCACGATTGTTTTTTGGCTGTTAGGATGGTTCTTCTTGCGATAGCTCTAGTACGTTTTAAGTTTAGTAGGTTTTCTGAGGTTTGATTTTTTCTGTACTGGTATAGGGCTGTTTTATTGTTTTTGGTGGCAATTTTACAATCTTCGTTCCACCAGGGAACGTTCCTACTTTTGGTACTCGGGATTTTTTGTCCGAATGTTGTTAGTGCAGCATTTCTTATTTTTTCTGTTAGGTCTTGGACTGCGCAGTCGATGTTTTCGATGTTTGTGAGATCTTTTGTTATAAGGATTTGTCTGAAAAGTGTCCAATTCGCTTTTTCCATGTTCCACTTATAATAGATTGGGTGGATTTCTTTCACTTCGGTTGAGATTAGTTCGACGTCTATTTTTATTGGGAAATGGCCAGTATTATAAGGGTAGGATATAACTTGCCAGTTTAGGATGGACGCAATTCTAGGATCACATAGTGTTAGGTCAATACTGGAGAATGTGCCAGTAGGGCAGAGGTGGGTGGGTGTTCCGTCGTTGAGGATTATTATGTTGTCATCTATGATTTCTTCGACTAATTTTCCGCGCCTGTTTGTTTTATTGGAACCCCACAGAGGGTTATGGCTATTAAAATCTCCTAGTATAATGAATGGTCGGGGTAATTGGTTTATTATATTTTCGAGGTCTTCTTTGGTGGTTCTATGATCTGGAGGGATATATAAATTACAAATTGTTATTTTTTGTGGTATTAGGGTTGTTATGGCAACTACTTCTAGATCAGATTGTATGTTGATTTGTTTTGTGTGTTGGGTGTTTTTACTTATTATGGCTACTCCACCACTGGCATTTTCAGGATTGATTCTGTCCTTTCTATGGATTTCATAGTTTCTTAGGTTTGTATGTTGGTGGGGATGTAATCTGGTTTCCTGGATGCAAATATATGTTGCATTCGAGTCAGATATTAATTTTTTGATTTCAGGTAGGTGGGTGAAAAACCCGTTACAATTCCATTGAATAATTGTCATTTTATTGCTATGGTTTGGTTGAAGGTGTTGAGTTAATTTCTTGTTCTGGGACGTTTTCTAAATCTATTAGTTCTTGTTGTTCGTCTTGAGATGATATTTGTGATAGGTTGTCTGTAGATTCGCTTAAGCTGATTTCGCTTAAGCTGATTTCGCTTTCGTTGTCTGTATCGGTTAGTTTAAGTTTTTTGATAAGTTTGCATAATCTGTATTTTATTTTGTTGCCTTTTACTTTTGAGTGAATGTCGCTTAACATATTTATCACATTTTCAGTATCTCCTGTATACTTGTCAATAATGTTGTGTACTTGTTCGTGGTTTAGTCCATGGGTATTTTCAAGTATATCTATAAACTGTTCGAAGTTAAGGATATATTTGTTTTTATTTTTTATTATTATTTCTTCTATTTTTGTTAGTATGTCAGTGGGGAGGCTTTGTGATGCATTAGTGGATGAAGTTCTCTTCTTCTTTTGTAGGGAGCTTACTTTTTTTCTTTGTGTATCTTTGTCTGTGTCTGGGCTGGACGGTGCTTGCCTTTTGGGCCTTTTTTGTGTTGGGTTCGTTGTTGGGGGGTATTTTGTTTGTATTTGTTTTTTTGATACGGAGAATTGGTATTGGTTGTTTGGTGAAGTCGTTATTATCCGTGGTAGGTGTATTTTGGTATGAATGAGATGTTTCTGTGTGGCTATTTATGTCTATATTTGTTTCTTGGTCTTTTTGGAATGTTGGTTTTTGTTTATCAGTTTCATTTGGTGGTTGTGTGTGTTGAAGTATTTCTGTTGCGAGATTAATATTAGGCATAAGGGGGATTTGTTTGTCGTTTGGTTGTGTTGGTATTTCACTGTTTGGGGTTTGAGTACTCGCAATTTGTGATGGTTGATTTTCATTGTTTGGATTATTGAATTGATTTTTGCATCTGGTGTCTGTGTGTCCGGTTAGGTTACATTTGTTACATTTTGGAAGTTCTGTTGCTAGGTAGATTCTATGATCTGTATTCTCATGGTTGATAATTATTGATTCGGGGATTTTTTGTTTTTCGGTTTCTGGGACATAAACTTGTCTCCTAAAACTCAAAATGTGCGCATATTCTGGATCTTGGAAACCAGCTCGTAGGTTGTTAATTGGAGATATTGTTTTGACATTGAGAGAATGTAATACATTTAAAATTATTTCGTCGGGTATGGATGGGCATACATTTGTTATTATTACTCTTGTTGCTGGTGTAACGTAGCGTCTTATTTCTGTGACGGTATTTTGGACTATGATCCTGTTATGATTATTAATAAGTTCGTCTACTAACGATTTACTCTTTAAATATATGCATATTCTTTGATTGGACAAACGTGAGATATGGGTGATGTTTTCTGGTTTGATTTTTTCACCTATTGCGATTACGTAATCTTTTATGGGAATTTCGGTTAGAGAGTTAAGGATAACTGCTTGTTCTTTTTTAGGATAAGCATTTTGGTTGGTTGTATTTTTGGTTACATTAGAGTATGTTTGATTGTTATTGTTTTTACTGTTACCTGCAAGCACTCTTTCACTGTCAAGCACGTGAATAGAGCTGCCTGACAAGTTTAAACTTTACACAAATTTTATAAATTTTCGGTTATCTTCTCTAAATTCCTTAATTCCCTATTATTTCTTAACTGCTTAGATTTACAATTCTTATAATATTGATATACAATTTTTATAATTATAGTAAATATTATTACAAGTATAATATAAATTATATAATAATGATGAGTGTTACTTTCGTGATTTTGAATTTCTTTTATTTTTTGTAATTGTGGGAATGAAATATTTAATTCTTGTAATGGTTTTAAATTAATTTTATTTATTTTTGTATCAAAATTTTGGAGTTCAACATTATTTAATTCTAGTTCTTTGTAAGCTGTTGATATTCCATTAAATGTCCATTGGTTGACTTTACAATTTCCATCATTGATAAGTCTAAAGATTCCTTGAAAGTTTTTCTTTATATTTTTGTTTTTGCAATTTATAACTAATTCTTGGTTAAGAGGCTGCTGTTACTTTCACGGTGAGGTAAGCTTGCCCGCGACGTGGGAGACGAAGAAGGCTATGGGTTGGGCCGGCAAGTACCCCCACTTCTGCAGAGTATACACCCATATTTACGAAATATTGAAGGGCGAGACAGGCTACAGGCTAGCACTTTCACTGTCCAAGCCTTATGACTCCTCAACAACGGTTTAAAAATCAGAATTACCATTCCAGCTATACATTTCAGAGGCTAAAAGAAAGAAATTATATACGTTTTTCTCTAAAACAGAATAACTATAATGTTTTTTATTAAAATTTAAATAAAAAGCTGCCTGTAGCTTATAGCAGGAAATGTTTTTTGATCATTATACCATGCAGTATACCACCACAAGACTGAATCTGATTTTTTTTACTACAATTACCATTTTCTAATAAAGATTAAATGCGTCAAATATATTATTCTCAGAATTTATAGTACCTATGTGTACATATTGATTGAAGGTGACATATATCATTGTAACTCTGCCACTAACACAATGAAAATTCTTTCGAGGAATCAAGTCTCTTCGTTCTCTTTCTCATAGTAGCTAAGAATACCGATCTGCCGATAATATTCTCGGTGACGTGGGAGTTTTCCAGTGCATTGATTGCTTCTTGGTTTCCGGATGGTACTGGAAAATCTATGTTTTATCTAATTATCATTTTCGGCAAGTCAGGTTCTGTAGAGGCAACCTCACTGCAAATCTGTTTCCAGATATATTTCTGTCCCTGGCTGAGGTTTTCTGGTACCATTTTGGCACAAACTTCGTCCATGCCTAATTGGTCTTGCAATATCTGTCGTACTTGTACACCGAGACAATGTTCCTGCCCACAAAGCACTGGCTGTAAAGCAGTTTCTGGCTGAGGAGAAAATTATTGCATAAGAATATTCACCTTACTTGCCGGATTTGGCACCATGTAACTTCTATCGGTTTTCATCTTGTCCGTACACATCCGTCAACAGTTTCAAACACTTACTCAGAGATTTTTTCAATTTTATAAAGAATTTCAGATTAATGCGCTGTTCATTTTTAAAATTAGACATGATTCCGGCAAAACGATCAAATACTTGTACTTGTATCTTTAATTATTACTGATAACTGACTGACTACTACAAGGGAAATAGGCTTATTCTCATCTGGCTCATGTCGATAAATTGACATATTTTAATGACATATTACTAATTTATTTTACACTTTTTCACAAAAAATTAGTCCGAAAAAATTTAATTTCGAGCAGCAGCCTCTTTACAGTTCAAATAAAATCAAGTTACCTTATAGCCTCAGAAAATAGAACATAAAGAAATAAGAACAAAATCTGTTTATAAGTACTGTTTTTTATCTTATTGATAAATTTCTCTATTGATTAACAAAAAAATGAAAAAGTTTCGTGCTGGTGAAAATGCAGATTTGGTGTTTCGTTATGAATATTTGCAACGGTAATGGTATAGTTGTGCGTCCAAGAATGAATTTATATGAATTTAATCAGTAACTAGTTTTTACCTATTTTTTGTTTTATTGGACACTGATTTTAAAAAAATTTAAATAACTAAAAAACTACTGCTTTTATCAAGTTGTAGCAAGAGTAACTTTTTTGTGTATTTTTGCAATGTTTGTAATATTTTATTAGTAAAATTCTGGCCAACACATACCTCTCGCCAGATATTTTACCTGGTTGTACGCATAAAATACAAATACATATATTCTCACTACAAAATAATTCTCACATATATTTGCAAAATCTATGGGATATTTTAATATAAATTATGTACAATACATACATTTTTTTATATTCAATATCCTGTAATTTTCTTTTTCTACTTTTCTTTTTTTTACGTATATTCTTTTGCGTTGTTGCCTTTTTTTATTTTCATAATCTTCATAATGATGTACAATTTTTTTTTGATAGTGACATACAAATATTTTTGACAGTGACATTTATGTGTCAATTACAAACATTTGAATGTCTTGCCTTGAAGTAGTTCGATCTGAGAATTTTTACATCAAATTATTTTATATGCATTTCTTTATCTCTAAATCTATAGAACATATAATAATAAATTTATATTTACCGAATAAAGAATTTAACGTTCTTTAATATAAGTATTTACATAAATTTTCGATAAATAATATTTAGATGATTTTTTTGTTGTAACTACTACTTCCGGTTGTCCAATTGTTACCAAAACTTAATTAACTCTTCCCATTATTGTTAGATTGAGGAATCCGTAGTTAAAAATGTCTTAAGTCTTATAGTATTTGACAAATCGTGGATCCAACATCCACACACACATACGGACATCATCGAAAAAATGTTATAATCGGATTCTAGGGACCTTAAAACGTGCTTATTCACTAAAATCTGGATATGCGATTTTTAGCATGAATCCAATACCTCTCTTAGCGCGAGGTAAAAATGAAAAATAACAATGTAAAACTTGATATAGAGAAACAGAAGAATGTATAAACATGTACCTAAATAAGTAGTATCCTCATACCAAGTTTAAAAATTTTAGTGCGACTAGTACCAAAATTATTTAAAAAACTGTCTGTTAAGGTGCACCTTCAAAGGGCTGTAACTCGATAACGCAACGTTTTCGTACATGTGTTTTAACGTTTTTCGCTTTCTTTTGATCTGTAGTATCATCCAATAAAAAATAAAAAAAACCGTAAACACTTGTATATTTTGGAAAATATTTCAAATTGAAACAAATGCAGGATCTAAAACGTTTGCTACTTTCTGTGATGGAAGCATGGGAAGAAGTAAGAGGGTTTGGAAGCATGGGAAGAAGTAAGAGGGGATGCTAAACCAATCACAAAATAGACGTTAAAACTGGGACGTACCCGTCTGTGAATTGTCTGCGAGAGACATCTAGTAAGAAAACTACACACTAAAATTTAATTAATTTTAAATTGTAATAACATTACATCACATTAATAAATTATCATTTTCTAAATTGAAATCTTTTTTAAACAGCATATATTAATAACTTATTAAGTCACATTTCAAAATTTCGTAATCCAAACCATAAAAAAATATACTTTAAAATTAAGAATTTGAAACTTAATTTATTTTGTTATAATTAACAATAATACAAATTTGGCTCCGTAGCGAACTTTTTACTGGTTTGCTTACATAGGGTGCAAAAGTAGAACGAAATCGGTACAATAATACAGTCTCCACATTGTTACAAAATTAGTAAATATCGTCAAATTGACCTATTTTAATACCATATTACTCAATTATTTTAAATTATTTTTTTAAAAAGCCTCTGTAGCGAACTAAAGTCAACCTTCATTATTCATCATGCCAAATTTCAATAATTTATTTTTTATAATAAAGTGACAGGACTATGGAGAAAAAGACACATTTCGAGCAGCAGCCTCTTAAGATAAAGGTCTTAAATACCAAATTTGGATTATATCAATTTATTTTTCACGAAAATCTGTTCACATTCACATACAAAGACACATACACGCACATACACACACGCACACACATGCGCACACACACACACACACACACACACACACACACACACACACACACACACACACACACACAGGTACGCAGACAAACAGACAGACATCGTAAAAATAATTCGTGCTTATTTACTGAAAACTCACCATCGAATTTTTGTACCGGTAACATTACCTCCCTTACCTACGATATGACGAGAGGTAAAAAGAAGACAGATATCATTTTTATAAATTTTATTATAAAATAGAAGTTAATTTATAAAAAAAAACGTATCTAATACACAAATCATTAAAACTTATTACATTATAAAAAAATCATTTTCTTTTCTCAAAGTCTTTGGCATTATATCCGATTTTTAATATCCATTGAAAACTGGAGTTTTAACAATCTTTTTTCCTTCTTCTTAATCGTTGAGGCTGTGGAGGTCTTCTTTTTCACTGTCGATGATTTCATTGACGTTATCATCTTTAATGGGCGTTCTGCCTCTTTGTTTCGACTTCTTTACGTCGTGGTCGTAGTTTACGCATTACTTCTGATGTAGACGATGTAAATTCTAACGGGCCGGATAATAAAGCACCTTCACTTTCAATGCCTTTCGTTAAAATATTACGAAGGTTTTGATAATCCGGCTCCGTATCATATTTCATTTTTGCGACAAAGTCTACGAATTCATGTAGTGCTCCTGTAATTTAAATAAAAAGGTAAGATTAGTGATCGAATAAAATATAAACAGAATATCTAAATTTAATTTTGGTTTTTAGTTCAAGCAATTGGCAGTTTAATACATTATCTTGAATAAAATACTAAATTTCCGACCTCGGGGCTCTGCTGCTCGCTCCGTCATATTGGAAAAATTGCCGCCGTAATTAGTTTCTTCACAATATCTCTTTTCCAGTATTTCCAAGACAAACAGTAGATAGTTATTACAAAAATTGTAACTTGCAATTTTTTATACGAAAAAGGATTCTTTCATTTCTTACCTAGAATGAACTGTTAATTCTCTGTCAAAGAATTACGTTAAAACTAATTAGCAAAAATAACTGACAGAAATTTAAATTACACAAAAAATATGGAATCTTATGTATTTAATATTTAGTCTAATAGCTTTTACTACTTATAACAGTTTGCTTCGTCGTGGCATCAAATTAAATTATATTTCGATGATTTTTAAAATGTTTAAGAGCGTTCCATTTAAAATATAACATAGGCTGTCATTGTTAAGTGAATATTATCTGTCAATTAGGTTGTATTGTTACTTCTAAGTTAAAAATAATGTGTACAGTTCAAGAAAAAGTGCAAAAAATTAATGGTATAACGCAGACGTTAGTCTCAGACAGGTATCTGATTTATTTCGTAAATCATTTCCTGATCGACCAACATTAAGTGCTTGAACTATATCACGAATTGTTAACAATTTTAAGAGAGATGGTTGCGTTAAACGTTAACATGTAGAGAAAACAAAACGAAATAATGTTTTAACGGAGGTGAAAATGGCCGAAATGATTGATTACACTGGTACGAAATAATAATAGATTATCTTCGAAAACGATAGGGCAAGCTGCGGGTGTAAGCAAAACCAGTGTATATCGTTTACTAAGGAAAGAACATTTTAAATCGCACCACTTTCAAATCCATCAAGAATTGGTTGTGGATGACAGTGAACATTTATTAAATGTTTATATTTCTTGCAATCTTTTTCATTTCTAAAATGATTAAATCAAAATACATATTTTATTTACTATGTTCTATTTTCATTGGAACGCTCCTATTCATTGCTGTCATTTGGTGACTATGGATATGACAAATTCCATATATCAAGTTAAATAAAACGCAGGGTATGTGGATTATTCTGGAGTTCTATACTTGGTTCTCAACTTAACTAGTGCACCGTCATTGCTAACTTGGTAATTATTAAGTATTGCTGTCACACTTTTGTCCTCGTTACATCCTGGTTGTTTCATATTCTCATTTTGAGTATTACTCTATTACAAGAATGTCATTTGAATAAATAATAAATAAAATAAAAAATATGTAAGTTATAAAAGACTTACCTCTATATCACACGTATTGTTTGATATTATTTTATCATCATTGTTGTTAGATAAATTTACAATCGCCATGGACACAAGCATTTTCCCTTCTTGATGTCATTATTATAGTTTAAGAACAAATTACAAATAAGATGTTTTTAGCTGCAGAAAAATAATATTTCATCGACATAGGTGTTTGCTGAAGCCGGCAATTGCATGTTAGACAGCAGCTTTTTTATATCAGTATGCGCATGAGTATGGGGTATCGGACATAGGAGCAAATTTTAGCAAAAATTTAAAACTGACATATAAGGTAATAAGGTTTATCATATTTTCAGCACTGTTACGATATAGCAGGTTTCTGCAAAGCTAAAAACGCAAAAAGTTGACATAGGAGGTTTCTATTCTACACCATCGATATGCTAATATATATACTCAATATACTTATTTATTGCTTTTATAATTGAGTAATTATTTCATACTCAAGTCCTAGATTCTAAAATTGGTATCGTTTGAACTACTCGATTTGACAAGGACCCAGTTAAATTTCTAATGTCGAAACCATCCCACGTTACATATATTTTGTATCTGATTTTCTGGAAGACAACAAACAATATCATCAACATCTATTATAGAACACGCAATTGAATTGGTTGTGGTCCAACAATATGGTGGATTTTTTTCTAGATTTTTTATAATATTAACAATGAGTTAACAGTATGTATATTTGAAATAAATTATTGCTGACATTTTTTCACAATTTATTTCAAATAGTCATTTTGTGTAATAAACAGTTATCAAAGCTTAAAAATATATCAAGGTGGGGCCTAGATCTTTCTTTTTTTGAAGGCGAATAAAGAGAAAATATTGCTGATAGACAAAATTTATTTTTGGATAATGAAAGAACATAATTTCTAGTTTTAAGGCAGTTTTAGACAAAATATCTTGAAGGTGGTGACCATCATTCTCTATACACTGACGCAAACGATTTCTGAAGCTTTCTACACGTTCCAACATTCGGGCTATTTCCTGCCGAATAAGATTCTTCAGACGGAGCAGGGTTGTAGACAAAGGTTTAGCCGCCCTACAATCCCACTTCAGCTGAAAAATCTTATTCGGCAGGAAGTAGCCCGAAAGTTGGAACGTGTAGAGGAACTTCAGACATCGGTTGCATCATCAGTGCGTGTGGGTGTGGGTGCGGATGTGGGTGCGGGTGCGGGTGTGAGTGTGTGTTTGTGGGTGTGGGTGTGGGTGTGTGTAGGTGTTGGATCCACGATTTTTCAAATACTATAAAACTTAAGACATTTTTAACTACGGATTCCTCAATCTAACAATAATGGGAAGAGTTGACTAAGTTTTGGTAACAATTGGACAACCAGAAGTAGTAGTTACAAGAAAAAAATCATCTAAATATTATTTATCGAAAATTTATGTAAATACTTATATTAAAGAACGTTAAATTCTTTATTCGATAAAAATAAATTCATTATTATATCTTCTACAGATTTAGAGTTAAAGAAATGCATATAAAATAATTTGATGTAAAAAATCTCAGATCAAACCTAATGAATAAGTGATGTACAGTTCATTTAAAAATATAATTTACTGTTTTCAGGAAATAAAATTATTCTTAACTTGCTCTCATATTAAATATGTTTATCTGTGATAATGTACAATAGTTGATTATCAAAAATTACATCGAAATCGAAATAATAATAATAAAAAAAAACATGGTTAAATACAAACAAAACCATAAATCATTACACATTTTAATATCTTAAAGTGTCAACTACCGGTGCATTTGCGAGTACTTTAATTCGTATAGCTATGGTAACTAAATTGGACATCATCTATATAATTAGCATATTTTTCAGGTGTCAAACCTTTATGTGCGATTGCCTGCTCTAGAGTACGATCACTATCGTCCACTTTCACTGTATCTTTACCTTGCCTTTCCTTTCTAGACTAGAAATATTAATTCCTACTCTTCACAAAATATAATTTAATATGAAAAAATTATATTATGATGCCAAAACTTCAAATAATATGTAAACAATACGTATCGAAATTATTGTTCTTCGGTGAAATGAACCAAAACAATTTTTGTTACCGATAATTTTGAATTTTTACTAGGTATCTACTTCAAATTTTCATTCTGTTATTTCCAAGGTTAGGTTTGGTAGACAATATGTCTTATGATGAGAAGTTAGTAGATGGGCGTAGATTTTATTGTGCCTCATTTTTGGAGATTTTCATGTTATTTTTGTCAAAGGACTCTTAGAAAAGCCCATTTAATAGTTTCTGTTATACATGGGTGACGTTTTTTTTTTATTATTATTATTATTTTCTAGCACTTTAGCGTTACCCAGGGTGCACCACGAGGAGGCGTGCTAGAATTGCACCCCATACCCCCCGTTATCAATACACATTCATTAGTAGCATCTACACTCTAACGACAATTACAACCGTTTATAGGTTGATGTCATGTGTAGCCCACAATCACATCCATGAGGTGTAACTTAATACACCAGGACATTATTTCTGTATTACTACTAGTCTTTATGTGAATTGAGAATTTTGAGGGGGTCACCGTAGTCACCGAGTGAATGAGAAATACTTGTGAATAATTTTGAGTAAAATCCTAGAAAGATTGAGATTCAAAATTTTATCCACGACGCCGATTACGCCTGAGTGGAGGTGCCGCGTACCTCCACTCCAATCTCCCATAAGCCCCATAAGCTACGTGGACCCCTGCGCCAATAACAATGGCGAGGTCCACGTAGAAATCTAGTCCCAGCAGACAATCTTTCCAAGATACCATCTTGTACTCAAATTATTCGTATAAATTACGTAATATTACAATATAATTCGTATACACTCGTTCACTCGTAATATACGTATGTATAATATTACTATGGTTTTTAAAAATGTATAATTACTATTATTAAAATTAATATTTATTTGTTGTTGTTGTTGCTAGGAGATAATAACTAAAGATAAATATATACGAGAGAACAGACTTCCGTATCACATGCGAAAGCAATGGGTTTCTGATAAAGGAGAATTAGCGATTATATGACTAGCACTGTTTTATCTCTATCGTTTATGGAATATTTTGGACAAAAATACTTCAAAATAAAAATGCGCATAATTGAAGTATTTTTATCTAAAATAATTCCTAAACGATTGATAAAGATAAAGGACTGCTAGTCGACTGCTCGCAAATCAACTTTAATCACTTGTTCATGCTATAACAGCCATAAAAATTAATAGTTATGAGAATATGTACAAAGAAAGAGAATAAGTATTTATAAAGTTTTGTGATGTGGTTGTAGCGACGGCTGGAGAAGATATGTGGACATGTGAACAAGAATTACAAATGGAGATATAGAGCTACAGTACCTCCCGACAAATGAACTATGTTATATTAGTTTTAGATTTTACCGTGTATATTGTAGGTATTTAAAAATAAAAATAATTGTATATTATCAATTATAATTTCGTTACATAAGTGTACAACAATAAATTATAATTAAGTAATAATATAGTCTTCGACAAACATTTGAAAATGTACTTCGTTTCGTAAATTGTAAAGATACGCAATGCGCTCCTTGTATAAGGTGTAGGTATAAGTACCATTTACTGGGTGTGAAACATGAACGAAATATCATAAATATTAGAGAAATTTAATTCTTTAAAGTTTTATTTTAGAAAAATAATTTCTTAACACAATTTTACTATTTTAATATTCTATAAAAAATATCACTGTTTAAATTTACATTAATATTGTTGTTGTTCATTTTATTATATAAATTTTTATTACAGATAAATATGGCTATATTCATATTGATAAATAAATAAATAAATATATATATATATATAAATTATATTATTAAACAATTTATATTGTTTTTAAAAAAGTTTATTTGTTGCGGATACAGAGTTATACAAGCTTGTTTTCAGCTGGAGAGCTGCTTTAAGACTGACTATTCTATGTCTATCTATCTTACGCTTTACTTTGTGGAAAGTTTATAACTTTACCCTTAGTCAGCATTTCTAAGAGTAGTCGTATTACTTAATTCATCCCTGACAAGTTTAAACTACACAAATTTTAAAAATTTTCGGTTATCTTCTCTAAGTTCCTTAATTCCCTATTATTTCTTAACTGCTTAGATTTATAATTCTTATAATATTGATATACAATTTTTATAATTATAGTAAATATTATTACAACAAGTATAATATAAATTATATAATAATGATGAGTGTTACTTTCGTGATTTTGAATTTCTTTTATTTTTGTAATTGTGGGAATGAAATATTTAATTCTTGTAATGGTTTTAAATTAATTTTATTTATTTTTGTATCAAAATTTTGGAGTTCAACATTATTTAATTCTAGTTCTTTGTAAGCTGTTGATATTCCATTAAATGTCCATTGGTTGACTTTACAATTTCCATCGTTGATGAGTCTAAAGATTCCCTGAAAGTTTTTCTTTATATTTTTGTTTTTGCAATTTATAACTAATTCTTGGTTAACAGGAGAAGTAATTATTATATTATTAGTATGTGGGATTTGTATTACATTGTTTTTTGTGTATTTTTCAATTATTTCACAGTCATCATTATTTTCACTTAATACTATATTATTAATACAATTATTTACTTCTATGCCTTTTGTTTGACAATAGTTTATATTGTTAGATTCTTTTTTGTATCTTTCTATTAATACGTTCTTATCGTGTTTGTTTATATAATATGTGGGTGGTTCTGTTAATTCATATAATTTTTTATGATGAATGAAGGGAATTGGGTATAATTGATATAGAGGATAGGAGTTTTGTGATAGTTCTGGTTCTATTAGCAATGTATGGATTAGTTCGTTCTCTAGTCTACAATATGTGGTTATCTTTTCTACTTGTAACCAGATATCCTTGTTGCCTGTGATTTGAATTAAATCGTCATGGTTTATAATAGTGGTGTCTAGTTTATTTAATGAACAAATTACCAACATTATTTCTATATGTTTGCAAAATTCCGATAGATTTTGAATAATTATTAATAATTTATTAATTTTTACTTCCGTGTCAATTAAACTTTGCCACGTTTGTTTTTTATTTAAGATGTCTATTACGACATTAAGGCTTTCTGATAATTTGTTTTCGTTTAACTTTATTCGTTCTAATTTTGAATTGAATTTGTCTGTTAAGTGTTTTTCGTTTCTTATTATTTGTTCGTTTTGGTCTTTAAGAATCTTTTGATTATCTTTTAGTTTGTCTATTAAGTTATCATATTTTTCCGCGTCACTTTGGTCTAGGTTACCTGTAATTAATTTAATTATATTGCCTAATCCATTTATTAAGCCTCGTTTAGATCTTTTGTTAAAAAGCTTTTGAATTTGTTGTGTCAAGTCGTCAAGGAAATAGGATAATGCTTTATTTTGTTCTTCAAGGTGATAATTATTTTGAATTTGTTTCATAGTATTAATTGTAATATTATTTAATTTTGAATATTCTTCATAAAGAGAGGTAATATTATAATTGAAATAATGTATTATTTCTCCTTCTTCTAATTTACAATCACCTATTCCGAATAAAAGGAATCCATTATTATTTGAAATGTCCACTAGTTGAGCGGTGGTAAAGGCCCTGGAATCAAAATTTAATTTTATCTAATTTGAATTTTCTAATATGTCTTTTATTTTTTATTTCTACTGTCCCTAATATAGGGTTATAATTTTCTACTGTAACTCTTTTAAATATGGGTTTTTTATATTTGTGCATTAGTCTATTATTTTGTTTAACTTAGACTTTATCCGGTAATTTTAAAGGTAATTCGTTTTCTTTTGTTCTCTTTGTCTTATCTTTATCGATTAATTTATTTATTATTTTATTTGTTTCTGATTTATTGATAAAATAGTCATTTATAACTTCTTCTTCGGATCTTAAATTAAGTAATCTAGGGTTCAATGTAAACTTAATTCAATTACTTTCCTCATACCTGTTTGATAGAAAACAATTTGTAGCATACAATGGTTTCTCTTCCCAGTACTTTACACCAACATCTGGCATTTCACAGGGTTCTAACTTAGGACCTCTACTATTCGTCAGTTTTATTAACGATCTGAGTAACTTAATATCCTGCAGTCATCTCTTTTTTGCCGATGATTTAAAAATCTATACTACAATCGAAGCTAATACTGATTGTGAAATGCTCCAATCTGTATTGAATGATATAGTAGAATGGTGTACATCAAATAAACTTGATCTTAATGTTAGGAAATATAAAATAGTTTCATATTACAGAAAAAAATCTCCTCTACTATTTAATTACTACATAGATAATCAGATACTCGAAAGGTCAAACACAATTAAAGATTTGGGAATTAAGTTTGATCACATGCTAACTTTCAATCCACATATAATGGAAACTATTAAATCTTCATACAGAACACTGGGTTTCATTTTTCGAAATTGTAAAGGTTTTAATAACCAGTCCACTGTAATTACACTGTACTTCTGCTTTGTGAGATCTAAATTAGAATATGGTTCACTAATTTGGTATCCTTTTTATAACAAACATATCAATGCCATAAAATCAGTACAACGTCGCTTTTTAAAATATCTCTCATTTAAAAATGATGGACTATATCCAAAAAGAGGAGTAGATGAAACTCACTTATTACAAAGATTTAACTTCCAATCATTGGAAACCAGAAGGGAAAGTCAATCTGTTACGTTCCTGGCGAAGATATTGCAATACAAAATTGACTGCTCAGAATTATTAGCATATGTAAATATAATTGTACCACGTGTTGCTTCGAGAAACAATAATGTTTTTTACTGTCCCATCACAAAAACTAATGTAATGTTAAAATCACCAGTTTATGTAATGTGCAAGAATTCAAACAATATTTCAATGGATATGGATATATATTCTGTATCACTATAATAGTTTGTTATATCTTAAAATTTGGTAATTTTGTTAAATTGTTTTCGAATATGTGAAATTATTTTCGATGTATCATTATTTCTTGTATGTATTCATATTCTATTTTTAATACTTGTTAATTATAAAATGCGTCTAATATGTACAATGTTTTGTCCTATTAATGGTTATACTGTTGGGCAAATAAAGATTATTATTATTATTATTATTATTATTATTATCTTTGTTTTTGAAAATATTTGTTTTGTTCATTTTGTCCGAAAAGTATTTCACAAGGGGCCATTTTTGTTATTGAGTGTTTGGTATTATTGTATGCTGTTGTTGCTTTGTTTATGATATATTGTAAATCTTTATTTTTATTTGTTGAATGTAATATCCGAAGATGTTCTATCAGTAGTGGGTAAGACAGCTCTGGCACATCCGATCAAAGGTCGCATCGGCGCCAGACTTGATAAGGTGTTATCAGTAAACATTGATAAGGTGTTATCAGTAAACATTGATAAGGTGTTATCAGTAAACATTGATAAGGTGTTATTGAGGTTACACAGGTTGTTTATTAAATAAGATTATCAATGTTTAATAAATAAGATAAAGTGTTTGTGTTTGTAATGATTAGATGTTTTTGTTTTCTAAATTTTAGCTAGATTGGGAAAGGTCATTGCGTTGAAGATTGGCAAATGGAAATAATAATATTATCCGTGTTTAATGAGTAATTAGATAAAGTAGTGAATATTTTCAAAATATGTTTGTGTGGTTGTAATATCTGTGTTCTGTGTTCGTCATCTGTTTTCAACATAGCAAAATTAGATAAGGGGAGATTTCAATTATTTTTAGAAAAAATGTTATCAATTATATGATCATTTGTACTGAATATTAATTTCGTCGTCGACATCAGTGAATCTTCGATATATTATAATTTATTTTATATATTATTAATAATTTAAAATTTGTTTAAAGATAATAGTAAAAATAAATATATCATTTGCTTTGTACGCAGATATCGGTAATGATGATGACATATTTGTCGGGCGTTTTCCAGGCGTCACCTCACGAGCACTCATTGCTGGCGTGGAGAGTAATAACTATATTATTCATATTTGGTTTAGAAATGGATTTCAACAAGTTACATGAAATAGGTTCTTTGAAGAAAATAAAACTTTGTGTGAAATATATTAATTTCATAGTCGACATCAGTTTGTGAATCCTCGATATATAATTTATCTAATATGAATAATTTATTTATTATTAATAATTTAAAATTTGTTTATAGAGAATAGTAATAACTTTATTATTCATATTTGGTTTAGAAATGGATTTTAACAAGTTAAATGATATAGGCTCTTTGAAGAATATAAATTTTGTATGAAAATAACCAACATGGAAATTAATACCGATTACAAATTGTTTAATATTAAAGACAGATAATAATTACTTTATTTAATGCATGAATTTTATTTATTATTAATAATTTTAAATTTGTTTAAAGGGAATAGTAATAACTTTATTATTCATATTTGGTTTAGAAATGGATTTCAAGTTAAATGAAATAGGTTCTTTGAAGAAAATAAAACTTTGTATGAAAATAACCAGCATGGATATTAATACGATTACAAATTATTTAATATTAAAGAAAGATAATAATTTACCTGTCCGGTTATTTTGATCGATTTAATCAAATAAACTCGCTAGCACAGAAAACAATTGTCCCGAATGGACTAGAACTATACTGAGGGAATTTGGCTTGTAATTAGATAAGACATGTTTGTAAGATCAAAGCTCAAATTTTGATAAAAGTGATGATTCATCGTCGACATCAGTTTGTGAATCCTCGATATATAATTTATTTAATGCGTGAATTTTATCTACTATTAATAATTTATTTATTATTAATAATTTAAAATTTGTTTATAGAGAATAGTAATAACTTTATTATTCATATTTGGTTTAGAAATGGATTTCAACAAGTTAAATGAAATAGGCTCTTTGAAGAATATAAATTTTGTATGTAAATAACCAACATGGAAATTAATACCGATTACAAATTGTTTAATATTAAAGAAAGATAATAATTACTTTGACATAGATATAAATAAAACAATCTTCTAATCTCTTATTTTAAAAAGAAACGTTTCCACTGAAATTTGAGCTTAGATCTTACAAACATGTCATCTAATTCCAAGCCTAATTCCCTCAGTATAGTTCCAGTCAATTCGGGACAATTGTTTTCTGTGCTAGCGAGTTTATTTGATTAAATCGATCAAAATAACCGGACAGGTAAATTATTATCTTTCTTTAATATTAAATAATTTGTAATCGTTATTAATTTCCATGTTGGTTATTTTCATACAAAATTTATATTCTTCAAAGAACCTATTTCATTTAACTTGAAATCCATTTCTAAACCAAATATGAATAATAAAATTATTACTATTCTCTATAAACAAATTTTAAATTATTAATAATAAATAAATAATTAATAGTAGATAAAATTCACGCATTAAATAAATTATATATCGAGGATTCACAAACTGATGTCGACGATGAAATTAATATATTTCACACGCATAAATGTTCATATAATTGATAACATTTTTCTTATTTATATTTTTTTGTTTAGAAAGGGATTTCAACAAGCTGAACGAAATTGGCTGTTTGCAGAATATAAAACCATGTATGAAAATTATAGATATGGAGATGAATAAGGCGTACAAATTAGCGAATATCAAAGCTGTCAAGACTAGGTTTTGTGTTTGTAATGATTAGATGTTTTTGTTTTCTAAATTTTAGCTAGATTGGGAAAGGTCATTGCGTTGAAGATTGGTAAGTGGAAATAATAATATTATCAGTATTTAATGAGTAATTAGATAAAGTAGTGAATATTTTCAAAATATGTTTGTGTGGTTGGAATATCTGTGTTCTGTGTTCGTCATCTGTTTTCAAACTAGGAAAATTAGATAACGGGAGAATTTAATTATTTTTAGAATATTGTTATCAATTACATGAACATTTGTAAGTATGAATATTAATTTCGTCGTCGACATCAGTGAATCTTCGATATATTATAATTTATTTTATATATTATTAATAATTTAAAATTTGTTTAAAGATAATAGTAAAAATAAATATATCATTTGCTTTGTACGCAGATATCGGTAATGATGATGACATATTTGTCGGGCGTTTTCCAGGCGTCACCTCACGAGCACTCATTGCTGGCGTGGAGAGTAATAACTATATTATTCATATTTGGTTTAGAAATGGATTTCAACAAGTTACATGAAATAGGTTCTTTGAAGAAAATAAATTTTGTATGTAAATAACCAACATGGAAATTAATACCGATTACAAATTGTTTAATATTAAAGAAAGATAATAATTACTTTGACATAGATATAATTTCTATGAAGAAAACAATCTTCTAATCTCTTATTTTAAAAAGAAACGTTTCCACTGAAATTTGAGCTTAGATCTTACAAACATGTCATCTAATTCCAAGCCTAATTCCGTCAGTATAGTTCCAGTCAATTCGGGACAATTGTTTTCTGTGCTAGCGAGTTTATTTGATTAAATCGATCAAAATAACCGGACAGGTAAATTATTATCTTTCTTTAATATTAAATAATTTGTAATCGTTATTAATTTCCATGTTGGTTATTTTCATACAAAATTTATATTCTTCAAAGAACCTATTTCATTTAACTTGAAATCCATTTCTAAACCAAATATGAATAATAAAATTATTACTATTCTCTATAAACAAATTTTAAATTATTAATAATAAATAAATAATTAATAGTAGATAAAATTCACGCATTAAATAAATTATATATCGAGGATTCACAAACTGATGTCGACGATGAAATTAATATATTTCACACGCATAAATGTTCATATAATTGATAACATTTTTCTTATTTATATTTTTTTGTTTAGAAAGGGATTTCAACAAGCTGAACGAAATTGGCTGTTTGCAGAATATAAAACCATGTATGAAAATTATAGATATGGAGATGAATAAGGCGTACAAATTAGCGAATATCAAAGCTGTCAAGACTAGGTTTTGTGTTTGTAATGATTAGATGTTTTTGTTTTCTAAATTTTAGCTAGATTGGGAAAGGTCATTGCGTTGAAGATTGGTAAGTGGAATTAATAATATTATCAGTATTTAATGAGTAATTAGATAAAGTAGTGAATATTTTCAAAATATGTTTGTGTGGTTGTAATATCTGTGTTCTGTGTTCGTCATCTGTTTTCAAACTAGGAAAATTAGATAACGGGAGAATTTAATTATTTTTAGAATATTGTTATCAATTACATGAACATTTGTAAGTATGAATATTAATTTCGTCGTCGACATCAGTGAATCTTCGATATATTATAATTTATTTTATATATTATTAATAATTTAAAATTTGTTTAAAGATAATAGTAAAAATAAATATATCATTTGCTTTGTACGCAGATATCGGTAATGATGATGACATATTTGTCGGGCGTTTTCCAGGCGTCACCTCACGAGCACTCATTGCTGGCGTGGAGAGTAATAACTATATTATTCATATTTGGTTTAGAAATGGATTTCAACAAGTTACATGAAATAGGTTCTTTGAAGAAAATAAAACTTTGTGTGAAATATATTAATTTCATAGTCGACATCAGTTTGTGAATCCTCGATATATAATTTATCTAATATGAATAATTTATTTATTATTAATAATTTAAAATTTGTTTATAGAGAATAGTAATAACTTTATTATTCATATTTGGTTTAGAAATGGATTTTAACAAGTTAAATGATATAGGCTCTTTGAAGAATATAAATTTTGTATGAAAATAACCAACATGGAAATTAATACCGATTACAAATTGTTTAATATTAAAGACAGATAATAATTACTTTATTTAATGCATGAATTTTATTTATTATTAATAATTTTAAATTTGTTTAAAGGGAATAGTAATAACTTTATTATTCATATTTGGTTTAGAAATGGATTTCAAGTTAAATGAAATAGGTTCTTTGAAGAAAATAAAACTTTGTATGAAAATAACCAGCATGGAAATTAATACGATTACAAATTATTTAATATTAAAGAAAGATAATAATTTACCTGTCCGGTTATTTTGATCGATTTAATCAAATAAACTCGCTAGCACAGAAAACAATTGTCTCGAATGGACTAGAACTATACTGAGGGAATTTGGCTTGTAATTAGATGACATGTTTGTAAGATCAAAGCTCAAATTTCAGTGGAAACGTTTATTTTTAAAATAAGAGATTAGAAGATTGTTTTCCTCATAGAACATTGAAAATTTTCCGAGATTAAATCTCTTGCACTATCAAAATCATTATTCGGTCATAAAGAGCTTAACAGCTGCATTTTCAGCCAAATATTTTTGCGAGCAGTGTCATATCCCGTATAATAATGCACTCGGCCATACTTGCGAAAATATTTGTATGTTTTGTAAAACATCTCCCGCTTGTAATTATACACGACAACTATTATCATGTGACGACTGCAACAGAAAATTTAGAGGACAAGACTGTTATAACAATCATAAACCGGCAGTATGTAATTTATTAAAAACATGTAAAAAATGTTTGAAGACGTTTAATTTTCAAAAAACAAGAACCACGTATGTGGTGAAATATACTGCAGGCTTTGTGATTGTTACCAAAAACCCGGACACGAATGTTATATTCAACCAGACAAAACAGCCATGAAAGACAAGAACTTATTTATTTATTACGACTTTGAGACGCGACAAGAAAAAATTGTAAATGGACATAACGAACATGAAGTAAATTTGTGTGTGACTCAACAATCTTGCTCTACTTGTTGTAATATAGACGATTTAAAAATTTTATGCAATGCATGTGGTGTTCGGCAGCAAATATTTAGGAACGACCCGGTTAAAATTTTTATTTTGTATGTTTTGGCCCCACGGACTTCATTTTCTTCAGTGACATGCATTGCTCATAATGCGAAATCTTTTGATGCGCAATTTATTTTGAAATACCTTGTCGAAATTATGAATTTAACACCTAAATTAATATTGAATGGAAATAAAATTTTGTTAATTGAAGTTAATAAAAACATTCGATTTATTGATTCGATAAATTATTTATCGATGTCTTTATCTGCTTTACCCAAAGCAATGGGTTTATCAGCTTCAATTAAAAAAGGTTATTTCCCCCATTTGTTTAATACTTTGGATAATATAGATTATGTAGGACCTCTACCTAGACCTAAATATTATGGTGTGGACTCTATGAATTCTTCTGCGCGACAAATTTTTCTGGATTGGTACGATGAACAGTTACAAAACAACGCAATTTTTGACATGAAAAAAGAATTAGTGGAGTATTGCGTGTCGGACGTTGATATTTTGCGTCGCGCTTGTACGAAATTTCGACAAAACGACGTCATTATTTTTACTGATGCACGACGAGGCGAGAGTACTCTTGTCAACACGGACCCTGACACCAAACCTGGATATCATTGGGTCGCTATTTTTATTGATCGTTACGGTCATGGAATGTATTTTGATAGTTTCGGAAGAGCACCCTTGGTCAAGAATCATGAAGAATTTATAAAACGCAACACGAAAACATGGACCTATAATTCTGTTGTTTTACAAGATTATTCCACAAGTGTGGCCATTACTGTTTAGTATATTTGTTATTTAGAATTAATAATTATAGCCACAATAATTTTATATCATTATTTAATAAATGTAATAAATATGAAAACGATAGCTTTGTAAGATATGTCAAATTATTATTTTAATAATAGTTTTTAACATTTGTATATTTTTAGGTTAATAAAAGAATAGTTTTTGTTTAAATAAGTATAATAGTTTTATTTCTTAAACAAGTTCGTTCCTGTTGAGTGATTAATAATAAATAAATAAAAAAATAAATAATATAATTACAGCTAAATCTAATTATCATCTAATCTAATTCGTTTTGTACCATAGGGTACAGAACTAAAATTATCAACTAACCTACGTTTCATAAAATTAATGAAAAATTTCTTTTTTTCTTTTTTTGTTATTACGCTATGATCTAAAGTACACTTTATATTATTACTACTAATCACTGGTTTTCTATTACTATTTCCTAATACTAAGTCCTTTATACAATTAAAATTAATTTTTTTTGAATTTTTATAATTTAATGTGAACCCTTTAACTTTACAAACTTCATTACTACTATCATTCTCAGGGCAATATGTTTTATACGCATAATTTTTTGGACCTCCACAAACAAATTTCCTTATAAACGTTCCGGGACCGAAACAAGCTAATTCGTCGGTTAGATCACCCAAAAAATTACCTGTACTTGGTTCATATTGTCCTGGAGAATGATAGTAAATAATAGAGTCTGTATCGTAATAAAGAACTCTATCATCTAACCGGTGCAAATAATTAAAAAGTTCGAGGCGGGCTTGGGCAGTTGTATATGCCGCGATCACCACATTCACGGTTGGAAGTTGTTCCACGGATTCGTCTTGATATTTCCAATTCACGTACACCATCTTGTCACCTGCCGGAATAATCCTATTGACGATGACGGCTGGGTTGGCCAGCAACTCATAGAGTTCTCCAGCCGATGACACAGTTGTTGTACGTGGGCGGTTTTCAGCTTGTGCAAATTTACCTGTTAACATACAAACAAATTAATTAAATATTCTGATAAACATATTTCATTGTTATCTTACCCCATAAAGAATTCAGCGAAATTTTCGCAACGGCCCGTTTTCCTGGATTCTTTTCCATCAAATTTGCATCAAGCTGAATTCCCTCCTTTTCTTGGAATTCTCTTAAGAATTTATCTTTGGACTCATCCGTGGTACATTCTTCGGGAAAACCCGACGCTTCTTGCTTGATTTTTAAGAAGTTGTTGATATACTCCACAAACAAACCCCCCGTTTTTGAAATTTTGTTGTATTGTGTCATCTTATATTGCCAAACCTCGTGCACTTTAATTATTTTATAATTATATTTTACGGCCACTTTTACTTCGTCGACCACCCATGTCCCGGAAAATTGTCTCTCGTCATCGTTATGAGTACAGTCGCTTTGCTCTAGCTTGTCGCAACATACCCGACATAAAACGAACATAAGCTTACCGTGAGCTTTTAACGGTAATACCGGATGATGTAGAGTAGTAGGAGGTAAAACAGTGCATTTTATTAAACCTTCTACCTGATCTATATTATTGTTAGGACATAATGCATCACATTCTGAGCCAACAAAAATTTCTGGATGACCGATGGGAAATTTGCCATATTTACATATGTACGGGTATAGCGAGCATACGTCGACATATTTTATTCTGTCATGATCGTTATTAACTTTTTTATATAAATGTGTATTGCCTGTCCGACCTCCATACAAAGCGTCGCGAGCTTGTAACGGTAAATTGTTTAAAAGCTGATGGCTTTTCAATTCTTTTTCTAATAATTTGTTTTGTTTTAAATAATTTCTAAATTCACATTCCCATATACTAATTACTCTATAACCCAAATTTTGAATTTTTTCTAATTTACCTAATGTATTTTGAAGCCGAAATTCCATTGTTTCTTTTGTACTACTATAAATTGATTTATCGCGGTTAGATCTATAACAAGATTTACATCCATGCCAAAAACAACCAAAAAATTCAAATACTAATTTGTCCTGTGCGTAAAAGCCATCAACTTTTAAATTTGTACCAATTACCGCTTCCGAACCATGCCCCGCATGTTGTATACGTATCCCTCGCTCATTTTCTTGCATTATTAACCACTGCAATGCAATTTTAGATTGGTTATCTTTCAATCTATAACCGTTGAGTGGAATAATACCAACCATATTTGGTTTTAAAAATAAGCGACGGAACGCTTTGTTACAACTTGAAGCAATAGTTACGGATTCCGAAAATGGACAAACTTTACAATCATTAATGAAAGTTTCTCGAAATTTCGTACAAGCGCGACGCAAAATATCAACGTCCGACACGCAATACTCTACTAATTCTTTTTTCATGTCGAAAATTGTGTTATTTTGTTCATCGTACCAATCCAGAAAATTTTGTCGCGCAGAAGAATTCATAGAGTCCACACCATAATATTTAGGTCTAGGTAGAGGTCCTACATAATCTATATTATCCAAAGTATTAAACAAATGGGGGAAATAACCTTTTTTAATTGAAGCTGATAAACCCATTGCTTTGGGTAAAGCAGATAAAGACATCGATAAATAATTAATCGAATCGATAAATCGAATGTTTTTATTAACTTCAATTAACAAAATTTTATTTCCATTCAATATTAATTTAGGCGTTAAATTCATAATTTCGACAAGGTATTTCAAAATAAATTGCGCATCAAAAGATTTCGCATTATGAGCAATGCATGTCACTGAAGAAAATGAAGTCCGTGGGGCCAAAACATACAAAATAAAATTTTTAACCCGGTCGTTCCTAAATATTTGCTGCCGAACACCACATGCATTGCATAAAATTTTTAAATCGTCTATATTACAACAAGTAGAGCAAGATTGTTGAGTCACACACAAATTTACTTCATGTTCGTTATGTCCATTTACAATTTTTTCCTGTCGCGTCTCAAAGTCGTAATAAATAAATAAATTCTTGTCTTTCATTGCTGTTTTGTCTGGTTGAATATAACATTCGCGTCCGGGTTTTTGGTAACAATCACAAAGCCTGCAGTATATTTCACCACATATGTGGTTTTTTTTTTTTGAAAATTAAATGTCTTCAAACATTTTTTACATGTTTTTAATAAATTACATACTGCCGGTTTATGATTGTTATAACAGTCTTGTCCTCTAAATTTTCTGTTGCAGTCGTCACATGATAATAGTTGTCGTGTATAATTACAAGCGGGAGATGTTTTACAAAACATGCAAATATTTTCGCAAGTATGGCCGAGTGCATTATTATACGGGATATGACACTGCTCGCAAAAATATTTGGCTGAAAATGCAGCTGTTAAGCTCTTTATGAATAATGATTTTGATAGTGCAAGAGGTTTAATCTCGGAAAATTTTGACCTCTTGCACCCTCAAAAATCACTTCACCACGTGTATTATATTCATACACACATATATTGTATTGATTATAATACCGTTGAAATTCTGTCAGTTCGGGTATACCAGCCCCATTTTCATTAATTTTGACCCCGGTTGTATTTAATAAAGCCCGTACTCTCTCCCCCTGAATTATATTGTTGTCTTTACGTATACATTTTAAATGGGGGTCTTTCTTAGCAAAAGCTTCCGCTATAACAAGGGCACGAGGAAGACAAAGATTATCTGTGTTATTTACCTCGATGATACCGTGTTTCCGTCGACATAATTCTGCATAGCTGAGACCGTGACCTTTGAGCGGTTTACCATTACCTCGGGGCATACAGACTTGGGTAACTTCCATGGTAAATTGCCCGTCAGAAAAAATTTCCGCATTGCTCTGCAGAATTTTGTCGATGGCGTCCCACAGTACATCGATGTGGATTTGGTCCACGCGGCGAAAACTCACCCAGGCGGGTCCATTTTCAAAACGAGGGGTGTGAAATGTGAATCCAACAACATCTCCGGGATTCATGTCTTTCAGCACATCATTCAAAACCTGTTAAATTAAAATAATTAACATCTAGCATGATTTATTGTTATATGAATATGTAAATCGTTGTTATACATATAATCCATACCTGCTGAATGCTTTCTTGAAACTATTCTATAGGATTCTCTTGGCCTGGTGGATCTGTTAGTTCAAATGTAAGCCGTCTTCCTTTTATCCCAAATCGTTTCACATTATGTTCGGCGTCTTGTACTATTTCATATCTTCTGATGCCTTCTCCAAACTGGTGATTGGGAATAGCATCTTCATGATGATTCTCGTCCTGGTTTTCAATGTCATTATTCTGATTCAGCGAAGAATCGATGATGTCATTACAAATTTGAAAAAAATATTCGAAATTCTCTTGAGAGTCCATTATGCGCGCTCACACTTACACACCCTGTTCTATCGATGATCAATGTATATATACAATACTCTGTAGATGTTGACATCCCCACTCATGCTTTGATTATGGAAAGTTTTAAAGGGAATAAATAAATATATATTTTTGATAAGAATGAATCATCTGGAATTGTTGTTCTCTGATCGATTTAGTAGAAAATATATATTTTTTGTTTTTCTATAAATTCATATACATTTTTATAATCTCTATTAAACTTATAATTATAATAAATGTAAAATTCGATAAAAAAATCCTTATGGCTATTATTTACACACATAACATATTTATATAAACCTAAAATACCTAACTTAAATCTAAACTCGTGGACTACCACATCCTGTAACATTTTTTTATAAATATTATTAAAATTGTTGTATTTTATTAAATAATTTTTAATAATATTCTTTATGTCACAACTTATTTCCTTAATTGTCCATATATTTAATTTACTTAAAACTATAAAGTTATTAAAACCTAACCTACACTCTACTATATTGTTTTGCACCTTATAATCTACACCATCTATATTATAATCCTTATTACTATCACTAAAATTTATATTTTTTATAAAATTGGAGAACGCCTGAAAGTTGTTTATGTCAAAATACTGCTTCTTTCTGACGTCACTATACAGCCGCACTGTAATGTTTAGAGTATTCCCGCAAACACCTACCGCTAAGTATATTTTCAATGACGGATCTAAAGGGAACATTCGGCAGTCGAGCAAACGATCCCAATTGTCGCGAAAATCGCGATTATTGGGTAGAGTGAAGAACCCCACATCTGCTGACCCCGTCAACACGGCTAGGTCATCGTCCACAACGAAGTCATCTTCGAAGAGAATTTCAGGCTCTATAATTTGAGTCTCATCCTCGAAGTCTTCTGTCCATCTTTGTGCGAATTCCTCAAATACCATAGATGATGGTTGGGGCACGCCTGCTTCAGATGGTGATGTTGACCCGTTGTCGGCTTCTGGTGTTGTATCTGGACACCCCGGTTCGTCATCTTCTGAGGATGAAATGGCAAGGATGTCCTCCAACGAGGAGACCCGACGTTTCTTCAGAGCCTGAGAAGAAGACGATTCACTCCGCCTTTTCCTTGGCGATCGGTTGTCGACTCCTGGATTGACCTGGAGCAGGGATACGTCGGACGCCATCACCATCGGTTGTTCTGGATCTACGTCGGGGTGGGGTATATCCAAAGACGTTTCCGTTGATGGACCCCGGGACCGCAGATTATGGCGGCTGTGAGAAAAAATATATGTTTTAAACAACGAAGGAGATTAAATTAATGTTAACTTACCACTTGGGATGCAGAAACAGAAACTTTTCACAGTCTTCAAAATTCATCATTGTCGTGCTGAACTAGTACTCAAGTAAGAGCAATACTGAATAATAATAATATCATATCGCCTTGGAATTTCTGATTCATACCAATTTCTATTTTGAACACAGAAGACATAAACACTTTTATCTATTTTATTTCTGACAAATATTTTTCGGGAAGTTTCCGATAAATTAGTTTATTTTGATATAAGGGAAATAGTGTATTATTCATTTATTTTGTAAGTCATGACAATTGTCTGTATTTAGAATAAGAGATACCCATTATCTTATTTGAAAATACACAAACAGTTTTATCAAAATATTTCTGATTCATACCAATTTCTATTTTGAACACAGAAGACATAAACACTTTTATCTATTTATTTCTGACAAATATTTTTCGGGAAGTTTCCGAAAAATAAGTTTACGTTGTAAGTCACACTGAAATTTGAGCTTTAATCTTACAAACATGTCTTATCTAATTCCAAGCCTAATTTCGTCAGTATACTTGATATTCCATTTGGGGACAACGGTTTTCTGTGCTAGCGAGTTTATTTGATTAAATCAATCAAAATAACCGGACAGGTAAATTATTATCTTTCTTTAATATTAAATAATTTGTAATCGGTATTAATTTCCATGCTGGTTATTTTCACACAAAGTTTTATTTTCTTCAAAGAACCTATTTCATGTAACTTGTTGAAATCCATTTCTAAACCAAATATGAATAATATAGTTATTACTCTCCACGCCAGCAATGAGTGCTCGTGAGGTGACGCCTGGTAAACGCCCGACAAATATGTCATCATCATTACCGATATCTGCGTACAAAGCAAATGATATATTTATTTTTACTATTATCTTTAAACAAATTTTAAATTATTAATAATATATAAAATAAATTATAATATATCGAAGATTCACTGATGTCGACGACGAAATTAATATTCATACTTACAAATGTTCATGTAATTGATAACAATATTCTAAAAATAATTAAATTCTCCCGTTATCTAATTTTCCTAGTTTGAAAACAGATGACGAACACAGAACACAGATATTCCAACCACACAAACATATTTTGAAAATATTCACTACTTTATCTAATTACTCATTAAATACTGATAATATTATTATTTCCACTTACCAATCTTCAACGCAATGACCTTTCCCAATCTAGCTAAAATTTAGAAAACAAAAACATCTAATCATTACAAACACAAAACCTAGTCTTGACAGCTTTGATATTCGCTAATTTGTACGCCTTATTCATCTCCATATCTATAATTTTCATACATGGTTTTATATTCTGCAAACAACCAATTTCGTTCAGCTTGTTGAAATCCCTTTCTAAACAAAAAAATATAAATAAGAAAAATGTTATCAATTATATGAACATTTATGCGTGTGAAATATATTAATTTCATCGTCGACATCAGTTTGTGAATCCTCGATATATAATTTATTTAATGCGTGAATTTTATCTACTATTAATTATTTATTTATTATTAATAATTTAAAATTTGTTTATAGAGAATAGTAATAATTTTATTATTCATATTTGGTTTAGAAATGGATTTCAAGTTAAATGAAATAGGTTCTTTGAAGAATATAAATTTTGTATGAAAATAACCAACATGGAAATTAATAACGATTACAAATTATTTAATATTAAAGAAAGATAATAATTTACCTGTCCGGTTATTTTGATCGATTTAATCAAATAAACTCGCTAGCACAGAAAACAATTGTCCCGAATTGACTGGAACTATACTGAGGGAATTAGGCTTGGAATTAGATGACATGTTTGTAAGATCTAAGCTCAAATTTCAGTGGAAACGTTTCTTTTTAAAATAAGAGATTAGAAGATTGTTTTCTTCATAGAAATTATATCTATGTCAAAGTAATTATTATCTTTCTTTAATATTAAACAATTTGTAATCGGTATTAATTTCCATGTTGGTTATTTACATACAAAATTTATATTCTTCAAAGAGCCTATTTCATTTATCTTGTTGAAATCCATTTCTAAACCAAATATGAATAATAAAGTTATTACTATTCTCTATAAACAAATTTTAAATTATTAATAATAAATAAATTATTAATAGTAGATAAAATTCACGCATTAAATAAATTATATATCGAGGATTCACAAACTGATGTCGACGATGAATCATCACTTTTATCAAAATTTGAGCTTTGATCTTACAAACATGTCTTATCTAATTACAAGCCAAATTCCCTCAGTATAGTTCTAGTCCATTCGGGACAATTGTTTTCTGTGCTAGCGAGTTTATTTGATTAAATCGATCAAAATCACCGGACAGGTAAATTATTATCTTTCTTTAATATTAAATAATTTGTAATCGTATTAATATCCATGCTGGTTATTTTCATACAAAGTTTTATTTTCTTCAAAGAACCTATTTCATTTAACTTGAAATCCATTTCTAAACCAAATATGAATAATAAAGTTATTACTATTCCCTTTAAACAAATTTAAAATTATTAATAATAAATAAAATTCATGCATTAAATAAAGTAATTATTATCTGTCTTTAATATTAAACAATTTGTAATCGGTATTAATTTCCATGTTGGTTATTTTCATACAAAATTTATATTCTTCAAAGAGCCTATATCATTTAACTTGTTAAAATCCATTTCTAAACCAAATATGAATAATAAAGTTATTACTATTCTCTATAAACAAATTTTAAATTATTAATAATAAATAAATTATTCATATTAGATAAATTATATATCGAGGATTCACAAACTGATGTCGACTATGAAATTAATATATTTCACAAGTACAAATGATCATATAATTGATAACATTTTTTCTAAAAATAATTGAAATCTCCCCTTATCTAATTTTGCTATGTTGAAAACAGATGACGAACACAGAACACAGATATTACAACCACACAAACATATTTTGAAAATATTCACTACTTTATCTAATTACTCATTAAACACGGATAATATTATTATTTCCATTTACCAATCTTCAACGCAATGACCTTTCCCAATCTAGCTAAAATTTAGAAAACAAAAACATCTAATCATTACAAACACAAACACTTTATCTTATTTATTAAACATTGATAATCTTATTTAATAAACAACCTGTGTAACCTCAATAACACCTTATCAATGTTTACTGATAACACCTTATCAATGTTTACTGATAACACCTTATCAATGTTTACTGATAACACCTTATCAAGTCTGGCGCCGATGCGACCTTTGATCGGATGTGCCAGAGCTGTCTTACCCACTACTTCTATCAATGTAGAGCGAAATCTCTCTACAGCATTTGATTTTGGATTTGCTATACTAATCAAGTGTAATTTTATATCGTGATTATTACAATAATTTTTTACTAGAGCGTTATTAAATCCTAGGCCATGATCAGCGATGATCATATTTGGTTTTTTGTAAATTTTAATGAATTCCTCAACTATTAACATTGGTTCTTTTCCTGTCTTATTGAAAGTAGGGTGAATAAATCCAAATTTAGAAAATTGGTCGAACATAGTGACGAAGTATTCTTTATTTAATATTAGAAGATCTATATTTATAATTTCAAAAGGGGTTTTTGGTGTAGGGGTTAAATTATCATTTAATTGTATAGGGTGTCGATCATATTTATTTTCTTTGCATATTCTACATTGATTAATAATTTCTGTAATATCTTTAATCATATTGGGCCAAAAATATTTTTCTTTGAGTTCGTGATAAGTTGCCATTATTCCTCTATGATTTAAATAGCCGTTATGATTGTCAAAAATTATTTGGGTCTGTTTTTCTTCGTTCTCGACATCCTCTACAAATTTATTACATTTTATTAAATTTATCATGTTTGCTTCAAATTTCTTTTGAATTATTTCATTCAATGTTTGTTCGTATTCTTTAGAAATTAATATCAAGTATTTGATTTTTGGCACTATGTAATTTTTTAGAAATTCTAATAATTGTTCTTTTTTGTTTATATGGATGTTTACTATAAATCTTTGTTTTTGATGATCAAATAATTTTTTTACTTCTATTTCAAATGGTTTATTAGAAGAATGAAATATAATTTGATTTTTTGCTGTATTTATTCTGTTGTCTACGAATTTTAATCCGCTAATTGGGTTTTCATTTGAACTATGAATTGTATTATCTGATTCTGATTTAAAAGCAACAATACTTTGTTGTTCGTTTCTGTCATCGTTATAAATAGTATTTAATGTTTCGTTTACTATTTGATCTATTTCTTCCGTTTCCAAACTAAAATTTTGCGGTTGTTCATATTCATATAAGTTTATTTGTATTTGCGAAGATGTGTTCTAAAATTTTTATTAGTTCTGATTTTTCTAGTTTATCCAATCCACATGATAAGGAATATTGATTTCGTATATGTCGTTCTTTATTAGATAATCGCGTAACTCCGTAAGTGTTTTCTTGAAATATTTTCTATTTACGTTTTATAAATAAATATTTTTTGTAATTAAATGGAAAATTGTTTGATTTCCTGTATTCTGAATTATAATGTTTTTGTTGTCGATGTTTTTTTCACAATAAATTTTACTGTTAAATTTTAAATCTATTTGTCTGGCGAGACCTTTTGAAAATTTTAAATCTTTTGATATGCAATGTGCGAAGATATTAGTATATGTTATATCACCTGATTTTTTTATAATTTTGAATTTATCTCTTTGTCTTAATAAAAAGTCTGCGATTTTATTTGTTTTTCCTGGCAAATATTCGATGTCAAAATTATATTCGCCCAGTTCTATTTTCCATCGCATAAGTTTTGGTTTGCGTTTTTCATGGAAAATAACCATGTGAGGGGTTTATGATCGGTGCGAATCGTAAATTTTCTGCCAAATAGGTACGGACTGAAATTATTTATTGACCAAACTATTGATTTTAATTCCTTTTCAATTGTGCTATAATTTTGTTCTGCAGAATTAAATGTTTTTGAAGCATACGCGACTGGTTTTTCTTGTCCATTTATAACTTGTGAGATTACTGAACCCATTGCGTAATCTGACGCGTCCGTAATGAGGATAATTTTTTTTGAGAAATCAGGGAATTCTAAAATTGGTGGGTTACTTATCAATTCTTTGGCGGTTTTAAATGAGTCTTGATATTCTTTACTAGTTATGTCTATTTGTTTATTCTTTTTTAAACATTCTGTAAAAGGTTTGGTGAGTTTCGAGAAATTTGGAATAAAACGCCTATACCAAGAGAGTTTACCTAGAAAGGATTTTATTTCTTTTACTGTTTTGGGGATCATTATGTTTTCAATTGCTTCGATTTTGTTTTTATTGGGTTTAAGTCCTTCTTGTGATATTATGAAACCTAAGTATTCTGTTTCAGTTTTCAGAAATTCTGACTTGTCTACTTGTATTTTAAGATTTGCGTCTTGTAATTTTGAAAAGATCTTTTCTATGTTTTGTAGATGTTCTTCTAGTGAGTTTCCGAGTATAATAATATCGTCCATGTAGACTAGGCAAATTTTGTTAATATATTCTGAAAGTACTTCGTTCATCATTCTTTGAAATGATGCCGGTGCATTAATTAATCCGAAAGGCATACGGATGAATTAGTAATGCCCTGAGGACGTAGAAAAGGCTGTTTTTTCTCTATCATTTCTATCCATTAATATCTGGTGAAAACCAGAATGCAAATCTAATGTTGTAAAAAAATTTGGTTTCCCTATATGGTCTAATAGTGTGTCGATATTGGGCAAAGGGAATTTATCTTCGATCGTTTTTTGGTTTAATTTTCTAAAATATATCACTAGTCTTGTTTTACGCTTTCCTGATGCGTCTATTTTTTTTGCACTATCCACATGGGAGAATTATATGGGCTATTTGACTTTTGAATTACTTTAGTTTTTAATCAATTTTGAATATGTTCTTCAATATCTTTCTCATAAATTTGTGGAAGTCTATAGTTGTTTTGAAAAACTGGTATGTCATCTGTTGTCCTGATTTTCTGAGTAGTGATATTTGTAGCGGATAGTTCTTCATCGGGTTTTGGAAATAAATTCAAATATTTTTCTAATAAGTTCTTTACTTTTTCTTTTTGGTCATAAGTGAGGTGTTCGTGTCTAAATTGTATAAATGAGTTGTTTAATGTTTGTGAAGATATTAATTTGAATTTTCTATTCCCGAGCGTTATAGTTTTATTTTTAAAATCCATTAAAGCATTACAATTTTACGCCAAATAACATGTTACTTTCTTTATGAAAATCGTGTATAAAAAATTCGAAATTTTTATTTTGGATTTTTATTTCAACGCAATTTTTACATTCACTTTTCCTTGGGCTGTTTTGAAAGTAATTGGTTTCTGAATAATTTTTAAATTTCTTTGTTTAACGATATTTGGTGAGATTAAATTTATATCGGAGCCGGAATCAATTAAAATAAAATAGTCATTAAATCTTATTAAAGGAATTGATTTTAGTTTTGAGGTCATTACGTGTTTTGTTCTGTTGTTTCTAGGGTCTCTTCTAAAAAAGGTTTGGTGTCGTCATTATCGTAATTTTCTTCTTCATATTCCTCGATACTTTGTTCGTCAACTGCGATATTTTCGTTTTCAATTTCATTGTTGTAATTTTGTTTAATTGTTGATGTGGACATGGGTTGAGTACTTCGTGTCTGTAAAGACATTGGTTGAGGTGGTAGTTTGCGCGTTTCAAAGCTGTTTACTAAATTTTGTCTTTTGAACCTGTTAGGGCCTGGAGTTGGCGATTTGTAAATGTTGACTGGATTTGAAGGAAAATATTGTCCGGGGAATTTTTTGGGTGCAGGGTTAAAGGTAAATTTTTTTTTGGAGTATTTACATTTTGTTTTTGATCATTTCGTGTTAATGGGCTATTATGTATGGAATTGGCATAGCTAAATTCATTTTTTAATAATGATTCGCATTGTTCTAATGTCGAGGGTTGTTTCACAATAAAAGATCCTTTTCTTATGGGTGGTAACAATGATATAAATTTGTTTACGATTGCTTTCTGATTTTCTTGGAGAATAAAATTTTTTTGCAAGTATTTTTGATTTATATATTTCATATTTGTCTAACATTGTTTTTAGTGTGACTTCTGTATTTTATTTATATTTGGTTTCAAATAATTTTCCTAACAATGTCTCAGGTGTTGTTTTATCTGAGAAATTAGAATTTAGAAATAACTTTAAATCTTCCCAATTTGTGATTTTTTTTTTTGAAACAATCTTTTTTGCATTATTTGTTAATCTATTTTTAATTAGATTAAAAGCAAACACTTTTTGTGCTGCTGACAATGTTAATGTGTTAAAAATAACATGTTTCGTCCACAGTTTCAATAAAATTATTGAGCGTCGTTATGTCCCCTTCATATGTTGGGATCATTTCGACGTAACTTTTAATGTCTTGCAAAGAAGTCATATTGTTTTCTGTTAAGTTTAATCTAGCTGGATTTAATATAATTCGCCTAATATTATTTTGAGCGATATTTACAAATTCTTCGTTTTCAGAATCTGACATAGATTTTGGTATGATTGCCTTGTGTCGGGGCTCGTACTCTTTATTACTAGTACTAGTTAGAGAGTACCCTGTGTATTACAACATTTTTACTTACAAGAATAGACTGATGGCTATGGGTTTCATTGTAAGGAGTCTTCTATTGGTTTTCGAACTGTTTCTCGTAGACAGGAGTAAACGAGATGTGATGTTCTTGAAGCTTGTCGTCTGGGTTCTTGTGGTCGATTGGACAGCAAGAAGGATCCCTTGGATGGTCTGATGGGACGTTTGAATAGTCCTTGATGGGCACTGTTTAGCCGTGAGATGGACTGACGAATAAGGTCTTATTGATATAGCCTTATATATTTCAAATCGTTGCACTTTTAAAGTTGTTCTGGATAGCCAATTTTCATATAAAAATATGACAATGAGATGAGTAACTTTTTGTGTTTTTCACTGTTACAAATTTATTGTTGGCTATCCTACCGACTGCGCCAATTATATTATTAAACAATTTATATTGTTTTTAAAAAAGTTTATTTGTTGCGAATACAGAGTTATACAAGCTTGTTTTCAGCTGGAGAGCTGCCTTAAGACTGACTATTCTATGTCTATCTATCTTACGCTTTACTTTGTGGAAAGTTTATAACTTTACCCTTAGTTAGCATTTCTAAGAGTAGTCGTATTACTTAATATATATATATATATATATATATATATATATATATATATATATATATATATATATATATATATACCGGGTGTCTTAGGCCGACCGACACATGGGCGATTAACATGTAAAATTAGTTAATTGTGAATAGTATCTCCCCAGTGCAAGATATTAAGATGAAATTTTGCATGCTTATCCGGGGATACTATTTCTATGGATTTCAAATCAAATCAGTCAATTTACAAGTGTAATATTAGAATAAATTAAGAAAAAATGTGGAAGTACCATGAATGTTATTCATATCTTGAAAATAATAGTATCTAAGCAACAGCTCTGATAGAGTAGGGGTAACGTGCGCGCTTCACAATTTAGAGAGTCGGGTTCGAAACCAACCGACAGCAATATTTATTTTTTAATTTTTTCTTTTCAAAATAATTTTTATTATTAATATGTTTTTAATCTTTTATTAATATTTAATTTAATAAAGTGGATACATTGTACGTAACAAGATTTATTTATTTAAAAAATATTAAATCGTACGTACTAATTACAACATTAAAATTTAAAAATTATAATAAATATTCAAAATGGCCGCCGTTTTGCGCTAAGCAAAATCCGAGACGATCGTAACATTGCTGCCTCACGTTGCTTAGCTGTCGATTAGAAATAAGCCTACATTCATTCCTTCTTGCCGCTTTCAGGTCTTCTAAAGTGGTCAATTCATAATGGCCATAAATTTTTGGTTTTAAATGACCCCAAAGAAAAAAATCTAAGCGGCTTAGATCAGGAGACCTTGCCGGCCAATTAATTGGTCCATTTAAACCAATCCAAGAATCTGGAGATGAATTGTCCAAATATTCTTTGACAATTTGCACGTTATGCGCTGGACACCCATCCTGTTGAAACCATATCCTCTCCATATTTAATTCTGTAAGTCTAGGCCCAACTACTGTTTCCAATAAATCTAAATATTTTGGACCGTTCAATGTCCCTTCAATAAAATATGGTCCAATAATGTGTGATCCCAAAATTCCCGCCCAAACATTAACCTTCTGGGGATATTGGGTTCTTGATAAATTTTTAAGAGTTGGTTTATCTTTTGACCAGTGGCGAAAGTTTTGCACATTCGTTCGTTATGAAGAGTAAATGTGCATTCATCGGTATAACAGAGGGAGTACAAAAAGTTTCTGTTTTCATTGGCTTTATCCATAATTGTTTCACAATAAGTTGTTCTTCTTTCTTCGTCGCCGTCTCGCAATTCTTGATGGTTACCTACTTTGTAACTTCTAAATCCATTTTTCTTAAATATTCTAGCAATTTTTGTTCTACTTATTCCACATTCCATTTGTAAACTTCTTAAACTAATAGTAGGCTCCACTTCAACCCGCGCAATTATTATTTCTTCAAATTCATTTTCAATTGGTTGTATTTCCTGCTTTGTGTGATTAGCAACACACCCAGTTTCTTCAAATCTGTTAATAATACGCCTTACATGGGATTTATTAACTACTTTTTCTGGATTTTCGGCAGAAAATACATCAGCAGTTTGCTGTAGGCTATTACCAATGTGAAATAATTTCACAATACGAATTTTATCTTTTGTAGTTAAATCCATATTATTTAAATAACACTAGCAACAAATAAAGATAGTACAATACAAATCTGCATTTGACGTTTGATTATTCAAATCAAATGTTCTCGTTTTTTTGTTTTCGTCAGGGCTAACTATAATTTGAAGAAATTTAATTTATAATAAACCAATAAAGCAAATAATAAAATATTTTTTAAATAAATAAATCTTGTTACGTACAATGTATCCACTTTATTAAATTAAATATTAATAAAAGATTAAAAACATATTAATAATAAAAATTATTTTGAAAAGAAAAAATTAAAAAATAAATATTGCTGTCGGTTGGTTGCGAACCCGACTCTCTAAATTGTGAAGCGCGCACGTTACCCCTACTCTATCAGACCTGTTGCTTAGATACTATTATTTTCAAGATATGAATAACATTCATGGTACTTCTACAATTTTTCTTAATTTATTCTAATATTACACTTGTAAATTGACTGATTTGAATTGAAATCCATAGAAATAGTATCCCCGGATAAGCATGCAAAATTTCATCTTAATATCTTGCACTGGGGAGATACTATTCCCAATTAACTAATTTTACATGTTAATCGCCCATGTGTCGGTCGGCCTAAGACACCCGGTATATATATATATATAGGCAGAATCCAATAGTAAAAAATGAAATAAAACTTACATAAAAAAATATCATTCATTTACGTTTAGATAAAATAATATTTTACTTTAAAAATACAATTTTTTCCGTAAGAAAACATTGGTTTCATTTTAGCTGTACTTCCAAGCATATGATTAGTCCATTATGAGCATGCGTATTGAGATAGTAATATTTGGGATGCAGTACTGGCAGAATAGAGTATAACTCAATTTTTTCAAAAACTGCTCAAGGTGAAGCCAAAAAGTGTACTGAATCAAAGTGGTTAATTGCTAACGAAACTAAATTAGATTTATGTCCCGTAAGACTCTTCAAAAAATATATCGAAAAACGAGGATATGTGAAAAGCGATAGATTCTTATTGGAATTTAAGTGGCAAATGGTGTAAAGACGTACCTGTAGGCAGAAACGAAATTTCAAAATGGACTAAAAATACAGCAAAAGAAGTAGGTTTTGATGTTTCACAAAAAAATTACCAACCATTCCTTGCGATCATTTGCAGTTTCAACTTTAGCTAAAGCAGGTATGGGTAAAGAACAATTAATTAAAATCACGGGACACTCAAGCATAAGTTCAATCAAACCTTACCTCCAACTAGATGATCAACATCATGAAGCAATAATAAAGAAAATGAGAGGTGAAGAAGACGAAATTAAACAAACAAGTAAAAGTACAGAAATTCAACCTTCGACATCTGCATCGGCTGGTTGCGATCACGAAGATAGACATATCGAATCTGCTACTCCATTGAATAATCAAGAGAACACAATGATACAAGCATCTAGTTCGGCCCACCAAGTTTTTAATTATAATGATTGTTTATTTAATTGCAATAATTTAAATTGTTCAAATTTTACATGTAAATAAGTTATCTATTTAAATAATAAAAATTAATACGATTTTTTGAATTTTAATGTTCTGGAAATAGTCTAACAAATATATTTCGTGCATTAAAAATGATCTTAAAATTCAGCATTTATAATGCGTTGCCTGTAAGAAACTGGGTTCGTTTATTTTGATAGTAATTTGACAGAAAAAATGCCCTCAACTTCGTTTCGGGCACTTTTTGTCAAATTACTACCAAAACAAACTCATCCAGTTTCTAGGCAACATATATTTTCATGCAGAATTTTCGATCATTTTCAATGCACTTAATATATTACTACAAATAAATATCTTTTACAAGGAGAAAATATGTAAACCTAAAAAAATTCTTGATGTAAGTAGAAGATCTGTTGAAAAGTTATTTTCTTACGCATACCTATATTCCTCATATAATATTCTACGAAATTTATAAAATTTCATACTTCAATCGGTAATTTTGTCAGAATTATTTCATATTCCACTGCACCACATAATATTTGACGTCCTATCATTCGCAATCATTGCAAACATTTTATAAAATAGATATTTTAAAGTTATTCTGACATAAAACATAACCTTGTTATATTTCAATGAGTATCCATTATTGTCATTTTTGCCCGCTGTCGGCGCTGACTACTTTTGTGCACACCGCCTATGGACCTATTAAATTTTTATGACTCTGTGACGTCATTTTAGACTCGCCATCTAGTAGAATTTTTCTGAATCAATGGGTGCGTGACACCATGTTGCCAAATGACGAGAATGAAATAAAATAAATTTGTGCCTGTTAAAAATGATAAAGATAACGACAAAAAAATTAAATAATATTTTCTGTATTACAAACAGAAATGTATCAAATAATAAAATTATGTAAAATTTATGTTTTATCAGAGATTATAATATCGGGTCTTAAGCAAATCATTTAACAACTATGCTATTTACTGTCACTTTTCGATTGTTTTGGTATAATACATTCGCAAGTTTGAAGTGCAAATATGCAGGAATATATAAAAACAAGAAAACAATTTTGTATATATTGTTCAGTGAGTAGTAATAGGTACAGCATCGCTCATCGCAATTGTTATCGCACATAACCTTCTTTATAATACTTATAGGCTAATTCTGAACAAATCTGTAAGTCTTACGTCTTATAGATCTGTAAAAAACTGACAACAACGCATCTATTTTTGTTGATTAATATAAAATTATACATTAGTGGTAGCTTCGTTGTGATTTTGTTCATTATTTACAGATTTGTAAGACGCACATATTTGTTCAGAATAGTGCCATTATATCCTCTTTTCTGATTTTATCTGTTTTTCCTTTCTTTTTAAAGTGTTCATCGCATATATTATACCTAAATTTACTTGGATTTCTTATTTTGTTGTACATGTATTTGTTGCCATATTTTAAATTTAAATGTTCTCCACCATATCACCCACCTGCGCTTAAAGTCAACTGCGCACTATGCACATCTCACTTTTCTTAATATCTCTCTCTATTAATTTAATAGGTCCATTGGGATTTTCAAATAAGAAAACGCTAACTAGCGGCAAATATTAAAACTACAAACAGTGGTACAAATTTGACATTTACATGAAACTACAACTATATGACTACAAAAACTTTTGAACATACTTGAATTATAATTAAAAAATACTAATAAATGAGAAAAATAATACAAAAACTGAAGAAACACGATTGACAGCAATGCTACTCTTACAAATGTCAACAAAAAGTGTACCATTGTTTAATGCGATCAGCGCCATCTCTTGATACTTGAAAATCCCAATTGAAGCATAAATTTATATAAATACTTACATAAAATTAAATTTCTAGGCAAAAATTATTGTGAATAAACGTCATTGAATGGTGACATGCTCTTAATTTTTAAAGCGATTTTCCATTTATTTTTTAATATTTCAGTTCTCGGAAAATAGTGAACAGATGTCTTTACTTGCATAGTTATTGCACTGCGGTACAACCATGGACCTAAGAAAGTAGAGAGGATGATGCGTCATATATCTGTTATACAGAGTAAACACGTTATCGAAAGAGTGATAGAGAAAGATTTATATGAACTCCATATTGGCTATCTCATTCTAGGTTCGTACCAGAATGCGCATGCCCAATTGTATATTCTCATGATTTTCGCGCTCAAAACTCGGAATTCTAACCAGATAAACTTGTTAACCTCTTGTTGGTTTGCATGTGTTGTTTCAACTTTCAATTTTGGTTCATTTTGTTAATAGCTACGAGACATAGGAAAAATGGTTTATAGTTGTGCGTTTTGCAAGCAAAAATGTCTTAAAGGATCCGGGTTAAGTTGTTTTTCGTAAGCAAAGAATTTTTATTCGTGAAAATTAAAAGTAATTAATTATATTTTTTAATTTCTTTTAGGTTCCCGAAGGATCAGAATCAATGCAATGCCTGGTTGAAAGCATGTGGTTTTGAAATAAACAGTTGTAATAATACAAAAAATATGAAATTGTGTTCCGATCATTTCGATGAGAGCAGCTTTCGTATAACCAGACCTGGCGGTTCCAAACTCTTAAAACCTAATGTGGTGCCAACTCTAATGCATGGGTACAACACATTATCTTTTCGTTTAACTGGTCAATTTTGGCTCTTGTTTACTATATAACCCTATTCGCAATCGAAATTAACGATAGAGGCGCTGATTTTCAAAACAAGATGGCCGCCATACGATGGGTATGACATATGACAGTTTACATTATTCACTGAGCTTCGTTGACTGTGTATACAAACCAAGTTTAATTTTTTTATATGAAAGCGATGTGTTGTAATATTTAATTATTAATTACTACACTACTCACTCAGCTGTCACTTATTCAATATGGTGCTTGTACGATTGCTTTCCGTAGTATCGATTTGCGCCACTAGAGGGAAAATTTTATCTAAGATTACGAATATGACAGCTCGTTTTCCCTACGACCTATATGTTTTATTTTGCCACCAGATGTCAGCTACTTTGTTGACTCTTGTCAATAGGCTAATTCTAAACAAATATGTAAATATTACGTCTTATAGATCTGTAAATCAAAATTGACTAAAACGCATCTATTTTTGTTGATTGAATTACACATTACTGGCAGCTTCGTTGCGATTTTGTTCATTATTTACAAATCTGTAAGACGCACAAATTTGTTCAGAATAGTGCAATTATATCCTTTTTCTGATTTCTATCTGTTCTTCCCTTTTAAAGTATTCATCGTATATATTATACCTAATTTACACAAGACAAATTCAAATAAAAGAAAATTATTTTTTTCGATCAGTGGTTCTGACCTAACTAAATAATTTTTCTTTTGCTAAATTTTATTTTGTGAAATATAAATTGTTTGCCCATTTAACCGTCTTTGTAGCTCTTATAGTTCTCGAGATAGCAATGGTGGCTCATTTAAAATGAACATCCTGTATATTAATTAACTGGTATATAAAAAATTCAACTATGTACGAGATAGAAATATCTTACATGTGAAAACTATTTTTTTTTATCTGAGGAACCAGTCATTATTGCTCAATGGGCCTTCAGTGCAGCGTGTATCAAAATATGCTCTGAAGGTGCAATGCTTACATTGAAGTTGGAGGTCGTCATTTGAAGCAATTATTATAATATTTATTACAAAAATGAATATAATTATTTAAGAATTCAATGATATAAATTAAAATAAACAAAATTAATAACTGAAGTTATATGTCACAGCAAACTAGCTAATTACTCGTTTAAGTAACTCAAAAACGCAGCGACAGTGCGTTTCTGGATATGAGTTTATTAATAGAAACTAGTCTATTTTGCATCCTCTACATATCCTATATATTTGTAACACGTCACGTATTCATTAACATTCTGTATTTATTAAATAACCCCGCTAAATATTGCTAACCTCTACAGATAAATTACTAGGATAACCACTTTATTCCGAAAGTGTAGCGATAGGTTACATTTTTTTTAGTAACCACGATTTTTACCGCTTTTATCACTGGTTCAGTTTCGTAATATTCTATAAATCTTAATTAAAGCAGTTTTTAATAATTGAAATATTTTATTTCCACGTTGGCAACATTGTGCAGCTGCAGCTGCGCCATGCTGCCATCCACCACTACTACCACACGAGCACAGACCGATAAACAGTAAACAAACACACACATTCCTTCGAGCTATGAGGTACATTCAACGTTGTTTGTAGTTATTCGTTTGCTATTTTGTAGAATAATATAATTCATTATAATGTATATCGTGTTTTCAACATTGAATGATTATGGAGTAAGTATTCATTTCCGTCGATAATTTGTAAATGTAATGAAACGTAACCTGAATAAACTTGTGTTTCAGGAATTTATAACGAGATTATTTATACATCGTAGATCGAAGAACCTTTGAAAATATTCGCTGAGGAAACCGATTAAATTGGTAAGAAAATTAAATGTTTTACATATATTAGTGCGTTTTATAACGAGTGTATCAAATTCTTAATAGTTTTTGCGAGGTTAGTTTGAGTGAAGAATGCATAAAATATCGTAAAGCTAGTTTCCTTTCATTAAAGGGGGTTTATGCTCAATAATTTAAGAATAGAAATAACAATAAGAATAGTGATAGGAATAATTTTAAACACAACGATAAGTGGTGTTTATGCTGCCAGGTTTTCAAAAATGAGCCTAAGAATAAAAGTAGCGATATAACATTCTTTAGGTTAGTGAAAAGTAGTTACATTTATTATTCTGATATTGGTAGCAGATTTAAATTGACGTTTGTAATTTTTATATTTTTATTTTCTAATTTTTAGAAAGGAATACAATCAAATTATTATCCATAATAGGTATATCTGACATTTATATCATCTTATTTCTGCAGCGTAAACCGACTCGTATGTTATAAGTGTTTTAACTTTATCAATATTCTTATACATATTTCTTATTTTTAAATTTTTGAGCATAAACACACCCTTATCTAAAATACAAGGAGCCGAAAGTTTTATAGTTGAGAGATTATTTTCAAAATTTTGTTAATTAAGAATCCTTTGAGAAACCAAACATTTTTTACTTATATATTATGTTTCTTAAATTGGAATTGTTAGTTGCACCTTAATGAGGATTTTCCATTGTTCTGTTTTATGAAAAATCATCTTTGTAAGCACTTAGTTTTAGAAAATTTCAATGGGGTCCTCTACTATTTTTTATTATTATGTTGTATTATTATGTTGTTATTAATATTGCGTTGTCTTTATCTCGTTTTAGAGTTCCTACAATACGATTTTACTATTTTTACGATGTCTGTGTGTATTTATGTGTCAAATATGTATCGGTTGATAACTCTATAATTTTAAAGATTATAATTCTTCCGTATTGCTCTTCTTTAAATACATATGAAGAGCTAATTAGATTTTGGTTACAATTGTTCGACCGGAAATACCCTTATTTGAATATTTTAACAGTTTTTCTCAAAAAACGCTCTTAAATACCATTTTTTCATAATTAATATTATAAATATTAAAGAATATTTGATTCTTTATGCAATTTGATTACATTACATTTTATACTTTATATTCAGTGGATATAGAGTTAAAAAACTCTGATGTGGCCAGCACATTACCTTCCGTCAGTTATATGTATTTTCTACAAATTCCATATAGAAAATTCCTTGCACAAGATTCTAAATATCTTGTACATTTTCTTTCGACAGTTGTATGTATTTTACACAAATTCCATACAGAAAGTTTCGAGCAAAAGATCTTATATTTCGAGTAAAATGATAACAAATATACTACGAACATGTCAATTGCACTTGAGACTGACATCTTTCACTCAAAATTTTCTTAATATAGTAACTGTTCCTAGCATAGCTGGCTAATTTATGAAATTTAATATCTTTATAATTTTATAACTCTTATGTCCATTTAATATGAAGTATAAAATGCAATCAAATCGTATACAGAATACAATGTTCTTTAATATTTATAATAACATTAAATGTGAAAAAATGATATTTTGCATCGGTTTTTCAAGAAAAACTGTTAAAATCTTCAAATGAGGGTACTTCCGGTTAACCAATTATAACCAAAATCTAATCAGCTCTTCATATGGATGCACCGAAGAGGAATACAAAAGAATTATAATTTTTGGAATTGTACTAGTTATCGCAGGCTTATTCATTAAAAACTCACCACCGAATTTTTTGACCAAAGAAAATACCAACCTTACCTAAAGGTGACGGAAGGTAAAAAATAAAGATTAAATTTCATAATGCAGCCAGCTATGAAATAACCATGGAAACAGCGACTATAATAAAAACTAATTCTGATAGATAGATGTCAATGTCAAATGCAATTGACATACCTATCTAGTTCTAGTAGGTATGTTCGTGTTATAATTTTACGAGCTGTACCCCTTGCAAATATTTGCAACAAACAATATTATGAGGCAGTGTTATTAAATTGTAAATTTTCTGTTATTCAATATTTGGGGATCATCTACACTGTTATTTTAACTTCCGCTGTTTTGTTGGACATAGGGAAAACTGGTTGATTATTTGACACAAAATTTTGTTATAGTTACCGTCAAATAAATATAAATATGAACTGGAAATTACAACACTGTTGCCAATTCATGGGCAATGTTAAGAATTCTAAGTTATGAAGAAGCGGCAACACCGCAGGGAAAGGGTCAGGGTGCGGAGAAGAGAAATTGAGCATCAGTCCATATTTATTTGATGACACGACAATAATAAATCATTTAGCGCTGGTTTGTTAATTTAAGGTTAAAGCAGGGCCAGAAACCGAAAAACTAACGGTTATAGGTTAACCGAAATCGAGAAGGTAATTTTGATTGTTTATTGAATCGGTTATATTTTCTACACTCGTTAAAATGCTTTTCCATTTATTTTTGTGTAAATAGTATTACAATTAAGAAAGTTAGAAAGAGTAAATAAGAGTGCACTTCTACCTTTTTTGTATTTAAAAGAAAAACGAGTTTTAATTTATTTTGATTAATAGTTTCCGGTATTTTATTCAATAAAAATATCGGTTTCGGTTAATAATCACCTTTTTGGAGTTAAAGTATAAGTTATGAAATGCAAAAATAATATTTATTCTTTTTTAACAAAAATACAGTGTTCTCATAACAGGAAAACAAACAAAACTTATTTATGCTTAATATTAAAACATTTTAAACATAGTTGTGGCTGCTCGGGACACTTATTACAATATGTGAAGACCATTTTCGCACGGTTTCTGGCTTCTTTACACTCGTCATCATGTTAAAGTTTTGCGTAACACATGGTACATTTTCTTCTAATCTTACCATCAGCGTTAACTCTACCAGACAGATGGTGATTGGAACTTCCAGGAGATCGCGATGTGTCCTGCTGTACTCGTCTTGGAATATACAACAAATCTGCCGCCAAGTTTTCTCGATTTGAATTCGTTTTTTAGACGCTTGTTTGTACAGGATCCAAGAGTTAATAACTGCAGTGCCTAAAAGTAGTTCAATGCCAAGTTTCCTCTACCATTTTACCCCTTTTCGGAGAGTTGTGGCATAGGAAGCCATTTGATCCGATAAGTCTATGCCTGCCTTCCTTTTGTTGTACGCTATAACAGCTAAAGGCGAGGCCAAAGGTTTTTCTGTGGCACGTCGAGATTTACGGGTGTGAAGATGAGGAAATTGCAGTGTTTTGGATGTTAGGATCCTGTGCCTGATTCACCCCAGATGTAGATGGTTGCGATTCGGTATCTTAAGAGCCTTGACTTGTTCTCTTTGAGGTGTAAAGGGAGAAGTAGTCTGTAGGCGATACAGAAATGCTCTCCCTAATATTCATCTACATCTATTTATAGCTCTAGCAACCGTTCTTATATTCCACTGTGCCGCACCCTTACCGGAGACAGCTAGCTTATCTACGTAGTCTGCATTTTACTTGCAACAGTTGTTATACGTATATTGTTGCTGTGCTGTATTTATATAATAATGCAACCAGGCAATTAAATATGTACATTGTTGAACTATTAAAATAATTTATTAGTGGAAATTAATATATAAGTACCTTAATAACAATGTTTTTTTAAAAATATTTATTTAATTATGTGGACATATAAAAAATATATTATAATTATGTACGAAATTATTTGCTTAAAAAACCCTTAGTATTATAGAGTGTGATGATTTTAGGTAGGTAACTTAATAAATGGCCAATAGGTTAAATACAAACAAAAATTAATAATAATAAAAAATAAACATAAATAAAATAAATAAATATATCATCACGGCATATTACCCATTGCTGGGTATGCCAATCTGCTTTGTACGCAGATATCGGTAATGAAGATGACATATTTGAAATAAACATTATTGTCAATAATAAGAGAAATAATTAAATAATAGATTTTCGACCGAAAACAAGATAAAATATAATTCCAAAATTTCGTATTACAGACTTTTTTATTTATTGGAACAACAAATTAGATTTTGTTTACAAACGATCAACCGGAAGTGATATTTTACTAGCTCATTGCCATTTTAAACATGGAATTGGCAGGAGGTCATGTGCTGGCCACATCAGATTTTTTGTATATGATTATAAAAGAAGGAATAAGCAAACGGTCGTGTATACCTATTTGTTTTTAAATTTAAATTTGAAAAAAAAAATCGTTTGTTAAAAATTTGGATGTGATTAGGGACGCAACCGCTGGACCGTGTTCAAAAAATTAAAGACCTGAAGAAGCGTGGCGGACGAATTAAAATAGGAGGCGTGGTTTAGTAACGCGGGGCCGTTGTTGAACACTGTACTTAGCTTGGTATATATTTTTAAAAACAAACACAAAAACCTTTACCTAACGCATAAAACTCGGCTTAGTTTTTCAAGCATGCATTTTGTTTGTGAGGTTAGATTATGTTAAAATATATTTAAAGAAATTGCGTAAACCACGCCTATTCGAGATTTTAATTTTTTGAATACGGTTCTGCGGTCGGGACTTTGACACTTTTTAAAAAGTTTTCATGTGACGTTACTTTTTTTGTCCATATTCTGATTCTCGAATTTTCATATTTCTATGTAATCTAGAGTCTATAATTTCTGGTAGAATACAGTCAAAATAAAACAGTTTCAATATTGGTTGCATCTTATTGGACCAAAAATTTTCATCTCGCTCGATCTGAAAACAATATATTCTATGTATGTACAAAATATTTTCAGATTATGTACATAATTTACCTTGTCTACTAGCATGCCCAAAGGAGTCCAAAATATTAAATAGCAATACTTTCTTTTTGTAATATTTAATTGGCCTTGGACTTAATAATAGTAATTATGATAAACATACACAAAAATCTTTACCTAACGCACAGAACTCGGCTTAGTTTTCCAACCATGAATTTTGTTTGTTAGGTTAGATAATGTTAAAATGTATTTAAAGAAATTGCGTAAACCACGCCTATTCGGGATTTTCATTTTTTGAATACGGTTCTGCGGTCGGGACTTTGATACTTTTTAAAAAGTTTTCATGCGATGTTACTTTTTTTGTCTATATTCTGGTTCTCGAATTTTCATATTTCTATCTAATCTAGAGTCTATAATTTCTGGTAGAATACAGTCAAAATAAAACTGTTTCAATTTTGGTTGTATCTTATTGGACCAAAAATTTTCATCTCGCTCGATCTGAAAACAATATATTCTATGTATGTATGTAGTAGCACGCCCAAAGGAGTCCAAAATATTAAATAGCAATACTTTCTTTTTGTAATATTTAATTGGCCTTGGACTTGATAATAGTAATCATGATTTCAAAGAAAGGTCAAAACTTCTTAAAAATTAACAATAATAACAATGCCTCTTTAATTACACTACGCTACCTATAATAAACTATTGTTGCATTTATATATTTAATTATATATTTTTTTTATTATTTGCAGATAAGTAATTCTAAATTTAAATTAAAAGCATTTTTTACACTGTTTCCCAGAAGTTCATTTATGCTAGTATGGGAATCTATTGTGAAAATTAAAATTTTTAGTGCTCAAAATAATTGAATTTTCGGTATTTTAGAATATTCGAGACGTGAATATTGTTCCATAAAAACATTGTAAACGAAGTCATATTTGTAATTTCGCCACTGGTCGGAAGTTTACCCAAAGCAAGGCGGAGTTAATAAGAGATAAACTTAGGGGTCGGGTACCTTTATATACTCGATATGACCATGGGCCAAGATCGCCGCCATTGTCGGTAATTCATTTCCCTATTTATTTGTAATAAATGTGATATTATTTTAAAAATAATATTAAATAATCACACTGTGAATTTATAAAGGTAATAAAAATTAATTAATTTAAGAGATACACGATTATTATTATGACATACATTTAGAGGTTATGTAGAATATATGATATGTGTTGTTATCACATCTAATTTAATATCACTAGTTCTTAATTACATAATAATTATATATTCTAAACTTACCTTTTAAAAATTTAAATGATTGTGCTTAATATTGGTAATTTTTAGTTGTTTTCAATATGTCAGTAATCGTGATGAGATCTTAACAGACTACACAAGTAAATAAAATAAAAATGTTACTTACATTTTAAATACATATTAAAATGATATATAAATGCGTTTTTCATCAAAATAAAACAAATAGCCAGGAAAATACATAATAATTTGCGCAAGAACAACACATATAACAGACGGGCCGGTAATGGCGGACGAAACGTGAGCCACGCCATGGCCATACCCTGGTTATAAAGGTACCCTACTTAGGGGTGCAATGCTGCGACATCTATGTGTAAATTTCGATACAAAAATTGCATATTACAATTGCACTATTTTTTTTTTTTTTATAAACTACATAATATATTTTTAAAAATAAAACGTAAATAGAATCAACAAAGATATATTTACACGGTATCTTAATTAGATAATTATATATTTTAAAGAAAATTGTAGTTGAAAAATGGCTAATATTGTCATTATGATTTAATTTTTTTCTTATTTGTTACTGTTTTGTTTTTAAAATCGATCCGTTATTGGATTAATTACATATTCCGCATTCTTCATTTAAAATTTCAATTGTTATTTTTAATATTACAGCCAGATTCTTGGAAATTCTAAACCATGTTTTCGTTGCCGTGACGGAGACAAGTCTACCGCCTTAAGCATCTGTTATACGGGCGTTATTAGCGGATTTTTGTTGAATTTTTTTTTTACTGTACTGGTACCATTATGAGCACATGTTTTGTTGACAGTAGTCTTACATCTCGAGTGTCTCTCCACTTTATTATTACGATACCATTGTTATCCTCTCGTGATACAATTTCTCCTCTTTTAATTTTTGACATAATTTCTTTGGGCATATGCTTCTTATTTGCTTGAGTGTCCCATCATTTGAGATTCACCACGATGCAATGGACGTCCTTTAAATTTGAGTACATTCTTCCTTGTCTTAACACATGTCCCCACAGCTGCAAAATCTAATTCATTCATTAGTGATACAGATGTAAAGAATTTATGAAAACATAAAACGACATCCTTGTCCCTTATAGTAGCTACTAATTTTTTCAAAACTCGCTCACCCAGGGTTCCTTCTGCGTTTCCTTCTTCCTTAACAGCATATATATTTACATCATAAATGTATCCTGTTTCAGAGTCGCATCTATTTATTCCACGATTTTATGCCTCTCTTTATTGGTTTGAGAGGCATATATTGCTTAAGTGATGTTCGGCCTTTGAATTTCGCCAATGACTCATCTATTTCTTGAAATGTCCTATCTGACCGTGCTTTCATAAAGGTTTTTTTTAAACACAAGTTAACCCTTACACTCCCGGTGGTGATAATATGTCGTTTTTAAATAAATTTTTATATTTCTTGCGTCATTACTACATTAAATGCAAATATAAATTTTTCTAATGTTTTTCCGCGATTCTAAATAGGACTTTGAGGACACGCACGTTTGTGCATATGCGGAGTATAACCAGAATACTCACAATTGTGACGGTGTCACGTTTGTGTTATTACGGAGTATGTTATGGCAAATAGTACATTATAAGAATAAATTTATAAAATAAAATAATGATTTATTTCTTACTTTGGTACAAATAATACAAAAGTAATCAGTATAATTCAAACATAACTATGGTAAATTATATTTTTATTCACAATAAAATTTTATAAAACAATTTTGGGCTTTAGAGAAACTCAAATAAGCATCACATTTATTACATTTAATTCTGGATCTACTAGAACAACTTTCCAGGCGACAACAGGAGGGTTGTTGTATCTTTTAGAGACGATTCTGTTTTTTCTTCTTCTGAAATACTTAAATTATCTACTACGTAGAAAGTTAGATAAAATTTCATTTGTTTCAATTTCTTCGTCTTCTGATAAAACTACAGACATAAAATTTGTTTTCTTCCATTGTATTTGATAACTGCTGAGTGTATGATTATCTTCAGAATCATCACTGCTACTATCTTCATCACTTCCTAAAAATTTTTTTCTTCCCTTGTTTTCGGTGGATTATATTCTTCGTCGCTCTCAATATCTAAATCAGATTCAACGCTATCCAATAGTTCAAAAATTGCATCAGGATGCTCATCAAATTTATTTAAATATAATGTGCATTAATAAATATAAGGCCTTCAAGTTCCACATTTATTTATTTACTTTTATTTTGAACGTTTCGAGCAGAATCCGCTCATCATCAACTGTATAAATACATATATGTCATATTATAAAATAACAATGTGTATTGTTGACTTACCAACTGTATAATTAATGTTGAAAAATACAAGAACATACAAATACACGTTGAAGCAGAATTACATTGTACATATACAAAAGTTGTAAAATTACATGTTAAATGTAATCATCGTAGTCAGATGGAGCATGGGCCCCCAATTTAACAGTACAACATGCCACTAACACAGCCCATAATCAACTGCGTAGCACGCCAAAGTTAAATTAACAAGGTGGAAGCGAAATGCAGGAGATGGTGGAAGTTAGAATTATTAGAAAAAAGCTAAATTTGAATTTTATGTAAAAAATTAATTGAATGTGTGAGATTATTTCTATAATCTCTGTGGTTATTGACACTACCCAGTATTTTTAATGTTACAATGATACTGATGCTGATATATACACTTTTTAATAGGTTGTGATATTTCACCGATATAGTTTTTTTCACAGTACCCACGTTCGAGTTGGTAAATGATGTTTTTTTGGGTGTCTGGAGCGGTTTTATCTTTCAAGTTCGTGAACAATGGATTGATGGTGGTGTTATTACAATTGGCAATCTTAATGTTTGTGTTTTTTATCATTTTACGAATCTTGGAGTTGGTGTTTTCATCAAAAGGTATTTTGGCATATACAGTATTCTCCCTGTGACTCGCTTCATCCATAGCAACTTCGTGAGCTGGAAGGTGTTTGATTTTATGGAGCCTGCTATTCATATATTTGTGGAGAAACGTGGGGGGGGGGGGGCCTATCCGTTTCGTAAAAGTTGGTTTGATATATGTTTATAATTATTATCATGAAAAGTGGAATGGGAAAGTTTTATACCCCTGTCTAATAATCTTGTTATAACATTAATTTTGTAATTTATTTTTGTGTTGGAATGGAAATGTAAAAATCGGCCTGATGCGGTTGGTTTTTGATACCAATTTGTGATTATATGGTTGTTAGTTTTAATAAGAGTGGCAACAATATAATCACAAATTACTTGCATAAGGTTAAATTATGTTGTATCTTATTATTTACAATAGTATTTTCTACTTGTATTTTGTTATACATATTTATGTCTCTAAGATATTTGATTGTTATTAAGTGTGTCAATTTTATTTTCTAACGCTAGTTTTAATATACGAGGGTCATTCAATAAGTAAAGAGACAAATTCTATAATTTTAAAACTATTCAATGAATGTGTACAATCTTTTCAGTGGTTGGCAACCTTGGGATATGCTCTGATCAGCTGTTTCATCATTTTATGTCAACATAGCCTCAAAATTTTCAGTTCATGGAAAGTCCACTAGAAGATTGCACCTTAGAAGAGCAGCGCTCAGTCATTAGATTTTTAGTCGCAGAAGGTGTAAAACCAAGTGAAATTTTTTCTAGAATGTTGATACAGTAAGGTAAAAGTTGTATGAACCGTGCGAATTTTTACAAGTGGGTTGATCGGTTTAAAAGTGGCCGAACAAGTGTAGGTGATGTACCCCGATGTGGACGTCCAGTGGAAGTTTCTGGTCCCTCGTTGGAATCGAGGATTGACGGACTTATTCGTGATAACAGAAGAATTACTGTTGAAATGATAGCTGAGGAAGTTCAAGTAAGTGTTGAAACTGTTCACAATGTCATTCAGAACAATATAAAGTACAGAAAAACGTGTGCCAGATGGGTTCCCAGACAGCTTACTGACGCTCATAAAGAATCAAGGCTTTCCATTAGTCAAGTCTTAAAGCAACGAAGTTTGATTGAAGGAGACGCTTTTTTAAAAAGAATAGTGACCTGCGACGAGGTCTGGATCCATCACTACGACCCTGAGACCAAAAGGCAGAGTATGGAGTGGAAACACACTAGCTCTCCAGTTCGCAAAAAATTCAAGGTTCAACCTTCCGCCGGTAAAGTGATGCTGACCATCTTTTGGGACTCACAGGGTCCAGTCTATTGCGATTTCCTTGAAGATCAACGAACTATCAATAGTCAATACTACTCTGAGATGATAGAACACAAAGTTAGACCAGCTATCAGGAGCAAACGCCGTGGACTCTTGTCAAAAGGAGTCATTCTTCAGCACGATAACGCCCGCCCTCATACAGCCCAGCTGACCCGTGATAAGCTTGAAGAATTGGGTTGGGAGGTCTTAACTCACCCTGCCTACAGTCCCGACCTCGCCCCATCTGATTTTTACCTGTTTGGACCACTCAAAGACGCGCTACGTGGAAAAAGATTTGCTAACAATGAGGAAGTTAAGGAAGCGGTGCAAAAGTGGCTTCGGGGTAAATCGAAAGAATTCTTCGCCAAAGGAATTAGGAAGCTGCAAGAAAGATGGGACAAGTGCATAACTGTGGGGGGTGATCATGTTGAAAAATAGCTTTAATTTTGAAAGATTGAAATAAACCGTTTTTGAGCTATAGCCATTTGTCTCTTTACTTATTGAATGACCCTCGTATTTGAAATTTTATACTGTGATCTTTATTGCATATATTTCGGGCAGTCTATAATTATGTGTTGTATTGTTAGGGGTGTGTTACAATCATTGCATTGTGGTGGGTCAGTTTTTTCAACGATATATTATGTGTGATTGTAGTGTGGCCAATACGTAGTCGGGTTGTAATGATGTCGTCTTTCCTTTTTGGTATTTTTATCTTCGGTAATGTATTTTCTTTTATTTGTCGTAGTTTATTCGTATTCTTTGATGACCATGTTGTCTTCCAATCTTCTAAAAATTTTCTTTTTATTTCCTGCTTGAAGTCTCTTGGTGGTATGTAAATATCTGTAGTTTCTTCATTTCTACTATTCTTGGCAGCATTATCCACTTCTTCTGGGGTCTACATTAACAGTATTTTTTGTCCTTGTATTTGTGCAAGATGCATTTGTTCCTGGATGTATTGAACAGTTGGATCATTTGAGTATATTTTATTTATGTCGGTTATAATACTCAGATTGTCTGAACATATCGCTTTCTACTATATACTTGGCAGTTTCTAGTATGCTGTATGCTTCTGCAGTGTATGAGCGTATTGTAAAATAGGTGGTAATTTTCTTATAATTTTCGTATCTGGCGTGTCTTGAATGTAAAGTTGTAATTATGTTAAACTTTTTATATTTAGTCTATTTCCTATTTGTTCGAATATACAGTGCTATTCTAAATGATGGGCCTATTTTTAAAAATTCGTATTTATTAAAATACAAATCCAAAATTAACAATCTTTATACCAATGAAAAGAGGAAGTTTCAAAGTTTTTTTCCATACAATATAAGTGTTCAATGTGGCCACCGTTAGCTGCACGGCAAACATCTACGCGGTAGCCAAACTCGTCCCACACACGACAAAGCATATCTGCTGTTACTGAGTGCACGGCAGCAGTAATACGGTTCCGCAGATCGTTCAGAGTTGTTGGTAGAGGCGGGACGTAAACAGCTTCCTTAACATAACCCCATAAGAAATAGTCACATGCGGTGAGATCAGGAGATCTCGGTGGTCAGAATTGTAGAGCCAGATCTTCATTTCCCCTGCGATCTATCCAGTGATGAGGAAGGGATTCATTCAAACAGCCTCGTACATGGAGGTGCCAATGAGGCGGAGCTCCATCCTGTTGGAAATTGAAGTCCTGTGAATCTTTCGTAACTTGAGGGAACAGCCAGTTTCAACATGTCTAGGTAGGTTATTCCAGTTACAGTTTTTTCCGCAAAGAAAAAAGGTCCGTAAATCTTTATACGGGATAAGGCACAGAACACGTTTATCTTCGGTGAGTCTCTTTCGTGTTGCAATGTTGAATGTGGATTTTGCAATCCCCATATGCGAACATTATGTCTGTTGACTTTTTCACTAAGGTGAAAAGTCGCTTCATCGCAAAACTTTCTTCAATCCGTCTGACATCATCCTCAGACACACGCGGTCGGCCTGTGCTTTCTCCTTTACACATACTTCCAGTCTGTTTAAATTGCTTAAACCAACGGCTAATGCTTTGTCTAATTGGTGGTTCAATACCGAATTTGGCACGAAATGCCCGCTGCACTACAATTTGCGAGTCACTTTTTGCGAACTCAATAACGCAGAAAACCTTGTGCTCCACAGTAGCCATCCCACTCACATCTGAACAGTGACACAAAATGGCGGCCTATTGCCGCGAGAACTCTACCGGCCGCTTCTGGAACCTTCACCACCCGCCGATAGCTATGAAACTTCCTCTTTTCATTGGTATAAAGATTGTTAATTTTGGATTTGTACTTTAATAAATACGAATTTTTAAAAATGGGTCCATCATTTAGAATAACCCCGTATATTTAAATGTATTTCTTCTTTACTAGCTAATATCTGGAGCGTTGGAAATTTCAATGTAGTCTCCTTGAGACCCCACACGTTGCAGTCGTAATGTCTCTTGTCTGTAATCGCGTTCTTTTCATTTGCCTCTTGAGTTTGGGAACAGCCAGAAGTCGCAGGGGCCATATCAAGAGAGTGAGGAGCTTGTTGAATCAAGTACGAGGAATGTGCTAGAGAATTGTCGTGATGGAGGCGCAAATTTTTTGTTGACCACAACTCCGGTCTCTTGCGCCGCACAGCACACGTAGGCGACGGAGGACTTGCCTGTTCACTTTGGCAATGACTTGGGCATTTCGGCATGTTGATGGCCGACCGGAGCGTGGCTCGCTATCCACCGATGTGCGGCTGTCTTTAAACCGGTTATACCACTCCTTAATCTCTGTGGTGCCCATAGCATCGTCACCGAAAGCCGTCTGAATCTTCCAAATGATTTCCACCTGGCTGTCGCCCAGTTTCAGGCAAAAGTTGATGCAGTAGCGCTGCTCCAGACGTTCCGTCATCTTCCGTGCAAGGAAAAGCTGACGAGAGCACTGCACACAACCTCACTCAAATTTTGCTTGCCAGCAACAGACGCTATCGACAGACGAGAAAAAATTCACGCATGCGCACGAAGGTTTAAGGTTGGTTCATGCAAGCGCGCTTGATTCAAATCCATCAGGTTTTCGCAAAAAAATAAGGTCGGATACTTTTATAATAGACCTCATATTTACATTACACTCGTATACCTCATCTGATCTCACTCTACTACGCATAGAGTCCAACACATTGCTTCTTTCATTCCCTTAAGTGGTACGTATCCCTTGAATTTTTTTTGTTCTGCTTCTTTTGTTAGTTATTCTTATTGTGGAAACTTCGGTTGGTTCTGTTGTGGTAATCCCTACTTGTCACAATGTCATCATATACAAACACGGATATTTTTCATTCTCCTCTATTAACAAACTAGTTTTTTCATTTGACCAAGACATTTGCAGATGTAAAATAGTTTAGATATCTTATATATTAACGTTATTAAAGATAATTTTCATAATAAAATCATCGAATATAAAGTCATATATATATATATATATATATATATATATATATATATATATATATATATATATATATATATATATATATATATGTATATATATGTATGTATGTATGTATAATAATAATAAATTCATTTACATTTATAGTTTACAATATTTACGACTTTAATAGTAGCATCACCCAGATTTCTACAATCACACCAATGATAACAAATAACTCCGTTAGAAACCCTAAAACTCCTATGTGTTCATGCTCATCAGGGGCAGATCTAGGTTTTTCAGGGCCTAGCGCTTTGTTAGATTAAAAATCTTGAAACTAGGTTTTAAAATTCATTTTTAACAACATAAAAAATTAGAAATTGAAATACATATATTTAAAAATGAATTCGAAATACCAGCATGTAAGAGGTGACACCATACAATATATTTTTAATAGTTTTGTATTGTACTTACATTAATCTACTCTTTTAGAGATCGAACCATTCCATTTTCCACATTATTAACATATTTTTGAAAGTTTTAAGCTGATAAGAACAGATTTTTTTTATTTAGATTAATTTTTACAGAGTAACATATAATAGAAAATGTCATATGGATAAAATGTATAAGCATAATAAGTAACAAAACAAACACATTAAAATGTAAAAACAGGCCATAATTTAAAATTAATATATAAATTTATTGAATTTTATACTGCTGTTACTTGGGGTAAGATAGCTACCACGTAGAGGCGGTGGCGTTGTTGGTGACGACAGCAGCGGGGGCAAGGTGGCGGGGCACTTCTCCGGGAGCAAGGGACGGGGCAGCGACCTCGGGGATGGTGAGGGCGGTGTCGTCTGGAGTGGCGACGTCGGGGATGGACCACTGGCGATGACTGGTTACGTGACCACCAAATTGTGTCATCTGTTATGAGTTTTCTCATCATACTACCATATCGCCTAGTGCAGATCTTCTTCAGGAAGGCATCACTATCACGATCCCACGTCCAGAGTAAGCCGACGACCACAGGCTCCACTACGATAGAGTCGTACCTCCCACGAAGTTTCTCTGCTAGCGGCTCATATTTCTCAATCTTCTGGTTCCGGGTAGCTTGAAGGACAGTGAGCCGATTCTCAAATGCCACGGTGACACCTACAATTACCAGGGATTTCCTTCTTACTAATACCATGTCCGGCCGTGGATTTGCGTCGCCGAATCTGGTTTTCAGTGAGCATATGGTACTTCGTACGGGCGGCGCACTTGATTCTATTTACAATCGCCTTGTGCCTTAGTGTGTAAGCATAGGAGTACCTCATACAGCGGTTGAGTACATAGGGTAGCGTCTCTTCTGGATAACTGCATCGTCAGCATCTGAGATCGTTCGCTGTGTGTTACTGCCTCCTGTTGGAGATGTTCTTGTTAAGTGGAACCAGGTTGAGACAAGCTCGGTGGACGAATCTCTAGTTCGCGAACCGTGTGTATGCACCGTCAGTGATAAAATGGCTATTGGAGGCTGACGTCCCGACGCCCTCGATTGTTCGTCCTTGGTACTGGAGGCTAGTCAGGGGCTGCAGGCGCTGCTGTTTCTTTTCTTTCGTGGGTGACGACAGCAGTTTCCTGCGGCCACTCGGCTCTATTTTTTGCCATCTGGGGTTTGGATGTTTGTGTTGCCTATGTCGAAGCACCAGGTGCAATAGTTGCGGCAGGACGCTTTCCGGGCCTGGGTACACACGTTTGATACCCCAGTGGAGCGCCGGTTGGATGGGGCTGCCATGTCGCCGGAGAGGAAACGGCTACGAAGCTCGTCAGTGGCGGTTTCAGCGGTACGTGCCTCGGTGACGTTGTCTAGGTATGCTCTTGCTGTTGTACGGATTAATTGGTCTCGCAACGTCAGTAGTTTGAATGCCAAGCTTATAATGGTGAAGTCGGCGATGTCGGCAACTACTGGTATACCCACGAGACCTGTAGAGCGGGGGCCGTATAGGTATTCGTTGACGGCTTCATTGGCTACGTATAACGTCTTCTTTATCTCGGCTCTGAAAATCTGATCAAGTTGTGCCCATTCACGTTTGTCGAACATTCCCACTCCCATGTGGTGACGCATGAACGGGACGACGAAGGTTTTATATACGTCAAGCCGTTGCCAGGGCGCTAGTTTACGGACGTCAGCAATACACTGGGTTGAGTCCGAAATTTGGCCGGATTAAATTTCATTTTCGTTTTCTGTCAGTTTTTACACATTAATAACAAATTTTTTGGAAGTTTTAAGCTGATGAGAACAGATATATTTCTTGGAGAGAATGTTTGGTCAAAGGAATAAAAGAAAATGTTACAAATTCTAATATATATATATATATATATATATATATATATATATATATATATATATATATATATATATATATATATATATATATACTTGTTTAACTAGGTTTATGAACCATGGCTTCCTAAACTCGAAGAATATTTCTTATGTAAACCATGCAATAATTTATTATATTTTACAAAAATACAATCAGAATTGATATACTCGCTTTTATTCAGATTTTATAACAACTTTTTAATTATTTATTAAAAACTATGTTTAGGAAGCCATTGCTCTGCCCATAATCAAGTGTTCTGTAACTTTGCTGAATTTCAAATTATATGGAATAAGTTAATAGATGGCAGAAGTAATTTTAAGTGTAAAAACAAGGTTTAAGAAGCCATTATACTAATTTTATTTTTAAAATTAATGTATGTTATATTCAGTGTATTTCTTTGATATTAAATGTTATTGTTGTTTCATTATTAAAGAAGACTCTTTAAGAATAACATTAAATAAATGATAAAACCTTGCCAAAAGCTGGTCACAGTATATAGTATATATGTAGTTATTTATTTGAAAGATTTAATGCTAGTTGAATAATTTATTCATCTATATAGTTACAAATGAATTAAATTGTTTTCTTGGTTTTGATACTGAGTAAACACACTGTTTTCCATAAAAATAATTTTTCTAAAGCAGATATTAAAATGTGCTTTCTTTAACGTAAAATATTGGAGAGTGTAACATTTTAACACATAAGTAAAGTAGATAAATTTTTATTTATTAAAAATATATTATAAATTTGAAGCGTTTGTGTTACTTTAATAATACCTCTGACGCTTTTTCACGTCTGAAAGTAATTTCTGTTATCAATTAAGATTTTTGCAAAATTTTGTGAAAAAAATTGCACGTAATATTTATATTCAAATAAATTCCGAATAACGAAAATTAATGAGTTTTAAAATAGTTTTTAAATAATAGTTCAATATAATTTTTTTTTCTTCAAAATCTGCTATAGGAAAAATTAGAATTAAAAAAAAAATCTGTTAAAAGAAACTGTCAACTCGCGAAGAATAATTTATGCTCATCGATAATATAAAATGTTATCGTCTTGTATAATATACAGATGTATCAGAGCTTGTGTAATAAAAAAAAATAGCGTATTTCTGAGCTCATTTTGAGCAAAAAAATGTTATATTAAAGTATGTCCAGAAACTTTTTACAGGTCTTTAAAAGTGTACCTCATCAAACTCATTTTTATTAATAACTCTGATACTAGTTGCACTAAAATTTTGAAACTTTGTATGAGAGTACTAATTATTTAGATTCATATTTATACTATCGTTTTTGTTTCTGTATCTCAACCAGAGGCGTCTCATATGGAAGAGACAAGATTTTTTATCGTTATTTTTTGACCTATTAACATTTTTTTTATTTTTACCTCTAAAATATTACATACAATATAAAAATACACAAAAAGTACTCTTGTAGAACTTGATAAATGCATTAGTTTTTGAGATATTTTAAATTTTAGAAAAAAATAAGTATCTAAAAAAATGTAAGTAGCAATTACGAGACAATTAAATTTACATAAATTTGTCGATATTCTTTGGAGGTTTGGCAACCATTACCATTACAATATCCATAAATAAACACCATATCTGCATATTTACTAGCGCTAACATTTACCACTTATTTAATTTCAAAAAGAAAATAATACCAATATTAAAAATAACGTAATTAACAAGTTTCCTATGGTAAGTTGATTCATTTTTAACTGTTAAGTAAATATTTTGGATAATTAATTTTATCGTGAAAATTATGTCTCAAAAACTACTGCGTATATCAAGAGTACCTTGTTGGTGTATTTTTGTATTGTATGTAATATTTTATAGGTAAAAATACAAAAATGTTAGGTCAAACAATAACGATAAAAAATCTGCATGTCTCCCCCCATGTGAGACGCCTCTGATTGAGATACAGAAACAAAAGTAAAAGCATCTGAATTATACTCTATCCGTTTTAACTATAGAGTGGTGGGAAGATAGGTGCAGTTTGATTTCGGTTTTTGATTGGTTAATATTCCGATATTATCCAATCAAACAACAAGATCAAACAGCACCTGTCTTCACACCACTCTATAGTTAAAACGGATAGAGTATAGTAGTATTCTCATACCAAGTTTCAAAATTTTAGTGCAACTAGTATCAGAGTTATTAATTATTGATGAGGAACACTTTTAAAGGCCTGTAATTCTGTAACGAAAAGTTTCCGGATATATGTATATCATTTTTTGTGAATACATTATTATTTTTTGTTACATGAGCTCTGATACACCCTGTATAACCGTTAATAAATTAGCTGTCATTTTGTTAAAACGGGACATGCGTTATTTAAACAATGTTATAAATAACGCTTACTTTTTATTTATTTTATTTAAATTGTTTACATATGCATATATCATTTTTGCACTTCTCCTACGTAAAGCAGGCTCATTTAAACTAGCCTTAATACATTCATTAAAAGGAGGTAATACACCGCTTTTTAATTCCTGTGCAAATAATTTGCGAACTGCTTGACGCTCTGGAGTTGTCCATGATAATTTAGGAACGAAGATTCGGTGACGATTTTCTATTAATTTTGGCAAAAGTATCTTCGTCTTTTTAGTACTTTGTTTCTTAGACCTTGGAGTTTCTTGGAACAAATTTCTGCGACATTCTGTGAAAATAAAAACCACAATCATATCATCTAATTGTCAGATTTTTTAGGTGATTTTAAAATACTGTACTTTGTAAACCTGTTCTAAAATGTAAATATATCTGGAGGACGCAACATTAAGTATACAGGGTGTTCATTTGTAAGTGGTTACCATTGCGATCTGGAGAACTATAAGAGATACGAAGTTAGTTAAATTAGCAAGAAATCTCTATTTTACATGGATATTTTAATGATAAACTAAAAAAGAATTTAAACAGTGGTTCTCAAATATGGATATCAACCTTTTTATTTGAAATAGAAACATATACTTTTTATTTGTTCGTTCAATAGAGCTCTTTATTCCCAATCCAACGACATACAATTTTCATACTTACATAACAAAATTTTCGAAAAAAAAGTGAATATTTTGTTTATTGCTACTTCTGTCAAATGAGAAATTGTCCTCTTCATATCATTTTTAACTAGTATGAATCAATTCACACACGACGGAAAGGTAGATATCTTCGAAATTATCATTTTGTGTCATAAGAATTCTCGAGTGACAGTTAACATGCACAACTACAATACCCCAACAGGAATATTCTCATTTGACAGAAGTAGCAATAAACAAAATATTTTTTTTTCAGTCATGGCATATCATATTTTGGGGGAATTAATTCAAATCTTTATTAATTTCGTTATGTAAGAACTCTATTGAATGAGCAAATAAAAACTGTTTCTATTTAAAATAAAAAAATTCATATTAATATTTTGAGAACCACATGTTAAATTCTTTATTTCAGTTTATCATTGAAATACCCATTTAAAATAGAGATTCTTTAGTAATTTAATCAACTTCGTATTTCTTATAGTTCTCGAGATCGCTACTTAAAAATGAACTTCCAGTATACCGATGTCTCCTTTTTTTTAAAAAAAAAGTCATAGACAATACAATATGTATTAAAATTTTCATTAAGCGATATTTCGTTCTCTATAAATATAATATAATAAATATAATGAAAAAATGTTCAAAATTAAAAACTGCATTAAATTTCCGGCTAACCGCAATTAACCGCCTAATTACGATTAACAGCTAACTGTCATTAACCGGCTAACCGCTATTATACTCCCGTCAAATAAATATGGACTGTTGCCAGTTCCGTTGGTCATGCTGAAAATGCTAAATTACGAAGAAGCGGCAGCACCGCAGGGCAAGGGACAGAGTCAGGAGAAAGTAAAAAGTTGATCATCGGTCCATATTTATTTGACGGCAAATATAACTATTTTCTAAAAGTGATTTTTGTGCTTTAGATGAGGTTATTGTTATACTTATTCATTTTTGACAACCGCTGAACGTTAGTAGAATTGTGTACCATTATTTACAAAGATAATAATTCAAAGTAAAATTATCATATAAACTAATTAGAATCAACTGTGTGTGAGTTTTTAAGAGAGTTCATTTTCTCATTTTTTTAAAATTATTTTATTTAAAATTAGTTCATAAATTTTTAATAAAATTATCACGGTTAAACTGCAATATACATAAGTTATTTTATTTACTAAATAGTTATGTTGTAAATGTAAGTAATTTTTGTGCGTTAGGTGAGGTTATTGTTTGTGTGCTAGTGGAGAAATGTGTTTGGATAGGAATGTGTGGAGAAAGACGATTGGTACAGACATTAATCAAGTTTCTACCAACCCAATTTGTGTGAAAAAGACGTGAATGAATGCATGTATGTACTTACTTTCTCTTTTCATTTGATTTTCTTGCTTTTTAGGCGTAGTAACTGCATAAGCATTATTACTGATAAAATCATGTGGTGAGTTCTCCATTGATACATTATAAACATCGTTATTTAATTCCACAATTTCTTGATCCCTGCATGTACTATCATTAATTTGATCAATATCATGCAGAGAATTTTTTTTTGGTGACGTAATGTTATTTTTACTACGGGTAACTGCAAAAATTAATAATTTTATTTACATAAAAAATTTAGATTGAGTGATGACAGTAAATGAGCAAATTAGGTATTAGAATGAAAATGTTACAATGTTCGTAGCTGATAATGAATGTGACTGATTACTTGAACGTCTGATGTGTAAGTTGATGGCTTGTTACGAATACAAATGTTCCCAAATATTAAAAAATAGAACAATGAGTATGTGTATTAAGAAAATTATCAAAGCGTAGATGAAAGAAGTGTTCAGAAAAGATTTTTACCACATACGTACATACCTAATGCTTCGTTTTCTAAATCTATGTCCAATTGATCTAAAGAACATCCTTTGTATCGATTCAATTGTCCTTCATTAAATGCTATCCGTAATTTAGAAAGTCGCGCTATTTGCAATGTTGAATCTGTTTTCCTATAACTTTGTTCATGAATCAGTTGACTATGTCCCATGAACTGTGATAATAATTTGATGTCACTATCAGACATATCAATTATTTGGGTAACGGTTGCTATTTGTTTTCTTAAATACGTTCCACGTAAAGAATTAGGGTTTGCAGCACCACAACGATTAGATACTTCTCTTAATATTTTACATGCTGATAAATGCGAAGCAACTCCAACTCCGAAAACATAAGGGTTATCAGTTGCTACACCGGCCGTTTCTCTTAAGGCAATAACCTGGTCTATATACGTAACAAAAGTTTTTGTTAATAATAATGGCACAGAACGACCCCATTTTCCTCTAATTTCTAAACGGTAAAAGTTATCGGACAAAATTTTTTCATGTTTTTCTAAAGATTCATATATGTCTGTTCCTTTTATTATTGTTGATTTAGCATTATAATTATCTAATGAAAGTCGCTCAGTTTCTCCTGTTCTTCGTCTATTAAATATTAAAAGTAATACTAGGGTACAAGAAGCAAGATCATACCAGGAATTATATGAAAACGGTTCTTTCTGTAGTTTGATACTAGCTGTTTCTGCTAAATTTCGTAAGTACGAGTTTAACTTACAAATATCTGAAGCCACAGGAACTGGTACCAATGACGTCAATTTATTTTGAATTAAATTTGCATGACCAATACGAACCATATCAGACAATTCCGTTTTTACCAAACTTCTAAAGTTATCAATTTGCTGTCTCATATGCTCGTCATCATTCTGAATAAAATGTGTCAACATGGCTTCACAGCATTTCAGTAAAATACCACTAAAGTGAAGAGCTCTTGATGGATTTTTAAAGCAACGTTTTTCGTGGTCATATTGACAAACATCGCGCAGAGTAACCAATAAGACTTCCATTTTGCTAGGTTTAAAAGCGTCAATCAGACAGAGAATAGAAGGATCTACACGTTTTAAGGATACTAATAATCGAGCTAATAATCTCATATTAGATCTTATATGATTATCCATATGTTTAACATGCATGTATTTTGATGCTAATTTTGCTCCATAATACAAAATTGCTCGATCTTTAAATATAATTTGTGACAAATTATCTGTTCTGCCTTTTTTTAGTATAGACTCAATATGTTCAAAATATTTTGGTAAAAGAATTTTACTTAACATACGCCCACAACGTGTGATACCTTTTGCAGAGTTTTGCCCAGAACACTTCTTGTAATGCTTGGGTAAGTTACTTGTCCTATAATACCCTTGGCATTTTTTGCACGGAATGTAAGGATTATTTATGTTTTCCTGGTTCCGTTTCTTTGGGCGTCGATTAACAATTATGTCGCGTCCGTTATATTCCGGATTTGTGTTATATTCATACATACCTTTTTTTCTGAATGCACTTATTTTATCATAACGGTCTAAACTATTAGGTGGTAATACATTAATTTGAATTACTTCTGGTTCGGTTTTGTGAACATTTAAGACATGACGTGCAAATCTAGTCACCCTTTCTCTGCAAAATGGACAGAAATGGTAAGGTGGTGACCATTTCTTTTTTGAAGCTGGATTTATATGTTGATGACTACTATTGGCAATATTAGTGTTCTCAAGAGACTTTGGCGACGGAGTTATCACAATATTAATATCTGATTCGGAGTTCGATTCAGACGAGGTGAAAATGTTTAATCTTTGTTCACCTACATAAGAAACACATTAGCATAATGCTGTAAAGGATGATGCATAATGGACAAAATAAAATTAAATGCGGACAAGGTGATCTCCAAACACTGGCCAGTAAATATTTCTCTTATTAAGAAAGGTATGTATGTCATAATTAAATAAATAAAACTGAAAGTTTATAGGTTTTGTAAAAAAAACTCATGTCTTTTTTTTACACTATTCTAATTTATTAAAAATTACTGATCGGTTTCTGGACAAATCTATTTTTTTCTTTATGAATAAAATTACGTTTTAAAAAGTAATTTTATTCTTTTACTAATTTACCAATGTAGTTTAAATTTTAAACTTCGCTTAAATATACAATCACCCCAATTTTGTAACAAAGTTATTAAGTCTTAGCAACATTGCTAAAAAATGTAAGTAATAAAAACAAACGTAAAGCTTGTTATTTTAATTTTTTATTTAGTATTCAAAATTATTATTAGTTATTAGCTACAATAATGTTGCTAAGAGTAAGCAACCTTGTTACAGAATTGGGGTGAATATCGTATCGAAATGATGTTATTAAACATTGTTCTCAAAATTTAGATTATCATTTTTTTTTTGTTTGTGCGTAGCTTATAATTTAAACCTTGTTGGCGCAACTGGCCATTAATAAAATTATGTTCCAAAATATAACAGTATCAACGAAAAAAAAAGTCAAATACCCACGATATATATTGTGTAAAATTTAAACGTCCATTATTGTATTGTTTGATAATACAGCATTTCATCTATACCGTGAGTATTTGTACCTCTCGCTAAGAGAGGTATTGAATTCATGCTAAAAATCGCATATCCAGATTATAGTGAATAAGCACGTTTTACGGTCCCTAGAATCCGATTATAACATTTTTACGATGATGTGTGTGCGTGTGGGTGTGTGTGTGTGTGTGTATGTGTGTGGATGTATGTGTGTGGGTGTATGTGTGTGTGGGGATGTGTGTGTGTGTGTGTGTGTGTGTGTGTGGAGATGTGTGTGTGTGTGTGTGTGTAGATGTGTGTGTGTGTGTGTGTGTGTGTGTGTGTGTGTGTGTGTGTGTGGAGATGTGTGTGCGTGTGTGTGGATATGTACGTGTGTGGATGTGTGTGTGCATGCGTGCGTGCGTGTGTGTGTGTGTCAATCTAACAATAATGGGAAGAGTTGATTAAGTTTTAGTAACAATTGGACAACCGGAAGTAGTAGTTACATGAAAAAAATCATCTAAATATTATTTTTCGAAAATTTATGTTAATAATTTTATTAAAGAACGTTAAATTCTTTATTCGATAAATATAAATTCATTATTATATCTTCTATAGATTTAGAGATAAAGAATATAAAATAATTTGAAGGAAAAAACTCAGATCAAACTACTTCAAGGCAAGAAATTCAAATATTTGTAATTGACACATAAATGTCAGTGTCAAAAATATTTGTATGCCACTGTCAAAAATATTTGTACATCATTATGAAAGTAAAAAAAAGTCAACAACGCAAAAGAATATACGTAAAAAAGAATATAAAAAGAATTTGCGAAAAAATGACGAATATAAAGAAAAGAAAAGTAGAAAAAGAAAATTTCATGATATTGAATATAAAGAAAATGTATGTATTGTACGTAATTTATATTAAAATATCCAATAGGTTTTGCAAATATATGTGAGAATTATTTTGTAGTGAGACATGAATATATGTATTTGTATTTAAAAATATTTCTTGTTTTATGCCTACAACCAGGTAAAATATCTGGCGAGAGGTTATGTGCTGGCCACATCAGATTTTTTAACGTGAAACATTGGGTTTATCATATACATGGTTACGACTCGACATTTGATTGACAGTAGTGTATTTGCCTGTCCCATTTAAAATGAAACAGGGAACGAATTTGACAGAAGTATTATATTTAAATATTATAAGAAATTTAGCAGAGTCAGAAAACCATTCGAGGGCACTAAACATATTTCGGGCATAAGGTGCACACAATATATTTTGTACAAATAAATTTAATTTACAAAGATATAATTATTTAAACAAAATTTACCACTATTGACGTCTTTCAAGTGTCAAATTTGTTCCCTATGTTTCATTTTAAATGGGACAGGCAAATACATTGCAGCCAATCAAATGTCAAATCGTTACCATGGATAAGACAAATCCAATATTTCATGTTATAAAATACTCACGGCAGAACACTTTATAAAGAAAATTTTATATGCTTTGTAAATAATAATTGCTATAATATAAAAAAATTTGATGTGGCCAGCACATTACCTTCCGTCAGTTTTATGTATTTTGTACAAATTCCATACAGAAAGTTCCTTGCAAAAGATTCTATATTTCTTGTACATTACCTTCCGGCAGTTGTATATATTTTCTACAAATTCCATACAGAAAGTTTCTAGCAAAAGATCTTATATTTACATTTACTACAAGTATGTCAATTGCACTTGACAGTGACGTCTTTCAATCAATTTTCTTAATATAGCTGTTTCCATTCCGGTTGACCAATTATAACCAGAATCTAATCATCTCTTCATATGGAGGTACAGAAAAGAAATACGCAAAAAATATAATTTTTGGAAAGGTGGTATCGGAGTTATGCGATCCGAAAAATCGTCACACACACACACACACACGCACAAACACACGCGCGCACACACACACACACTCACACACACACACACACACACACACACACACACACACACACACACACACACACACACACACACACACACAGACAGACATCATCGTGAAAATAGTAACATCGTATTCTAGGGACCCTAAAACGTGCTTGTTTATTAAAAACTCATCGAATTTTTTGACGAAAGACAATAAAAATGACGGAGTAGAGTAATAGGTATTTGATTATGACACTACATAAGAAAAATTATATAACGCACATTAGTTTTACACTTGAACTAAAACAACATGTTATTATATGCAATAAAAAAGTATCTGATATTATAATTTAATAAACTTAAAGACCCGTATTCTCATCTCTTTGAAGTAGCGCTACTTCCGAAAAATCGCTACTTCAACTGTCAAATGTCAACTTTAATGTTAAAAATTAAAGAAATAAAAATAAATTAAATTGTAAATAGCACTAATTTCAAATATTATAGGTTTTATTTACAAAAATATGAAACCTATTCTTGTCTATAAATAAAATTTTAAAAATCGAAATAACGCTACTTCGGAAGTAACGCTACTCCAAAAGGTGAGAATACGGGCCAAAGATTCTACTCATGTATAATTCTAAGAACAGTGTAAATGGGTAGTTTAGCTGTCTCTGACGATTTCTTTAATAATGTATTACCATTAGTATACTTACTCTCATTAGCATCGGATATATTTTGTTCAGCCTCGAATGTATAGGATTTTTCAACATCATCAAATAAATCGAATACTGAATCTGGATCTGAATCAGACGGATAGTATTCTGAGTCAGACGGCACAAATGGCTCTTCTTCTTCGCTGTTAGATTCTGTTAATTACGAAATCGTAAGATTTGTTTTTCTACGTATATTATATAAAATTACCTTCCAACAACGATGCATATTTTTTCGCATTCTCACACTTAGAATCATTGATATCAGAACCTGCATAACACAATTGTTAATATTATAGTGAGATTCATAGTTTTACATTCTTATTTGAAAAGATAAAATAAATAAGATAAATAAAAAAAATCAGCAAACACCTCAAAGAGTAAAATATAAAATAAATAAAAAATTAATCACTACAATATTACAAAAATTTATTTATTTAGGGCCGGATTTTCAATCACTGGTTAAAATTTTAACTTCAAACAATATTGCATCGTTTTGTTGATAGCAATGACACATCTGTCATTTGACAGTTCATTTCGTTTCAATTTTGTTTATTTAACTCAGTTAAAATTTTAACTAATATTGAAAAACCGGCCCTTATTGGCCTAGTTACAGATGTATAAAACAATTACACGGTATTTTCCATGTCCCATAAATAGTAGGCATCTGGTATATACTAGTTTTATACTAAAATATTACCTGCCGTTAGGGTTTCTAACATATGCACATTCTCATTTTTATGTGATACAATATTTTCTACGTCCGTCACGGATATAGCTGTACAAAATCAAAACATGAGTAATAATTTTATGTATTTAAACTTTTCAGTAATCATACCAACACGTGGAGTTAACGGAATCAACGGATGTCGTACATTTCGTATTTTAGTTTTTCCACGTGCTTCTATCTTCGATACATCCACATGATCCATAGCAATACGAGGAGTTAATGGAGTCAATGGACCCCGTACTTTTATTTTAGTTTTTTTACGTATATCTATATTCCTCATATCCATATTAACTAAAGATGTAACAATAATTAGTTTTATCTAAATAAAAAATATCGCGTTATTTTTGTTGCCGAATTTGGCTTCTAGTTTTATTTCTCGTTTTTCGACAAAATAATTTTATTATAAAAAAATCGTAAATAGGTAAAAAAATATAAACTATTATCTTACCTTCTGTTTAAAGGTTGTAGACAATGTTAAATTATTAAAGAATACTGGTTGGACTTGCATTGTCTTTATTATTTTTATATTAAAAATATAACAACGTTTCGACTGCTACAGATCATCAGGTTACAAAATAATAATAATAATAATAATAATAATAATAATAATAATAATAATATAATTATAAAACATAAAATAAATAATAAATATATAAATTGTATAATTGTATTGTAAATAATAAAGGCAATGCAAGTCCAACCAGTATTCTTTAATTATTATCTTACCTTCTCGCGATGTCGAAGAAATTGAACTATTTTTTTTTACTTGGTGGTTTGGGTTCCACTTTTCGTTTTCTTCTCATTATTTAATATAGATCTATAATAAATTATATTACAAATTGTAAATCTAGGCACACTATGGTTATTATAGCAATCAGAGTGAAGTTGGCACCCGATTGGCACAAATACATCTTTGGACACCCCTGCCTCAAGCAAATAATATACTACATTGCTGTATTCACATTGAATTATTATTTAATTACATTATAAACAATTTTACAGCATGGTTAAACATTACAACCGTAAAACGCAAGAAGAAATGAAAGTCTAAGAGGTTATAGATACGTTTGCTAGAGTAACTTGTGGATGAGTCCGACTGAAATGTGTGTGTGACAGATATACGTAATGGCATTACTTTCTAACACACTATAAATTCTAATGACATATGTCGTAGAATTACAGATACCTAATCATCTACTACACTGCCCTCTGTGCTAATATTTAACCAGTGGCGTTGACGTTTAAATCAAATTATTATTCCTTAGTTTATAAGTTAAGTCTATGTTTTTGTATTTTGCAAAAATATAAGTGAAGAACATAAATCTTTCAGAAAGGCATTATTTAGAAAGAAACATAATTTTCAAATGAATTACTCTTTTTTTCAGTTAAATGTGTCAATAAATATTTCATGTTGTACGCCTATGCATACAAAATGCAATGAAGTTATCTGCAAGTAATATTATATCAGACGGCTCCAGTGACGGATTTAGGCTTGCTGCCGCCTTAGGCCCCATTCGATGCGCCGCCCTTTTTGATAAAATGAATTTCATTAATTTTGATCCAATATTTTGATTTTAAAATAACTTTATTTATTGAAACAATTTTTTAAATATAACCAATAAACATTACAGATAAATAAGTTATAAACTTCAGACAGATAATAAATACTTTTTTTAATATTAATCAATTTGAAAATTTTTTTTCCTGGCTTTGGTTCGCGCAAAAACGTCGATTATATCGTCATAATTAATTTCTTGGACTAGTTGAGCTTCAATAGACAATAATGCAAGAGCATTAAGCCTATCTTGGCCCATGCTTGCGTGTAAATAGGTTTTTACCCTTTTTAGAGTGGAAAAAGATCTTTCTCCTGAACAATTTGTAGCCGGAATACTCAAAAAAATACGGAGAGCAATGTCCACATTCGGATAAACGTCTCGAAGACTCCGTGAATGCAATACATTGCAAATTTTTTGTGCAGAGCGTACATCTTCTGTATTTGCTAAGGAATCTTTGAGTTGAAAATGTAAATGAATACATTCATTGCCTAACGTCTCTTCCAAATCGTCAGGATACTTACTGACTAGTTTATTGGCAAGATTTTCCAATTCGTTTATATCTATTTCAGATAAATCATCAAAAAAATTGAAATTTTCGTAAAGCTTATCATATGCACTTTTACGCCCGACCAATTGTACACTCAGAGTGTCTAGAATAGGATAATAAACATTTGTGCGAAAATTTTCTTGTCCAGATAAAGGTGTTCTTTCATTTGCCCGTGACTCATCTGGCTGAATTGTTCTGGTTTTTTTGCGACGAGTATCATAACGATAATAATCGTGAACTCCAGATAGCGCTTTGGCTTTTTCTTCATATTCAGAAAACTGTCTGTCTCTCATGTCTTGAAGAAATAGAGCCAGAAAACTATAGATCTGAACAACGGATGATAAATCAGCTTGAGATTCTTGAAGCTTCTTACTAGCAGCATTAAAACGATCTAAAATTACATTCCAAACAATGACTAGGATTGCTGTTTCTAAATGCTGTAATTTTCGCTGTAATCCCGTAGCTTCAGATCGCGTAGTCGGTTTCTCATCTCTGCTTTCGGCAATAAATTCCAGTGCATTAATTATTGCAGGCCACTCTTTTTCTAATGCGTAACATGCATCATGTCGAGCAGACCAACGAGTTTGAGAAAGACTCTTAAGGGCGGGTTTCAAAAACAGCGACATGAAGTCATATCGGCCAGGCTATGAACTATTTCACTTTTATTAAGAAAATTGACCAAGAGAGGGCTGTACGTCGGTTCTGTTCTGTACTATAAGAGGTTCATTTCTGAGATGGATGGATGAATTCAAATGAAGTGACCAGGTAAAGACACCCTGGGTTTGGGATTTTATGACTGGGCTATCATAGCCGGTAACAAACAGTCAACAACTGCATATTTTTCTGGAGATGTTTCAAGTATTCAAGTTTTAATGTTTAAATTTCAAGCAAAATAATTTTTTTCTCTTATTTATAAAATTCACTACGAATATATTATTAAATTTTATTTTTATATAGACCATCATTATAATTTCGAGAACTACTCGTATACACAGAAAATAAATTGACGTGTTTTTATAACAACTATTGTAAAAACGCTAACTACAATTTGTAGCACAAATAGGAAGGGAGAGCTAGATTGCTGTTTATTGTTATTGTAGTACCTATCTATATATTATTGTAGTAGTTATTCATACAATAACAAACACTAATCAGTAAAGTATAAATTATTATTTCATATTAAAGTTTAATATTTTTGTAGAAGATAATCCTATTCTATTGTACCAATTTTTATGCTATTATTTCAGAATTTGCAGTATTTCCACCACGAATTCTCACGGTCTCGTGGCCGCGTGCCAGAGTGTCAGGTCGCGAATTTGGGGAACCGGGTTCGATCCCGACCGACGCCAAATATTTCCAATTTTAAATGGCACAAAATTGACCCCTGTGGTGCACTCTCCACGCCAGCATTGGGTGCCCGTGAGGTGACGCCTGGTAAGCGCCCGCACGGTGCAAGTATATCATCTTTACCGATATCTGTGTACAAAGCAGATTGGCACACCCAGCAATGGGTAATAAGCCGTGATGATATATTTATTTATTTATTTTATTTAATTCTCAAAACGCGAAATGCAAATTTCATATTATAAATGAGAACATATATTTTTTATTTTCTTATACTGAAGATAATTTGACTTCCAATTCAATAAATAGTATAAATATGGTATTTTGGTAGATCGTAGGTATCTGTCATATAGTAAAAATGTGTTATTTTTCGATTACAAAGAAATATAAAACTAAAAATTTTCGGAAAATTTTATTTTTATTGTTTATATAATCCGCAGGTATGCCATTAGTTATTGAATTTTATATTTCAGATACAAGAGCAACTAAACATATGCAAAAAAAAAAAATGCTATTTCATAGTGTTTACAAGCCCGGATAAACCTCTTTTTATTGAGGAAATATATAGAGATGAGGAAATGTGGGAAAACATTATGCTGCCCAAATTAGAAATTTTTTATTTAAATTGCACTTTGCCCGAAATAGTCATGGGGAATAGATTTAAATTTCAAAAATGTGTTGATCCCCATTATATAATCGAAGCTAAAAAAATGAAAGAGCAGGGCAAAAATTCATAAATTATATTTTATTAATATTCAACACTTTTTTAAATTTTTAATAATTCTCTGTTCACTGAGATGATGGTAAAATCATTAGTTTGAAAAGCCAACTGAGTGAAAAATATGTAATTATTATAATAAATTATACTTAATTTGGCCAAGGTTATTTCAAATTTTAAATGGCACAAAAATTGACTCGTCCCCACAGCTATTAACAGATTTTCCAGGAAAAACGTAATAAATTATAAACCAAAATTTCGCATTGCAGACTGTTCTATTTATTGGAACAACAAATTGATTTTGTTTACAAATGATCAACCGAAAGTGATACTTTACTTACAACTCATTGCTACTTTAAACATGAAACTGGCGGGAGGTCATGTGCTGGCCACATCAGATTTCTTTTAATTTCTATAAGAATTTATTTAGTGTTCTATGATTTTTCATATGTATATTATATACTGAAAAGTGTCATGATAATTATTTTTTTGTTTTTTAATTAATTTGTGATTCCGTTTTAAAATATAGAAATTATGAATGTATTTCAAATGCCTGTTTAATAAAAATTTATACAGATTTGCATTGTACTTCGAAGGGTCGTAGATTATAATAGGAGTAAAATTTATGACGGGCAAAAACGTCAAAAGCAGGTATAAATTTTAATCTTACAAATACTTGAATGATTTGAACTGCATTATCGACAGTGACGCCGCCTATAGTTCTGACATCTATGAGAAATAGCGTGAACTGTTTTCGAGCGCGCTGCTATTGAAATGTTCCTATTTGGGCAACATTTTCTTTTAAGTGCAGTACAAAATCTACGTAATTTTTTATTAACATTTATGTATATCTGGTAACAATATGAAGAAAATTACTTCCTAATTGTATTTTGGTTTAATAATTTTTTTATTTACATGACTTACGAGTGATTTTATTAGTAAATATTAAATATATTTTCAACTAATATTAATTAGGAAGTAAAGAATAAATTCATATATACATTTTTTTGTTTTGGTATGCATTTTTCAATTAAAAACTATAAAAGCACTTAAAAGAAAATCGATTTTTTTGCTTATGCAACCTGCATTATTGAAACCCCGCCTTAACTCTCAAATTTGTACGTTGCACCAAGATCTCCCAACGATGTGTAGATATAGTAAAGAAATTATATAGTTCTTGCAAAGTAGAAAAGAAGTCGACTGCTTCTGTTACTGATTCAACTGCACATGATCCTACCAAATTTAAAGAATGGGCGGCACAAGGAACGTAATCTGCTAAAGGATTAATTAATTTGATTCGTGTCTGAAGGCCTGAATATATATCTGACATATTACTTGCATTATCATAAGATTGACCACGACAGTTCATTATGTCCAAACCATTATTTTCTAGAGATTTTAACAAAGCATCCTCAATATCTTTAGCTTTATGGCCGATATTTGGTAGAAATTCTAGAAACCTTTCAACAACTTCACCGGTATCACGTACATATCTGATAACTATAGTAAGTTGATCGACATGTGCGATATCAGGCGTAGAATCTACAAATACCAAAATACTTAGCAGATTGCACTTCACTGGAAATTTGTTGTAGTACTTTATTCTGAATCAACAATATAATTTCTTCATAGATTGTTTTAGATAAATACGACGTATTTCCACTACCAGGGTGCGCATACAATTTTAAATGTTCAGATAAAAATGGATCAAATTCAGCAAGAAGCTCTACTGTTCCTAAAAAATTCCCATTATGAAGATCTCCTATTCGTTCTGAATTTCCTCGAAATGGCAACCCTCTTATTGCTAGTGACTTAATAATTGCAATTACTCGGTATAAATTTTTTTTCCAATACGCTATTTCCTCATCGAGTTGTTTTATTAGACATTGATCAACACGCCCGTGAACTACTGCTCGAGCTTTAAAATGACCAACGTTAGTTTTATGAAAATCCGAATTTTCATGAGCTTCGATGCGTGCTTTTGAGTTTTTCCAGTCACGAAATCCTTCACCAGTAAAAGCATTCATTTCACCACTTCTACCAAATAATAAGCATGGAACACAAAATACAGACCCTTTAGTTTCTGAATAAATTAACCACTCACGGCGTTGAATTTCTCCGTTTTTCAAAGTACGTTGAAATAAACTTTTGGAACAATACCTCATTTTATCACTATAAACATTTCTGGAATTTTTAAAGTCAGTATTATCATTTCGTGGTATACCGTTTATAGTTATGAAATCCCGTGTTTCTTCATTCAAATTCCATAAAAAGGGATCAGTATTAAATTTTAAAATATCAGTTGTTGACTGGATTTCTTCAATGTCTTGTTCTGAAATCTCTTCTAATTCCGGCTAGAAAAAAAAATCAATTTAAGCAACTGGCATTTGTTTAATGTTTATCCCGACTAATGTTATATATATAAAAAAAGTTATTAGCAATCATAACAAGATACTTACGACCGATGAACATGATGGTTGTTGGTCATTATTAGAAGACTAACTTGAGCTTGTCATAAAACTAGATATTTTTGGAATTTTTTTAAGTAAATTATCTATTTTCGTAGATTCTTCTGCTTTTCTTTTACGATATTCAGCACCACTAAATTTTTTTCGATAGCCACTCATATTTAATCCAAAAATTGAATCAAAACTACCACAAATTATAAAAAAAACCAGCGCCTAATTTAAAGTTATCAATCAATTATTTTTTTTAGTGTTAAGAAACCGAATAAAATAATTCGAGACTTGTACACATGAAGAGCATTCATAAAACTAAAATAATTGCTGTGACTTTTCTACAGCGCGAAGCGAGATGTTTTGTTCACTATGTTAAACAAAACAAAGTCAAACGCTTAGACCAGGAATAGAGGGGGAGACAGGGCATGCTATGTATTTCGCCATAAGACGACTTTCCAAATCATCCTAGCGATTTTCGACCTTATTGAGCTGTCAGAATCAGCAGCAAAAAGCTAGTCGGCCAGGTGTGTTACATACATGTGCAGTCGAACGAATAAGTTTTCAAAGTCAACAAGCATCACCTACTGTTTTAACTGGTCCGTTATTTACATTACTTTTTTTATTAATATTCTTTCGTATTTATTTTAGTTTTATAAAACAAAATCAAGATAATTTGTAGTTATGGATAATCAAATATTTATTTAGATTAGGCCAACTGTAACATAACAGTATTTAACTGGTCGACTATCCTTTTGCGGCTGATTTTGACATTTCAATAAGGTTCAAAATCGCTCAGATGATTTGTAAATATACGCGTAACTATGCCTTGTCTCCCTCTCTATTCCTGGTCTAAGGTCAAACGCGTCAGTACCTGTCAAGCGTAGCGCTCTTGTTTCTTGTAAACATGTGGAATACACTCACCCGAACTGCTTAAAAGTCTCAATAATGCACAATACTCCCACTTCATTCAATTTATTGAGATTATGATCATATAAATAAAACACTCGAATAATAAATAAAATTCTTAAGACTTTTGATTTATATTTATAATAAGCACATAAATGTAACTGTCATAAGTCGGCCGATTTAATATATATCAGCTCAAATACTTTAATTAAAACGAATTTCGAAATTCTTTCTCTTGGATTTTTTGAAATTTTTGAAATTTGTAGATGTAATTGAAGATTTTTGCAAATATGAGGAATATCGAATGATTTTTTTTTATTTTAGATGAAAATTTAATTTTTTTACCAATTATTTTGATGATTCAAAAAATTTAATATGGAAAAAGACGGGATTGATTTTTCATGAAAAATTATTTTTATAAACAAAAAATGTTCTGACACTTTTGAATGAATATCAAAATGATATTCAATACATGCAAATCTACGGTATTATTATTTCACACTAAAAACAAGTTGAGATGTTATTCAGATTTAGTCATTTCAAAACGCTTCATACACGTGAGATTAATCTCACTAAAGGAACAGAAAGTAAAGAACATTACTCGACAAAGACTATAATTGATCTATTAAAAAATTACCATCTTACCCACACAGATTGAGAAGTAAATTAATGAATTATAATATATTCTATAGAACATTTTTTATAAAAACTAATCTGAACCAATTTTTGAAATTGATTGTCTTTATTTTTTTTCGCCTCTGAAATTTTGGCATTTCAAAGCTTTTGCCGCCCTTCAAATTATGCCGCCCTAGGCCCGGGCCTCACGGGCCTAGGCGTAAATCCAACACTGGACGGCTCACAAATGACCTAGAATAGTCATCTTTCGTGAATAATAGTTTAGATTTAATATGCGCACGTGAACTTCAGACTATTAACAATGTCAAAATTGCGTCTATTAACAAACCAGAAAATATTGAATATAGTAAGCACGTGCTACTTATTGTATTGTACTCATGCAGTACAAAACAATACTTACTGCAGTCAATATTTTCTGGTTTGTTAATAGACGCAATTTTGACATCTGTCAAGTCTCAAGTTCACGTGCGCATACTATATCTAACCGTTAATGATCATCAATTTTTGTCGTCTGTCTCGGGTATTAGAGTCCATAACACTATAATTATTCATAAAAAATGTTACCACTTACTTTTACATAGACAAGGATAATGTGACAAAACATTGCAACTGGATATTTTTCACCTATTCTCAAGTTACTTTAGCAAATACTTCTGAACTCGTGTAGGCTTTTATTACTTCTTGTGTAAATTAGCTTATTTACATAATAAGGCTCGTTTTAAGTACATGGGTCCGCTCCTCTCCAAGGAACATATTTTTTTTTCTAATTACAGGAAATGGTTCAGTACTCAATTCCTTAAAACTTCACTAAACGTTGGCATGTACAGATAAATAGGATAACATTTTGTGTAATAATTACATGCAATTTTAAAATATACACAATATAAACTTGGTTGTGATGTTGGTTGTAATGCATGTTTATAAAGAAATATTTATATTTCATGCTATTTCAAAACATATATTTATAAGAACTTACCTTATACACTTCTAAATAATAAATTTTATATTTGAAACTGGTTTTCAACAACTCAAACAAAAAAATTTCGTCAGCAACACGTTCTAAATATTGATGGTCATCTATACTACAGCGCTAATTGTTTGTCGTCCAGGCAAGAAAGTAAGGTTATAGTTTGCACGTACCTTCCCCACTCAACTCAGTATAAATACTGGAATTCTAATTCTGGAATGCAATGCACCTGGAATGAGCCGTGGCGTCGCGCGTCGCCTATTGCGTTATCTCTCCTATGAGTCACAGGTAAGCTTGGAAATGCAACGCAAAGAGCTGGCAACTCCTGAGTTAGAAATTTGACCGCTTGGTGCGCATTTTCGACCCCAATTTAAATTACTGCGTATAAGTAACAATGTAATAACCAAAAGCTTTCACAGTAAAAAAATAATAGGTGCAATACAATTATTATGAAATTAATGGTTTTAAAAAAATAAACTCCATTAAGCTATTAAATCTTTAATATTTTTCGATTTATTGGTTTTTTATCTACTTTTTTTAACACAATAGTTCTCGCAACGTTATTCAACATGGGTTTTAAAATTTGTTCTAATAAAATAGATAGTAATAGCATAGTATCACATAATGTTGCATTTTAATTCTTCTGTACATTTCTCTAATCAGTCTTTAATTTTTTAACATACCTATCTTCTTTATTTTTCTGTCTCGATTCTTTTAACTCTGCTTTCTATTTCAAATTTTCTTTCATTTAGTTTTTGATTACTTTCTTACGTTTGCAAAGATATAAATAATAAGCTTATTATAATAATTTCGTATGGTTTTAAGAGATATTTAGGATTATTTATAATATTATGTCAAATGTGACATATTGTGAATACGTAAAACCGATTTCTACGTATTTTGTTAAACTATATATAAATTTTGAAACAAATTGTGTGGCCAGATTCATAAATATAACATATATAAAAGAAATCACTTACGCGGTACGAATATAATACGAATATGAGAATAAATCAATTGTATATAATTATTCTAGCTGTGTGGTAATTGTTAATATTTAATACCCATTTCTACGTATTTTGTTAAACTATATATAAATTTTTAAACAAATTCTGTGGCCAAGTCCATAAATATAACATATATAAAAGAAATCACTTACGCGGTACGAATATAATACGAATATGAGAATAAATCAATTGTATATAATTATTCTAGCTGTGTGGTAATTGTTAATATTTAATACCCATTTCTACGTATTTTGTTAAACTATATATAAATTTTTAAACAAATTCTGTGGCCAAGTCCATAAATATAACATATATAAAAATAAATCACTTACGCGGTACGAATATAATACGAATGTGAGAATAACTCAATTGTTTATAATTATTATAGCTGGGTTGTTATTGTTAATATCTAAAACCGATTTCTACGTATTTTGTTAAACTATATGTAAATTTGTAAACAAATTCTGTAACTAATTCTATAAATATAGCATATATAAAAAGAATACACGTACGCATATAATAAGAAAATTAGAATATAAGTAGATTGTTTATAATTTTTATAGCTGTGTGGTTTATGTTAATTTTTAAAACCGACTTCTACGTAGTTTGTTAAATTATATGTAAATTTTTCCATAAATATATAATAAAAAAATCTGATGTGGCCAGCACATTACCTTCCGTCAGTTCTATGTATTTTGTACAGAAGTTCCTTGCAAAAGATTATATTTCTTGTACATTACCTTAAGGCAATTGTGTGTATTTTATACAAATTCCATACAGAAAGTTTCTAGCAAAAGATCATATATTTCCAGTAAAATTATAGCACAAACATATTGTCAATTGCATTTGACACTGGCACCTTTCAATCAGATTTTTTTAATATAGCAGCTGTTTCCAGAGTTATAGCATAGCTGGCTAATATAAGATATTTAATATCTTTATAATTTTTTAACTCTATATCCATTTAATATGAAGTATATAATATTTATAATAACATTAAATGTGAAAAAAATCTGATGTGGCCAGCACATTACCTTAAGGCAATTGTATGTATTTTATACAAATTCTATACAGAAAGTTTCTAACAAAAGATCCTATATTTCCATTAAAATTATAACATAAACATACTGTAAACTGCATTTGACACTGACACCTTTCAATCAGAATTTTCTTAATGTAGCAGCTGTTTCCAGAGTTATAGCAAAGCAGACTAATATATATGAAATTTAATTTCTTTATAATTTTTCAACTCTATGTCCATTTAATATGAAGTATAAAATGCATTCAAATCGTATAGAGAATGAATAATTCTTTAATATTTATAATAACATTAAATGTGAATAAATGATATTTAATATCGTTTTTGAAGAAAAACTGTTAAAATCTTCAAATGAGGGTACTTCAGGTTAACCAATTATAACCAAAATCTAATCAGCTCTTCACATGGATGTAACGAAAAGGAATACGAAAGAATTATAATATTCGGAATTGTAGTATTAGAGTTATCGAATTAGAAAATTTTGTCATACACACACACACACACACACACACACACACACACACACACACACACACACACACGTACACACACACGCACGCACACACACACACACACACACACACACACACACACACACACACACACACACACACATACATACATACATACATACATACATACAGACAGACAGACATCATCGTAAAAATAGTAAAATCGTATTCTAGGGACCCTAAAACGTGCTTATTCATCAAAAACTCACCACCGAATTTTTTGACCAGAGACAATACCTTCCTTACCTAAAGGTGACGGAAGGTAAAAAATCACATACGCGTTTCTAATACGAATGTGAGTATAACTCAATTGTTTATAATTATTATAGCTGGGTGGTAATTATTAATATTTAAAACCAATTTTTACGTACTTTGTTAAACTAAATGTAAATTATTAAACAAATTCTGTGGCTAACTCCATAAATATAACATATATAAAAAGAAATCACTTACGCGGAACGAATATAATACGAATGTGAAAATATCTCAATTGTTTATAATTATTATAGCTGTGTGGTTTATGTTAATGTTTAAAACCGATTTTTACGTATTTTGTTAAACTGTATGTAAATTTTTAAACAAATTCTGTGGCCAAGTCCATAAATATAACATATATAAAAACTCAATTGTATATAATTATTATAGCTGTGTATATAATCATTTGTAAATATTTATTGTGCAATATCATTTGAAAATCGCGCTTTGGCTTCAACAATGTAAATAGGTATTTGTTAAACAAATTATTTGTTACATGTCCATAAAATAGTGAAAACATATGAGAAGCAACTGTTTGCGTACATTTCTGCTATATATGCAATAAAATCAATTTTTCATGAAAATTAAAATAAGAAACTTAATGTTAATATTCAATATGGATTTTGGCATGTTTATTCTAGTTATATATTTGTTATACAAATTATTTGTTCCATGTTAAGACACTTAATATTAATATTCAATACGGATTTTAGCATGTTTATTCTAGTTAAATATATATTTGTTAAACAAATTATTTGTTACATGTCCATATAATATAGTGATAACATATGAGACGCAACTGTTTGCGTACATTTCGGCTATATATGCAATAAAAACAATTTTTCATGAAAATTAAAATAAGAAGCTTACTATTAATATTCAATATGGATTTCAACATGTTTATTCTAGTTAAATATATATTTGTTAAACAAATTATTTGTTCCATGTTCATAAAATAATGAAAACATAAGACAAGCAACTGCTTGCGTTACATTTCGGCTATACATGCAATAAATTCAATTTTTTATGAAAATTAAAATAAGAAACTTAATATTAATATTCAATACGGATTTTAGCATGTTTATTCTAGTTAAATATATATTTGTTAAACAAATCATTTGTTACATGTCCATAAAATATAGTGAAAACATATGAGACGCAACTGTTTGCTTACATTTCGGCTATATATGCAATAAAAACAATTTTTCATGAAAATTAAAATAAGAAGCTTAATATTAATATTCAATATGGATTTCAACATGTATATTCTAGTTAAATATATATTTGTTAAACAAATTATTTGTTACATGTCCATAAACTATAGTGAAAACATATGAGACGCAACTGTTTGCGTACATTTCGGCTATATATGCAATAAAAACAATTTTTCATGAAAATTAAAATAAGAAGCTTAATATTCATATTCAATATGGATTTCAACATGTTTATTCTAGTTAAATATATATTTGTTAAACAAATTATTTGTTATATGTCCATAAAATAGTGAAAACATATGAGACGCAACTGTTTGCGTACATTTCGACTATATATGCAATAAAAACAATTTTTCATGAAAATTAAAATAAAAAGCTTAATATTAATATTCAATATGGATTTCAGCATGTTCATTCTAGTTAAATATATATTTGTTAAACAAATTATTTGTTACATGTCCATAAAATATAGTGAAAACATATGAGACGCAACTGTATGCGTACATTTCGGCTATATATGCAATAAAAACAATTTTTCATGAAAATTAAAATAAGAAGCTTAATATTAATATTCAATATGGATTTCAACATGTATATTCTAGTTAAATATATATTTGTTAAACAAATTATTTGTTACATGTCCATAAACTATAGTGAAAACATATGAGACGCAACTGTTTGCGTACATTTCGGCTATATATGCAATAAAAACAATTTTTCATGAAAATTAAAATAAGAAGCTTAATATTCATATTCAATATGGATTTCAACATGTTTATTCTAGTTAAATATATATTTGTTAAACAAATTATTTGTTATATGTCCATAAAATAGTGAAAACATATGAGACGCAACTGTTTGCGTACATTTCGACTATATATGCAATAAAAACAATTTTTCATGAAAATTAAAATAAAAAGCTTAATATTAATATTCAATATGGATTTCAGCATGTTCATTCTAGTTAAATATATATTTGTTAAACAAATTATTTGTTACATGTCCATAAAATATAGTGAAAACATATGAGACGCAACTGTATGCGTACATTTCGGCTATATATGCAATAAAAACAATTTTTCATGAAAATTAAAATAAGAAGCTTAATATTAATATTCAATATGGATTTCAACATGTATATTCTAGTTAAATATATATTTGTTAAACAAATCATTTGTTACATGTCCATAAAATATAGTGAAAACATATGAGACGCAACTGTTTGCTTACATTTCGGCTATATATGCAATAAAAACAATTTTTCATGAAAATTAAAATAAGAAGCTTAATATTAATATTCAATATGGATTTCAACATGTATATTCTAGTTAAATATATATTTGTTAAACAAATTATTTGTTACATGTCCATAAACTATAGTGAAAACATATGAGACGCAACTGTTTGCGTACATTTCGGCTATATATGCAATAAAAACAATTTTTCATGAAAATTAAAATAAGAAGCTTACTATTAATATTCAATATGGATTTCAACATGTTTATTCTAGTTAAATATATATTTGTTAAACAAATTATTTGTTACATGTCCATAAAATATAGTGAAAACATATGAGACGCAACTGTTTGCTTACATTTCGGCTATATATGCAATAAAAACAATTTTTCATGAAAATTAAAATAAGAAGCTTAATATTAATATTCAATATGGATTTCAACATGTATATTCTAGTTAAATATATATTTGTTAAACAAATTATTTGTTACATGTCCATAAACTATAGTGAAAACATATGAGACGCAACTGTTTGCGTACATTTCGGCTATATATGCAATAAAAACAATTTTTCATGAAAATTAAAATAAGAAGCTTACTATTAATATTCAATATGGATTTCAACATGTTTATTCTAGTTAAATATATATTTGTTAAACAAATTATTTGTTATATGTCCATAAAATAGTGAAAACATATGAGACGCAACTGTTTGCGTACATTTCGACTATATATGCAATAAAAACAATTTTTCATGAAAATTAAAATAAAAAGCTTAATATTAATATTCAATATGGATTTCAGCATGTTCATTCTAGTTAAATATATATTTGTTAAACAAATTATTTGTTACATGTCCATAAAATATAGTGAAAACATATGAGACGCAACTGTATGCGTACATTTCGGCTATATATGCAATAAAAACAATTTTTCATGAAAATTAAAATAAGAAGCTTAATATTAATATTCAATATGGATTTCAACATGTATATTCTAGTTAAATATATATTTGTTAAACAAATCATTTGTTACATGTCCATAAAATATAGTGAAAACATATGAGACGCAACTGTTTGCTTACATTTCGGCTATATATGCAATAAAAACAATTTTTCATGAAAATTAAAATAAGAAGCTTAATATTAATATTCAATATGGATTTCAACATGTATATTCTAGTTAAATATATATTTGTTAAACAAATTATTTGTTACATGTCCATAAACTATAGTGAAAACATATGAGACGCAACTGTTTGCGTACATTTCGGCTATATATGCAATAAAAACAATTTTTCATGAAAATTAAAATAAGAAGCTTAATATTCATATTCAATATGGATTTCAACATGTTTATTCTAGTTAAATATATATTTGTTAAACAAATTATTTGTTATATGTCCATAAAATAGTGAAAACATATGAGACGCAACTGTTTGCGTACATTTCGACTATATATGCAATAAAAACAATTTTTCATGAAAATTAAAATAAAAAGCTTAATATTAATATTCAATATGGATTTCAGCATGTTCATTCTAGTTAAATATATATTTGTTAAACAAATTATTTGTTACATGTCCATAAAATATAGTGAAAACATATGAGACGCAACTGTATGCGTACATTTCGGCTATATATGCAATAAAAACAATTTTTCATGAAAATTAAAATAAGAAGCTTAATATTAATATTCAATATGGATTTCAACATGTATATTCTAGTTAAATATATATTTGTTAAACAAATTATTTGTTACATGTCCATAAACTATAGTGAAAACATATGAGACGCAACTGTTTGCGTACATTTCGGCTATATATGCAATAAAAACAATTTTTCATGAAAATTAAAATAAGAAGCTTAATATTCATATTCAATATGGATTTCAACATGTTTATTCTAGTTAAATATATATTTGTTAAACAAATTATTTGTTATATGTCCATAAAATAGTGAAAACATATGAGACGCAACTGTTTGCGTACATTTCGACTATATATGCAATAAAAACAATTTTTCATGAAAATTAAAATAAAAAGCTTAATATTAATATTCAATATGGATTTCAGCATGTTCATTCTAGTTAAATATATATTTGTTAAACAAATTATTTGTTACATGTCCATAAAATATAGTGAAAACATATGAGACGCAACTGTATGCGTACATTTCGGCTATATATGCAATAAAAACAATTTTTCATGAAAATTAAAATAAGAAGCTTAATATTAATATTCAATATGGATTTCAACATGTATATTCTAGTTAAATATATATTTGTTAAACAAATCATTTGTTACATGTCCATAAAATATAGTGAAAACATATGAGACGCAACTGTTTGCTTACATTTCGGCTATATATGCAATAAAAACAATTTTTCATGAAAATTAAAATAAGAAGCTTAATATTAATATTCAATATGGATTTCAACATGTATATTCTAGTTAAATATATATTTGTTAAACAAATTATTTGTTACATGTCCATAAACTATAGTGAAAACATATGAGACGCAACTGTTTGCGTACATTTCGGCTATATATGCAATAAAAACAATTTTTCATGAAAATTAAAATAAGAAGCTTACTATTAATATTCAATATGGATTTCAACATGTTTATTCTAGTTAAATATATATTTGTTAAACAAATTATTTGTTACATGTCCATAAAATATAGTGAAAACATATGAGACGCAACTGTTTGCTTACATTTCGGCTATATATGCAATAAAAACAATTTTTCATGAAAATTAAAATAAGAAGCTTAATATTAATATTCAATATGGATTTCAACATGTATATTCTAGTTAAATATATATTTGTTAAACAAATTATTTGTTACATGTCCATAAACTATAGTGAAAACATATGAGACGCAACTGTTTGCGTACATTTCGGCTATATATGCAATAAAAACAATTTTTCATGAAAATTAAAATAAGAAGCTTACTATTAATATTCAATATGGATTTCAACATGTTTATTCTAGTTAAATATATATTTGTTAAACAAATTATTTGTTACATGTCCATAAAATATAGTGAAAACATATGAGACGCAACTGTTTGCTTACATTTCGGCTATATATGCAATAAAAACAATTTTTCATGAAAATTAAAATAAGAAGCTTAATATTAATATTCAATATGGATTTCAACATGTATATTCTAGTTAAATATATATTTGTTAAACAAATTATTTGTTACATGTCCATAAACTATAGTGAAAACATATGAGACGCAACTGTTTGCGTACATTTCGGCTATATATGCAATAAAAACAATTTTTCATGAAAATTAAAATAAGAAGCTTACTATTAATATTCAATATGGATTTCAACATGTTTATTCTAGTTAAATATATATTTGTTAAACAAATCATTTGTTACATGTCCATAAAATATAGTGAAAACATATGAGACGCAACTGTTTGCTTACATTTCGGCTATATATGCAATAAAAACAATTTTTCATGAAAATTAAAATAAGAAGCTTAATATTAATATTCAATATGGATTTCAACATGTATATTCTAGTTAAATATATATTTGTTAAACAAATTATTTGTTACATGTCCATAAAATATAGTGAAAACATATGAGACGCAACTGTTTGCTTACATTTCGGCTATATATGCAATAAAAACAATTTTTCATGAAAATTAAAATAAGAAGCTTAATATTAATATTCAATATGGATTTCAACATGTATATTCTAGTTAAATATATATTTGTTAAACAAATTATTTGTTACATGTCCATAAACTATAGTGAAAACATATGAGACGCAACTGTTTGCGTACATTTCGGCTATATATGCAATAAAAACAATTTTTCATGAAAATTAAAATAAGAAGCTTACTATTAATATTCAATATGGATTTCAACATGTTTATTCTAGTTAAATATATATTTGTTAAACAAATCATTTGTTACATGTCCATAAAATATAGTGAAAACATATGAGACGCAACTGTTTGCTTACATTTCGGCTATATATGCAATAAAAACAATTTTTCATGAAAATTAAAATAAGAAGCTTAATATTAATATTCAATATGGATTTCAACATGTATATTCTAGTTAAATATATATTTGTTAAACAAATTATTTGTTACATGTCCATAAACTATAGTGAAAACATATGAGACGCAACTGTTTGCGTACATTTCGGCTATATATGCAATAAAAACAATTTTTCATGAAAATTAAAATAAGAAGCTTAATATTCATATTCAATATGGATTTCAACATGTTTATTCTAGTTAAATATATATTTGTTAAACAAATTATTTGTTATATGTCCATAAAATAGTGAAAACATATGAGACGCAACTGTTTGCGTACATTTCGACTATATATGCAATAAAAACAATTTTTCATGAAAATTAAAATAAAAAGCTTAATATTAATATTCAATATGGATTTCAGCATGTTCATTCTAGTTAAATATATATTTGTTAAACAAATTATTTGTTACATGTCCATAAAATATAGTGAAAACATATGAGACGCAACTGTATGCGTACATTTCGGCTATATATGCAATAAAAACAATTTTTCATGAAAATTAAAATAAGAAGCTTAATATTAATATTCAATATGGATTTCAACATGTATATTCTAGTTAAATATATATTTGTTAAACAAATTATTTGTTACATGTCCATAAAATATAGTGAAAACATATGAGACGCAACTGTTTGCTTACATTTCGGCTATATATGCAATAAAAACAATTTTTCATGAAAATTAAAATAAGAAGCTTAATATTAATATTCAATATGGATTTCAACATGTATATTCTAGTTAAATATATATTTGTTAAACAAATTATTTGTTACATGTCCATAAACTATAGTGAAAACATATGAGACGCAACTGTTTGCGTACATTTCGGCTATATATGCAATAAAAACAATTTTTCATGAAAATTAAAATAAGAAGCTTACTATTAATATTCAATATGGATTTCAACATGTTTATTCTAGTTAAATATATATTTGTTAAACAAATCATTTGTTACATGTCCATAAAATATAGTGAAAACATATGAGACGCAACTGTTTGCTTACATTTCGGCTATATATGCAATAAAAACAATTTTTCATGAAAATTAAAATAAGAAGCTTAATATTAATATTCAATATGGATTTCAACATGTATATTCTAGTTAAATATATATTTGTTAAACAAATTATTTGTTACATGTCCATAAAATATAGTGAAAACATATGAGACGCAACTGTTTGCTTACATTTCGGCTATATATGCAATAAAAACAATTTTTCATGAAAATTAAAATAAGAAGCTTAATATTAATATTCAATATGGATTTCAACATGTATATTCTAGTTAAATATATATTTGTTAAACAAATTATTTGTTACATGTCCATAAACTATAGTGAAAACATATGAGACGCAACTGTTTGCGTACATTTCGGCTATATATGCAATAAAAACAATTTTTCATGAAAATTAAAATAAGAAGCTTACTATTAATATTCAATATGGATTTCAACATGTTTATTCTAGTTAAATATATATTTGTTAAACAAATCATTTGTTACATGTCCATAAAATATAGTGAAAACATATGAGACGCAACTGTTTGCTTACATTTCGGCTATATATGCAATAAAAACAATTTTTCATGAAAATTAAAATAAGAAGCTTAATATTAATATTCAATATGGATTTCAACATGTATATTCTAGTTAAATATATATTTGTTAAACAAATTATTTGTTACATGTCCATAAACTATAGTGAAAACATATGAGACGCAACTGTTTGCGTACATTTCGGCTATATATGCAATAAAAACAATTTTTCATGAAAATTAAAATAAGAAGCTTAATATTCATATTCAATATGGATTTCAACATGTTTATTCTAGTTAAATATATATTTGTTAAACAAATTATTTGTTATATGTCCATAAAATAGTGAAAACATATGAGACGCAACTGTTTGCGTACATTTCGACTATATATGCAATAAAAACAATTTTTCATGAAAATTAAAATAAAAAGCTTAATATTAATATTCAATATGGATTTCAGCATGTTCATTCTAGTTAAATATATATTTGTTAAACAAATTATTTGTTACATGTCCATAAAATATAGTGAAAACATATGAGACGCAACTGTATGCGTACATTTCGGCTATATATGCAATAAAAACAATTTTTCATGAAAATTAAAATAAGAAGCTTAATATTAATATTCAATATGGATTTCAACATGTTTATTCTAGTTAAATATATATTTGTTAAACAAATTATTTGTTCCATGTTCATAAAATAATGAAAACATAAGAGAAGCAACTGTTTTCGTTACATTTCGGCTATACATGCAATAAAAACAATTTTTCATGAAAATTAAAATAAGAAGCTTAATATTCATATTCAATATGAATTTCAACATGTTTATTCTAGTTAAATATATATTTGTTAAACAAATTATTTGTTACATGTCCATAAAATAGTGAAAACATATGAGAAGCAACTGTTTGCGTACATTTCGGCTATATATGCAATAAAAACAAGTTTTCATGAAAATTAAAATAAGAAGCTTAATATTAATATTCAGCATGGATTAAAGCATGTTTATTCTAGTTAAATATATACTTGTTAAACAAATTATTTTTTCCATGTCCATAAAGCAGTGAAAACATATGAGAAGCAACTGTTTTCGTTACATTTCGGCTATATATGCAATAAATACAATTTTTCATAAAAATTATATTAAGAAGCTTGTCGAATCTTATTTGGCAACGCAGGAAGCGGCAACGGCGCATTCCAGGCGGCGAGAAATGACGCCTTGTAGTGGCTGTGTGGAGTTGTGCGGTAGGGGTGTGGAGTTGTGCTTAAGGGGGTTGAGGGCGGGGTAAGTCCCAGCGAGTGACCAGACCAGTAGGGTTACGCAATCGAAAGATAGTATCGATATTTTTACAAATATTTAGTATCGGAAAGAAGTATCGATAAGTATTCAAATATCGATTTGAAAATACCGATACTAGTAAATATCGATACAAAAGGATCAAAGTTATATTAATCAGTAACATGTAAATAAAAAATAAATTATGACATATTAAAAAAAGATATTTACTTTGTTCAAAATTTTCGAAATAATCATATTATATTAAAAAATATAATGCATAATTATATATAAAAGTACAACAAGAGCCAGTCGAACATGAGCAGAGTGTGAGTGCCCGCGAGTCGCACGTACAATAAAGTGTACCTATCTAATGTTAACCATTGTTATTATATATGTATAATTGTATTTATACTTAATAAACGTAATATTCAATACAAAACTGAATATAGTGGCCTACAATGCAGATCTTTTCCTACATATCACTAAATTACTATTTAACACAAATATTACATTAATAAAAACCTAATTCTAATTTGGCAGTTATTGGAAAATGTGGAATATTTATTTATATTAAAATATACTTTCTTGTTATTTAAACAAAAGATTAAATGGGTGTGCAGATCTACACAAATCCATACGCGAATGACTTTATTTACGGTTTTCAACGCAAATATTACATTTTGTTTAAAATAAAACCCTAATTTCAATTTCTACGTATTTTGTTAAAATATATGTAAATATTTAAACAAATTCTGTGGCCAAGTTCATGAATATAACATATATAAAAAGAAATCATTTACGCAGAACGAATATAATACGAATGTGAGAATAACTCAATTGTTTATAATTATTATAGGTGGGTGGTTCTTGTTAATATTTAAAACCGATTTCTACCAATTTTGTTAAACTAGATGTAAATTTTTAAACAAATTCTGTGGCCAAGTTCATGAATATAACATATATAAAGAAATCACTTACGCAGAACGAATATAATACTAATGCGAGAATAACTCAATTGTTTCTAATTATTATAGGTGGGTGGTTATTGTTAATATTTAAAACCGATTTCTACAAATTTTGTTAAACTAGATGTAAATTTTTAAACAAATTCTGTGGCCAAGTCCATAAATATAACATATATATAAAGAAATCACTTACGCAGAACGAATATAATACGAATGTGAGAATAACTCAATTGTTTCTAATTATAATGGGTGAGTGGTTATTGTTAATATTTAAAACCGATTTCTACCAATTTTTTTAAATTAGATGTAAATTTTTAAACAAATTCTGTGGCCAAGTCCATAAATATAACATATATAAAGAAATCACTTACGCAGAACGAATATAATACGAATGTGAGAATAACTCAATTGTTTCTAATTATAATAGGTGGGTGGTTATTGTTAATATTTAAAACTGATTTCTACCAATTTTTTTACACTAGATGTAAATTTTTAAACAAATTCTGTGGCCAAGTCCATAAATATAACATATATAAAGAAATCACTTACGCAGAACGAATATAATACGAATGTGAGAATAACTCAATTGTTTCTAATTATTATAGGTGAGTGGTTATTGTTAATATTTAAAACCGATTTCTACCAATTTTGTTAAACTAGATGTAAATTTTTAAACAAATTCTGTGGCCAAGTTCATAAATATAACATATATAAAGAAATCACTTACGCAGAACGAATATAATACGAATGTGAGAATAACTCAATTGTTTCTAATTATTATAGGTGGGTGGTTATTGTTAATATTTAAAACCGATTTCTACCAATTTTGTTAAACTAGATGTAAATTTTTAAACAAATTCTGTGGCCAAGTCCATAAATATAACATATATAAAGAAATCACTTACGCAGAACGAATATAATACGAATGTGAGAATAACTCAATTGTTTCTAATTATAATAGGTGGGTGGTTATTGTTAATATTTAAAACCGATTTCTACCAATTTTTTTACACTAGATGTAAATTTTTAAACAAATTCTGTGGCCAAGTCCATAAATATAACATATATAAAGAAATCACTTACGCAGAACGAATATAATACGAATGTGAGAATAACTCAATTGTTTCTAATTATTATAGGTGGGTGGTTATTGTTAATATTTAAAACCGATTTCTACCAATTTTGTTAAACTAGATGTAAATTTTTAAACAAATTCTGTGGCCTAGTCCATAAATATAACATATATAAAAAGAAATTACTTACGCGGAACGAATATAATACGAATGTGAAAATAACTCAATTGTTTATAATTATTATAGGTGGGTGGTTATTGTTAATATTTAAAACCGATTTCTACGTATTTGTTAAACTATGTGTAAATTTTTAAACAAATTCTATGGCTAAGTCCATAAATATAACATATATAAAAATAAATCACTTACTCTGTCGAATTTCATGTAGTTATGCTGATTACCGCTAGGGGACTAAGGCTAAAAACTGTGATTAGGAAGCCTTTTATAAGTATAATTGCGTACAAACATATTTTGGCGATGTTACACAATTTAACGCTACGATGTTATGCGGATAAATTAATAGCAGTAACTACTTTAAAAGATATGCTTAAAACATACGTTTACATACAAATAATACGAAATTTTTCTTGGGAATAGGAAGCCATCTATATATTGGCTTCGGATACCATGTTTTCAATGCATGCATGGCTTCGATTGTTTATAGTTATTATAGCTGTGTGGTTATTGTTAATATTTAAAACAAATTTTTACGTATTTTGTTATACTATTTGTAAAGTTTTAAACAAATTCTGTGGCCAAGTCCATAAATATAACATATATAAAAAGAAATCACTTTGCGGAACGAATATAATACGAATGTGAAAATAACTCAATTGTTTATAATTATTATAGGTGGGTGGTTATTGTTAATATTTAAAACCGATTTCTACGTATTTTGTTAAACTATGTGTAAATTTTTGAACAAATTCTATGGCTAAGTCCATAAATATAACATATATAAAAATAAATCACTTACTCTGTCGAATTTCATGTAGTTATGCTGTTTACCGCTAGGGGACTAAGGCTAAAAACTGTGATTAGGAAGCCTTTTATAAGTATAATTGCGTACAAACATATTTTGGCGATGTTACACAATTTAACGCTACGTTATTATGCGGATAAATTAATAGCAGTAACTAATTTAAAAGATATGCTTAAAACATACGTTTACATACAAATAATACGAATTTTTTCTTGGGAATAGGAAGCCATCTATATATTGGCTTCGGATACCATATTTTCAATGCATGCATGGCTTCGATTGTTTATAATTATTATAGCTGTGTGGTTATTGTTAATATTTAAAACAAATTTTTACGTATTTTGTTAAACTATTTGTAAAGTTTTAAACAAATTCTGTGGCCAAGTCCATAAATATAACATATATAAAATGAAATCACTTACGCGGTACGAATACGAATGTGGGAATAACTCAATTGTTTATAATTATTATAGCTAGGTGGTTATTGTTAATGTTTAAAATCGATTCCTATACGTACTTTGCTAAACTATATGTAAATTTTTAAACAAATTCTGTTGCCAAGTCCATAAATATAACATATATAAAAAGAAATCACTTACGCGGTACGAATACGAATGTGAAAATAACTCAATTGTTTATAATTATTATAGCTGGGTGGTTATTGTGGCGGTGATTGCAAAATGTGGATTACGTATTAAATTAAAATATATTTTGTTGATATTTAAACACAAAATTAAATGTGTATGCAGATCTGCAAAATTCCATGCGCTGATGACTTTATTTACGATTGTTATTAATATTTATTATTCCAGTTTTACAATTTTCTAGATGAAGTAGAAGAGTTACTTGATAAACACAAGTATTATTTACTGTTGAACACACATGCTAATATTACATTTTCATTCACATTCTTCAATTTCTTGGGAGTTACACCTGACCATAAAGTCTTTGTAAGCATATTCATATTGTCTGGTCGATTTTTGGGGAATAAATCCAAAAATTTCACTTTGCGGTGGTTCTAACACTTCAGGAGACAAATTGTCTTTGTCACTTTATGCTATTATTTTAATTGCTCGAATATTTCACTTGCAATATGCGAATAATGATGCGAATTGCGAACGTTGCAGAAATTTTAAGATAAAAATTAAACCGTTTGTTTGGTATATATTGTCAACTAGTAGTCAACTCCTGGTTTAATAGCAATTATATAGTTGTCACGGTAATATAAAAGGTAATATTAATACATCTTAAACGTCAAAATTCTTTCTTTATATTTTTATTAATTTTGGAATATAGATTTCGAAAAACGTTTTATGACTTGATTGCGAACTGCTTTTACATTCTCCAATGTAAAAGTAACATTTCGCAATCTAGAATAAAAAATAACAACTTGCAATAAATAAATAAACTTGTTAAACGCCATGTTGTTAGTATCATTTTTACCATTTTTTATTTTCTGGACCTGGAAATTCAAACTACAGTGCCTCAATTACCTACAGTGGCGACATACGATGTCAGCTGCCAAGTTTATGCTAAATTACCACAGACAGTATATGAAATTTACACACCACATTTACTTGTTTAATGTTTAAATTAATTATATCTAAACATTTAAAATATTAAGCAAGTAAATGTAGTGTGTAAATTTCATATACCGTCTATGTTAATTTAGTATACTCATGGCGGTTGACATCGTATGTTCCCACTATGGGTGGATAATTGATGCACTGTAATTCAAACTATTTTGTAGCGCCATTAGTTACTTTCTTTGTCGTATTACAATGATTCTAAATATAGCCCCTTAGCACCATCTGTCGAGTTTCATGTAGTTATGCGGTTTTCCACTAGGGGACTATGGCTAAAAACTGTGATTAGGAGGCCTTTTAGAAATATAATTGCGTACAAACATATTTTGGCGATGTTACACAATTAAACACTACGAAATGATGCGGATATATTAATAGCAGTAACTACTTTAGAAGATATGCTTAAAACATACGTTAACACACAAATAATACGATTTTTCTCTTGGGAATAGGAAGCCCTGAAGCCATCTATATATTGGCTTCCAATACCATGTTTTCAATGCATGCATGGCTTCGCAAACATAGAATAATGAATATATATATATATATATATATATATATATATATATATATATATATATATATATATTTCGTTTTCTGTCAGTTTTTACACATTAATAACATAAATTTTTTGGAAGTTTTAAACTGATAAGAACAGATATATTTCTTGGAGAGAATGTTTGGTCAAATGAATAAAAGAAAATGTTACAAATTCTAATATATATATATATATATATATATATATATATATATATATATATATATATATATATATATATATATATATATACAGTGGACCCCCGGTACTCCGACAAACGTTTTGCAGGGCAGTATCGGACTATCGAATTTGTCGGATTATAGAGTACTGCTTAAGGCCCCCTATAGTCCGGAATTTTTTACAAACGAGTACCTTGTAATCCGACAAATTACAGATCCAGTGATAAGATTCTATATGTTATACCCTGAAGTACAAATCATACATCATTATGTATGTCAAATTTAGTAAATTAAACAACACAATAGAGAGCTTACGTTTTATTATGAAATTAACTTCCAAACAATAATAACTTTACATTAGGAAATATGTAATTGTGTACAAACAAATGTACATATTAAAATAATCAAAAATTATGAATAAAGATAAGCTGCTCAATCATGCATTATCTACATTAGCAAAGACTGTCAAAAAATATTCAATAATAATAGTCATGTCGGATTACAGGGGGTGCCGGATTAGACAGGGGCCGGATTACCGGGGGTCCACTGTATATATATATATATATATATATATATATATATATATATATATATATACAGGGGTGTAAATGAAATAAGTGCATTAAATTTAACCAGTAATGTAACTCGATGAGAGGAACAATATTTCTTAATAACTTTTTTTTCTAAGTCTTTTAGATTTTGAGTTAAAATTCTTTAAAGATTTGCTGCATATTTCGTTACCCGCTCATGGAGAACAAATGCTGCCGTATTCAAGTCTGATACAAACAGCTCAAAAATTTTCGGTTATCGGTTACACTTACAGTCACAGTAATTAATAAACGTATCAAGGGAAATAACATTATTATTAATTAATACGTAATAGTACAGTTTTTAAAATAAAGAAATTTAAATTTTGGATAACAAAATTATAAAGTTGTGTATTAAACCAGGGTTTTTAATCACCTGTGAATTGTGCATAATAAATACACCTTCCCAAGTAAATCCAGTCTCATTAATGAACATTATGAGCCATTGCTAAAATTGAAGTCTGTTATGTGCTGAAAACAGAACTTTTTGCACATGTTATGGATATAACTGTTGCTTTCTTTAAAATTGTCATATGTGACACTCCGTATTGTGATGTGATAAAGATGTACAAGATTAACAAATGTGCGAATATTAAGAACAGAATGAGTTGGTGATGATTTGGAAACGCTCCGTGTAATTGCGTTGGCAACTCCATGACACTGTCTTTATGTCAACCGTGATGTCAAGTAAAATGTAGTACAGTACGAGTAAAAAAATAAATAAATAAACCATAGGTAAGTAATTACAATGTCTGTGTACTCGCATTTTGACAGAATTTTACCTCATTAACAAGTTTATTACTAATGTCAAAATTTAATTGCAACAATTGACAGGACTGTCAATTGCTAAAACAAAATTTTTCATAGCTATTGTTACTGCATTCAATTATTAGAAAAATACTTGGAACGACTCGTCAATTTACGGGGTGGTAAAAATGCTAAAAAAATATGCGATTTCGAGAAAAAGTTATTAAGAAATATTGATGCTCTCGACGAGTTATATTACTGGTTAAATTTAATGCACTTATTTCATTTACACCCTGTATATATATATATATATATATATATATATATATATATATATATATATATATATATATATATATATATATATATGTATATAAATGTGTGATATCAATTCTCGGCCGCAGCCGCCCCGCAGATACTACACTTTGTTAGCCATAGGCCGAGAAGCGACCCAGGTTAAGTAAAGCGTTATCGCTTCACGCTCCAAGGGTCCCGGATTCGAATCCCGGATAAAAGCTAACGCGCACTTGAGCGACCGAAGCGAAGAGCGGCGAAGAGAAGTTTTTTCATTCAATGTATTATTATGCGTATCCGCGCATTTTGGAGCAGCGAAGAGCAGAGCAACGAGGTAACTATTTATACACATAAGAATACATTGAATGATAAAAGTTCTCTTCGGTGCGCTTCGATTCGCCGCTCTTTACGTCGCTCAAGTGCGTGGCGGGCTTAAGGCATGGTTGTTGTGTGTGTGTGTCTTTCATAATTTTATCTTCATTATTTTCGAATGACAAATACAAAGAAATAAAAAATTATAAGGAAAATTGTCTCACCCCCATAATATCACCGCTTATACATACATTGTAACAAAGCGTGTATCAATAAAAAAAACTATATCTTTAAATGTATTGTTACTTGATTTTCCATTTTTACTAAAATTTTACTATTATGTCTTACTAGGGCTGGCAGGCTTTGAAATATGGATGTCGACTTTCGATTTTTCAAATTATCGATTTTTGCCGACTAGTCAATATAATTGAAGCGTCGAAATAGACGAAAGTCGAACTAATCGGTTTTTGTCGACTAGTCGAATATATAAAAAAGTCGAAATAATCGAAAGTCAAAATAATTGAAAAGTCGAAATAGTTGAAATAATCGTAGTCGATAAGTCGAAATAATCTGTCTAACTAATCTCTAAATTGTCAAAATATATGAACTCTAAACTACGAATAAACCAAAATTTTAAAAGGTTTCAGAGCCAGAGACAAAACAATATTTGAAATTTGGATTATATTTTTTGGAACGTGTTTATACAATCAAAAATATTTTATCTAAATACGTATACAAAAAGTAATAATAATAAGAAACTGCAAGTAAGTATATGAAAAATTTAAAACTTTCTATCGTACAAGATTTTAAATAAAACAAAGATATTGGTGGTGGAGATGGGTAGTAAGAAATAAGATGTCACATTGAGTACTTATAAACCGTAAACTGGTTACGTTTTATTAAGAACAAATGAACTTACTAAAAATTAACCACTAATATACAAAAATACTACTACTAATAATAGTCATTATTTAAAAATAACACTAGTATATACACTGGCTTGCAAAAAAATTGCATATACCTTAGAAATCAAGTAATCGAGTTTTTTAGGTATGTAAATAATGTAAAAACTATTTGATCTATTTTGGAGCAAGTTCTTCAGTGTTCAGTTTATCTACTATTAAATTACAAATATATTCCAGAAAAATTAAAGAACAACCAAGTATGTATTTGAATTTCTTGTTTTGACATCTTAATTGACACTCGTGACATTGACAAGTTAAAAATCAAGATCGATTCAATACAGCAAAAAATGGGCGTACGCGATTTTTTTGCAAGCCAGTGTATAACTTATCATTATACTTCATTTCACGTAAGAAAATAGTGATGGGAAGATCAAACTGCACCTATCGTCCCATCACTATTTTCTTACGTGAAATTAACTCTAGTTAGGTACGCGGGACAATACATTTATTCATTGCAAGAAATATGAGTTGTTCTCCATGCTCGCTTGATAAGCTTGCTCTTTGGTCGCTTATTACTAGTCGACCACGACTTAAAACCCGTTCGGAAAGAATGCTTGTTCCTTGGATGCATAATTTTTTTCCCGACTTTGGACAACCTTTGAGATAACTTTTCATGTAAATTTTACCAATCTAATATATTGTTTTTTATGTCTGGCTTTTGTATTTTGTGTAATTCTCTAGTCATTTTCCAACTGTTAGAAAGAGAATTTGCCATATGTTTAACTTATCATTTTCATACTTTTGATATTTAATGTCTTAGAGACACCTGTGTTAAGCACATGTCCAAAACAGTACATATTATTCCATGGCAGATAAAATGTTAGCACCACAATCAGTTGTACAGCAACTTATGTTGTTATCTGAAATATTCCAAAATTCCATGCAGCCAAGCAACACCTTTTTTATATTTACGACTGTATGATCTTCAGACATCTCCTTGCAATTTAAACAATACGATTGTAACTTCCACTGTTCATCAATGAAATGTGCAGTTAATGAAATATACGGCGTGTTGTTGCATGACGTCCAGCAATCAGTTGTAAATAAAATATATTCTGCAGATTTTAATTCATTTCTGATGTGATCAATGGTCTCTTGGTATAATTTTTGTATAATTTGATCCGAAAATGTCTTTCTGCTTGGAATGTTATATCCTGGACAAAAAGTTTTAATCAAATGTTTAAATCCCATATTTTCTAGAACGCTGTATGGAATCATATCGACTGCAATGTGTGATGAGAATTCAAAAATGATGTTCGACTTTGTTGGGATGGAGATGGAAATAGGAAGTAACAATTCTTTGGACTTGTAGTCAACATAAAAATTTATTCAATGTCGACGTTTCGACTATACCATAGTCTTCTTTAGGGCTGTGGTGTATGATGTTATCCATGAGCCAGTCAGTAGTGTCCAATGTGTGATGAGAATTCAAAAATGATGTTCGACTTTGTTGGGATGGAGATGGAAATAGGAGCTAACAATTTTTCGGACTTGCAGTCAGCGTTCAAATTTATTCAATGTCGATCTTTCGACTATAACATAATCTTCTTCAGGGCTCTGGTGTATTATATTATCCATGAGAAATTACTTTTTGTTAAAAATCTAACCTTCCATAATTTTCGAACATTTTTCTTAACATATTCTACTTCTACTATTTGAACCTCACTGTTAGTTTCAAAGTTGGGTGGTTCTATGCAAAATAATCCCTTCGGCGACCTGTCAACTGCATTTGTAATTAATGGGTTTATTGCAAAAAGTCCGTAAGTGACATTTCAGCATTTTGAGTTATTTGCTTTTTAAAGTTTAAATATATACCTGAATTCATATTAATAAGACTACTGTTTTAATTCTACCGGGATACGTAGCATATCATACTACAGCAAATATCAAAAGGGTTGAAAATTATGTTGCCGTAATACCTCTGTGTGTAAAATTGCCCCACGTGCGACGCCGATCAAGCAGCGGCTATGTAAGCGCATGGGAACTCAGGGATTGGCAAGAAGGGTGTGAATAGGAGCAGTTGTTTTGTTTATGGAGAATGAATAGTTTCTTTAATTGTGTCAGCTCCTACATGTGAAACTAAAACCAAGTATTTTCAATAATTAAAATGAATGAATAATTATTTTGTATTGTAAATTTTACAATAAAACTTGTGTTTACTAAACCCTATGGCTAATAAAGTGTAGTATCTGCGGGGCGGCTGCGGCCGAGAATTGCGATCACAGATTTTTTATTTTATCATAATTTTTGTAAAAGCATATATATATATATATATATATATATATATATATATATATATATATATATATATATATATATATATATATATATAACTGTTACATATAAATTGACATGAAAAAGCAAATTCGATAGATAAAAGCAAAATACACTTTGTATATAATAGTATACCACAGTATTACTCATATTCTTCGACATCAGATTACTGCGTTTCATTATTTATTTTATTTCGGCCATTCAAAAGGACAAACCCAGTAACAGAATGGGGCTAAGATACATACAAAAAGCAAAAACAATTAAGTACAGGTGAAATTATTATTTTTTTTGCAATTATCTACATAACTAGTAGTAACAAGTATAAAAATAAAGGTACGTGAAGCTGGTACAACCATTCCGGCACAATAACACTAAGGCCCACTTTTACAATTGATGGATAAACTATGGTATAGCTATCGGAGGTATAACTTTATCCTAGTAGTTACACCTTCGATAAACAAGACTGTCTTTTACAATGCATTTTTATCTATCAGATAGTTGTACCAAGAAGTACGTTAAATCACTTTAGGTTGGTACTGACACAATAAAATTATCTTCTTGTTAGACTACTTTTCTTCAATGTTGTAATTATTTCTACCTTCTAATTTGCATTTTTCACGATGTCAGATGATATAAATGATATTCTTGATTCTGACAGTGATGATGAAATAATTGACTGACATCTGTCAAAAGTATGAATAACAACACATCGTTTGTGTTTACGTGGTATCCGTAAGAACAAGGGATAAAGTTATTCGAGGTTTATACGACCGATTTCAATGGAGTAACAAATACTGGTGTTTATTCTATTTGAGGTTTATCCGAGGTTTGTAAAATACAATTTTCAATTTTATACCTGGTATTGCGTTATACTAGGTTTATCTTATGATTGTAAAAGTGGCCCTAAATCAATCAGAAAATTTAATACTAATTAATTACCCAAAAACCAAATTAATTACGGTTGTTTTTAAAAAAATACATTTGGTTGTGCCATGCGTTACGCTAGGAAAACCGCAAAAAATACAATATAAAAATATCAAACACCATGCTACCAATTAATTGCAAATTAATAAATAATTAATAACTAATTAATTCATCAAATAATTCCTCTGTCGTTGTTTTGACCATTGCACTGTTAAGGGAGAGAACACATACAATATACTTTCTAACTATTAGACAATAATGAAATGTTAAACAAATATGTACGTGAAACAATATCGTAACTCAATTTTCAATATTGTTTAATTGCATATACATTTTAGGATTCATTAATCGCTCGGTCAATGTAGAAAATGAATGACTAGTTACTTACTACACTTCAAACAAAACTGCATTAGAACTGGTTGTTCGCGAGTAATTAATTATTAACTTGATTTTCAACACTGATTTATTGATTAATGCACTTCAAAATGCATAACAATCGGTTGTGTTCAAGAAATCAATTCGAAACTTGTTTTGGTTGATCGAGTCACAAATTGCATCACAACTGGTTGTGCTCGAGTAATCAATTTGAAACTTGTGATTTGGTATTAATTGATCGAATTCGCAAACTACATTTCAGGAACTCGTGTTCCAGTAGTCAATTCGAAACTTCAGATTTGATATTAGTTAATCGATTAATGTACTTCAAAGTGTATTACAACTGGTTGTACTCAAATAATCAATTCGAAATTTGAGTTTTGATATTTATAATCGAATGATGCACTTAGAAGTGCATTAGACCTGGTTGTGCTCGAGTAATTAAATCAACACATGAGTTTCCATATTGATTAATCGACTGATGGACGAAATGAATTAGAATTGGTTATGTTCGAGTAATTAATTCATTACTCTATTTAATGTCCTCGTTAAATATTTTATAAAATATGGAATAGGATACTACATTGTCAGGGAACTGTTGAGTATATTTTCGGTGCAGGGTAGCCACAGATAAATCAGAATAAAGCTTTTTTTATTTTGGGTCAGACTGTAATGTGACCCAACTGCTGGAATATTTTGTAACAACACGTGACTATTAATATTTTCGATTTTTGTAAGTTTAGGCCGATTACTGTGTTTGTCTCTTAAGTCCTTCACATCTTTATCTAGTTATAGATAAAAAATTCTCGCATACTTTTAAAGACTTGTTTTTAATAGGTACACTATACTCGAAAACCGATATTGGGTTTTGATTTTTGTAGCGAAATCTGACTACAGGTACAAATCGAATGCACCCTGTAAGGTAAAGGATTTATTTATTGTGATTTTCAGTAATTTTTCTGTAAAATCCATGATATGCACATTCTTTTCATTATTATTTTCTTCGATACTTAATCGAGATTTAAATGCGATATATTTTTCTTTAGTTATTTCCAGTAATTTATAAGGGTTCTTGAATTTTCAACATTTCATCAATAATAGTTACGGCATTGGTTTTATCTTTGAAATTGTTTGTAAGATGGTCTTTCAATTCATTCCAATTTTGAAATTCTGTCTTTAATACTGTCGAGTTTTAATGTGGAGAAATGCTATCGATTTTTCAAAGACATCAAGTGGTGGATTAAATACATCGAAAAGATTTTGTATTATATTAATAGCACTAATAAAAGAACTTCATTTGTTTGGGTCTCCTTTGTAATTTGGGATCGAATTCAATGCAAAGTTGATTTTTTGTATTCTATCAGTCTGAATTTATCACATAAATAAATAATTATTTAGTATAATATTGTTTTATAAAAATTACGAACGTTATTACTGTTACTTTTTGTGTAAAATATGATGTTAAATACTTATTAAAGTATTAACTTACAATAATATTATTATGGTAAATAATGTTGTTGCATTCTTCATTTTTAATTGGTGATAGTGAATTGTAGCCTCGGAGCAGCAGGGTTCTGGCACTAGCGTTGCTGGCTCTGCGAGATTGCCTTTTGTAGTCACCTCTTTTGTTGAAGGAATCCGGGCACTAGCTTTTGCTGGCTCTGTGGATCTTCTCTTCGAAGAAGGTGATGAACTCTGGCACTAACTTTGTTTGCACTGTGAGTTCTACTTTTTCGACTTCTTCTTCTTCTTCTTCTTGGTTCACTTCACGCGATAAATTGTCAAAGAAAAACGTAAATCGCGTACTTTTTTCTACGAAATACTTCGAGTTTGCTACCGACTGCGCCAAATAAATAATGATACCAAGGAAGTTTGTTTTTAAAAAGATTTTATTCGATGTGAATCGATACAAGTCAAGACTACAATTGACTGTGGATGATTAATAAGTCTTTTTTATACTACATGATGATTAACAACTAGGCACGTGCTGTTTACATGTAATATGAATAATATGATAAGATATGAATATTGTAGACAGCACTTACGTGTAATAATATGTCTTAACAAAGGAATTCACATAATAAATGTATATATATATATATATATATATATATATATATATATATATATATATATGCGGAAAGTACTCGCGACTGTGTCGAGTAGTTAAGAAAACAAATAGCGGGAATGCAGTCTAGGGGTATGTTGGGCTCTAGTAAATAATTGTCACTCTTTACAATTAACCAAGCTTTCGGTTATTTATTTTAACCATCCTCAGGGTTCTAAAATATGTTATATTTATTACAAATAAATTACAATTTGGCGATTTAAAAATTTTGTTACTTGCATTGTGTGAGATTAAGTATTAAAAATTATATCTACGTTGTACATCGTTTTATGGAGAAATTTTTAAAGATTTTCAGTTCTGTTCTTGTAACATTTTTAATAACAGTAAGTAATGTATTGTCGAAATATCACAGTGTAAAATTTTGACTAAAAAATTTACTTTTTATCACAGTGTGTTTTATAAAAACTATTATACATATGACATTAATTCTACTTTAATTAAGAACTTGTTTGTACTGATTTCTAACTTTAAAATTGTTTTGGCTGCATTTTGAGATTAAATGGTAATACGAAGAAGATATTCACTTACCAAAATGTCGCCAGAGGGACGGCGCGAAAATTTTGCTTTAAATTTAAAAATTTCAATAATTTTTAATACGAACGAGGAATTGTACAGAATGAAAATTAAAAATTGTTGTGATCAAGTGTAGAGTTTGAATTGTTATTTATATTGTCAGGGGGATACTTTTTCTTAGTCAAGTGTAATAAATAATTATATATGTGGCTCAAGTTGTCAATATCATTACGCCTATTCATGCTATTTTCTGTGTTATAAATATGTACCATCTCGAGAAAATGTCTCTTCGATGTATGAGATTCTGTTGCTAATATTTTTACGTCCTCATAAGCCGCAGTATGTTTAAATTCATTCAGATGTTGGCTTAGAGCCGTCGATTGTGGTTTTCGTCTTGTATCACTTTTATGGGCGGTGATTCGGTCTTTTAATAATCTGCAAGTCTGTCTGATGTACGTTTTTTCACAATTGCTGCATGATATACTATAGATTACATTTGATTGTTTTAAAATTGGTACAGGATCTTTTAGTTTTGTAAATAATTTCTTAGTTGTAGTGCAGTTTCTAAGGCTGATCTTCACAGAGTCGTCCGATAGGACTTTTTGTAGTTGTGGTGTAACTTCTGGTATGTATGGAAGTGATGCGTATTTGACTTGCTGGCTATTATTTTGTTCATTGTTGCGTGGTTGTGCGTCATTTTGATGTGAGGTGTTGAATATTAATTTAATTAAAAAATTGATGGGGTAACCATTTTCAAGTAACATATCTCTTAATTTTGTTAAATTTTTCTGGTGAAATGTTTCATGTGATAATTTGAGAATTCTCGACTTTAAGGCTAAGATGACGTTAATTTTTAGACGTTTTGGTTGTACTGATTTATGATGAATATAGCGCCCTGATGCAATCTGTTTTTTATACCAGTCTGTTTTAAGTATCCCGTCGGTTTCTCTAATGACTGTGGTGTCTAGGAATGATATCCTGTTGTTCGTCTCGCATTCAATGGTGAATTGGAGTTGTGGGCTGAAATTGTTGAACGTTTCTAAAATTGTATCTTTTTCCTCCGCTGGGATGCAGCATATTATGTCATCAACGAATTTTTTAAGGAAATCTATTTGGAAATTTAGTTTTGGTACACTCTGCTCTATTAAGTAATCCATAGTATATTGTGCAACTATTGGGGACACTCCAGAGCCCGAATCTAGAAGGACGGGGGTCGGCGCTCTGGCTATCGACCACCGGTAACGTTGGAAAACGTAGCGGCTTATACCTGCCCTGGACGCGGCGGGAAAGTCGTCCATCTGAATCGAGGTGCTGCTCGCAGGCTGGCTGGGAGTAAGACGAAGGGCTTGAAGTAAACTGCCCTTGTCCGGCACTCTTAAACAAAGCCGTTCGAGCCACTCCACCTAGGCATTAGGGCTGGCTAGGGTGCAGCCCCGAATAAACTGGATTTCCTCAGGGGGTGTTGTTAAAATATTCCACTGGGCAGGTCTCGGGTGGTCCAACGGCGTAACTGCAGCCAGAGGTAACTTTGCCCAGCCACTTCCAAATTCAGGGCCCAAAAAAAAAAAATCATGCGAATCCTGCTGACCTGAAAAATACTCGCCAGTACCAAATCTCTAAAGAGATTTACAATTGGCCTGAAGCGCGATACACAGTACAATGAAACTAATTGGTGGTCCCTAAAGGTGCTCCAGACGCGAGTATTCAACAAAAAAAATGAAGTTTATAAAAAATTTACAAATACGAGGTGTACACCAAAAAAACTTATATAAGACAATAAGTTAATGAAGAAACAACGGACGTGTGACAAGAAAATAAGAGACAGAAAAAGTAGAGAGAGAAAGTGACTAAACTGTAATCTAAAGTGCGCAGCAAATAACCCCGATAAAAAAGAAAGCCAAATGGACTTTAAAAGAAATTGCCAGCGCGCAAAGATTAATCACCGGACAAAATACTTCATCGAATCGAGTATAGCGCACAATGGTAAGATATAATAAAAAAAATTAAAAAAATTGTAGCTACTACAAAAAAAAAATATCACGAGAAAAATAAATTACTCTAGGAAGTCGACTATGAACACGGAATCAAATACCGAGCCGAAAATTTGTCTAGTCTAAAAATGTTTAGTCAAGTCAAAGACTCACCCTCTACATTTACACTACATTAAAACTAGGAGAAGGTATAACTAGGTTTAGTCGGTAGGAAAAATTTATTTAAACTTGATATGCCCAAAAAGTTTATATCCCAAAAATTTTAAGAATAAAAAAACACCCATTAATACTTTAGCCCCAAAAATAAATATTTAAACAGGGTTAGGAATAAATGATATATTTGCAAAAATTTTGTGTGTACTCTATACGCAAAAATAACCGGTCGAATCAAGGTACGACTTGAACCAAAAAGTTTAAGCAGAATTACTAAAATTATGGGGAAGTACAAAATTGAGGGCGTACTCGGTACGGGTCCGAACAAGTTCAGGTACAACTTGAGCTTGAGCGAATTTAAACAGATTGACAAAAATTTTGATCAAAGAAAAAGTGAAAAATAAAAAAGACTGTTACTAATTTTGAATCGAGACAGAATTTTGTCTTGTCTCGTGGCGTATAAATCGAAACTCTTATGAAACAAAACAACCGTCTTTTAAATTGAAATATGTCGCAGGAACTAAAGTAAGAGCTTCACGAATCCCACGAACAAAACCGCGTGGGACGGAACATGACTGCTTTTAACTTGAAAAAAGGCTAATAAAAAGCCGCACATACGATAAATAATCACCAAAAGACAATGCAAAGCTCTTACCTAAATTCCAGTCGCTAGTATCGAAACCATGTTTCAATCAGAAAAAAATACTTTAAACAACTCGCAAAAATAAAAAAGACGACAGTATCCTTTCACAAGTCACTACCAAGAGAGCGAGTTGATCCTACTCGTCTCCGGGAAACGGATAAGAAGCAGTGATCCCATCAAAAGATAATAAAAAATCCCTTAATAATTTCGTAGTAATACGAGAAATTTCCAACTATTTATAACAAATCTGGTAAAGTGTAACAAATGAGAAATTTAAACATAGGACAGCCATTAAAATAAGTTTCCAAATTTAATCAGTTTAAAATATAAAGTTCGTGTACAATAATGATATTTCTAGTTACTTTCTTAAAATAATTCGCGAGAAAGCAGCAGGGCAACACTGGCTGTCATAGATAAACAATTTCCTAACCACAAATTAAAGGGAATCCAACTGAATGGAATAATAGAAAAAAGGTGATTAGGGAATATGAATAGAGAAATAGATCGCAAAAGGTAGGCTGTGACTAGATCGGTACTGTGAATTAATGCTCAAATTTTAGGTGTAGTAACGGAAATTTGGAGACAGGAAGGGAACATGAAAATGAATAAAAAATAAGCGTAACAACTACGTTTTTGTTACAATATATAACTTGCACGTGTATTGCAATGAGTACACCTGACGTTTGTATCATGCACTGGCATATGTGCAGGTTGCAGACTTGCCATGTCTCTTTTCTAGTGGAACTTGTATCTTAAATTTGTTGGGGGGGGGGGGTTGTTCCGTACTAGATCTGCCCTTTTTGACTGCGGAAGGCTCTGCTCCAATTAATCCACATTCCACTGCAAGTCTAAATTCTTTAAGATTTAAACTTTTTGTACCTGAAGTTCTGTTGGGAGGCCGCCAGCTTTTAAACAGTGGAGACGGGCAGGGTTGAAAACCACAAGAATGGTTGTAAAAAAACGATAAGGGCGCCACGTAATTTTTAACCTCAATATTACAAAAAGGACGGTACTAAATAAAATACTTAATGAGATCTTACCTACCGTAACGTTGTTGCCTGTAAACGACTGAGGTTTGTGAAATAAAAGAAATAATTGTTAAAACGGAATTTAATAAAGCGCAAGTTACTACGGCTTAAGGCACGGTGAAAAAATGTATAAATTGTAAATGCACAACAATATAAAAAATGAATATAAGTTGTAAAAAAAAGTAATGAGATCATAAATACACTAATTGTTGAACCTTAAACCCATAACCCAGTTTCGGGCGCTGCGTAGTTACATCTACAACAATCGAAGTGATATTAGTTCAAAAGTGGGCAATTCATGCCAGTTAATACGCGCAACCTAGCTGAATCACAAGTTGCAACAATTGGGCAACAATGTAATCACATATAAAAATATCAAAAAAGTGCTATACACAAAATAAAATGATCTGTAATAATATTACAACAATGAGCTGAGGGCTCCAATGACATACAATCATTTTCATAAAAAAAAACACAAAAGTGTGAATATGAACTTACAGTGAGTACACTGTAGAACAGTCCTCCACGGCTACACACAACTTTGAAATAAAACTTCAGTTCTTCCACGCAAAAATATCACAAAACGGTAGAACGATCTTGAGTGAAGTTAATGTACTTAGCTCATGTGACGTGTGCAGGACGGTAAAGAGCTACACAGGTAGGCGATGTTGGCGGATGGACTCAAGCTGGCTGATGTCCCAACAAACGAAGATGAGATGGTAGAGCGGCTAAATCCTCCCTTGGAGATTAACTGCCAGAACGAAAATGTAATGCCTATGAATCCTCAATGGCGCATCACCGAAAAACCAACACTGGACTGTCAAAACGGCACTTCGACGTTATCAAAGCCGCACAAATAGCGAAACCAAAAATATTGGTTCAAAACGATAACGGACGAAACACTCCACTTTTGCATCGATAGAAAAACTACACAAAAAATCTACGTCGAACAATGGCCATGTGCCGAAATACGATGGTAAAAAACAGGTCTTTACTGCATCACATCAGTAACTAAAGACCCTGAGATCGGAAACTTTTACACGGACCTTAATATGGTGGCCGGAAACATAGGCATAGTAAAACAAAAAAATAACATAAAGAAGAAATAATAACACGAAGACGAAATACAATAAAACGAACGCGCACGCTACTATAGTATTAGACCGCCTTAAACCTGCAAAAAATGTCAACAATACCTCAGAACGTCGCTACAGAATGAATGTTGAGTAGCGTAAAGATTTGTTTGAGAAACAATTTTTTGTAGTAATGTTTCTGTGAAAAGGTTAACAAATATGGGCTGTTCAGAACTATAGTGAACGAAGTCCATATTTTTCAATTTGAGATAAATAGATGTAAAGTAAATTGAACCTATTTAATTATATAAATTTTTTAAATACCGTCAAACGTGGTGACTGCTCAATTTTAAACTTCAAGTATGTTTTTTGTATGTTTAACATTTCAATTTAAAATTACTTATTGGTTAATAACATGAGTCCCCACCAATGCAATACGTTTCAGTGTTTTGTTTTTTTAATATGAGCTCTTAATAAATTAAATTAAAAAAATAATGGTGGGCAAAGTCAACTTGGTAAAAGGGTTGACTTTGCCCACGCTGTGTATTTCAATGTAATTTAAACATCTGGGCAAAGTCTACTGTTTACAAAGTGGGACAAAAAGGTAAAATGTTTTAAATAAATTTTGTTGCACAAAAAACGCAAATTTAAAGTAAAAATACATAAATATTATACGAAAACTAATTGCAAAATAGATATGAAACTTGCAATAAAAAAATAATAAGTATGAAACACATGAAATTTAATTTTTTATTTAAGGTATGATGACAAATCCATACCGAATATAATTCTTCCACGTCGATTTGAAATTGGATCTGGTAATAACGCCACTATCTGTCCAAATTTAATGTCTGATATATCTGACTCCTGGGGAAATACAAATATTTTTAAATCTTTAGTACGAAGACAAGAAACTTCATATTCCACAGAAGAATAGGTTGCAGTAATTTTAGCTACATAATTTGAGATAAATAGATGTAAAGTAATTTGAACATATTTAATTATATAATTTTTTTTAATAGGTAATCGTGTTATTTTTCATATAGCTCATATATTATTAATTTGTTTTTAAGAAAAATAAACTGCAATTGGACATCTCAATTAATAAATTTGTTGAAATTAATTAAAAACTTTGGGCTTGGTTCACTAGTCCTCAAAACTTTTTCGTAAAATAAGACAAACTAAATAATTTAATTAGTTTTTATTTTATTTTAAATGTTATAAAAATTTAATAACATTTAACTTTACATATATTTTAATTTTTAAAATTAAACAAAATATATATCTATTCGTAGATTATTTCATCGTCGCTTTCCCTGTCATCTTCAATTGCATTTTCTGAGTTCCTAGATGCAATGTGTTCAGTAAGCAAGGTTTTTGTAAAATGCATGGTTAATGGGAGGTATGAAAGGAAATAATTCCATCATGTCCTTTTTCTTCGATGCAGTTATCAGGCGTCGATTTCTTCTTGTGGGATATTATTTAAAGAATTATATTTTTTTCTTTTATTAGAATTTAGAAGATTAATTTGTGAGAAGTCAAAGAGATCATTTAAAGATTCTTTGTACTTTATAGAGAAAGAAAATTCACGTTCAAAACGCATACAACGAATTTGAAGACAGTTAATGGGATGTCCATCGGTATTGACTTTTCGCTTCGTGATTGAATTTTCGAGATTTTTGGTACTCAAAAATTAATTTCTTTTCATGTTAATAACTTTGAAATGTGGTGGTTTTCTTTTAGCTGATTTAATTATCTCAAACCAATCATTAGGGGGAAAAATTTGATGATGCTTGTGGCTACACTTTTCTATTACACCAAAATCTGCATCATTTGGTAGAAACGAGTGTCCCGACACCAAAAATTTATGCTCAATTGTTTAAATTTTTTGCAAATATTCAGCTTGAACCAGGTTGAGAAGGGAAAGTGCCATCTTTATATTACGGTTTTGACCCGTACAGGCATCCGAATACAGAATAATGTGTTTGTAAGTACTTGCGTTTTCTTTTATATGTTTTACGATATAGCTTTCTATGTCTTGGGATCCTCTACCGCCCTCAGTCTCATCCCAAACATACATAAATCCAGTATTGGTATTGAAATTGTGAATTCCCAAGTTATATACATACATGTTATTTTTATAGTAAGCTGTAGACGTCGACGATTTCGGAAAAGGTAGAGCTTTTTGCAAATCAAAGGTTGCAACAGATCTGTTCCGAAGCACTTTCCTTGTCTTTTTTAAGCCGTTCTCTCGCTTGATTAGCTTTTGCAAGGTGAAGGTCTTTTTCAAGCTTCAGTTCTTTTTTCTTTTCTTCGGCGTTCTCTGCTTGAATTTTCATTTGAAGCTCATCACACATACGGCATATATCTTTAGAATCTAAAGGTTCTAAATATTTGACCATAAGGGCCTGGCGATGGATCATACAGTGAGTAACTTCAATATTTGGGTTATTTTTTTACGAAAGCTGAAAAACCATTAATATGACCCAACATAGCTGGAGCTCCATCCAAAGATACAGAAATACAGTTTTCCCATTTTAAACTTTGCGCATTGAAGTATTCATTTACTTTATTATAGACATCAATTCCACGAGATCTCAAATCGAGAGGAGAACAAAACAGCAATTCCTCTTCAAAATTATCTGCACCTTAGTAGCGAACATATACCATTAGCTGTGAATTGCTACTGAAATCAGTTGTCTCATCAAGCTGAATAGCAAAATATTTAGCCTGTTTTAATGCGACAATAACCTGTTCCTTCACATTTTCTGCTAATATAGAAATTCGTTCTTTCACAATTCTCGCAGACAAGGGCACTAAATTCAGTTTCTTCACTTCTTTTTGACCACACATAATCTCTGCCATTTTTACAGCAGCTGGTTTAACCAAATCTTCACCAATAGTGTATGGTTTCTTATTTCGAGCAATCAACCAGGCTACTTCAAAGCTAGCCCTTGATGCTGAACGCTGATCAAATGTACCAAACAAGTTGCTATTCAATCTTTGTCTTTTAACAGATATTTCTAAATTTGCAAAGTATTCTCGCGGTTTGGAATACAGGTGTGAATGCAAATTATCTAAATGTTTCTTCAATTGACTTTTTTTGAAAGATTCTGAAGTCAGTACCTTCATACATACAACACATTGTGGTTTCATTGTACCATTGTCTTCTATTTGTGTAAAACCGTAATTAAGGAATTCGTCTTGGTATGTTCTTTTTCTATTTGCTGCCATCTGAAGAGAGACAAAAAATAATAATTAAAATACTTGAATTCAATTTTCAAATTGCGGCTTACCTTGATCGATATATTGATGATTAATGATAAAATGGTGGTCTTGTCAGCAACTAACTACTAAAAACTGGCTCTCTGACTCGTCAATGTATTTGTACCTTGACGGCATGGCACGGACTGAGCAGGTAGCCGGGGTGTGCTTTACTGCGCAAAGATATAACTCGAGAACACTCTAGTGGTGGGGAGTGAGATGGCGTGGCCTGCATATGTCGCTAAATTGTTTAAGTTGAAAAAAATACTAACAGGTTTACAAAATAGCAAATTAAAAATATATACTTTTTATTCACAAAAGTTTCATTTTTACCCCCAAAATTTCATTTTTACCCCATTTGGGGTAATTTACCCCGGTTCCCCGACCGCTGCTTTAGATGGTATTTTAAAATTTAAATTAAATTTTGTATTGAACACATTATAATAAAATTTTCTTTAACTGGCAACATGTTCGTAGCCTGACACTTCTCAACGTATAATTGATACATTTTTCTGATTGTTCAGTTTGGATTAAGGTACCTTCTTTTTGGGTTGTCTTTTCTCGAATAATGACTTTGGTAAGTGGGGAAAGATTGAATATGACTAACAAAATATTTCATTTTTAGACAAACATCGATATAATTTACCCCAGCTAATCTAAAGAATTTCTTAAATAGTTATTTATGTAACAAATGTGTAAAGTAGTACAAAAAATACTATTTTACACACGTGTTGCATACAACATTTTTCCTACAATCAAAATGATATTGATGTTTCTCATAATACTGAGTGTACAGGCATCCCAGCAGCTTCAAATACTGTTTCTCATAACATTACAAATTGTAACTTAGACACTTGGAAGATTCTCAGACAGACGATGATTAGTCTTTTATAATGTACAAATTGTACATTTAATATTTATATTAAAAATTAAGTTAACTAAATATTAATGTTCTTACAAATTAAATTAGTACTCAATCTGTTAAAAAAATATTAGATTTGTTTCATTTACAGTGTATATTCATATTTCTTAATAAATTTTATTACTTTCATTATTATTTACTACCTCATTATATACTTGACAGGTAAATTAACCGAATTTTAATGTTACCTAGCAACGCTTATTTACTTTTCGTACAACCGTGCGTGAAAAGTACTTTTCACGCACGGTTGTAGGAAAAGTTGCCTAGGAACACTCATTTACTTTTCAAGCACTAGTGCGTGAAAAGTACTTTTCACGCACTAGTGCTTGAAAAGTGATACTTGACACACTGCAATGAGTGCGTGAAAAGTACTTTTCACGCACGGTTGTAGGAAAAATATTTTTTGCACACTTGTATGCTTTCTTCATCAACTCTCACTGAATATTTAAAAGTTGTTGCCTTTGGGGTTGCAGAATTATCACGAGGCCGCGACCTGTGTGTCTTATTAGCCTGAACTACATCGCGAAGAGAAGTATTTTGTTGAGAATAGATCCCCAGTTTTTCTTTAGAAAATTTTGAACGGCAGTTGCGACTACATAAACAGTCAGTTTTTTTGAAATGTTTTTTTCTGGAACAGGATCTCCTACCCTGTTAATGTATGATTTTCCACTGTTTCGGCGTTGTTTCTTAATGTTTTTTTTTCTAAATTTTCTCATTCCTGTGTCGTTTTCTTCCTCTTTCTAAATGTTCTTCATGTGGATCTTCAATCTGTGTTCTAGGATCTGATGACGGACATGGATTCGATTCTGTTAATACTTATTCATTTAAATCTAAAAAAATAATACAACTAAATACCTACTTTTTATACATACGACGTAATCGTAACAAAACTATTATCAGTTGTATAAATTACTTAACCTTATAATTACTTAGTAGTATTTCAAATAATTTAAATTAAAACTTACCGTCACTATTCTCAGAAGGACTCTCCGGTTCTGGCTCATAATCATCATCGCTCGTGTCACTCATAATGCAAAAAATTATAATAACTCATTTATATGCGTTTAACTATATTTGTTTAATCAAGCTGACAGCTGAAATGGACTTGGTTCACTTTGGCGCGGAATGATCGAAGTACTACGTTTGTGCGATAGGAGACTATTGCCATCTATACGTGGCTAGTCAAAATTGGGACTTGGTTTGTTGTGTCTGAATAAAATGTAATTTTAGGCACATATTATGCGTCAATGTCTCAATTTTTTATTTTTGGACTTGGTTCACTACAGTTCTGAACACCCCATATATCTAATGGTGTTTCAAGTTCATCGGAAATATTTGGACCACATGATTCAGTGAAAGGGATAAGTAATATGGCAAAATTTTCGTCTTTAGTCCAGATTATTTTTTGTTTCACAAAATTTGATAACTATTTCATTTTCGCTATCCCAATGATCTGATATATTTCTCTAAAAATATTAGAAATGAATAAATAAATAAAAGCAAATAATGTGCAATATTTACATCAGATTTCTTATTTTGTATATCATCTGCTTCTACGAGTATATCGTCTAAATCTAATTCATCTATTTCATCGTCCATAGGGGCTTCAGAAGTAATTGAACCCCCGTCAGAGGGTATTTCGTCCAACAGGGTAAATGCATGGTCCAATGTAATGTTCTCTAAGTTGAAAACTTTTCTATGCCCAGGATTTCCTAAAAAAAAATGAGGACTTATAAATTTGACGTCACCTGCGGCGAATCGGCGTTGGACTTCCCTCCACATAATTTAGAAAAGGACACAAATTTTTAGAAAGAGCGAGGTGATATACCATGATTGAGTCAATCAAATGCTCTCCTCTTCGGCGTTTCGTCTCGTTGATCCTACCATTTGTTTGTTATTTAGTCAGCAAAGTTTGGATATGTTATTTTATGTAGTGCCTATTATTAATGATCTCTTGTACTAAAGTGTAGTGATCCTTGAATTTCAAATATCACTAAAAGACTAAGTTCACAAATGAATAATGACTTTAACACAAGATAATGTACTGGGGCACGTTTGTGTTTAAAAACATTGAAAACCATTCCGTCTTTTAGTTGAAAAGATGGTTGGAATGCCGGCGTTTAAAGAAAAGTGGAAATAAACATGAATTAATTGAAAGGTACTCACTGAGTAGATCATATACTTAAATAATTATATAAAGGTTTTCTCACATTTTTCAAACAAACAAAATGTGACGGCTTCAGTCTCGGTCCAAATTTTTAACATTTTTTGTTAGTAAAAACGTAAAATCAATACAAAATTGTTTTGAATCGTTAATCAGTTGAACTATCGTTTCTTATAATATTCATATTTGGAATTAACAAGATATGATCAAAAACTTATTGGAAAATTTTCTGATAGCCAAAATGACAGTTCAAAATTATAGTGGTGTGTAGTGACATAATGAGCTTGCAAGAATGAAATGATGGGGCAGTGGAGAAGCGGTCAAGCAGAAGCGATATTGTCGCGATCCTGAAAAAATTCTGCAACTACAAGATACAGTATAATTCCAGCAACTCATGGAGCGGCAGATGCATTATGGAGAAATCAGTGAATGTATTTATATTATACAAATTCTGTTGCTTTTTTATCACTGTGTATACTATGTAGTTTGACTCGAATAAACAAAAAAAATATATAAAAATGTATTCATTCTGACATGTTTACATTTCCTTTCAAAGAACATTTGTGATCACGTGGTGGATCACATGATAAATGTCAAACTGCAGAGCTAAATCTTGCTCACTACATAACTACTTATTAAATACTTTTTAACTCACTAGATGCCGTCCGAAAAGTTTGAATTGTATAAGTCCCCATTAGAGTTAAAAAAAAATTGCGGAAGCCTAGTGGCGCCATACGGAACCACATAACAAAAGCAAAAATTAACTATTACAGTAAATTGTTTTGTGATATAACTAAATTGGATATTTATTCATTATTATATCAAATACGATTGTGTACTTACCAGTCATTGATCCTTTTTTGAAATAAATTCAATAAGAAAAATTAAGTTTAGAATATGAACAAGTTACAAAATTTCAAGAAACACTGTTGCCATTCAAGCTATATGAATTTTTTGTCAAGAGAGGGCAATACCTGTGCTTGTACAGAAATGTGGCTCCAGCTAGTGCATACCAGGCCTTCAAAAGAAACAAATATATTTTGTGGTTCCACTGTGGACAAACGAGTATTTATGAAAATGAATAGAATGACATTAATATATTATAGCATTTCTTTCAAACATTTAGATATATAATTCTCAATTTTTAATCTGAGTCTGAACTTGCAGTTCTCAAATATTTTTGCAACTAATTACAAATATCATACTTTATAACAATTTTATACAAAAAAAAATTCTATTTCGGTGTTCTTATGAGCCTATAAAAGCACTGCAAACACGTTGTTTAGAAGATCTATATGGGCACTGTTTCATACAGTGTATTAATGTATACAGACAAAATTCACTACACATAATACACAAACTGTCAATATGTGAAACTTAAAGACTGGTACCACAAGCCCCGTACTAAAACCTGGTTTTTGGTGGTTTTAGTTAAAACCAGGACTATATCTTAAAACTATCCTTAGAACTATACCTACTACAAGATCGGTTTTATCGCAGTTTTATGTAGTACCCGGGCAACGAGAAAATATATATGGTAACGTTGCGAAATACGAGTTCGATGCGCATATTTTATCTAAAAGTATCTTCCTTTCTAACCTCTCTTTCTGTCAACCTAACTGTCAAACTTCAATTAACTATTCCAAAAGAGTTTTTCAACTAAAATGTAAGTATTTTTTCTCAAAAAACAGTTAGTAATGTCAACATTTAGTTAAACTTTTTTGTATTATTTTTCTAGAATGTCAGAAAAAAGTAAAAATCTCGGTAGGAGCATTAATTGGACGAAAGAGGAAAAAATTTTATTGACTGAATGTGTGAATGAAAGTATAAGTATAATTGACAGTAAAAGTAATGATATTAAAGTAACAAAAAATAAAAAATTAGCGTGGATGGAAATTAGGAATGTGTTAGCTGCGAATGGGTATGAACGAGATGTGAACAAAATAAGGGAGCAATGGAAGAGGATGAAATGTAAAGCAAAAAAGAATGTAAGTGTGTATGAGAGGGAGAAAAAGAAGACTGGAGGAGGGTCACCACCGCAAGAACCAGACAATATAGATTTTATAATTAAAAATATGTGCCCGGATGATTTCACCATCGACACATCATTGTACGACACAGACGGTGCAAATAATACGGTAGTATTTATTTAAAATTGATAAATATGTTACTAGTTACTAAATTGTAAAATACATTTTAGGTAGAAGGAAACTTACAGTTACTAGAGACAGAAAACTTATTTCTGGATTGTGAAACTGGGTAAGTACCTAGGTATATATTATTTGCTTTTAAAACTTTTGAAATATGATTTCACATTAACAAAAACTGATTTTATCATTCCCATTCTTAGCGGCGCTCATCTTTAGCAAAATTTTCTTTCATTTACTATTTAATTGGTTTTCAAATTTGTGAATTGTTTTCATTATTGCAAAATCGGTATTCAGGAGTGATAAATTAGTTTTCATTACTGGAAATTCAGTTTTCCTTTTTGTGAAATTAATTTTTATATATGTGAAATCATATTTCAAAAGTGTGAAACCATGCTGAAAAAGATATACATATTTTTTTAAAAAAGTGAACTACATAATTTGTCTGTATTTTGTGGAAATTATAATAAATAATCAATAAATATTTTGGATGTTTTATTAGCATACTCCTACCTGAAACAACATCCTCGCTACCTCCAGATCCTCAGCAATCCTTACCTGTTCCTGTTACCCCGTCCATAACAAAATCTTCCCGCAAAAGAAAACTGTCATGCTATGAGGAAGAACTATTAAAAATTGAAAAAGAGAAAGCGGATCAAGAAATAAGCCACAAAACACAAATCCAGAGAAAATTTTTACATCATTTGGACCTGGAAACAAAAATAAAAGAAGCCACATTAGAAGCAGCCGAGGCTGAAAGAAATGCTGCGATTATGAAGAAGAAAAAAATAGAATTAGAATATACTAAATTATTAAATACTTAATTAGATTAAGAAATAAATTATTTGTTTTAAATAATATAAAATAATTTTAGTTTAAATTAATTTAGCATATGTTTTTTTATTGAAATTAATACAAATTTGTGAAGTAAATAAACATAGAAGAAGAATTTTATCTAAAGAACAGAAGAATCCGCTTATTTTAATAACAGTAAGTGCATTTAAAGTAAATATCATTTTTCTAAAGAAATAATAATATATAATAAATATAATAAAAAAATCAATAGACACCACTTCAGGAACCATAATACCAAATCTAATTAAAATGTCTGGCAACAAACTGCTGACGGAACATGTTACCGCGTAATGTAGGTTGTGGTGGCAAATTCAATTGCTCTGACGCCACATCTTCATCACTACTTGCCGAGTCTTCAGAACTCTCCAAATCGGAATCTGAAAATAAATACAAAATATTAGCACAATTGCAATACAAAAAATAATTTAAAATACATACCTTGTTCGTTTTGTTGCAATCTTATATTATGCAACACTGCCATTGCACTTATTGCAGCGTTGGCAGTATTCAACGACAGAAGTATTCCATTTTGAAGAGCTCTGAAGGTGGCTTTCCACTGTCCGAAGCATCTTTCAATAGTAGATCTTGTTCGTATATGGGATTGATTGTAGCGTACTTCTGGGCCAGTCGTGGGGTTGAGAAAAGGTGTTAATAAATAGTGAGTACAAGGATACCCACTATCGCCCAGTATTATGCCCTGAAGGTGTCCACCCTAAATTAAATTATTAAAAAATTAAAAACTATGAAACATGTTGGATTTAAAAATATTTTACCTCGAGTTTTTGCTTCATTCCACATTCATCCCATATAGGTGCATCGTGAGCGCTGCCACGCCAGCGAGCAACAAGATCTACTATTTTATATTTCGCATCACAGATAACTTGTACATTTAATGAATACCACCCTTTTCTATTACAATATAACAGGGGTCGTTCCTTATCCGGATTTTTGATTTTAATGTGGGTGCAATCCACGCATCCAATTATAGAAGGAAACCCTGCTATATTGTAAAAATCTTCTTTCACTTTGTTCAAGTTATCGACATATACATATTTTTGAATATGTGACGCCAGAGCAATGGATACTTTTCTTCCAACTTTAGACACACACTGCTGCGACGGCCCATGTAAATCACCTACAAGCAATGTAATATAATATTATTCTCACCAAAAATGTTATTATATTCATTTTAACGTAATAGAATACACTAAATCTATGGTTGCAATTTTGTGGTTTCTGTTCGTTGTTGACTGTCAGTTGTGTTGAAGGTTAGGTTGAATGGTGGTGCGGCTGCGTAATATGCTGAGTAACTGGCGCATGAATTTAAATGTAACTTACCATTGTCTTCTTGATACAGTCCTTTTGCAAAGTATCTTAATGTAATTAATACTTGCATTTCAGCAGATATGGTATTACGGCGTTCTTGTAGTGGTTCCAATTGATCCCTTATTATATTTATTATATAGTGTACTGTTTCTTTGGAAAAACGATATCTACGTTTAAATTCACTTGCTGTCATCAAAATGAGAGGATTCTTCCGTTCTTTATATAAAATTATTCTTCTTCTATGTCTATTTACTTCATGAACTGCGCGAGCTGCACGGATTCTTCTAATTACGTCCGCCATGTTTGTTAAAATCAGTCTTAAAACCGCCAGGAGCAGTTTTAGAACGTGGTTCTAAACAATTGCTTTAGTACAAGCAAAAACTACCAGAAACCGAGCTTGTAGTACGTATATTTAGTACACCCAAAAACCACAGTCGTAAAACTACCAAAAACCGGGCTTGTGGTACCAGCCAAAATGTTTAGCGGGAAGCGCTACCACCAACATAACTGACAAAAAACACCAAGTAATATTTTTGACAAGTTTTAAAAATCGCATTTTAAATTTCCTCAATAGAAAAAATAGTATAAAAAACATGTTACATAAGCCCTGTTAACGCACTAGTCCTTTGTAAAACTCGCCTCGCGGATTCTTTTCCAAACTTGGATTCGTACTGTAATAGATTGCCTTACGATACTTGTTTTTCAATGTACTATTACATACAGAATGGTAAATTAGACTGCTTGTTTAATTTAAACAAAAAAAAGAACAAATATTTTTTGTCGACCTTATTACATTTAATATCCATAGTGGCTCAGCACTTTCTGTTTGCTGCTTACATTTAGTATACACCATATCATCTCCTGCTGGAAGTATGCTCAGGGTAATGATAGTGAGGTTTGCTAGTAACTCGAATAATTCATCACGATTAGCAACAATTGAAGTCCAAGCCATATTTTCGTTTTGATCAAATTTGTCTAGAAAAAGGATATTGAAAATTAATATTATAATGTCATATAACTGATTTCTTTCCAATGCTTTCATATATCTGCTGCTGATTTTGCATCGATACATTCAATGGCTGGTAGCACAAGCTGGATACTAGAACAGTGTTTTTGGTTATTTTACTTAAAACCATGGTGACACCTTAAAACACCTGTTAAAACACTGCTTAGCATGAACCTGTTTTAAGGTTGTTTTGACTAATACGACGGATATGAAAAAATATATGCGGCAACGTTGCAAATTATTCTCTGCGCATGCGTTATACAGGTTTTCATAATGAAATGAAGTCTAACTCTTTGACAGAAAGAGGTTATACGTTATATTTTGTTTAGAACTTTTTGAGTGTAGATAAAACTTATGTATTTGAAATTTAGATATCCATTCCATTTGTGTTGTACGTTAATATTAGGAATATTTAATATAATTAATCTAAATATTGTAGAAAGATGGAATCTAAAAAAAAAAAAAATAGATATCCGAAAATTGGTCGCAAGAAGAGAAGGCGTTACTGCTACAATGTATCAAGGAAAAAAAACTTTGAGAGTAAAACCAACGATATGCGGGTATTGAGGGAAAGGAAAACGGCGTGATTGGAACTTACGGATGTGTTTAGAGCGAATGGGTACGTTCGAGATGTGTGTAGAGTAAAAGATCATTGGAGGCGAATAAAATGTCTGGCAAAGAAGAATGTGGGTGTGTATGAGAGGGAGACAAAGAAAACAGGAGGCGGGTCACCACCACAAAAGCCCTCAGAGATGGATTACCTGATAATGGAAATATATCCTGATGATTTTGTGGTGGATAAATCAAATTATGATTCCGATGGTTGTGCGATACAAAAGGTATTTATTCGTATTTTTGACGCAACTTTTAGTTAATTATTAAATTTTTTATCCACCAGTGTTACCACTGATGTACAAGAAATGATCTTAGATGCTGAAACTAGGTATGTATATATGTATAGGTAATTTCATAAGTTTTTTTTTTTTATTATATATTTCGCAGATATAACATATCAATGTAAATTTTTAGCTATAGTGTACTTTATTTTAATATATGACAAAGTAGCAAATACACATTTTTATGTGTGTAGCCTATTCCTGAATGTTGCATAAACAGCAGATTCAATTGTGCAAACTACCATATCCCCAATCCTACCCTCTAAATCAGACAATCTTAAAACAAATAGAAAGAGGAAACTATCATGCTATGAAGAAGAATTGTTAGCTATAAAAAAGAAAAGATTTGCATTAGATCGGAATCAGAAGATTAAAGTACACAGAGAAGTAATGCATCAATTATCGCTAGATAGAAAAAGAAAGCAACAGGAAATTGACGTAGCAAAAGAAAGCTGGAAGAATTAGAATTTAGTTTGCTAAGAGAAAAATCAGAAAAAAATAATTAAAATAAAGTTTATTTTTATTATAGTTACTAGCTAAGTTTAACAAATATTTATTAATAAATAGACATAGAAAACAAATTTTATTTAGAGAGTGAAAAAATTCGTTTATCTTTCATAGATAAGAAATGTGACGTCCTTTTCTTCACAAAATGTTTATTTTTACAAAATCTACATTTCGGCTACACTGTAGCCATCATCAGTTGTACAGTAATCTTAAAATTAAAAACAGCCAGTATGTATACAAAAGAAACGGTATTTCTAAGATTATAGCGGTACATGATTGGGGGATGTATCAACCAATGGGTTTCACAAATTTTAGTAGGGGATTATCTAATGGAGAAAGGTCGGTGTTTAACAATCGTTTGCAATTTTTCTTCATGACTATGACTTCTAACATTTAGTTTATAATTATTACATGATTTTTTACATTATCTAAACTGAAATTATGGCCTGTGTAATAATGATGTAATGATAGCGCTGAATTAAATATGTTTTTGTTCTTTAGATGGTACATGTGTTCTTTGAAACGTGTTTAGATTTTACGTTTGGTTTGCCATATGTATTTAGATTTACAAATTTTGCACTCTATGGAATATATACCTGATGACTCTAATCTATTTTCTGTTTCTAATATTGTGTTCAAGAGGTTTTTTTGTGGTAAAATTGTTGCAGTATGCTAAATAAATATCTATTTTCTTGAGAATGTTGGAGAATTTATTATGTAAGTTGTTTTCTGTAAATTTATGGTACTTCTTAGTCTTATGTTCTATTCTTTTATAGAGTTACATAGTTTTTTTACTACCTTTTCTCCCAATGTTCCAAAGTAAAAGGAAACGATCTCTACCCATTGCGTTTTTTTATAGCAATATTACCCAATGACTGATTTTGTGACCAGTACATTTCTTGAGTAGGCACACGATTGGATGACATCCCCAATATACAACCTACCGCAAGCATTACTTCATTCTGTTCTGTTCTCTCAATTTTTCTTTTACTTTTTTCATCCAATATGGCAAGTCTTTCATTAGTACAGTTTGCAATATGAATAAACTTTTTCGGAAAAAATTTCAAGAAAATATCCAACTCTTTTAACCTTCGATTTACATGTATTTTTATCGTAGATTTTCTATTCGTAGCTATTTTCATTCTAGGTAAATAAAATCGTCTACAGGTTTCCATGTTCTATTTTGTGGATCTTTTTCAACTTCTGAGTTTTGCATTATATTAGTATATTCTACACCTTCCCTGCTTTCTTCAACTTCTGCGCAATTTTTTTCAACTTCTCCTTCTGTTTCAAATTCATTTTCAGATTCGTTTACAATAGTTGTTTTCATTTAGATCCACTATTCGGTACTTGTCATCGAAAACAACCTGGACATTTAAAGAGTACCAACCCTTCCTAATACAAAATAGCAGAGGTCTTCCTTTATCGGGATTCTTGATTTTTATATGTGTACAATCTACACATCCAATAAAAGAGGGGAACTCTGATATTCTGTAAAAGTCCTCCTTAATATTGTCCAAGCCTTCATGCTTTACAAATTCGAATAAATGTGATGCCATAGTAACAAACACTCTTTTCACAATTTTGCTGACAGTGCGTTGAGCAACACCATGCAGATCACCTGTAACCAATGTAGGTTATTAGTACTTGCATTTCACTAGAAATTGTATTTTGTCGCTCTTGTAAGGGTTCCAATTAATTTTTCACAATATTTATTATAAACTTCATTGTATCTTTATTAAAACGATATCTGTGTTCAAATTTACTTGCAGACAAAATAAATGGATTCTTTCGCTCTTTAAATAAAATGATTTGTCTTCTGTTTCTATTTACATCGCGAACTGCTCGAACCGCGCAAATTCTTCTATATGCGTCTGCTATTTTGCTTTAAACACTCTTTAAAACATCTATGAGTTGTTCTAAAACACGGTTCTAAACAATTGCTAAAAACATGTTTAAAACAACCATAAACGGCTCGTGCTACGAATGTTTAGTATACCCAAATACAGCGTTCTTAATATACCCAATAACAGAGCTTGTGCTACCAGAGAGTATGTTTATCTGAAACACACTGTACACCTCGCTTTTGTATCATTGTTTTTGAATACTGCCCTTTCTGCTGTACTCAACGCTTCTACATGGGTTGTATTTTTATTTAGTACATTACCAACACTTTCTTTATCCATTAATATTTTTACTCGAAACTTCCAATTCGAGAAATTTGTTTCACTTAATTGTGGCAACAACATGTTTGCTGATGCCATGTCTCTTAATCTCAACAACAGATCTCTACTAAACAGTAATCAATTTACACGTAAATTATGAACTCAAATGCGAATTCTGGGCCTATAACCTGTCAGATTTGTTGCATATTGTTCGCTGATTGTTGGATAAGAAATAGTTTACTTTATGTTTAAACAATAAGCTTTTTATCGTCGTCTCAACAATTACAACTGTATTACTCAAGATACACTAAAATGAAACCCCCTATTCAGATACAGATAGTTTTGTCTTTGTCACTAACCTCAAGCAATTCTTCATGTTCTTCTTCGGAGATGGATATATTGCCGTGTTCCTCCACAAACACAACTAGACTCACGTATTGAATTTCTTCTTTATCGAATAATATTCTTCCCCGAAACTTCCAATTCGAGAAATTTGTTCCACTTAATTGTGGCAACGAGAATATGTTTGCTTATTCCATGTCTCCTAATCCCAACAACAGTTCTCTACTAAACAGTAATCCATTTACACGTATAATATGACCTCAAATGCGAATTCTGGGCCCATAACCTGTCATATTTGTTGTTTATTGTTCGCTGATTATTGGATAACAAATAGATTACTTTATATTTAAACAATATGAAATAATATCAAATTTATACATTTATTTACATTACTAATTACATTTTTTATCATCTTACCTTCTTCCGAAGAATTTATTTATTTCTTTAATAATTTTTCTGAAAATAATTGAGCATGTTTACTCAGCGATCTCTCCTTCATTCTTGATGATATTTGCACTATCGAGCTGAATTCCTTCTTGTTTAATAAATACTTCGACATACTGAAGTAGTTTCTGTACTACATTCGATCAGGTATTTTAACGTTCTTTGCTCGATTTTCAAATAATTATCAACATACTCGACAAATTACCCACCAGACTTAGTTTTATTATATTGAGTTATATTGTACTGCCATTGTGTGGCTGTATGCGTTAAGTGACCGGTTATAATTCGAACAATCCGGGTTTGATTGCAATCAACGTCTAAATAAAAACTAGAAAGTTATTTCCAATTTTCAAAAAGCGCAAAAGTTACTTCTGTGGTGCTCTTAACACGACATCTGTCAGGTCCGTGAGTTATCGCCTGATAAACATCCTGTACGGTACTACTCTGTCGTTAACAAAATTTGAAAAAGAAACTAATTGGCACGCTCAGAAATGGATTAATACGTCTTTACCACGGCCGTCACTCTCCTGTTATGCTTTATCGTCCATGCCCAACATTCTTTTCCATACATTGAAACAGATACAATACCCCAGTAGCAACTTAACCGAGTATCAATAGATTTATTAATTATTTATTCGTATCCAACAAAGTACAAACAAGTATGTATATGACATTACAAAGGTGTATAGACATCCACAGTGAGTTGTTCGTCATATATCCTTAAATTTGTTTCCACTTGTTGGTAGATGCAGAATTATGTACTGTTTAAAAAGAAGTGCCAAGGGTCGCAACGAGAGCGTTTTCTGCTTGACCCATTTTCATATGTTTTTGACAGCTGTCATTCTTCAACAAAAAAATTACATCAACCAAATTTACATTTTCAAAATTTTCGTTCATTAAGTAAACTATGTAACAAAATACACAAAATTTAATAAAGAATCGACTTAGTTTTTTTTGTATTAAATAGTAGTAGATATTCAGTTGTCATATCCATATCTATTGGATCAAAAATTGAATGAATTGCTTAAAATTCACCATTTTGTAATGTACGTTGTTACATTTACAATTAATAAACTTAATATACCTAGCATACCTTACTTGTTAAATTCATTTCTTCTGCTACTTCTAACCAGCAGTTATCTTTCAACGTCTGGTTAGAATACTCGGCACATCCCATATTGTACAGTTCTTTATATTTTGAAACCAGAAAAACTAATTTCTCTTCTGTGTTTGACATTTTCATAGAACCTATACGTTTTGTTTTGATATGATGTTAGAAACGTGTGTAATTTAGTACTAAACCGGCTATTTCCAATGCGTCTCGGGCGTATTCGTTTTGATTTAGGTCTCTGCGCTGCGCTGCACTATCGCACACTTCAGATTAGCGAAGCGAAGAGCATAGAAGAGCAGAGAAAAATATTATCCCCAAAGTAATCGTCGCTTTGCTGCTCTTCGCTGCTCCAAAGTGCACGTATACACATAACAATATATTAAATAAAAAAACGGCTGTTCGCCGCGCTTCGCCTCGCCCAAGTGCACGACGGCCTTAATACTACACCAAAATTTTGTAAGACTCTTACTGCACAAATGACGTTTACATTAGATAACTTTAGGTATCGATCAAACGTGCCCAGACGCCCAGTACCTACCTTACATCCCGCACTCACACTCCTTTTCATATCTCGATCAATTCGTCCATCCCTCGTCATTGTGCTATCCAAATATATAAACACATCACCTGCTCCAGTTTCACTCCATCCACAAAAACATTGGTAACATACCCCTATTAGGATTGGGATTGGCGGGAGGTACTGCGCTAGACACAATAAGTTTCACGGGTGGGGGTCAATGAAAAAAGAATAGAATTATTAAATTGGAAAATATTAATAAATATTTTATTTTAAATGAAATGCAGATATTACAAGTTGAAGTTAAACAAATCTACTTTATTAGCGTTTACATAAAAGGACGTTTCGCCAATGCAGGACATCCTCAACTATAATAATACGTATATTGACAGTAACAAATCAATAGTTTAATAATAAATATAAAAAGCAACATACCTTGGGTGTATAGTTGAAGGAGTCTTTCGTGGGTGGTCTGGATAAAATAAAGAATGTTTCGTTCGTCTGATTTTATGACCAGTCTTTTGATGGCGTTTAGTCACAGAACTATCATTTTGAATTAAACATTTTGCAATGGTAATTATGTTGATAAAGTGTATTCTTCAGTGGTTGAGAAGTTTCCCTAATATAGGAGTTTGGATAACCACCACATTTGATTTGATAATAGTGTATCAGCACGCCTTTAAAGCACGTATGACAGGTTTAAAGCCACGACGCGAAGCAGACTGGTTTTAATGTCGTAAGTGCTTTAAAGGCATTTATACATGTGTATCATACGCTATTTTTTATTATTATTATACCTGACCCTGCATCATAATCTTAAAATAAGGCTGGAATGTATTAAGAAAACTGTTCTCTGGTTTGTATGACATCCTATTATTGACGTGGTGACGGAACTTGATTACTTTTTGTTGTTTACGTTGCTATATTAACTCTATTTTTGTTTATTTTGACAGTCTAGTATGTATAAATCGTCTGGTGTGTACATTCGAAATTGCAATCAATGTTGAAAATGAAGAATGGTATTTAACATCATTTCACAAACTGCGTGCATTTATGAAGGTAATTAACAAAAGACACGAAGCTAAAAAGGCTTTAGTGTTTACAGAAAAACAGTTTCCTACGTAAACTTTTTATTCAAGCCTGATAAACCATATTTTTTCATGGTATTTAATTATGTCAATTTCGGCAGACCAGTAGTGATTATTAACCGTTCTTAAGATTGTTGCTATATATGGCTTGTTTGGTTCATGCAGAAGGTATAAAAAGTGTGATTTACCCGTATATATCAGTAGAGAGGGTTTAAGCTTTATTCATTAATATTCGTCCATCAAAAACTGAAAAAGGTCGAAAATTTACTGTTATTGGCGATTCTGGAATATGTTCAGTTATTTGAGAAGTATATTTTGTTTGCGTCCGAGAAATGCATCAAACTATATGGAAATAATGTGGCTTCTGTGTCGTCATTTCATACAGTTAATGCTAAATGATTGATCATAAAGAACTCCAATCAGCTGGCATCCAAATACCAAACAATTGAATTGAATAAGTATGTTCACCGTAGCGATCCCGAACTAGTTTTAGCGTCATACGCATGCGCAGTTTCATTTTAGTTGTTCGCGGTGCGACTCCGACTGACACATGATTGGTCACTGTTGGTCACGTACCTACTAATCAGACCAGTCCGGGTGATGATCAAACTAGTCCGGGATCTTAAATAAAATTAGTAATAAATTAATTTTTAAATACCAAGAGGCATTAACCTATTCTGACAAATAAACTGTCAAGCATTTGTTTATCTTTTTGTTCAAATTTGGCATGGCTATTGCTATTAATAGGGAAATGAAGAATTTTTAAAATTAAATTATTGGTCTAAAATATTGGATAATTTTCAAGTATTTTCAAATGGGGATTTTTTTATCTTTGTATTGACATCACAACCATTACCGTAGGTTAAAACGGTGCATATATATATATATATATATATATATATATATATATATATATATATATATATATATATATATATACGCCTGGTAAACGCCCGCACGGTACAAATATGTCATCATCATTACCGATATCTGCATACAAAGCAGATTGGCACACCCAGCAATGGGTAATATGCCATGATGATATATTTATTTATTTATTTATTTATTTATATAATTGTGTTGTTCATTATTAAAGTGAATTATCTCCAATGTATTGCATTTTGAAATATGAAATGTTTTGCAAAATCACCTACAGAAAAAAATAATGAAACAATTTTTTACTGTTTTCTAATTTTTATTATTTATGATAGACACAAGTTTGTAATAGGCATTACAAATGAGTAATTAAGATAAACATTGATAACAAAAATTAAATATATATATTTTTTTATGGAGTTACTTCGCTGTTATAGTGACATTTGATTTCTAATCATAAGTGATTTCATCGTCGGAATCACGCTCACCAGCATTGGATGTGTTTGAACGGGTTGGAATATTTACTGGAAGGTTTTTATAGTAACTGTGATAAATTGGTGGAATATATATATATATATATATATATATATATATATATATATATATATATATATATACGCCTGGTAAACGCCCGCACGGTACAAATATGTCATCATCATTACCGATATCTGCATACAAAGCAGATTGGCACACCCAGCAATGGGTAATATGCCATGATGATATATTTATTTATTTATTTATTTATTTATATAATTGTGTTGTTCATTATTAAAGTGAATTATCTCCAATGTATTGCATTTTGAAATATGAAATGTTTTGCAAAATCACCTACAGAAAAAAATAATGAAACAATTTTTTACTGTTTTCTAATTTTTATTATTTATGATAGACACAAGTTTGTAATAGGCATTACAAATGAGTAATTAAGATAAACATTGATAACAAAAATTAAATATATATATTTTTTTATGGAGTTACTTCGCTGTTATAGTGACATTTGATTTCTAATCATAAGTGATTTCATCGTCGGAATCACGCTCACCAGCATTGGATGTGTTTGAACGGGTTGGAATATTTACTGGAAGGTTTTTATAGTAACTGTGATAAATTGGTGGAATGTACGGTAGAAGATCAATCATATCTTTCTTCTTTGCAATAGAGATAGGCCTTCTTGATGGATAGAGTTGATCCTGTTGAATGTGGCACAAATTGTTGATTGGTCGACCTTGTTTCTTTTTACTTAGATCCACTTCGTAAAATGGCATACTTGGGTTTAATGTTTCTTTAAATTTAAATTGTAAAGGATGATCCCTTTCAAACCTCAGCCATCTAATATTTAGCCAATTAAACTCATAACCGCAAGTAGTCTTTTTTCTGTTTGTAATGGATTTTTCTATAGAAGCAGTGCTTAAAAATTCAGTTTGATTCATTTGGGAAACAATAAAATGAGGTTCCTTACGTTTGGCCGTTTTTATTATGTTGATCCATTGATCTGGGCTATAGATTTGGCCATGGCGTCGACTAGCACTCTCTATTACCCCAAATTCCGCATCATTGGGAAGATAAGAGTGTCCTGATACCAAGAATTTGTGGTCAACAGTGTTAATTATAGTCTCAGGGTCTTGAACAAGCTTCAGAAGAGAAAGGCTCATTTTGATGTTGCGGTTTTGTCCAGTACATGAGTCTGAATACATAATAATGTGTTCTTGTGATGACGCATTAGTTTTTATGTGCTTAACAAGACATGACGCTATGTCTTGAGATCCCCTTCCGCCTTCAACTTCGTCCCATACATACATGTATCCCGTATTATTATTGAAACATTGTATTCCTAGATTATATAAATAAAGATTTCTTTTATAGTATGCCACTGAGGTAGTTAATTTTGGGTAGGCTAAAGCTTTTTGCAAGTCAAAAGTCAATACATAAGCTTCATTTGTTTTCTTAGAATCATTTTGAAGGTTTTCTCTTGCTGAATCTGCTTTTCGTTGATGAAGTTCTCTTTCTGTGTCAAACTCCTTAACATTTTCATTATCTGCTCCCTGAATTTTCAAATTTAAGTCATCACAAGTTTTGCAACTGTCTTGTCGTGGCGTTTTAAAATGAAGGTTAAACTTGGTATTGAATATTTTAATATAATATTTTAGTTTCTTAGGTTCAGTCATTTCAAATTCGCATTTTTCTTTATATAGATCGTACATCTTACGTATAGTCAAACCAGGATACAAATACTTTCTATTAGGATTACTTTTTCGGGTATAATGGCTTTGATAAGCTGGAAAACTTTGCATGTGAGCGACGACATCAGAATCATCAAATTTTCGTGAACTAGTTGTGCCACGTTTATCTTTGGACTGTGAGACATCATTTTTAGAAAGTATTCTATATAATCTTCCATCACTAATTTGAAATGTCTTAAGGAAATATTTTTTACACACAGATTGTGTCTTGTTAGCGGACTTTATAAAATACTTGAACGAAATATTTTTTCCAGCACGTGAACGATCTTTTGGGCGTTTTCTGTTTACTGTTGTTTTTTGTACTAATGCATATAGATATGAATTTTGCAAATTGAAGTCTTTAAGATTCCAGAATGATTCAAATACGTCTCTTCTTTCACTCTCCGTAAATAACGTAATACATTTTTTTGAACACCCACAATCAACATTTTCAAAAAAAATTCTGCATACTTTTACACCTTTTGTAGTAAAATATGCTTTGCCACTATTGCGTAATAACTTCCTTTTATTAACTGCCCAATTTTCTTCATTACGTGACCTTTTTCTTGATGGCTCAGATGGAGAGTTTGGCTGGGTATTGTTTTCAATGTTACTAATATCTGAAACAAGTGCAGAACAGAACGCTAAAACAAGTATCTACCCAATGTTTAACACAGTCTTGGAATATGAAACAAAATAATCATTAAAAAAATTGTAAAAAAAATATTGACAACTTGAGGTTATATTTAAAATAATTTATTTATATAAACACACCTGATTTTGTAGAGCTATCTTCAGAAGTAGGCAGATATTCAGACCCGGACTCACTAAAATCTTCTATATCCATGATAAAAAATATCAATATGTGATTAAAAATACTCAAACTGTATCACACGCAAGCAATCACTTGTAGCACATTTGTCATATTAAAAGTGAATTATCTCCGGACTTACTTCACTATTATGCTGAAATGTGAGTTACTTCACTATTATAATGAATTATTTAGCCACTTCTGTTCACTGCCTGAACAAGTAACACCATCTGGTGGAATTAAAGAGAAACTGGGAGTTGATTTACTTTTATATGGAAAGATGTAACAAAACCATATGTATTCGCGCGAAAAAAAGTATGTTTTAAAAATATGGACTTACACCACTTTTACAATGAACGCCATATATATATATATATATATATATATATATATATATATATATATATATATATTATATATATATATATATATATATATATATATATATATATATATATATATATATATATATATATTACACTTGCAATCACTAACTTATAAGAAAATTATTATTATCGGAACTTTTTTCCCGTACATAGGGTAATCGGAATCTGCCTGACCATGGAATGACTACAAAATGTACCTGTACTCACTAGGTATGCCTTTGGTATCTTATTTTCCCTAATATGTATTAATACCGGTCAAGGACAAATCTTTTCATCTTATATTTCTAATAATAGTCAAAGACTTAATTTAATTTTGCGAATTCATTATTATTTCAAGTAAATTTGAAATACCTAATGCGCACAGAGATTAGAGATTTCCGAATTTAAATATTATGCAATCCTACCCTGAGCGCCATCAGGTACAATCTCTTGCTGTGTGCGGTCCACCACAGGCTTAGTAAGTTAAAGCCATAACGAAATATCTTCGAACAAGCAATACCAACATTTTCCCCTGAACTTGGTAATGGTAATTATGTTTTTTTTAAATTTATAATTATCGCATGACAGAAAGAATATTTTTTTGATGCCATTTCCAAATTTTTATATTTCATACTTGCAACGTTTTATTTATAATGATCCAAAGTCTTCATGTTCAATTATCAAAAATATATCCATCTGGTGAAGCACCTAAATGTGGTGCGAATAATTAAACCAGATGAATATATATATATATATATATATATATATATATATATATATATATATATATATATATATATATATATATATATATATATATATATATATACGAGTATATATTATCTTTCCCTGGTTTATGTTATATTGGCAGTACAGATGTTTTACGTGTCCTTCATTTTCCATTCCTGCACGCACTACTGGCAAGTGCCGAATATTTCTTCTCTCCTATATTGTATTTAAAAAATTTAAATCTAATTGTTTCCGCCTTTTACAAACTGTTTTTACTGGTGAATCTAATTTTTCTTTCTTCTTTTCACAGCATGTTCCGACAGTGTTGCCTTGTTAGGGATTCTATTTCTTTACAGCGAATATAACTAATTAGTATGTTGACACATTCTTCATTTTTTGGTACTAAAAATGTATGTTCTGGAAAATTCTGCAAATTGTCACATATTTTATATGAATAATTAACTAATGTTTGTTTCATCACTGGTATATTGCTTATTTTTCCTGTATCTGATTTATGTATTCCTGCAGGGCCGGATCTAGAACAAAGTTTGGGGTGGGCAAGATTAATTATTGTAGACTGTATAAGAAAACTACATTTCACAAAAAATAACAAAAATAATATAGTACAATAAATAAATTAAATCTCACTCTGATAATATATATATATATATATATATATATATATATATATATATATATATATATATATATATATATATATATATATATATAATTATTGTAGACTGTATAAAAAGACTACATTTCACAAAAAATAACAAAAATAATATAGTACAATAAATAAATTAAATCTCACTCTGATAATGAGTATCAAAAATACGTACATAAAGAAAATATTCAAATAGAATTTCAAAACAAAAATATATTAGACTGCATAAGAATATACAAAGCACTTACGAGTTAGTTTTGACTTATGAATTACTCAATGGCACTTTCCTTACCTTTGCTTGAGCAAATCTCTTTATCATTGTCGTATAATCTAATTTTTGCGCGATTTTGCATTAATAGACAACATAGACAGTGCAACAAGTTTTTCTTGGGACAAAGTTTCTCCACTTGCCACACTTATTGGCAATGTTAATAACAATCTTAAAACTATTTGTACGTTCGGGAATAGACTGTAAAAGTTTTGTTTATAAATATAATTTAATTCCTCTTTCGGCGTCAAATCATCGTCGAAAACTATGGCTAAAGAATGGAGTTCTGTATGTAACTCATCTGCATCAAAATCGCGGTCATTTTTGTCTTTATCTGTAAACATTAATTCTAAATTTTTGCATTTATTTTTCAAAATTTTGGAATCCATGGTACTAATATTTTTTATGTTAAATAAAAATGAAAATGAATTTGTATGATTATGTAGTGGAGTAAAACGATCCTGCAAGGAATTAATTGCTGTGTCAAGTAAAGTATAAAAAATTGAAATTTAAAATTTAGCACGTGCGTCACAAATTGGTTCATCGGGGTGCTCATAATTAAATAATTGTTTTCTACGTCGAACTCTTACTTCAACTGGAAAGCTTGCCTCAACTTCCATTTCTTCAGCTATAATATTAGCTTCTTCCACGACACTGTCAAATCCTTCTAATCTATACTTTTGTAAAAAATCTGTTATATTTTTTATGTTCTTGACAGCATCCACTAAGTCTAAAATTTTCTGTTGAAGTTGTATACTAACAATACTAATTTTATTTAAAGTAATACATATGCATCATGTTTCGTGCTGTTATCTCTGGATTCATCTTCAGATAAATCTATTAATGCGTCAAATATTTCACATAAATGAAATCGCAAGGGTTTAACTGTACCGATTCTACTAGACCATCTAGTTTCGCTTAAAGGTTTTAATGTTAAATCTGTGATATGTTTTTTTAATGTTGCCCAGCGGTATGTAGATCCCGAGAGGAAAACATATAATTCTTGAATTAGGCCAAAAAAAGATATCACATCGTGATTTACTCTTGCAGCATCATTTACCACTAAATTTAATGAATGACTGCTGCATGGTACGTAGAAAACTTTGGAATTTAGGTCTAAAATTCTTTTCTGAACCCCAACTCTGTGTCCTCGCATGTTGGCGCCATTATCATAAGCTTGACCCCTCAGGTTTTGTATATCTAATCCAATTGATTTCAGAAATAACGTAATTTCTTCAAAAAGCCCTAAGCCTGTAGTATCAATAACAGGCAAAAATTCCAAGAAACTTTCATTAATATTAATACCGCTTTGTTCGTCGTTTTCATTATAAGTTACATATCGAATGATTACTGACATTTGCTCAATATGGCTCACATTCGGTGTACAATCTAATATAATTGAGAAAAATTTTTTTTTCCAAAACAAGTTGAAGTATATGATTTTTAACTTCATTTGCCATTATATTTATAAATCCATCTTGAATTGTGGAACTTAAATAATGAGTAGTGGATTTTGAATTTGCGATTCGATTAATGTGTGTTTGTGTAAGAACTCCGTTAATTTTAAAAAATTGCCATTATTTGGTTCATATATTTTTTCGCTGGTACCTTGGAAAGCTAGATTTTGTTTCGAGAGATATTGTATAGCGGCTATGACTCTTTCAAGAACGCTAGACCAATATTTTACTTCTGCCTTTATCATATTGTCATGTTTTTCGTCTATTGTAGCACTAATATTTAAACGACGTGACATTTCCATCCATTTATTGTAAGCAAGAAATAATGTGTTTCTTGTTGTTTCTTATTAGTATAGCGCAGCACAGAGCACACAATTGCGTCAGTAGGCAGCACAGCACGAAATACGCGGCACATCAGCATCGCGCATTGGTATCGCGCACACGCATTTGTAAAAAACACTATTCCGCGCGTAAATTAAAAGTATACAATAATTGATAATTGAACTCTGAAAATAATATATAGTATATACTTCAGATAATTATTAATATATTAGGTAAGTGATAATTTTAAATAACCCAAATCTAAAAATAATACGAGTATGTATATTAAATATGTGTCTAAATAAATTTTGTGAAGTGCCACCCCTTGGAAACCTTGGCCGGCCCTGTATTCCTGTATAGAGTTGTTTCTGTCTGTTTATATCACTGTTCTTAACAAATTTTAATTTCTCAAAACAAGTTTCTTTAATTTTTTGTAATGTTCTCCTCGTTCTTAGCCGAGATAACTCGTCAGGAATTGTTTGTAATCCTTGGTGTGTGAAATACAGTATATCCCATAGAATGGAAAACGCATGTTTGCATACAATATTTCCTGCTCCTGCAACACAAGTGCATGTTGTGGAAACAATATTTCCACCGTGTTCAGTTGACAATTTAATATTCAGGCTGTTCATTATAAGTGGTACACTAGTGCTATCTCGAGAAGTATAGGAGCTATGAAATCTGTTAAATTTGCAAACAATTTCTATTTTACAAGACTACTTTAATGAGCGAAAAAAGATTTTTTTAGACCAGTGGATCTCAAAATATGGGACGTAACTTTCTTATTTTAAATGGCAAGCTATTTTTTGCATATTCGATTTAGTTTTTTTCCTAAATTCAACGGTATCCGTATGTAATTCCCTAATATTACAAAATATTTTTGAAAAATTCAAATGATAATTATGCTGATTGAATTTAAATCTCATTAAAATAAGAGTGCTTTGAATAAAACAAAATATAAATTTCATACATATCTAGCTCCCCGGTAATAAAATTCATTTTACCACTGAAAAAGTATACCAAATATTTGCTTCAACATAAATCTAAAATGAACATTAAAACTAAAAATTTTGTTTTTCACAGTAAGAACGCAAAAATTGTTTGTTCTACCATAATTTTTAATAAAACAAATAATGTATTTAAAGTAAAATCACTACTATTATTTTAAAAACGAATATTAGAAATGCACGTAGAAGTGTTATTCATAATATATTTCGTCATAAGACTCCCCAGCCAAACATCCGCCAACCAGCAACAGCTATTACCGATGTTTTTTTCAGACGACAAACTGAACACTAGCAAGAATACAGCACCACATAACACCAGAGGCAAGTATACAGAACAGCCAAAATAATTTTAGTTGTAATTTGGTTAGTGATAGTATGGCAATCGATGGTGAAAATGCAAGGTTTGAAATGACTCTCTACAAGGTTTGTTTTGATTATTTTAGGTTCTTAAATGACAGAAAAGCTGCATATAATATGTTTATTGAAATTTAATTTTAAAAATGCCTAAAAGGTTAATATATAAAATTGTACAGAAAAAAACTTATACTATGACTTATCTTGCTAAATACAGTTCGTAGGTGGCGGCATGGGTAGTAAACCGGTTTGCACGCAGTCGGGAGCAAAGACGTAGCCTCCTCAGCCTGGTGGTTCAATTTTCATAGATCATGACCTGCAGAACGCAGTCGGAGTCGCTCGTCACATCTCAGAAATAGCAAAAGGATCGCAATGTACCGAACACACAGGTGCTCTTTCTTCAACAAGTCTTGACTGACTGACCACAGAGCAAGAAGGGAAAATAAAGACACGGCTGCTGACTAAAAATGAGGAAACAAGTTTGCTTGTAGCGCTGCAGTGTTGTATGCTTAAACTATTAAATACGAATTTGCTTTCGTATAAGATTCCAATTAAATTGTTGATATATGGATATGAATAAAAACTGTTTTTGTTTTAAAGTTTATTAATACACAAGACAAAAATACATATAAAAGGTAGCATTATACTACTATAAAACAAAAAAAGAAAACAAACATAAATATTTCAATCTTAAAAATATAAAATCACAGATTGTCACTGTTGGTATTGCACATTATGCACTTTTGTGTAATGGTAATTAGTAACTAAAGAAAATATATGTATATAAAAAAATAACATTATGTCAAAATTATAAAAGAAAAAGAACAAAACATATATAAAAAATAATGGTTTAAATAGGAACTTTAAATTAAGTATATATATATATATATATATATATATATATATATATATATATATATATATATATATATATATATATATATATATATATATATATATATATATATATGGGTGATTCCATCGGTCTGTCCTCTCTTTATAACTCTTTTATTTTAAGTCAGATAGAAAAACTCTTCAAATATAATTTATATGATATATTATTGTTTATCTACGTACCATATGCATTTGTATACAGGGTGCTCCGTTTAAGCGCAACAATATGTAACTTTATATTTCCTAATGGAACACCTTATATTTATTTATTTATTTTGATAGTAAATTAGATTCCCTTTAAAAAACTATTAAGTAATAAGAGGTCTAAAATTATAAATTAACGAAGTTATTTACGTTCATAAAAAATAGTATTTCAGAGTGGAAAAAACCATAATGTAATACAAAATTTTGATCCTTTTTTATTAATACTTATTTTAAACATTACACTAATTCCAAAGAAGCTTTTAAAATTGAGTGACAGACTAAATAATGCAAAATTATAATAAATGCTCGAAAACTTGTTCTTCAACTTCAATAGATTTTTCTATTATAAATATTATATTAACCATCTCATCTTTACTAAAATTTGTATTATTCATTTTCACAACAATATGAACAATGATAAACTAAGAGTATTTGGACAACTTGTTTATTTAAATTCTAAACAATTGATCAAATTATCCATAGCTTACTTTGTTAATAATAACATGATAGAAACATATCATTCAACGAATAAATGTAAATAACTTCTTAATTTATAATTTTAGAACCCTTATTACTTAATACTTTGTTAAGGGGAATCTAATTTACTATCAAAATAAACAAATAAATATAGGCTGTTCCATTAAGAAATATAAAGTTACATATTGTTGCGCTTAAATGGAGCACGCTATATACAAATGGATATGGTACGTAGATAGATAATACTATATCATATAAATTATATTTGAGGAGTTTTTTTATCTGACTTAAAATAAAAGAGTTATAAAGAAAGGACAGACCGATGAATCACCCTATATATATATATATATATATATATATATATATATATATATATATATATATATATATATATATATATATATATATATATATATATATATATATATACAGTGTGCGATTAAAGTGTGAAATATCAAAAAAAAAGCCGAACTCCGCCGATTTTTATAAAAACGCTGAAACACGCAGATTTTAATTTTTAAAAATACACTTTAATATGTACGATTCATCTTCCGACTTTCATTTGTTTTTCAGTTATGACGTCATCACAAAAAATGACAACATAGATTTTTAGTCGTGATTTTTCTTCCCTTTATGATCATGTAAATAAATCATAACGTTGCATAACAAAATTTCTGAGAAAAATCGAGTTGAACATTTAATAATAATGAATAATCAAGATACCTACCTCGATAAAAATTTTAAATGTAGCAAACTGTTTCATTCGATTATTCTGTCAATCTTCAACTCTCTAGACATATAAATATTGTAGTTTATTGTTGAATTTTAATAATATTCTTCTAAATTATCAAGGCCATGGCGGATTTAACAATAAGGCAACGAATAGAAATTTTAATTTTTCTTGGTTGTGGGACCCTCACAAGGTCCCAGCAAGAAGTGTGTGATATGTTTAATGCAAAATATCCAAATCGTCATATTTAATTTAAGTGTTAATTTTGTTTGCTTTATTTTTCATTTTTCAGTTTAAAACTTTTCGTTTTTCATGTTTTATAAGTTGTAAGTTCCATAATCAACTGTTAAATGTTTTTATCAGGGTATCTTGATTATACATTATTATTAAATGTTCAACTCGATTTTTCTCAGAATTTTTGGGATTTAACAATAAGGCAACGAATAGAAATTTTAATTTTTCTTGGTTGTGGGACCCTCACAAGGTCCCAGCAAGAAGTGTGTGATATGTTTAATGCAAAATATCCAAATCGTCATATTTAATTTAAGTGTTAATTTTGTTTGCTTTATTTTTCATTTTTCAGTTTAAAACTTTTCGTTTTTCATGTTTTATAAGTTGTAAGTTCCATAATCAACTGTTAAATGTTTTTATCAGGGTATCTTGATTATACATTATTATTAAATGTTCAACTCGATTTTTCTCAGAATTTTTGGGATTTAACAATAAGGCAACGAATAGAAATTTTAATTTTTCTTGGTTGTGGGACCCTCACAAGGTCCCAGCAAGAAGTGTGTGATATGTTTAATGCAAAATATCCAAATCGTCATATTTAATTTAAGTGTTAATTTTGTTTGCTTTATTTTTCATTTTTCAGTTTAAAACTTTTCGTTTTTCATGTTTTATAAGTTGTAAGTTCCATAATCAACTGTTAAATGTTTTTATCAGGGTATCTTGATTATACATTATTATTAAATGTTCAACTCGATTTTTCTCAGAATTTTTGGGATTTAACAATAAGGCAACGAATAGAAATTTTAATTTTTCTTGGTTGTGGGACCCTCACAAGGTCCCAGCAAGAAGTGTGTGATATGTTTAATGCAAAATATCCAAATCGTCATATTTAATTTAAGTGTTAATTTTGTTTGCTTTATTTTTCATTTTTCAGTTTAAAACTTTTCGTTTTTCATGTTTTATAAGTTGTAAGTTCCATAATCAACTGTTAAATGTTTTTATCAGGGTATCTTGATTATACATTATTATTAAATGTTCAACTCGATTTTTCTCAGAATTTTTGGGATTTAACAATAAGGCAACGAATAGAAATTTTAATTTTTCTTGGTTGTGGGACCCTCACAAGGTCCCAGCAAGAAGTGTGTGATATGTTTAATGCAAAATATCCAAATCGTCATATTTAATTTAAGTGTTAATTTTGTTTGCTTTATTTTTCATTTTTCAGTTTAAAACTTTTCGTTTTTCATGTTTTATAAGTTGTAAGTTCCATAATCAACTGTTAAATGTTTTTATCAGGGTATCTTGATTATACATTATTATTAAATGTTCAACTCGATTTTTCTCAGAATTTTTGGGATTTAACAATAAGGCAACGAATAGAAATTTTAATTTTTCTTGGTTGTGGGACCCTCACAAGGTCCCAGCAAGAAGTGTGTGATATGTTTAATGCAAAATATCCAAATCGTCATATTTAATTTAAGTGTTAATTTTGTTTGCTTTATTTTTCATTTTTCAGTTTAAAACTTTTCGTTTTTCATGTTTTATAAGTTGTAAGTTCCATAATCAACTGTTAAATGTTTTTATCAGGGTATCTTGATTATACATTATTATTAAATGTTCAACTCGATTTTTCTCAGAATTTTTGGGATTTAACAATAAGGCAACGAATAGAAATTTTAATTTTTCTTGGTTGTGGGACCCTCACAAGGTCCCAGCAAGAAGTGTGTGATATGTTTAATGCAAAATATCCAAATCGTCATATTTAATTTAAGTGTTAATTTTGTTTGCTTTATTTTTCATTTTTCAGTTTAAAACTTTTCGTTTTTCATGTTTTATAAGTTGTAAGTTCCATAATCAACTGTTAAATGTTTTTATCAGGGTATCTTGATTATACATTATTATTAAATGTTCAACTCGATTTTTCTCAGAATTTTTGGGATTTAACAATAAGGCAACGAATAGAAATTTTAATTTTTCTTGGTTGTGGGACCCTCACAAGGTCCCAGCAAGAAGTGTGTGATATGTTTAATGCAAAATATCCAAATCGTCATATTTAATTTAAGTGTTAATTTTGTTTGCTTTATTTTTCATTTTTCAGTTTAAAACTTTTCGTTTTTCATGTTTTATAAGTTGTAAGTTCCATAATCAACTGTTAAATGTTTTTATCAGGGTATCTTGATTATACATTATTATTAAATGTTCAACTCGATTTTTCTCAGAATTTTTGGGATTTAACAATAAGGCAACGAATAGAAATTTTAATTTTTCTTGGTTGTGGGACCCTCACAAGGTCCCAGCAAGAAGTGTGTGATATGTTTAATGCAAAATATCCAAATCGTCATATTTAATTTAAGTGTTAATTTTGTTTGCTTTATTTTTCATTTTTCAGTTTAAAACTTTTCGTTTTTCATGTTTTATAAGTTGTAAGTTCCATAATCAACTGTTAAATGTTTTTATCAGGGTATCTTGATTATACATTATTATTAAATGTTCAACTCGATTTTTCTCAGAATTTTTGTTATGCAACGTTATGATTTATTTACATGATTATGAAGGGTAGAAAAATCACTATCGGATTTCACTACTAAAAATCTATGTTGTCATTTTTTTTTGTGATGACGTCATAACTGAAAAACAAATGAAAGTCGGAAAAAGAATCGTACGTATTAATGTGTATTTTTAAAAATTAAAATCGACGTGTTTCAGCGTTTTTATAAAAACCGGGTGAGTTCGGCTTTTCTTTTTTTTTTTTTGATATTCCACACTTTAATCGCACACTGTATATAAAATAACATTATGTCAAGTAATAAAAATAAAAGAAAAATAATTATGTATTAATTTTCTCATTTTTTTCTGAATTTGGGAATGTCTATTTTGAATGTATTTTCGTTTTAATTCTCTCTTTTGATCTAACTTAGCAGTCTTTAATTTTTTAAATATAATTAGTCTCACAGCCGTATCTAGTAAATTTAGTAGTACCTCCTGCTTATGGTGAGTGCACAAAAACCAACAGAAGTCAATATGCATTTTCATAACTTGGACAGTATATTGTTTAATGTGCTGGTAGTGGCCAAAACGATTTAATAACTCATTTGTTATATCAATTGTATGAAGCAAAAAATTTACCAAGTTGTTAGTGGGATATTTTAAACTATTCGATGTGTATTCTTTACAATATATAAAAAGATGGTCAGGTTCTATATCTTTTGATATTAAATAGTTTTTACACTCAATGCAGTCCTTTGTTAAAATAACAGAAATAAAATATCCTGCAACATTATTTGTAGCTTTTATATCTGATTCTGTTACTTTATTTGTATCTGGTAGCGGAGGAATTTCGTCTAGAATAAGAGTATTCTCTGTTTCAACTTCTGTAGATAATGTAAATCAGACAATGTGTCCAGTACCTGATCACCATCAGCTTCACAATTTCCCGTGTTGCGAGAGGTAACTCCAATGAGCCCATTTAGTAAACTTGTTTTGAGTGCAGCCACAAATTGAAATGCATTAGGATTAGTGTTGCAAATTCCATGCTGTCTCACTTCTCCAAACATGTTCTCTAAGGGGTCCTGGTTCAGTGATCGAGGAGCCAAATGATGAAAACCGGCTTTCTGACACACACACCACACATGGCATAACGATTTTAATGTTATAACCCATCCCCTCTGAAAAAGTGGTCCTACTACTGCATGTTTTGTATCACCTTGGCTTCACAAAAGTCCACTTGGCAATATCTTCAGACATTCTCCGCCAAATCTGAACGTGTTTCGTTTTTTCTGTGACACTATCAAATAATGTGTCTATCTCACTGATAAATTCGGCGGTGTGAATGGCTTCAGCTCGCACTTTTTCGCAATCAACACACAACGTGTGTATTGCCATTGCAACCGTCCTGCTTAGAGTTTGAGCTGCTATTTTCACCTTCATTTTATTACTACTGTTTTCTAACTCGAAGCAGTCATGTATTATCTGTTTGCGAATCTATGTCATGCAAAACTTTTATATGGTTCCACTTGGTTATTTTGTGCTCATCAAAAATTATGTCATATTTACTTAAATTGTTTCTGGTATTTTTAAGTAAATGAGTTGGATCAAATATAATTGAATTTTTTTTTTGTCGCCAATTACGAAAAAGTTTAAGTCTTGTGTATTATGCTGTTCCTGTAGCAGACGAAGTGCTTTGACATTTGTGGCTCCCTGATCGCATATTGTACACAAAATATTAAAATCAATATTTATCAATTTTTAAATTATTTCCGTTATTATTTTCTTTAATATCAGAGCATTCACAGTACCTTTAACAAAAAGTGCGATCGGTTTTGTAAATATGATTCGTCGATTCGCTCATTTTTGTCACAAATCGTTCGGAAATATAAATTTGTCAGCTCGGTTTTATCTGTTCTGCGTTCGTTATTGGCGACCTTGACTGAATCGAGCACATCGAAACGCTCCGTATTTTACCAGAGATTTTACAGAGCTGTCTGTAGCATACGAGGGAACCCGGGCAGCAACATAACCTTTTAAAAAAATGGATACTTCTTTTGAGTTATCAGTGTTGGACGAAAATTTTGAAATACATCTAATAAACAATCAACAATATTTATTCAACAAAAAAGGTAAATATATATCGTAAGATTACTTCAAAATTACTAAATTGGTTATTATTTTGTAGAAAATACATATGAACTAATACAAGAGAAGCAAAATGAAGATATGGAAACTGAGGAGAAGAAAACGAAAGAGACGGAAAAAGAGGAGAAGAAATTATGGACAAACGGTTCCATACTGATGCTTATTAAATTAGTGGAAGAATTTGGTGAGAAATTTCAAAACTGCGTCAAAATACAGATTTGGACAAAAATAGCTGCAATTATGAAAGACAAATTGGGCATTTCTTTCACATGGCAGCAGTGGGACACAAAAAGGAAGGGACTAAACAAAATATATAGAGAAGTTAAGGAACATAATAATACTTCAGGTAAAAACAGAAAAAGATGGGAATATTTCGAAGCAATGGATAACATCTTGCATAAAAAACCTGAAATTACTCCTGTTGCTACATGTAGTAGCCAATCTGGTCTACAAACTAGAGATCATACTACTAATACAAGTAAAAATAGTACTGGCTCAAAAGAAAGTGATTCGGAGGAATCAAAATGTGGGGATGGAAGTATTTTCCCATTATCATTCACAAAGAAAAGAAAAGCTATGGAAAATGCAGTTGAAAGAAGACACAGAGATAAAATGGCTAGACAAGATAGATTTCTCGAATGTTTCGAAAATTATGTGGATATACTCCGCAAAGACAAGAAACAAAATGAGTAAGAACTTAATAAATAAGTAATAACTAGTTTTCAAGGAATATAATTTTTTTTATTATCTAAATTACATAGTATAAAATAATCAGAAGCTGTGATTATTAAAAATAGGTACCTAGTTTTTAAGAGAATGTGTTTTTTGTTTATTTTTATCTCTGATTATATTTTTATAATAAGAATATGTGATTTATGTTACGAAAAACTGCAATAAAGCAAAATAAATTATCAATGTCTTATTTTTTATTTATACATCATCATTATCCATTTGCAAACCGTGCATTATATCCAATCTTTTAATTATTGCTTCGTTTGCTTCATTGTATTGATGCTCAAGATCAACTATTTCTATTGCATTTGCATTTTCATCATTTTCATTAATCACTTCCCTTATTTCATTTTCATCTACTACTTGTGGCAAATCGCCATTAAGAATGCAAATATTGTGCATAATGCAACCAGATACAATTAATAAGGCAATTAAATCTAATCTCACAGTTTCAAGATATTTGAGACGTCTAAATCTTCCTTTTAAATATGCAAAAGCATTTTCAATGACAACTCGACATTGAGATAATTTGTTTTTAAAGTTTTTTGTCTATTCGTTAAATCATCAAAATTTTTGAATCCAACTAAGAGATGTACAGATAATTTATAAGCCAGATCACCCATCATATGACTATCTTCTGGAAAATCTATAGATAAATTTTGGATTCTTTCGTACAAATCAGATTTCCGAAATAATCGCATATCATGTAAAGATCCCGGCTCTCCAGTGTATGCATCTAAAAATAACTTTCGATGATCGCAGACTCCTTGTAAAAGAATTGAATGATAATTTTTCCTGTTACAATAAGAATTGGGATGATCTTTTGGTTTTAAAATTCTTATATGCGATCCGTCTATTGCTCCGATGATTCCTATTTGCAAAATAAGTAATATAATTCCTTGTTAAAATAAATACCTGTACCAGAATGTATTATACATACTTTGAAAACCGTTAATTTTTTGGAATCCTCTCATAATGGTTAACGCCCGTTCTCTATTTGGCCAAGAAATGATTTTATATCTTGAATTCACTTTTAATAAATTTCTACATGTTCTATATAGAACATCCCAACAAGTACTTTTACTTATAGCAAATCTGTCTGCAACTGAACTGAATATATGCTAATTAGTTTATTTTTGTTGTTACAAATAAACAGTTTTGAAACAAACCGAAATGACTCAAGATTAGATGAACACCAAATAGTGATCATTAACTGTTTTTCAAGTGGAATTGGTTTATGCCCACGATGTATTTCATCATTTGCAACAGTTTGAATTTTGCAAAAAGGTCCTCAAATGTTTCAGGTGTTATTCTAAAATGTAATTTAAATGTCTTATCGGAGAAACGAGGTACCACATCTTCTGCATAATCATAAACTTTCGGTATATTTGTATTATCGTTTTCGTTCTCACTGTCATCAAAGAACATATCTCTGGCCAAATTTAACGCTAATCCCATTCCCATATCCATTTTATTTATTTTTTGATCCCGCAAATTTGTACATACAATCTAACCTCACATGTTTTTTACAACTGACAGCTCTAACAGATCCGAAAACCGTTCGGCAAAAATTTAGCCATCTATCTACTCGAAAGTCACGTGATCTATAATCAGCATCTGCTCGCTCGCATCTGAAAATATAAAACCGAACGCACTTAAAATAGTAGGCTATGGGTTGCTTCCATTTCTTTCTCAGTCCTCAAATGGCAAAAACTAGAGCATGGTTTGCAACGGTATCTCTTCTGTCCAAGTTTCCCACCGTAATTTCATCGGAACTCGTTGTATATTAATTGTTCCGATATTGCCATCTCATTGAATAATAGACAACAATATTTATCTAAGTGAAACATCGATTTTCCACGTACTTCAAGTTTATTGAAAATATGTTCGTTTATGCCAGGTTTAAATGGTATATTTTTTAAAATTATATGCACAGTAGTAGGAGACGGTAATGGAAGAAACTGTTTTAAAAACCTATAGCATCTCGGTCCTCTTTTAAAAATAGAAAAGCAAAAATTTTATCTTCAATGCTAAATCGATGTGAATATTTGGATTTTGTAGCGTTTTTTATTTTACTTTTTAAAAATCGAGCTCCTATTTTACCTACATTTTTCTCTATAGTATCAAATTGATTCATGTCGAATGCTTCTTTAATGTTTTTCAAATTTCCTTTATATTTTTTAACTTCTGATTTTAGTTTGCAGGATCTACTTTGCAATATTCTGTACTCTTTGGACATACTTAGTTTTCTTGGCGTTAGTTGACTTTTATGTGTAACATACTCTCTGTAACAATGATTTTCTTTTATCATGATGTTTGGTGTTGGAAAACAATTTCCTTTTAATTTTGGGTTTATTGAGGTGTGATGGTGATGTAAATGTTTGTACATGCATACTTATATGCACTACACTACTTAATGATGTTTCAGGAGTTGTTAGTAATGGTACTTTTGATATATTTGACGTCTGTGGAATGAGTACTTCTTCTGCCTGTGATGTAGAAGCTAATGGTTCTAAAACTGTATTTTCCAAAACTGTGAAACGATTTAAATGAGAATCTCTATCAGTTATATTCCTTTCGTGAACTATTAGAACAAGTTTTTCAATTACATTAATAGTAGGAACTGTATTGGGTAACAAACTATTTTTTAAAGTACTCCTAAAACAATTCAATTCGAAATGATCAGCACACAAATATTTTTTTTTTGTATTGATTAGTGCTGTCATTCCAAGTGTTATTTAAATCCGCAAAATTGATCCATAGCAAACACCGGGCTAAATCTTTAATGGGAAAGCGAAAAAAACTTTTATCTGGATCTGGCCTACCTTCATTATAAAAATATTTATTTGTACATAACGGCGCTCTGAAAAAATACTTGGCTTTAATTGTCAAACAGAAGTTTCATAGGTTTAAAGGGTATCACATTTTAATTCCTCTTCAACAGGTCCCTAAAATTAATTGTACAAACATTAGGTGCACTATGTAAATAATACAGCTCCAGTACTTACACTATTTCACCAATTATTATTACTGTGTTCCTTTTTAAAGTCCTTTACTCTGCACCAGTCGGTGGTTCACTTCCAATAATAATAATAATAATAATAATAATAATAATAATAATAATAATAATAATAATAATAATAATAATAATAATAATAATAATAATAATAATAATAATAATAATAATAATAATAATAATAATAATAATAATAATAATAATAATAATAATAATAATAATAATAATAATAATAATAATAATAATAATAATAATAATAATAATAATAATAATAATAATAATAATAATAATAATAATAATAATAATAATAATAATAATAATAATAATAATAATAATAATAATAATAATAATAATAATAATAATAATAATAATAATAATAATAATAATAATAATAATAATAATAATAATAATAATAATAATAATAATAATAATAATAATAATAATAATAATAATAATAATAATAATAATAATAATAATAATAATAATAATAATAATAATAATAATAATAATAATAATAATAATAATAATAATAATAATAATAATAATAATAATAATAATAATAATAATAATAATAATAATAATAATAATAATAATAATAATAATAATAATAATAATAATAATAATAATAATAATAATAATAATAATAATAATAATAATAATAATAATAATAATAATAATAATAATAATAATAATAATAATAATAATAATAATAATAATAATAATAATAATAATAATAATAATAATAATAATAATAATAATAATAATAATAATAATAATAATAATAATAATAATAATAATAATAATAATAATAATAATAATAATAATAATAATAATAATAATAATAATATGATTTATTGCCCAACAGCTGAACCATTTACAGGACAATATAAATTGAACATAAATAACAAATATATTATGATAGGTACATAAAAAAATAAACATAAAAATTGCAAATTACAAATTACAAAAATTACAAAAAAATGTCTTCATATATAATGTTCGCATTTCGACATATGACAGTTACAGGGGAACGATGCAGCACATCAGACCGGGCGGGAGGAAGTTGAAAAGTCCTTGGAAACCTGGACGCCTGACGTGGAACATGGAATTGGACACGCGACAAAAGGAAAGGTGCATCAACGCCTCCACGTAGCAGAAGCCAAAGGAACTTCGCGCAACTCATCTCTCTTCGGGTAGTCAGTGATGGCATATCATGGCGTTGGAGGAGGGACAGTTGATCCGTTCATCGAACCGGATAGACCCTATCTAATTTGTATGACAAAAATTTCAAAAATCTACGGTGAATACGATCAAGTGCCAGTTGCTGATACGCATAGTAAGGGTACCAAATTAAATTTGCGTATTCTAATTTACTAAGGACATAAGCAAAGTAAAGTGATTTAAATGCATTAACATCTTGGAAAAAATGACTGATTCTAATAATGAAGCTCAGCATTCTGTTTGCATCACGTACAACATTGTTTAAATGATCAGAAAAAATGAAAGTTGGACAGAAAGTGACGCCCAAGTCCTTAACAGACGTTACATTAGCAAGTAATGAACCACGCATTTGATAAGGATAACGGATACAACTAATTTTGCGTGTGTAAGAAATTATGCAACATTTCTCTATATTTAAACTAAGTTTATTATTTTGGCACCAAACATCCATCATGTCAATGTCCTCCTGCAACAATCCCGCATCATTAAGAGAGTTCACTGAGGTGAATAATTTTAAATCATCAGCGTATGCAAGTGCATGACATTTAAATAAGGATAGAAGTTCGTTGATATATAGAACAAATAACAGCGGACCCAAATTGGAGCCTTGGGGAACCCCAGACGTAGCTGTATAGTTCATTGAAGAATAACCATTATAGTATACATAGCAAATTCTGTTATTCAAATAAGAATATAATAACTGAACTAAAGCTGGAGATGCCCCATAAATATTTAATTTGGATAGCAAAATACCATGATCAATTGAATCGAAGGCACGAGAAAAATCGGTATAGATAACATCTACTTGTCCCCGTTTATCAATAGTTTCCGCAACATATTGAGAGAGACAAGCCAAGTTAGTAATGGTTGATCGACCTCTCATAAAACCATGCTGGTTTGTTGAAATATACAAGCTAGTGTGTCTATAAATTTTATTATATATTAATATTTCAAGTATTTTCGCAAAATTGTTTAAAATTGATATTGGTCTATAGTTGCTAATGTGAAATTTGTCACCTTTTTTAAAAACAGGTGTAATTCTTGTTTTCTTCCATCTTTCAGGAAAAGTACTTGAACTAATTGACAAATTTATGATTACAGCAAGCGGTTTTGAGAGGACAAAACGGGCATCTTTGATTAAGAAACTAGGAATCATATCTTCTCCAGCTGTAAACTTGATTTTAAAAGTTGACATAATCGATGTTATATCTTCCTCTGAAACTAAATTCAATGTAAATGCAGGATAATAGGAATTTTCTTCGTTATTATTCTTATAAGTCGAGCTAGTTGAGAAAAATTGGACAAAAGAAGAAGCAAAAGCTTCGACTATTTTCTGAGGGCTATCAAATTCTTCAAGATCATTATGAAGTTTGCTTGGAATTCTAGTAGTTCCTTGTTTTTGATGAGCATACTTCCAGAAATCGGATGGATTTGATTTAATGTTGTTTTCTACGGAGGTAATATAAGCTTTGTAAGCCTCAGTAATTTGACATTTAATTAGCTTACGTAGTCTTTTAAATTCTTCAAGATAATGCTGCTGATTGAATTTAATGAATTTTTTCCTAAAATATGTTTTAGTTTTGATATTAAACTTAATTTCTTTAGTGAACCATGGTGGAAATCGGGATTCAGCATATGCAGTCTGTGGAACTGATTTATCAAAAGTTGTATATAACGAAGTATAAAACGCATCAAGTGCGACGTTCACATCTTGAATGTCGTTTAAGAAAGACCAGTCTATATTACACATATTTTCATAAAGCTGGTTATAATTAGCTTTACGAAAATTATAGCGAGTATTTACGGCCAATGGGAATTTATTATTGAAAGTAGGAGACATAATATTAAATTGGACAGATAATGTTGGATGGTATTTATCTTCAGGGACTAAAGAAAATTCGGATCGCTCAACCACAATGGATTCGAAAAAGTTAGTTAAAACAAGGTCTAGTTTGTTTGAATAAAAATTGAGTACATTATTGAGTTGCTTGAGATTTACAGCAGTAATAAAGTTTTTAAACATGGAAGATTTTGAACAATTGACTATATCATTATATAAATCAGGTAGGTTAAAATCTCCTAAAATAAGTACTCGTTCATCAATTAATATCAATTCCAGTGCCTCAAGAAATGTACTGAAATTATCAACATCTATATCTGGTGGAATGTAGACGGCACAGATAATAAAGGACAAGTTATTAAAGTGGCATTTACATGCAACAATATCTATAATGGGAGTCAAATTTTTAATTTCTGACATATCAAGAATATTATAATTAATATCATTCAAAAATGCGATTAAAACTCCACCGCCTTTTGAACGGTTTGACAAAGAAAAATTTCTATCTGATCGAACGACATTATAATGTGAAGGAAATAACTCAGAATTTTGCATTGAATCATTTAACCAAGATTCGGTGATGACAATTATATTGAACGACGAAGACAAACAATTAGTGTAAAATAAATGAGACTTAGAATTTAAACCCCTAGTATTTTGATAAAGACATTCTAAAGACAAAGACACAGAGCTGTTGGGCAATTTTAGTTTTCCGATTTAGTGGACACCACACGAGGAACATTATTTACATATTTAATTTACAAATTCGTTTCGCCTTTTTCCAATCTCTCATTTAAGTCGGTTTTTACATATTTGTAAAAGGCAATCTGTTTATGCGTCCGATTTCTAGAGATTGATAAATTAGGCCATTTTTGGCAATTTTTAAATTTTTTGATGTTTCGAAACATTTTGTTAATGTCATTAGGGGACGATAATTCAATTTTTAAAGGCCGAGAGCGAGAGGATGTTGGATCATAACGTCCAAGCCTATAAGAATTAGTTATTGAACATTCAACCCCTAATTCAGACATGATGTCTTTTGCTAAAATGTTGTCAATATTAGTTTGCTGTTCCTTCGTAGATACTTCATTAGCGCCAAAAATTAAAAAGTTGTGCGAGCGCTTTTCTCTTTCAGAAATTTCACTAATAATTTCTTCAGTTACAATTAGTGAAGATAAATCAGTAGTGCTAGTTTTAGAATTTTTAAGTTCTAAAATGTCTTTTTGCAGAGAAAGAATTAAGGCCTTAAGACTACTGATATCATCACCAAATTTCGAACAATTAGTGCAGTTCCATTTCAATCCTCCGATACCTGATTTAATTTTACGAGCGTCAGCTATGGTAATATTATCAACACATGAGATAATATAACACTGTTTACATATGTAACATGCTATAGATCTGTGCTCTTCAATACTTTTTTTGCAGCAGGTACATTTTATTTATTTATTATCCATTACAAATGGAAACGAAAAAGATTGAAAATGTTAATAGATTAAAAAAGGTAAAAAGAAAAAAAAACACCCTGTATATAATTTTTGTCAAACACCCAGTATATTTGACTTAAAGAAGCGTATGACTGAGCACGCTACTTAATTGATCAGGCGTAAACAAACAATACAACCTCGTTTCTAAGTAGCCAAAAAATTGTTACAAAAATATGATAAATATAAAAGAAACTCACCCCAGAGACAAAAGCTGTAGATACAAAATATATAACAATAAAGATCACAACCTGCCGAACATAACAGTATGAATCACAGAAACGAAAACTTTGAAGAACCTAGCAAAAACAGTTTATAAATGAGGAGCCAAATCTATACGTCTAGCCGTACCGTATATGAGTGCCATTTTTAAGAAGAACAAGCCTAGAAATATATTTTATTTAGCACAGGAGATAAGATTTTAAGCAGCTCGTTCACGCTTGTCCGAACTTCGTTATTATTATTATTATTATTATTATTATTATTATTATTATTATTAGATAATTCATATCATATTGGCAAAATATAATTTTAAAGCATCGTATTGCTCTAACAGTCTTATTATTACCATTACCAAAGACAGCCATATCGTTTGTGAATGATACAGAAGCTTATGTGGTTTCACATCTACAAAGTGTTGAAATTCCTTTAGCTCTTCTGTTCACTTAGGACTTCTTGCAAAATAAGTATATATATATATATATATATATATATATATATATATATATATATATATATATATATATATATATATATATATTTATTTATTTATTTTGCAAGAAGTCTTAAGCGAACAGAAGAGCTAAAGGAATTTCAACACTTTGTAGATGTGAAACCACATATGTATATATATATCGGGCTAATTCTTTTATTTCAGGTGGCAACAGCTTACAGGAGTACGATGCACATAAATGGAACGAGTGGCACACACATTTCATTATGAATAAATGCGGTACCTCTTTTTTTTTAATAATGTAGACACCGAATTGTGAATACCCATCATAACACTCGCCCCGTCACTGGCAAATCCAATTAAATTTTGTTTATATGGAATGTTTAAGTTTGTGAAAACAGAAATTATGGAATCATATAGAGTTTTTGCATCACAAGCAGTAACTTCTACAAGATCCAAAAACATATCTTTTATTTCAAAATTTATAGCCATTCTAAAACTATTATAATTACCCCTTAACCTTAAAATAAATTTTAACAAAAACTATATACGTATTTCGAGAACTAAGTTCTCATCATCAGTAATACAACAAGTGAAAGTTAAACAGAGTAGTCAAGATTACTCAACATGTCAACCATGCCAGAGGTCCTAACAACTCTGAAAAACAATGGAGAGAACTGGGATTATATAGGGATGGGAGTCACAGGTGAATGATTACCTATAAACTAAGATAATTTTCGTCCAATAATGAGTCATTAAATTTTAAATCGTCCAATAAAATTTAACTTTGTAATAAATTGAAATGGTATTATTTGATTTATAAGTTACGGTTAAATTATGATTTTTAAAAATTTTGTTTAAACTTTTGGAAGCTTTATCGTACGGTAGTGTTATGTATTTATTATTATTTTTATTATTAACGTTGTAAAATTAGAAATGGATTGGCGATTTTTAAATTTATGAACTAATTTATCGATAGTTTTAACCGGGTAGCCGTTATACTTAGCTATTTCTTTAATATAGTTTAGTTCAGTTTTAAATAGTTTTTTGTTTAAATTCAATTTCGAAATTACTCATAAATAAATTAGCTAAACTATTTCCCATAACTGTGCCTTCATTTTGGTGGTAATATTTATTATTTATTACAAAGTTCAGTAAGTTTTAAATACTCATTAATTTTTGAATCCTCCAAGTCGTTATTTTCTAAAAATGTTTTCAAATATTCTAAAGTTTCTGGGATAGGTACACTTGGAAATAAAGAACTGACGTCAAAAGAAACCAATATTTCGTTTTAATCTAATGTAATGTCTTTAGCTTTATCGATAAATTGTAATGAATTTTGTACGGAAAATGTATGAGGTTGATTTGGAAAACTACTAGATTCATTGACTAACCACTTTGAAAGCAAATAAGTTGGTGAATTTATGCCAGAAACTATAGGTCTTACTGAATTACCTGGTTTATGAATTTTTGGAAGACAGTACATTTTTGGAACTACTGGGTTCGAAACGTTAAATTTAAAATTTACATCTTTAGTGATTAAATTTGGGCAGTTTTTAAGGGTGTTTTTATATTCTCTGAGCATTTTAGGTAATGGATTTTTGTTTACTTACGTGTAAGGTCCGTTATTTAATTGATTATTTACTCTATTAAAATATTCTGATTTATCTAATATGACAATTTTATTCCCTTTATCTGCCTTTAAATAAAATACGTCGCGTGGTTTAAGATTATTTATAAGTTTAATATCATTATTATTAGGTTTGTTTTTAAAACGATTTATATTATTATATATTTGAATTTTACAAGCGTTCCTAATGTAATCTTTAGTGTAATTATCGAAATATTTAATGCTGGTTTCAATACAAGCTATTATATCCTCTAACGGTGAGTACCTACAATGACAGTTTTTGATTCGGAAAACATATACTTGAGAATTGTGGAAGGTGATAGGAATAAAAATATAGTAATATTAGTATGTAATAGGTCATATTTGAAGGATGTATTATTACGAACATATAAAAATAAATAAATTAAACATTATTAACATTAATTAAATACAAAAAATTAACAAAGGTGCCTGGGATCTCTAATTGGTAAATTACGAATATATCGCGGATCGACAAGTTCCGGTAATAAACATTTTTTATAAAAATAAATCAATCTATCTTTAATTTTTTCCTTCCAAAAGCTTTCATCCCTTAATATTTTTCCCACAAGAAGCCCTGCTTTGTCCAAACTACAAAGATACAATATTTTCTATTGGTTATTTCTAATTGTCCGTACAATAGTAATAATCGTGGTTTGTTTTTAGTATAAATTCCCATTTTTAATTTCGCCAAATTTTATTATTTTGCTTTCAATTGCTTCCATAGGCTGCAAATCACACGCTGAAAAGGGACATTTTATTTCTATAAGTCCATCATTTTCTACGAGACCGTCAGGACTTGCAGCTAAAAATGGAAAAATTTTACTGACAAATAGACCTGCATTTTAAATTTTTAAATTTAATGACTTAGCAATGTCTTCTCTGGCTGTAGGTTCCATTTCTATTCCATAACGTGTAGGTTTCTTGCCTGAAAAATATACGTACAACAAATTTTTAATTGTATTAACACATGATGTACTTTGCTTCATTTTACATATTTTTCCAAAGTTTGAAGCAGTAAGTCTTTTATATCTTTCTTGTTTCCATACTGCACATTGAGTTTGTTCTTTTGTTTCCTGTTCTACTGCCTTTATTTTATCTTCACCCAATGTGAGATTTTCTAAGAATTTAGTTTCTTTTATTTTATATTCCTCCTCAGTCATGTCAGGATTCTCTTCAATCCCATAATGTTCGTCGGCCAGTTTTCGGCGCTTTGATAATCTTTTCTTTCGATGAAATAGTTTTCTTCTGCAATTTAAATTTTATTTCTCATTTTTCTTTCTTTCTATGTATGATTTGGTATATTTTCCAGGACTGTTTTTGTGCAAATTTTTATGAAGGGATCTGTGGACTTGTTTACCAGTGTTGTAAGATATAGCTGCTAATTTACATCTAGTGTCATATGCACCTCTCATGGTATAATTTATTCTTTTCCCAGATATATATTTAACAATAACAGAATTGTAGCATTCTGCAATATTATTATTAACATTATAAATTAAACTGCTTGTTTGATTCAGGACTAAATTTACTGCACATTGAATGCCATTCCATAAGCCTCATAATTTGAAATCATTCACCAAATTTCCATCCGTATTATTATTTTTATTCTTACAATGATCGCCAAAAATACGGTTTGGAGAATTTTTTGTTTGCAATTTTTTCTGCCCATGAATTTTCTTCACTTTTTCTGTATTTTATAAATCCTTTAACAGCAGCAATAAATTTTTCATTTCGTTCTTTTAGTTTTTTTCGTAGAATTACCTACATCATTACATTTCTTTTTGGAAATATCTCTCAGGCGGTTCCGATAATTACGGCAAATATAGTTAATACAATTAATTTTTTGAACAAGTAAATTTGGACCATAAGGCTGACATTTTGTTATTTTATCCATAACACTACTGTCATTGTCACTTATTAATTTATGGTATTTTAGCCCGTGCATAGCTACACTGCATTTGAAACCTTCCGCTATGATATCTGCCTCCATCGCAGTCGAAGATTGATTCCAATTTTTAAAACAAGTATGGGATTTGAATTCGTTTCATTATTTTTTAAATTTGCCTCGCAAATACAACAATATTTATTTCTTGTACACAGAAATAAAAAAATTTTGGTACGAAACCCGACAATACAGGCAACCCCAGGTAGCGAATTAAAATTAGATTTATAAGACCGTTTGGCCCAAGAGCCATCGCTGACAACGGTAATTAGAGGAAACCCCGCTTCATCCACATTTCCTTCTTCAATCGCTATTTTGGCTTCCTCTTGAGCAGCGGCTCGTAATGTGTCGATAGTTATATCATGTACCTATAGCGTTTTCCAATCTACCACACATTTTCTGATATGTATTTTTAGCCATGCTAGGCATGTTAATAATGGCCGACTGTTCTGCCAGGTGCTCGTATCCTAATCCTACACAAATAATTCCGCGTACCATATCAATATTAACATCATTATTAGTTTTCTCTTCTGTGCGTAATGAAGCAATTTTGTTACACATTTTACATTTAAAAATAAATCCACTGTAATACCCAGATCTAATTTCTTTTACAAAGATCATTTCTCTAAACCCACAGTCAAAAGGTTCGTGTGAATTAAATGACATAATTTGATTCAATAAATAATTAATATTGACTAATCTGCGCCCACTAGGATATTCTGATATTTCCTCTTTTACTACTTTTTGGGGTTCTATAATCAACTCTGGTAAATCTGAATCTGACTCATCCTGACTACTAATGTTAGTAATGGAATTATCAGAAAAAGAGAAAGGGAATGATTTTATAGATGAGTCAGAAGATGTAAACATTTCAAAGCCCTTGGTATTGATCAAGTTGTATCAGCTTTCATATTCATTTCAACCATATCTTGTAATTGGGAACCAGGTTAATTATTTATATCTACAAAATATTCATGCCCAGAATCTTCATCCGTTACATTTTCGTTGCAATTTTCAGGCGCAAAAATTGTCAAAGTTTCCACATTATCACATTCGTCGTCTACTTCTAACATTGCAAGAGCTTGTTCCAGGGAAAATCCCCTATGCAACAGGAACAGAAAGATATATTTACACCCACTGTACTATTTATAGTACACTAAAAAGTAATGGTAAATATAACCGATTTTAATTTCTTTCATAATTTTTAAAGCATACATATAATTTAGTAACATTTTAACATAATATAAACTCTACATTATAATCATTCAAACAACAAACTGCATTAGAGAAATACATACCTAGCAAAGCGAATCCCATATTCTGCCATTTTCTCAATTTCACGTTTCTTAAAATATAACTGTGAGCAAAAAGATTAAATTACTTTTTTAAACGTCCGTGCACTTCAGATGTGCATATTTTTAACTCGTTTATTGTTTAAAATATACGTAGGTCTGGAAAAGTCTCAACCTGAAAGGGCTGTACTATTTAAAGTACGGTAGGCATATCTGGGTTGTTATGAAATCGCCTACAGCCTGGACAACATACTCTGAAGGCGATTTTTCCAGACCAAAATGTCGGTACGGTAGCGTAGTGAAATTTGGGTTTCGCCCCTTCTAGAGCGGATATCGTTAGAAGCTGAACAACACATGTATCGCTGTTGCAGAAGAACGAAAAAAAAGGGACTAGCGTTTCAACCAAGACAGAACCATAAACTACTTTCGGATATATCAAAATTAAATACGTTTCCGTTTCCAAAGGACGTTGTAAATCTTTTGAAAATTTCTTAAGTAAAAGATAAATTTTTACGATAGCAAACTGATTTGAAAATTTTGAAATCCTAGAAGTAAAGAGCTGATAGATATTACCCGTCAAATAGAATATATCTGCCGACAGTAAGTGACATTTTCGAAATATGCCTTGGGCACGGGAAATAGTTTCCTATTCTAACAACATAACTAAATTGCCGAAACTAATTTCGATGTGAAAAGTGACACACGTGTTCTCCTTTCCAGAATAGTTACAAGGCAATTAAATAATTTTAAAGGCTTACATTTACTTTAACAATTGATCAAAACAGGGTTGAGATGATTTAAATAAGTTGATTAAAATCATGATTTTAATCGTTGATTTTAATTAAGCGAATTTTATTTTAAAAATCATGATTAAAATTTAAAAACATTTATTCATCATTTTAATACAAAAAAACAAAACCTAATTTGAAAGAAAATCAAAATACGATGGCATTTTTATAATACCTAAGTGTTATAATGCCTAAAAAGGAATACTAATTTAGCTGCTTTTTCATTGCCTAGTCTGTTTCTGATATCCCAATGAACGAGTCCATAGGAAGAAAACATCCTCTCTATATCTGCAGAGGACGCACACGCACACAAAATATAAATCACTATAGGTAGCACTTGCATAATTTCTGGAACACCTTGTTATCTCCACCATTGTACTGCTGTTACATTTTTGATTATTTCTTCCGAAAACATAGTTTTGTGAAAAGGGTCCGACCTGGCTTCCAACTTAATGATCAGTGGTAATAATCCTGTGTCTGCAAAATGTTCGGAAACAATATCTAAAGCATCTTTCTTTTCTTTAGGCAGTAATGAATATTCTTTGTTTATTGTGGGATCCAATCTATATGCCAAAAAATGAAAGGGGGTTAAAGCTTGGTAATATTTTTTTTAAACTTCTTTCCACTTCAAAGCTATCAAAAATAGCCATTAATTTTTTCCATGTTTGAACTGCTTGAGATAAACATGCACCTTTCTGTTGCATTGTGTCAAGGGCTATAGAAATTGATTTTAGTGCCTGTAAAAATCTTCAGCCATTCTTTTAATATAAATATCTGATACTTTTGTTTGGCCACTCATTGACAAATCTCAAGACAATCCGAAAGTGTATTCCATCGAACGTCTTGAGGTAACATCAATTTCTTGTTCCCTTTTTCTTTGTACTAAGCATTTGGCAAATGGGTATTTCTAGTGTATTTTACTATTTGTACTATATTCATTTTTGCACTTTTTTGCTGGGACTGACAATCACGTTCAAGATCACTATCACTAGTTTTACTTTTGCAGGTTTCCCAGTGACTTTTCAGTCTATCCACTAGACTTTGCATCTCTTTACCATATTTTTTACACACTGCTCTGCAACCTAGTTTGCCAACTACTTTCTTTTTTATAAAATGTTGCCAAATATTAAATTCCTTTCTGCCCCGACTTGTCATGATTCAAAATTTCGTTCTACATTACTCTCAAGACATGTAGGTACTCACTATACTATAGCATTTTACCTGATTTTGTCCCGAATGAGCAACGCTGCGTCACATGAGCGGAGAGACGGCGAGCCGAGGGTGAGCTAAGCTAAGCATGCGCTGAGTAGCTCGACCCTAGCCGAGCGTTTTCAATAAGTCTTTGCAAGTTTCGACGAAGTCGTAATAGTATATTACATTACAAGTCATGAAAATGTTTCATTGCAGACGAGGATGCTTGTTTGAAGAATGCGAGGATGCGCAGCGTCCGAGCATTTCTTCAAAGCCTCCGAGTCAAGCAAAGACATTTTTATGACGCGAGATGTATTCCATTTTTTTTTAATCGGCAATTATAGAAGCTTAAAATAATAGAAAAAATTAGGTTTGCATAAATCATCAGAGCTGTGACAAATTTTAGAAAACGTTGTCATGACAAGTAAACAAAGTGACAAATTTTATTATTATAAAAATTTGACGCGTTGTGTTTGCTTTCTTGCTACCAGTAATTTTCCTCTTGAAAACGATGTCGCAATGCGAACATGATTTTGATGGTGAAGATGAAGTACCGATGGACATAACTGAAGCTGCGAATGCCGCTGTAGCAGATTTACTACCAAAAAAATCCAAACAGCGCTACGAAAAGGAGTACGATGGATTCAAAAGTAGTGCAGCATTAGAAAAGTGAATCAAATTAGTACAGACAGTAAAAAGTAAAAATGACTAGTCAAGAAAATTTTATGTTCATGACTAGTCATAGAAATTTTACTTTCAAGACTCAAATTCTTTCATAATAAGTCTGACGAAACAAGACAGGAACAGTTGAAAAATATATGTATAATTAAAAACTAAACTAAAATTAAATTTTTAGAAAAAAATCAAAAAACCATGATTTTTTTTAAATCGCCGATTTTAGATTTTTTTTAAATCATGATTTTTATCAACCCCGGATCAAATGAATCATGAAAACAGAATTTTCAGACAAAATAATATCTTATTCCTAGAGTTCAGCTGGTACATTTGCCGAAAATTATACAAACTTTAGTCAGGGCCATAAGCACAACAGGTTTTGGGGGCGTTTTCAAATTATTTATAATTGTATGTACCATTGTTTTTAAACAGTATAATTGAAAAGAGTAAAAAAGGTTATTGGCAGGAAAATAAGTAAATGAATATTGACACTTTTAGTAGGACATTAACAATTGCACTTTTTGAAACTTATCCGGTGAATGATTAGATTATATTTAAGTGACTTAGAATAGTCCTTTTCTGCATTTTCGAGCCGCAAAGTCTTTTATTAGGTCATCAAAGCTGATTCGACGCAATACGTCAGCTTCCATGCACAGTAGTGCAAGCGAATCTAACCTTTCCTGTCGCATATTTGTCCTCAAAGGGTTTTTAATGCGTTTTAACTGCGAAAAAGATCGTTCGGCAAAACAATTAGTGACCAAAGCGTTAAGAACATTCGCAACGCAATCTGTACATTCGGAAATACTGATTGGATTTCGTCTTTTATGATTACACTATAAAATTCTGCGCAACTTAATTTAACATTTTCGTTCTCGTTTATTTTTGGGCGCATATAACAATGAAATTGTTACAGTTCTCCGCAGAGATTAATATTCAAATCATTCGGGTAAGAAGACAAGTTTTTCCGCGTTTACATGATATTCATCTTTTGCTAGGTTGGCATCTATTAGAAAAAAGAATTTTGGTGCTACATCTTTGTAAACAGCACCTCTTCTTTTCATTTGCGCTTCGAGAGTGCCGATTATAAAATAAAATGTTTATACGCGGAATTTGTCCTTAGCACTTAATACAACTTCTGGCGCACTACCATCATTTACTTGCTTTTTTTGCAAACGTTTACGTGTTTGTGTGTCTTGATAATCAACGTCGGGTAAAATATCTTTGGCAACCTTTTCCAACCGGTCAAAATCTTATCTTAAATCATGCAAGTAGTCTGTAAGCGTTTTATAAAGATCTGCGCATGTTTTCAAATTCAAGCCCGCACTTTGAAACGCTTCGCTTGTACGGTGAAAATATTGCAAAATTTCGTTCCACATAGTTAACATGAACACAAACTCAAGCTCTTGCATTTTGTTTGCAATATTTTCAGCCTCTCTTTTGGTTTCTCCTTTCTGATACCCATCTTCAGCGATAGACTCTAAAGCGTCTATAATTTCAGGGTACGACTTATGGATTGCTTCAGTTGTTACCGCGTGTGCCTCCCAACGAGTATTCGAAAGGTTCTTCAAAAGATTGTGACCTTTGCTGATACACTTTTTAAGAACTGCCCACCTATGTGTTGAAGACGAGAAAAATGTGTATAGTAGTTGTACAAGAGAAAAGAAATTGACTGCTGTTGAACAGCAATCAACGGCACTTCGACCAACAATATTCAATGAGTGCGCAGCACACGGTATGAAGACAGCATACTCGTTTTGATCAAGAATTTTCCGTTGCATTCTTTCATAACATCCGAACATATTGGCAGCATTGTTATAAGACTGGCCTCTACACTTTGAAAAATCTATCTGACAATTATCGCACAAATACTGCAACACTTGATTCGCCATATCTTTTCCAGTGTGACTTTTGAGATCAAAAATGATATGAATCGTTCGACTGGTTTTGCGTCTAGGGGCGAAACATATCTGAGCACAATACTTAACTGATCAACCGAAAGATCAGGTGTAGAGTCAACGGACAAACTGAAATATCCAGCGGTTCGAATTTCCTCCAAAATGACCGAACGAACCTTGTCCCTCATGAGTATAATAAGCTCGTCACAAATACGATACGCTCCCTACAAAATAAAAAAAAATTATAAATGAATCGTATTAAAAGAATCGAAAAATGTTTTTATTACCTTTGCCACAGTTTCCATATTTCGTAATGTGAGCTGCTAAGAAAGGATCGAACTGAGCTAAAAGTTCTAAAAGTCCCATAAAATTTCCATTGTATAGTAATCCGAATTTCTCATCTAACCCACGAAAAGACATTCCACGCTCTCCTAACGTCTTGATAACCGCTACAACTCGTTGCAAAACGTGATGCCAGTAAAAACATTCGTCTTCAAATTGGCCTTTTAACTGACTGTCCAATGTAAGCCCTCGTCTTCGACCTAAGTATTGTAACATCTCTATGAGTCGCGCTATTTTCGTGATGGTCAACTACAACCATATTCCGCCAATCACTAAATCCATCTACCAGTCGACAAGTCGTAGATTTAGGTGCGAACAATTTGCAAACAAAGCAATAGACGGAACCTGATGAAGGGGAATATAACTGCCACTCTCGGGAGTAGCTTTCGCCATTAGCCTTTGTTCCACAAAATATTTTATTCGAACAAAATCTTGTTTGATTACTAAAACATCTGCTTGAATTTTCGAACGGTCCGGTACGATGCTGGCAATCCCCCGGTCCATGCTTAACCCAGTAAGCAACATCGTCTTCACTGAAGTCACCCCATGCTCCCGGGTCGTCCTTGATGTTAATGTTCTGAATAACTGGAGTATCGAAATTTTCTTCAATCATGTCTTCATTGGCTTGAATATTTGACGTTTCCGTTGCGTTTGCAGATGTCGAAGATTTGTTTTCGCCATCTGAGGAATCCGGAAGACTGTGAGATGATGGTTCGGATCCACTGACACGAAAAAATGACGTTAGTTTAGCCATCTTTTTGACTTCTTCATCCTTGTGCTTCTTCTCCTCAGCTAATTTACGTTTTTGAGCTCCAATCAGATAGTTGCGTTTCATCTTGAACTTAATCTACGCAAAAACCTATTCACCCACAAACAAATATTTTGTCAAATACTGATATGTATGACGATCTTTGACAATTCTATACGATATGTGTTAGTACGTTGTTGTAATAATTATGCATCATGAAACCTTCATATGAATAACAAGTGAAATGTTTATAAAATGCATTAAATATTTTGCAGTCCAATATTAAATATAAAAATAAATATAGTACTGCAAAATACTTTGTTGTTCATTGTTGTATATTTTTTTAGGTTAAAATACTCTGCAAAAGCACAATATAAAAAATATGATTACCTTAGTGTAGAATTATAACTCATAAGAAGTAATAAATTGATGCTATTACATTTACTTAAAATTGATGAATAATAACACTTGATAACTTTCCGATTTGGTCGGACTCAAGTCTGTAAGTTTAAGTTGATACTGACGTATAGCCATTTAATAAATAATATATATAATATATATATATATATATATATATATATATATATATATATATATATATATATATATATATAATTTCTTTAATTGTGTCTGCTCTTACTTGGTGAAACTTATTATTAATTTTAATTTTTAATAATACTTGGTAATCTAATAAAATAATTGTGAAACATAAAACCAAGTATTATTAAAAATTAAAATATATATATATATATATATATATATATATATATATATATATATATATATATATATATATTATTTATTAAATAGTATAACCCAGGGTGTCCAGATGATTTGTTAGCATAATCGCCTACAGATGTCTCGTAAAGCGCCAAAAGTAGCCAAAGTCAATAGCTAAATAAAAGAAAACTAAATAATTCGATTCAAAATAGTTATATCACAAAATTAAAGTCTCTTTTCAAAGAATATATATATAAATCACACACCTATTTCATGAACAAACATAAAGAGTTCATGAAGCAAACAATTTGTCAATGTGAGTGCGACAAAAAATCTAGGCAGTATTGCAGAAAATAGGAACACTGACAAATAAATATTAATAAAAAAAAAAAAAATAATTACATAGAATAATGAAGTATTGGCATACTACGATTTACACAGCAGCTTCTTCAAAAATATTTTCAATTTCTAGCACAGTTAATTCATCCTGAGCCTGATGAGAACTGTTTGTAGCTTGGCTACTGCTACTGTTATACATAATACTGGAATTAAATAAAGAGTACATAGAATCATTTGGGGTAAAATCACGGCAACATTGTTTTCTTGTAGTCATATGTATTTTAATTCGCAACATGGATTCTAACGTGTAAAGTTTCATCCTGTTTCGCAATTTATTCTTTGTTATATTCGTGACTGAAAAAACTCTCTCGACAACAGCGTTACTAATAGGTAAAATTAAAATATTTAAGACAACTCGGGACAAATATTCAAATGTCCGCCTATCCGCAGCATCTCTATAATTAAATACAATGGGCCAAAATTTCAGTACATTATTCGGTATATCCCCTTTACATTCTAGTGCCCAATCAATTGAAATTAGATTACGCCATTCATTTTCTAAATTTCCAATGTTGCTGCTGAAACAAGTACACTTCAAAGGTAATTTTGCAAATGGATCCCGACTAGAATTTAAACAATAATGCGGGTTTAGTAACTTAATAGTTTTAAATAATTTCATATTTTCCGGTAATCTATTTCACATTTCTTTTAATTTAGAAGGAAACTTGGAGAATAACAGTCTGATGATATTTGGACAATAATTTTAATACATAACCGACGTTTCGGCAGCCAATCTGCCTTCCTCAGGGGCACTACAAGTACAAAAGTAAATTTACATATGCCTGGGTTGTATAATTGTTACTTACATGTAAATCTTAATGAAATGAATTTTGAAAGAAACAAGTTACATTTGTATTGTCTTATAATAAAATACAACAATTTTCTTAAAATGTGTACGTCTACCACACAGGTCATCTTCAGAGCAAGTGAAAGAGAAAACACGAAGAAACAGTCTTAAGTAGACCATGGACCAACCACAACTGGTCACGAGAAGCAGGAGGAAGCTTTCTTCACCTATTAATTAACTTGTTATAATATTTTATAAGTACACTCCCGCATATACTACTTAAATTTTGTATGTCGGTCTGTGAGTTTACAGTTTTTTTTGTTTTTATGTATACATAACATTTCTAATGCAAGTCTTTTGTTTAAATATTGTTCTGTGGCAAGAATTTTTGTACAGCCGAAATCAAAATTATGTTTCTCTATTTTACAATTGTCGACTAAAGCACAATTGGCCGTATTTGTTACTTTGTTACTATCCTTTCGTGTTCTGCCAATCTTGTTTTTAAATATCGTTTTGTTTATCCAATGTAGACTCCACTGCAATCTTTGCACGGAATTTCATAGATTACATTGGATCTTTCAGGCTTATTCTGGTGGCCATTGCATTTATTACAATATCGTAAACATTACAATTACGTGTAATATGTGTTTACGTATATAAATAACACATTGAATAAATGTACAACCAAACTTTTATTAATTCATAACCTTTCTTGTTTACAACAACATGTGCGTCCTTCGCTTAATGACAACTACCAACTTACAAGCTATGTTACCATCTATCTTATGACACCTTCCCCTTTTTTATGTTGACACATAGTCTTTATGCCAAGTAGGTTTGTTTCTTATTCGTTGACTACGCCTTGGTTCATTAACAATAGACAAGTCTTCTTTGCAGGGATGATCTTCATTATTCTTTGCTTCTGATGTTCTCAGATGAAAACTATTTCGTCTTAGAACATTGCCATTAGATGTTTCTACTAGATGCTGCGCCATGTAATATGTGTTTAAAGGCTCTAATTATATCACACGACTGTTTCGTTTTTAACTGAAGTACCTCTAGCCATTTTGTTAGATAATCTACAATTACTAAATAAATTTTTCCTTCATACTCAAAAATGTCAGTTGCCAACTTCTGAAATGGGAGTTCAGTCATTTCATGTAATATTAGTGGCTCCTTTACATTTACACTTCTATATCTTTCACATATTTCACAACTTCTCAACATGTTTTCTATATCTAGGAACATTTTTGGCCAATACAAGATTTCTCTAGCTCTATCTTGAGTTCTATTAGTACCAAAATGTCCCTCATGCAGTAATTTAAGTATCTCACCTATTAAGTTCTCTGGAACTACGATTATGTCTTGATAGAATATTAAATCATTTATTTCATGCAAATCTGACCGTATTTTAAAATAGTGTTTCAATTCTCCTTCTTTACACCGTTCTTTCACCCAACCTTTGTTGATAAACTCCTTTACTTTTATTAAAATTTCATCCTCAATAGCGTTTTTACGGAATTTCTCTTTTTTCTGCTCACTCATTCTCAAATATTTCTCAACAGCGTGAACTACTTCTACTAAATCAGGATCATCAGTTACTTGTTCGCTGCTAAAATGCCGAGACAGATAATCAGGAATATGCAAATATTTCCCTGGCCTGTACTCAACTTTTATATCATATTTTAATAACTTTATTCTTAATCTCTGTAATCTCGTTGAATTTATACGACAGATTTGCTTATTCATCACACTTATGTTTGGTTTGTGATCTGTTATAACAGTGATAGGCCGCCCATAAATATAATAATGAAATTTTCTTACTGCATAAACGATACCCAGCAACTCCTTTTCGATTACTGCATACTTTTTTTCAGCTTCTGTCAGCCCTCGGGATGCATATGCAACGGGACGCCCATCTTGCATCAAACAGCAACCCAGTCCTATATTTGATGCATCTGTTTGTATCACTACCGTTTTCTTCGGATCAAACTTCATTAGAACTTTTGATTTCGATATCTCATCCTTTATGTCGGACAACGCTTTTTCATGAACTGGTAACCACTGAAACTGAACATCTTTTTTAAGCAATGTTCGCAATGGAGCAGACAGTTCTGCTAGGTTAGGTACAAAGTCTCTCAAATAGTTCACAGTGCCTAACAAAGACTGTAACCCTTTTTTATTCACAGGGGAACCTAATTCCCTAATAGCCCTAATCCTATTTTCATCTATTCTTTTACTAGTATTATTAAATAAGTAACCAAGATACCTAACCTCTGTGCATCTAAACTGAACCTTATTCTTATTAAATTTTACATTTAATTTTCTAGCACGATCAACAACTGTTTTCAGAGTTGCATCATGCTGTTCTATACTATCTGCCGCAATTAACAAAGCATCAAAGTAAATGATTACATTTGGTATGTCCCCGAAATTGTTAACATATATTTTCTGAAATATTTCGGGTGATAAACTTAATCCAAATGGTAATCTGTTAAACTTATAACATCCAAACGGCGTTGAAAAAGTGCATAACTCACACGATTCTTTGTCTAATTCAATTTGGTAGAAACCATCCTTAAAATGTAGTACACTAAAATACTTTTTTCCACTTAACTTTGACCTAATTTCATCAACTGTAGGAATTTCAAAAATTTCCCGTCGTATGCACTTGTTCAAGTCCTGAGGATCTAAGCATAATCTCAGTGATCCATCAGCTTTTTCTATAATAACTAAATTATTAACCCACTGTGTAGGTCTATCCACTTTACTTATAATTCCTATTTGTACAAGTTCTTGCAATTTCTCCTTTAATTTGTCTTTTATCGCAAAAGGTACTTTTCTTGATGGACACACAACAGGCTGACTATTTTCTTTTAGAACTATTCTACATTTATCTGCAAATTTACCAAGACCCTTAAAAATATCAGCATTGTTTTTCACAAAAGAATCTTTATCTGTCATATCTACACAATCAAGTCTTTTTATTAAACCTAATTCATTGCATGCCTGTAACCCTAAAATTGGTTTAACTTTTAAATTAACAACTAAAAATTCTAACATTTTAGTACAGTTTTTTGTTACACATTTTAACATAATTTTCCTGTTGGTTTGATGTGTGTTCCGCCGTAAGCTTCAAGCGTGACATCTGTCTTCTGCAGCAACTTCTTAACACTCGGTGATGACTTGCAGACCCCCTCGTATTACTGCTGCGGGATTATGTTGACCTCGGCACCCGTGTCGATTTTAAAATTGATATTATTGTTACCAATTTTAACTTCTTGAAACCACCATTTCCCAGCGCTTGTTGTCCCCGACCTCGAAATGGCTCCGATGTGCAACAAATCTTCTGATTCCGCCTCTGTAATTTCTTTAACTTCTTTCGTTCTACACGCCTTACTAAAGTGATTAATTTTGTTGCATTTATGGCACTTTTTGCCAAAAGCAGGACACTTTTTAGGTTGATGCGTTGTCAAACATCGATTGCACTTAAATTGTTTATCTCTGTCCTTTAATTTACTATTTTTATTAACTTGGACGTTACGATTTGACATAACACTATCGACATATTTTTCACTACTCTGTCTAACAACTTGTAAATGCTTTTTTGTTATTTCAGCATGTCTACACAGTTTCGTTGCTTCACTCAAGGATATATCTGGGGTATTTATTAATTTTTCTTGAACCCTCTTGTCGTAAATACCCAGTACTATTCTATCTACCAGTATTGATTCTTCTTGATCACCATACTCAATACTTTTTACTAGTTTCTTTATGTCACTAAGAAAATGATCAAATGGTTTATTTTCTAACTGTGCCCTCGTTAAAAACAAATCTTTCATACGTTCTGTTCTTCCTTGGTGTACAATACTTTTTGAATTCACTAACAACAGTTTCATATTTATCTTGATTTTCTTGTGGTATTTTGAAATTATTATTATTATATATATATATATATATATATATATATATATATATATATATATATATATATGTATATATATATATATATATATATATATATATATATATATATATATATATATATATCGATACCTTCTGACCCAATTGTATTTAGCAATATTGCTATCTTCACTTTATCTGGCTTCTTATCTTTGGCTGTTGCGACCATATATATCTCAAAGTGCTGGAAGAACTTTTTAAAATTTTCACTTAAGTTTCCCTCAAATTTCATGGGATCTGGAAGTCTTGCACCCTCCATTATTTCTTCTATATTTTTAATATTTTGACAAATAATATACACTACTATAGTGTTACCGGCTGCGCCATGTAATATGTGTGTATCATTTTAGGGCTTCATCAACGACCTACTATCAAATCTGAGTAATCGATAATATGTCAGCAAGCAAGTGATATTCTAATAAATATAAACGGCCACGAGCCACAGACGACGTCTCTTGTTTTTCACATGTAACCTATCTACCACACCTACCCTACCTACGCAAATTGTCACTTGTTGCTTATATTTAAATATGATTAGGTTTTAAATATTACCTCGATAATCGGTGCTTGATGGGATAGTAAACAGTTTTATATTATAGTCCGACGACAAACTTGCACCCATCAACGCAGTGGCATAGTTTGAAAAAGAATGACACTCACAAACAACAGAAAATAACAATAAAATAAATAACAACAAACAAGATAACAAAAAGAAACAAATAATAAAACACTACAATGAATAACAATAACACAATCAATCGTTATATGCACAAGAACCGCCAAATAACAAAATGACAACAAATTCCACGCTTGCGCACTCATTCTTAAAATTTACCGCTAAAAAATTATGACAGCTATTCAAACTGACGCATGCGCACTGCGTCGAAAGTACAGTCTGAAGTCAGCATGGAATAGAGCTGAAGATCGAGTCTGAAGTGAGAAAGGGACAAAACATATGATAGGTCACGTGATCTTCCGTGCCCTATAAGATATCGTATTTTACAGTTTACAAGCGGGCCACTAGAATAGCAAATGTTTACAATATTGTAAAATACCTTGTAATCGTAATGTCATAAGATAGATAGTAACATAGCTTGTAGGTTGGTAGTTGTCATTAAGCGAAGGACGCACATGTTGTTGTAAACAAGAAAGGTTATGAATTAATAAAAGTTTGGTTGTACATTTATTCAATGTGTTATTTATATACGTAAACACATATTACATGGCGCAGCCGGTAACACTATAGTAGTGTATATTATTTGTCAAAATATTAAAAATATAGAAGAAATAATGGAGGGTGCAAGACTTCCAGATCCCATGAAATTTGAGGGAAACTTAAGTGAAAATTTTAAAAAGTTTTTCCAGCACTTTGAGATATATATGGTCGCAACAGCCAAAGATAAGAAGCCAGATAAAGTGAAGATAGCAATATTGCTAAATACAATTGGGTCAGAAGGTATCGATATATATATATATATATATATATATATATATATATATATATATATATATATATATATATGTATATATATATATATATATATATATATATATATATATATATATATATATATATAATAATAATAATAATAATAATAATAATAATTTCAAAATACCACAAGAAAATCAAGATAAATATGAAACTGTTGTTAATGAATTCGAAAAGTATTGTACACCAAGGAAGAACAGAACGTATGAAAGATTTGTTTTTAACGAGGGCACAGTTAGAAAATAAACCATTTGATCACTTTCTTAGTGACATAAAGAAACTAGTAAAAAGTATTGAGTATGGTGATCAAGAAGAATCAATACTGGTAGATAGAATAGTACTGGGTATTTACGACAAGAGGGTTCAAGAAAAATTAATAAATACACCAGATATATCCTTGAGTGAAGCAACGAAACTGTGTAGACATGCTGAAATAACAAAAAAGCATTTACAAGTTGTTAGACAGAGTAGTGAAAAATATGTCGATAGTGTTATGATCTTCCGTGCCCTATAAAATACGACATTGTATAGTATATTTTGCATGGTTACCAACTATAGTAAAAAATATTATTGTTTGATAACATGAATTGGTTTAAATATCTTTAATATCGTTAGTATTGTTAATATTAATTAAGTAATATTTAATATTGTTCATATATTAATATTCTGCATATGTGGCAATCATATTTTTGTTCAAAATGAATAAATTAATTCAATGCTTTGTGTATTTATGGTTGGTGTCCCTGCTGCTGTTTGACATTTCTCAATTCAGTGAGTGAACATAACCTAATTTTTTGTTGTTGTGTGGAGTTGTGTTGTGTGTTCTTAATAGTATTTTTCCCGTATTTCATTTCACGAGAATAATAAAAATAACATGGCTAGTAAGAAAAAAGTGTTTAAAGCACAACAAAAAATTTATTTGGATTATTTAATTCAAAATAACATATTAAAAACTGGAAAATTAAGCCCGAATATTACACGAGAACAAGTTAACGAAATATGGGCAGAAATGACGACAGCACTAAATGCAACCGGGAGTGGGCCTATTCGTTATATAGATGGATGGAAAAAAGGAAGTACATAAAAAACGTGCATATTTACTTCATATTTATGTAAAATATTAACATTTGTTTACAGACATTTACGGAATGGAAATCTCAGGTATAGGAAGCGTGCCCGAGAAAAGAAAGAATTATCTGATCTGGAAAAAACGCTATTACAAGCAACAGGAGCAGTTGTTGTAGATGGGTTAAACCAAATGGAATTGGGCATCCCTATGGAAATAAAAGTTCTAAATTTTGAACAAAGAAGAGAATCAGATGAACAAGCAATAACTGTAGTACAGCCGGTCAATGAAGATCTGGAGAAAGAAAGAGCTATAACAGAAGATATACCAATTAATAATTTTGATGTAAATGAGGACAATGACGAAACTACAAATGTATCTCACATCCAAAATGATGCGACAAAAAAACAAACAAAAAAAAGTACTCCAAAGAAAAAACGAGGTATCTTTTCAATTTTATTATACGTATTATTTGGATTAATATTAGTTATTTTTTATATTTAGTTCATTACAAAAATGACATGTTAACAACTTATACACGAACACAAGAAACCCAAAATCAAGGATTAATAGCAATCGCCGAATCTTTGCAGTCAATTGCTGATGGTATTAATCGTTTATGCGATATACTGGGAAAATACTAATACAACAAATATACGAAAAAACCTGCCAAACATTTTAACATGTTTCTATTTTAAATAAGAATTGTTTTTTATTTATATGTATTATAATTTAATGTTATTATATTTTGGTTTCTAAAATAAACAAACCAAATACGTATTTATTGAATTTCGTTTTTAATTTTACATTATATTATAGCATTGAGGTGTACTAGAGCACAATATGAAATTTATTTAAATTATAAATCAGCCAATATTGACAAGGCTACTTTATACAAAGCACTAAATGAATCTGATGGGCCAGAAAAAAGTAGTGTCGAGTGGAAACAAACATTTTCGGAGTGGACGAGCAACGTAAAAAGAAAGGCGAGAGAAATTTATATACACCAAAATCAAACTGGGGATGGATTACCAAGCGTAAAATTATTAACCGCTTTGGAAGAAAGATTGTTAGAATTAATTGGAAAATTAGTCGTAACGGGTATTCATATAAAAGAATTAGGATTTACTTTAAAAGAAAATAAAAAGAAATCTAATACTGCAAAGGTTAATGTAAAAAAAACTGGAAATTTTCGTCGGAAACGTAAGTTGATGAAAAGTCATTTAATAATTTTTATAGTATCGACAATTTTAGGAGCAAGAAAAACTGAAAAAGAAGTTTTAGAAGCATATATTAAAGTACAAAAACAAAAACAATTCATATTACAGAAAATTCAAAGAACTATAAATAATATGTATGTCGTTTCATAACCTGTTTAAAATATTAAAAGATCAATTAGAATAGATTATTTTATTAATGTTGACTTATGAATAGTAATAATTTTAACATGTAAATAATTTATAAAAATTCTAATTAAAATAATTTCTAATAATTCTGTCTCTTATAATACGTCCTTCATTGAGCCAATTATGTGGATTATTATACATATTATTTTGAATATTGTCATTTCTTCCATCTTAATCGTCCTCTGAAATATGAATAAATATTAGAACTTTAAAATTGTGCAACATACAAATAATTATAGTAACTTTATAATACCATTAGCATCATCAACAACATTACGTTTATTTCATTTCTTTCTACACATTATGCAAAGTAGCACATGCATTGATAATAGCTGCCGCTGTAGGAGGACTATAGTGTAGCACACGATGTTTTAACAAACATCGGAATCTACTTTTAAGTAAAACATTTAATCTCTCTATGATATTTCTTGTACTTTTGTGGGCAAAGTTATATCTTATTTCTGCAGGTGTCAAGTTGGCTTCTAATTTTCGCGTCATAAGCCATGGTTCTAACGGATAACCTGAATCTCCTAAATAAATAAATAAAAATTTATATATATATATATATATATATATATATATATATATATATATATGTATTGCGTTTCCATTATCAACCTATTAGCCATGTTGATCTGTCACCAGCATTGTAATTTTGAATAAGATGTGCCTTTACATTACTCATTAACCAGATAGCCGAATCGTGAACTGAGCCCGGGTATCTGGCATTGATTGCTAAAATTTTAAGTTTGCTATTACAAATCTAAAATAAACAAATATGATTTATATGGCACTCGTAGCGGATTAACAATAATAGTTATTACAATTTGAACGTTGATACTGTTGTAGGACTTTCTGTTCAAGAAGAGTATTCCAGGATAATGTGGGTCATTTGCAGGTGGAGCAATAATAGCCACATGACTGCAATCAATTGCTCCAATAATACCTGGGAAGCCGTGGGGCATATTCATAAAACTAAGTAAATAAATGTATTTACCTATAATTCAGATTCAGTGGCGTAAGTAGAATTCTTGGGTCTCTATGCGAAAAATTTTCTGGGCCCCCCTGGTTTCCAACACTCCAAGATAGAAAATAAAAGACAAAAAAAAAACGTAATTTTACAATATACATTGACATAATTAAAATATTTTTTTTACTTAGGTAAATTAGTAATTTTCATTATTGTAATTAAGCTTTTCTTTGTTGTAATCAAAAATCTTTTTAAAAGCCGAAATTCACAATAAGTTTCTATTTTATTCTTTTGTAATTTAAAGTTTAAATATATAAATCTAGTTTAGCAGAACATTAAAGGCCCCCCTAGGCCTTTGGGCTCTTATGCGACGGCATACGGAGCATACACCTATTTACGTCACTGTTCAGATTTCTCTACAAGTTTAAAACATATACCCTTCCTTTTCTCTATTTCGTTCTATATTTGTACTCGGAAAATGTACATGATTATGCATATGATCATTGATTGCTTGCACAACTTCATTCATGTAACTACTGACCGAAGATTGGCCCATAGGCATTAAATGATCTTGGCCAATTGATTTTTGATAGCTACCTTGAGCTAAGAAATGTAGAGTCATCATAATCTGAAACAATTATCTATGTACGTGTATATGTATACTGTTAATAAATTGCTATTACATATATACAAACCTTTAAATTGTTTGGAATACTTATAGCATCTCTCTGGGAATCTCTTAGATGTGGCGCTATTTCTCTAATTAAATCGTGCGCTAATTGTCGTGAAAGCCTATAATTTGCCTGAAATAGATTTTCAGGGATAGAGGATCGCTAGAATCTCTTAGCTGTCTTCGAGCTATTCGTACATTTTGCCTGAAAATTATTAGAAATAAAAATTAGGGTTTATTTTTTTTATTTATTGTAATTATAATACTTACCTATTTTCATCATCTTCCAGAATTTGAATTAATAATAAAAAATCATTATCTGCCATGATTTAGGAAATACAACACTTATTTTGTGTAACAAAAATACCTGAACAAGTTGTCAAGTCCTTTGTTCAGATTACAATAAATTTTTTTTACAATTATCGTTTTGAAAACAATTTCAAGAAATGCAAGAATGGTCACTAGAATACTAAAATCATCTAGTTCTTGTAATGTATAAGATATTGAATACTATGCAAGATCGTATTCAATACAATGGTCACGTGAATACGAATTTTCACAATTATTGTAAAGTATACAATAATCGCATTATATTAAGACATTGTATTGAATACAATGGTCACAAGAATAAGGCTGTTTGTGTAATATCTATGGGGTGTTTTGTGTGTGTATAAATTTCCAACTGTTTTGGTCATTTTGTAGGTAATGTTTATGGGTAAGTGTTGGGTTACTGTTTTCTTTATATTTTGTGACAATTTTTCAATGTAGGGTATAAATAGTGAAGTAAGGTTGTGTTGGTGTGATTTGTTGTGGTCTGTGATTATTCTGTGGATTGTTGTTTAATATTCTGTTCGTGAGAGTTCTGGGATAGTTGTTGAATAATAGTTGTTGTTTTACCTTTTCTGTGATGTCTTGTTGGAAGCAAGGAGATGTAAGTTGAAAAGCCCGCCTTTTTAGGTTACATGCTACATTAACACGCTGGTGAAGAGGACGATAAGAATTATAATTTAGTATCCGACGTGTAGAGGTTGGTTTTCTGTACCATTGTGTAAGGATGTTGTTGTCTGGGCCTCTGATGAGAAGAACATCAAGGAACGGCAATTTACCCTGAACCTCTTGTTCGATGGTGAACTGTAAGTGTTGATTATACTATTTATTATTTATTAAATGGTATAACTATAACCTCCTATGTCGAGCGCGCGAAACTTGCCCGAGTGGAGGAGGTACGCTGGTAGGCCGATAGTGGGATACTATCTTAGCTGCGTTCGGCAAAATATTTTAGTGTCGTGCAGTGAAGGTGTAGTGTACCGGTCACATGACGTCGGTGTGTTCAGTGCGTAAAGCGAATAACCGAACAATCATTCTAACGATTCTGTCAGATTGAAAAAGTTATTTGTAACGTTGTCTTCTCGTAGGTACATTAATAAGTAAATACATCTTTCTCATTTACTTGAACACAATATTTTTATATTATAGAGAATATATTTCATATAGGAAATGAATAAACAAATTATTAATGCTATTGTGAACTGGAGTAAAGATATATTTTTCGATTCGGATGAAGACGAAGATGAATATGTACTAGAAAAAATAGATAATTATGCGGAAGTAACAGTACCCAATATGAATAACCGACAATTCAAAATGCATTTTAGAATGTCACCAACAACATTTGAACAATTACTGATATTAATGAATACCTGCAGAAAGAATGAAATTTGTAGGGGACATCCTTCTTTGGCATTAGAGAAATAAGTAATAATTATGATCTGGTGTCTAGGTAACATGGAAAGTTTCAGGTATGTATTTTGCAGAGTTTATTTTATTTTCAGATGTAATTTATAATTATATTTTCTTCAGATCCGTAGCAGATAGATTTGGGATAAGTAAATCAACTTGCTGGGATGTATTATATAGAAGTTGTAATTTATTATTGAAAGTAAATACAAAATATTCTATAATTGCATGGCCAACTAATGATCGAGCTGCTAAAATTATCAGAGAATTTAATGCTTTAGGATTTCCAGGTAAGGATGAGAAGTATGAACATATACGTACAACTTTTTAATTGTTCTTGTTGGATACAGGTACAATTGGAGCGATAGATGGTTCACATATAAAAATAACTGCTCCTAAATTGAATCATAATTCATATGTCAATAGAAAAAATTATCATTCAGTACTATTGCAAGGTGTATGCGATAGTAATTTATTATTTACCGATGTGTACACTGGAGAAGTTGGTTCTATTCATGACTGCACTTTGTTTAAAAGATCTGATTTATATAAGGGTATAATAAGGAAACAGATCATTTTTCCAAACGACAGCCATTTAATTGGCGATTTGGCATATAAATTAACTGAAACAATGATGGTAGGATTCAAAAATTTCGGAAATTTAACACTACGACAGAAAAATTATAATTTAATACTTAGCAAAAGTCGTGTCGTTATTGAGAATGCTTTTGGTCTATTAAAGGAAGATTTAAACGATTAAAATTTTTGGAAACTGTGCGATTAGATTTAATATGCTTACTAATAATATCATATCATAATATCATTTTCTCGAATAGATCAAGAAAGCGATCCTGTCTCTTCATTTTTTCTTGGTGTCTTTCGTCAATTTTATTTATCTTTGATTTCCTCTTCCGTGAGAAGGAAGATTCAAATGCCTCTTTGGTCTGCATTTCTTGTAAATCTGACTGGACTACCTCTTTGTTCGAACCGGTGGAGGTAGAGTCTGAATGGCATACCTCTTTGGTTGTAACGTTGGAACTAGAGCTTTGATTACCTATGTCTGAAACTGAAGTAGTTAATCCCTTCAAACTACTACAGGTTGCTATCGGTGTTATTTCTGGTTTCTTGTGTAAATAATTATGAATGGAATCAAAAAATTCCCATCTGCGTCTCCCCTTTCCTGATGTTTGATTGCACATTAAAATGCTTTTGTAAGTTCGTTTTAGTCCTTTCCACTTATTTTCGCATTGAAGAGCTGAACCTCTGTAGCAAAATTTTTGCTACATATTGCAGCAATTTTTTTCCACACTTGTTTTTTAATTTCATTATTAAATGAAGCATCATGTTCTTTGATGGTATCTATTAAAAATAGAGTCTTGTCTGCAGACCACTTGATGTCATCGCAATTATTGGTTAACCCAGCCTGCAAATTAGTAGTTATATCGATATCACTGCTACAGACAGAAACAGTTTTGAAGCTATTAAAAAAATCTGCAAATAAATAATCGTACTTAATTTTAGTATTATCCAATGTTGTGATCTAACCTAATAATTAGAAAAAATGTCATACCTGTTGAAACATTATGATTCTGCATATGAAGCATCATTTCGTCCGCATTTTCCGATGAGAAATTGCAAATTTCACAAATATAATAAATAGCTGTTTCAGCCATTTTCCTGCAAAACACAACTTATATTTAACTTTTACGCGCCAACTACCAAAACGCACCGCGTGCACACACCTCCGAGGTAGGGCATGTAGTGTGAGCACTAGCTACACTGCACGGGACTTACCGAACGTTTTCTGGTGTAATTAGTGTTAAAATTACTACATTACCGAACGACTAAAGTGCGTTTCGTGCACATAGTGTGTTCAGTGCGGAATTACCGAACGCACCTCTTCTATCCACTGCACTACACTTCGAAGATGAATTGTTAAAACCGCGAATTTTTCGCCTTAATACAAAATCAACTAATTCTTGACCTTTAGAAATGACTTGCAGTTAATGCATACACAAACTTATATATTCCATAAATTTCTTCACTACGTTAGTTTTTACCAAGAAAAATTTTCATTTTTATGTTTTTAATTTTTTTTACAATTTCCGCGGGGCACCCAATGAGTCGGGGCCCTAAGCTATAGCTTATTTAGCTTATGCTATAATCCAGCATTGACTTTAGTGGATTTACTGTGTACTTAATTTTTCTTCATATTGTAGCTCGAGTACTACCTTAAATTAATAAGAGTACTTGCAGTAGTCTCATTACAGTCAAACCGGGCTGTAAATAGTTCTTTAATTTGATTCTATGTTATTCTAGCATAAAGTACCTGCGAAAGCTAGGTCGATCTGTTTCTTTTAGTGCACGTCTTAAACCTGATTTATAGATTGCACAGAATAGAATGGAATAGAATAGAATAAGGAATGGAATAGAAATTTTTAAGACCGTTTATAGATTGCATAGGAAAGAATGGTTTGGAATAGAATGACGTCATTTTTCAACTAATCAACTATATTCATTGCTATTCTTTTTCTTACTACTGTTAATTTTATCGACAATCGAATGTTATTGTTTGTTTTTGATTAGATTTTGTATTTGTTGAAATGGAGAGAGAATTATTGATGTTTGGTGTGGGTGTATCATGTGTATTAGGGTATTTATACCTTAACAAAATAGAACGTCCACGAAGACGTCGTCGTTGGCGAATTCGCCAGATTAATAAAAATAGAAAGAGGAGTGGCTTTTTTGAAAATTATTTCAAAATAATGAAAAATGACGACTGCGAGCAATTTTTTAAATACACCCGCATGATTGTTCCATTATTTATGAGTCTGCTAATTCTCACACAAGAACGGCATGTAGAGATTTCTCCGGAAGAACGGTTAGCCGTGACACTACAGTAAGTTTTGATACCTACATAAAATAAAGTTAATTGAGAAGTAGGATATTTATTTACAGTTTTCTATCACAAGGCAGTAGTGTGTAAACAAATGCCTAGAAGTATGCTATGGGACATGCCACAGTTCACTCAATTGTTGGTGAAACGTATGAGGCAAGTTGGAAAGTTTTACAGCCGGATGTTTTGAAAGCCCCATCAAGTGAAGAAGAATGGCTTTACATTGCCAGAGGATTTGATTAGCTGTGGAACTTTCCAAATTGTCTCGGCGCTTTCGACGGCAAACACATACGAATACGCGCACCAGGAAAAAGCGGTTCTAAATATTACAGTTATAATGGTTATTTTAGTACGGTCTTATTGGCAACCTGCGACGCCAACTATCTTTTTACCCTCCTAAAAGATAACTTCATGTCTGACGAGAGAGCTTTGCCGTGGCAACACGAAATTATAACACAAGGCTTTGTTGATTTATATATATATATATATATATATATATATATATATATATATATATATATATATATATATATAATAAACACAATAATTACAAAAAAAAAAACTATTCTTGAAATAATAATAAAAAATTACATACTACCATAACTTCATTTTACGTAAGAATATTGTGATTGGAAGATAGGCGCAGTTTGATTTTGTTTGATTGGATAGTATTGGGGTATTATCCAATCAAAGAACATGATCAAACTGCTTCTATCTTGCCATCATAATTTTCTTACGTGAAACGAAGTGGAAACATATTTTTTTATTCTTTTGTGGGAGAATTTTTTCTCTTTCCAATAAAAATATATGAAAACCGCAATTTTCTAATTTAAAATGGTACAATTTTACATATTTAACCAAACTCGCCCTTCTTCAAATAATGAAGTTACCAATAGTGAGCGACTTTATTGAAACACTCTGTACTATATTTCAGTTCACGTAAGAATTTAGTGATGGGAAGATAGCTGCAGTTTAATCTTGTTGTTTGATTGGATAATAATACCCCTATGTTATTCATTCAAACTGCACCTATCTTCCCAGAACTATTTTCTTACGTGAAATGAAGTATACACAAAAACAATATTTAGTCCTCGAATAACAGCTGTGTTATTTTAACTATTTTTTGTGCTTTTTTCTTTCGGCATAGATGCCTAAGTTGTTCCAACATACTTCACAAAATTTTCGAACATTGGTTCGATATTTGCCGCAGCAAATTTCTCAAAGACCCCAGTTATATTGTTAAGAGCTCATTCAAAAGATGACGAGGGATCCGTGATCTACCTCTTTTTTTGCTGTGGGCTGCTCCGACTGGCTGCTTTTCGGGGTGGTCCTTATACGGTGCTCAGGTTCATAAGCTGTATCTTGTAGTTCAGAAGCTGAAGACGCTTGAGATTCAGCAGCTGAAGCTTGAGTTTCAGAAGCTGAAATTTGATCTTTATGAGATTATACTTGTGCCATATCAAAGCATGACTTTAATAGTTCCACGTCCGCGGGGAGGATCTTTATCTCCACTTCTGGGGAAGAACTCGATGCCCTTGAGGAGAGAATTGACAATGTATCCCACATTGATGCCGACTCTGCTGTATCGCTTGGGCCAGGACTTAAAGAATTCCGAAGGGTCGCTGTCCTTATATTGGATAAAGTTCAGAAACAATGTTACGTTAATTGTAAGTAACTTTGTAAAAGTTATTTTTTAACTAGACGAATAAATGCAGCAACGATAATCAATAATTATGTACATTGGGTTGCAAAAAAATCACGTACACCTATTTTTTGCGGTATTCAGTCGATCTTGACTTTAATTAAACACAATGAAGAACTTGCTCCACAAAAGATCAAATAGCGATAACTGTGGCAACATTGTCAGTTTTTACATTATTTACGTAGCTAAAAAAAATGGTAAAAACTTGGTTACTTAATTTTAAAGGTGTACGCGATGTTTTTGCAAGCTTGTGTTACTACCAGGTTACAACTATTGACTAAATACCATTATAACATAGACGCCAATTTTAATATAAATAGTATTTGTGACAATGGCTATAGCGTGTGTAAACCCTACAGATACTAGCGGATTTCGAATACTAGGCTACACTGTGCTGTTTAGTACAACCGCAAGCCAATATAGAAATAATAACTTACTTTCTTTGCTTCACGACTGGAGCTAAAAAGCTCAGATATTTGAGAAGCTCCCAAGTTTCTACATCTCCTTCAAGGACGTTCGACGTCCTTGATCTCCTTCCGACCCAGAGGCTGTGCGTTTATTTTTCTCTTTTGAGTATCACTGCCTGAGATACTTCCATATATTGTGTACCTGAGTAATTAAGAAAATGTAATTAAAACATAACGGTACTCATATATTTATTTTACATACCTTCGGCGTTTATAATTATGGCAATCGAATTCCAGACATTCTCTGCCTGGCCTTTTTTCTGTAATCGGCTCTTCTACTATCATATAAAATGCCATGCTTTTCAACTAAAGCAATTAGTTGGATAACAGAAAAGATTTTTATTTTAACCTGACCTATCACTTTTCACTTGTGAAACAAAATGGACACGATACGATACAGGCACAGGTTAGGGAAGTGTTGCCAGATGAATAAATAATTTGTAACCAGTTTGAATGGCAAAAAGTTGGCAGATTTCACCAACTCACATTTTGTGTAGGAATTAGTAGAAATAGATAACACATTTACAAAATTTACATTTTATATATTAATAACACTACACATTTTGTACATTTTACGAAATAAATAAGTACATTTTGTACATATATAAACACATTAATTAAGAACCTAAACTATACATCAGTATTGTACATTTTCGAGTTATGCCAGCATCTATATTCAAATTGTAATAATAATTATTATTATTTGAAATAAGTCTTTTACTGTGTAAAATACCTGGCAGTGCTTTTCTTCGCCGTTAGCAGCTTCGGCACGAATTTCGCCGCCATTCCCTTTATGGCCAAATCTTCGGTCATAATGGAATGTGCCGAAAAAGTGCTGATGCCCACCTCTTCCGTAATTTCTCGGATACTCACACGACGATCCCGCATCACCACATGACCTGATCATTTCGACATGTTGACGGCCGGCCGGACCGCAGCTCGCTCTTCACCGATGTGCGGCCGTCTTTAAACCGGTTGCCAATTCTCTCTGAATGAGAAGCGCTGTTTGATTTGTAAAAAAACTTAAAAGCGCTATCATCTCAAATAATTAACAATATTTCTAGGCAATAATAAAACAGCTGTAAATTCTTAAAATTTGATTTATTCGTAACAAAACTATATACGTATATACAATAATATTCTTATTATAATTGTATAATAACTTAAATATTAAGTAACTAGTAATTGTCATCAACTGCTTCATATACAGCCTTCGTGTCTTAATTTTAATACAGTATCAGGTAAATTATACGAATCACAGCATTTATTATTAAGTCTTAATCCATATCTTATATAAAGGATAGCATTTGTTGTTTTGTCCAGTAACCGATTTCTTAACTTATTTTTCACATTCATTTGACTAAACAGTCTCTCTACTTCTGCATTGAAGTGCGGCAATGGCAATAAAGTTTTTACTAAGTCTAATAATTCTTTAAATGGATTTTCGCCGGCAGCGTCCCTATACATTATTACATCTGTCCATAAATCGTCAATAGATTTTATATTGCACCATTTTACATGAGATATATTTCGCCACTGATTCTCAATCTTTGTTATTATTGCGGGATCTTCATAGAATTGTTCTGCTAATTTAGTAATAGGTTTCAAAACCTCGTCTTTAGATAATATAGACATTTCTTGCAATAGTGTTATATTAGAAGGCAATCTATGTCTTACTTCATTAACTAGTTTAAGAATAAAATTTGTGCAACTCAATTTTACTTCTTTAATCTAATCAACACTAATTTCTTCCTTAACACAAAATGTTTCAAAATTATATCCGAAATATGGATTTGGATCTACTTTATCTTCCAGTTTATCGTTGAAAAAATCAAAATTACTAGTTCGGTTCGGTATTAAAATTTTTAATGTAATAAATTTGACAAGATATCCCAAATTTTCTAATAGTTTAGTGACGTCAACAGTTTTACTTTAAAAAAGTTTATTGCATTTTTGTATGTCTTCTATCACGGGTTGTAAAAATAATAAATACAACTTTATACATTTGTCCTTATACATATTATATAAAATTTCACTAGTATAACAGTTATGTTTGTGTCTAACAATTTCAAAATGTGTTGTTAGTTCTGACCATTGAGACAGAATCTTGTTTACGGCTGGTTCTATGGAAATCCAACGTGTATCGCACATTTTTGGTATTTTGATAGGATCTTTATCATTAATTAAACTGTACATTTGTATATACGCTTTCTGTCGAATAGAAGAGTGACTAAACCAATTATAAGTTTCTCGAACGAGAAATTCTATATTTCGCGGTAAAGTGTTTTCTGTGGCCTTTGACAAAGCCAGTTGAAGTGAGTGACACACGCATCTTATTAAAACTAAATTTGGTAACTGATAGTTTCTTTTTAATAATTCATATACACTATGATGTTGCCCTACCATAACAGAAGCATTATCAATCCCAATTCCTTTTAAATTTTTTTATATTTAATTTGATTGACTCTAGAAAAGAAATTAACCCAGAAACAATATCATCTGACTTGCCAGACTCTACTTCAATCAAACCTAAGAAGGTAACTGCAATTTTATTCATAGAAGGACTGTAGTATCGGATAATAATTCCTAGCATTTTCTTAACGGCAACGTCGGTTGATTCATCTAATATTAAGCTACGAGGGTTGTCTCAAAAGTAAGTTACACTATTTTTTTATATCCGCGCGGTAGGCAGGATACGTCTGGGATTCGCATGGAACTTTCGTCCGAGTGTGGTGGCAGCACTGTAAAATTCCTAAGCGGCCGCCATGACCCATTTGTCAGTTGCGATCAAGCCACTATGGAGCTACCACTTACTTCTACCGCCGATTGCGAAGTACGCAGTGTGATTCGTTTTTTAACGGCAAAAAATAAAAATGCAACTGAAATTCACCGTGAATTGTGCAGTGTGTACGGTGAGAACGTTATGTCGAGGCCAATGGTTTCTCGTTGGCGCCAATCATTTATTGAAGGCAGGAGCCGTGGAACCCACCTTGCACACACTTTGGACAGATGCAGATCAGTTCGTCGTGTATTGTTGTCCTGCCTTCAATAAATGATTGGCGCCAACGAGAAACCATTGGCCTCGACATAACGTTCTCACCGTACACACTGCACAATTCACGGTGAATTTCAGTTGCATTTTTATTTTTTGCCGTTAAAAAACGAATCACACTGCGTACTTCGCAATCGGCGGTAGAAGTAAGTGGTAGCTCCATAGTGGCTTGATCGCAACTGACAAATGGGTCATGGCGGCCGCTTAGGAATTTTACAGTGCTGCCACCACACTCGGACGAAAGTTCCATGCGAATCCCAGACGTATCCTGCCTACCGCGCGGATATAAAAAAATAGTGTAACTTACTTTTGAGACAACCCTCGTATAAGGATTATCAGGTACAGAATTTATATCTTGTATTAATTTTTTACGAAAATATTCTCCTATAATATTTGTTATTATATCCGTATATTTAGCACGATAAAGTTTAAAACCTGACGATTTACTGTCTTTAAAAGAATTATTACAAATATTACTTATGTGGTCTACATTACTAATAAGGGTTTCCACTATTTTTCTATTTTTTTTATGTTATTCCTCATGAAAACTTATATCTATTAGAATAAATAAAACATTTTATTATAACAGGTTTTCTGTAAAAAAAATATTGAAAACATTATTTTTTGCAACTCGTTTGAACAGCCAATTTTTACCGCCCCAGCAGCGCGTAAAAGGCCGGCTAATGTAGCCAATGCTTAACAGATGGGGCATGATGGTGGCTCTAGAGTCAGTAGTGGCGTCATCTGTCAATTGATGGTGTACTAACACTCTCCTATTACAGTTTTCTTGAACTTCATAGAGGTGGGGATGGGAGTTTTCACTGAACTACAAACAATGTTTTATTTCAAACATTCAAACTGTTTGTTTGTGATCTGTGTTACATAGTGATTCAACTCAAAAATTGTGTCTGTTTGTACTGCAACTGTATCTGGTTAAGTGTGTTTTAATAAAGGAATACATACATTATGGTGGTGAAATATTGTATGGTACCTGTTGAAAGTATTGATTTAAATAAACTTAATATTTGAATTTCCCGGACTTTTCTTTGGACGTTTGCGGCAGCACATGAAGTTCTGTTCGCGCCAATGTTTAGTTGTTCATTGTTGTTGTTGTTGACACACAGATGTAAACCGTTTTTGTGATTACAAGTAATCCGCTGAATAAAAACGAATCTCGAAAGGGTTAAGTGTTTTATTGTGTTCTCCCAACAGGTTATGGGCCCAGAAACACTAACCCTCAGTCATTTTTGAGCGAACAGTTGAGTTCCGCCGGTAAAAGCTTCGAAAAGCTTGGAACCCGTTTTGAGGTTACGTCCAGCCTGAGTGCAAAGTGAGAAACAAACCGAAAAACGATGGAAAACGATCTCGTGCGTATCACCAAGCTGAAAAACAGTGAAATCTGGTCACTGTGGAAGTTCTAAGTGCGCATTGTTCTGAATTCGCACAATGCCTGGAATGCCGTCACCGGCACCTTCGTCAAGCCCGAACCAGTCGAGGGCCAGAATGCCGCGCAGCACCGACAGTACAACGCTCAGCTTGCGGAGTAGACAAAAGCGGATAATTTCGCCCAGAAGATTATTGCAACGACGATTGCGGACCAACAAATGCTCCACATCATCAACTGTGAGTCGGCGAAGGCGATGTGGGATAAACTTCTCTCCGTCCACGAAGAGAAGTCAGACGCCAGCGTACACATGTTGCAACAGCAATGGTATGCCATGACGAAAGATCCAGCTGACGACATCGCCACTCACATCTCGAAGTTGGAGGATTTAGCGCACAGACTTCGGAACCTAGGTGAGGAAATTCCAAACTCTCTTATGCTCACCAAAATTCTCATGACTCTCCCTACTGAGTACAACCACTTCGTCAGCGCGTAGGAGTCGACCAGTGCCAACGACCGAACCCTAGCCAATCTGATCTCCAGACTCTTCATTGAAGAGACCCGCATGATGTCCCAAGAGAAGACGGACGGAAGCGCTCTCGCTGCGAGGAAACTCAACCCGAAAAACGCAGGACACCGAGGAAATCAGCATAGCAGCAAATCGACGCGGAAACCAGGAAGATGCTACGAGTGTAGCAAGTATGGTCACTGGGCAAAAGACTGCAAAAAGACGAAGAAAAAAGAGTCGAAGAAATCTCGAAACGAAGTAAGAGGCGATGCACTTGTTGGCGAAGTGTTGACAACGGTTACAGGTCCTGGCTGTGACACAAACAGCTGGTACCTTGACTCCGGAGCGAGCGACCATATGTCGAATCGCCGTGACTGGCTCGTCAACTACGTCGAGTTTGAACAACCATCGTTGGCGAAAGTGGATTGAGAGACATCTTGCCAAGGTTCTGTATCTGCCAGAAATAAAGTATAATCTTTTTTCAGCGGGAGCCGCCCTCGATAAAGGCCTGCACCTGGAATCAGATCATTCAACCTGCAAACTACTTCGAGATGGAAATATTGTTGCAGTGGGAGAGCGACAGAACAAGCTTTATCGAATGAAATTTAAGATATGTAAAATCGACGCCGGAAAGCAGGCTCACCTCGCCACTACTACATCGGTACTAGCGTGGCACGAGAAACTAGGCCATCAGAACCTACCGTACGTGAAGAGTTTTTTGAAGGCTAAGAAGGTTGACTTCACGGATCAGGAGGACATATTCTGTGACGCCTGCGCCTTTGGGAAAATGCATCGTCTGCCGTTCCCATCCTCAACGTCGAAGAGCTCCAAGATAGGGCAACTTGTACACGCTGACGTCTGTGGCCCCATGCCGGAAAAGTCCATCGGACGATCGAGGTACTTTCTCCTTCTGAAAGACGATTACTCCCATTGGAAGCGTGTGTATTTTTTGAAACAGAAGTTAGAGGTTGGGAACTGCCTTTAAGATTTCTTGAAGAAAGAAGAAAAGCACTTAGAGAAAGGAGTGGTGACTTTGCGTACGGACAACGGCCTCGAGTTCATCAATCAGCAGGTTGAAGAGCTGACTCGACGACACGGTGTCACCCACCAGAGGACCGTAGCCTACAGTCCTCAACAAAATGGAGCCGCAGAACGGGATAACCGAACACTGGTTGAAGCGGCTAAGACTTTGCTGCACGCGAAGAAGCTTCCAGCGAAGTTGTGGGCAGAGGCCATCAACACTGCGGTGCATGTGTTAAACAAAACCGGTACTAGCAGCGTGAAAGGAGTTTCACCGTGCGAACTTTGGTTGGGACAGGAAGTCGACACGGCAACACTGAAGATTTTCGGCGAAGAAGCGTTTGTACACATCCCCAAGGAGAAGCGACAGAAATTCGATCCAAAGGCGGAGCGAGGGTTTTTTGTCGGATACGACAGCGATGTCAAAGGGTACAAGATATGGTTTCCTGAAAACGACCGGGTCAAAGTTCATCGGGGCGTAAAATTCTCCGGCAGATGCTACACACCCAAGGCCGTTCCAGGAGATGATGAATACATCCAGCTGGACCTGGTACATGAGCCGGAAGATCGCTGAGTAGTGGAGCCAGAACTAAACACAGCAGTCGACATCCATGATGACCACGATGAGACGGAACGCGATGCTGGAAGTCCACTCGTGGAAAACGCGGAGGACGAGGACTTACCTGATCAACTTCAAGATGTTAGTAGACCTCATTGAGTTATGAATATAGGTGTATATAGAGGGAGCCTGAAGTAAGGATATGGGCAAGCGAACTGCTTGCATGGAACGGAAGGGGGTACAGCTGGCGGCCATCTTGGGATGAACCAAGTTAAAAATATGTAATGCTGATAGAAGCTATTTTAGTTGTTTTATTTACTACAAATTATAAAACAATGTAAAATAAAAACACATAATATATTCTATATAACCACAAACTATAAAAAATGATCTTACCAACCTTCAAATAATATTAGCTTATGTAGTTGCTGTCTTTTATTTTTTGAAACATCTGATATATTTTTTACAATATAATGTAAACGTATTAAAATATATTTTTCTGACACAGCACGTATTAAATTAAAAATATGATTTTCAAATGGACTTTGGTCAAAAACATGTATATTTAACTCTTTGAAAATATTACGGTCCAAATAATATTTAAGTACAGATGACACTAAAAACAAGACTGAGTATTTTTTATTTAAATGAGGACCACCGCTATCATAAATTGCTTGTTTTATAACTTTTTCGGTAGTTGTACAAATATCAATAACATCCTGTGAAGGATAAATTAGCCCGCCAATATCTTTATGACTAATAAATTTATATACTTTTTCAGTTGTATCTGCATATTGTTCTAAAGCATTTAAACATTTATGACAAATAATTTTATTTTTTAAATACTTAACAACAAAACCAGCAATATATGCAATAATGTAAGTACTGTATTCTGTTAATTCTTGGGGATTTGCTTCATACATATAATCTGTAACTTCATTAATAGAAATATGTTCTTGAAGATTTATTCTACTTTTATTTGTGGATTTATTAATAATATCTATTGCATTAGTTTCTTGTTTTGAAGAACTTACATGCAGTATATTTATTTCTTCAAGTGGAATACAATTACCACTTTTCGTGGACTTAAGTTCTGAATGAACTAAAAATTTTTTGTACGCAGTACAAAACTGTCTGGTTGTAGGATTATTGTTGAATCCTCCTTGTGACCTTATTACCGAAAATAACATTTCCAGGTGGTCTTGATTTAATTTATATGTTGGTATGTACATTAATAAGGATTTTTCAACAATTACATCAGCATATAATTTTTTAATACTATTAATACAACATAAAAATCCTAAAAAACCAACTTTTCGATTTGACGAAATAATTTTAGTGCCATCAGATAATTTTAAATTTTTTATATAAGTTTCAGTTGATTCCAAACTGATCAAAACAGTAGCAATATTTTGTTGACAAAGGGCTTTCTTGAAGCCAAATTGATTCAGATTTTTACTATTTAAAATATCAAATAAATTATTGAAAATATTTATAAATTCTACCGTTCCTTCACAGTTTTGAAATTCAGCCAATTTCAGATGGTTACAACAAAATTCAAGCGCAATTGCTGTTAATTTACTTAACAACTGTGCTGCTAAACGGACCTTCATAATTTGTTTCTTGAAATTTATATGCACTTTCTTCAATCGATTTGCCAAATTTAGTCCTTCACTATCTTGTAGTTTTTGCAACAAAACAATGAAATTCCAGTCAATTTTACGATTTAGATAATCGAAGAATACTTTTTTATCCCCAAATGCGTTGCGTACATTTTTAAGCATGTGACACGGATCTGGATACAAGTACACATTTTCTTTGGAATCTGGATGATTAAACCACGATACTGATCCATTAATATGACATCCCAACTTCCACATCATTGTTATATTTGACGCTGCTCCATCAAATGTAATAGAAATAATGCGAAGTCCAGCTTCATAACATTTGGACAAACATATATTAATTAAATTACATCGCTGATCTGCATTAACACCATCCACCAGAAAATAAGCGACAGGAATTTTCCATGCTTGATTGATGCAAACAATCATAAAGACGAGAGCGTCTTTAGCTTCAGACATTGATTCTTCGTCGTTTTCTACACCAAAATCTACATATCCGTGGTACTTTTTCCCATCAAATTCAATTTTACGTCGTATCGACATTTCGTCTATACAAAGACTTGCTAACAAAGGTCTATCTGAATACTCACAACGGATCTTAATAGCCCGAAATGCTTCTGCTGTGAATCCTGGGGCACCATCAATCGAACTATACCACTTGGAAATGGTCTTAGGGTGAGGAAGACAAGAATTAAATGCAGTACGCACATATTTGTAAGCAGCTGGTGAATAATAATGCAGTGTTACTGCGAATTTTCTTAATTCTTCACTATACTGACGAGAAAGTTTAGAATCTCCACTTTTGCCAAGTTGTCGCTTTAAAATGTCCGAATTTGGACTTCCAATATTCTTTAAAACTTGTAATTGTTCATCTTGCAACAAATTTTGGCTTTTTATACTTTTTAACACAGAAGATAATGTCGCTATTCTTCATAAATTTCTTCGTTTTGTTTGCTGTAGCTGGTTAACTTTTTTTCTGTATTTACTTTTTAAATTTTGTATTTGCCTAAGTAACGAAGCTTTGGCAGGTGATATATCACGATGCATTCTTCGAGCTGGCGAAAAAGATGTGGTTCGTGACATCATTCTAAGCACAGTTGATTTTTGTTGTGGTACTGGTAATAATGTGTTTGTCAATGCACTTGTACTTTCACTAATATTTAGCGTTTGAGGAACATCATCATCTGCAGTGGAAGTTTCTGTGGAGTTATTGACATCAATTTTTGTTACTATGGGCGTTATTCCACTGATTGTGCTAAGTTCTCGCCTTTCTAGTTTGCGGCGTGGGGTTTTAACTGCCTGCAATTATAAATTTAATTAGTTTAAATTCAAAATTAAAGAAACGGATCACTATATTATTACCAATTTTCCTAAATTTGCTCACCTTTTGCAAATATGAAGGATATGATAGAAATATTGAAGGTACAGCGAAATCCCTTAATCTTACACATGACAAAGATGTTCTGTCAAAACAATCTTCTGTGAAATGTTCGGAACACAGAATACTGGTATTTGTCGGCTCCCAGCCAACTCTTCTTATCGCTTTTATCCAATTTGCTCGCCTCTCCGGGTGTTTTGGAAATCTAAATTTAAACAACAGACATTTTACTAATTACACGATATATGTTAATAAAAAATAACTTACTTGTGATATGTAATTACAGCCCTTTTTTCTTTTTGTTTAGCACTTTTTCTCGATGATCTATTACTGCATCCAAATGCACAACACGCCGGCATATTTGAGGATAAAGTATTTATCAAATTTAAGTTACTAATAATATCAAAAGATACAATGTTTCCAATAAAAATATAACTCTTAACAAACATATAAAGTCAAAGAAAAGACACAAACACGCTACGTTCAGTGCAGGATAACGATATTTAGGTTCATCCAAATATGGCGGCCACACAACTACATGCGATCCCCGCGTGCCATCAAGCACATAGCATAGCACTCCCTCTACCTACTTCTATAACTCAATGGTAGACCTGATCCACCGCCAGGATATAACTTGCGTAATCGACGAGAGCTCAACCCGCCAGCAAGATACGCCGACATCGCCGAGTGCACGGCATTCATCGCGGACCCAGAACCCTCCACATACGAAGAGGCCCTAAGCTGTGATCAATCGGAGAAGTGGAAGAAAGCGATGGAGGAGGAACTAGTCGCACTCCGCGAAAATCGCACTTGGACGTTGATTGAGCTACCTAAAGGTGAAACAGTTATTGACAACAAATGGACATTTAAGGTCAAGACGAATCCTGATGGTAGTGTCAGCCGCTACAAGGCTCGACTACTGGCTCGTGGTTTCAGGCAACACATAGAGTCAACTACTTTGAGACATTCAGCCCTGTGGTGCGGTTTGACTCCATTCCAGCGATTCTTTCGGTCTCGGTCTCGAGGAAGATGCAGCTTTATCAGTTCGACATAAAATCGGCCTTCCTGTATGGGGAGCTGCAGGAGGACATCTTCATGAAGCAGCCTGTGGGGTTTGAAGATGGTACCGGCCGTGTGTGCAAGTTGAACAGAAGTCTCTACGGTTTAAAGCAGGCATCCAGATGCTGAAACCAGAGGCTGAAAAAGGTCTTGAGTGAGTATAACTTAGTCGCAGCTGACGCAGATCCTTGCGTATTTTCAAGCTCGGGAGGCGGACACCAGCTGATTCTAGCCATCTACATCGACGACGGACTTATCGCCTCCACGGACCCGGGACTGGCCACCTTGCTGCTCAACAAGTTGAAAAGAGAATTCAGCATCACTTTCAGCGAGGCCAGGTACTATTTGGGACTTCAGATCGAAAGGCTCCGAGATGGATCGATATTCCTTCACCAGGAGACGTACCTGAAAAAGGTTCTAGCTCGGTTCAACATGGAAGAAGCAAATCCAGTAGCAGTTCCAGCTGACCGTAACCACCAGATGCATGCTGCCGTCCACGGGAAGGAGAACGAAGGCCCGATCAATGCACCCTATCGCGAGGCTGTCGTGTCACCTATGCTGTCAACAGTGCTGGTCAGTACTTTGAAAAGCCCAATAAGATACATTGGAATGCCGTTAAGCGCATTTTGAAATACCTGAAAGGCATACAGTGACGCAGACTTCGCAGGTGACACGGAGTCAAGGCGATCGACAAGTGGATTTGTCATGAATTTAGGATCATCTCTCATTTCGTGGGGCTCCCAAAAACAAAAGGTTGTAGCCCTCTCCACTACAGAGTCGGAGTACCTCGCCGCTACTCACGCTATAAAAGAAATTCTGTGGATGAAGACCTTGCTATCGACTCTTCTGGACTCCGGCGAAGTGACTACCTCGTTGATGATGGACAACCAGAGCGCCATCCGCTTAATAAAAAATCCAGAGTTCCACAAGAGGACCAAACACATCGACGTGAGGTTCCATTTCATTCGCGAGAAGTACGAGTCAGGTGAATTCACTCTGGAGTACAGGCCAACTGAAGACCAGGAAGCACACCTAATGACCAAACCGCTACCAAAGGCCGTACTTCAGCGCCAACGGAACATGCTTCAGATCGTGGACATTCAAGGCTAACGTGCAACTGACAGATGTAAGGTTTTCTTTATAACGGAAGTTAATCAGAAGTATATAATTACCAGCAGTCACTCTCACAAAGAATTTTCAGTTTGTTATTTAATCAAAGTGGGAGTGTTGAAAGTATTGATTTAAATAAACTTAATATTTGAATTTCCCGGACTTTTCTTTGGACGTTTGCGGCAGCACATGAAGTTTTGTTCGCGCCAATGTTTAGTTGTTCATTGTTGTTGTTGACACACACATGTAAACCGTTTTTGTGATTACAAGTAATCCGCTGAATAAAAACGAATCGCGAAAGGGTTAAGTGTTTTATTGTTCTCCCAACAGTACCTACTTGCGGAAATAATTCTTTAAAATGCAAGAAGAAATTATTTTTAAGTACGCCAAAGAATATGGAACTTCGTAAGAAATGGTATGAAGCATTAAACATCAAAGACAATATTGCTAGTGGTCATCATTTGTACATCTGTGAAGATCATTTCGATGTAAGTAAACTTTAATTCATTTAAGCACGTAGCTGGAAAAATTCTTGTCCACCAACAGCATTTTTTTAAAATTTCCTATTATTCTAGCAAAAAAATTACAATATTTTCAAATAATCATTGAACTATTTAGTATATAATATAACAAATTATTGTTAAATATTGGTCAGGTACAGTAGTTGTATAGTTTTATAGTTACTAGAGTTCGGATTCGGAATATGCAAAATGCATATTAATATTAAGTACATGCTTGAATATATTTAAATTCATTTTTAATATAAGCATGAGAGATGTAGAAACATAAATTACCAAATAAATTTCCGTAATTTACAGTAAATTACTACATTTTGTTTACAATAAATTGCCAAATTTTGTTTACCGAAAATTACCAGTTTTTCTTTTATTAAATGCTATTATATTTATAACATGTCAACAATATTTATTTATACTTCTTATTTTCCTGTCATAATTTTAAGATAACATTTGCTTATTTTCTAACGTATTGTAAAAAGGATAATTTTGGATTCAAATCAATAGAATGACTTGTTTCTGTCCACGAATTAATTCCAAATTCTCTTGCTGTCATAAATGGAGTATAGGTATATTAAAACAATACATATTTGTAAATGTCTGCATCGTAATTTCAAAACGGTAAATTCTTGGTAATTTTCTCTAATTTATATAGGTAATTTGCGGCGATAATTTATCAATAAATTTCGGCAATTTTACATTCCTGGTAAAAGTCATTATTTCGTAACAATTATTAAAAATATTTTCATTTCATTAATAACTAAATAAAGATTTGCTTTTGGATTTGTTTATTGATTTTGCTCTTTACATTTACCCAACGAATTTTGATGGTTGCTGCAACTGTTGGAATTTCATTTACTAAAAAAAAGAATATTTTAAAACTAGAATTATATTTATGGCGGTGATGTTTCCTAAAAGCTTTTATAGTTTTATGATACCCATTCACACACCACTATGAAAAAAAGCAGAAAAAAATACACTTTATGTAGAAACATCCCGACAAAAATAAATTACAAAATTTATTTATTAATGGCAAGCTCTGTTTTTGCATGCATTAAATCATTGAAATTGTTTATAATAATAATAAAAATATTTTTTACAGCTGGAACAAGATGCGGAGAACTGGATGTATTTTAAAACTATGGGTTCTCGATTACAACTAAAGAAGGATGTTATTCCGCATAAAAATATATTGTTTGCTGAAGAATCTACGCAATCTTCTCAGATTACTTCCTCGTCCAAGAAACGAAAAGAAGAAAATATTCAGCGAATGAAAGATCTTTCATGCAAAAGAAGATTATTTTCAAATGAACCTGAAGAAGCTATAGCAAGTTGTTCTAAACATATTACGGACATTGAAGAAAAACACGAAGAAATAGATATACCTGTGGATGAAGGTACAAAAACTGAAAAAGGTGTTCAGGTCAATATTTAAAAAAAATAAGAAGTGTTTGTATCGGTACGAATGTGCAAATGTTGGACCAAACTACTATGTGCAATATTAAACTCCGTTACGGACCGGGACTAAACAATCCAATATTGTTGTCTTCACCGTCTATTTCGACAGTCAGTGATATATCCACACCACCGTTGCCATCATCATCATCCTCTTCAAACCGCAGTGTTGAAAAGTAGATAGAAGACGATGCAGAAGATCGACATAAAAAAAATAATTTTGAATGTACAATAAAAAAAATTGAAAGAAATAGCAGGTTATATTTAGGACTGCCTGCTGAAGAATATTTTTTAATTAAATTTACAAGTAATTTTGTGAATGCATCATACAGAGTTTAAAAAAAATTCGATTGAATGATAGTTACATACGTTTGGCTGATGATTTTAGCGTAAGTAAAAGCCAGATACACAAATCATTTTCTGATGCTGTGCCAAAACTTGCCAGTTGTTTCCAGGAATTAATATATTAGCCAGAACAACGAACAATTAAATTCAATATTCCGCTGGCTTTTCGAACAAGATACCAAACAGTATCATCAATAATAGACTGCCTGGAAATACAAATTGAATCACCGTCACATTCGGTACATCAGACACTAACGTGGAGCCAATATAAAAATGCCAATACTATAAAATATTTGGTGTCATGTACTCCAAGTGGTTTAATCAATTTTATTTCACCTGGTTATGGAGGTCGAACGTCGAACCAGGAAATTGTTGAAATAAGTGGCTATTTAGATGTATTGCCAGAAAGTTCTACAATAATGGCGGATCGTGGATTCAAAAATATTGAGGGATTACTTAAAAAAAAAAAAAATACAAATTAGTGCGCCCACCTTCTGTTTCTGGTGAGAAAAAATTTACGAAAGAAGAAGTACATGAAACAAGGAGAATAGCTGCCCTTCGTATTCATGTAGAACGAGCTATACGGCGACTTCGTGAATTCGAAATGTTGACACCTCATGCTTGTATAAATTTGAAACACGCACAGTGGTTGGATTATATAATTATTATTTGTTGTGGTATTATTAATATGCAAGGAACATTGGTAAAATGAAATTATTTGTATTTTATGTGTTATTGGAAATACCCGAAAATCGACAAATCCTAGGAGTAACAGGTAAAACCTAGGATTTATCAGTTTCATGTGGTAAATGTTACTGGAAATGCCCGAAATCGATAAATCCTAGGATTTACCAATTTTATGTGATAAATGTTATGTTACTGGAAATGCCCGAAGTCGATAAATCCAAGGATTTACGTGCAAAACCTAGGATTTACCAATTTTGTGGTAAATCTACGAAAAATTGGATAATATAATTTTGAACTATTTCCAAGGCTAAAATGGCATATTTTTCTACAAATAACAAAAATAACCTAAAGCACAAAACTCGGCCCAAGTTTTCCAAGAGTGACTTTTGTGCGTTAGATTAGGTTATTGTTTTTATATTTAGAAAAATATATTAGCCAGATTGTAAATCATGCCTAACTCAACGAAGGTTTGATAATCTGGCCGCGTTTAAGTAACAGACGGGTTTTACAATATGGCTACGACAATACAAAAATGCAATACAATTTACAATTGCACTACGTTTTAACACCCGAAATTATATTAATTACATAATTGTTCGTAGATTTACCACATAAAATTGGTAAATCCTAGGTTTTACACGTCAATTGTAGGATTTATCAATTTTCAGACATTTACAGTAACATAAAATATATATTTACTTTCAATGGGATTTGGATAGTAAAGTAAAAAATTATAATAAAACATGTATATATATATATATATATATATATATATATATATATATATATATATATATATATATATATATATAAAACTGTATTTTATTAACCTTATAAAACCATCATATAAAAAATTATTCATTACAAAGTTTTGGAAAAATGTTCCCCATCCAATATTTTTCGGCATCCAATATCAATTTGTAACAATAATCCCTGTCAAATAAAACTTCTTTAATAGTTACATTTCTGTCTTGTTCAAAATTTGGGGATGCAACACAAAATAAGGATTTATTTTTATTTAATAAAAACATCTGCATTTGTATTTGTGCAAAAGGTTTGGAACACAATTCGCCTTTCTCATTTAAATAATTTTTTACAGTTTTTTCCTTGGATGGGCATGTTATTTCAATACAAATGTTCTGTGTTACTGCATCTGGTGATGCCCCGAATATGGGATATTCTTTGTTAATAACAAATCCTGACCTTTTACAAATAATTTTTTTTTTGTTCTTGAACTACAAGTAAAACAGAATCTTCTAAATCTAATCCTCTCTTCATTGCTGATGTAATTGGAAATTTAGAAGCGCCAAATATAGTTTCTTCAAGAGATCCTCCAGCAGTTTTACATTTCGTCGCTTCGTAAATTTTAGATGCCGTAATTCTCGCATATCTAACATTGTACCATTCAGTAGATTTTGACTGTTTTTCTGTCAGTTTTTCAACCAAATTACAATCTTCTGCAGTAACGTTTTCTTTGCAGTAATTAATAAAATCTCTTGCATTGAAAGGTTCTTTATTGTCTATCCGATTCCAAATGTATTGAAGTGACAAATGATGTATGGATACATTTAACAAAGGACCGTCACTTTTAAAATATGTCACTAAATCGCTGTTACTGTTAGCTCGAATTCCTTCTGCAACAACTGCATGCAAAAATGTTTCACCTTTCGATGACAGTGGAGGTAATTTTTTCTCGTACATATCATTCAAGCGTAGCGCTTTCACAGTTTTCCCAACATCGTATAATCTTGATTTACGCCAATAACATTCTACAGAAGTTACTGATGGCTCTTCACTTCTTCGATGAAGCCATAAAACAACAGCAATAGAATGTTTACAACTACATAAAAAAAATATTTCACATTAATTTATTACTGTAAGTATAACATTATCATACTAGTGCATAGTGCTTTTAACGGCTCTAGTAATTTAAAGGGTCTTATCCACGTGTCATCTAATTTTTATTGTACCTGTATCGTGTTTCCACTCCTATATTTGAATTTAATTTTCACATTTTCTCAATTTACTTTTCTGAAATAGTTATTTAAAATATAAAACTAGAAGCCTGTGAATCTTGCTGAGATATGAAGATTTTTTATATAAAAACAAAACAATTAATTAACAACCAAGGAAGCTTATAAAAAGGCAACATCCAAACACATGTTTTAAGCTAAGCAAAAATTATCAACAATGGGAATCGAGCTTATATTTTCATTTTAAAGTATGTTAGTAGTATGTGTAATTAATAATTAAAATAAACAGGCAAACTATTTGCTGCTTCGACACTATCAGATATAAATATTCACTTTAATAATAAAATATTGTTTAATTGTATATTTTCAAAGTCACACATTATAACTATTTTATGAACAAAAAGTTAATTTTTTCAGTCTCCAATCTTATAAATTAAACAAATAAATTTCTGGGGCTGTGTTTTTAATACAGTTTATAGAATTATAAAGGAAACTAACCTGTTGATGCGGGACAATCTTCACAATTTGCAGATATAATTGTTTCTTCTTGTTCGTCTATCTTTACCGTCACTGCATAAGCTTTGTTATGAAGGCGATGTTCGGGAGTAACTCGAGCTTTGATAGTACACAATGAATTTATTCGTTTGATTTGTATATATCCTACTGCCTCATCTCCGTACGCCTCTCGAGTAGATCTATAATGATTTAGAATGAAATACGTTCATCATTATAGTAATTAATTACATTAACAACCTTTTGCTTTTGATGTTTTTTAGTTCCGCAGCGTGAAAATCTGGATGATTATGATAAAACTGAATAACCATGCTAGCGTCCACTCGTGGAAGGGTGCTACTGTCTGCCTTAATAAATCCTTGTTCCATACTGCAAAAACAAAAATATTTATTTATTGTTCATATAACAGTATGAAAAATATGATTTACTGATAATGACTTACTTTATACAATATGTTGACGCTGTGCTCGAACGTAAGTTTAAAAATCAATTCTGTAATAATTTTAAGAAATGAAGTAATTGCACCCCCTTGCACTCGTCTCCAAGTCTATAGGAATACTAACTAGTTTACAAAAATTTTTAAAGGAAGAAAAATAACAGGTAGTGAAGGCTCTCACCCTCCCCAAACCTGACAATTCTTAGAATTATAGAACTGAACTTCGAATCTTTCGAGCACGACGTCAAGACAATAAGACTTACAAATTATTTGGAAAGGTAAATTATATCATACAAAAGAAAGTTGTATACTTTGAACTTCAAAATAATAAAAATAACGAAATTTGCTTAATCTAATTAAAAAATTGACAATACCATCACATAAAACGAATAGATCTGTCTGTTTCTCCGTGTTAAATAGGACTACTGAGGATTACTCTAGTAAAAATTATGCTATTTGGCATGGCATGTGTTTGTTCTTTAAGGCTAAACATATGACCAGTATTATTTACTAAAGATTTTAATTACCCTAACTAACTAATTATCATATATTGGTATGATTAAAATGCAAGGGAATTTGTTAGTTTATTCATAGTTTAAACGAATCGCTCCTGTAAATACTACCAATCATAGATAATTTTATATTAATAATAATAAATTACATGACAAAGAAAAATATTTTTACACACAAAATAGATATTTTTCAAAGGAATAAGTCTCAAGTATACTAGCATACATAATTTATAATTTAGTTTGTTACGAACCTTAGTCAAAAATTCCAAATCCCTCGTCGACTGAACATCTGGGTAATATTAAGGCTTTCTTTCGTGGAATATTTGTATCTTGGTTTTTCCACAAATATTCTTTTACGGCCGTTTCAAGTTGTAAATAACTATAGGCAAAGGCATAACTTCTGGTAATCCCTTGAATACGCTGTTGGAGATTTACTAAATACCTTACAAATATTTAATCCACGAAATACAATAATCTATAAAATACGTATACCTTAGAAAATACTTTATCAATATAACATACGGCAAACAATAATAATAATTGTATTGTATTCACAATTTTAACTAGTTTAGAATATCTACTAACCTTCAATATTTTTTAAATATGTTTTAATTTGAATGTGCTGCCATCTATTATCACATAGTAAGATATTGAATGTATTTGATCTATGTAGGTAAAATCAAATATTGTAAACACTCCCAACACACACATACATTGACAGATGACATAGAAACTGTAAAATCGAGAGCCGGCATGTGACGTCATTGGCTGGCAGCGTTTCAAAGGTAGTATAATCTTTTCGTTCATTTTAAAAAAATGAAAAGCTATTTAACCATTTAATTAGTGTTTTCAGATATGTTTTATGTTATACTTTAGTGTAATAGTATTATTTTTCACTATTTTGATTACGGTGGAAACCCCCATTGCAGTATGTGCTGCTGTAAACATAGCTATATGTGCTTCTACTTTTTTCCTTGCATTAACTTCTTCTAATAATGGAAAACTATTTTTTGTCTGTCTTGCTGAAGAAAATGATTCTGCTGAACGTAGACGTTTCTTCGTTTTTGCATGACGAATTAAATCATGCAATTTTGATTGAATGTCACATTTGCAGTATCGGCACACCGCCTTGGTTATGTCACCAGTGTGAGGCATAATCCAATCTTTTAATTCTTTATGGTTTTCCCACTCTTTCCCGTATTTCTAAGCCATTATGAAGCATCAATCTGTTAAAATTATTAATATTTAATGATTAAATAACACTGCATAAATAAATATTTTTACCATATACATAGATATGCCCTGTAGTTTCTCCTTTTATATAACAGTATATCGTATCACTATCGCATCACATCTCACACCTAGTTATCGCTATATGAACATATGAAAAGAATGAATTTGAAAGTTACATTCAACATAGAACACAACAGCAGACTTTTCTTAGGAATTCCGCAGGAAGAATATTTTCTTATCAAAATAACCGAAGAGACAAAAAAATTGCATTATCCACGGATAATGATTACATTGAAAAAAATTAGGTGTAATGATAGTTATGCTATACTGGCTATTTTGTTTGGAATGTCTGAAGGAATGGCTGGGAAAATATTTTTATCTTTTTTGCCTGTTATCGCGACACTGTACCAAAGCTTAATTCATTTTCCGAAAGATACTAATGTACTATGCTGTATACCACCTCAGTTTTTACCGTCTTATAAAACCGTCAGATCTATAATAGATTGCTTAGAAATAGAAATTGAAACCCCATCAAATGCATAACACCAAACCATAACTTGGAGCCAATATAAAAAAGGAAATACTGTAAAGTATTTGATTTCTTCTACACCACATGAATTAATAAATTTTATTTCTAAAGGATATGGGGGTCGCACATCAGATAGGGAAATATTGGAAAGATGTGGGTACTTGGAGAAGTTACCATCTAACTGCGCTATTCTTGCCGATCAGGGATTTATGAACATCGAATCTTTATTACATAATAATAATTGCAAATTAATCCGTCCACCATCAGTAAATCCAGATATAAAAATGAGTAAGAAAGATGTATTGGAGAGTAGAAAAATTGCTGCTTGTTGTATATACATTGAAAGAGTAATAAGACGAATACGCGAATTTAAAATATTAGAACCCCATTTCAAAGTAAATACTAATTTAGTACCATGGCTGGACTTTGTGATAATTTCTTGTGCAATAGTAAATACGCAGGGGCCATTAATAAAATAATTATACCATATGTATATAATATAAAAATATTGTCATTAAATACTCATAAATAAATATATGTGGATCATTTATTTCAATAAATAAGACATTTTTCGATGTTTGTAATCCTTTACATGTATTTAATATACAATTAGTCTATTTAAATGTATCTTTCCTAACTTTTTACTGATAGGGTAAATTTACAAATTTCTGATCGGTAAGTGATGTGTATCATTTACCGAGCAGGAGGCGGTAAGCATATAAAAACAACGATCAAAGCTTACTTTAAAAGTAAACAATATTTTTTAATGTCAAAATAATTTTCAATTCTTATTTTTTATAATTTTGTGCATCGATCGTGCAAAAAACGTAATAAGCATTGTGGTCGGTTAGTGCTGTTCTACCGGTATCGGATGTATAGAAGAACTCGACTTCGTTTCGATCTCCAAAATCATCCTCAACCGGTAGGAAGCACTTACTGACCTTAACACTTACATAGCTACTATATAGTTACCTACCGTTTGTTTATAGAAAAAAATAATTGTTATTGCACAATATTTCCAGATTTTTAGAAAAAATATGATATGAAGTTCCTAAAATATGTTTGGACATTTTTTGTGTCTGTCTGTAGACAACTGTATATAAATTCTACTACACTAAAAACGTTAAATTTCGTATACAACCTTAGTTTATAAATATTTTGATAAACATTGTTATGGATAAATAAACTTTTAACATATTTATCTACGTATATTTTATTTAAAACAATTTTTTAAATATGTTTTGTACAAAAAAATCGTTACACTCCTGAATAATTTTTAAACAATAATCTTTGTCTAAATCTATCTCTATAATTTCCACATCATTTGATGATTCGAAATTAGGAGCTGCTACACATAATAACCCCTTTTTTTGTTGCACAAATACATTTGCAACTGTAACTGTGTAAAAGGTTTTGCTGTTATCCTTTTATCTATGGTTACATAATTTAATACATTTTTTTCTTTGCTAGGACATTTCACTTCAATACAATAATCGTTCGTAATTGCATCAGGGGATGCTCCAAAAAATGGATAGAAGGATTTATTAAAACACCACATTTTTTAAATTTAATTTTAATTTTTTAATCAACAACGGCGAAAACTTTGTCTTCTAAAAGAATGCCCCTCTTCATGGCTTCTGTTGGTTCTGTCTCTCCAGCTCCAAAAATGCTCTGCACATATGTTGCATCTGAAGTTTTACAGCGTGATGCTTCGTAAGCTTTTGATGCTATAATACGACCATATCGAGCCTCATACCATGCACTACATTTATATTGTGATCTTGTTAATTCTTCTACCGCCTTACATATTTTATCACTAATTTGTTGCATGCAATATATTTTGAAGTCTTCAAAGTTTGCTTCATTATCTTGCAAAGAACGTAAATATCTTACGCTAAGACAATGTAGTGACACTGATTTAATAGTACTTCGTGTTTCAAGCTGGGCAAGAACACTTTTGCTGCTACACTGCTTTGCTTTTTCCATGTTATAATTTAAAAAATTGTCATTTCTTTCGGGTATGTTTGGAACATGAATTTTGAAATGTGTCCGTAGTGGCTCGGCCGGTTCAGTTCCGACTTTTGATAATTTAGATGCATACCAGTAACATTCGAATGATGTTACAGAAGGATCTTCAGTTCTTCGATGCAACCAGAAGAGTAATGCTATGGCGTGTTTACAGCCTGCTGTGAAAATAAAAATGAGAAAAATTAATACGAATTCCACCATATTTATTTTATAACGAAAATAATTACATAAGTAGGGGAACAAAAATGAAGTTAAAAAAGGCATGTAAGAAGATCTCTCCACCACCAAATTTATAATCCCATAACTGTAATCCGTCTCTTATTTCATTTGTCAATAGATTTACCGTTAATCTGGTATTGTTAGTTTTAAGTTTATTATTTGTACAACTAATGATATATTTAATTTGTAAAATAAACTATTGTGTAGTAAAGGCACTAATGTTATTATTTATTAATACTACTGATATGTTTAAATTTTCATCTTTACCTTGTGATGCTACGCAGTCTTTACACGTGCTGCTAATAATTTCTTCCTCTTGTTCATCCAAAATTACTTCTGCTCTATAATTCTTTACTCGGATTCTATGTTCGGGTGTCACTTTGGCTATCACTGTACAAAATGGGGAACCTGCTTCTCGTTTCAGTTGAACTCTTCCTATTGCTTCATTACCATAATTATCTCGAGCATTTCTGAAAACTATAGCAATTATAAATATCGATTAATGTGTTAAGTAAAAATATTTGAGTATAACTGCTATATATATATATATATATATATATATATATATATATATATATATATATATATATATATATATATATATATATATATATATATATATATATATATATATATATATATATATATATATAAATTGCAGTAACTATATCATACTAAATGTAAAGTTTATTTTTTATTCAAATGTAACAGTAGTACTCAAATTATATGGTAGTAATAATATGTACTAGTTTGCTGTTATTACTAACCTTAACGTTTTTATATTCTTGGTCTCTGCAGATACAAACAATGGATTTGACGATAAAAAACTTAATACCATAGTTAAATCAACTTTAGGAAGATTTGCGGAGTCAGCTTTTACAAATCCTTGTTCCATCTTGAATTAAAACTGCCTAAAAATAATACAATAACATTATTATCGCAAAATATGATTTAACATAAAGAAAAATGTTTATTAAAGGTTAAACGTACTTACCAAAGTAAAATACTTTATAGTAATTATATAAAACTATCAATTAAAAATGTCAATGCACTGCTCACAACCACCTCACAACAAAGACTGAGGACTGAATTTAATAAATAATAACTGGACACTCCAACCAAACCGTGCTTTATACCGTCGCTGTCAGAAATTTGAAACATTGAAACTTCAAAACAAACAAACACTAGCGCCATACGCCGTCATACTTTGTGTCATAATATTGTCAAACTGTTCCAATGTTCTATAATTTATTAGGAAAAAAAATGCTTATTATATATTTGTAGAAAAAATAGCGACACTTGGTGAAATTTTAGCAATAGGTAGTCGGATATTGGGCCAGGAATTAATAAAACGAAAACAATTTCTCAATTCCTCAACGTTTCGATTAAGGTTTTAATCATTTTCAAGAGCTTCCGGTTTTTTGCTGCTGCAAGGGATTTTGAAGACCTGTCCCAGTTCTTCAAGCAACGAGTTGCATTTGGACCAGATAATAGGTATCTCCTGTCAAACTAAGATTAATTAAATACTTTTTAAATTAAGACATACGTTTCTTTGTTCATAGCCTCCACCGAGTTGTTTTTTTTTTAATTTTGAACACTACGTATTTATTTATACAGGGTGTTAATTAGAAAGCGGGCCATAGGCGTATAACATGGGAAATCGTTTTTTCCTTGCGCAAAACTTCCTATTTAATTTTAGACGTAAATGTTGTAGAGAATTAAATTCTAGACCAAAATCAGTAATCATATTTTATTTAATAAGCTGTAAAATCCAAGTTGAAATTTTATAAATATTTGCAAAGAAATGCATGTCGTTTGAATTGTCAGAATTTTAATTTTGTAGATTACAAAATTAAAATAAATATAATGCGTGCATTGATTTAGATGCTATTTATAAAAACAAAATATTTTCAAGGATTTAGGTGTAGACTATAATTATCTGTAATTTTTATTTGAAAATCGAACTTCTGACAGCATAGTTGATATGCATTTCTTTAAAATTTTGTTTAAATTCCATGGCTAGCACTACAAATGAGCAATATTTATAAAATTTAATATTGGATTTTGCAGGTTACTAAGCATGGAAAATAAAGGATGTGACTTAGATGTAGAATGTAATTATCTACATTTATTTGAAACATTTTTGTCTAAAATTAAAAAGGAAGTTTTGCGCAAGGAAAAACGGATTTTCCATGTTATACGCCTATGGCCTGCTTTTTAATTAACACCCTGTATATACATACATTGAGTAATTCACATTTCATAAGAACAGTGGATGAACACTTTTTATGTTTAAATGCTTCCTACATTTTGGGCACTTTTAAGTAGTTTCTAAGACAGTTTTGATACATGGCGCACAAAATACATGTCCACAGGTAGTTGACTTTTTTTTACTCTTGAACAAGTCTTCAAACCAGACTGGATAAATTGGTTTTTCTTTAAACGAGTCGTCTTCTTCAACAGTAATCACTTCTGAAATTGCTTTTGGAACTGGAGAATTAGTTGCACAATTTATAAGATCTATAACAGTTTCGTTATTTCTGACAGATGTAAACACTGATTTGCGTTTACCAAAGCATCATATAAAGCTGCATAGTCTGTCTTATCTGGCATTTTTACATCTTCTGCACTGGTTTCAATATAAATGTAGAACTTGTGTAGATAAGGCGGATATCACACAGTGTGTTAGAGATGAGTGGATTTGGTATCTTCAGCACCTGTAAAGATCTGTATCTGTTATGTATTGTGACAAAATCGTGGTAACACCTACCTTTGTCAGACAAAACGCCGGCAGCTCAGAAATGTAACGGGAGCATAAGGAATGGGTTCGAAAGTGACAAACGAGGCCAGATCTTACGCCCAACTTTAAAGTCCACAAACAACAAAATCCAAACAATAAGAATTTGAATTAAACACGACCTCGTTTGTTCTTTCAGGCGCCAGCCCTAGAAAAGAAATGAGACTTGAAGTAAAAACACTCGGTGTAGTTTCCAATAAAACAATTTTATTGATACTTTTGCGCATAAAGTATCAATAAAATTGTTTTATTTGAAACTACACCGAGTGTTTTTACTTGAAGTTTTAACAATGTTTCAACGAGTGCCTACGGTTAAATCGATCAATTTAATTAAAAGAAATGAGCTCCAGCAAAGCAAAAAGAGAAATAAAAATAAAATTTGATGCAGAGCTTATTAACATAACACAGTAAATACAGTTATGATCAGACATTTCTTGACAATTAATATTACCTGAACTTCCCAAATACTTGTATCTGTTAAGCATATAACATCTAACTGATTGACTCTTGCACGCGTTAAGGAAGTCTGCAGTCTGATTAAACTTCGCTCTTATAAGGAACGATAATAGTCTGCTCCCACTGGGCCATTATCATCTTTGTCTCAAAGAGAGCAAGGTAACAGCGATAGAACTGATAGAAGTCGCCTGAATTAAATTACGAACTTTGTTCGAAATCTTTTTAAAAAATTTATTTAACTCCAAACGTACAAAAGACTTATGGTAGCTCTTGTTATTAAGAAGGTACATCTACTACTAGTTGTTAATTACAATTACACATGTTTTTAACTGATAGGATTAGTCATTGCTGATGACAACAGGCGCGTGATTGATAAAGAATGCCGACTGGCAACTACAAGGCTAGACGTAATATGAAGCCGTACGGCTTGTGATATGAATATAACTCCCCCAACCTTCAAAAAGAAGCTTCATTTGGTAAATGAAGATTCGTCATTGGATTGTCATCAGCAACGTTTTGTTTTTTACAATTTAAATATTTATAATATTTAACAATTAATAATATAATGATTAATAATATAAATATTACATATATAGCTATATAATGAGTACTGTTTTGATACTGTATTTGTGTTATAAATGGTATTTTTTATGAGTAATATTCATAGTTTTAATATTTTGCATAAGCAATGTGGAATTAGTAATAATATTCCTTTCAAAACTTTGAATTTAAAAATTTTCAAATAATAATTCTTGACCAAAATTTTGTTTATTAAAATTTACATTATTTATTTTACAATTATTAACATTATTAAATTTGAATATTCCCTTAATATTTATATTTTGTGTATAATTTGGGCATTCAATGGATATATATTTTTCATAAGGACTTATTATAATAACATATGGTGAATTTTCAACTTGGTACATATGGAACTCCTTATCTAATTCGTGGAAGGAACATTGTTGTAGATTTATTTTATTTGAGATTATATTGACAATACATTCATTGGTTTCTTCTAATTTCGTTTTACAATAATATATTTTATTGAAAATGCATTTATTTATATTGTATATTCTTGAATTATCTTTATAAACTAATTGTTGAGGAACATTAATTGTTACAAATTTATCCTCGTGCATAGTTGGTATGGGTGTTAGTTGATATAATTCGAAATTGTTTTCGTAATACAAAGGAATCTCTAATAAATATTTTATTACATTCTTTGTAGTTTTACAATGGCTTTTTATTAATTTTGAAAAGTCCCAAAAATTTTCAAATTCTATTTTTGATTCTACAGATATTTGTTCTAATATCTCTTGTATATCATTAGGTTGTATAATACTATTATGTATTAAATTTAGATTGCAAAATGAAAGAGAAGTTTCAATTTCGTTAAGAATTTCTATTAAATTTATACTAAGATTAATTAATTGATTAAATATATCTTTTGTTGAAAAGGTGTATTCCCATTTCATTTCTGTTTTAAAATGATTTCCTAATTGCAACAATTTAGATGATATTATATTTTCGTTAATTTTAATATTCTCTAATTGTTTATTAAATTTCTCTGTAAGTTCTTTATTAAAACGAATATTTTCTAAATTTTGAGTTTGTAGGGATTTTTCATTTTCTTCAATTTTTTGAAATATTTTATCATATCGTTCACCGTCTGATGAATCTAGATTGCCAGAGATTTGTTTAATTATTGAACCGAGTGCATTAATTATTCCACGTTTAGGTCTTTTGTTAAAAATATAATTTATTTTATTATCGAGACGAATGAAATTAAAGTTTAAAATGTTATTATGAGTTTCGAATTCTCGTTTATATAGTAATGTTCCATTTTCAAGAGCATTTTGAAGATGTGTTTTTGTATTTTAAGATTTAAGTACTCATTATAAATATTAGTCGTGTTATAATAATAATATATATAATAAGAATTAGAATATATTTTAGTTTTACCTAATTTTATAATATTAAGTCCTATATTATTGTTTATATTTTCTATGTCTCGTCCGGTGCTCGCTTCTGTCCATCTGAAACATTACGTGGACGTTTTAATTTATCAATACGATGTTTCTTATCATGGTCGTCTTTTATTACACCGAGATTTTTATCGTATTCTTTAACATGTAGTTTTTTATAAATCGGGTTTACAATTTTATTACATCGACGAGGGTGTTCTTTAAGGAATATAGTTTTAGGAATATGGTCGGAATTTTTACTAGGTTTAAATCTTTTAAGACATATCTCACACTTATTTATATAATTTGCGATTGTTTGTGTCATGTTTGGCCAATAGAATAAGTTTTTTAGTTTCTGATAAGTTTCTACAATTCCTCTATGATTTGTTTTGCCTTCATGATAATTCATAATCTGTTCTATTTGTTCATTTTTATCTTCTATGTCTTTTACGAATTGATTACATTTTATTAATGATATGGATTCATTTATAAAAGTTTCGTGAATTACAGTATTAAAGTCTTTCCAAATTTCGTTTTCGAAATAACAATAATATTTTTGATGGGGAATTATGTATTCTTTTATAAATTAAGAAATTAATAAAGAGTTGGCGAGGTCATAGCTGTCATCGAGTTGCAATTAATAATAATCTATAATTTGGAATAACATTGTAAAAGAAAAGGGAAAACTCAGTCCAGAAACATATAAAGAGAATATACTATACATAAAAGTGGATTTAACACAGCATATATCCTTTAAATAGCTTTTACAGATTTTGAAACCAGAAACATAACCCTAAATCCTTAACTCAAAATACAGGTACGGAAACAAAAAAGGAAGATAAGAAAAATTGAAAAATTACATCACAACACCGCATCACAATTAATATACCTATTCTGGGATAGTTTTCGAGAACAAGGATAAAGGAAAAGGGGAATTAGGGATTACAAAAATTGAATCCAGACAACATTAGTATAGTGTATAAAATACACTATAACTAAAAATTTAATACAATTATAAATAAGCCGATCAGTATCCTTAAAAAGCACAGCAAATAAAGAAAAATTAAAACTTATATTTGAAATATTGGTTACTATTTTTCAAAAATTTTCGTAGCTGCAACCAACACGACAAATCTGTAATTATAAAGTATAACTAGCAAGGAGTAAACTTTTCACAAAATGGCAAATAGTGATGAAAATATTTTATCAGCAATAAAAGACCTTCAGTTATCCATTAACCAGATGAGAGAAGAAATAAAGGTAATGAATACAAATGTAAACACTAAAATAGAAGAAAATACTTCAAAAATTAACTTACAAAGTCAAAAATGGCAAAAACAAGAGGAAGAAGAGCGCCAATGCAATATTCTAATACATGGAATACAGGAAACTGAACGTAGTAAAACAGAGCTGGAAAAAATATGTTTGGACGTACTAAATAACAAAGTAAAAGTTCCAACACTGATAACGGAAATTTATCAATTAAATAGAGTTGGATCAAAAATGAACAATAAGAAAATAAGACCGATACTAATAAAATTCCTAGCCCTACGGAAAGTAAACGAAATCTTAAAAAACACAAAAAATTTAAAAAATACCAATATTTATATAACAGAAGATCTGCCAAAAGAAATCCAAGAAGAAAGGAAAAGACTAGTACCACTTTTAAAAATAATTAGAGAATCAGGCAATCATGCAATAATAAAATACAACAAAATCATTGTAAATGGCAAGCCAGTAAGTGAAGAAGATTTGGAAAAGGTAAAACAACTGAAGAAAAGAAATAGATCAGAAGAAGATTTGGAAGGAAACGGAAATAATGTGACAGGAAAGGAAATAAAGAAAACGAAACAATCAGAACAAATCGCAAATGGTGTAACACACATTAACACAGGAGAGCCATCCACATCGCCAAACGATTCTACAACGAATTCACCCCATAGACAAAGAAGCAAATCAGTAAGCAACATAAAAACACTTTACGAAAGAAACGTACCATCGCTAGCAAGAAATCAAGCCAAAATAACAGAAATGTTTCATTACCAATCAGAGAAAAATAAAGAACAAATGTAGCAACTACTGGATGCACAACGGACAGATACGGCTATGACTACGGAAATATGCACGGAATTAAAATATAAAGAAAAGAAAACACCACACCAAAAAAATAAGCAAGCTAAAAAACAAAAATATGTAAAAAACAATTACAATACACTGGAAATAAATAGGAATACACAAAAGAAATGTCGAAACGAAAATATATCATCCCAGCACGGGTGGTCTCCGCGGGATGTTCCGACCAAAACCCCCCAAAATGTATACATAGGTACTTTAAATACTAGAACATTGAAAGACGAAGACAGAATCAGGGAACTAGAGCAAGCACTTACAGATATAAACTGGAATATTATAGGAATTTCAGAAGTCAGACGTAACTATGAAACAATGATAGTAAGGAAAAAATCTCACACCCTTTTGTGTCATAGCAACGCAATAAATAGTGAATTTGGAGTAGGATTTATAATTAAAAACGAAACAAAAGAAGCAGTAGAAGAATTTATACCTATTAACGAACGAATTGCGACTCTAAGGGTAAAGTTAAACGAGAAGCAAAAATTGAATATTATTCAAGTACACGCTCCGACATCAAGATCGCAACTTGAAGAAATAGAATGTTTCTATAATATCTTAGACGCTATTTTAATAGAACAAAACAATAAAAAAGATCAAATACTCCTACTAATGGGAGATTTCAACGCGAAGATAGGGAAAAGACAACAAGGCGAAAACGAAACACTAGGTATCTCTTACTATGGAGAACGAAATGAAAGAGGGTCACTACTGATAAACTTCGCCACACAACATAGACTAAAAATTATAAATTCATTTTTTATAAAAAATCCAGAGAGAAAATGGACATGGAAATCACCGTCAGGGTACAAAAATGAAATAGATTTCATGCTAATGAAAACCTTAAGATATGTGGAAAATATAGATGTTTTGAATAACTTCAATTTCTATTCCGATCATAGATTACTCAGAATAACATTAAAGACAAACAAATCTTCAATCCGCAAAAAATATCTCGTGAAAAATCAAGTCACAGGTCCAGACATTATCAGACAAAAAGAAGAATATAAACTCAAACTGAAAAGTAATGTAGAAAAAATAACACCTGGATACTCAAATCTTGCAGTGCAAAATATGTACGATATTTTAATAAACACAGTAAATAATACAGCAAAAGAATTGGATGAATTAAAAAAGGAAAAAAGCAAATTTAGCGAAACAACTACTAAACTAATAAAACAAAGATCTTGTCTAGAGAGAAAAAAGAACAAGACAGCTCTAGAACAAATAGAACTCGCTGAAATAAGAAAGTTGGTCAGGAAAAATATAAGACAAGACTTGAAAAACGAGGAAGATAAAATGATAATAGAAATCCTCGAACAAAACGCATCCATAAGAAAAATCAACAATAATATATCTACAGGTAAAGAATGGATACCAAAAATAAACGATAAAGGAAAAATGAAGTATGAAAGAAGGGACATTATAGAGGTAGCTACAGAATTTTACACAAAATTATACAAAAGCGAAAACCAAATCACAGCAGAACATCATTCTGTGTCTCAAAAAACTGCACAATTCTTTATGAAAGAGGAAATTGAAAAAGCTGTATCTGAATTAAAGAATAATAAGAGCCCCGGGGAAGATAACATTCTAAACGAATTGATAAAAATAGGAATTTCAGAAATCATAGATATGTTACAAGAGTTATATAATAAAATACTCCTAACTAAAGAAATTCCATACCAGTGGAAAAACTCTCAAATAACTCTAATTTTCAAGAAAGGAGAAAAAGCAAACATAAACAACTACAGACCGATAAGTCTAATACCAACTCTATGTAAGATCTTTACTAAATTAATACAAAGTAGAATTAAATGCACGTTAGAATCATTTCAATCCGATGAACAAGCTGGTTTTAGAAAAAATAGATCCACATTAAATAACTTGCAAATTTTAAACCAACTCATTGAAAAATCAGCAGAATATAATTTTAAATTATACTTATGTTTCATCGACTTCCAGAAGGCATTCGACTCACTCGAACACGGGCATATTTGGACAGCATTAGAAATGGCAAATGTAGAAGAAGAATATAGAGACATTATCAAAAAGCTATACGAGGATAACAAAGCAACAATAAAATTAGACAGATTAGGAAAGCCCTTTCCCATAACTAAAGGCGTAAGACAAGGGGACCCATTATCGCCTGACATTTTCAACTGCGTCCTGGAAGAAAGAATGAGGACACTTGACTGGGAAGACACAGATTTCGGAATCAAAATTTATGGTAAACATCTCAACAATTTAAGGTTTGCTGATGATTTAGTAATTATAGCAAAAACAGGAGAAGAACTTAAAGACCAACTAGAAAAGCTAACAAAACACTGTGAATGTGCAGGGTTAGTGATCAATAAATCTAAAACAAAAATTATAACCAATAGTATAAAATTCCCAATAAAATTAGGAAACGAACAAATTGAATATGTACAAGACTGTATATATTTAGGCCAGTTAATGTCATTCGAGAACAGAACAGGAAAAGAAGTTAATAGAAGAATAGATGCAGCGTGGAGGAAATATTGGTCACTAAAACATATATTCAAAAATAAGAAAATAAGTTTACCAACCAAAAGAAAAATTTTCGACATCTGTGTAAGCCCCACTTTAACATACGGAAGTCAAACGTGGGCACTAAGCAAAACATCGCTGAACAAAATTAAAGTGTGTCAAAACAAAATGATGAAAAGCATCCTGAATTTAAAATGGTACGATAGAAAAACACTGGAAGAAATATACAGCAGAATAAAAATAGCCGATGTTACCATGACAATTAAATCACTGAAATGGAAATGGACGGGACATTTAATGAGAAAAGGAGAAAGTTGGGACAAAATCGTTACAGAATGGACACCCTTTGGAAATAAAAGAAATCAAGGAAGACAGAAGAAACGCTGGAGGGATGATATCCAGAAAGTAGGAGGAAATACATGGTCTAGAACAGCGAAAGACCGTCACGAATGGAAAATTTTGGGGGAGGCCTATGTCCTCTAAGGACACACACACCACAAATCAGAAAAATTTAGTTTAGCACTCAAATAATTAAATATAATATGTATTTTAAATGTTAGATTAGTAAATATTATTTTGTTAAAATGGTTAATGTATTATATAAAAGTGGGAATAAAAGGCTTTAATAATAATAATAATAATGATATGGATTCATTTATAAAAGTTTCTTGAATTACAGTATTAAAGTCTTTCCAAATTTCGTTTTCGAAATAACAATAATATTTTTGATGGGGAATTATGTATTCTTTTATAAATTTAATAATTTCTTTATTTAGATTTTGTAAATTTAGTTTTAAAATTATTCTTTTTTTAGTATTATTAAACATATTTTTAATTTGTATTGTTGTTGCATTATGATGTCCTGTAATAATAATTTGATTTTTACCAACATTTACGTTTGTTTCTGTGTGTATTATACCATTTACTGGGTTTTCGTCAGAGGAATGTGCTGTGTCATCATCTGATCCTGAATTTGCAATTATACTATACTATCATTTTCAGAATTAAAAAGTTCTCCTGTTTTTGGATTATGTGTGTAAATAGTAATTTCTATATGTGTATTTGCAAAGATTGTTTTAATTAATGATTCTATTTCATTAAAATCTTTTCTATCTAATCCTGAGAAAATTTTTGGAATATCTAATTTTCTAATATTGTTTTCTTCACAAAATTCTTTTAAATTAATTAAACATGATTCTATATCTTTCATTTTTGGTTCAGATTTATAAATTTGTTTAGTGACTAAATGAAATAAAATTCGATTATTATTGATATGTTGAATTCTAATTTTGCCTACGTCATTTTGTGATGTGTTTAGAAATTTTCTGCATTGAAATTTCGATTCTAGCTGAGCTGCTATGCCTTTTGTTAGTTTATTATCTGCGGAAATACAATGAGCAATAATATTTTTACTGTTTAAAATGTCATCGTTAATATATTTAATTTTTAAATTTGGTTTTATTCTCGAAAGTGCATCTGCATTTGTATTTGTAGTTCCTTTTTTGTATTGAATGTCATAATTAAATTCGTCAAGTTTTATTCTCCATCTCATTAATTTAGAATTTGGATCTTTTACAGAGAATAACCAAGTAAGAGGTTTGTGATCTGTACGAACTAGAAATTTTACTCCATATAAATAATGTCTAAAATATTTTGTACTCCAAACAATTGCCAAAAGTTCTTTTTCTACAGTACTGTAATTAATTTCGTGATCGTTTAATGTTCTGGAGGCATAAGCGATTGGTAAATCTTTTCCGTTTATATTTTGTGAGAGTACAGCTCCAATTGCATAGTCACTTGCATCTGTAGTTAGAATGAATTGTTTTGAAAGATCAGGGTATTGTAATATGGGTGAATTTGTTAATAATTTTTTACATTGTTCAAAACATTCTATGTAATTTTTATCTTTTATGTTTATCTTATTATTTCTTTTTAAACAATTTGTTAGTGGTTTAGTAATTTTTGAAAAATTTGAAATAAATCTTCGGTAATATCCGAGAAGTCCTAAAAATGATTTTATTTCCGTAGTTGTTTTCGGAATAGGGAAATTTTTAATTGCTTCTATTTTATCTGGATTGGGTTTTACTCCGTCTTTTGTCACAATATGGCCTAAATATGCTACTTCTTTTCTGAAAAATTCTGATTTATCAATTTGAATTTTGAGATTAGCTTCCCTTAATTTTCTAAATATTTTCCTAATATTTTCTGCATGTTCTTGCAATGATGTGCCAAATATAATAATATCGTCTAGATATACAAAACAAATTTTCCCAATGTATTCTCTTAAAACGTGATTCATAAGTCGTTGAAAGGTAGCAGGGGCATTTTTTAATCCGAATGGCATTCTTAAGAATTCATAATGTCCAAAGTCAGTACTAAATGCTGTTTTGGGGATGTCTTTTTCGTTAACTTGAATTTGGTGAAAACCACTAGCTAAGTCCAGTGTTGTGAAGTAAACACTTTTTCCTAATTTGTCTAAAATTTCTGTAATGTTGGGTATAGGGAATTTATCTTCAACAGTTTTTGAATTTAGTTTTCTGTAATCAATTACCATTCTATATTTCTGTTTGCCAGAAGCATCTAATTTTTTAGGTACCACCCAAATTGGGGAAGACCATGGAGAATAGCTTTCTCTTATAATTTCATCTTTTCATAAATGATCGATTTGTGATTTTACTTCATTTTTATAAATTTCAGGGTATCGATAAGATTTTGCATAAATGGGATTGTCATCGGTGGTTTTTATTTGATGTTTTATTTCACTAGTATGAGTAAATTTTTCGTCTGTATTTGGGAATAAGTCACGATAAGATTTAATGATTTTGTAAAGTTCTTTTTTCTCTTCTTCGTTTAAATGGTCGGATCGAATTTCAGGGAAGGTATTATTATTGTTTTCAGTAAAATTTATTTCATTTGTTATATTAAAGTATTTCAATTTAAATGTTTTACTTGCCAATGTTACTGTTTCATTAGTCATGTTTATTTGTGCTTCTAATTGTTTAAGAGCTCCGATGCCAAAAAGTACATTGAATTTCTTATGAAAATTAAATAAATAACATTTTATTGGAATATTTTCGATTTGTAAAATAATATATTCGTTGCCTTGCGATTTACCATTTGCAGTGTTTATTTGAAATTTTTCTTCATAAATTTTAAAACGATTTTTATTTTCGTAAACGAATTTTTTGTTTATTAAGTTCATTGTTGAACCAGTATCCAAAAGTATTATATAATCGCGAGTGTTTAGGTACGGTAAACTTGTTGTACAGTTAATATTTAATAGTTCTCCTTTATTCCGAGGCTGGTATCGTCTAAAAAATTATTTTCTGAAATTTGTTGGTCTTCTTCGAAATTTTCGATATTTTCCTCATTGTTTATTTCGTCGGGATTTTCGAAATCTTGATTGTATAATTCTTCTACAAAGTAATTTCCAAAATTGTTAGGATTTTGATTTTGTGCGACGTAATTATTAGCTTGAGGATTAGTTCTTGTAAATCTAGTGCTAACACTCATTGGTGTGGGTCTCATAAATTGGGCGTTTTTCACTTGTTGCCGTGGTGCAAATGTTTTATGAGATTGTGTAGTAGGCTTTAATTGAATGGGTTGTGAAGGGAAATTAAATTTTGGTTGGGGATTATTGGTTGGTTTGTTGTATGTCATTGCGGGGATTTGTTGCATGGGCATACCCGTATTTTGTTTAACAGGTTTTACATATTCGACATTAAATTCGTTAGTTAAAAGATGGTATGCATCATTTAATGTTGCTGGATTACGTGATCTTATTAATGGGCCAACGGGTTCTTTTAAACCTAATGTGAACACTCGTAAGGCTAGTTTATTCGCGTTTGTTTTTAATGCTTCTTCAGTGATTGGATTTTGGTAATGCATTTCAATATATGAAGTATACAAACCGAGAAGGTGTGAAAGATTATTATAAAATTCAAGATACGATTTATTTCCTTGTTTTATATTCGCGATTTCGATTAGTAATGTTAATTCATCCCGTTTATTCGCGTAAGCGTTTATTAAAGCATTTTTTATATCAAGCCATCTTCTTATAGTTATGCAGGCTAATTGTTCGACTGCATGTCCGGTTATTTTATTTTTTATACTTAATAAAAGTAATTTATTTTGAAAACATTCAACTTGCGCATTATTATAAAATGTATTTATTAGCTCTTCGCTAACAGAAACAAAGTTGGATAAAAGTTTTGGATTCCCATTAAATTCTGGGATTAATTTTAAATGAATTTCTCTTAATTCAGGAACTGCCATTATTTTTGTATATAACAATGTAATAAAATATTTTTACAATATGTAATTTACTTACAAAATGGACAATAGGGTGAGAAGTATTATCTTCATTCGGTTTAGTCTGGGCACTATAGACGTAAAAGTAGGTGTGGATTTCCGGGCACTCGATGTACGGGCACTGTGGATGATTCCGGGTTTAGTCTCGGCACTCGATATACCGGCACTATAGACACTTAAAATGTGGATCTCCGGGCACTCGATGTACGGGCACTGTGGATGACTCCAGGGGTTGTCTCGGCTCTCGCTTTGCGGGCTCTGCAGACGTGGGTGAGTAGCAGAAGATCTCCGGGCTCTCGACTTGCGGGCACTATGGATGATGGACTTGTCCTCCTTATCGTTTGAGTTCTTTCAGGTTCCACAATTGAACAGTTGAAACTGACCGTGAAGTATTTTAACGAATTGATTTGCACTTGCAAATTTCGATACAACACGTTATGTAGTTATCCTACTATCGACTGCGCCAATTAAATTACGAACTTTGTTCGAAATCTTTTTAAAAAAATTATTTAACTCCAAACGTACAAAAGACTTATGGTAGCTCTTGTTATTAAGAAGGTACATCTACTACTAGTTGTTAATTACAATTACACATGTTTTTAACTGATAAGATTAGTCATTGCTGATGACAACAGGCGCGTGATTGATAAAGAATGCCGACTGGCAACTACAAGGCTAGACGTAATATGAAGCCGTACGGCTTGTGATATGAATATAACTCCTGCGACTGGGACCTTTCAGGAGAGTAGTATCCATAAATTCGACCAAAAATGTACGATAAAGAAAATCCAATTGAACGGGTCGTGATACATATTGTACTAGCTCTAAGGGTGTTGGCGCTTTCCAACCTGTTTACAGCTTCGTCGAACGTAACTCCTGGTGAGAGTTTCTCCTTGATTGACTCTGAAAGAACTTCAACCTGTTTATCACTATGGTGAGTTCTCAGACGGTCCTAATGTTCTCGCTGATAGCCTGCGCGGGATGCAGTGACTCTTCCCCTTCCACGGGGTGGGCCTTTTCCGCGTGTATTTTTACTCCGTAGCTGATTTCGCATTTCTTCGTATTGGGAGTGCACATTCACAGCGTTCACTACGGTGTCCATGTCTATATAAGATGTACTGGTATACATGATACGCTTAAGTGGGTCTGCTAACAGTATCGATTACAAAAGACTTAGAGAATTTACCATCTAACAGACGAAAATCTCGTAAACCATTCTGGAACGAAGAATTTCTTAATGCAACTCTCTGCACTGCAGAACATTGGAAAATTGCTTGGCAGACAGCCGATATTCCAAATAAAAATTAAATTTCAGATCCCACAAAAAAGTACCAGGTTTTAGATCAACCAAGGGCTATTTGGTATAAGTTAAATCGTTTTCGAGCATGCCATGGAAAATGTAATAATACGTTATATCACTGGAAAATACGCGAGGCCAAATTGTCATTGTGGAGCAGAAAGAGAAACAATTCAGCATATAGTTGAAGAATGTCCCTTATCTAAATTTCAGCAAGGTTTCGCCGAACTTCATCTATTAACGAAAGATGCACTAAATTGGATAGTAAAAATTAAAAATATTTAATTTGTATTGCTATTTTCTTATTCTTTATGTATTATTTTATCGAATGTATTTATATTGTCTTTCTTTATTTATATATATATATATATATATATATATATATATATATATATATATATAAAAATAAAGAAAGACAGTATAAATACATTCGATAAAATAATACATAAAGAATAAGAAAATAGCAATATATATATATATATATATATATATATATATATATATATATATATATAAGGAGAAAAATGAAGCCAAGACAAAAGTCATACAAAAAAATACAAGGGCCAACAACGAAGAATACAAAAGAAAGGGAAAAGAAGCCTTCAAAGTTATGAGAAATAAGAAAAGACAAATGCAAACGAACGAACTGGCACAAATAGAAACGCAGTACAACACAAAACAGGTGCAAGAATTCTACAGAGTAGTTGACAGCTCCAGGAGATCGTTTAAATCACGAAATATCATAATAAGAGATGCTGACGGAACTCTAATAAATGATACCGCTGCAATAGTAAAAAGATGAAAAACCCAGTTTAAAAACCTACTTAACCCATTTGGGCCCACTATTTTTTTTATTAAATTATTAATAAATTTTGCTATCCTCTTACATAATAGGCATTAAATAACAGTCAGAAAATGCTAAAAAAAATCTATGTCTTTATTTGAAGGATTAAGGACATGGGTCAAAAACGACCCACTGGGCACAACTCCGGGAGTAAATATATTAATATTTAATAGAAAAAAATTATTTAATTATGAAAAAGAATACATTTAAATCTTTACTTTTCATGAAATAAACTAAAACATTTGTCATGTAAAGGAACAAGACATTTAGCGCAAGCTTTAACTGTTTTATTACTACATTGTGCACATCGTCTGCGGGATTGGTTGACACAAATATAGTGTTCTGCGCCACGTCGTACATTTGATGGCACTGAGATTTTACTGCATGGTGTGCTTCGTGTAGATTTTTTCCCATAGTCTTTCAATATAGCCTACACAACTTGTCTTCAGAACCCTAAATTATCAATTGTGCACCCGTAATATCTGCTTAGTACCCAGGCATTATTCATTGCGGTATCAAACATCCATAACACTAATGGCATATACCACTTCTTTCCTCTTATACCAATTCAATAATTACTAATATTATTATCCAATTGATCTACCCCTCCCATATTCTTATTATACTGAGAAATAAGGAAGGGTTGTTTTATGTTTATTTTCTTTTTTTGTTGTGCAGAATATCTAGTAGCGGTCTGGGTTGGTGTGCATCCATATTGATTTGATAAAAGCGTGACGGTCCTTCCAACGAACCGCTACGATACTAATTTTTGCGTCAATAGTCGAATCAAATGAACCTCGGTCTTTTTTCTTGTACGTAGATAAATCAGGCAAAGTATTTTTTTCGGTACGATTGTCGCGCACAGTTCCTGTACAGGCATATCCAATATTTGTCAATTCAGTAATAAGCTTCTAACTCTTCAAGTTCTGTAATTCGTTTATCAATTTCCAACTCGGCTTCAGCTTCTAACTGTCGACGGCTCAGATGATCCGGGTTGTTCACATCTTCATCACCGGAGTCTTCGTCTGTTATTTCACCGGTTTCATTTGGAGGTGTCACAAATACGTCGATACTATGACCACCAACAGTATCCAAATTTTCAAGTTCCGCTAATAATTCATTAGTGGTAAGCGGCCTCTTTCTATAAACGATAATAAAAAGACTGAAAATTATACCTACAATACAGAATATTTTTTGGAATAATATAATATTATTTACTTACCGATTATAAAAATCTTGATATTTAGCCATTACTTCACGATGAATGTACAAAACACTGATACACGCAGCTTTTACTAACATAAAACATGTTCACAGCGGTGAAATAGTAACCAATGTTCAAACTTGTCGGTTTTAGCAAAGGCTTGCGCTTGTGCCCAGTGGGTCGTTTTCGACCCAATGATATTTATTACATGATATTACAAAAGTGTTCAATGTAACAATAATAAAAGTAATGTGGTATACAAATATAAACAATTCTTTTCAAGATTCTATAAAATAATTTCAAATTTATCAATAAATAAATATTTTATAACATTCAAATTGATGTGAAAATCTTATGAAGCATAAGGTCAGAAAACTTTTCTTTTTTTATAAAAGTATTAACACGGATGTGCTATTGAATTTAGTTTTAGATGAAGTACATGTTAATAATGATTTATGAGTAAACGCATATGCCAAAAAACCAACAGTTTTCAGAAAAATGAATTTAAATAATAATGGATCGAAAACGACCCACTGGTCCCAAATGGGTTAACAAAGAAACGACAGAAAATGAAAACATGAACGAAAGCACGAACGAACGTGCTACACAACAGATCACAGAGTCGCAACAAAATTCATCACCCCCAACGGAAGAAGAAGTAAGAGACGCAATCAAAACTCTCATTTCAAACAAAGCAGCAGGATACGACACAATCGCGCCCGAACTCCGGAAGATACAAAGCGAGGAACTTATCACAAGATTACACAAAATTATCAAACAAACATGGGAGAACGAACGAAGCCATGCCTCAAGAGTGGAAACATACCATCATACAACCCATACACAAAAAAGGAGACATATCAAGATGTGAAAACTACCGTGGTATATCTCTACTAAACACAACGTACTAGATCTTCTCGTATATTCTCTACCAAAGACTGAGAACTGTAACATACTACCAAGCAGGTTTTCGACAAGAGAGATCCACAACCGACAATATTCTTTACCTGCGGCAAACGGAACATATCCTAATACCAGGCTAAAACAAGAAGACGCGCTCGCACCATTATTATTTAATATATCACTGGAGGTGGCACTAAGACAATGCCAAGCTAACACTAAAGGAACCATATTCCAAAAAGCGCATATTGTCCTAGCTTATTCGGATGATATAGTCATAGTATGTAAAAATCTACAAGAAATGGAAGAAACTTGGGCGAGAATTGACATTTCAGCAAAACTATTCGGCCTCAATGCTAACGAAAATAAAACTAAAATAATGAGTATGGTGAGAAATAATATTAATACCCAAAATATAATGTTTAATAACGTCACATACGAAGTAGTTTACGAATTTACATACCTGGGATCGTCAATCAACAAAAAAACAACATCAGTGAAGAAATTAAAAGGCGCATTATTCTGAGAAATAAATGCTGTTATAGCTTTCTAAATTAATATATATATAAAACAATCATTAGACCCGTAGTAATATACGGGGCTGAAACCTGGACTATATCTAAATTGGATGAAAATGCCCTAAGAATATTTGAACGTAAAATCCTACGTAGAATTTTTGGAGCAGTAAACGAAAACGGTTACTGGAGAACGAGAATGAACTTCGAGATCGCAGAACTTTTCGATGATAAAGATATAATCACTGTCATCAAAACACAACGTCTTAGATGGCTAGGACACGTAACACGAATGGATGACACAAGAAACGTCAGTAAAATATACAATGCAAAACCCAACAAGACCAAGGGGACGGCCAAAAAGCAGATGGAAAGAAGAGGTGGAGAAGGACGTGAAACGGCTACAGATCCCAAACTGGAGAAATGTAGCAAAAAATAGAGAAGAATGGAGGAAAGCAGTAAAGGAAGTGTTTATCCATCTTGGATAGTAGGGCTATAGAAGATATATATATATATATATATATATATATATATATATATATATATATATATATATATATATATATTAAATTAGCTGTATTACATTTTACAATGTTTCAGCACGTCAAATATAACAAAAAATAAAAAATAAATACATAATAAAGTATACAAATTTGAGTAAAAATTTCCTAACTGTGTTTCATAGTTTTTAAATCAGACTCAAGATATTCATTAATACAATAAAAAGCATTATTAATCAAATAAGTTTTGATTGCCATTTTGAATTTTTTTATACTTAAATTTTTGACATTGTCCGGTAAAACATTATATAAATCAAGGTTTAATGAATTTTTTATAGATTTTGTATGTCTTAGTTTAGGTTTACGCAATAAAGTGGCTGATCTTGTACTATACCTGTGAAAATCGCTATTTCGATTTAACAAATCTTTCGAATTATGAATCTCAATAAGAGTTTGATAAATAAAAATTTAAGGTAGTCATAATTTTAGCTTCCATGAAATGTAACTTGCAATGATGTCTGAAATTCAAATTATATATTATTCTAATTGCTTTTTTCTGCTGCACAAAAACTTTATGTACAAGAGGTGAGTTGCCCCAAAGAATAGTTCCATACGTGATTACGGAATGGAAAAGTGCAAAATAAACTAGCTTAAGAGTATCTATAGTAACAACCGATTTTAGTTTTCTTAACAAGAAAGTAATGCTAGCTAGACGGCTACATACTAATATAACATGAGCATTACCATTTAGTTTATCGTTAATATGCAAGCCAAAAATATTAACTGACTTGTCTTCATTTAGTTCAGGTTTTGAAGATATTCATAAATTTTGTGTTTTACCCTTATTGAGCAGTAGATTATTTGCAGAAAACCAGGACTCGCCTTTTTGTAAACTGTTTGAGCATTCATTAGTAAGAAGTTGGAAATCGGTATGACCTGTAATAATGGTCGTATCGTCTGCGAAGAGTACACTCTCTATAGGTTCCATAAATTTTGGAAAGTCATTTACATAAATAATGAAGAAAAGAGGGCCTAAAATGGAACCTTGGGGTACACCATGAGTAATATTCTGAAAATTAGAGTTATTACCATTAATAAACACGCTTTGGACACGATTTTCTAAATAAGATTTAAGAATATCAAGAGCAATTCCATTAATGCCATAAAACTGAATTTTTTTAATTAGTAAATCATGTGACACGCAGTCAAAGGCCTTAGAGAGATCGCATAAAGTAATTGACATATGTTTTTTTTAACTCAAGACCTTCGACAATAAGATATATAACATTAAGGACAGCTTGAGTAGTTGATTTATTATTTCTAAAACCGAACTGGTGTTCATTGAGAATTTTTTTGATCCATGTGTTTAATTAGTCTTTTTTTCAATATAATTTCAAAGATTTTTGAAATTACGGGGACAATTGAAATTGGTCCATAATTTTCCAGGTTCTCAGGGCACCCTTTTTAAAAAGGGGAATAAATTTAGTCATCTTGAAGGCATCCGGAAGAACACCTTGATCTAAACATTTATTAAATAACGAGACGAGTGGTTCAACCAAAAAGTCAATAATGTCCTTGACAAGATCATTACTAATATATTGAAGACATCCGTGCATTTAGATCTGTTTAAAGATTTAATTGCATTGTAAACTTCAATAACATCGGTAAGTTCAAATGTAGATTTGACTGAAAAATTGTTAGGCATATCAGCAATAATATCTTCAGCTTTAATATTAATCTTGGGAATATTTTTGATAATATTGGAAGCTATTTTAACAAAATAATCATTGTATTCCTGTGGTGTAAAATTTTCAGAAACAGTATTTACATTAATGTTATTTCGTTCAATATTTATTACTTTCCAGCTAGTTTTACTTACATTAGTAGAACTGTTAATAAATTTGCTATATGAACGAGCTTTTGCATCTTTTATTTCCTTTCTATATTTAATACGTTTTTCATTAAACACTGCTTAGTTATTATGTCACTAGAGCAATTGAGATGTTCCTTTAAAACTATCAATTCAGATCTTATTTTATTGAGATCGGAATTAAACCATTTAACTACTGGTTTGTTACTATTAGTAACAATTTTCTTGTATGGAAAACATGTGTCTATAAGATATGAAAGATTATTCAGGATACTAGAAGCATGATCATTTACCTCCATCCAACTATTGTCAAAATAAACCTGAAAATTAAGATCACATAAAGCGTACTTAAAATTTTGGACATTATCACGATTAAAGCATCTTGATTGAATCACTCTTTGCCCATTAGTTGATCTAGAGTCCTTCAAGATGATATACTGACCTCTGTGATCTGATAGACCAGGATCGTAAACACCAGCAACAAAATCAGTGAATTCAATATTTGTGAGGATATTATCTAAACAGTTTCTAAAATTTTCCGTAACTCTAGTGTATTCATTAATGGTAACATTAATGCCGAAAGAACTAATCAGATTTAAAAAATCCAAGTCATTCTGTTTCGGGTTTTCTGAAATAAATTTAACATTAAAATCACCAGCTAGTATTTTTTAGTGCAAAGCTTTAGTTTATTTACAGAAGTTCAAAAGCAGCTATAAATTCTTTAAAATTACCTCCACTAGATCGATACACAGTAATTAATAGTATATTGTACTCGGGAAGTTCTATGCCGCAAAATTCAGCATGAACAACAATGCAGTACTCTGTTCAACATGTTTATAATTTATTTCATCCTTAATAAAGATAGCAACTCCCCCGTGCTCATTAGTTTCCCTACAAAAAGAAGAGCAAAGATTATAACCAGGTATATTAACAAATTTTATAGAACTATTATTGAGCCAGTGTTCAGAAACACAGACAATGTCAAAAGAATTTTTAATTAAAAAATGATATAATTCATGAATTTTGTTTCCCATTGACTGTATGTTTAGATGAAACACAGTTAAGTCATTATTAGAGATTTTAACATTGATTTCAAATGTACGATTATTATTGACAACTAGATTATCTAAGGTGCTGGCACGTTGGTTCGTCGTAGATGAAAAAAAGGTTTAATACAAGCACCTAAAGGCCAAATAGAAGGAGACAAAACTTTATTACGATTACTATCGTAAACGTCAATTTTAAAAGATGCATAAAACTGTTTGTGTTTCGATTTAAGTTTCTCAATACGAGCTTCAGGTGAGATATCGTTCAAAATTTTTTTAACGTCATCAGTAGTAGTATCTGGAGCTAGTTTAAATAAGTGCAATGATATCACATTTGAAACAGCTTTCAGTCCACTACTTGAACACTGGCCGACGACAATATTAGAATTATTACGTCTAGGTTTAGGTCTTGATCTAGGCTGGTTCCTGGGCGAAGATGGCTGATTCACAGTATTTGATCTTGATCCCTGTTTAGAGATATCATTACTCTGTTCAACAGAAGTTATTTTTTCATTGTTTACAACAACGCCATTTTGAGATGTATCACCTGACACTACAACCTTGGACTGCGTCGGTAATTGCGAAGTTTTTGCAGGTGTCTTTTTAAAAGTATTTTTATAATTATTTTGCTGATTTAATATAGATGGCGGATTGTGTACAAAATTAGCACTATGTTTTAATAGAGCAACATGATATTTAATAGGTTAATGTTTAACTGTTGACTCTTTATTATTAAGTCTTTATTTTTAATAATTTGTTTAAGATACACAATTTTGCACCTTAGCACTTGCATTAGGGCAGAAGGATCCAAACTGTCATCATCAGCTAGACTGGTGAATGAATGTTCTTCAACCTCGTCATCACCACAACAAATTATTTGATTTTCACCCATCGATGGAAATTTTAAAATAGAGGCACAACTTGAATGGGTAAATACACCACACTTAATACACTTTACCCCCGATTGGGCAACTTTACGGCACCTTTTACAGGTTTTGTCATCAACTTTATCAGGAGTTTCGTTAGATACATTATTAACGCCGGCCATCTCTACAATCTATATATATATATATATATATATATATATATATATATATATATATATATATATATATATATATATATATATATATAGGATGTTCATTATAAGTGTTTCACTATTGCTATCTCGAGAACCGTAAGAGATACGAAGTCGGTTAAATTAGCAAACAATTTCTATATTATAATACTATTAAAATGAGCATTACAATTTTTTTTCAACCAGTGACTCAAAATACAGAATACAACTATTTAATTTTAAATGAGAACCTACTTTTTTTATTCGCCTATTCGATTCAGCATTTTTTTCTGAATACAACGATATAAAATGTTTATACCCTTACATAACGAAAAAAACGAGAAAAATGTAAAAGAAAAATTATTTTCATATTTATTTCTACATGTAATCAGAGTGCCATGACAAAAACAATTGAATATTTTGTTTTGTATCACATGTCAAAGTAGTTCGTTAATGAATTTTCTTGTTTTCTTTTGTGTTAAAATGAATTTTACGCACGAAGAAAAAAATTGATATGTACGAAGTTTTCATATTATCTCTGAAAAATACTGTTGCTGCAAAGAATATGTATAGGGAACGTTATCCTGAGTGGCGAGTTCCTTGTCGTCAGTATTTTAGAAAATTAGAATTAGCACTACGCGCTAATACGGATGCATTCGTATGGAAGCGAGTTAGCGTACAAGATCAAGAAGCTGAGATAAATATATTAGCATATTTTGAAGCTAATCCAACAGCTTCAGTTAGAATGGTGGTAATTTAAGTGTGGGCACGATCCATAGGATTTTAAAGAAACATAAATACAGACCATTCAAAATTATTATTCACCATTTACATCCTGGTGACCGTGAGCGAAGATTAGAATTTTGTAATTTATTGATAAATGAGGATCCAGATATCTTAAAATCAATTATTTGGATTGACGAAGCCAATTTTTCTAATAATGGTATGTCAAATAGAAAAAACACACTACTGGAGCCGAGAAAATCCTATTGCTGTACGAGAGAGAAGTTTCCAGCGAAAATTTAATTTAAATGTTAAGTGTGCCATTTTCAGTGATAATATTTACGTACACATGTACGAAGGTACATTGAGTGGTAACAGATACCTGAATTTAATTCAAAATATGCTGGGTATTATTTTGGAAGACATACCAGTAGCTGAGTTGGGAAACATTTATTTCCAGCAAGATGGTGCACCAGCTCACAATTCGCAAGTTAGGGATTACCTAAACGAACGTTTTCCAAATCGGTGGATTGGTACTTACGGTCCTATTCTGTGGCCCGCAAGATCACCAGACCTTAATCCTCTGGACTTTTTTATGGGGCTATGTTAAAGATGAAGTCTACAAAACTATCTATCCAGATATTTAGCATTTAAAAATGCAATCGAAAATATTATTTCCCACATAGACGGTCGAAATTTAAGAAAAGTAAGAAGTAATATGTTCAGAAGGCTGGAATTATGTATAAATCAGCATGGCAATAATTTTGAACAATTTTTATAATATTTTTTAAAGCATCTAAATCGCCCAAACAATGATGAAAACAAAATTTTCTATTTTGTCATGGCACTCTGATTACATGTAGAAATAAATATGAAAATAATAATTTTTCTTTTGCATTTTTCTCGTTGTATTCAGAAAAAAATGCTGAAACGAATAGGCGAACAAAAAAAGTAGGTTCTCATTTAAAATTAAAAAGTTGAATTCTGTATTTTGAGAACCACTGGTTGATTTTTTTTGTAGTGCTCATTTTTATAGTCTTATAATACAGAAATTGTTTGCTAATTTAAACGACTTCGTATCTCTCACGGTTCTCCAGATAGCAATAGTGAAACATTTAAATTGAACACCCTGTAGATATATATACACTATCGGACAAAAGTGAAGCAACTTTTACGGTAAAATCAAATATTTAAATATTTAAAATAAAATAAGCATCTATGGAAATAAAATTCTATGTAGTATAAGAGATCATAGTAGGGTGTTGTCATAGGTGAAATGGAATTGTTGTCAAATGTCAAATAAGTTGTGTAACAATTTATTTCAACAATACATTTTAAGAGCGCGATGAAAGTAGAGCAACTTTACGAGAATAAATTTTTATTTCGTTTAACAACAAAAAAATCATAATTATGGTTAAAGGATTATAACAGTAACAAACATATTCTTAATAATAAATAGGATATCCATTGTTGGCTATTACTTTTTGGCAACGATGCGGCATTGATGAAATTAAATTTTGGACAGTAATGGCCGGCATATTCATCCATACTTTATTAATTTTATCAATTAATGATTGTTTATTTGGAAATCGTGTAGTCCTAATTCGACGTTCAACTTCTTCCCAGAGGTTCTCAGTGTGGTTGAGGTCCGGTGATTGTGCTGGCCACTGAAGAACCTGTACATTTTTCTCCTGAAACCACTGAACAAGGCGCGATGCATGTTTCGGATCATTGTCCTGTTGGAACACGAATCGCAAAGGCATTTCCCACTCAGCGTAGGGCAACATCACGTTTCGGAGTATGTATGCAAATCTTTTTTCTTTATACCAAATCATAAAGTTGTTGTAATTTTGTCGTTCTAAAAAACTGTATTGTTGAAATAAATTATTGCTTACTAACTTATTTGGCATTCGAAAACAATTGCATTTCACCTATGATAGCAGTCTACTATGACCTCGTAAACTACATGAATTGCGATTTCCATAGTTGCTAATTTTAGTTTAAATATTTGCTTTCGCCATAAAAATTGATTTACTTTTGTCCGATAGCATATATATATATATATATATATATATATATATATATATATATATATATATATATATATATATATATATATATATATTATATTCTAAATGATGGACCCATTTTTGAAAATTCGTATTTATTAAAGTACAAATCCAAAATTAACAACCTTTATACCAATGAAAAAAAAGAGGAAGTTTCAAAATGTTTTTCCATACATTATAAGTGTTCAATGAGGCCACCGTTAGCTGCACTGCAAACATCTACGTGGTAGCCAAACTCGTCCCACACACGACAAAGCATATCTGTTGTTACTGAGTGCACGGCTGCAGTGATACGGTTCCGCAGATCGTTCAGAGTTGTTGGTAGAGGCGGGACGTAAACAGCTTCCTTAACATAACCCCATAAGAAATAGTCACATGAGGTGAGATCAGGAGATTGGGTGCCTAGAAGTGAAGAGCCAGGTCTTCATTTCCCCTGCGACCTATCTAGCGATGAGGAAGGGATTCATTCAAAAAGCCTCGTACATGGAGGTGCCAATGGGGCGGATCTCCATCCTGATGGAAATTGAAATCCTGTGAATCTTCTCTAACTTGAGGCAAAAGCCATGGTTCCAACATGTCTAGGTAGGTTATTCCAGTTACAGTTTTTCCGCAAAGAGAAAAGGTCCGTAAACGTTTGTACGGGATAAGGCACAGAATATGTTTATCTTCGGTGAGTCTCTTTCGTTTTGCAATGTTGAATGTGCGAACATTATGTCTGTTGACTTTTCCACTAAGGTAAAAAGTCGCTTCATCGCTAAAAATTATGCACTATAGAAACGCGTCATCCTCCATCATTTCTAGCACAAAACCACAAAATTCGAGACGCTTCTCTATGTCATTAAGTTTGAGAGCCTGCACAAGTTGTAATCGGTAGGGCTTGTACAGCAAATGCCGTCTCAGAACTTTCCATACAGTTGATTGGGGTATTCCAAGTTCTCTACTAGCTCTATTAGTAGACTTACTTGGACTGCGAACAAAACTTTTTTCAATCCGTCTCACAACATCCTCAGACACACGCGGTCGACCTGTGCTTTTCCTTTACACACACTTTCAGTCTGTTTAAATTGCTTAAACCAACGGCTATTGCTTTTTCTAGTTGCTGGTTCAATACCGAATTTGGCACGAAATGCCCTCTGCACTACAATTTGCGAACTCAACGCAGAAAACCTTGTGCTCCACAGTAGCCATCTCACTCACAACTGAACAGTGACACAAAATGGTGGCCTATTGCCGCGAGAACTCTACCGGCCGCTTCTGGAACCATCACCGCCCGCCGAAAACTTTGAAACTTCCTCGTTTCATTGGTAATTATTTGATGATTGTTGTTTGCCGACAAAAGATCAGAAAAATATTGAGTTTTATAATTCTTAGATAATAAATTAATATATCACCTGTAAAATTAATTTTGTAAAAATAGTTTCTAGAATTGCAAGTTCACTATAATTATGATTGTGAGGATTGTATATAACGGCTAAACATAATTTTACATTATGAATTGTGCATCAAATCCATGAATGTTTATTTTTGTTTCTGGGAAAGAAAGTAGTGTGTAAAATTTTAAAATTGATACCATTACGGACATAAAATGCTACTCCTCCACCAACTTATGAGTTCTGTTGACACAAAATAAATTATAGTTTGTAATATTAAATAAACAACTTGGAGTGTTTTGGTTAATCCACGTTTGCATAACGGCTATATCAAAGTTATAGTCACTAAAAAACCGAAAATATTTATAAACATGAGTTGATTGATCTGATATTTATCTGACATATTGTGAAACTTGTCTTATACACATCTATCATTTGTTGGTTGCAGGCAACAAAATTCAGCATTAAAAAAGATATACCAAAAAATAATTTGAACACAAGAGTGTGCCAGTAGGACAAGGCCAAATGAACAGAGTTCAATGTATTAACCCTTTCAGTTTGGAAATATTTATTTAAATTAACTACTTTGGTCAATATCCAATCCAAAATAAATAAAATAATTTGATAATTGGATTATTTTATAGATGAGAACTGGAGATCCCTCGTGCTTTATATATATATATATATATATATATATATATATATATATATATATATATATATATATCTTCTGTTTGAAGCTGTCATCGGTCTTCTTAAGAGATGGTTATTAAGAAATTTATGTATAGTTCACACATACAGTTTATTTGGACGTTTCGGGAAACAATTTCTCCCATCTTCAACATTAAATTAGTTTAAAGAACCTACAATTAAAGTTACTTTGTACCTATCTTGAACTACTCTAAGTTTATATAATAAAATCAACATGTCTTGTGCTTACCTATTGGTCTGCTTACATGCGACTTTTGTGCACTGACTCCCTAGGCAAGTGCAATAGTGTTAATGCAAATATGGCGGCTAAACAAAATCGTTTTAAGCTTCAACTGCACTGCCACCGGATGAGAGCAGAATTAGTTCGGTGTGGTCACGTGATATGTTGCACTCGGTGCGCACTTGCACGGTGTAAACTGAAAACGCTATAACTAAGTTCACGCAATAACGGAACACAGCCATTTTGAGTCACGTTCTTGACTAAACAACAATGTCAAGAACAACATTTTCATCATTTTTAACAAACATCTTGGTCATTTGTTGACAATATTATGTAAAATTAAAATTTGAACATCTCGTCAATCACAACCATTAAGGTATTTGTATTATTTTCACTCGAATTGGGCATTATGGTTTGTTTAAACATTTCCAGTTGATGGGGGCCACGCATCGACAAATTGTTACTAAACATTGTGATCCAATAAGAGTGTTACTCGCAAATATCACGTTACCAATGATGTTACACAAGGTACATGCGTTGACAAAAACCATGAAACCCACAATCACATTATATTTAATATATTTCAGTACGAAGGGATGTGCGTTCCAGATTTCCTACATATTCTCTGTTCGGTGTGTTATGAACAAAACAATCCCATATAGAATGAAAAATATGTAAGCAGACCAATAGGTAAGCACAAGATATGTTGATTTTATTATATAAACTTAGAGTAGTTCAAGATAGGTACAAAGTAATTATATAATTCAATATAAATAAGTTCTAAAGTATGTATCGTATGTAATTGGCATTCCGATGTAAAAACAATAATTTCAATGCACTCCATTGTTCAAGCAATTTTTTTTACTACAGACTGACAATTTATGTGGTTCAACATTGGAAAAATTCTGAAACTCCACAAATAGACATTGTCTTTTGGAACTGTTCTTGAAAAGCGAATGGCAAATACATTTTAATATTGTAATTCCAGGGTAATCTTGTTTTAGACGGGAAGATACAGAATTTGTCGATTCCATCATGGTATTACAGCCATCTGACGCGAATCCAATCAAATTTTCTTGGACAATTTGCATTTCATTTAATAAATCCGTAAACGATGTATATAAACCGACTTACAGTTGCGGAAACATTAGCGTCTTCTGGTCGATGTTTCGAAAAAAAAATTACAAAATTTAAAAACCTTGTTTGCATTTTAAAGGTTGTACTTAAAAAATATCTTACACAAAGATTTTACTGTTCCTCTGCCGGTGGACTCGTCAATCAGGACGCTAAATGTTGGATTAATTCTTCTTGTGTACTTTTTCCAACCACATTTTTCACAATTTATTGCTGTCGCCTTCGTTCGTCCAAATGTGGCTCCTTGACATACAGGATCCTTGAAATGTTTTTTAAAATCATTTATTAAATGGTCTGCTGCGAGAAATGATATGTTGTGTTTGGTGAAATAGGTTGCTAGCCAAATTTAAAATGACTTTATGTCTTGTGACATTGAGGACATGTGTGACGAATTAAATTTTTCATTAATTTTAGGTTGAGTTCGTGAAATATTTTTCACTAATTTACGATGTTTAAATCCTTAGCTATGTGTTTTAATTACACCAATATCACTGACAATCTCTTGTTTGTATGCTATGCACAATGCTCGTAAATTATTTCCCTTACAACTCAGGTAAAACTATTTTTTTTTAAATTATCTTTGACATATTCGATAGTTAATTGTAAGTTTACTTATTAGAAGAAGTTTTATCATTTATCATTAGTAAACTGTGATAACAATGATATTGCGTGTTAAATTGAAATGAAAACAAGCGAGAAGTCAGTAGCCAAAGACTGGATCACATACACAAATAAATTATTGTGAAATCGTTGTTACAAGAAAATAAATTTTTTTATTACATAAAAAAGTAAGAACATTGTACGCAAGGTCAAATTATTCTACAAATATAACAGTTATTGTACATCTGACAACACTGATTAGCAGTTAATCCCAAATCCCAATTATCGCTACTTGCAGTTCTAGTCCTATTTTCAGTTTCACGAACTGTCACATTAACTCCGGTTCTAATTAACGAAACAGGATTATATAAAAAAAAATTGTTTCAGAAATCATACTACTATGTAGGTAGAATTAAAAGTATTCTGAAGTGATAAATACTCGTATGCAAGTAATGCAACAAACTGTAATTTAGGTTAGAAATAAATATATTCCACGTTTACTAAACGCAGAAGTGCGCATTCGGCAAGATTAAGAAGAATCTTTTAGGAAGGTGGTTATTGTCCACAGTTGATTTTCAGTTAAACCAGTAAGTATTACGTGAATTTTAAAAGAAATTTAATCGTATTTTCAATGTTTTATTTGGCAAATTGTAAGTGTGTGCATACTCGACGTCCAACAGAATCATTCAATTCCCGAATATTAAAAAACAGAATCGGGAATTTCACGAAAGCGTAACTAATCTAAACGAACACAATCAAACCTAACCTACAGTAACCTCCGTTAGGCCACGCCCACGTATTCGGTTTTTGAATTATTCGAGCGATGCGCGATTCTGTTTTTGAATATTCGGAAATTGAATGATTCTGTATATGCATATTCTGGTTTGGAATATTCGAGCGTTGAAGACATTTCCATTGTATCTATTTGATACCAATTATGTTGAAACTTGTTCATAATAATATACGTATCATTTATTAGTCGTGGATAAAGATGCTACATTTCATACATAACCTCTACTTTAATATCGTGTAGCAAATTACAACTTTTAATTTGTTTTATGCCCATTTGCACCGTTGCATTATATAAGTTACACTTCAGCATGTAGCACTTAAATATGAGTGACAGTTGTCTTTGCACCAGTGCCACTTGAGAAAGCGTCACTTGTCCGGATCACTGCGGGGAAATTGTATTTTTTTTTATTGTTTCTACATTCTCCCTTCCTAGGTAACGAGTGACATTTCGTTTATAATACTGCCATTATTATATTGAGAGTTGTATTTGATTCTAGTATTTATAATACAGAGTAAGTATTATAATATACAAACATGCAAAATATGTAAATTCTAATATTTTAGAAATGGCGGACAAATTTAAAAAAATGTTCACCAAATTATTCAAAAGGTAAAGTCATATTGCTTTTAAGCATTATTAGTAAACATAGACATATTGTTGAATCAAAGAAGACAAACGGCTGTACCTGGAAAGAAAAAGAAGTTGCCTGGCAAGAAATTGCAACTCAATTTAATGCCGAATGTCCAAATAGAACATTTCGTACGATGGAGTCTCTGAGGAAGTGCTATGAAAACAAAAAGAAGGAAACTAGAAAGCCGAAAGCAGAGGAAAGAGTAGAAAATTTAAAAACTGATGGTGGTTCAAACACAAGCAAAACGTTAGACGATCCTATTCAGAAATTAACATTAAGTATAATAAATGATAAAACCGTGATAGCAATGAGAAATAAATTTGACTGCGACGAAACTCTTCATGTGGAACAAGAAACAAATATTATTGAAAAATATTCATATAATTAACTAATAATTTTTCCCGCGTGTTTAATGCCAGCTGTGAATCTTCAATGCCATTTATTTCCTTGGATTCACAAGAGGAAACTGGTAGTATAATTAATGCTCTGGATCCTGAGCTAGATTGGAGTGACTACAAACCTGCATACTTAAAAACACCTCTACACCGAAATTTAAAAAATATAAAGAAAACATCTACACGCGAATCTTTACGGACATCACGACGAAGACCAATTTCCACTATGTTACAATCTTTCTAAACAATATTCCGAATTAGGCGACGTTAAATTAGAATTAGCAAAATTACAGTTAGAAATTCTAAAAGCGGATACATTGAGAAAAAGAGAGCGAGAAGGTGAACATAAATTAAAAAATTGAATCCTAAAAATTAGATATAGCTATCAAACAACAAACACTAAAAAAATGGAACGGTTATGAGTTAATTAATTTTGTTATACCTATAGGTACGTTAGTTTTAATATTTATTCCGTAGTTGTATTCAATTTTGAATCAAAAAATGTACAACGTTTATTTTCTCGTACTATGAAAACAGATCATTAACAAATAAAAAATAACAATAAAAATTATCAAAGTTACAACCTGCCAAAATAATTTTTAAGAAAATAATTTCTAACTAGAGCTCCTATTCCACTTCCATAATTATAATTAGGAATGTCAGGAATTTGACCATTGAAAATTAATTGTTGTAGCACATGGTCATCGCCATCTGGAGCTGGAGGATTTAAATTTTCCCCCATTGTCCTAGCTATATTATGTTGTACTGCTGAAGCAATAATAATTGTCAGCTATAATATCCCGAGGACATTGATAATTACGAAATAATTTTATGACAGTTACTAAAAGCGCGTTGCTTGGTAACCGCCGGACGCCGAAGGCGGAGGGATGTAAGCTAATAGCAACGTGCTTGAGGTAGTTGTGATAAAATTATAAGTATTTATCAATGATCGAGGGGTATTCTGTGAGATTTTTTTTGCAATTTTAATTAAATTTACGAAGAATTTGTATTTAGCAAAATTTAATTATAAAATCACCCAATAGATGGCAGTAGTAGCTATGAATATGTTCAGCGTCAACTGTGTAACGATAATAAGATTGACATTGACACGAGAAAACAAGACATGACCAGTTTTATTATACTAACTTTTAATAGTAATAATTTTATTAATTGAATCGTTATTTTCACTGCCATACCGTGAAAATGACATTTTCTAATTAAAACAATAATCTTTAATTGTCTGTCAAAAAGTGTTTGTTACTTAGGAACTTAGTGACATAAGTGATAATTGTCTTAGGGTAATTATCAGTGTAAGTTTGTTTTGATTGGTTACTTTCGCACGCGTGATCAGAAATACAGCGATTCAATTGGATAATTTTTTAACTAAAAATTTTTCATTATTGTTTCTTTTTGCAATCTGCATCCGTAAGCAAGTACAGGTAAACGTCTCTTCCATACACCAAATACTCTTTCTATTATATTTCGTGTTCTTATATGAGCTTTATTGTACCGTTGTTCTGCTTCAGTGACTGGATTTAGAAGTGGAGTTAACAAATAAGGTCAAAGTTGATACCCACTATCTCCCAATAACAGGCAATTATTGTGCCTATTTGCCTCAAATTCGGCCTTAATGTTACTGTTATGTATTTATTTATATTGGATAGGTTGTCAAAATGATACACATTGTAGATATAAATTTTAATATTCAACTATAAGTAAATGTAACACACGCAAGAGCCGAAACCACAACAATAATAATAATAATAATGGCGGGAGACAACGACTCTGTTTTGTACAAATTATCAGTTCCAGAGTTGTTGCCAACTGCCTATAAAAATAATAAATTTTACTATTACAAATATAACAGTCACTATTATTAATAATAGTAGCGTCGTGCTACTATATTTATAATTTTCATATCTGCATCACATACAGCCTGTACATTATATGAAAAATAAGATTTTCTGTTGCGAAACACTTCTGCGTCGTCGCCTCCTGGAGATTGAACTTTGATATGTGTACAGTCTATGGCTCCTATTATTTTACGAAATGCAGCTATTTCAAAAAAATGATTTTGTGCAATTTGTTTGTCTCTTGCTGTTCGGGAAAATTTTATATACTACTCTCAGAGCGACGCAATAGCTTGTGACATTCTTACAATTATCCTTGACACAGTTGTATAATGCATTCCTGCAAAATCTGCCACACTTGTGAGGTAACCACCAGTTGCATAAAAACGCAAACACGTAAGAATTTGATTCATAGGAGATATAGAATTGTTCATGTCATATGTGAATTCTAATTGATTTTCTATCAATACAAATAATTCCAATGTTGTTTCCTTTGTCAACCGAAATTGCTGATACAATGTTAAATTATCCAATGTGTGAAAAAAAATTGTTCTACTGTATACTCTCCTTGGAATACCATAATATATTAAATTAATTTCATCCAGGTCATCGTCCTCAGCACTAACTTCAATATCGTCGAAAACATTCATTTTATCAGTTTGACACACTGTACGAAATGACAGTGAATATTCGTAACTGTCACTTAATGCAGTTGAGAGGTAGATGAAGTACGGCTTAATATAAGCGTCACTTGGTAAAAATAAAGTGGAACTTATGGTTTTTAGTAATTTAAACGACACTTATTACTGAGTGCAACTTAACTCGCAACGGTGCAAACAGGCATTAGTTCAATATATTTCGTTTTTTACAATTTCAATGATGTCGTGAATGAGCAAAATGAACATAGACGAAGAATTAGGCCAAGAGTTTTCAGGGATAGACTGAATCCATTAGATGTGTCCGACGAACATTTATTACGATAAATAACTATGAAAATGAATGAACTATATACATAATATAGTATTAAATTTGTTTTGGGTACAAAACAATTACAAGCACACAACAAAAGCTTAAGAACTTACACAGAACTAAGTGCGATTGTGGCGACAAAAATTAAAAAACAAATTTTAACCAATTTGGCGTTTGAATATTTGAATTAGGAAAGTAGATTATTTTATTATGGCTAAGTATCTTAACATAATTACAATATTGAACTGTCGTGTGTACAGATGTACAATTTATTTTCTACTAGGATATATTTATTGAGATGATTGATTTGCGTATTGGATGTGAAATAATACCCTGGTTTTACACTTCAAGTTACAAAGGCGTTATTGTGTATGGTGGGTATTGGGGTAACTTCTAGGAGTTCGGTTTTTATAAGAGGAATAGTAACGTCGATTATAATTTCTGCCTCCAGTTTTCCTATTTTACCAGTATTGCATTTAGCCTGTTGTTCGGAAACTTTATTTTGCAATTTACAAGAATTCACTTGTGTTGTAGCATACATTGCTTTATTTTTATCTAGTACCATTTTGGTGTCTTCGTAAATTTTCTTCATTATATTCTTATGTGTTTGAACGTAATTATCTGCTATTATTTAAGAGGATATTTCTTCCTGTGATTCATTAAATGGCTTAAAAGGATTTAGTTTGGAGTTCGTTTAGTTGTCGAATGAATAGTTTATTATATATGCCTGAAGGGCGTACCGAGCTTAGTTACTTGTATTTAAATCTGTAAAATCGACTATTTTCATGTGTTCTACAAAAGTGGAGTGAAATCTTTCAGTTATCGTTGCATTTGGGGTTGTTTACACTGATTAAGTGTATGCGAATATTTTTAGAGAATAAGAAGTTGAAAATTAGTTGATTGTTAAATTGCAAGCCATTATCTGAAATAATTAATTTAGGATGTCCGAATATTGAAAAGTATTTGATTTGTCGCAATTACTTCAAAATTTTATAACAATATACTTGTAATATATTGTTGAACAGTTTAATAATGTATTTTTATATTTTGATTTATTTATGTACATTCTTTGTTTATCATAATCGAATAGTTTGTCTACCTTTAAGTGCTTTTTTCTGAATTTGTTTCTTTGAATACTATTTGATTTTTCCCGAAATTTATGGGACCGTCTGTATAAGAGTACATTTACCGGTGACTCATCGTCCGAGCGTTGTGTACAGCTGTCGGTATTCTTTTCTGCGATAACGGAATTAGCATAGTTTTCAATGTTATTTAAAGTAGATATATTTATTTGTATATTTGTGTTATTAAATATTTCTTTTAGCGAATTTTCTATGTCGGTCCAATTTTGTTTATCTAACCCTGAAGATAGTTTCTTAATTGTTTTAAACAGCTTCCTATGTTTTTAAAAGGGGAATAATTATTAGTCTTGGTGACATATGAATGGTAATATGTTTCTTTATTGTTATTGTATTTAAAATTTTGGTCTTTTGAAATTTTTCATTTATTTGTTGTTGCAAAACCTTTAATCATTTTAAAATCTCTGGATATACAGTGTATTATAGATTCAATGTGGTCGAAAATATTGGTATTTTTACAGTTAATTTCGAAAGGTTTTGGGGATTCTAGAGAGGTAATCGGCAATGATATTTTGTTCTCCTTTTTGATATTCTATATCGTAGTTGTATTCCGCTAATTTTATTATCATCTAATAAGTTCTTATTTGGTTCTTTTAAGGTGTTCAGTCAAAGTAAAGGTTTGCGATCAATTATTATTTTCAATTTAGTTCCATACAAATATCTGTGAAAAAGTTTGATTGCCCAAATAATAGCTAGTAAGTCTTTTCAATAGTGGAATAATTAATTTCGTGTTCGTTTAGTGTCCTACTGGAGTATGTTATTCGTAAATCCTTTCCGTCAAAATTTTGAGAGAGTACCGCCACTAATGCGTAATTTGAAGCACTGTTTGTTAATAGAAATTGTTTTGAAAGGTCCGGGTACTGCAGCATTGAGGAATTCGACAGCAATATTTTACATTTCTCGAAACAGGAAACGTATTTTTTATCGTCAATATTAATTTTTGCATTTTTCTTCAAACATCGTGTAAATGATTTTGCGAAATTTTGCAATATTCGAAGGTATTTTCGACACTGTATTAATTCCAACAGGCTGTACAGTACATTTTCCACTTACATATATCAAAAATAATCTACAGTGGGAAATATTATGTGTAGGGCGTAAAAGCATGTACTTCCTGCAAATGTCAAAAACAAACTGAAATTTCTTCTTCCATAATTGTAAAACTCAATCAAGTATGCTTCATTGGGCGCCCCCTTAAAAAAATATTCGATATGGTCCCTTTCAAGAACCTTTGTCTTTTGCATTTGTACGTTCTGGATTCGCTCTTAGATACGCAGTCAATTTACTACATTTTGATATATCAATGTTTTTATGCCCTTTCAAAGTAGTCTTTAACATTAAATACTTCCACATTGAGGAAGCAATAAATCTTATCTTCACGCTTAAAAATATGCTAGCACTACATCTTCAGTTAATGCTGTTACACCTCTTTTTCTCTGCAGCCATTGAATTTACCGAATTCTTTTTCATATGCATTTGTAGATTTAATGGACAACAAATGCAAAGTTGCTTCTTTAGCTTCTTTTTATATTTCTTTTGGAATTCCCTCTTTTTGTATCATTCTTTATATTTATAATGTAAATAAGACGCGAATAATACATAGATAATGGGCAAAAATGTTTAATGTACTAATTCTAAATAAGAAAAACACGAGTGCCATAGATGCTATTACTAGGACTAGTGATACACATAACAGCAAGGAAAATTAATGCTCATTCCTCTCGGTAAGAATGAAAATCTTTTTAAATATACAACTATAAAGAATGTTAAAGTGTGGGTTAAAATAGCAGAAGAAATGGAACATAACAATTATTTCGTCTCATTGACACAATGCAAAGGTAAGTGAAAATATCTTAAAATGAAATATATGAAAATGTAGACAATATGAAAGACAGCAGCGGTGCAGAACAGATCAAATTTACTTTTTTTTTATGAAATGAACGATTTGTTAGGAAAGAAGCCGAACGTTACTTCGGTTGCAGTTGCGCTGCATCTAAAAGAGGGACACAAGTAAGTAAATAATCGCATTATGTTTTTGTACAAATTTAAACATAAATATTTTTCAGCCGAAAATAATGAACAGGAATTAAGAGGACGATATACTAGATGTTGAGTGAAGTACAAAACAAAAATCGCCCAAAATAAAAAAAGCCGAATTCAATGGATCGATTGTTAACACAGATGAAAGAAAATTAATATAAAAGAGAACAAGCCCGAGAACGTCATCTAGAATTAATCCAAGCAAGAGATTGAGCTACAGATGCATTTAATAAAATATGGATGCATTCTTCGTAAAATTACCCTAATTTCATACCTTGGTTACTAACAGCGGTAATAATAAACAAAAGGTTAGGTATTCAGAGAATGTTCTGAGATTATCTTTTAGCCCTGTGTTAAAATGACATTTATGGAGAGTTAATTCTAGAGTTAAGCCTTATTCCATGTTTATTATTGTACATTTATGGGTGAAACTCTGATAAACTATTCCTGTGTTAAACAGAGGCTATTCTGAATTTATCCCTTATTTATTATTACCGCTGTTAGTGTATTTATTATTAGTAGACAAATAATTTTTTAAAATTTATATTAAAAGACTGAATACCTATTTATTTTTATTTTGTACTACAAATGTTAATGCATTTATATATAAACATGTTTGTTATATTTATTTATATATTAACAAATAATATTCGACAGAGATGGTCCCTCCGATCCCTACCTTCTTATTTATTATTATAATTATGGTGTATGTTGACATCATTGTTTTCATAAACATTATTCATACCTTCTCGAACGTTTTCTTCTCTCAACAAATCTTCATAATTTAAACATATGTTATGTAAAATACATAAGGCTAATACAGTGGCAAGTATTTTGTCTGTTCTGTTCATGTCTAGAAACTTTAACCGTCTGAATCTTCCAAATAAAAGCGCAAATGATCTTTCAATAGTTTGTCTACTTTGTGATACAAGTAAATTGAAGTTTCTTTGAGCTTCTGTCAAATTTCCGTGATGTATGAATGGTGAAATACACCATTTCAAGACTGGGTAAGCTTATAACCCAAAATAAATTCGTTGTTAGGAAAAAAAGACAATCTGTTTTTTTGAACTTCTTTATAAATATCAGAATTTTTAAATATACGTGTGTCACTCACTACCAGATATAGTATAATTATTAGATACTACATTTTCTATATAACACTAAATACGTATGGGTGAACGTTTGTTGAACAATTTTCTTTTTCTACTTATCACTTACAGTAATAAATGATTATCGTCTTCACTATCATTAAATTCAAGTGGTTCAAGTATAAAATCACTAGTTATTATGATCAAAGCTGTTGTAATTGTATTAAAATTCAAGACCAAACAATAGAATTTACAAAAAAATGTTTATACATGAAAAAAACTGGTTAGGAATCTCACTCTTAATCGTTCAGAAAATAAATACACTCTCGACGCACTCTGGATAATCACACCCAACTAATACTTCACCCTACCCAAGAATACTATTTCTGAACGTACCCTTGTTGTTGTCTCACTTAGCTTAGCTGTCAAATTGAGATAAAGCTGCTTTCATTCCTTATTTACCGCTTTACAATCTTCTAAAATGGTCAATTCATAATGGCCGTAAAATTTCGATTTTAAATTATTTCAAAGAAAAAAATTTACGAGGTTTAGGTCAGGAAAACTTGCAAGCCAATCCTAGAATATTTGTTGTAATCACTGTGATTCAGGTTTTACAAAATATAATTTACGATTGAAATAATGATTATATTTTATTAAATATTAATAAAAGATTTAGAAAACATACTAATAATAAAAATTATTTTGAAAAGTAAAAATTAATAAATTAATTTTGCTGTTGGCTGGCTCCGAACTCGACTCTCCGAATTTTGTTTATTACCAAGCACACCGAGAAAGAGTATAATTTTATTGAATTCAAGGATTTGTATATATATATACATAAATTGTGCACCCATGCGTGTATTCACCAGGTCAGTGTTCGATCACACAGTACGTAGGGCAATCTCAATTCCGAAGAATTTTTGGATTCCCTTCGTAGTTGTACTGCTAGACACTGCCTGGCCACGCCCATGGTGACATAATGTGCAATGTTTTATAATTTTTATTATTGCAGATTTTCCTGGCCTGCGGCCTTACAATCTATTATATGTACATAATAATCTTTTGATAATGAAGTGTTAGAATGACGTGAAGGGTTAGTGGCGATATATTTTGATCCTTAATTACAGGAAAAATAATAAAAAAACCTGTTTAATATATACCCTTAAAACTAAAATGAGCGAGGGTATGATTATATACAATGAGGCTATGCTTTCTTACATTATTGGATTATATCAGAATATGATGATTTTAATGAGATTATAATGGATTGTGCTGTATGGTCTTACATCTATTGAATGATTTTATGGTATTTACAATGAAGCTATGATTTTACATTTTAATGATATTTCATGTTTTTGTTAATGTGTTGGGGTTAGTGTGAGGTGGAATGATTACTCCTGGGCATGCTGGGTGTATTTTGGAATCGACTGATATGGTAATGGTCTAAAAATGAAACAATTACTCCATGTTAGGGTCAAAAGTGACCCTTGCGTTTTTAAAGCCTTTAATATTTTTTAATATGAAAAATAAATTTTAAATATTATAGTTTAATGTACTTCGAGTTTTTTAAATGAAAAAAAAATTTTTATATAACTTTTTGGGTATGATTTGGTGTTCTGGAGGCATTAATCTTCTTCCCTGCAAAAACAAACAAAATTGCTTTTAGTATATAAAAACTGACAATGGCTTTTGAAGACTTATTTTCCGCAACATTCCTGGCATTTAATTTGAATGTTAATATGTTTCTTACAGGCAAATTTCCTACCATGTCACAGATATTGCTATGTTTTAATTGCGAGTAAGGGCAAATATGACATCTACCTCTTTTTTGTCCTTTTTGTACTGCGGGCTGAGGTGGACTTGCAGGAATAGGCTTAAATTTACTTATTCTACAAATTGTGTTTCTTAACTCCTTTGGCATGTTTAGTTGTTGAGCTCGTCGAATCAAATTTGCTTGAATCAAATCTCGGCCCAAAGATGTAAGAAAATTTCTTCTTGACATTTCATTGGTTTTATTTACATCATTATAAATGATATTCGCGTTCACTCCTGCTATATCCATAATGCGATACCAGATAGCTTCAGGCCAACGTCTTGTGCGCCTCCCAACCTTGTAGTTTTCTGATCAAGTGAATCAACTCCACCTTTTGTTGCATTATAATATTCAACAATTTCAGGTTTTCCACTTGTTGCAATAGTAGGCGTATAATGCATTGAAGATACTAAGATCACCGCTCTGTTTTTCTTTGGTACGTGGGAAACCAAAGTTTTGTTACATGAAAAACAAAATTGCGAAGATCCTTCAATTCTGTCTTTTCGCGGTAAAAATTGTGGTGGAATTTCTGTTTTGTTTTTTCGCATAGTCACAACGGATGTCAAGTTATGTTTTGATCATTCATTAATTAATTCTAAAGAAGAGAACCAATTGTCTGCCGTAATATTTCGGTTGGAATTTTGGATAGGTGGAATCAGAGAAAGTACATCCAAAGTAGGTACTGATAGATTTTTTGTATTATTTTTGTGAGTATTTTTCCCAGTGTACACAAAAACATTGACAAGGTAATGCGTTTTTGAATCACACAGACATTGAAGTTTTATGCCATATTTGTCTGGCTTATTTTTCAAATAAACGCGAAATTTACATCTACCACGAAATGCAATAAGCATTTCCTCTATAGTAACGTTTTCACTGCAACTATAATTAGATCTACAGTTGGCTATAAACTTATCAAATATTTATGATATAACAGCCAGTGCATCACCATTATCAATTCTATTTTGTCTTGTATATTTGTCGTCAAAGCACAAGACTGTAAGCAGAAAACAAAAGCGATTGAATGTCATTGTTGATCTAAAAATATCTCGACCAGTACCATCAGTAGCAAATAAAGAACACATGTCTTCATGATTTGACTTGAAAACACCTGCTAAATATAGTAAACCCAGAAATGATTCCATTTCGATACGATCTATATGATTCGTATATTGACATAAAAGATTGTGATCATTGTACTTAGCAGCATTTTCTGTAATTCTTTTATTAGTATTGTCAATTAGAATGTCAATAATTGTGTCATCAATCAGACACTTAAAAGCTTCAAGTGGTATTTTCGGCTTTATTACTTGTGCGTGCCCTCTTACTCCAGATGGTTGCAAAACAATATTTTCACGACGAGTGCGCCTAATGACTGACCAGTTGTACCTATTTTTTCCGTAAAAATACTTGTTCAAAATACGATTACGCACTACAGAAAGTACTTCATCATCAGAAGTTTCACAATCTGATTGTTTATCAGACAAAACATCCTTTTCAAAATTAATTGATTGGCTATTATTTGTTTGCTGTTCCGATTCAGTATCGTGTTCGCTTGCTTCACTTGCAGTATCAGCAAAACTATCTTCAGAATCTCCTAATCCATTATCTAGTATTTGCTGAGCCTCTACGATAAGTTCTCCTTCTGTAAGATGCTTTTTACCGTAGCTAAATTGTGCCATTTTACCATACCGGGGTCAAATGTGACACCAAACACGTGTAACTCGCACTACAGATAATATAATACTGAGTGTTTTCTTCCTCTGATTCGTGAAGGGGATGTAGGAAAATACATGGACGGGCACCGCGCGCCATCTATTTTTTCATAGCGAAAACATAATTTAAAATTTCGCGGGGTCAAATTTGACCCCTCCATGGTGGTTAAGGGGTAAATAATGAAACATATGACATTGTTTAAATAACAACAAATAAAACCTTGTATACCTTAATTACAATAAACTGTCTATTATTATTGCTATTTACATAGCAACTGCTGAACAAACGCAAAGCAACATACATAATTTGATGGCGATAATTTTCAAAATAGGTTGGTATTAAAAATAATCATAAAATTAATATTAATTCTAAAATCGGCAAAAAAGTAATTTGTTCAACACGGCACCAAACATAGATTTACAGTTTCGGCAGTATCTGCTGTAAATAATTTGGTATTTTAGTGCCTAGTTAAACAAATAACTATTTTTTGTCTATTTATCTCCATTCATTACTAAATATCACTAGATTCAAATGTAGTAGGTACTTAATTAGACAATTTGACAGTTTTTTAAAAATAATAATAATAATAAGCTTTATTGACCCACGTCAACGGCGAGGTTCAGCCAAAGGCTGCTCTTCCACCTAACCGATACAACAACATATTATAACAAAATTAAATGAAATGAATGTCAAACAAAAGCAATACAAAAATACTTACATAAAGTATAAGCAGAAATACAATGTACATAAATGTCAAAAAATGTTTCAAATAATTATATCACGAAGGGTAACTGAATACAAAAATACATAAAGTATAAACATGAATACGATGTACATGAAATGTCAAAAACTGTTTCAAATAATTAAATCACGAAGGGTAAGAGAATGTTTAATGTGGTACATAAATGAAGATATCGAGAGAGATTTCAAATAATACGGCAGAATATTATACAACATAGGTGCTAGATAAGAAAACGAACTCTTAAATTTAGCTTTTTTTAAAGATGGCACAGCGTATAAGTCTTTGGTACGTAAACCATAGTCATAATGCTTCAAGTTTAATTTATTGAATAAGTAAGATGGAGTACCTGAAAGTTTGATTTTATGAACTAGGCACATGTAAAATTTATTTACACGAGTTTCAATATCATCCATATTAGCTAAAGTTCTATAGCTTGAGATATGATCATATATATATATATATATATATATATATATATATATATATATATATATATATATATATATATATATATATATATATATATATATATATATATATATATATACGTTGATGGATTACTGTTTTTGCAAATAGGTTTTATTATTGCCGATTTCCAGGTGTCAGGGAAAACGCCTTCTAATAAACATGTATTAATTATATGTGTGATATAGTGAAGTATTAAAGGGAGAATAATTAAAATCATCTTACGAGATATTCCATCTACTCCAATAGCATTCGATTTAAGTTTCATACAAATATTGTTTACAACACTACTGTCTACAGTGGTAAAAGTGAAATACTGATTATCACTACTAATGTGTCTGTTATTAAGAAAATGGTTTATAGTATTTTGATTTATACTTGATGTACCAACATTTTTTAACAAATTACTACCATTCTCTTCTGGCGTGCATAATGATTCTGGAATACTAGTTTTGTTTTCTTTACTAATACCCAGGCGTCTAAGATTATTCCAGTTTGCTAGAATTATTAATACTGTTATTAATATCATGCTGAAAAAAAGCTTGTTTTTCCCTACGTATAGCTGCAGTTGTTAAATTTCGCAGTTGTTTATAATATTCAAATTTGGATTGAGTTTTATATTTTTTATAGTCCGCGAGTGCTTTATTTCTCTTCTTCTGCATGATCTTAATAACAGGAGTAATCCATGGGCTATAATGTTTGCTAGCTGATATAGACTTTACAGGTGCATGTTTATCATATAAACTGATTATATTTTTATTTATGAACTCAATTTTATCATTGGTATTATTAATATTTAAGATATCACTCCACTGTAAAGTTTCGCAATCATTATAAAAATGGTCGATATCAAAAATTTTTAAATCTCTGAACATAAATGTTTTTTAAGTGAAACAAGTTTTTGGAAAATTTAAGGTACAAAATATGCCATAATGATCAGAGAGATCACTACAATCAATGACTCCAGAATTTGTACAAATATTTTTATCTGACGTTAGTATTATGTCAATGAGTGATTTGGAAATTGGTCGTGTGTATTTATTTATTAATTGATGCATACCATTTGCTAAAGCCAAATTCTTAAAAAAAAGTAGAACGTGTATCATTCACAAGTAAATTGACATTAATGTCACCAGTACAGACCAAATAATCACATTGAGCACTAAATTCAGTGAAAAGTGAATCGGGTATTGATAGTTCTTTGTAAAATTCTGAGGGTGGATTGTAGATCACTCCAAAACAAATTTTATAATTATGAATAGTACATTGAATCCACAGGTGCTCTATATTATTTTTATCTACAAACGATGTATCTAAAATTTTGAAGCGAATGCTGTCTCGTACGTAGAATGCTACGCCTCCACCACGTTTATCAGATCTTTCTAAGCTAATAAAATTGTAACCCGTGATGGTAAATAAATGTGCTGGGGCAGATTCGCTTATCCACGTTTCACTTAAAGCAATTACATCAAAATCATGTTCATAAACTAATTCAGTGAATTTTAAAAAACAGGAATTTAACGACCCTACCTTCATTTGAGCTAATGTAAACGTCCTCTCACTGCCAGGTTCAATGACATGAGAATATCGACCAGGTGATTTTGACATTTAAACAAAAGATATAAAAACATATAAACAAATAATAACCAAAATTGACAAGTAAGGCGTAATCAACTCAAGGTAACTGTATAGTTCATTGACTCGTACGTGTTCAAGCCGTGTATTTTATTCAAAAAAGAGGAAGAATAGAATATTGAAAATATTAAAATCTTACAACAGATGCAAAAGTATAATGTGGGTACATAGATCATAATCAAAGCAAGGGTAGTATTTAATGTTAATATTATTGAGGTATTTTATCAAAATCTTCACTTTTCGTAATATAATATTTGTTATTTTTGCCTCTACTTATGATATTTACAATAATGCGTCCGTCCACTGTCCATACATTTTTGTAGGAATATTTTTCTACTGCTACCTTCAAAAGCGACAGTCGTGATTTTGTTAGGTCTTCACGTACGGTAATTCCAGTTTCTTTCAACTTTTTCTTCCCTTGAAAAACTTTTTAACGTGCGCGGTAGCTAATAAATTTAACAATCACTGGCCGGGGCCGGGCACTATTGTTATTAGGCTTGCCTAATCTGTGACAACGATCTATATCACTAACAGGGATGGTAACATTAAGTTTATCACGAAACAAATTCACTACACTGTCTTCAACACACTCATTTTTAGACTCAGGAAGATCGAATATGCGAATGTTGTTGCGCCGCGTATATTGTTCAAGATCATCCACATTATTCTCGTGATTCACACAAGAGTCTTTCAGGTTTCGATTTTCTTGCTTCAGTTTGTTAAGTTCATTGTTCAACGCACTTATTTTTTTTACTAAATACTTCTTGCACTACCGTGGTCACTTGTTCAACAATGGAGTTGATGAAGTCTTTATTTTCACTTAGTTTCAGTAGTCATGCAGAAATCATGGTAGTTATCGTGTTTTTATCAGCTTCAGAAAGCATTTTGATTGCAATTTAAAAAATGATAAAAATCACAAAAAATAAATTTTAAGTGCAAAACTATCAATTTCACAGCAGGAACACGCAACACGTCTAGCTTCGGTGACAGTTCATTTAGAAATGGTCACACTCAAAAAGGGGTTATGATATGTTTTATATTACCCACTTGTGATCATGGTTGTGTCTGTAATCTATGCCATGAAATTATCTACGTATACACCTAAAATTTATGGTTCAAATCGGATAGCAAACACCGTAGTTACGATTTTTTCTTTTTGGGCGCGTTCATTGTTTTGTACATGATACCCATTTTATTTGTACCTGCCTGAAGATTCATGAATAGGCAATCCATGATACATGTCATACATGATTTGGTTTTTTAAAAAAATGTTTTTTAAAGTATTGTAACGTTTTTATTTATCTGGGTGAAGTGTAAATATAAGACAATTATTACTAATTAAAATCTCGTTCTCTCTCGCGTTCTCTTCCTTTTCCTCTTTCGTCTTCTTTTGTAATAGCGGAGTTTCTTTCTTCTAATAAAGACTGTGCCTGTAGTTCGTCGCACCTTCTCTTCTGTGGCTTCGGTGTTCTTATTTCTCTCAGCATAATTACTTCGTACTCGCCATAGGTTGCGTGAAGCTTGTTTGGCAGCTTCGTGATCGAATACGTATGACATTGCGTCATCAATCATTTTTGGCCGAGCTAAGTGCAGTGCTTGCTGAGTTTTACTGTCTCGAACTGCGTAGATGAGTGCTTGCGTGCCCAGGCACTCGCTGTCAAGAGCCGCAGGATGTGCGAGATGAACCACACGAGCTACGTTGGCCCCAAAATCCCGAATGCCATCCTCAGTTCTTCTAGAAGTCTTCTCCACTTTCCGATCCAACATTTGTTCCATAATTCTAGAATTCTCCTCTACTTTTCCAGAATGCACCTCCAATTCTGTTTCCAATTTCTTCTCCAGAAATCCAGAATCTTCTTCGACGTTTCTAGAACTTTCATCAAATTCTTTTTCCAATATTCTAGAATGTTCCATTACTTCTTCTTCCAGTGCATCGGAATTTTCCTCCGTTATTCTAGAACTTTCCTCGAATTCCTTTCCCAATGTTCTAGAATGTTCCAATAATTCTTCCACCGGTGCGCCGGGATTTTCCTCAACACTTCTAGAACTTTCTTCTAATTTTGGTTCACATCTTCTAAAACTTTCTCTTATTACTTCTCTTAATTCTTCTGCAAATTTACACAAGCCGGATGGGTCAAATAAGTAATCGTCGGGATTTTCACCAGAATCGATTAATGCTTGCCGCAGTCTTTCTTGAAGTTCTGATTTCTTTCCTGTTGCTTCCAAATCACGTTCTTCCAGTTCCGTCCTAAAATCACTTACTTTCAATTCACTTCATTTTAATAGTTTCATTTTATTTATTTTTAATTTACACTTCACAGTTTATTAACCCCACACCTGACACCAATTGTAACGTTTTTATTTATCTGGGTGAAGTGTAAATATAAGACAATTATTACTAATTAAAATTAAAACTATAATTAACTATATAACACTAACACTATTTATTTAACCAATCAACACTACTATTTATTTCCACGATATTACAAATTATTTATTTCACTACGCGTTCCAATCTTAGACTGTCGGTCTGTTGCAGACTCTTGTAGACTGTTTACGCGATATTTATATCACTATATTTATATCACTATATACTTATATCATGTTCAACTGTCCGCATACCGACCTCCACAGCGTCTATATACTCAACTGACTCAACAGCGTCTGTATATTCAACTGCTCGGACAGAAGTCACACCTTTCACTTCACTGTCTGTCTATTTATGTAACTCTTTCACTCCTTCCACAGCCTCAGTATCACCAATTATCCGTATGCCATAATCTTCAACACCAATGCCGAGTATTAACTTCCACTTGCCGTTACTGTCCCCATATACCTAGCTTCCCAATACTCTTCAACACTACCGAGTATTCTCTTTAACAGCTATCCCGGTATACCAGTAACTTTCCGACTCGCCGTTACTGTTCTTGCACACTATAGCTTCCCAATACTCGTCAACACTATCGAGTATTTACATCCACAACTATCCCAATATAATACCAGTAACTTCCCGAGTACCTACTCGACACCATCTGCATACGCTCACTACGATACTGCTGTGCTTCTCAAACTCACTAACACTCTATATGAACATCTCTATGTCTCTCCATGTAACTAACTAACGGTCTCTCGAGCATAGCTACGTCCCTTATATACAGCTGCTATTATTTTCTCGAACAGTCTAGAATATTCGTACACATAATAACAATGAACACAAAAGGTTCAGGCGACCGGAAGTAATTAAACAAGTTGCGACCAGTCTGTTTACATCGGCCGGCCACTAGCACGATTACGTCACCGCTATAAATAGACACTCGCTTACAGTGGCGGCGACGGCGGGCGTCCCATGTTACAGTATTAATATTTACCAAGTGGCTTATGAAATACATACTGTTTAACATATTCTTCAAATTTCACGCGGGAACAAATAAAATGGGTACCCTGTATTTTTATTTCAAATAAAATTGGCTATATTCAAAATGATATGAATTTAAAATTACAACAAAAATATAAAAACAAAATAAATCAGTTTGTTGCTTGATGGATTGGAACGTGTAACCCTTAACATAACAAGCGAATCCTATAGCATCATGGCCACGAGGCCTCACTTGGTATAACACCGTATAGGAACTATACTTTTTATCACTACTTACAGAAGGCAGGCCTAAATCCCTAAATATAAGTCCAAAAGGATTTACTGTAGCTCACATAACATCCTACATGCACAACACATATCAAAAATAGGTTTTTTAATCAAAATCCCAAGTGCTGATTCACTTACAAATAACACATTTTTATTATAAACAATCAATGAAAAATTAAAAAGTTACATCACTTCATCTCTGACAGAGATTATTCAATGTCATAATTTCACTATACTTTCGGTCATCTTCATTCGGAGCGACTTTTAAAAATTCATAATATGAAGTAATAAATTCTAATTTGTAAAAACATAACGTAACATTTTGTTTTATGACCTTACAAATACAAATATGATATTCTGTGAAATAAATATATTTAATTCTGGTTACACTGATTTAGTGGTATGGTAATACTGACTGGCTGGTGAACATAATACATACGACGCTGGCAGCTGTGTACTCTAACCTAACCTATGAAATTTTGTTTTTTTACTTTATATTGGCATTACCTCTAAAATTAAATTCTTAAATATGGTAACTAAATTTGATATCAATTGGAATATTTTTCAGGTGTCACACCTTTACCTGCAATTGCCTGCTCCTGAGCAAGATCACTATCGTTCACTTTCACTGTACCTCTATACCTTGCTTTTCCCTTTTAGACTAGAAACACAAAATTATAAATATAATATAATATGAAAAATTTATAATATGTAAATAAAAGCAACATTATTTTGTTTAGAAATTTATTTCAAAGCCAAAACTTTAAAAGATATAACCTATAAAAAAATTTGATTGCATGAACGCCAAATGAACTGTATCTGGACCGTTAGGATTACTAAGTAGTTCATCCTGTACCCAAAATTTATGAGATTTAAATCCTCTTAATTTTTTCTTATTTCTCACATTGAAATGTAGTGAAATAAGTTGGTACCTTGTGACAAGTTCTTCAAAATCAACATTACAACAATATTGAATATTAATATATACGCAATGTTTTTCATGGAAATGGTCCAAAATATACTGTACTATTGCGCCGGTGATCAACATCGCAGTTGCAACTGCTATAGCTGCCCAGTACGTATTCAAATAAATCATATTGCTTCTATATATTCGCTTGAATAAATAACGAACTTATTCGTGTAGCGTAATATAATGAAACTATGGTTTTTAAATAATGAAACATATGACATTGTTTAAATAACAACAAATAACACCTTTTATACCTTAATTACAATAAACTGGCTATTATTATTATTGCTATTTACATAGCAACTGCTGAACAAACGCATAGCAACATACATAATTTGATGGCGATAATTTTCAAAATAGGTTGGTATTAAAAATAATCATAAAATTAATATTAATTCTAAAATCGGCAAAAAAGTAATTTGTTCAACACGGCACCAAACATAGATTTACAGTTTCGGCAGTATCTACTGTAAATAATCTGGTATTTTAGTGCCTAGTTAAACAAATAACTATTTTTTGTCTATTTATCTCCATTCATTACTAAATATCACTAGATTCAAATTTAGTAGGTACTTAATTAGACAATTTGACAGTTTTTTTAAATGGCACAAAATTGACCGCTGTGGTGCACTCTCCACGCCAGCAATGACTGCCCGTGAGGTGACGCCTGGTAAACGCCCGCACGGTACAAATATGTCATCACCATTACCGAAATCTGTGTACAAAGCAGATTGGCACACCCAGCAATGGATAATATGCCGTGATCATATATATTTTTTATTTTTTTATCTGTCAAAATCTGTTGTCATTGTAAATTTCCGGGTAAAATCACTGGTTTCTCGCAGCTTTTATTAAAACAACTTTCAAATATATGATTTGAAAGTTGTATTATATGAGAGCGTGAATAATTTGACAGTTTTATCTTTTAAAAATCTATTATTATTATTATTATTATTATTGCAAATTCCGGTTAAAAATATTTTTTACTCAATTTTTATTATAAAAACTGTCAAATAATGGATTTGACAATTTGACTGTTTTATTTTATGACAGTTTCACAATTTGACAGTTTTATCTATAAAAAATCTGTTATTGCAAATTTTCGGTTTAAAATCACTTTTTTCGTAATTTTATTGTAAAACCGTCAAATCATATATTTGATAGTTTTTATAATAAAAATTATAAGTACATACATACACACACACACATACACACACATACAATACACACACACAGACACACACACGCGCGCACACACACGCATACGCACGCACACGCACGCACATACACACGCACACACACACACACACACACACACACACACACACACACACACACACACACACACACACACACGCACACACAATCTGTGTAATTTGAAAGATTTTGAAAAGGTTTAGGTAGGTTATACAACCTTAAATAAAGAACACCAATTTTATTAAGATCAAGGTCACACCCAAAAAATTGTTAGGTTAGGTTGAGTTAAATAGGTTGTTAGGTTAGGTTAGCCATAAATATACCGGTCAAAGTCATACCCAATATAGGGTTACATGATGTTAAACTAGGATTGTTATGTTAACATAAGTTAAAGTACAAATATATTTCAAAATCACTTGTACATACACAATTAAAATTACTATGACAATAATGTAGTTTACGTTATCTTGGTCACACTCAAAAAGTGGTTATGATATGTTTTATATTACCCACTTGTGGTCATGGTTGTGTCTGTAATCTATGCCATGAAATTATCTACGTATACAATTAAAATTTTTGGTTCAAATCGGATAGCAAACACCGTAGTTACGATTTTTTTTTTTTTTTTTTTGGTCGCGTTCATTGTTTTATACATTATACCCATTTTATTTGTACCTGCCTGCAGATTCATGAATAGGCAATCCATGATACATTTCATAAATGATTTTTTTTTAAATGTTTTTTAAAGTATTAATATTTACCAAGTGGCTTATGAAATACATACTGTTTAACATATTCTTCAAATTTCAGGCGGGAACAAATAAAATGGGTTCCCTGTATTTTTATTTCAAATAAAATTGGCTATATTCAAATTGATATGAATTTAAAATTACAACAAAAAAATAAAAACAAAATAAATCAGTTTGTTGCTTGATGGATTGGAACGTGTAACCCTTAACATAATAAGCGAATCCTATAGCATCATAGCCACGAGGCCTCACTTGGTATAACACCGTATAGGAACTATACTTTTTATCACTACTTACAGGGGGCAGGCCTAAATCCCTAAATGTAAGTCCAAAAGGATTTACTGTGGCTCACATAACATCCTACATACACAACACATATCAAAAATAGGTTTTTTAATCAAAATCCTAAGTGCTGATTATAATACAAATATGATATTGTGTGAAATAAAAATAACTAATTCTGGTTACACTGATTAAGTGGTATGGTAATACTGACTGGCTGGCGAACATAATACGTACGACGCTGGCAGCTGTGTAATCTAACCTAACCTATGAAATTTTGTTTTTTTACTTTATATTGGCATTACCTCTAAAATTAAATTCTTAAATATGGTAACTAAATTTGATATCAATTGGAATATTTTTCAGGTGTCACACCTTTACCTGCAATTGCCTGCTCCTGAGCAAGATCACTATCGTTCACTTTCACTGTACCTCTATACCTTGCTTTTCCCTTTTAGACTAGAAACACAAAATTATAAATATAATATAATATGAAAAATTTATAATATGTAAATAAAAGCAACATTATTTTGTTTAGAAATTTATTTCAAAGCCAAAACTTTAAAAGATATAACCTATAAAAAAATTTGATTGCATGAACGCCAAATGAACTGTATCTGGACCGTTAGGATTACTAAGTAGTTCATCCTGTACCCAAAATTTATGAGATTTAAATCCTCTTAATTTTTTCTTATTTCTCACATTGAAATGTAGTGAAATAAGTTGGTACCATGTGACAAGTTCTTCAAAATCAACATTACACCAATATTGAATATTAATATATAGGTACGCAATGTATTTCATGGAAATGGTCCAAAATCCACTGTACTATTGCGCCGGTGATCAACATCGCAGTTGCAACTCCTATAGCTCCCAGTACGTATTCAAATAAATCATATTGCTTCTATATATTCGCTTGAATAAATAACGAACTTATTCGTGTAGCGTAATATAATGAAACTATGGTTTTTAAATAATGAAACATATGACATTGTTTAAATAACAACAAATAACACCTTTTATACCTTAATTACAATAAACTGGCTATTATTATTATTGCTATTTACATAGCAACTGCTGAACAAACGCATAGCAACATACATAATTTGATGGCGATAATTTTCAAAATAGGTTGGTATTAAAAATAATCATAAAATTAATATTAATTCTAAAATCGGCAAAAAAGTAATTTGTTCAACACGGCACCAAACATAGATTTACAGTTTCGGCAGTATCTGCTGTAAATAATCTGGTATTTTAGTGCCTAGTTAAACAAATAACTATTTTTTGTCTATTTATCTCCATTCATTACTAAATATCACTAGATTCAAATTTAGTAGGTACTTAATTAGACAATTTGACAGTTTTTTTAAATGGCACAAAATTGACCGCTGTGGTGCACTCTCCACGCCAGCAATGACTGCCCGTGAGGTGACGCCTGGTAAACGCCCGCACGGTACAAATATGTCATCACCATTACCGAAATCTGTGTACAAAGCAGATTGGCACACCCAGCAATGGATAATATGCCGTGATCATATATATTTTTTATTTTTTTATCTGTCAAAATCTGTTGTCATTGTAAATTTCCGGGTAAAATCACTGGTTTCTCGCAGCTTTTATTAAAACAACTTTCAAATATATGATTTGAAAGTTGTATTATATGAGAGCGTGAATAATTTGACAGTTTTATCTTTTAAAAATCTATTATTATTATTATTGCAAATTCCGGCTAAAAATATTTTTTACTCAATTTTTATTATAAAAACTGTCAAATATTGGATTTGACAATTTGACAGTTTTATTTTATGACAGTTTCACAATTTGACAGTTTTATCTATAAAAAATCTGTTATTGCAAATTTTCGGTTTAAAATCACTTTTTTCGTAATTTTATTGAAAAACCGTCAAATCATATATTTGATAGTTTTTATAATAAAAAGTATAAGTACATACATACACACATACAATACACACACACACACACACACACACGCATACGCACGCACATACACACGTACATACACACACACGTACACACACACACACACACACACACACACACACACACACACACACACACACACACACACACACAATCTGTGTAATTTGAAAGATTTTGAAAAGGTTTAGGTAGGTTACAACCTTAAATTAAGAACACCAATTTTATTAAGATCAAGGTCACACCAAAAAAATTGTTAGGTTAGGTTGAGTTAAATAGGTTGTTAGGTTAGGTTAGCCATAAATATACCGGTCAAGGTCATACCCAATATAGGGTTACATGATGTTAAACTAGGATTGTTATGTTAACATAAGTTAAAGTACAAATATATTTCAAAATCACTTGTACATACACAATTAAAATTACTATGACAATAATGTAGTTTACGTTATCTTGGTCACACTCAAAAAGGGGTTATGATATGTTTTATATTACCCACTTGTGGTCATGGTTGTGTCTGTAATCTATGCCATGAAATTATCTACGTATAAGTTATTATAATTAGATTTGAAATATGTTTTTTAAAAACATTTATTAGCCAGGTGATAACAGATACAATTCAAAGCTTGACTTGACTCTTCAGAGTAACAATTCTAACTAACTTATCTATATTCTTAGGACTATTTATAATATGTGTCTATCTATGCTTACGTGTTAGTAAGATACGGCGTAACAGATAATTCATTAAATATATATATATATATATATATATATATATATATATATATATATATATATATATATATATATATATATATATATATATATATAACTCCTCCATCCTAAAACAGAGCCGTATCGGTTTTATTTATTTCATCTAATTCAATTATTGAATGAGCCTTTGATTTTTTACATAATTTAATCTTTGTCTTATATAATAGTAATAATACTATAATAATAACAATAATGATTACAATAATGGATGTATTAACAATGGGGTGACTTGCAGAATCAGGGGTATTTATATCATGGATTTTAGAATGCTCATTTATTTTAATATCTAAATTTTCGATTTGCTTCAAAGTAACATTTTTATCTGTTAACTGATTATTTGGTATTTTGAAATCAATGTTCTCAAAAATAATTTCTTTATTATATATTACAGAATTTTCTAAATGATAGTCATTAATTTGACAATTATTTTTCGTAATGAACTTATATACTCCTCTAATTGATTTATGTTTTTCGTAATTATTACATTTTATATTTACATTCTGATCTTTATTTGAAGCAATTATAATAATATTTGAATTTTCAATTTTTATTACAACGAAACTATCATGAATAGAATGATACGTGCATTCTTTATTATTCTGTGTTTTAATAATATTTTTTAAACAATTGTTTAATTCTATGAAATTTGAATGACAAAAATATTTTTCTTTATTACTGACACATTTATCAATATCATATAATTTATTATCCATTTCCGTTATAAATGCCTTATTTGAATTAAGCATAAACATTTTATTTTCTATAAACATTGGAATTGGTGTTAATTGGGTTAGTATTACAGGGCTAGTATCATAAATAGGAATCTCTAATAAGTATTCTATTATATTATCGTGAAGTTTACAATGGCTTGATATTTGTTCCGAAATATCCCAAAAATTAAGTTTCGATATTTGATTAGTAATTTTTTGCAAATCTTCCAAAGAGATGATGGACGAATGAACTTCGTTCAAATTGCAGAATGTAAGACTAGTCTCTATTTCGGCAATAATTTCGATTAGGTTGACTGTTAATAAAATAATTTGATTTATTGTGTCTTTAATTAAAGTATTTTCCCAAGATATTGTTTCGTTTAAGATTTTTCGAATTTGCATAATTCTACTTTCTAACATGATTTCATTATGTTTAATATTTTCGAGTTGTTTATTGAATTTTGCCATTATATCTTTATTTATCTTTACATTTTCGAAATTTTGATTTTGAAGTATTCTTTGATTTTCATTAATCTTTTGAAATAATTTTTCATATTTTTCGCCGTCAAAAGCGTCAAGATTTCCAGTAATTGATTTTACTATTGTTCCGAGACCATTTAATATTCCTCGTTTGCTTCTTTTATTATTTGCAATTAATTTTACCTTGTTTTCCAATCTATTGAAATTAAATTCTAATATATTTATATATGTAGTTAATTCCGTTTTACATTTATTATCTTTTATACTTACATTATTAATATATGTTAATATTTTATTCTTGTTCATTTGTATCTTATTAAATTCATTAATTATACTAGTAAGGTTATATTTAAAATAGCTATATTGCGAATGGATATATAAGTAAGCTTTACCTAATTCTAAATTGTTTAGTCCGGGGTTGTTGTTTATTTCTTCTAACTCGTCGATGCCTTCTGCGCATCTGTAACATTTGTAAATAATCGTGGTTTTTTAATTTTGTCAATCTTATGTTTTTTGTTTTGATTGATTTTAATAACGCCTAATTTTGGAATATGCTTTTCTACTTTGTGAATTTTAAAAAGGGGTTTCTTGATTTTTTGTATTCGGCGTTTACCTTCTTTTATAAGCACATTTTCAGGTATTTTATCGGGATTTGCATGACTTGGATCATGTCGCTTATTTTTCTCTTTTTCAATATTTTCTTTAATTTTCGAATGAATAGTTTTCATTTTTTCTTTATGGTTCATTAAATGTTCTTCCGTTGTGGGTTCAGTTTCAAAAGGATCTTTTCGATTTTGTCCATATAGAATTTCTAACGGTGTATGTTTAGTTATAGAATGTATGGAATTATTATAAGCAATTTTGCGTATTTAATTTTGATTTCTATAGTTTCAATTTTAAATCCATTTCTTTGGTTTATTCTTCGTAGATGTTCAATTATTGTACTATGAAATCGTTCTATGCAAGCGTTACTTTTGGGATTATCGACACACGTCATGTGAGCCTTCATTTTATGCATTTTAAAGAGATTTTGTATTAAACCATTATTAAACTCTGTTCCCGAATCATGTGTAATTTTTGATGGTATTTTATACTGATTAAATTATTCTAATAATTTATCTGCTACTGATACAGCGGTCATATTTTTTATGTAATATATTTGACCAAATTTTGAAAATTGATCAATTATAGTGAGATACTTTTTATTTTCTAAGGTAAGAGTGTCAATAGATAAAACTTCAAATGGTTCAGAAGGAGTGGGTGTTAGATTATCTTTTAATTGGAACGGATTTCGTTCATATTTATTTATATGACATAACTCACAATTATTAATATATCGTTGTACATCGTTATAGAGATTTGGCCAATAATATTTTCGTATTAAGCTCATATATGTTTCGAGTATACCACGGTGGTTGGTCTTTCTTTCATGGTGGTTCATGATCGTATTAATTTGTTGTTGCAATTCTATGTCTTCTAAGAGGTATTCGCATTTCACTAATTTGTAAGGATTTTTTACAAAATTTTTCATAATAATATTAAATTTCAGGTGTAGATCTTTTTCAAAAAGACAGTAATATGTACAATTTGGTGCAAGATAATTTCTTAAAAAATTATTTCAGTTTCTAAATTGTTTTTATTAAGTTTTATTGTTAATCTTTGCTTTGAATTATTAAATAATTTAATTAAATTTACCTCTGTTTCTTTATCATGTACGGAAATGACTAATTGATTTCTTCCGCTATTTATTGCTATTTTTTTGTATGTTATGCCGTTGACTTCATTTTCTAAATCTGAATGGACTGTGTTAAGATCCGAGAGATCTTCAGAATCTGAATAATTATAATTATTATTATTATTATCATTGATATTAATTTCATTATTTTCTAAATTATGAATAACAATTTTTACATGTGTTTCAGCGAAAATTTCTTTAATTAAATTTTTAATGGTTTCAAAATTTTGTTTGTCACATCCGGAACATATACGCGGCATGTGTAATTCCTCTATATCATTGAAGATACAATACTCTTTTAATTTAATCAAACATTTCTTGATATCACACATTCTTGGCTTATCGAAATATTTTTCTTTCGTGATTAAATGGAATAAAATATTCTTGTTATATATAGGCTGTATATAAATATCACCTTTCTTCTTTTGTTTCTTTTCCAAATCATTTTTACTTTTAAATTTATTATTAATTTGTAAGGCAAAATCTTTACCTAATTTCTTATCAACACTTATACAGTGGACAATATTATTATTATTTTCAAATATATCTTTAGTTACTTCTATAATTTGGAATTTTGGTTTTATTCTAGAAAGAGCATCGGCATTACTGTTTAATAAACCTTTTTTGTATTCTACGTAGTAATTAAATTCGTCTAATTTCAATTTCCAACGCATGAGCTTGGAATGAGGATCTTTAAGAGGCTGCTGCTCGAAATGTGTCTTTTTCTCCATAGTCCTGTGACTTTATTATAAATAATAAATTATTGATATTTGATATGATGAATAATGAAGGTTGATTTTAGTTCGCGACAGAGGCTTTTTTAAAAAATAATTTAAAATAAATGAGTAATATAGTATTAAAATAGGTCAATTTGACGATATTTACTAATTTCGTAGCAGTGTGGAGACTGTATTATTGTACCGATTTCGTTCTGCTTTTGCACACTATATAAGCAAACCTGTAAAAAGTTCGCTACTGAGCTAAATTTGCATTATTGTTAATTATAACAAAATAAATTAAGTTTCAAATTCTTAATTTTAAAGTATATTTTTATGGTTTGGATTACGAAATTTTGAAATGTGACTTAATAAGTTATTAATATATGCTGTTTATAAAAGATTTCAATTTAGAAAATGATAATTTATTAATGTGTTATAATGTTATTACAATTTAAAATTAATTAAATTTTAGTGTGTAGTTTCCTTACTAGATGTCTCTCGCAGACAATTCACGGACGGGTACGTCCAAGTTTTAACGTCTATTTTGTGTTTGGTTTAGCATCCCCTCTTACTTCTTCCCATGCTTCCATCACAGAAAGTAGCAAATGTTTTAGATTCTGCATTTATTTCAATTTGAAATATTTTCCAAAATATACAAGTGTTCACGGTTTTCTTATTTTTTTAATGGATGATAATACAGATCAAAAGAAAGCGAAAAACGTTAAAACACATGTACGGAAACGTTGCGTTATCGAGTTACAGCCCTTTGAAGGTGCACCTCAACAGACACATTTTTAAAATAATTTTTGTACTAGTCGCACTAAAATTTTGAAACTTGGTATGAGGATACTACTTATTTAGGTACATGTTTATACATTCTTCTGTTTCTGTATATCAAGTTTTACATTGTTATTTTTTCATTTTTACCTCTCGCTAAGAGAGGTATTGGATTCATGCTAAAAATCGCATATCCAGATTTTAGTGAATAAGCACGTTTTAAGGTTCCTAGAATCCGATGATAACATTTTTTCGATGATGTCCGTATGTGTGTGTGGATGTTGGATCCACGATTTCTCAAATACTATAAGACTTAAGACATTTTTATCTACGGATTCCTCAATCTAACAATAATGGGAAGAGTTATTTAAGTTTTGGTAACAATTGGACAACCGGAAGTAGTAGTTACAACAAAAAAATCATCTAAATATTATTTATCGAAAATTGATGTAAATACTTATATTAAAGAACGTTAAATTCTTTATTCGATAAATATAAATTTATTATTATATCTTCTATAGATTTAGAGATAAAGAAATGCATATAAAATAATTTGATGTAAAAATTCTCAGATCGAACTACTTCAAGGCAAGAAATTCAAATATTTGTAATTGGAAAATAAATGTCACTGTCAAAAATATTTGTATGCCACTGTCATAAATATTTGTACATCATTATGAAGATTATGAAAATAAAAAAAGTCAACAACGCAAAAGAATATACGTAAAAAAGTATACAAAAGGAATTTGCGAAAAAATGAATATAAAAAAAAAATACAGGATATTGAATATAAAAAAAAATGTATTTATTGTACATAATTTATATTAAAATCTTAAGAAAAATATTAAGATCGGTATTCTTAGCTACTATGAGAAAGAGAGCGAAGGGACTTGATTCCTAGAAAAAAATTTCATTGTGTTAGTGGCAGAGTTACAATGAAATATGTCACCTTCAATCAATATGTACACATAGGTACTATAAATTCTGCAGGGTTGGCAAGTTTCTTCCACTATGGTTCAAACCACTGGTTGAAACCGGTTAAAACCGTCCTGGTCAAAATAGTATTTCGACCAGTATGTGATTATAATTATTGTCGTAAAATTTTAAAATATGTAAAATTAATTATCTTAATTTTATAATTTGCATTTATAGTTTAGGAGCTATAAAATAAAAGATTCGAGATGAATTTATTTCATTTTATTTTCCATAAACATGAGTATACAAAATATGAAATACAAACAAAACGCTTTCATAAAAAATCCGGAAAGATTATTCAACGATATAAAATAAAAATTGTATTACTATGAAACAAAATTAAGAAACAGTTAATCAATCTTCGTTATCACTTCGTTCAGTTTCTTTTGCTTTAGAATTTAATAATTTATAACATGATACTAAATTGGATACTTTATCTAGTCCAATCCTGTTTCTTAATTTTGTTTGAATTAAACTCATATTAGAAAATATTCTTTCAATAGATGCGGAGGAGGCGACACAGTTTTATAAATGTACAACAAAATTAATAAAATTATCATCCAAATTATTTTTAAGAGATGTCCACGAGAGCAATGAACAAATTGGACTGACTGGTGCCGATGCATACAAGTGAATAGTCTGTAAACGACAACAGTCAAGCACGAACATGTGTTACGCTGTTGCGTATGCTTAACCTGTAATCCTATGATCACACAACAATTTACCATGTCCTTTCTACGGATAATAATTATTTATTTAATCATTTTTCATCGCCAGGAAACTTAAATTAAATTCATATACAATATTTTAACGAAATAATAAAAAAAACAATAAAGTGGTTTAAACCAGTTTCGGACGGTTTAAACCAGTTTTGACCACTGGTTTGGTTTTTACCTAAAAAAGTGTTTTTTTGCCAACCCTGAAATTCTGAGAATAATACACTTGACGCATTTAATCTTTACTAGAAACTGGTAATTGTAGTCAAAAAAATCAGATTCAATCTTGTGGTGGTATACTGCATGGTATAATGATCAAAAAACATTTCCTGCTATAAGCTACAGGCAGATTTTTATTTAAATTTAATTTTAATAAAAAAAAAAAAACATTATGGTTATTCTGTTTTAGAGAAAAACGTCTATGATTTCGTTCTTTTAGCCTCTGAAATGTATAGCCGGAATGGTAATTCTGATTTTTAAATCGTTGTTGAGGAGTCATAAGGCTTGGACAGTGAAAGTGCTAGCCTGTAGCCTGTCTCGCCCTTCAATATTTCGTAAATAGGGGTGTATACTCTGTAGAAGTGGGGGTACTTGCCGGCCCAACCCTCTGCCTTCTTCGTCTCCCACGTCGCGGGCAAACTTACCTCACCGTGAAAGTAACAGCAGCCTCTTAAGTGACATCAGGTAAACAAGTGGTTTGTGATTGGTGATCAATTTAAATTTTACGCCGTATAAATATGGTCTAAAATATTTAGTAGCCCAAACTATGCTTAATAATTCCTTTTCTATAGTACTATAATTTATTTCGTGTTCATTTAGAGTACGTGAGGAATATGCTATTGGTAAATCTTTTCCTTCTAATTTTTGACTTAAAACAGCGCCTATTGCATAATTAGATGCATCTGTAGTCAAGGTGAACTCTTTTGTAAAATTTGGGTATTGGAGTATAGGGGCATTTATTAAAAGTTTTTTACTTGATTCGAAACTTTCTCGATACTTTTTATCGTCTAAATTTATATTATTTTTTTTTTAACATTTAGTTAATGGTTTAGTGAGCTGTGCGAAATTTGGATTGAATTTCCTATAATAACCTAGGAGTCCAAGATACGTTTTTATTTCTTTCTGTGTTTTTGGTATGGGAAATTCTTTAACTGCTGCAATTTTATTCGGGTTCGGTTTTATTCCGTCTTTCGAAACGATATGTCCTAAATAGGCAACTTCTTTATGGAAAAATTCAGACTTGTCGATTTGTATTTTTAAATTATGTTCTTTTAGTCGTTTAAAAACCTTTCTAATATTAGTTACATGTTCTTGTAAGGATGTGCCGAGGACAATTATATCATCCATATACACTAAACAGATTTTGTTTATATAATCTTTAAGAACGTGATTTACTAGTCTCTGAAATGTAGCTGGGGCATTTTTTAAGCCAAAGGGCATTCTGGTAAACTCGTAATGACCTTGGTCTGTCGAAAAGGCAGTTTTGGGAATTGATTCTTCAGACATTTGAATTTGGTGAAAACCGGAAGCAAGATCAAGAGTAGTATAATATGTATTACGCCCTAGTTTATATAATATATCGGTGATATTGGGTATTGGAAATTTGTCATCTTCGGTATTAGAATTTAGTTTACGGTAGTCAATGACCATCCGATATTTTCGTTTGCCAGAGGCATCCATCTTCTTCGGGACAATCCACACTGGAGACGACCAGGGTGAATGTGATTCTTGAATTATTTTATCGTCCAAAAGTTTTTCTACTTGGTCATTTATTTCTTTTTTATAACACTCAGGATATCTATAATTTTTAGAATAAACTGGTACATTATTTTTACTATGAATAACATGTTTGATAGATGAGGTATGAGATAAGGGTGTATTCTCTTTTGGGAAAATTTCATGGTAATCTTGAATAATTTTTATTAATTCACGTTTTTCTTCGTTATTAAGATGATCAGTTCTTACTTGTATTACGTCATTATCCATTAAATTATTTTCTTCAATTCCATTAAAATATTGTAATTTAATTAATTTATTTTGAATATTTACTGTTTTATTATTGAAATTTATTTGTGCATTTAATTTTTCTAATGCCGGAGTACCAAGTAAAATATTAAATTTATTATGAAAATTATACAAATAACATTTTATTTCTATTCCTTCTATATTGAATAAAACATACTCAATACCTTCAGTTTTACCTGTGGCTGTCATGAATAAAAAAATTTCTTTGTGTATTTTGAATCTATTTTTATTTTTGTAAACAAAATTTCTATTTATCAAATTAATTGAGGAACCAGTATCAAAAAGTATGAAATAATCATGAATTTTTAAAAAAGGAAGTTTTGAATTACAATCTATATTTAAGTTTTCGGCAATACATTGAGGCCTGTTAACTCTAAAAAATTATCGTTTGAATTTGTTTCATTGTCATTATCGCTTTCTGTATACAAGTATTGTTCATTGTCGTCTGTTGTTAATTCATCGGATTCTTGTGATACTTCTTCAGCGCAATTTTCATTACAATGTAACTATTCTACAATATAATTAGGATTTGGTCCTAATGGCGTGAAATAATTTCTATTTTGTCTGGGTGTAAATGTCTGCTTTGTTCGTAATGACATAGGAGTAGGTTTCACTCCTTTAGCATTTTTAATCTGTTGACGAGGTGCAAAAGTTTTATTTTGATTAGGTCTACTTTGAAATTTTATTGGACCTGTAGGAAATGAATTCTCGGGGAATTTCATAGGAGAAATATTTGGTAATTTATGCACTGGTTGTCTTAATGCTGGCGTAGGTGTATATTTCAAATATTGAATATCATTATTAAGAAGGTTTTCGATTTCGTTTACATTCTGTGGATTTCTTGTTGCAATATTATTACGATATGGGTCAGATATATTTGTTATAAAATGTGTTACAATAAGTTTTTCAGCGAATTCCAAGATTGCTGATTTACGATTATTATCATGTTCTTCTATTGATAGTCGAGATTTGAACATAAGAAATTTTTCTTTAATAACCTCAAACAGTTTGTATGGGTTTTTAATATTATTTATTTTTAAAATATCGTTCGTTATAGTAACGCAAGTTGATTTATCTTTGAATGTATTGACTAAGTGTGCTCTTAAGTCATTCCATGTATTAAACTCTAAATCTTTAATGCTTTCTAATGCTTTTCCAACGATTTTTGATTTTATACTTAAAAAAGCGACACATTTGTCAAAATCATCGAGTGGTGGTTCTATAGTAGCAAGTAAATTTTGTATTGCATTCACTGCGTTTATGAGTGGACTTAATTTGTTTGTATTACCATCGTATTGTGGTATTGTACTTAGAGCGAAAGTAACTTTGCTAGCTCGGTCGGCCATTATTACTTCACAAATATAATATTATACTTTTACAAAGTAAATAAACAATTTTATTTATATAGGTATTAGTAAGTGTTAGTACTTACATTGATAAACTTGTCAACACTATGATGGTTGAAATCTTCATCTAATGATGTGTAGATTTGTTGTTCCCAATGAACTTGGCAAAAGGTGTTCTCGATGAACTGAAGAGATGTTCTCAATGAACTGGACACTAGGACGGCACTCGGTATACGGGCTCTGTTGTCCTGGTGAACGACCACGGGCTCTGCACTTGGCGGCACGATGCAATCGGAGTTATGTTACTCTAGTTACGGACTCTCGCTTTGCGGGCACGGTGTAACTTTGACTTCGAATATTGTACTGTTGTTGGCCGTGAAGCTCCTGACTCTACTTGTAGTGGTACTATGGATGCTTCTTAGGTTTGGCTCTCGTGAATAAATGTAGATACAACCGAGAATATCACTTTAACGAATTAATTCTGTTTTCAGCAGAATTTCGGTAATAAACTCGTTTCACTGATCCGTACGACTGCGCCAGTTATAATAATTAGATTTGAAATATGTTTTTTAAAAACATTTATTAGCCAGGTGATAACAGATACAATTCAAAGCTTGACTTGACTCTTCAGAGTAACAATTCTAACTAACTTATCTATATTCTTAGCACTATTTATAATATGTGTCTATCTATGCTTACGTGTTAGTAAGATACGGCGATAACAGATAATTCATTAAATAAAGATATATATAACTTATACAATTAAAATTTTTGGTTCAATTCGGATAGCAAACACCGTAGTTACGATTTTTTTTTTTTGGGCGCGTTCATTGTTTTATACATTATACCCATTTTATTTGTACCTGCCTGAAGATTCATGAATAGGCAATCCATGATACATTTCATAAATAATTTGGTTTAAAAAAAAAATGTTTTTTAAAGTATTAATATTTACCAAGTGGCTTATGAAATACATACTGTTTAACATATTCTTCAAATTTCAGGCGGGAACAAATAAAATGGGTTCCCTGTATATTAATTTCAAATAAAATTGGCTATATTCAAATTGATATGAATTTAAAATTACAACAAAAAAATAAAAACAAAATAAATCAGTGTTGCTTGATGGATTGGAACGTGTAACCCTTAACATAATAACCGAATCCTATAGCATCATAGCCACGAGGCCTCACTTGGTATAATACCGTATAGGAACTATACTTTTTATCACTACTTACAGGGGGCAGGCATAAATCCCTAAATAGTCCAAAAGGATTTACTGTAGCTCACATAACATCCTACATACACAACACATATCAAAAATAGGTTTTTTAATCAAAATCCTAAGTGCTGATTCACTTACAAATAACACATTTTTATTATAAACAATCAATGAAAAAATAAAAAGTTACATCACTTCATCTCTGACAGAGATTATTCAATGTCATAATTTCACTATACTTTCGGTCAACTTCATTCGGAGTGACTTTTAAAAATTCTTAATACGAAGTAATAAATTCTAATTTGTAAAAACATAACGTAACATTTTGTTTTATGACCTTACAAATACAAATATGATATTGTGTGAAATAAAAATAACTAATTCTGGTTACACTGATTTAGTGGTATGGTATTACTGACTGGCTGGCGAACATAATACGTACGACGCTGGCAGCTGTGTAATCTAACCTAACCTATGAAATTTTGTTTTTTTACTTTATATTGGCATTACCTCTAAAATGAAATTCTTAAATATGGTAACTAAATTTGATATCACACCTTTACCTGCAATTGCCTGCTCCTGAGCAAGATCACTATCGTTCACTTTCACTGTACCTCTATACCTTGCTTTTCCCTTTTAGACTAGAAACACAAAATTATAAATATAATATAATATGAAAAATTTATAATATGTAAATAAAAGCAACATTATTTTGTTTAGAAATTTATGTCAAAGCCAAAACTTTAAAAGATATAACCTACAAAAAATTTGATTGCATGTACGCCAAATGAACTGTATCTGGACCGTTAGGATTACTAAGTAGTTCATCCTGTACCCAAAATTTATGAGATTTAAATCCTCTTAATTTTTTCTTATTTCTCACATTGAAATGTAGTGAAATAAGTTGGTACCATGTGACAAGTTCTTCAAAATCAACATTACAACAATATTGAATATTAATATATACGCAATGTTTTTCATGGAAATGGTCCAAAATCCACTGTACTATTACGCCGGTGATCAACATCGCAGTTGCAACTGCTATAGCTGCCCAGTACGTATTCAAATAAATCATATTGCTTCTATATATTCGCTTGAATAAATAACGAACTTATTCGTGTAGCGTAATATAATGAAACTATGGTTTTTAAATAATGAAACATATGACATTGTTTAAATAACAACGAATAACACCTTTTACAATAAACTGTCTATTATTATTATTGCTATTTACATAGCAACTGCTGAACAAACGCATAGCAACATACATAATTTGATGGCGATAATTTTCAAAATAGGTTGGTATTAAAAATAATCATAAAATTAATATTAATTCTAAAATCGGCAAAAAAGTAATTTGTTCAACACGGCATCAAACATAGATTTACAGTTTCGGCAGTATCTGCTGTAAATAATCTGGTATTTTAGTGCCTAGTTAAACAAATAACTATATTTTGTCTATTTATCTCCATTCATTACTAAATAACACTAGATTCAAATTTAGAAGGTACTTAATTAGACAATTTGACAGTTTTTTTAAATGGCACAAAATTGACCGCTGTGGTGCACTCTCCACGCCAGCAATGACTGCCCGTGAGGTGACGCCTGGTAAACGCCCGCACGATACAAATATGTCATCACCATTACCGAAATCTGTGTACAAAGCAGATTGGCACACCCAGCAATGGACAATATGCTGTAATCATATATATTTTTTATTTTTTATCTGTCAAAATCTGTTGTAATTGTAAATTTCCGGGTAAAATCACTGTTTTCTCGCAGTTTTTATTAAAACAACTTTCAAATATATGATTTGAAAGTTGTATTATATGAGAGCGTGAATAATTTGACAGTTTTATCTTTTAAAAATCTATTATTATTATTATTGCAAATTCCGGTTAAAAATATTTTTTACTCAATTTTTAATATAAAAACTGTCAAATATAGGATTTGACATTTTGACAGTTTTATTTTATGACAGTTTCACAATTTGACAGTTTTATCTATAAAAAATCTGTTATTGCAAATTTTCGGTTTAAAATCACTTTTTTCGTAATTTTATTGAAAAACCGTCAAATCATAAATTTGATAGTTTTTATAATAAAAAGTATAAGTACATACATACACATATACATACACACACATATAATACACACACACACGCGCGCGCGCACACACACGCATACGCACGCACATACACACACACACACACACACACACACACACACACACACACACAATCTGTGTAATTTGAAAGATTTTGAAAAGGTTTAGGTAGGTTATACAACCTTAAATAAAGAACACCAATTTTATTAAGATCAAGGTCACACCCAAAAAATTGTTAGGTTAGGTTGAGTTAAATAGGTTGTTAGGTTAGGTTAGCCAAATAATAATAATAATAATATTTTATTTATCCTTAAATGTCTTACAAACATATGGATATCGTCATAAATTAAGTTTACATTATATGTACAGTGACACATTATAAACATTATAAAAATATATATGTGTGAATAAAATATTACAATATTACATTAGTGACATGACCCCATCAGAAATGGCGGCGAGTTTGTGCTTCTGCGCTTTCAAAATATTCTTCTACCGAATAGAAGGTTTGATTTAATAAGAATTTTTTCAGTTCTTTTACAAAAGTATTATAATTAGGTATGTTCATTATTTTGGTCGGTAAGGCATTGTATATCTTTAGGCCAAGTATGTATGGAGTATTAATTGTTAAGTTATTTTTAGCAAAAGGAACTCTGAAGTGGTCCCTTTGGCGGGTATTAAAACTATGAATTTGCTTATTAAGAGTAAACTTTGATTTATTTTTAAAAATAAATTTATTTATTTCAAATATAAACAAACTAGGTACTGTGAGGATGTTGTATCTTGGGAATAGTTGTCTGCAGGAGCATGTACTTCCAACACCCGCAATGCATCTGATAACTCGCTTCTGGGCAATAAATACCTGTGAAGCACCGGATGAGGCACCCCAGAGGCAGATTGCATATTTTAAGTAAGATTCTACTATGGCAAAATAAACCATACGAAGTTGTGGAAAATTGAGATAATTTTTGAGAAATCTTATTAAGTAGCATGACTTATTTATCGAAGCAATAGTTCGTTCACAATGTAGATGCCAGTTTAAATTTTCATCAAATACTGCACCGAGAAAAACAGTGTGTTGTTGTCTTTTTAGCGACTGACCATTGATATAAATCATCTGTTGTATGACATTTATATTCTGGTAGTTATGGAATTGTATAAGAGTGGTTTTGGTCTCATTGAGGAATAATTTATTGGCGTTACACCATTGTAAGAGCGCTAAAATATAGATTTCACAATTTTGAACAATATCGTTAGTGTCATTGCCTGATACAATAATCGAGGTATCGTCAGCATACTGAATAAAATTGGCAGCATCGCCCGCACAGTCAACCAAGTCGTTGACATACATGACAAACAAAATAGGTGCGAGTACTGTTCCCTGTGGGGCTCCTATGTTACTTTTTAAGATGTCTGATAGTACCTTATTATAAACATTGCCATCGTTTTTAAAATTTAATGCCACAAAGTGTTCTCTGTCACTTAAGAAGCTTTCAATCCAGTTTAAAGGTGTACCTCTAATTCCGTAAGAATATAATTTGTCCAGAAGTATTTTGTGATCGAGGCAGTCAAATGCTTTCGAGATATCACAGAAAATACTTACTACTGGTTGTTTATTATCTAAATAGTTAATTAATTTTTCATATAAAAAGTTAATTGCATCAAAGGTAGATAAGTTCGGACGGAATCCAAATTGATTACGGTTTATGATTTTGTACTTGTTAATAAAGGTTTCTAGTCGCCCGAGGAAGCAGTATTCAAACATTTTTGAGAATATGGATGTTTGAGATACTGGTCTAAAATTGGTTATGTTTTCTTTGTCTCCTTTTTTGTGAATCGGTGTGATTTTACATAATTTAAGTTTGTTTGGGAAAACACCTGTGCTAAATGATAGATTTATCATGTACGTCAACGGCTCGATTATAAGATGCAACATCTTCCTTATCAGGAAAGCAGGCACATCATCTGGTCCAGCAGACTTTTTATTCTTTAGTTTGGATTTAAGTAGTGTGAGTATCTCTATCTCAGTGTATGGATTTAGGAAGAATCCAGTATAATTATTATTTGTTATTGAGGGCTTACTATTATTATTTGTAGTTGAAATTTTTTGAACTAAATTTAATGGTGATTCATTAAAATAATCGTTGAATTTGTTTACAATTATCTTTGGGTCGCTTATGTGTTCATTATCATATTTAATTGTAATATTATCTGATATTGAGTGAGATTTGTTTTGTTGTTTTATAAACGACCATGTAGTTTTAGTAGGGTTGTCTGACTCAGTTATTTTTGTCTGAATATGATTTCTTTTAGTATTATTTACTAATTTACTGTGTTCTTTTTTTGCCTGGGCAAAGAAAGGTTTTAGTATGGGATACTGTTTTTGTAGTGTAAAAAGATCTCTTAGCTTAGCGCTAGAATTTTTTATTTCTAGATTAATCCAATTTTTTTGATTGTTATTATGAATAACGTATTTATTGGGAAAACATAAGTTAAAGTACTTCAAAAATTTATTATAGAATTCGTTAAAAGCCAAGTTGATATCTGTCAGCGAGTACATGATGTGCCAGCTCTCCTGACTTAAAAGATTTGCAAATTTATCAATATTTGTGTGGCTAAAAAATCGTAATTCCTTACCGACCTTTTCTTGGGAGATTTTATGTAGATCAGTTTCATATAAAACAATTCCATGATCGGAGAGGATTTCTCCATCTACCTCAAACTTATCAGAATCAAAATTTGTGAACACATGATCTAGAGTATGCTTTCCTCTTGTGGGTTTAGTAATGATGCTTCTTAAGTTGTATGACAGCAGAGCAGAACTTAATTGCACAAACTTGTCGCCATCCCTGCCGGGGTCAAGGTTGATGTCACCCGTCAAGACAACTTTCATATTAGGTTTAAAAATGGTATCTAAAACAGATATTATGTTATTATAAAATATATTAAAATCACCGTCAGGTGCTCTATAGCATGCTAAAATTACTGAGGAGTGGGCATCGTGTGTATATAAAATTCCACAGATTTCTATATGCTTATCAATGCAAAATTTATCTAAATCCAGCTGAATTGTTTTAATATTTTTATTGCACCAAATACCCACTCCACCCCCCCTAAAGGAGGATCTGTTTCTGTATGCACTTAGTGTGTAGTCAGGAAAGTTTATATTTTTAATTGATATATCATTACACCATATTTCAGATAGACATATAAATTTGATATTGTATTTACATAAGTATTCTGATATTATTATATCTACCTTTTTTGGACTTAGTGATTGGCAGTTTATAGAGAGGACATCAAAAGTTGTCCCAGGAGAACTTGCTATGTGCCTTGGGTCTGGGTCTGTCGCCTGTGGAAAAACCTGGAGACAAAGATTCCTGCTGGCCAGATGTCTTCTTTCATAGCGTTCTCAAGGTTGTGTAGGTTTATCATTATTCTGAAGGATGCGTAGTGTTGTGGATACTTGGAACTTACACTTTCACATAGCACTTCCGGAAATATTGGTTTTAAGTGATGCATGATTTCCTCCGGTTTTGTATTTGGTTTAAAGCGCGATGCGTATAGGAAAGCCTTCTTGGGCGCGGCTTCCAGTTTTGATTTATTGTTTGAGTTGCCGATAATACTAGTGTTCGGCTTTATTTTCTTCTCATTATGTATATCTCTTTGTAAGTTTGGTGCAGCTTTATCGTGGGTAAAATTATCATTTATTTTGTTATTTTTAGTGTTATTACTATCACTAATATTATTGTTTCGTATACTGTTAGACTTTACCGTTTCATTTATTTGGCACATGTTTAAAGTTAGGTTATTATTATTGTTTTGATTTTGATCGTTTGTATGGGCGATGGCCGGGCCGACTGTTTTGTCGGCTTTCTTTGTTTTATTTTTGTTATTACCCGTAGATGGCAGGAGCGGTTTTAAATGGAGATTTAAAAGGTTAATTTGAGAATTCAGTATTTTAATTGTTTCGTTTAGGTTATTTATAATTATGTCTTTTTGTTTCATAATTTTTTTTAAGTAATGAACATCACATTTTAATTTGACGATATTATCTGTATCAGTGGGATCGTTTACACTTACAAATGAGTCGTCATTGTCCTTGTCCTTTTCACCTTGAGTATCATCACAGCAATTTATAAAATTATTGTCAAGTATATTTAGTTTTAATTTACTCACACAGCTATTGTGCGATGTCGTACCACAATTAATGCATTTAGGCCCAGTTTGTGCTACTTTATGGCACCTAACACATTTTTTTGTAGAGTCACTTACATTGTTCGACTGACCTTCCGCCATCTTACTTTAGCCACCGGTCAAGGTCATACCCAATATAGGGTTACATGATGTTAAGCTAGGATTGTTATGTTAACATAAGTTAAAGTACAAATATATTTCAAAATCACTTGTACATACACAATTAAAATTACAATGACAATAATGTAGTTTACGTTATCTTGGTCACACTCAAAAAGGGGTTATGATATGTTTTATATTACCCACTTGTGGTCATGGTTGGCTCTGTAATCTATGCCATGAAATTATCTACGTATACAATTAAAAATTTTGGTTCAAACCGGATAGCAAACACAGTAGTTACGATTTTTTTTTTTTTCGGTAGCGTTCATTGTTTTATACTTTAAACCCATTTTATTTGTACCTGCCTGAAGATTCATGAATAGGCAATCCATGATACATTTCATAAATGATTTGGTTTTTTAAAAAAAAAATGTTTTTTAAAGTATTAATATTTACCAAGTGGCTTATGAAATAGATACTGTTTAACATATTCTTCAAATTACAGGCGGGAACAAATAAAATGGGTTCCCTGTATTTTTATTTCAAACAAAATTGGCTATATTCAAATTGATATGAATTTAAAATTACAACAAAAAAATAAAAACAAAATAAATCAGTTTGCTGCTTGATGGATTGGAACGTGTAACCCTTAACATAATAAACGAATCCTATAGCAGCATAGCCACGAGGCCTCACTTGGTATAACACCGTATAGGAACTATACTTTTTATCACTACTTACAGGGGGCAGGCGTAAATCCCTAAATATAAGTCCAAAAGGATTTACTGTAGCTCACATAACATCTTACATACACAATCTTGGGATTACATGACTCTTTTGGCTTTGTAAAAGTAATAACACTATATTGATTGATGTTAATCTTTATTTTGAGCCAACGTGCCAACACACGTTGCTGCTTCTCTGCCTGTTACAACTCAACTGCTCTGCTCCTACAAAAGATGGAACAGTGCTGCCATCTTACTAACTACATACAAAATATAAATAGCGGGAACATTTAACATTCTACGAGTACAACATAATGCCGCCCGCCTTGAAAACTCAAAGAGTTTCAACAAAATATACATATAAATGCTACATAACATAAAAAATAATATTAAATATCATGTCATTCAGTTAAAAAAGTTAGACAACTTTTTATTTTACAGCTTCCCAGTACGTCTAAATAGAAGTTTACAAATTTCATATTTCTATATGTAAAATACAAATACTATTCACTGCACGTTTTAGATCACCCTTTGCACATCTCACTGTCACCACACGTGTCTCATCATCTGTGCCTGGATGTAGTTGTATGACGCGTCCAAGGTGCCACTGTGCTGGAGGTAAATTGTCATCCTTTATGATGACCATTGAGCCGATGTTGATGCTAGAAGTATTCTTCTGCCATTTGGTTTTCTGTTGTAGGGAGACAATATAGTCTCTCGACCACCGTTTCCAAAAATTGACATTCATTTGTTGCAATAATTGGTATCTGGTAAGACGATTTTGCGGCAAATCTCTCAAATTTGGGTCAGGAATCGTGGAAAAAGAGCGACCAATAAGGAAATGAGCTGGCGTTAACGGTTGTAGATCATTCGGGTCACAGCTGAAAGGACTTAAAGGTCTAGAATTTAAAATTGATTCTACCTGTGCTAACATAGTATTGAATCCTTCGTAGGTAAGAATTGTATTTGACATTACTCTTTTCAAGTGAAATTTTACATTCTTCACTCCCGCTTTCCACAGTCCTCCAAAATTAGGAGACCGTGGAGGAATAAAGTGCCATTTTACTCCTTGATTTGATGTTAAATTTTGAATTTCATCAGCATTAGAAGATAGAAATTCACCGAGTTTGGATAGTTCACGCTTGGCACCCACAAAATTTGTGCCATTGTCACTGAAGACGTTTAAAGGCCTGCCTCTACGCGCTATGAAACGTTTAAAGGACAATAAAAAGGTTTCTGTACTGAGACTCGTTACCAACTCCAGATGAATTGCCTTTGTAGCAAAACAAATGAATAAACAAATGTATGATTTAACTGTTTTAATTCCTCTCCCTGTTCTTTCCTTCACTGAATATGGCCCAGCGTAATCCACACCAGTGGAGTGAAAGGGATACATAGCTAGTGTCCTTTCAAACGGCAAATTTCCCATAATTGGCTTAATTAATTCACCATTAGTTTTCGCACATTTGACACAATTACGAACAACCTTTTTTGCTATGTTTATGCCAGATATAGGCCAAAATTTTTCACGAACCCTATTTATCAGTAATCTTGAACCTGCATGCATTAAAAGTTCATGTTCGTGTTTTAGTATCAATGCGGTAAAATGATTTTGTTTAGGTAATATTACAGGATGTTTTTTTATCGTATTCAAACTGAGAATGCTTTAGTCTACCGCCTACTCGAATAATATTCGAATCTATAAAAGGTGTTAAGCATAGTAATTTGCTTTTTCTGTCTATATTACGTCCGTCTGATAATGTTTTAAACTCTTGTGCAAATGCATTGTTTTGAGTAATTTGAATTAATTTCGTCATAGCTGAATTTAATTCTTCTACAGTCAATGGACCGGTTATGCGATTAGATTTTTCAACGAGAGAGTTTTTATAAAATCTCAAGCAGTATGCTGTTACTCTTTTTAGCCGATTTAGACTTGAAAAATTCCCAATTGGGAATTGATCAATAGATTCGGTAATTTGAAAAGACTGAACAGTTTTACGCGCTTCTGGAAGATTATCCCAATCTAACGTTACTGATATATCTTCTGTGTGATTATTTAAATCTATCAAAAGCCATTGTGGCTCTTGCCACCAAATCTTCTTTTGTATTAATATCTCAGGTGAAACACCCCGTGATAGCAAATCTGCCGGATTGTCCTGCGATTTGACATGAAACCAATTTACTGGGTTAGTCAGTTTTTGAATTTCTGCTATGCGATTGGCTACATAAGGTTTCCATCTATTATGTTCCGACTTAATCCAACACAATGTAGTGGTTGAATCGCACCAATAGAATTCTCTATCAATGTTTATTCGTAAAATAGTTTTGAATCTTGTTGCTACTTGAGCTGCTAACACCGCTGCGCAGAGCTCGAGACGCGGTAACGTAACTTGTTTTAAAAGTGCTACTCTAGATTTTGCCGCTAATAGTGTGAGATTTTTTATTAGTTGACCGTAAATATATACAAGTTCCAAATGTCTTTTCTGACGCGTCCGCGAAAGCATGTAATTCAACATGAATGTAATCGTCGATTAATACTTTACGTGGTACAGATATATTGTTTATATGATGGAGATTGTCTCTGAATTTTATCCATTGTGAATACGATTTCATGGGAATAGATTCATCCCACGTTAATTTTAACTGCCATAGTTCTTGTATTATTAATTTTGCCGTCACTATAATTTGTGCTAATAATCCGAGAGGATCATACAACTGTGCCGTAATACCTAATACTGTTCTTTTTGTGATTTCAGGTTGACTTAATGTGATATTTAGTGAATATGAAAATACATCAGTGGATGGGTTCCAGCATACACCTAAAGTTTTATGTTCTCTATCTGAAATATTTAGTGATTCTGATTTTACTGATTCTAAGTCTGTTAGTTCAGACACATTACTATAAAATTTGCGTAACGGAAATCCTGCAGAATTCAAAAGATTTGTAACATTTTGTTTTATTTTTCTTAGCTCGTCTAAATTGTTAGAACCAGTTATCAGATCGTCTACGTAAAAATCTTCGCGTATCACCCGTGATTCTATAGGAAATTGATGTTTATTATCTTCCGCTACCTGTATTAAACACCTTATTGATAAGTATGGTGCTGAATAAGTACCATAAGTTACAGTACATAGTTCATAAATTGCTAATGGTGCGCGTTTTCTCGCCATAATATGCGTTGATATCTTTGATGCACCGGATGAACCCAGACCTGCCGGTACATTTTTTCGATATCACCTGTGATTACAAACTGATATAACCTGAACCGTGTAATAATAGCAAAAATGTCATCTTGCAGAGTTGGACCTGCATATTGTAATTCGTTTATTGATAATCCGTTAGAGCTCTTACAGGAGCCATCAAACACAACTCTTAATTTTGTCGTTTCACTAAGCTCCTTTACGACACAGTGATGAGGTAAATAAAAAGCGTTATTATGATCATTTGTTTCAATTTTTTTCATATGGTTTAATTGTACGTATTCATTCATGAATTTACAATATTTTGTTTTGAGATCAATATTTTTGTCTAATCGCTTTTCCAATGATTCGAACCGAGATTTAGCTGTACTGTATGATTCTCCGATTTCATCTAAATTTTGTTTGAACGGAATTTTCACAACAAATTTACCGTTAGTTTCGCGTGTTGTAGTTTCTAAAAAATGTGATTCACAAAACTCTTCGTCTTTATTTAAAATTTTTCTTTCAGACAAAAATTCATCTGTCTGCCAAAATTTTTCTAGTTTGCTATTTAAATCTTCGATTGATAAACAAGTTAAGCTAGTTGTATATTTACTATCATTTATCATTTCACCAGATAAAATCCACCCTAATTTTGTTTTTTGGAAGATAATTTGCTTTTGTTTAACTTGACCTATGCTAATTAGTGTCCAAAAAATATTTGCTCCTATTAAGAGGTCAATTGCACCCGATTGATTATATTTAGGATCAGCTAATTTGATATTTACCGGTATTTGAATTTCATTGACATCAAAAGAATATGTTGGTATTTCCGACGTGATTCGCGGAACAACTAAACATTTAATGGTTGTACTAAAATTTGTAACTCGCGATTTAAATGTTACTTCTGCGCAATGTGTAATTTTTAGTGACTCTTGATTTATACCCACTACATTCATATTTATAGGAGTGCATTTCAAATTTAAGATTTTGCAAAGTTCTTCCGTAATGAAGTTTGATTGTGATGCACTATCCATCAACAACCTGGCATTGTACATTTTCTTTTTATTAAACACCTGAACTGCTGCTGTAGACAGAAGGGTTTGAGAGTTAACATGTGCTACTGTAAAGCTTTTACTAGATTCTGGTTCAGAACTTGGCGTATCAGTTTTTTGTGTCTCTTGTTTAGCTACGTTATCTGGTTGCTTAATAAAATGTAAAAGAGTGTGATGCCGTTTGTGACACGTCTTACATGTTGATAGGGATTGACAGTCTTTTAAAAAATGTCCTTTCCGGAGACAATTTATACATAATTTCAATTTACGTGCTTGTTTATTCTTAGAGTCATCATCTAGTTTTAGAAAAGATTCACAGTGATATATTAAGTGATTTTTGTCACAATGTGGACAAATAGGAGGTTTCGTCGTAACTGTGGCAAATGAGCGTGATGATTGTTTAGTGGAACTTGATCGGGAAGGTTCGCCGCGTTTTTGCGTAATAATTTCTAACATTACTAATTTGTTTGTCAAAAATTCAATAAGATCACTTAAGAGAGGAATTTCATCGCAATTTGTACTATCAGAATTTAGTTTCGTTTCCCACTCTTTAGTTGTTTGATTGTCTAATTTAGCAATTATTATTGGAACCAAGATAGCGTCCCAAGTATCAACTGATTGATTTAGTGAACGCAGGCAATTGATGTGTGTTTGCAACGAGTTGATTAATTCCTTAAATTGTGAAGCAGATTCACGCGTTATTGTTTGAATATTCAAAATGCTCTGTATGTGATTATACATTATCCTTCTTTTGTTGTCATAGCGCTTTTTTAATAATTTAATTGCAATGTCATAATTTGAGTCAATTGACTCTAACGTACTAATAAGATCGTGTTGTTCCCCTTTCAACGCTGATTTTAGATAAGTTAATTTTTGAACATTTGTAAGATCATTATGGTTATGAATAACAGTGTTAAATGAATCTAAAAAACTACGCCATGCCGTAAATGTGCCATCAAAACTTGGTAAATTTATAGTTGGCAGGCGTATTGTACATTTTGAACGACTGGGATTCTGAGATTGAAATGTTGGATTTAACAGAACCATCTACTGATCCTGTGTCAATCGCAATATCGATTTCATCAGTTTCTAACTTACTTTTCACTGATAATAATACCTCTGCGGTACTAATTAAACTATAGTATAAATTTGTAAAAGATTCGCGTTCTTCAGCTTCATTATTTAAACTATCTTCGTCATCGTACAATAAATATTCAATTTCGTTTTGCATGTCATTGAACGAGTCCAGTAGTGGCTCGATCTTAGTTAGACGTATAGATAAATTTCATGTAAGTTCTGGAGTTAAAGATTGCTTATTTACTGATTTGATTAACTTTTCAAAATTTGTTAATTGGCCTTTAACACCACCTCGTTTTACTCGCAATTGTTTAATTTGAATCTCTAACTCTGCCATGTTAGCACACGTAAAATGTTATTTACAAGTGAAAGGATGTATGAAGGATAATACGAGAGTTTGCCTACCTTGTAGTCGGCTTTGACAGCTGTTTGTTGCTTTTTACAGTTGCCCGTCGCAATTCGTAGAACTTCGTTGCGTTGAGTTTCTTCCTTTGTCTCGTTGAATGTTGATTTTCTTGTTGAAAATGCTTGTTGCTTTCGATATCTGGCTCTCGAAGGACCAATATTGGGATTACATGACTCTTTTGGCTTTGTAAAAGTAATAACACTATATTGATTGATGTTAATCTTTATTTTGAGGCAACGTGTCAACACACGTTGCTGCTTCTCTGCCAGTTACGACTCAACTGCTCTGCTCGTACAAAAGATGGAACAGTGCTGCCATCTTACTAACTACATACAAAATATAAATAGCGGGAACATTTAACATTCTACAACACACAACACATATCAAAAATAGGTTTTTTAATCAAAATCCTAAGTGCTGATTCACTTACAAATAACACATTTTTATTATAAACAATCACTGAAAAATTAAAAAGTTACATGATTTCATCTCTGACAGAGATTATTCAATGTCATAATTTCACTATACTTTCGGTCAACTTCATTCGGAGTGACTTTTAAAAATTCTTAATATGAAGTAATAAATTCTAATTTGTAAAAACATAACGTAACATTTTGTTTTATGTCCTTACAAATACAAATATGATATTGTGTGAAATAAAAATAACTAATTCTGGTTACACTGATTTAGTGGTATGGTAATACTGACTGGCTGGCGAACATAATACGTACGACGCTGGCAGCTGTGTAATCTAACCTAACCTATGAAATTTTGTTTTTTTACTTTATATTGGCATTACCTCTAAAATTAAATTCTTAAATATGGTAACTAAATTAGATTTTTCAGGTGTCACACCTTTACCTGCAATTGCCTGCTCCTGAGCAAGATCACTATCGTTCACTTTCACTGTACCTCTATACCTTGCTTTTCCCTTTTAGACTAGAAACACAAAATTATAAATATAATATAATATGAAAAATTTATAATATGTAAATAAAAGCAACATTATTGTGTTTAGAAATTTATTTCAAAGCCAAAACTTTAAAAGATATAACCTATAAAAAATTTTGATTGCATGAACGCCAAATGAACTGTATCTGGACCATTAGGATTACTAAGTAGTTCATCCTGTACCCAAAATTTATGAGATTTAAATCCTCTTAATTTTTTCTTATTTCTCACATTGAAATGTAGTGAAATAAGTTGGTACCATGTGAAGAATTCAAATAAATCATATTGCTTCTATATATTCGCTTGAATAAATAACGAACTTATTCGTGTAGCGTAATATAATGAAACTATGGTCTTTAAATAATGAAACATATGACATTGTTTAAATAACAACAAATAACACCTTTTATACATTAATTACTATAAACTGTATATTATTATTATTGCTATTTACATAGCAACTGCTGAACAAACGCATAGCAACATACATAATTTGATGGCGATAATTTTCAAAATAGGTTGGTATTAAAAATAATCATAAAATTAATATTAATTCTAAAATCGGCAAAAAAGTAATTTGTTCAACACGGCACCAAACATAGATTTACAGTTTCGGCAGAATCTGCTGTAAATAATCTGGTATTTTAGTGCCTAGTTTAACAAATAACTATTTTTTGTCTATTTATCTCCATTCATTACTAAATATCACTAGATTCAAATTTAGTAGGTACTTAATTAATTTGACAGTTTTTTAAATGGCACAAAATAGACCGCTGTGGTGCACTCTCCACGCCAGCAATGACTGCCCGTGAGGTGACGCCTGGTAAACGCCCGCACGGTACAAATATGTCATCACCATTACCGAAATCTGTGTACAAAGCAGATTGGCACACCCAGCAATGGATAATATGCCGTGATCATATATATTTTTTATTTTTTTTATCTGTCAAAATCTGTTGTCATTGTAAATTTCCGGGTAAAATCACTGGTTTCTCGCAGTTTTTATTAAAAAAACTTTCAAATATATGATTTGAAAGTTGTATTATATGAGAGCGTGAATAATTTGACAGTTTTATCTTTTAAAAATCTATTATTATTATTATTATTATTATTGCAAATTTCGGTTAAAAATATTTTTACTCAATTTTTATTATAAAAACTGTCAAATTTTGGATTTGTCAATTTGACAGTTTTATTTTATGACAGTTTCACAATTTGACAGTTTTATCTATAAAAAATCTGTTATTGCAAATTTTCGGTTTAAAATCACTTTTTTCGTAATTTTATTGAAAAACCGTCAAATCATATATTTGATAGTTTTTATAATAAAAAGTATAAGTACATACATACGCACATACATACACACACATACAATAAACACACACGCGCGCACACACACGCATACGCACACACACGCATACGCACGCACATACACACACGCGCGCACGCACACACACACGCACACACACGCACACACACGCACACACACACACACACACACAATCTGTGTAATTTGAAAGATTTTAAAAAGGTTTAGGTAGGTTATACAACCTTAAATAAAGAACACCAATTTTATTAAGATCAAGGTCACACCCAAAAAATTGTTAGGTCAGGTTGAGTTAAATAGGTTGTTAGGTTAGGTTAGCCATAAATATACCGGTCAAGGTCATACCCAATATAGGGTTACATGATGTTTAACTAGGATTGTTATGTTAACATAAGTTAAAGTACAAATATATTTCAAAATCACTTGTACATACACAATTAAAATTACAATGACAATAATGTAGTTTACGTTATCTTGGTCACACTCAAAAAGGGTTTATGATATGTTTTATATTACCCACTAGTGTTCATGGTTGTGTCTGTAATCTATGCCATGAAATTATCTACGTATACAATTAAAATTTTTGGTTCAAATCGGATAGCAAATACCGTAGTTACGATTTTTTTTTTTTGGGCACGTTCATTGTTTTATACATTATACCCATTTTATTTGTACCTGCCTGAAGATTCATGAATAGGCAATCCATGATACATTTCATAAATGATTTGGTTTTTGAAAAAAAATGTTTTTTAAAGTATTAATATTTACCAAGTGGCTTATGAAATACATACTGTTTAACATATTCTTCAAATTTCAGGCGGGAACAAATAAAATGGGTTCCCTGTATTTTTATTTCAAATAAAATTGGCTATATTCAAATTGATGTGAAATTAAAATTACAACAAAAAAATAAAAACAAAATAAATCAGTTTGTTGCTTGATGGATTGGAACGTGTAACCCTTAAAATAATAAGCGAATCCTATAGCATCATAGTCACGAGGCCTCACTTGGTATAACACCGTATAGGAACTATACTTTTTATCACTACTTACAGGGGGCAGGCCTAAATCCCTAAATATAAGTCCAAAAGGATTTACTGTAGCTCACATAACATCCTACATACACAACACATATCAAAAATAGGTTTTTTAATCAACATCCTAAGTGCTGATTCACTTACAAATAACACATTTTTATTATAAACAATCAATGAAAAAATAAAAAGTTACATCACTTCATCTCTGACAGAGATTATTCAATGTCATAATTTCACTATACTTTCGGTCAACTTCATTCGGAGTGACTTTTAAAAATTCTTAATACGAAGTAATAAATTCTAATTTGTAAAAACATAACGTAACATTTTGTTTTATGACCTTACAAATACAAATATGATATTGTGTGAAATAAAAATAACTCATTCCTTCTTCCACAGAGTTTTATCATTCCAGTGTGAGTACCGTCCTCGGTTATCCGGACAGAACTCATTCTTTCTTCCACAGAGTTTTATCATACCTGCGTGAGTACCGTCCTCGGTTATCCGGACAGAACTCATTCCTTCTTCCACAGAGTTTTATCATTCCAGTGTGAGTACCGTCCTCGGTTATCCGGACAGAACTCATTCCTTCTTCCACAGAGTTTTATCATTCCTGTGTGAGTACCGTCCTCGGTTATCCGGACAGAACTCATTCCTTCTTCCACAGAGTTTTATCATACCTGCGTGAGTACCGTCCTCGGTTATCCGGACAGAACTCATTCCTTCTTCCACAGAGTTTTATCATTCCAGTGTGAGTACCGTCCTCGGTTATCCGGACAGAACTCATTCCTTCTTCCACAGAGTTTATCATTCCAGTGTGAGTACCGTCCTCGGTTATCCGGACAGAACTCATTCCTTCTTCCACAGAGTTTTATCATTCCAGCGTGAGTACCGTCCTCGGTTATCCGGACAGAACTCATTCCTTCTTCCACAGAGTTTTATCATTCCAGTGTGAGTACCGTCCTCGGTTATCCGGATAGAACTCATTCCTTCTTCCACAGAGTTTTATCATTCTAGTGTGAGTACCGTCCTCGGTTATCCGGACAGAACTCATTCCTTCTTCCACAGAGTTTTATCATTCCAGTGTGAGTACCGTCCTCGGTTATCCGGACAGAACTCATTCCTTCTTCCACAGAGTTTTATCATTCCAGTGTGAGTACCGTCCTCGGTTATCCGGACAGAACTCATTCTTTCTTCCACAGAGTTTTATCATACCTGCGTGAGTACCGTCCTCGGTTATCCGGACAGAACTCATTCCTTCTTCCACAGAGTTTTATCATTCTAGTGTGAGTACCGTCCTCGGTTATCCGGACAGAACTCATTCCTTCTTCCACAGAGTTTTATCATTCCAGTGTGAGTACCGTCCTCGGTTATCCGGACAGAACTCATTCCTTCTTCCACAGAGTTTATCATTCCAGTGTGAGTACCGTCCTCGTTTATCCGGACAGAACTCATTCCTTCTTCCACAGAGTTTATCATTCCAGTGTGAGTACCGTCCTCTGTTATCCGGACAGAACTCATTCCTTCTTCCACAGAGTTTTATCATTCTAGTGTGAGTACCGTCCTCGGTTATCCGGACAGAACTTATTCCTTCTTCCACAGAGTTTTATCATTCCAGTGTGAGTACCGTCCTCGGTTATCCGGACAGAACTCATTCCTTCTTCCACAGAGTATTATCATTCTAGTGTGAGTACCGTCCTCGGTTATCCGGACAGAACTCATTCCTTTTCCACAGAGTTTTATCATTCCAGTGTGAGTACCGTCCTCGGTTATCCGGACGGAACTCATTCCTTCTTCCACAGAGTTTTATCATACCTGCGTGAGTACCGTCCTCGGTTATCCGGACAGAACTCATTCCTTCTTCCACAGAGTTTTATCATTCCAGTGTGAGTACCGTCCTCGGTTATCCGGACAGAACTCATTCCTTCTTCCACAGAGTTTTATCATTCCAGTGTGAGTACCGCCCTCGGTTATCCGGACAGAACTTATTCCTTCTTCCACAGAGTTTTATCATTCCAGTGTGAGTACCGTCCTCGGTTATCCGGACAGAACTCATTCCTTCTTCCACAGAGTTTTATCATTCCAGTGTGAGTACCGTCCTCGGTTATCCGGACAGAACTCATTCCTTCTTCCACAGAGTTTTATCATTCCAGTGTGAGTACCGTCCTCGGTTAACCGGATAGAACTCATTCCTTCTTCCACAGAGTTTTATCATTCTAGTGTGAGTACCGTCCTCGGTTATCCGGACAGAACTCATTCCTTCTTCCACAGAGTTTTATCATTCCAGTGTGAGTACCGTCCTCGGTTATCCGGACAGAACTCATTCCTTCTTCCACAGAGTTTTATCATTCCAGTGTGAGTACCGTCCTCGGTTATCCGGACAGAACTCATTCTTTCTTCCACAGAGTTTTATCATACCTGCGTGAGTACCGTCCTCGGTTATCCGGACAGAACTCATTCCTTCTTCCACAGAGTTTTATCATTCTAGTGTGAGTACCGTCCTCGGTTATCCGGACAGAACTCATTCCTTCTTCCACAGAGTTTTATCTTTCCAGTGTGAGTACCGTCCTCGGTTATCCGGACAGAACTCATTCCTTCTTCCACAGAGTTTATCATTCCAGTGTGAGTACCGTCCTCGGTTATCCGGACAGAACTCATTCCTTCTTCCACAGAGTTTATCATTCCAGTGTGAGTACCGTCCTCTGTTATCCGGACAGAACTCATTCCTTCTTCCACAGAGTTTTATCATTCTAGTGTGAGTACCGTCCTCGGTTATCCGGACAGAACTTATTCCTTCTTCCACAGAGTTTTATCATTCCAGTGTGAGTACCGTCCTCGGTTATCCGGACAGAACTCATTCCTTCTTCCACAGAGTATTATCATTCTAGTGTGAGTACCGTCCTCGGTTATCCGGACAGAACTCATTCCTTTTCCACAGAGTTTTATCATTCCAGTGTGAGTACCGTCCTCGGTTATCCGGACGGAACTCATTCCTTCTTCCACAGAGTTTTATCATACCTGCGTGAGTACCGTCCTCGGTTATCCGGACAGAACTCATTCCTTTTTCCACAGAGTTTTATCATTCCAGTGTGAGTACCGTCCTCGGTTATCCGGACAGAACTCATTCCTTCTTCCACAGAGTTTTATCATTCCAGTGTGAGTACCGCCCTCGGTTATCCGGACAGAACTTATTCCTTCTTCCACAAAGTTTTATCATTCCAGTGTGAGTACCGTCCTCGGTTATCCGGACAGAACTCATTCCTTCTTCCACAGAGTTTTATCATTCCAGTGTGAGTACCGTCCTCGGTTATCCGGACAGAACTCATTCCTTCTTCCACAGAGTTTTATCATACCTGCGTGAGTACCGTCCTCGGTTATCCGGACAGAACTCATTTCTTCTTCCACAGAGTTTTATTATTCCAGTGTGAGTACCGTCCTCGGTTATCCGGACAGAACTCATTACTTCTTCCACAGAGTTTTATCATTCCAGTGTGAGTACCGTCCTCGGTTATCCGGACAGAACTCATTCTTTCTTCCACAGAGTTTTATCATACCTGCGTGAGTACCGTCCTCGGTTATCCGGACAGAACTCATTCCTTCTTCCACAGAGTTTTATCGTTCTAGTGTGAGTACCGTCCTCGGTTATCCGGACAGAATTTATTCCGTCTTCCACAGAGTTTTATCATTCCAGTGTGAGTACCGTCCTCGGTTATCCGGACAGAACTCATTCCTTCTTCCACAGAGTTTATCATTCCAGTGTGAGTACTGTCCTCGGTTATCCGGACAGAACTCATTCCTACTTCCACAGAGTTTATCATTCCAGTGTGAGTACCGTCCTCGGTTATCCGGACAGAACTCATTCCTTCTTCCACAGAGTTTTATCATTCCAGCGTGAGTACCGTCCTCGGTTATCCGGACAGAACTCATTCTTTCTTCCACAGAGTTTTATCATACCTGCGTGAGTACCGTCCTCGGTTATCCGGACAGAACTCATTCCTTCTTCCACAGAGTTTTATCATTCCAGTGTGAGTACCGTCCTCGGTTATCCGGACAGAACTCATTCCTTCTTCCACAGAGTTTTATCATTCCAGTGTGAGTACCGTCCTCGGTTATCCGGACAGAACTCATTCCTTCTTCCACAGAGTTTTATCATACCTGCGTGAGTACCGTCCTCGGTTATCCGGACAGAACTCATTCCTTCTTCCACAGAGTTTTATCATTCCAGTGTTAGTACCGTCCTCGGTTATCCGGACAGAACTCATTCCTTCTTCCACAGAGTTTTATCATTCTAGTGTGAGTACCGTCCTCGGTTAACCGGACAGAACTCATTCCTTCTTCCACAGAGTTTTATCATTCCAGTGTGAGTACCGTCCTCGGTTATCCGGACAGAACTCATTACTTCTTCCACAGAGTTTTATCATTCCAGTGTGAGTACCGTCCTCGGTTATCCGGACAGAACTCATTCTTTCTTCCACAGAGTTTTATCATACCTGCGTGAGTACCGTCCTCGGTTATCCGGACAGAACTCATTCCTTCTTCCACAGAGTTTTATCATACCTGCGTGAGTACCGTCCTCGGTTATCCGGACAGAACTCATTCCTTCTTCCACAGAGTTTTATCATTCCAGTGTGAGTACCGTCCTCGGTTATCCGGACAGAACTCATTCCTTCTTCCACAGAGTTTTATCATACCTGCGTGAGTACCGTCCTCGGTTATCCGGACAGAACTCATTTCTTCTTCCACAGAGTTTTATTATTCCAGTGTGAGTACCGTCCTCGGTTATCCGGACAGAACTCATTACTTCTTCCACAGAGTTTTATCATTCCAGTGTGAGTACCGTCCTCGGTTATCCGGACAGAACTCATTCTTTCTTCCACAGAGTTTTATCATACCTGCGTGAGTACCGTCCTCGGTTATCCGGACAGAACTCATTCCTTCTTCCACAGAGTTTTATCGTTCTAGTGTGAGTACCGTCCTCGGTTATCCGGACAGAATTTATTCCGTCTTCCACAGAGTTTTATCATTCCAGTGTGAGTACCGTCCTCGGTTATCCGGACAGAACTCATTCCTTCTTCCACAGAGTTTATCATTCCAGTGTGAGTACTGTCCTCGGTTATCCGGACAGAACTCATTCCTACTTCCACAGAGTTTATCATTCCAGTGTGAGTACCGTCCTCGGTTATCCGGACAGAACTCATTCCTTCTTCCACAGAGTTTTATCATTCCAGCGTGAGTACCGTCCTCGGTTATCCGGACAGAACTCATTCTTTCTTCCACAGAGTTTTATCATACCTGCGTGAGTACCGTCCTCGGTTATCCGGACAGAACTCATTCCTTCTTCCACAGAGTTTTATCATTCCAGTGTGAGTACCGTCCTCGGTTATCCGGACAGAACTCATTCCTTCTTCCACAGAGTTTTATCATTCCAGTGTGAGTACCGTCCTCGGTTATCCGGACAGAACTCATTCCTTCTTCCACAGAGTTTTACCATACCTGCGTGAGTACCGTCCTCGGTTATCCGGACAGAACTCATTCCTTCTTCCACAGAGTTTTATCATTCCAGTGTGAGTACCGTCCTCGGTTATCCGGACAGAACTCATTCCTTCTTCCACAGAGTTTTATCATTCTAGTGTGAGTACCGTCCTCGGTTAACCGGACAGAACTCATTCCTTCTTCCACAGAGTTTTATCATTCCAGTGTGAGTACCGTCCTCGGTTATCCGGACAGAACTCATTCCTTCTTCCACAGAGTTTTATCATTCCAGTGTGAGTACCGTCCTCGGTTATCCGGACAGAACTTATTCCTTCTTCCACAGAGTTTTATCATTCCAGTGTGAGTACCGTCCTCGGTTATCCGGACAGAACTCATTCCTTCTTCCACAGAGTTTATCATTCCAGTGTGAGTATCGTCCTCGGTTATCCGGACAGAACTCATTCCTTCTTCCACAGAGTTTTATCATTCCAGTGTGAGTACCGTCCTCGGTTATCCGGACAGAACTTATTCCTTCTTCCACAGAGTTTTATCATTCCAGTGTGAGTACCGTCCTCGGTTATCCGGACAGAACTCATTCCTTCTTCCACAGTTTTATCATTCCAGTGTGAGTACCGTCCTCGGTTATCCGGACAGAACTCATTCCTTCTTCCACAGAGTTTTATCATACCTGCGTGAGTACCGTCCTCGGTTATCCGGACAGAACTCATTCCTTCTTCCACAGAGTTTTATCATTCCAGTGTGAGTACCGTCCTCGGTTATCCGGACAGAACTCATTCCTTTTTCCACAGAGTTTTATCATTCCAGTGTGAGTACCGTCCTCGGTTATCCGGACAGAACTCATTCCTTCTTCCACAGAGTTTTATCATACCTGCGTGAGTACCGTCCTCGGTTATCCGGACAGAACTTATTCCTTCTTCCACAGAGTTTTATCATTCCAGTGTGAGTACCGTCCTCATTTATCCGGACAGAACTCATTCCTTCTTCCACAGAGTTTTATCATTCCAGTGTGAGTACCGTCCTCGGTTATCCGGACAGAACTCATTCCTTCTTCCACAGAGTTTTATCATACCTGCGTGAGTACCGTCCTCGGTTATCCGGACAGAACTCATTCCTTCTTCCACAGAGTTTTATCATTCCAGTGTGAGTACCGTCCTCGGTTATCCGGACAGAACTCATTCCTTCTTCCACAGAGTTTTATCATTCCAGTGTGAGTACCGTCCTCGGTTATCCGGACAGAACTTATTCCTTCTTCCACAGAGTTTTATCATTCCAGTGTGAGTACCGTCCTCGGTTATCCGGACAGAACTCATTCCTTCTTCCACAGAGTTTTATCATTCCAGTGTGAGTACCGTCCTCGGTTATCCGGACAGAACTCATTCCTTCTTCCACAGAGTTTTATCATACCTGCGTGAGTACCGTCCTCGGTTATCCGGACAGAACTCATTCCTTCTTCCACAGAGTTTTATCATTCCAGTGTGAGTACCGTCCTCGGTTATCCGGACAGAACTCATTCCTTCTTCCACAGAGTTTTACCATTCCAGTGTGAGTACCGTCCTCGGTTATCCGGACAGAACTCATTCTTTCTTCCACAGAGTTTTATCATACCTGCGTGCGTACCTTCCTCGGTTATCCGGACAGAACTCATTCCTTCTTCCACAGAGTTTTATCATTCCAGTGTGAGTACCGTCCTCGGTTATCCGGACAGAACACATTCCTTCTTCCACAGAGTTTTATCATTCTAGTGTGAGTACCGTTCTCGGTTATCCGGACAGAACTTATTCCGTCTTCCACAGAGTTATATCATTCCAGTGTGAGTACCGTCCTCGGTTATCCGGACAGAACTCATTCCTTCTTCCACAGAGTTTATCATTCCAGTGTGAGTACCGTCTTCGGTTATCCGGACAGAACTCATTCCTTCTTCCACAGAGTTTTATCATTCCAGTGTGAGTACCGTCCTCGGTTATCCGGAGAGAACTTATTCCTTCTTCCACAGAGTTTTATCATTCCAGTGTGAGTACCGTCCTCGGTTATCCGGACAGAACTCATTCCTTCTTCCACAGTTTTATCATTCCAGTGTGAGTACCGTCCTCGGTTATCCGGACAGAACTCATTCCTTCTTCCACAGAGTTTTATCATACCTGCGTGAGTACCGTCCTCGGTTATCCGGACAGAACTCATTCCTTCTTCCACAGAGTTTTATCATTCCAGTGTGAGTACCGTCCTCGGTTATCCGGACAGAACTCATTCCTTTTTCCACAGAGTTTTATCATTCCAGTGTGAGTACCGTCCTCGGTTATCCGGACAGAACTCATTCCTTCTTCCACAGAGTTTTATCATACCTGCGTGAGTACCGTCCTCGGTTATCCGGACAGAACTTATTCCTTCTTCCACAGAGTTTTATCATTCCAGTGTGAGTACCGTCCTCGGTTATCCGGACAGAACTCATTCCTTCTTCCACAGTTTTATCATTCCAGTGTGAGTACCGTCCTCGGTTATCCGGACAGAACTCATTCCTTCTTCCACAGAGTTTTATCATACCTGCGTGAGTACCGTCCTCGGTTATCCGGACAGAACTCATTCCTTCTTCCACAGAGTTTTATCATTCCAGTGTGAGTACCGTCCTCGGTTATCCGGACAGAACTCATTCCTTTTTCCACAGAGTTTTATCATTCCAGTGTGAGTACCGTCCTCGGTTATCCGGACAGAACTCATTCTTTCTTCCACAGAGTTTTATCATACCTGCGTGAGTACCGTCCTCGGTTATCCGGACAGAACTCATTCCTTCTTCCACAGAGTTTTATCATTCTAGTGTGAGTACCGTCCTCGGTTAACCGGACAGAACTCATTCCTTCTTCCACAGAGTTTTATCATTCCAGTGTGAGTACCGTCCTCGGTTATCCGGACAGAACTCATTCCTTCTTCCACAGAGTTTTATCATTCCAGTGTGAGTACCGTCCTCGGTTATCCGGACAGAACTCATTCCTTCTTCCACAGAGTTTTATCATTCCAGTGTGAGTACCGTCCTCGGTTATCCGGACAGAACTCATTCCTTCTTCCACAGAGTTTTATCATACCTGCGTGAGTACCGTCCTCGGTTATCCGGACAGAACTCATTCCTTCTTCCACAGAGTTTTATCATTCCAGTGTGAGTACCGTCCTCGGTTATCCGGACAGAACTCATTCCTTCTTCCACAGAGTTTTATCATTCCAGTGTGAGTACCGTCCTCGGTTATCCGGACAGAACTCATTCTTTCTTCCACAGAGTTTTATCATACCTGCGTGAGTACCGTCCTCGGTTATCCGGACAGAACTCATTCCTTCTTCCACAGAGTTTTATCATTCTAGTGTGAGTACCGTTGTCGGTTATCCGGACAGAACTTATTCCGTCTTCCACAGAGTTACATCATTCCAGTGTGAGTACCGTCCTCGGTTATCCGGACAGAACTCATTCCTTCTTCCACAGAGTTTATCATTCCAGTGTGAGTACTGTCCTCGGTTATCCGGACAGAACTCATTCCTTCTTCCACAGAGTTTATCATTCCAGTGTGAGTACCGTCCTCGGTTATCCGGACAGAACTCATTCCTTCTTCCACAGAGTTTTATCATTCCAGTGTGAGTACCGTCCTCGGTTATCCGGACAGAACTTATTCCTTCTTCCACAGAGTTTTATCATTCCAGTGTGAGTACCGTCCTCGGTTATCCGGACAGAACTCATTCCTTCTTCCACAGAGTTTTATCATACCTGCGTGAGTACCGTCCTCGGTTATCCGGACAGAACTCATTCCTTCTTCCACAGAGTTTTATCATTCCAGTGTGAGTACCGTCCTCGGTTATCCGGACAGAACTCATTCCTTCTTCCACAGAGTTTTATCATTCCAGTGTGAGTACCGTCCTCGGTTATCCGGACAGAACTCATTCTTTCTTCCACAGAGTTTTATCATACCTGCGTGAGTACCGTCCTCGGTTATCCGGACAGAACTCATTCCTTCTTCCACAGAGTTTTATCATACCTGCGTGAGTACCGTCCTCGGTTATCCGGACAGAACTCATTCCTTCTTCCACAGAGTTTTATCATTCCAGTGTGAGTACCGTCCTCGGTTATCCGGACAGAACTCATTCCTTCTTCCACAGAGTTTTATCATTCCAGTGTGAGTACCGTCCTCGGTTATCCGGACAGAACTCATTCCTTCTTCCACAGAGTTTTATCATTCCATTGTGAGCACCGTCCTCGGTTATCCGGACAGAACTCATTCCTTCTTCCACAAAGTTTATCATTCCAGTGTGAGTACCGTCCTCGGTTATCCCGACAGAACTCATTCCTTCTTCCACAGAGTTTTATCATTCCAGCGTGAGTACCGTCCTCGGTTATCCGGACAGAACTCATTCCTTCTTCCACAGAGTTTTATCATTCCAGTGTGAGTACCGTCCTCGGTTATCCGGACAGAACTCATTCCTTCTTCCACAGAGTTTTATCATTCCATTGTGAGCACCGTCCTCGGTTATCCGGACAGAACTCATTCCTTCTTCCACAAAGTTTATCATTCCAGTGTGAGTACCGTCCTCGGTTATCCGGACAGAACTCATTCCTTCTTCCACAGAGTTTTATCATTCCAGCGTGAGTACCGTCCTCGGTTATCCGGACAGAACTCATTCCTTCTTCCACAGAGTTTTATCATTCCAGTGTGAGTACCGTCCTCGGTTATCCGGATAGAACTCATTCCTTCTTCCACGGAGTTTTATCATTCTAGTGTGAGTACCGTCCTCGGTTATCCGGACAGAACTCATTCCTTCTTCCACAGAGTTTTATCATTCCAGTGTGAGTACCGTCCTCGGTTATCCGGACGGAACTCATTCCTTCTTCCACAGAGTTTTATCATACCTGCGTGAGTACCGTCCTCGGTTATCCGGACAGAACTCATTCCTTCTTCCACAGAGTTTTATCATTCTAGTGTGAGTACCGTCCTCGGTTATCCGGACAGAACTCATTCCTTCTTCCACAGAGTTTTATCATTCCAGTGTGAGTACCGTCCTCGGTTATCCGGACAGAACTCATTCTTTCTTCCACAGAGTTTTATCATACCTGCGTGAGTACCGTCCTCGGTTATCTGGACAGAACTCATTCCTTCTTCCACAGAGTTTTATCATTCCAGTGTGAGTACCGTCCTCGGTTATCCGGACAGAACTCATTCCTTCTTTTACAGAGTTTTATCATTCCAGTGTGAGTACCGTCCTCGGTTATCCGGACAGAACTCATTCTTTCTTCCACAGAGTTTTATCATACCTGCGTGAGTACCGTCCTCGGTTATCCGGACAGAACTCATTCCTTCTTCCACAGAGTTTTATCATTCCAGTGTGAGTACCGTCCTCGGTTATCCGGACAGAACTCATTCCTTCTTCCACAGAGTTTTATCATTCTAGTGTGAGTACCGTCCTCGGTTATCCGGACAGAACTCATTCCTTCTTCCACAGTTTTATCATTCCAGTGTGAGTACCGTCCTCGGTTATCCGGACAGAACACATTCCTTCTTCCACAGAGTTTTATCATTCCAGTGTGAGCACCGTCCTCGGTTATCCGGACAGAACTCATTCCTTCTTCCACAGAGTTTATCATTCCAGTGTGAGTACCGTCCTCGGTTATCCGGACAGAACTCATTCCTTCTTCCACAGAGTTTTATCATTCCAGCGTGAGTACCGTCCTCGGTTATCCGGACAGAACTCATTCCTTCTTCCACAGAGTTTTATCATTCCAGTGTGAGTACCGTCCTCGGTTATCCGGATAGAACTCATTCCTTCTTCCACAGAGTTTTATCATTCTAGTGTGAGTACCGTCCTCGGTTATCCGGACAGAACTCATTCCTTCTTCCACAGAGTTTTATCATTCCAGTGTGAGTACCGTCCTCGGTTATCCGGACAGAACTCATTCCTTCTTCCACAGAGTTTTATCATTCCAGTGTGAGTACCGTCCTCGGTTATCCGGACAGAACTCATTCTTTCTTCCACAGAGTTTTATCATACCTGCGTGAGTACCGTCCTCGGTTATCCGGACAGAACTCATTCCTTCTTCCACAGAGTTTTATCATTCCAGTGTGAGTACCGTCCTCGGTTATCCGGACAGAACTCATTCCTTCTTCCACAGAGTTTTATCATTCTAGTGTGAGTACCGTCCTCGGTTATCCGGACAGAACTCATTCCTTCTTCCACAGAGTTTTATCATTCCAGTGTGAGTACCGTCCTCGGTTATCCGGACAGAACTCATTCCTTCTTCCACAGAGTTTTATCATTCCAGTGTGAGTACCGTCCTCGGTTATCCGGACAGAACTTATTCCTTCTTCCACAGAGTTTTATCATACCTGCGTGAGTACCGTCCTCGGTTATCCGGACAGAACTCATTCCTTCTTCCACAGAGTTTTATCATTCCAGTGTGAGTACCGTCCTCGGTTATCCGGACAGAACTCATTCCTTCTTCCACAGAGTTTTATCATTCTAGTGTGAGTACCGTCCTCGGTTAACCGGACAGAACTCATTCCTTCTTCCACAGAGTTTTATCATTCCAGTGTGAGTACCGTCCTCGGTTATCCGGACAGAACTCATTCCTTCTTCCACAGAGTTTTATCATTCCAGTGTGAGTACCGTCCTCGGTTATCCGGACAGAACTTATTCCTTCTTCCACAGAGTTTTATCATTCCAGTGTGAGTACCGTCCTCGGTTATCCGGACAGAACTCATTCCTTCTTCCACAGAGTTTTATCATTCCAGTGTGAGTACCGTCCTCGGTTATCCGGACAGAACTCATTCCTTCTTCCACAGAGTTTTATCATACCTGCGTGAGTACCGTCCTCGGTTATCCGGACAGAACTCATTCCTTCTTCCACAGAGTTTTATCATTCCAGTGTAAGTACCGTCCTCGGTTATCCGGACAGAACTCATTCCTTCTTCCACAGAGTTTTATCATTCCAGTGTGAGTACCGTCCTCGGTTATCCGGACAGAACTTATTCCTTCTTCCACAGAGTTTTATCATTCCAGTGTGAGTACCGTCCTCGGTTATCCGGACAGAACTCATTCCTTCTTCCACAGAGTTTTATCATTCCAGTGTGAGTACCGTCCTCGGTTATCCGGACAGAACTCATTCCTTCTTCCATAGAGTTTTATCATACCTGCGTGAGTACCGTCCTCGGTTATCCGGACAGAACTCATTCCTTCTTCCACAGAGTTTTATCATTCCAGTGTGAGTACCGTCCTCGGTTATCCGGAAAGAACTCATTCCTTCTTCCACAGAGTTTTATCATTCCAGTGTGAGTACCGTCCTCGGTTATCCGGACAGAACTCATTCTTTCTTCCACAGAGTTTTATCATACCTGCGTGAGTACCGTCCTCGGTTATCCGGACAGAACTCATTCCTTCTTCCACAGAGTTTTATCATTCCAGTGTGAGTACCGTCCTCGGTTATCCGGACAGAACTCATTCCTTCTTCCACAGAGTTTTATCATTCTAGTGTGAGTACCGTTCTCGGTTATCCGGACAGAACTTATTCCGTCTTCCACAGAGTTATATCATTCCAGTGTGAGTACCGTCCTCGGTTATCCGGACAGAACTCATTCCTTCTTCCACAGAGTTTATCATTCCAGTGTGAGTACCGTCCTCGGTTATCCGGACAGAACTCATTCCTTCTTCCACAGAGTTTTATCATTCCAGTGTGAGTACCGTCCTCGGTTATCCGGACAGAACTTATTCCTTCTTCCACAGAGTTTTATCATTCCAGTGTGAGTACCGTCCTCGGTTATCCGGACAGAACTCATTCCTTCTTCCACAGTTTTATCATTCCAGTGTGAGTACCGTCCTCGGTTATCCGGACAGAACTCATTCCTTCTTCCACAGAGTTTTATCATACCTGCGTGAGTACCGTCCTCGGTTATCCGGACAGAACTCATTCCTTCTTCCACAGAGTTTTATCTTTCCAGTGTGAGTACCGTCCTCGGTTATCCGGACAGAACTCATTCCTTTTTCCACAGAGTTTTATCATTCCAGTGTGAGTACCGTCCTCGGTTATCCGGACAGAACTCATTCCTTCTTCCACAGAGTTTTATCATACCTGCGTGAGTACCGTCCTCGGTTATCCGGACAGAACTTATTCCTTCTTCCACAGAGTTTTATCATTCCAGTGTGAGTACCGTCCTCATTTATCCGGACAGAACTCATTCCTTCTTCCACAGAGTTTTATCATTCCAATGTGAGTACCGTCCTCGGTTATCCGGACAGAACTCATTCCTTCTTCCACAGAGTTTTATCATACCTGCGTGAGTACCGTCCTCGGTTATCCGGACAGAACTCATTCCTTCTTCCACAGAGTTTTATCATTCCAGTGTGAGTACCGTCCTCGGTTATCCGGACAGAACTCATTCCTTCTTCCACAGAGTTTTATCATTCCAGTGTGAGTACCGTCCTCGTTTATCCGGACAGAACTTATTCCTTCTTCCACAGAGTTTTATCATTCCAGTGTGAGTACCGTCCTCGGTTATCCGGACAGAACTCATTCCTTCTTCCACAGAGTTTTATCATTCCAGTGTGAGTACCGTCCTCGGTTATCCGGACAGAACTCATTCCTTCTTCCACAGAGTTTTATCATACCTGCGTGAGTACCGTCCTCGGTTATCCGGACAGAACTCATTCCTTCTTCCACAGAGTTTTATCATTCCAGTGTGAGTACCGTCCTCGGTTATCCGGACAGAACTCATTCCTTCTTCCACAGAGTTTTATCATTCCAGTGTGAGTACCGTCCTCGGTTATCCGGACAGAACTCATTCTTTCTTCCACAGAGTTTTATCATACCTGCGTGAGTACCTTCCTCGGTTATCCGGACAGAACTCATTCCTTCTTCCACAGAGTTTTATCATTCCAGTGTGAGTACCGTCCTCGGTTATCCGGACAGAACTCATTCCTTCTTCCACAGAGTTTTATCATTCTAGTGTGAGTACCGTTCTCGGTTATCCGGACAGAACTTATTCCGTCTTCCACAGAGTTATATCATTCCAGTGTGAGTACCGTCCTCGGTTATCCGGACAGAACTCATTCCTTCTTCCACAGAGTTTATCATTCCAGTGTGAGTACCGTCTTCGGTTATCCGGACAGAACTCATTCCTTCTTCCACAGAGTTTTATCATTCCAGTGTGAGTACCGTCCTCGGTTATCCGGACAGAACTTATTCCTTCTTCCACAGAGTTTTATCATTCCAGTGTGAGTACCGTCCTCGGTTATCCGGACAGAACTCATTCCTTCTTCCACAGTTTTATCATTCCAGTGTGAGTACCGTCCTCGGTTATCCGGACAGAACTCATTCCTTCTTCCACAGAGTTTTATCATACCTGCGTGAGTACCGTCCTCGGTTATCCGGACAGAACTCATTCCTTCTTCCACAGAGTTTTATCATTCCAGTGTGAGTACCGTCCTCGGTTATCCGGACAGAACTCATTCCTTCTTCCACAGAGTTTTATCATACCTGCGTGAGTACCGTCCTCGGTTATCCGGACAGAACTCATTCCTTCTTCCACAGAGTTTTATCATTCCAGTGTGAGTACCGTCCTCGGTTATCCGGACAGAACTCATTCCTTCTTCCACAGAGTTTATCATTCCAGTGTGAGTACCGTCCTCGGTTATCCGGACAGAACTCATTCCTTCTTCCACAGTTTTATCATTCCAGTGTGAGTACCGTCCTCGGTTATCCGGACAGAACTCATTCCTTCTTCCACAGAGTTTTATCATACCTGCGTGAGTACCGTCCTCGGTTATCCGGACAGAACTCATTCCTTCTTCCACAGAGTTTTATCATTCCAGTGTGAGTACCGTCCTCGGTTATCCGGACAGAACTCATTCCTTTTTCCACAGAGTTTTATCATTCCAGTGTGAGTACCGTCCTCGGTTATCCGGACAGAACTCATTCCTTCTTCCACAGAGTTTTATCATACCTGCGTGAGTACCGTCCTCGGTTATCCGGACAGAACTTATTCCTTCTTCCACAGAGTTTTATCATTCCAGTGTGAGTACCGTCCTCGGTTATCCGGACAGAACTCATTCCTTCTTCCACAGTTTTATCATTCCAGTGTGAGTACCGTCCTCGGTTATCCGGACAGAACTCATTCCTTCTTCCACAGAGTTTTATCATACCTGCGTGAGTACCGTCCTCGGTTATCCGGACAGAACTCATTCCTTCTTCCACAGAGTTTTATCATTCCAGTGTGAGTACCGTCCTCGGTTATCCGGACAGAACTCATTCCTTTTTCCACAGAGTTTTATCATTCCAGTGTGAGTACCGTCCTCGGTTATCCGGACAGAACTCATTCTTTCTTCCACAGAGTTTTATCATACCTGCGTGAGTACCGTCCTCGGTTATCCGGACAGAACTCATTCCTTCTTCCACAGAGTTTTATCATTCTAGTGTGAGTACCGTCCTCGGTTAACCGGACAGAACTCATTCCTTCTTCCACAGAGTTTTATCATTCCAGTGTGAGTATCGTCCTCGGTTATCCGGACAGAACTCATTCCTTCTTCCACAGAGTTTTATCATTCCAGTGTGAGTACTGTCCTCGGTTATCCGGACAGAACTCATTCCTTCTTCCACAGAGTTTTATCATTCCAGTGTGAGTACCGTCCTCGGTTATCCGGACAGAACTCATTCCTTCTTCCACAGAGTTTTATCATACCTGCGTGAGTACCGTCCTCGGTTATCCGGACAGAACTCATTCCTTCTTCCACAGAGTTTTATCATTCCAGTGTGAGTACCGTCCTCGGTTATCCGGACAGAACTCATTCCTTCTTCCACAGAGTTTTATCATTCCAGTGTGAGTACCGTCCTCGGTTATCCGGACAGAACTCATTCTTTCTTCCACAGAGTTTTATCATACCTGCGTGAGTACCGTCCTCGGTTATCCGGACAGAACTCATTTCTTCTTCCACAGAGTTTTATCATTCTAGTGTGAGTACCGTTGTCGGTTATCCGGACAGAACTTATTCCGTCTTCCACAGAGTTACATCATTCCAGTGTGAGTACCGTCCTCGGTTATCCGGACAGAACTCATTCCTTCTTCCACAGAGTTTATCATTCCAGTGTGAGTACTGTCCTCGGTTATCCGGACAGAACTCATTCTTTCTTCCACAGAGTTTATCATTCCAGTGTGAGTACCGTCCTCGGTTATCCGGACAGAACTCATTCCTTCTTCCACAGAGTTTTATCATTCCAGTGTGAGTACCGTCCTCGGTTATCCGGACAGAACTTATTCCTTCTTCCACAGAGTTTTATCATTCCAGTGTGAGTACCGTCCTCGGTTATCCGGACAGAACTCATTCCTTCTTCCACAGTTTTATCATTCCAGTGTGAGTACCGTCCTCGGTTATCCGGACAGAACTCATTCCTTCTTCCACAGAGTTTTATCATACCTGCGTGAGTACCGTCCTCGGTTATCCGGACAGAACTCATTCTTTCTTCCACAGAGTTTTATCATTCCAGTGTGAGTACCGTCCTCGGTTATCCGGACAGAACTCATTCCTTCTTCCACAGAGTTTTATCATTCCAGTGTGAGTACCGTCCTCGGTTATCCGGACAGAACTTATTCCTTCTTCCACAGAGTTTTATCATTCCAGTGTGAGTACCGTCCTCGGTTATCCGGACAGAACTCATTCCTTCTTCCACAGAGTTTTATCATTCTAGTGTGAGTACCGTCCTCGGTTATCCGGACAGAACTCATTCCTTCTTCCACAGAGTTTTATCATACCTGCGTGAGTACCGTCCTCGGTTATCCGGACAGAACTCATTCCTTCTTCCACAGAGTTTTATCATTCCAGTGTGAGTACCGTCCTCGGTTATCCGGACAGAACTCATTCCTTCTTCCACAGAGTTTTATCATTCCAGTGTGAGTACCGTCCTCGGTTATCCGGACAGAACTCATTCTTTCTTCCACAGAGTTTTATCATACCTGCGTGAGTACCGTCCTCGGTTATCCGGACAGAACTCATTCCTTCTTCCACAGAGTTTTATCATACCTGCGTGAGTACCGTCCTCGGTTATCCGGACAGAACTCATTCCTTCTTCCACAGAGTTTTATCATTCTAGTGTGAGTACCGTCCTCGGTTATCCGGACAGAACTCATTCCTTCTTCCACAGAGTTTTATCATTCCAGTGTGAGTACCGTCCTCGGTTATCCGGACAGAACTCATTCCTTCTTCCACAGAGTTTTATCATTCCAGTGTGAGCACCGTCCTCGGTTATCCGGACAGAACTCATTCCTTCTTCCACAGAGTTTATCATTCCAGTGTGAGTACCGTCCTCGGTTATCCGGACAGAACTCATTCCTTCTTCCACAGAGTTTTATCATTCCAGCGTGAGTACCGTCCTCGGTTATCCGGACAGAACTCATTCCTTCTTCCACAGAGTTTTATCATTCCAGTGTGAGTACCGTCCTCGGTTATCCGGATAGAACTCATTCCTTCTTCCACAGAGTTTTATCATTCGAGTGTGAGTACCGTCCTCGGTTATCCGGACAGAACTCATTCCTTCTTCCACAGAGTTTTATCATTCCAGTGTGAGTACCGTCCTCGGTTATCCGGACAGAACTCATTCCTTCTTCCACAGAGTTTTGTCATTCCAGTGTGAGTACCGTCCTCGGTTATCCGGAAAGAACTCATTCCTTCTTCCACAGAGTTTTATCATTCCAGTGTGAGTACCGTCCCCGGTTATCCGGACAGAACTCATTCCTTCTTCCACAGAGTTTTATCATACCTGCGTGAGTACCGTCCTCGGTTATCCGGACAGAACTCATTCCTTCTTCCACAGAGTTTTATCATTCCAGTGTGAGTACCGTCCTCGTTTATCCGGACAGAACTTATTCCTTCTTCCACAGAGTTTTATCATTCCAGTGTGAGTACCGTCCTCGGTTATCCGGACAGAACTCATTCCTTCTTCCACAGAGTTTTATCATTCCAGCGTGAGTACCGTCCTCGGTTATCCGGACAGAACTCATTCCTTCTTCCACAGAGTTTTATCATTCCAGTGTGAGTACCGTCCTCGGTTATCCGGATAGAACTCATTCCTTCTTCTACAGAGTTTTATCATTCTAGTGTGAGTACCGTCCTCGGTTATCCGGACAGAACTCATTCCTTCTTCCACAGAGTTTTATCATTCCAGTGTGAGTACCGTCCTCGGTTATCCGGACAGAACTCATTCCTTCTTCCACAGAGTTTTATCATTCCAGTGTGAGTACCGTCCTCGGTTATCCGGACAGAACTCATTCTTTCTTCCACAGAGTTTTATCATACCTGCGTGAGTACCGTCCTCGGTTATCCGGACAGAACTCATTCCTTCTTCCACAGAGTTTTATCATTCTAGTGTGAGTACCGTCTTCGGTTATCCGGACAGAACTTATTCCTTCTTCCACAGAGTTTTATCATTCCAGTGTGAGTACCGTCCTCGGTTATCCGGACAGAACTCATTCCTTCTTCCACAGAGTTTATCATTCCAGTGTGAGTACCGTCCTCGGTTATCCGGACAGAACTCATTACTTCTTCCACAGAGTTTATCATTCCAGTGTGAGTACCGTCCTCGGTTATCCGGACAGAACTCATTCCTTCTTCCACAGAGTTTTATCATTCTAGAGTGAGTACCGTCCTCGGTTATCCGGACGGAACTTATTCCTTCTTCCACAGAGTTTTATCATTCCAGTGTGAGTACCGTCCTCGGTTATCCGGACAGAACTCATTCCTTCTTCCACAGAGTATTATCATTCTAGTGTGAGTACCGTCCTCGGTTATCCGGACAGAACTCATTCCTTCTTCCACAGAGTTTTATCATTCCAGTGTGAGTACCGTCCTCGGTTATCCGGACGGAACTCATTCCTTCTTCCACAGAGTTTTATCATACCTGCGTGAGTACCGTCCTCGGTTATCCGGACAGAACTCATTCCTTCTTCCACAGAGTTTTATCATTCTAGTGTGAGTACCGTCCTCGGTTATCCGGACAGAACTCATTCCTTCTTCCACAGAGTTTTATCATTCCAGTGTGAGTACCGTCCTCGGTTATCCGGACAGAACTCATTCTTTCTTCCACAGAGTTTTATCATACCTGCGTGAGTACCGTCCTCGGTTATACGGACAGAACTCATTCCTTCTTCCACAGAGTTTTATCATTCCAGTGTGAGTACCGTCCTCGGTTATCCGGACAGAACTCATTCCTTCTTCCACAGAGTTTTATCATTCCAGTGTGAGTACCGTCCTCGGTTATCCGGACAGAACTCATTCCTTCTTCCACAGAGTTTTATCATACCTGCGTGAGTACCGTCCTCGGTTATCCGGACAGAACTCATTCCTTCTTCCACAGAGTTTTATCATTCCAGTGTGAGTACCGTCCTCGGTTATCCGGACAGAACTCATTCCTTCTTCCACAGAGTTTTATCATTCTAGTGTGAGTACCGTCCTCGGTTATCCGGACAGAACTCATTCCTTCTTCCACAGTTTTATCATTGCAGTGTGAGTACCGTCCTCGGTTATCCGGACAGAACTCATTCCTTCTTCCACAGAGTTTTATCATTCCAGTGTGAGTACCGTCCTCGGTTATCCGGACAGAACTTATTCCTTCTTCCACAGAGTTTTATCATTCCAGTGTGAGTACCGTCCTCGGTTATCCGGACAGAACTCATTCCTTCTTCCACAGAGTTTTATCATACCTGCGTGAGTACCGTCCTCGGTTATCCGGACAGAACTCATTCCTTCTTCCACAGAGTTTTATCATTCCAGTGTGAGTATCGTCCTCGGTTATCCGGACAGAACTCATTCCTTCTTCCACAGAGTTTTATCATTCCAGTGTGAGTACCGTCCTCGGTTATCCGGGCAGAACTTATTCCTTCTTCCACAGAGTTTTATCATTCCAGTGTGAGTACCGTCCTCGGTTATCCGGACAGAACTCATTCCTTCTTCCACAGAGTTTTATCATTCCAGTGTGAGTACTGTCCTCGGTTATCCGGACAGAACTCATTCCTTCTGCCACAGAGTTTTATCATACCTTCGTGAGTACCGTCCTCGGTTATCCGGACAGAACTCATTCCTTCTTCCACAGAGTTTTATCATTCCAGTGTGAGTACCGTCCTCGGTTATCCGGACAGAACTCATTCCTTCTTCCACAGAGTTTTATCATTCCAGTGTGAGTACCGTCCTCGGTTATCCGGACAGAACTCATTCTTTCTTCCAGAGTTTTATCATACCTGCGTGAGTACCGTCCTCGGTTATCCGGACAGAACTCATTCCTTCTTCCACAGAGTTTTATCATTCTAGGGTGAGTACCGTCCTCGGTTATCCGGACAGAACTTATTCCGTCTTCCACAGAGTTTTATCATTCCAGTGTGAGTACCGTGTTCGGTTATCCGGACAGAACTCATTCCTTCTTCCACAGAGTTTATAATTCCAGTGTGAGTACCGTCCTCGGTTATCCGGACAGAACTCATTCCTTCTTCCACAGAGTTTATCATTCCAGTGTGAGTACCGTCCTTGGTTATCCGGACAGAACTCATTCCTTCTTCCACAGAGTTTTATCATTCCAGCGTGAGTACCGTCCTCGGTTATCCGGACAGAACTCATTCCTTCTTCCACAGAGTTTTATCATTCCAGTGTGAGTACCGTCCTCGGTTATCCGGACAGAACTCATTCCTTCTTCCACAGAGTTTTATCATTCCAGTGTGAGTACCGTCCTCGGTTATCCGGACAGAACTCATTCTTTCTTCCACAGAGTTTTATCATACCTGCGTGAGTACCGTCCTCGGTTATCCGGACAGAACTCATTCCTTCTTCCACAGAGTTTTATCATTCTAGTGTGAGTACCGTTGTCGGTTATCCGGACAGAACTTATTCCGTCTTCCACAGAGTTACATCATTCCAGTGTGAGTACCGTCCTCGGTTATCCGGACAGAACTCATTCCTTCTTCCACAGAGTTTATCATTCCAGTGTGAGTACTGTCCTCGGTTATCCGGACAGAACTCATTCCTTCTTCCACAGAGTTTATCATTCCAGTGTGAGTACCGTCCTCGGTTATCCGGACAGAACTCATTCCTTCTTCCACAGAGTTTTATCATTCCAGTGTGAGTACCGTCCTCGGTTATCCGGACAGAACTTATTCCTTCTTCCACAGAGTTTTATCATTCCAGTGTGAGTACCGTCCTCGGTTATCCGGACAGAACTCATTCCTTCTTCCACAGTTTTATCATTCCAGTGTGAGTACCGTCCTCGGTTATCCGGACAGAACTCATTCCTTCTTCCACAGAGTTTTATCATACCTGCGTGAGTACCGTCCTCGGTTATCCGGACAGAACTCATTCCTTCTTCCACAGAGTTTTATCATTCCAGTGTGAGTACCGTCCTCGGTTATCCGGACAGAACTCATTCCTTCTTCCACAGAGTTTTATCATTCCAGTGTGAGTACCGTCCTCGGTTATCCGGACAGAACTTATTCCTTCTTCCACAGAGTTTTATCATTCCAGTGTGAGTACCGTCCTCGGTTATCCGGACAGAACTCATTCCTTCTTCCACAGAGTTTTATCATTCCAGTGTGAGTACCGTCCTCGGTTATCCGGACAGAACTCATTCCTTCTTCCACAGAGTTTTATCATACCTGCGTGAGTACCGTCCTCGGTTATCCGGACAGAACTCATTCCTTCTTCCACAGAGTTTTATCATTCCAGTGTGAGTACCGTCCTCGGTTATCCGGACAGAACTCATTCCTTCTTCCACAGAGTTTTATCATTCCAGTGTGAGTACCGTCCTCGGTTATCCGGACAGAACTCATTCTTTCTTCCACAGAGTTTTATCATACCTGCGTGAGTACCGTCCTCGGTTATCCGGACAGAACTCATTCCTTCTTCCACAGAGTTTTATCATACCTGCGTGAGTACCGTCCTCGGTTATCCGGACAGAACTCATTCCTTCTTCCACAGAGTTTTATCATTCTAGTGTGAGTACCGTCCTCGGTTATCCGGACAGAACTCATTCCTTCTTCCACAGAGTTTTATCATTCCAGTGTGAGTACCGTCCTCGGTTATCCGGACAGAACTCATTCCTTCTTCCACAGAGTTTTATCATTCCAGTGTGAGCACCGTCCTCGGTTATCCGGACAGAACTCATTCCTTCTTCCACAGAGTTTATCATTCCAGTGTGAGTACCGTCCTCGGTTATCCGGACAGAACTCATTCCTTCTTCCACAGAGTTTTATCATTCCAGCGTGAGTACCGTCCTCGGTTATCCGGACAGAACTCATTCCTTCTTCCACAGAGTTTTATCATTCCAGTGTGAGTACCGTCCTCGGTTATCCGGATAGAACTCATTCCTTCTTCCACAGAGTTTTATCATTCGAGTGTGAGTACCGTCCTCGGTTATCCGGACAGAACTCATTCCTTCTTCCACAGAGTTTTATCATTCCAGTGTGAGTACCGTCCTCGGTTATCCGGACAGAACTCATTCCTTCTTCCACAGAGTTTTGTCATTCCAGTGTGAGTACCGTCCTCGGTTATCCGGAAAGAACTCATTCCTTCTTCCACAGAGTTTTATCATTCCAGTGTGAGTACCGTCCCCGGTTATCCGGACAGAACTCATTCCTTCTTCCACAGAGTTTTATCATACCTGCGTGAGTACCGTCCTCGGTTATCCGGACAGAACTCATTCCTTCTTCCACAGAGTTTTATCATTCCTGTGTGAGTACCGTCCTCGGTTATCCGGACAGAACTCATTCCTTCTTCCACAGAGTTTTATCATTCTAGTGTGAGTACCGTCCCCGGTTATCCGGACAGAACTCATTCCTTCTTCCACAGTTTTATCATTCCAGTGTGAGTACCGTCCTCGGTTATCCGGACAGAACACATTCCTTCTTCCACAGAGTTTTATCATTCCAGTGTGAGCACCGTCCTCGGTTATCCGGACAGAACTCATTCCTTCTTTCACAGAGTTTATCATTCCAGTGTGAGTACCGTCCTCGGTTATCCGGACAGAACTCATTCCTTCTTCCACAGAGTTTTATCATTCCAGCGTGAGTACCGTCCTCGGTTATCCGGACAGAACTCATTCCTTCTTCCACAGAGTTTTATCATTCCAGTGTGAGTACCGTCCTCGGTTATCCGGATAGAACTCATTCCTTCTTCCACAGAGTTTTATCATTCTAGTGTGAGTACCGTCCTCGGTTATCCGGACAGAACTCATTCCTTCTTCCACAGAGTTTTATCATTCCAGTGTGAGTACCGTCCTCGGTTATCCGGACAGAACTCATTCCTTCTTCCACAGAGTTTTATCATTCCAGTGTGAGTACCGTCCTCGGTTATCCGGACAGAACTCATTCTTTCTTCCACAGAGTTTTATCATACCTGCGTGAGTACCGTCCTCGGTTATCCGGACAGAACTCATTCCTTCTTCCACAGAGTTTTATCATTCTAGTGTGAGTACCGTCTTCGGTTATCCGGACAGAACTTATTCCTTCTTCCACAGAGTTTTATCATTCCAGTGTGAGTACCGTCCTCGGTTATCCGGACAGAACTCATTCCTTCTTCCACAGAGTTTATCATTCCAGTGTGAGTACCGTCCTCGGTTATCCGGACAGAACTCATTACTTCTTCCACAGAGTTTATCATTCCAGTGTGAGTACCGTCCTCGGTTATCCGGACAGAACTCATTCCTTCTTCCACAGAGTTTTATCATTCTAGAGTGAGTACCGTCCTCGGTTATCCGGACGGAACTTATTCCTTCTTCCACAGAGTTTTATCATTCCAGTGTGAGTACCGTCCTCGGTTATCCGGACAGAACTCATTCCTTCTTCCACAGAGTATTATCATTCTAGTGTGAGTACCGTCCTCGGTTATCCGGACAGAACTCATTCCTTCTTCCACAGAGTTTTATCATTCCAGTGTGAGTACCGTCCTCGGTTATCCGGACGGAACTCATTCCTTCTTCCACAGAGTTTTATCATACCTGCGTGAGTACCGTCCTCGGTTATCCGGACAGAACTCATTCCTTCTTCCACAGAGTTTTATCATTCTAGTGTGAGTACCGTCCTCGGTTATCCGGACAGAACTCATTCCTTCTTCCACAGAGTTTTATCATTCCAGTGTGAGTACCGTCCTCGGTTATCCGGACAGAACTCATTCTTTCTTCCACAGAGTTTTATCATACCTGCGTGAGTACCGTCCTCGGTTATCCGGACAGAACTCATTCCTTCTTCCACAGAGTTTTATCATTCCAGTGTGAGTACCGTCCTCGGTTATCCGGACAGAACTCATTCCTTCTTCCACAGAGTTTTATCATTCCAGTGTGAGTACCGTCCTCGGTTATCCGGACAGAACTCATTCCTTCTTCCACAGAGTTTTATCATACCTGCGTGAGTACCGTCCTCGGTTATCCGGACAGAACTCATTCCTTCTTCCACAGAGTTTTATCATTCCAGTGTGAGTACCGTCCTCGGTTATCCGGACAGAACTCATTCCTTCTTCCACAGAGTTTTATCATTCTAGTGTGAGTACCGTCCTCGGTTATCCGGACAGAACTCATTCCTTCTTCCACAGTTTTATCATTGCAGTGTGAGTACCGTCCTCGGTTATCCGGACAGAACTCATTCCTTCTTCCACAGAGTTTTATCATTCCAGTGTGAGTACCGTCCTCGGTTATCCGGACAGAACTTATTCCTTCTTCCACAGAGTTTTATCATTCCAGTGTGAGTACCGTCCTCGGTTATCCGGACAAAACTCATTCCTTCTTCCACAGAGTTTTATCATTCCAGTGTGAGTACCGTCCTCGGTTATCCGGACAGAACTCATTCCTTCTTCCACAGAGTTTTATCATACCTGCGTGAGTACCGTCCTCGGTTATCCGGACAGAACTCATTCCTTCTTCCACAGAGTTTTATCATTCCAGTGTGAGTATCGTCCTCGGTTATCCGGACAGAACTCATTCCTTCTTCCACAGAGTTTTATCATTCCAGTGTGAGTACCGTCCTCGGTTATCCGGGCAGAACTTATTCCTTCTTCCACAGAGTTTTATCATTCCAGTGTGAGTACCGTCCTCGGTTATCCGGACAGAACTCATTCCTTCTTCCACAGAGTTTTATCATTCCAGTGTGAGTACCGTCCTCGGTTATCCGGACAGAACTCATTCCTTCTGCCACAGAGTTTTATCATACCTTCGTGAGTACCGTCCTCGGTTATCCGGACAGAACTCATTCCTTCTTCCACAGAGTTTTATCATTCCAGTGTGAGTACCGTCCTCGGTTATCCGGACAGAACTCATTCCTTCTTCCACAGAGTTTTATCATTCCAGTGTGAGTACCGTCCTCGGTTATCCGGACAGAACTCATTCTTTCTTCCAGAGTTTTATCATACCTGCGTGAGTACCGTCCTCGGTTATCCGGACAGAACTCATTCCTTCTTCCACAGAGTTTTATCATTCTAGTGTGAGTACCGTCCTCGGTTATCCGGACAGAACTTATTCCGTCTTCCACAGAGTTTTATCATTCCAGTGTGAGTACCGTGTTCGGTTATCCGGACAGAACTCATTCCTTCTTCCACAGAGTTTATAATTCCAGTGTGAGTACCGTCCTCGGTTATCCGGACAGAACTCATTCCTTCTTCCACAGAGTTTATCATTCCAGTGTGAGTACCGTCCTTGGTTATCCGGACAGAACTCATTCCTTCTTCCACAGAGTTTTATCATTCCAGCGTGAGTACCGTCCTCGGTTATCCGGACAGAACTCATTCCTTCTTCCACAGAGTTTTATCATTCCAGTGTGAGTACCGTCCTCGGTTATCCGGACAGAACTCATTCCTTCTTCTACAGAGTTTTATCATTCTAGTGTGAGTACCGTCCTCGGTTATCCGGACAGAACTCATTCCTTCTTCCACAGAGTTTTATCATTCCAGTGTGAGTACCGTCCTCGGTTATCCGGACAGAACTCATTCCTTCTTCCACAGAGTTTTATCATTCTAGTGTGAGTACCGTCCTCGGTTATCCGGACAGAACTCATTCCTTCTTCCACAGAGTTTTATCATACCTGCGTGAGTACCGTCCTCGGTTATCCGGACAGAACTCATTCCTTCTTCCACAGAGTTTTATCATTCCAGTGTGAGTACCGTCCTCGAATATCCGGACAGAACTCATTCCTTCTTCCACAGAGTTTTATTATTCCAGTGTGAGTACCGTCCTCGGTTATCCGGACAGAACTCATTCTTTCTTCCACAGAGTTTTATCATACCTGCGTGAGTACCGTCCTCGGTTATCCGGACAGAACTCATTCCTTCTTCCACAGAGTTTTATCATTCTAGTGTGAGTACCGTTGTCGGTTATCCGGACAGAACTTATTCCGTCTTCCACAGAGTTACATCATTCCAGTGTGAGTACCGTCCTCGGTTATCCGGACAGAACTCATTCCTTCTTCCACAGAGTTTATCATTCCAGTGTGAGTACTGTCCTCGGTTATCCGGACAGAACTCATTCCTTCTTCCACAGAGTTTATCATTCCAGTGTGAGTACCGTCCTCGGTTATCTGGACAGAACTCATTCCTTCTTCCACAGAGTTTTATCATTCCAGTGTGAGTACCGTCCTCGGTTATCCGGACAGAACTTATTCCTCCTTCCACAGAGTTTTATCATTCCAGTGTGAGTACCGTCCTCGGTTATCCGGACAGAACTCATTCCTTCTTCCACAGTTTTATCATTCCAGTGTGAGTACCGTCCTCGGTTATCCGGACAGAACTCATTCCTTCTTCCACAGAGTTTTATCATACCTGCGTGAGTACCGTCCTCGGTTATCCGGACAGAACTCATTCCTTCTTCCACAGAGTTTTATCATTCCAGTGTGAGTACCGTCCTCGGTTATCCGGACAGAACTCATTCCTTTTTCCACAGAGTTTTATCATTCCAGTGTGAGTACCGTCCTCGGTTATCCGGACAGAACTCATTCTTTCTTCCACAGAGTTTTATCATACCTGCGTGAGTACCGTCCTCGGTTATCCGGACAGAACTCATTCCTTCTTCCACAGAGTTTTATCATTCTAGTGTGAGTACCGTCCTCGGTTATCCGGACAGAATTTATTCCGTCTTCCACAGAGTTTTATCATTCCAGTGTGAGTACCGTCCTCGGTTATCCGGACAGAACTCATTCCTTCTTCCACAGAGTTTATCATTCCAGTGTGAGTACTGTCCTCGGTTATCCGGACAGAACTCATTCCTTCTTCCACAGAGTTTTATCATTCCAGTGTGAGTACCGTCCTCGGTTATCCGGACAGAACTCATTCCTTATTCCACAGAGTTTTATCATTCCAGTGTGAGTACCGTCCTCGGTTATCCGGACAGAACTTATTCCTTCTTCCACAGAGTTTTATCATTCCAGTGTGAGTACCGTCCTCGGTTATCCGGACAGAACTCATTCCTTCTTCCACAGAGTTTTATCATTCTAGTGTGAGTACCGTCCTCGGTTAACCGGACAGAACTCATTCCATCTTCCACAGAGTTTTATCATTCCAGTGTGAGTACCGTCCTCGGTTATCCGGACAGAACTTATTCCTTCTTCCACAGAGTTTTATCATTCCAGTGTGAGTACCGTCCTCGGTTATCCGGACAGAACTCATTCCTTCTTCCACAGAGTTTTATCATTCCAGTGTGAGTACCGTCCTCGGTTATCCGGACAGAACTCATTCCTTCTTCCACAGAGTTTTATCATACCTGCGTGAGTACCGTCCTCGGTTATCCGGACAGAACTCATTCCTTCTTCCACAGAGTTTTATCATTCCAGTGTGAGTACCGTCCTCGGTTATCCGGACAGAACTCATTCCTTCTTCCACAGAGTTTTATCATTCCAGTGTGAGTACCGTCCTCGGTTATCCGGACAGAACTTATTCCTTCTTCCACAGAGTTTTATCATTCCAGTGTGAGTACCGTCCTCGGTTATCCGGACAGAACTCATTCCTTCTTCCACAGAGTTTTATCATTCCAGTGTGAGTACCGTCCTCGGTTATCCGGACAGAACTCATTCCTTATTCCACAGAGTTTTATCATTCCAGTGTGAGTACCGTCCTCGGTTATCCGGACAGAACTTATTCCTTCTTCCACAGAGTTTTATCATTCCAGTGTGAGTACCGTCCTCGGTTATCCGGACAGAACTCATTCCTTCTTCCACAGAGTTTTATCATTCTAGTGTGAGTACCGTCCTCGGTTAACCGGACAGAACTCATTCCATCTTCCACAGAGTTTTATCATTCCAGTGTGAGTACCGTCCTCGGTTATCCGGACAGAACTTATTCCTTCTTCCACAGAGTTTTATCATTCCAGTGTGAGTACCGTCCTCGGTTATCCGGACAGAACTCATTCCTTCTTCCACAGAGTTTTATCATTCCAGTGTGAGTACCGTCCTCGGTTATCCGGACAGAACTCATTCCTTCTTCCACAGAGTTTTATCATACCTGCGTGAGTACCGTCCTCGGTTATCCGGACAGAACTCATTCCTTCTTCCACAGAGTTTTATCATTCCAGTGTGAGTACCGTCCTCGGTTATCCGGACAGAACTCATTCCTTCTTCCACAGAGTTTTATCATTCCAGTGTGAGTACCGTCCTCGGTTATCCGGACAGAACTCATTCTTTCTTCCACAGAGTTTTATCATACCTGCGTGAGTACCGTCCTCGGTTATCCGGACAGAACTCATTCCTTCTTCCACAGAGTTTTATCATTCTAGTGTGAGTACCGTCCTCGGTTATCCGGACAGAATTTATTCCGTCTTCCACAGAGTTTTATCATTCCAGTGTGAGTACCGTCCTCGGTTATCCGGACAGAACTCATTCCTTCTTCCACAGAGTTTATCATTCCAGTGTGAGTACTGTCCTCGGTTATCCGGACAGAACTCATTCCTTCTTCCACAGAGTTTTATCATTCCAGTGTGAGTACCGTCCTCGGTTATCCGGACAGAACTCATTCCTTATTCCACAGAGTTTTATCATTCCAGTGTGAGTACCGTCCTCGGTTATCCGGACAGAACTTATTCCTTCTTCCACAGAGTTTTATCATTCCAGTGTGAGTACCGTCCTCGGTTATCCGGACAGAACTCATTCCTTCTTCCACAGAGTTTTATCATTCTAGTGTGAGTACCGTCCTCGGTTAACCGGACAGAACTCATTCCATCTTCCACAGAGTTTTATCATTCCAGTGTGAGTACCGTCCTCGGTTATCCGGACAGAACTTATTCCTTCTTCCACAGAGTTTTATCATTCCAGTGTGAGTACCGTCCTCGGTTATCCGGACAGAACTCATTCCTTCTTCCACAGAGTTTTATCATTCCAGTGTGAGTACCGTCCTCGGTTATCCGGACAGAACTCATTCCTTCTTCCACAGAGTTTTATCATACCTGCGTGAGTACCGTCCTCGGTTATCCGGACAGAACTCATTCCTTCTTCCACAGAGTTTTATCATTCCAGTGTGAGTACCGTCCTCGGTTATCCGGACAGAACTCATTCCTTCTTCCACAGAGTTTTATCATTCCAGTGTGAGTACCGTCCTCGGTTATCCGGACAGAACTTATTCCTTCTTCCACAGAGTTTTATCATTCCAGTGTGAGTACCGTCCTCGGTTATCCGGACAGAACTCATTCCTTCTTCCACAGAGTTTTATCATTCCAGTGTGAGTACCGTCCTCGGTTATCCGGACAGAACTCATTCCTTCTTCCACAGAGTTTTATCATACCTGCGTGAGTACCGTCCTCGGTTATCCGGACAGAACTCATTCCTTCTTCCACAGAGTTTTATCATTCCAGTGTGAGTACCGTCCTCGGTTATCCGGACAGAACTCATTCCTTCTTCCACAGAGTTTTATCATTCCAGTGTGAGTACCGTCCTCGGTTATCCGGACAGAACTCATTCTTTCTTCCACAGAGTTTTATCATACCTGCGTGAGTACCGTCCTCGGTTATCCGGACAGAACTCATTCCTTCTTCCACAGAGTTTTATCATACCTGCGTGAGTACCGTCCTCGGTTATCCGGACAGAACTCATTCCTTCTTCCACAGAGTTTTATCATTCCAGTGTGAGTACCGTCCTCGGTTATCCGGACAGAACTCATTCCTTCTTCCACAGAGTTTTATCATTCCAGTGTGAGTACCGTCCTCGGTTATCCGGACAGAACTCATTCCTTCTTCCACAGAGTTTTATCATTCCAGTGTGAGCACCGTCCTCGGTTATCCGGACAGAACTCATTCCTTCTTCCACAGAGTTTATCATTCCAGTGTGAGTACCGTCCTCGGTTATCCGGACAGAACTCATTCCTTCTTCCACAGAGTTTTATCATTCCAGCGTGAGTACCGTCCTCGGTTATCCGGACAGAACTCATTCCTTCTTCCACAGAGTTTTATCATACCTGCGTGAGTACCGTCCTCGGTTATCCGGACAGAACTCATTCCTTCTTCCACAGAGTTTTATCATTCCAGTGTGAGTACCGTCCTCGGTTATCCGGACAGAACTCATTCTTTCTTCCACAGAGTTTTATCATACCTGCGTGAGTACCGTCCTCGGTTATCCGGACAGAACTCATTCCTTCTTCCACAGAGTTTTATCATTCTAGTGTGAGTACCGTTGTCGGTTATCCGGACAGAACTTATTCCGTCTTCCACAGAGTTACATCATTCCAGTGTGAGTACCGTCCTCGGTTATCCGGACAGAACTCATTCCTTCTTCCACAGAGTTTATCATTCCAGTGTGAGTACTGTCCTCGGTTATCCGGACAGAACTCATTCCTTCTTCCACAGAGTTTATCATTCCAGTGTGAGTACCGTCCTCGGTTATCCGGACAGAACTCATTCCTTCTTCCACAGAGTTTTATCATTCCAGTGTGAGTACCGTCCTCGGTTATCCGGACAGAACTTATTCCTTCTTCCACAGAGTTTTATCATTCCAGTGTGAGTACCGTCCTCGGTTATCCGGACAGAACTCATTCCTTCTTCCACAGTTTTATCATTCCAGTGTGAGTACCGTCCTCGGTTATCCGGACAGAACTCATTCCTTCTTCCACAGAGTTTTATCATACCTGCGTGAGTACCGTCCTCGGTTATCCGGACAGAACTCATTCCTTCTTCCACAGAGTTTTATCATTCCAGTGTGAGTACCGTCCTCGGTTATCCGGACAGAACTCATTCCTTTTTCCACAGAGTTTTATCATTCCAGTGTGAGTACCGTCCTCGGTTATCCGGACAGAACTCATTCTTTCTTCCACAGAGTTTTATCATACCTGCGTGAGTACCGTCCTCGGTTATCCGGACAGAACTCATTCCTTCTTCCACAGAGTTTTATCATTCTAGTGTGAGTACCGTCCTCGGTTATCCGGACAGAATTTATTCCGTCTTCCACAGAGTTTTATCATTCCAGTGTGAGTACCGTCCTCGGTTATCCGGACAGAACTCATTCCTTCTTCCACAGAGTTTATCATTCCAGTGTGAGTACTGTCCTCGGTTATCCGGACAGAACTCATTCCTTCTTCCACAGAGTTTTATCATTCCAGTGTGAGTACCGTCCTCGGTTATCCGGACAGAACTCATTCCTTATTCCACAGAGTTTTATCATTCCAGTGTGAGTACCGTCCTCGGTTATCCGGACAGAACTAATTCCTTCTTCCACAGAGTTTTATCATTCCAGTGTGAGTACCGTCCTCGGTTATCCGGACAGAACTCATTCCTTCTTCCACAGAGTTTTATCATTCTAGTGTGAGTACCGTCCTCGGTTAACCGGACAGAACTCATTCCTTCTTCCACAGAGTTTTATCATTCCAGTGTGAGTACCGTCCTCGGTTATCCGGACAGAACTCATTCCTTCTTCCACAGAGTTTTATCATTCCAGTGTGAGTACCGTCCTCGGTTATCCGGACAGAACTTATTCCTTCTTCCACAGAGTTTTATCATTCCAGTGTGAGTACCGTCCTCGGTTATCCGGACAGAACTCATTCCTTCTTCCACAGAGTTTTATCATTCCAGTGTGAGTACCGTCCTCGGTTATCCGGACAGAACTCATTCCTTCTTCCACAGAGTTTTATCATACCTGCGTGAGTACCGTCCTCGGTTATCCGGACAGAACTCATTCCTTCTTCCACAGAGTTTTATTATTCCAGTGTGAGTACCGTCCTCGGTTATCCGGACAGAACTCATTCCTTCTTCCACAGAGTTTTATCATTCCAGTGTGAGTACCGTCCTCGGTTATCCGGACAGAACTTATTCCTTCTTCCACAGAGTTTTATCATTCCAGTGTGAGTACCGTCCTCGGTTATCCGGACAGAACTCATTCCTTCTTCCACAGAGTTTTATCATTCCAGTGTGAGTACCGTCCTCGGTTATCCGGACAGAACTCATTCCTTCTTCCACAGAGTTTTATCATACCTGCGTGAGTACCGTCCTCGGTTATACGGACAGAACTCATTCCTTCTTCCACAGAGTTTTATCATTCCAGTGTGAGTACCGTCCTCGGTTATCCGGACAGAACTCATTCCTTCTTCCACAGAGTTTTATCATTCCAGTGTGAGTACCGTCCTCGGTTATCCGGACAGAACTCATTCTTTCTTCCACAGAGTTTTATCATACCTGCGTGAGTACCGTCCTCGGTTATCCGGACAGAACTCATTCCTTCTTCCACAGAGTTTTATCATACCTGCGTGAGTACCGTCCTCGGTTATCCGGACAGAACTCATTCCTTCTTCCACAGAGTTTTATCATTCCAGTGTGAGTACCGTCCTCGGTTATCCGGACAGAACTCATACCTTCTTCCACAGAGTTTTATCATTCCAGTGTGAGTACCGTCCTCGGTTATCCGGACAGAACTCATTCCTTCTTCCACAGAGTTTTATCATTCCAGTGTGAGCACCGTCCTCGGTTATCCGGACAGAACTCATTCCTTCTTCCACAGAGTTTATCATTCCAGTGTGAGTACCGTCCTCGGTTATCCGGACAGAACTCATTCCTTCTTCCACAGAGTTTTATCATTCCAGCGTGAGTACCGTCCTCGGTTATCCGGACAGAACTCATTCCTTCTTCCACAGAGTTTATCATTCCAGTGTGAGTACCGTCCTCGGTTATCCGGACAGAACTCATTCCTTCTTCCACAGAGTTATATCATTTTAGTGTGAGTACCGTCCTCGGTTATCCGGACAGAACTCATTCCTTCTTCCACAGTTTTATCATTCCAGTGTGAGTACCGTCCTCGGTTATCCGGACAGAACACATTCCTTCTTCCACAGAGTTTTATCATTCCAGTGTGAGCACCGTCCTCGGTTATCCGGACAGAACTCATTCCTTCTTCCACAGAGTTTATCATTCCAGTGTGAGTACCGTCCTCGGTTATCCGGACAGAACTCATTCCTTCTTCCACAGAGTTTTATCATTCCAGCGTGAGTACCGTCCTCGGTTATCCGGACAGAACTCATTCCTTCTTCCACAGAGTTTTATCATTCCAGTGTGAGTACCGTCCTCGGTTATCCGGATAGAACTCATTCCTTCTTCCACAGAGTTTTATCATTCTAGTGTGAGTACCGTCCTCGGTTATCCGGACAGAACTCATTCCTTCTTCCACAGAGTTTTATCATTCCAGTGTGAGTACCGTCCTCGGTTATCCGGACAGAACTCATTCCTTCTTCCACAGAGTTTTATCATTCCAGTGTGAGTACCGTCCTCGGTTATCCGGACAGAACTCATTCTTTCTTCCACAGAGTTTTATCATACCTGCGTGAGTACCGTCCTCGGTTATCCGGACAGAACTCATTCCTTCTTCCACAGAGTTTTATCATTCTAGTGTGAGTACCGTCTTCGGTTATCCGGACAGAACTTATTCCTTCTTCCACAGAGTTTTATCATTCCAGTGTGAGTACCGTCCTCGGGTATCCGGACAGAACTCATTCCTCCTTCCACAGAGTTTATCATTCCAGTGTGAGTACCGTCCTCGGTTATCCGGAAAGAACTCATTCCTTCTTCCACAGAGTTTTATCATTCCAGCGTGAGTACCGTCCTCGGTTATCCGGACAGAACTCATTCCTTCTTCCACAGAGTTTTATCATTCCAGTGTGAGTACCGTCCTCGGTTATCCGGACAGAACTCATTCCTTTTTCCACAGAGTTTTATCATTCCAGTGTGAGTACCGTCCTCGGTTATCCGGACAGAACTCATTCTTTCTTCCACAGAGTTTTATCATACCTGCGTGAGTACCGTCCTCGGTTATCCGGACAGAACTCATTCCTTCTTCCACAGAGTTTTATCATTCTAGTGTGAGTACCGTCCTCGGTTATCCGGACAGAATTTATTCCGTCTTCCACAGAGTTTTATCATTCCAGTGTGAGTACCGTCCTCGGTTATCCGGACAGAACTCATTCCTTCTTCCACAGAGTTTATCATTCCAGTGTGAGTACTGTCCTCGGTTATCCGGACAGAACTCATTCCTTCTTCCACAGAGTTTTATCATTCCAGTGTGAGTACCGTCCTCGGTTATCCGGACAGAACTCATTCCTTATTCCACAGAGTTTTATCATTCCAGTGTGAGTACCGTCCTCGGTTATCCGGACAGAACTAATTCCTTCTTCCACAGAGTTTTATCATTCCAGTGTGAGTACCGTCCTCGGTTATCCGGACAGAACTCATTCCTTCTTCCACAGAGTTTTATCATTCTAGTGTGAGTACCGTCCTCGGTTAACCGGACAGAACTCATTCCTTCTTCCACAGAGTTTTATCATTCCAGTGTGAGTACCGTCCTCGGTTATCCGGACAGAACTCATTCCTTCTTCCACAGAGTTTTATCATTCCAGTGTGAGTACCGTCCTCGGTTATCCGGACAGAACTTATTCCTTCTTCCACAGAGTTTTATCATTCCAGTGTGAGTACCGTCCTCGGTTATCCGGACAGAACTCATTCCTTCTTCCACAGAGTTTTATCATTCCAGTGTGAGTACCGTCCTCGGTTATCCGGACAGAACTCATTCCTTCTTCCACAGAGTTTTATCATACCTGCGTGAGTACCGTCCTCGGTTATCCGGACAGAACTCATTCCTTCTTCCACAGAGTTTTATTATTCCAGTGTGAGTACCGTCCTCGGTTATCCGGACAGAACTCATTCCTTCTTCCACAGAGTTTTATCATTCCAGTGTGAGTACCGTCCTCGGTTATCCGGACAGAACTTATTCCTTCTTCCACAGACTTTTATCATTCCAGTGTGAGTACCGTCCTCGGTTATCCGGACAGAACTCATTCCTTCTTCCACAGAGTTTTATCATTCCAGTGTGAGTACCGTCCTCGGTTATCCGGACAGAACTCATTCCTTCTTCCACAGAGTTTTATCATACCTGCGTGAGTACCGTCCTCGGTTATCCGGACAGAACTCATTCCTTCTTCCACAGAGTTTTATCATTCCAGTGTGAGTACCGTCCTCGGTTATCCGGACAGAACTCATTCCTTCTTCCACAGAGTTTTATCATTCCAGTGTGAGTACCGTCCTCGGTTATCCGGACAGAACTCATTCTTTCTTCCACAGAGTTTTATCATACCTGCGTGAGTACCGTCCTCGGTTATCCGGACAGAACTCATTCCTTCTTCCACAGAGTTTTATCATACCTGCGTGAGTACCGTCCTCGGTTATCCGGACAGAACTCATTCCTTCTTCCACAGAATTTTATCATTCCAGTGTGAGTACCGTCCTCGGTTATCCGGACAGAACTCATACCTTCTTCCACAGAGTTTTATCATTCCAGTGTGAGTACCGTCCTCGGTTATCCGGACAGAACTCATTCCTTCTTCCACAGAGTTTTATCATTCCAGTGTGAGCACCGTCCTCGGTTATCCGGACAGAACTCATTCCTTCTTCCACAGAGTTTATCATTCCAGTGTGAGTACCGTCCTCGGTTATCCGGACAGAACTCATTCCTTCTTCCACAGAGTTTTATCATTCCAGCGTGAGTACCGTCCTCGGTTATCCGGACAGAACTCATTCCTTCTTCCACAGAGTTTATCATTCCAGTGTGAGTACCGTCCTCGGTTATCCGGACAGAACTCATTCCTTCTTCCACAGAGTTATATCATTCTAGTGTGAGTACCGTCCTCGGTTATTCGGACAGAACTCATTCCTTCTTCCACAGTTTTATCATTCCAGTGTGAGTACCGTCCTCGGTTATCCGGACAGAACACATTCCTTCTTCCACAGAGTTTTATCATTCCAGTGTGAGCACCGTCCTCGGTTATCCGGACAGAACTCATTCCTTCTTCCACAGAGTTTATCATTCCAGTGTGAGTACCGTCCTCGGTTATCCGGACAGAACTCATTCCTTCTTCCACAGAGTTTTATCATTCCAGCGTGAGTACCGTCCTCGGTTATCCGGACAGAACTCATTCCTTCTTCCACAGAGTTTTATCATTCCAGTGTGAGTACCGTCCTCGGTTATCCGGATAGAACTCATTCCTTCTTCCACAGAGTTTTATCATTCTAGTGTGAGTACCGTCCTCGGTTATCCGGACAGAACTCATTCCTTCTTCCACAGAGTTTTATCATTCCAGTGTGAGTACCGTCCTCGGTTATCCGGACAGAACTCATTCCTTCTTCCACAGAGTTTTATCATTCCAGTGTGAGTACCGTCCTCGGTTATCCGGACAGAACTCATTCTTTCTTCCACAGAGTTTTATCATACCTGCGTGAGTACCGTCCTCGGTTATCCGGACAGAACTCATTCCTTCTTCCACAGAGTTTTATCATTCTAGTGTGAGTACCGTCTTCGGTTATCCGGACAGAACTTATTCCTTCTTCCACAGAGTTTTATCATTCCAGTGTGAGTACCGTCCTCGGGTATCCGGACAGAACTCATTCCTTCTTCCACAGAGTTTATCATTCCAGTGTGAGTACCGTCCTCGGTTATCCGGACAGAACTCATTACTTCTTCCACAGAGTTTATCATTCCAGTGTGAGTACCGTCCTCGGTTATCCGGACAGAACTCATTCCTTCTTCCACAGAGTTTTATCATTCTAGAGTGAGTACCGTCCTCGGTTATCCGGACGGAACTTATTCCTTCTTCCACAGAGTTTTATCATTCCAGTGTGAGTACCGTCCTCGGTTATCCGGACAGAACTCATTCCTTCTTCCACAGAGTATTATCATTCTAGTGTGAGTACCGTCCTCGGTTATCCGGACAGAACTCATTCCTTCTTCCACAGAGTTTTATCATTCCAGTGTGAGTACCGTCCTCGGTTATCCGGACGGAACTCATTCCTTCTTCCACAGAGTTTTATCATACCTGCGTGAGTACCGTCCTCGGTTATCCGGACAGAACTCATTCCTTCTTCCACAGAGTTTTATCATTCTAGTGTGAGTACCGTCCTCGGTTATCCGGACAGAACTCATTCCTTCTTCCACAGAGTTTTATCATTCCAGTGTGAGTACCGTCTTTGGTTATCCGGACAGAACTCATTCCTTCTTCCACAGAGTTTTATCATTCCAGTGTGAGTACCGTCCTCGGTTATCCGGACGGAACTCATTCCTTCTTCCACAGAGTTTTATCATACCTGCGTGAGTACCGTCCTCGGTTATCCGGACAGAACTCATTCCTTCTTCCACAGAGTTTTATCATTCTAGTGTGAGTACCGTCCTCGGTTATCCGGACAGAACTCATTCCTTCTTCCACAGAGTTTTATCATTCCAGTGTGAGTACCGTCCTCGGTTATCCGGACAGAACTCATTCCTTCTTCCACAGAGTTTTATCATTCCAGCGTGAGTACCGTCCTCGGTTATCCGGACAGAACTCATTCCTTCTTCCACAGAGTTTTATCATTCCAGTGTGAGTACCGTCCTCGGTTATCCGGACAGAACTCATTCCTTCTTCCACAGAGTTTTATCATTCCAGTGTGAGTACCGTCCTCGGTTATCCGGACAGAACTCATTCTTTCTTCCACAGTTTTATCATACCTGCGAGAGTACCGTCCTCGGTTATCCGGACAGAACTCATTCCTTCTTCCACAGAGTTTTATCATACCTGCGTGAGTACCGTCCTCGGTTATCCGGACAGAACTCATTTCTTCTTCCACAGAGTTTTATCATTCCAGTGTGAGTACCGTCCTCGGTTATCCGGACAGAACTCATACCTTCTTCCACAGAGTTTATCATTCCAGTGTGAGTACCGTCCTCGGTTATCCGGACAGAACTCATTCCTTCTTCCACAGAGTTTTATCATTCCAGCGTGAGTACCGTCCTCGGTTATCCGGACAGAACTCATTCCTTCTTCCACAGAGTTTATCATTCCAGTGTGAGTACCGTCCTCGGTTATCCGGACAGAACTCATTCCTTCTTCCACAGAGTTATATCATTCTAGTGTGAGTACCGTCCTCGGTTATCCGGACAGAACTCATTCCTTCTTCCACAGTTTTATCATTCCAGTGTGAGTACCGTCCTCGGTTATCCGGACAGAACACATTCCTTCTTCCACAGAGTTTTATCATTCCAGTGTGAGCACCGTCCTCGGTTATCCGGACAGAACTCATTCCTTCTTCCACAGAGTTTATCATTCCAGTGTGAGTACCGTCCTCGGTTATCCGGACAGAACTCATTCCTTCTTCCACAGAGTTTTATCATTCCAGCGTGAGTACCGTCCTCGGTTATCCGGACAGAACTCATTCCTTCTTCCACAGAGTTTAATCATTCCAGTGTGAGTACCGTCCTCGGTTATCCGGACAGAACTCATTCCTTCTTCCACAGAGTTTTATCATTCTAGTGTGAGTACCGTCCTCGGTTATCCGGACAGAACTCATTCCTTCTTCCACAGAGTTTTATCATTCTAGTGTGAGTACCGTCCTCGGTTATCCGGACAGAACTCATTCCTTCTTCCACAGAGTTTTATCATTCCAGTGTGAGTACCGTCCTCGGTTATCCGGACAGAACTCATTCTTTCTTCCACAGAGTTTTATCATACCTGCGTGAGTACCGTCCTCGGTTATCCGGACAGAACTCATTCCTTCTTCCACAGAGTTTTATCATTCTAGTGTGAGTACCGTCTTCGGTTATCCGGACAGAACTTATTCCTTCTTCCACAGAGTTTTATCATTCCAGTGTGAGTACCGTCCTCGGGTATCCGGACAGAACTCATTCCTTCTTCCACAGAGTTTATCATTCCAGTGTGAGTACCGTCCTCGGTTATCCGGACAGAACTCATTACTTCTTCCACAGAGTTTATCATTCCAGTGTGAGTACCGTCCTCGGTTATCCGGACAGAACTCATTCCTTCTTCCACAGAGTTTTATCATTCTAGAGTGAGTACCGTCCTCGGTTATCCGGACGGAACTTATTCCTTCTTCCACAGAGTTTTATCATTCCAGTGTGAGTACCGTCCTCGGTTATCCGGACAGAACTCATTCCTTCTTCCACAGAGTATTATCATTCTAGTGTGAGTACCGTCCTCGGTTATCCGGACAGAACTCATTCCTTCTTCCACAGAGTTTAATCATTCCAGTGTGAGTACCGTCCTCGGTTATCCGGACGGAACTCATTCCTTCTTCCACAGAGTTTTATCATACCTGCGTGAGTACCGTCCTCGGTTATCCGGACAGAACTCATTCCTTCTTCCACAGAGTTTTATCATTCTAGTGTGAGTACCGTCCTCGGTTATCCGGACAGAACTCATTCCTTCTTCCACAGAGTTTTATCATTCCAGTGTGAGTACCGTCTTTGGTTATCCGGACAGAACTCATTCTTTCTTCCACAGAGTTTTATCATACCTGCGTGAGTACCGTCCTCGGTTATCCGGACAGAACTCATTCCTTCTTCCACAGAGTTTTATCATTCCAGTGTGAGTACCGTCCTCGGTTATCCGGACAGAACTCATTCCTTCTTCCACAGAGTTTTATCATTCCAGTGTGAGTACCGTCCTCGGTTATCCGGACAGAACTCATTCCTTCTTCCACAGAGTTTTATCATTCCAGTGTGAGTACCGTCCTCGGTTATCCGGACAGAACTCATTCTTTCTTCCACAGAGTTTTATCATTCCAGTGTGAGTACCGTCCTCGGTTATCCGGACAGAACACATTCCTTCTTCCACAGAGTTTTATCATTCCAGTGTGAGCACCGTCCTCGGTTATCCGGACAGAACTCATTCCTTCTTCCACAGAGTTTATCATTCCAGTGTGAGTACCGTCCTCGGTTATCCGGACAGAACTCATTCCTTCTTCCACAGAGTTTTATCATTCCAGCGTGAGTACCGTCCTCGGTTATCCGGACAGAACTCATTCCTTCTTCCACAGAGTTTTATCATTCCAGTGTGAGTACCGTCCTCGGTTATCCGGACAGAACTCATTCCTTCTTCCACAGAGTTTTATCATTCTAGTGTGAGTACCGTCCTCGGTTATCCGGACAGAACTCATTCCTTCTTCCACAGAGTTTTATCATTCTAGTGTGAGTACCGTCTTCGGTTATCCGGACAGAACTCATTCCTTCTTCCACAGAGTTTTATCATTCCAGTGTGAGTACCGTCCTCGGTTATCCGGACAGAACTCATTCTTTCTTCCACAGAGTTTTATCATACCTGCGTGAGTACCGTCCTCGGTTATCCGGACAGAACTCATTCCTTCTTCCACAGAGTTTTATCATTCTAGTGTGAGTACCGTCTTCGGTTATCCGGACAGAACTTATTCCTTCTTCCACAGAGTTTTATCATTCCAGTGTGAGTACCGTCCTCGGGTATCCGGACAGAACTCATTCCTTCTTCCACAGAGTTTATCATTCCAGTGTGAGTACCGTCCTCGGTTATCCGGACAGAACTCATTACTTCTTCCACAGAGTTTATCATTCCAGTGTGAGTACCGTCCTCGGTTATCCGGACAGAACTCATTCCTTCTTCCACAGAGTTTTATCATTCTAGAGTGAGTACCGTCCTCGGTTATCCGGACGGAACTTATTCCTTCTTCCACAGAGTTTTATCATTCCAGTGTGAGTACCGTCCTCGGTTATCCGGACAGAACTCATTCCTTCTTCCACAGAGTATTATCATTCTAGTGTGAGTACCGTCCTCGGTTATCCGGACAGAACTCATTCCTTCTTCCACAGAGTTTAATCATTCCAGTGTGAGTACCGTCCTCGGTTATCCGGACGGAACTCATTCCTTCTTCCACAGAGTTTTATCATACCTGCGTGAGTACCGTCCTCGGTTATCCGGACAGAACTCATTCCTTCTTCCACAGAGTTTTATCATTCTAGTGTGAGTACCGTCCTCGGTTATCCGGACAGAACTCATTCCTTCTTCCACAGAGTTTTATCATTCCAGTGTGAGTACCGTCTTTGGTTATCCGGACAGAACTCATTCTTTCTTCCACAGAGTTTTATCATACCTGCGTGAGTACCGTCCTCGGTTATCCGGACAGAACTCATTCCTTCTTCCACAGAGTTTTATCATTCCAGTGTGAGTACCGTCCTCGGTTATCCGGACAGAACTCATTCCTTCTTCCACAGAGTTTTATCATTCCAGTGTGAGTACCGTCCTCGGTTATCCGGACAGAACTCATTCCTTCTTCCACAGAGTTTTATCATTCCAGTGTGAGTACCGTCCTCGGTTATCCGGACAGAACTCATTCTTTCTTCCACAGAGTTTTATCATACCTGCGTGAGTACCGTCCTCGGTTATCCGGACAGAACTCATTCCTTCTTCCACAGAGTTTTATCATTCCAGTGTAAGTACCGTCCTCGGTTATCCGGATAGAACTCATTCCTTCTTCCACAGAGTTTTATCATTCTAGTGTGAGTACCGTCCTCGGTTATCCGGACAGAACTCATTCCTTCTTCCACAGAGTTTTATCATTCCAGTGTGAGTACCGTCCTCGGTTATCCGGACAGAACTCATTCCTTCTTCCACAGAGTTTTATCATTCCAGTGTGAGTACCGTCCTCGGTTATCCGGACAGAACTCATTCTTTCTTCCACAGAGTTTTATCATACCTGCGTGAGTACCGTCCTCGGTTATCCGGACAGAACTCATTCCTTCTTCCACAGAGTTTTATCATTCTAGTGTGAGTACCGTCTTCGGTTATCCGGACAGAACTTATTCCTTCTTCCACAGAGTTTTATCATTCCAGTGTGAGTACCGTCCTCGGGTATCCGGACAGAACTCATTCCTTCTTCCACAGAGTTTATCATTCCAGTGTGAGTACCGTCCTCGGTTATCCGGACAGAACTCATTACTTCTTCCACAGAGTTTATCATTCCAGTGTGAGTACCGTCCTCGGTTATCCGGACAGAACTCATTCCTTCTTCCGCAGAGTTTTATCATTCTAGAGTGAGTACCGTCCTCGGTTATCCGGACGGAACTTATTCCTTCTTCCACAGAGTTTTATCATTCCAGTGTGAGTACCGTCCTCGGTTATCCGGACAGAACTCATTCCTTCTTCCACAGAGTATTATCATTCTAGTGTGAGTACCGTCCTCGGTTATCCGGACAGAACTCATTCCTTCTTCCACAGAGTTTTATCATTCCAGTGTGAGTACCGTCCTCGGTTATCCGGACGGAACTCATTCCTTCTTCCACAGAGTTTTATCATACCTGCGTGAGTACCGTCCTCGGTTATCCGGACAGAACTCATTCCTTCTTCCACAGAGTTTTATCATTCTAGTGTGAGTACCGTCCTCGGTTATCCGGACAGAACTCATTCCTTCTTCCACAGAGTTTTATCATTCCAGTGTGAGTACCGTCCTCGGTTATCCGGACAGAACTCATTCTTTCTTCCACAGAGTTTTATCATACCTGCGTGAGTACCGTCCTCGGTTATCCGGACAGAACTCATTCCTTCTTCCACAGAGTTTTATCATTCCAGTGTGAGTACCGTCCTCGGTTATCCGGACAGAACTCATTCCTTCTTCCACAGAGTTTTATCATTCCAGTGTGAGTACCGTCCTCGGTTATCCGGACAGAACTCATTCCTTCTTCCACAGAGTTTTATCATACCTGCGTGAGTACCGTCCTCGGTTATCCGGACAGAACTCATTCCTTCTTCCACAGAGTTTTATCATTCCAGTGTGAGTACCGTCCTCGGTTATCCGGACAGAACTCATTCCTTCTTCCACAGAGTTTTATCATTCTAGTGTGAGTACCGTCCTCGGTTATCCGGACAGAACTCATTCCTTCTTCCACAGTTTTATAATTCCAGTGTGAGTACCGTCCTCGGTTATCCGGACAGAACTCATTCCTTCTTCCACAGAGTTTTATCATTCCAGTGTGAGTACCGTCCTCGGTTATCCGGACAGAACTTATTCCTTCTTCCACAGAGTTTTATCATTCCAGTGTGAGTACCGTCCTCGGTTATCCGGACAAAACTCATTCCTTCTTCCACAGAGTTTTATCATTCCAGTGTGAGTACCGTCCTCGGTTATCCGGACAGAACTCATTCCTTCTTCCACAGAGTTTTATCATACCTGCGTGAGACCCGTCCTCGGTTATCCGGACAGAACTCATTCCTTCTTCCACAGAGTTTTATCATTCCAGTGTGAGTATCGTCCTCGGTTATCCGGACAGAACTCATTCCTTCTTCCACAGAGTTTTATCATTCCAGTGTGAGTACCGTCCTCGGTTATCCGGACAGAACTTATTCCTTCTTCCACAGAGTTTTATCATTCCAGTGTGAGTACCGTCCTCGGTTATCCGGACAGAACTCATTCCTTCTTCCACAGAGTTTTATCATTCCAGTGTGAGTACCGTCCTCGGTTATCCGGACAGAACTCATTCCTTCTGCCACAGAGTTTTATCATACCTTCGTGAGTACCGTCCTCGGTTATCCGGACAGAACTCATTCCTTCTTCCACAGAGTTTTATCATTCCAGTGTGAGTACCGTCCTCGGTTATCCGGACAGAACTCATTCCTTCTTCCACAGAGTTTTATCATTCCAGCGTGAGTACCGTCCTCGGTTATCCGGACAGAACTCATTCTTTCTTCCAGAGTTTTATCATACCTGCGTGAGTACCGTCCTCGGTTATCCGGACAGAACTCATTCCTTCTTCCACAGAGTTTTATCATTCTAGTGTGAGTACCGTCCTCGGTTATCCGGACAGAACTTATTCCGTCTTCCACAGAGTTTTATCATTCCAGTGTGAGTACCGTGTTCGGTTATCCGGACAGAACTCATTCCTTCTTCCACAGAGTTTATAATTCCAGTGTGAGTACCGTCCTCGGTTATCCGGACAGAACTCATTCCTTCTTCCACAGAGTTTATCATTCCAGTGTGAGTACCGTCCTTGGTTATCCGGACAGAACTCATTCCTTCTTCCACAGAGTTTTATCATTCCAGCGTGAGTACCGTCCTCGGTTATCCGGACAGAACTCATTCCTTCTTCCACAGAGTTTTATCATTCCAGTGTGAGTACCGTCCTCGGTTATCCAGACAGAACTCATTCCTTCTTCCACAGAGTTTTATCATTCTAGTGTGAGTACCGTCCTCGGTTATCCGGACAGAACTCATTCCTTCTTCCACAGAGTTTTATCATTCCAGTGTGAGTACCGTCCTCGGTTATCCGGACAGAACTCATTCCTTCTTCCAGAGAGTTTTATCACTCCAGTGTGAGTACCGTCCTCGGTTATCCGGACAGAACTTATTCCTTCTTCCACAGAGTTTTATCATACCTGCGTGAGTACCGTCCTCGGTTATCCGGACAGAACTCATTCCTTCTTCCACAGAGTTTTATCATACTTGCGTGAGTACCGTCCTCGGTTATCCGGACAGAACTCATTCCTTCTTCCACAGAGTTTTATCATTCCAGTGTGAGTACCGTCCTCGGTTATCCGGACAGAACTCATTCCTTCTTCCACAGAGTTTTATCATTCCAGCGTGAGTACCGTCCTCGGTTATCCGGACAGAACTCATTCCTTCTTCCACAGAGTTTTATCATTCCAGTGTGAGTACCGTCCTCGTTTATCCGGACAGAACTCATTCCTTCTTCCACAGAGTTTTATCATTCTAGTGTGAGTACCGTCCTCGGTTATCCGGATAGAACTTATTCCGTCTTCCACAGAGTTTTATCATTTCAGTGTGAGTACCGTCCTCGGTTATCCGGACAGAACTCATTCCTTCTTCCACAGAGTTTATAATTCCAGTGTGAGTACCGTCCTCGGTTATCCGGACAGAACTCATTCCTTCTTCCACAGAGTTTATCATTCCAGTGTGAGTACCGTCCTTGGTTATCCGGACAGAACTCATTCCTTCTTCCACAGAGTTTTATCATTCCAGCGTGAGTACCGTCCTCGGTTATCCGGACAGAACTCATTCCTTCTTCTACAGAGTTTTATCATTCCAGTGTGAGTACCGTCCTTGGTTATCCGGACAGAACTCATTCCTTCTTCCACAGAGTTTTATCATTCTAGTGTGAGTACCGTCCTCGGTTATCCGGACAGAACTCATTCCTTCTTCCACAGAGTTTTATCATTCCAGTGTGAGTACCGTCCTCGGTTATCCGGACAGAACTCATTCCTTCTTCCACAGAGTTTATCATTCCAGTGTGAGTACCGTCCTCGGTTATCCGGACAGAACTCATTCCTTCTTCCACAGAGTTTTATCATTCTAGTGTGAGTACCGTCCTCGGTTATCCGGACAGAACTCATTCCTTCTTCCACAGAGTTTTATCATTCCAGTGTGAGTACCGTCCTCGGTTATCCGGACAGAACTCATTCCTTCTTCCACAGAGTTTTATCATTCCAGTGTGAGTACCGTCCTCGGTTATCCGGACAGAACTCATTCTTTCTTCCACAGAGTTTTATCATACCTGCGTGAGTACCGTCCTCGGTTATCCGGACAGAACTCATTCCTTCTTCCACAGAGTTTTATCATTCCAGTGTGAGTACCGTCCTCGGTTATCCGGACAGAACTCACTCCTTCTTCCACAGAGTTTTATCATTCCAGTGTGAGTACCGTCCTCGGTTATCCGGACAGAACTCATTCCTTCTTCCACAGAGTTTTATCATACCTGCGTGAGTACCGTCCTCGGTTATCCGGACAGAACTCATTCCTTCTTCCACAGAGTTTTATCATTCCAGTGTGAGTACCGTCCTCGGTTATCCGGACAGAACTCATTCCTTCTTCCACAGAGTTTTATCATTCTAGTGTGAGTACCGTCCTCGGTTATCCGGACAGAACTCATTCCTTCTTCCACAGAGTTTTATCATTCCAGTGTGAGTACCGTCCTCGGTTATCCGGACAGAACTCATTCCTTCTTCCACAGAGTTTTATCATTCCAGTGTGAGTACCGTCCTCGGTTATCCGGACAGAACTTATTCCTTCTTCCACAGAGTTTTATCATACCTGCGTGAGTACCGTCCTCGGTTATCCGGACAGAACTCATTCCTTCTTCCACAGAGTTTTATCATACCTGCGTGAGTACCGTCCTCGGTTATCCGGACAGAACTCATTCCTTCTTCCACAGAGTTTTATCATTCCAATGTGAGTACCGTCCTCGGTTATCCGGACAGAACTCATTCCTTCTTCCACAGAGTTTTATCATTCCAGCGTGAGTACTGTCCTCGGTTATCCGGACAGAACTCATTCCTTCTTCCACAGAGTTTTATCATTCCAGTGTGAGTACCGTCCTCGGTTATCCGGACAGAACTCATTCCTTCTTCCACAGAGGTTTATCATTCCAGTGTGAGTACCGTCCTCGGTTATCCGGACAGAACTCATTCCTTCTTCCACAGAGTTTTATCATTCCAGCGTGAGTACCGTCCTCGGTTATCCGGACAGAACTCATTCCTTCTTCCACAGAGTTTTATCATTCCAGTGTGAGTACCGTCCTCGGTTATCCGGACAGAACTCATTCCTTCTTCCACAGAGTTTTATCATACCTGCGTGAGTACCGTCCTCGGTTATCCGGACAGAACACATTCCTTCTTCCACAGAGTTTTATTATTCCAGTGTGAGTACCGTCCTCGGTTATCCGGACAGAACTCATTCCTTCTTCCACAGAGTTTTATCATACCAGTGTGAGTACCGTCCTCGGTTATCCGGACAGAACTCATTCCTTCATCTTTAAAATAACAAACCCTACCTAGGCCCTCTCTTCTCCGTCAGGGTCGGCTCGTTTCGACAGACGTTCCTCATCCAGAACTGTCCTTTAGTTACTGCAATAACCACTAATCCTTAATTCCTTTTTTCCCAGGTGGAGGTCTAAGAACAGCTGAGAGTCTGGGCGCCGTAGGCCTGCTTGACGGTTATCAGTTAAACAGCGCTGCAGGTACATTATAAAGCTCGATGTACCCCGTGCATAGATATGTCCTATTCTATCAGCGAAAGTCCTGGCACAGTAGGAATTAATAACGTCTCTATTGGTCTTTTAGTCTCGACCTACGTACGACTTTTGGGTTTATTAATAGATCTTTGTTTTACCTGGTCGAGTAAGGAGTAGTCTTCCATGGCAGAAATTCGGCCTAAACCCGATGCCGCTACGAGGAAGTTTTAATCCATCCTACTCTTCCAAACTCACCATGGTCAGTATCTAAGTCGTTGTTAGCTCGAAACTACAGAATTACTCTGTATTCCATGATACCTAAATTCCCGGGAAATGTTCAGACTTGTGCCGGGAATTTCACTGACTTTGCGATAAATGAGGCCAAGGTTGTAGGTACAAATTTGACATAAAATAAAACTATTTATTAATAAACCTACCACCCTCACCTCACTCTTATAGAGATTATTTGTGATGTACAATAAGCTGTATTATGGAATAAATCTGAACCCTTCACCACTCATGGTGGTTTGTAAGGTGAATGATATGTTATTTTGTTACTATATGAGACACAAATGAAAGAGTTAAATAAACGCACAAGGGTTTTCCCTTTTGGAGAGAACTATTTTATTTTATTTCGTCATTTTGGGGTTACATTCTTTCATCTTTACATTTTTACAAACACAACGTAGTTTTGGGTCCTTTTCACTAGTCGGTTGCGTTACAATAACTGTAGTGACCCACATCTGGTGTCGCCAACGGCAGCAGCAGTTAGGGCTGTAGTGATCTGATCCAGTTGGTTAAGAGGAATGTCTCCGGATCACCACCGAAGCGGCAGTGGTTCCGTAGTGGCCGCTCGTGTGAACCCGAGGGTCGCCAGCGTAGCAGCAGGGAAGGCTGTAGTGACCCACATTCTGTGGTCGCCAGCGTAGCAGCAGTTAGGGCTGTAGTGATCTGATCCAGTTGGTTAAGAGGATTGTCTCCGGATCACCACCGAAGCGGCAGAGGGTCCGTAGTAACTAGCGGTACTGCCCGTAGTTGCCAACATGTGTGTACGGTGTGTGAATGCCTGAACCTTTCGTAAATGATTGCCTCCTCACTGAGTATTTCTCATGTGTTAATTCTTTTACAGAAATAATAACGGCGTGAAGGAGGATACCGCGTGACCGGGTTCGGCCAGGCGACGGTCATCTAGATTTGTTATTATTTTTCTATTAATACTGTATATACCGGTTTGGGTGATAAATGTGTTTTAATATTCTAATTTTCAGCGCTAACATTTAATCGTCATTTATAACACATGATACCCATTTTATTTGTACCTGCCTGAAGATTCATGAATAGGCAATCCATGATACATTTCATAAATGATTTGGTTTAAAAAAAAATGTTTTTTAAAGTATTAATATTTACCATGTGGCTTATGAAATACATACTGTTCAACATATTCTTCAAATTTCAGGCGGGAACAAATAAAATGGGTTCCCTGTATTTTTGTTTCAAATAAAATTGGCTATATTCAAATTGATATGAATTTAAAATTACAACAAAAAAATAAAAACAAAATAAATCAGTTTGTTGCTTGATGGATTGGAACGTGTAACCCTTAACATAATAAGCGAATCCTATAGCATCATAGGCAATAATTCTAAAATCGGCAAAAAAGTAATTTGTTCAACACGGCACCAAATATAGATTTACAGTTTCGGCAATATCTGCTGTAAATAATATGGTATTTTAGTGCCTAGTTAAACAAATAACTATTTTTTGTCTATTTATCTCCATTCATTACTAAATATCACTAGATTCAAATTTAGTAGGTATTTAATTAGACAATTTGACGGTTTTTTTTAAATGGCACAAAATTGACCGCTGTGGTGCACTCTCCACGCCAGCAATGACTGCCCGTGAGGTGACGCCGGTAAACGCCCGCACGGTGCAAATATGTCATCACCATTACCGAAATCTGTGTACAAAGCAGATTGGCACACCCAGCAATGGATAATATGCCGTGATCATATATATTTTTTATTTTTTTTATCTGTCACAATCTGTTGTCATTGTAAATTTCCGGGTAAAATCATTGGTTTCTCGCAGTTTTTATTAAAACAACTTTCAAATATATGATTTGAAAGTTGTATTATATGAGGGCGTGAATAATTTGACAGTTTTATCTTTTAAAAATCTATTATTATTATTATTATTGCAAATTCTGGTTAAAAATATTTTTTACTCAACTTTTATTATAAAAACTGTCAAATATTGGATTTGACAGTTTGACAGTTTTATTTTATGACAGTTTCACAATTTGACAGTTTTATCTATAAAAATCTGTTATTGCAAATTTTCGGTTTAAAATCACTTTTTTCGTAATTTTTTTGAAAAACCGTCAAATCATATGTTTGATAGTTTTTATAATAAAAAGTATAAGTACATACATACACACACATACAATTCACACACAGAGACACACACACGCGCGCACACACACGCATACGCACGCACATACGCACACGCACACACACACACACACACACACACACACACACACACACACACAATCTGTGTAATTTGAAAGGTTTTGAAAAGGTTTAGGTAGGTTATACAACCTTAAATAAAGAACACCAATTTTATTAAGATCAAGGTCACACCCAAAAAATTGTTAGGTTAGGTTGAGTTAAATAGGTTGTTAGGTTAGGTTAGCCATAAATATACCGGTCAAGGTCATGCCCAATATAGGGTTACATGATGTTAAACTAGGATTGTTATGTTAACATAAGTTAAAGTACAAATATATTTCAAAATCACTTGTACATACACAATTAAAATTACAATGACAATAATGTAGTTTACGTTATCTTGGTCACACTCAAAAAGGGGTTATGATATGTTTTATATTACCCACTTGTGGTCATGGTTGGCTCTGTAATCTATGCCATGAAATTATCTACGTATACAATTAAAAATTTTGGTTCAAATCGGATAGCAAACACCGTAGTTACGATTTTTTTTTTTTTTTGGGCGCGTTCATTGTTTTATACATTATACCCATTTTATTTGTACCTGCCTGAAGATTCATGAATAGGCAATCCATGATACATTTCATAAATGATTTGGTTTTTTAAAAAAAATGTTTTTTAAAGTATTAATATTTACCAAGTGGCTTATGAAATACATACTGTTTAACATATTCTTCAAATTTCAGGAGGGAACAAATAAAATGGGTTCCCTGTATTTTTATTTCAAATAAAATTGGCTATATTCAAATTGATATGAATTTAAAATTACAACAAAAAAATAAAAACAAAATAAATCAGTTTGTTGCTTGATGGATTGGAACGTGTAACCCTTAACATAATAAGCGAATCCTATAGCATCATAGCCACGAGGCCTCACTTGGTATAACACCGTATAGGAACTATACTTTTTATCATTACTTACAGGGGGCAGGCCTAAATCCCTAAATATAAGTCCAAAAGAATTTACTGTAGCTCACATAACATCCTACATACACAACACATATCAAAAATAGGTTTTTTAATCAAAATCCTAAGTGCTGATTCACTTACAAATAACACATTTTTATTATAAACAATCAATGAAAAATTTAAAAGTTACATCATTTCATCTCTGACAGAGATTATTCAATGTCATAATTTCACTATACTTTCGGTCAACTTCATTCGGAGTGACTTTTCAAAATTCTTATTATGAAGTAATAAATTCTAATTTGTAAAAACATAACGTAACATTTTGTTTTATGACCTTACAAATACAAATATGATATTGTGTGAAATAAAAATAACTAATTCTGGTTACACTGATTTAGTGGTATGGTATTACTGACTGGCTGGCGAACATAATACGTACGACGCTGGCAGCTGTGTAATCTAACCTAACCTATGAAATTTTGTTTTTTTACTTTATATTGGCATTACCTCTAAAATGAAATTCTTAAATATGGTAACTAAATTTGACATCAATTGGAATATTTTTCAGGTGTCACACCTTTACCTGCAATTGCCTGCTCCTGAGCAAGATCACTATCGTTCACTTTCACTGTACCTCTATACCTTGCTTTTCCCTTTTAGACTAGAAACACAAAATTATAAATATAATATATCATGAAAAATTTATAATATGTATATAAAAGCAACATTATTTTGTTTAGAAATTTATTTCAAAGCCAAAACTTTAAAAGATATAACCTATAAAAAATTTTGATTGCATGAACGCCAAATGAACTGTATCTGGACCGTTAGGATTACTAAGTAGTTCATCCTGTATCCAAAATTTATGAGATTTAAATCCTCTTAATTTTTTCTTATTTCTCACATTGAAATGTAGTGAAATAAGTTGGTACCATGTGACAAGTTCTTCAAAATCAACATTACAACAATATTGATTATTAATATATACGCAATGTTTTTCATGGAAATGGTCCAAAATCCACTGTACTATTGCGCCGGTGATCAACATCGCAGTTGCAACTGCTATAGCTGCCCAGTACGTATTCAAATAAATCATATTGCTTCTATATATTCGCTTGAATAAATAACGAACTAATTCGTGTAGCGTAATATAATGAAACTATGGTTTTTAAATAATGAAACATATGACATTGTTTAAATAACAACAAATAACACCTTTTATACCTTAATTACAATAAACTGTCTATTATTATTATTATTGCTATTTACATAGCAACTGCTGAACAAACGCATAGCAACATACATAATTTGATGGCGATAATTGTCAAAATAGGTTAGTATTAAAAATAATTATAAAATTAATATTAATTCTAAAATCGGCAAAAAAGTAATTTGTTCAACACGGCACCAAACATAGATTTACAGTTTCGGCAGTATCTGCTGTAAATAATCTGGTATTTTAGTGCCTAGTTAAACAAATAACTATTTTTTGTCTATTTATCTCCATTCATTACTAAATATCACTAGATTCAAATTTAGTAGGTACTTAATTAGACAATTTTTTAAATGGCACAAAATTGACCGCTGTGGTGCACTCTCCACGCCAGCAATGACTGCCCGTGAGGTGACGCCTGGTAAACGCCCGCACGGTACAAATATGTCATCACCATTACCGAAATCTGTGTACAAAGCAGATTGGCACACCCAGCAATGGATAATATGCCGTGATCATATATATTTTTTATTTTTTTTGTCTGTCAAAATCTGTTGTCATTGTAAATTTCCGGGTAAAATCACTGGTTTCTCGCAGTTTTTATTAAACTTTCAAATATATGATTTGAAAGTTGTATTATATGAGAGCGTGAATAATATGACAGTTTTATATTTTAAAAATCTATTATTATTATTATTATTGCAAATTCCGGTTAAAAATATTTTTTACTCAACTTTTATTATAAAAACTGTCAAATATTGGATTTGACAATTTGACAGTTTTATTTTTTGACAGTTTTACAATTTGACAGTTTTATCTATAAAAAATCTGTTATTGCAAATTTTCGGTTTAAAATCACTTTTTTCGTAATTTTATTGAAAAACCGTCAAATCATATATTTGATAGTTTTATAATAAAAAGTATAAGTACATACATACACACATACATACACACACATACAATACACCACACAGACACACACACGCGCGCACACACACGCATACGCACGCACATACATACGCACACACACACACACACACACACACACACACACACACACACACACACACACACAATCTGTGTAATTTGAAAGTTTTTGTAAAGGTTTAGGTAGGTTATACAACCTCAAATAAAGAACACCAATTTTATTAAGATCAAGGTCACACCCAAAAAATTGTTAGGTTAGGTTGAGTTAAATAGGTTGTTAGGTTAGGTTAGCCATAAATATACCGGTCAAGGTCATACCCAATATAGGGTTACATGATGCTAAACTAGGATTGTTATGTTAACATAAGTTAAAGTACAAATATATTTCAAAATCACTTGTACATACACAATTAAAATTACAATGACAATAATGTAGTTTACGTTATCTTGGTCACACTCAAAAAGGGGTTATGATATGTTTTATATTACCCACTTGTGGTCATGGTTGTGTCTGTAATCTATGCCATGAAATTATCTACGTATACAATTAAAATTTTTGGTTCAAATCGGATAGCAAACACCGTAGTTACGATTTTTTTTTTTTTTTTTTTGGGCGCGTTCATTGTTTTATACATTATACCCATTTTATTTGTACCTGCCTGAAGATTCATGAATAGGCAATCCATGATACATTTCATAAATGATTTGGTTTAAAAAAAAATGTTTTTTAAAGTATTAATATTTACCAAGTGGCTTATGAAATACATACTGTTTAACATATTCTTCAAATTTCAGGCGGGAACAAATAAAATGGGTTCCCTGTATTTTTATTTCAAATAAAATTGGCTATATTCAAATTGATATGAATTTAAAATTACAACAAAAAAATAAAAACAAAATAAATCAGTTTGTTGCTTGATGGATTGGAACGTGTAACCCTTAACATAATAAGCGAATCCTATAGCATCATAGCCACGAGGCCTCACTTGGTATAACACCATATAGGAACTATACTTTTTATCACTACTTACAGGGGGCAGGCCTAAATCCCTTAATATAAGTCCAAAAGGATTTACTGTAGCTCACATAACATCCTACATACACAACACATATCAAAAACAGGTTTTTTAATCAAAATCCTAAGTGCTGATTCACTTACAAATAACACATTTTTATTATAAACAATCAATGAAAAATTTAAAAGTTACATCATTTCATCTCTGACAGAGATTATTCAATGTCATAATTTCACTATACTTCCGGTCAACTTCATTCGGAGTGACTTTTAAAAATTCTTAATATGAAGTAATAAATTCTAATGTGTAGAAACATAACGTAACATTTTGTTTTATGACCTTACAAATACAAATATGATATTGTGTGAAATAAAAATAACTAATTCTGGTTACACTGATTTAGTGGTATGGTAATACTGACTGGCTGGCGAACATAATACGTACGACGCTGGCAGCTGTGTAATCTAACCTAACCTATGAAATTTTGTTTTTTTACTTTATATTGGCATTACCTCTAAAATTAAATTCTTAAATATGGTAACTAAATTTGACATCAATTGGAATATTTTTCAGGTGTCACACCTTTACCTGCAATTGCCTGCTCCTGAGCAAGATCACTATCGTTCACTTTCACTGTACCTCTATACCTTGCTTTTCCCTTTTAGACTAGAAACACAAAATTATAAATATAATATATCATGAAAAATTTATAATATGTATATAAAAGCAACATTATTTTGTTTAGAAATTTATTTCAAAGCCAAAACTTTAAAAGATATAACCTATAAAAAATTTTGATTGCATGAACGCCAAATGAACTGTATCTGGACCGTTAGGATTACTAAGTAGTTCATCCTGTACCCAAAATTTATGAGATTTAAATCCTCTTAATTTTTTCTTATTTCTCACATTGAAATGTAGTGAAATAAGTTGGTACCATGTGACAAGTTCTTCAAAATCAACATTACAACAATATTGATTATTAATATATACGCAATGTTTTTCATGGAAATGGTCCAAAATCCACTGTACTATTGCGCCGGTGATCAACATCGCAGTTGCAACTGCTATAGCTGCCCAGTACGTATTCAAATAAATCATATTGCTTCTATATATTCGCTTGAATAAATAACGAACTAATTCGTGTAGCGTAATATAATGAAACTATGGTTTTTAAATAATGAAACATATGACATTGTTTAAATAACAACAAATAACACCTTTTATACCTTAATTACAATAAACTGTCTATTATTATTATTATTGCTATTTACATAGCAACTGCTGAACAAACGCATAGCAACATACATAATTTGATGGCGATAATTGTCAAAATAGGTTAGTATTAAAAATAATTATAAAATTAATATTAATTCTAAAATCGGCAAAAAAGTAATTTGTTCAACACGGCACCAAACATAGATTTACAGTTTAGGCAGTATCTGCTGTAAATAATCTGGTATTTTAGTGCCTAGTTAAACAAATAACTATTTTTTGTCTATTTATCTCCATTCATTACTAAATATCACTAGATTCAAATTTAGTAGGTACTTAATTAGACAATTTGACAGTTTTTTTAAATGGCACAAAATTGACCGCTGTGGTGCACTCTCCACGCCAGCAATGACTGCCCGTGAGGTGACGCCTGGTAAACGCCCGTACGGTACAAATATGTCACCACTATTACCGAAATCTGTGTACAAAGCAGATTGGCACACGCAGCAATGGATAATATGCCGTGATCATATATATTTTTTATTTTTTTTATCTGTCAAAATCTGTTGTCATTGTAAATTTCCGGGTAAAATCACTGGTTTCTCGCAGTTTTTGTTAAACTTTCAAATATATGATTTGAAAGTTGTATTATATGAGAGCGTGAATAATATGACAGTTTTATATTTTAAAAATCTATTATTATTATTATTATCGCAAATTCCGGTTAAAAATATTTTTTACTCAACTTTTATTATAAAAACTGTCAAATATTGGATTTAACAATTTGACAGTTTTATTTTTGACAGTTTTACAATTTGAGTTTTATCTATAAAAAATCTGTAATTGCAAATTTTCGGTTTAAAATCACTTTTTTCGTAATTTTATTGAAAAACCGTCAAATTTGATAGTTTTTATAATAAAAAGTATAAGTACATACATACACACATACATACACACACATACAATACACCACACAGACACACACACGCGCGCACACACACGCGCGCACACACACGCATACGCACGCACATACATACGCACACACACACACACACACACACACACACACACACACACACACACACACACACACACACACACACACACACACACACACACAATCTGTGTAATTTGAAAGTTTTTGTAAAGGTTTAGGTAGGTTATACAACCTCAAATAAAGAACACCAATTTTATTAAGATCAAGGTCACACCCAAAAAATTGTTAGGTTAGGTTGAGTTAAATAGGTTGTTAGGTTAGGTTAGCCATAAATATACCGGTCAAGGTCATACCCAATATAGGGTTACATGATGCTAAACTAGGATTGTTATGTTAACATAAGTTAAAGTACAAATATATTTCAAAATCACTTGTACATACACAATTAAAATTACAATGACAATAATGTAGTTTACGTTATCTTGGTCACACTCAAAAAGGGGTTATGATATGTTTTATATTACCCGCTTGTGGTCGTGGTTGTGTCTGTAATCTATGCCATGAAATTATCTACGTATACAATTAAAATTTTTGGTTCAAATCGGATAGCAAACACCGTAGTTACGATTTTTTTTTTTTTTTTTGGGCGCGTTCTTTGTTTTATACATTATACCCATTTTATTTGTACCTGCCTGAAGATTCATGAATAGGCAATCCATGATACATTTCATAAATGATTTGGTTTTTAAAAAAAAATGATTTTTAAAGTATTAATATTTACCAAGTGGCTTATGAAATACATACTGTTTAACATATTCTTCAAATTTCAGGCGGGAACAAATAAAATGGGTTCCCTGCATTTTTATTTCAAATAAAATTGGCTATATTCAAATTGATATGAATTTAAAATTACAACAAAAAAATAAAAACAAAATAAATCAGTTTGTTTCTTGATGGATTGGAACGTGTAACCCTTAACATAATAAGCGAATCCTATAGCATCATAGCCACGAGGCCTCACTTGGTATAACACCGTATAGGAACTATACTTTTTATAACTACTTTCAGGGGGCAGGCCTTAATCTGTTGAAAATAAAATCAAGTGGTGCACTCACACAGTTCATACAACACAATGTAATCAAGTTACACAAAAAATAAATACACAAAAAAAAACAATATATGTGATAAATAAAAAAATACATGTCAGTTGTTGAATTTGTATAATAAAAATAAACTGCATAATATCTGAGGACCACAATTATTTTAATTTACTTCAGGTTATGGGCCCAGGTTTCGAACTGTGCAAGATATAAAATAGTGTTAATAGAAGATGAGTAATTCGAATATGAATTATAGAATTGAACCTCTGAAAAGAGACAATTACGATACGTGGAAAGTACAAGCTCAAGCTATTTTAATAAGAAATGGTCTATGGGGTTACGTGTCAGGAACAAAAGTAAAACCTTTAGAACCAAATGAAATTATTTCCTGGGAAGAATCTGATCTAAATGCAAGATCTGATTTAATGTTAATTATTTCCCCTAGTGAGCTTAAACAAGTCAAAAATGCTAAAACATCAAAAGAGGTCTGGGATACTTTACAAAGTATATATCAAAGTAAAGGTCCTGCCCGAAAAGCTGTATTATTAAAACGTTTAATATTACATAAAATGAAAAATTGTGATGATTTACGTGACCATTTAAATAATTTTTGTGATACCGTAGATAAACTGCATGACTTGGGTGTTGACATTAACGCTGATCTTCTGAGTGTTATGATGTTGTACAGTCTCCCGTCATCATTTGAAAACTTCAGAATAGCTATTGAAAGCAGAGATACATTACCATCTCCTGAAGATCTAAAAGTGAAAATAATTGAGGAAAACGAAGCAAGAAATGCAAATTCAAACTGTTCAACAAATGAAGGTGCATTTTATACTAATCCCAAGAATCCAAATGTAAAACATTTCTGGAATAAATCTGGTAACGTATATCAATCTAATTTAAATAATAAATCTACTTATGGTAACGTTCATCAACACAATAAAACAGCTACTTTTAAATACAAATGTTATCACTGCAACAAATTGGGTCACAAATCCAAAGACTGTAGAAAACATCAGTCAAGTTTTAAAATTGAACATGAAAGTCTAACAACATCAGAGTATGAACTAAAACCATCAACCTGGTGTTTAGATAGCGGCAGCACATCGCACATGTGTTTCCAAAAATGCAATTTCATTGATATAAACGATAATTTCAAATGTAATAATCTAAAATTGGCTTGCGAAAGTCAAACTGCTTCAATAAATGGCACTGGCTTGATAAAATTAAAGAACAAAGATAATAGAGTAATTAATTTACCAAACACATTGTATGTACCTAGTCTAAATACTAATTTATTGTCAGTTAGTAAAATAACAGATAAAGGCTTTGACGTAATTTTCAAAAAGGAAAAAGCTGCTGTTTTAAATAAAAATGGTAATGTTATTTTAGAAGCTAAACGATCGAATGGCCTTTACTATTTTAACAATACACAAGATAAAAATTTTATTGAAAAATCTAATTTATGTACTAACAGTAAACATGGCATAAGAAATTAGGTCACATGAGCGAAAATGACTTAAAATTTGCAAATCAAAATAAAATTTTGAAAGGTTTAATTTTCAATAAAAATGATAAACTAGGAAATTGTGAAATTTGTATTAAAGGAAAAATAACACGTTCCCATTTTCCTGTCAGAGAAGAGGTCAGAACATCTAAAGTTCTAGAAATTATACATTCAGACGTTTTTGGTCCAGTAAGGACATATTCGCATGGAGGTGCAAGATATTTTGTAACTTTTATAGACGAATATTCACGTTATTGTCAAATTTATTTCTTAAAGCATAAATACGAAATTTTAGATAAATTTAAAGAATTCAAGAATGAAAGCGAAAGAATATTAGAAACGAAAATAAAATATTTACAGAGTGACAATGAAGTATCTGAATATCGAAATCAGGAATTTGAAAAGTATTTGAGAGAATGTGGCATAAGAAGAAGACTAGCTACCCCGTATACACCTCAGCAAAATGGTTTAGCTGAACGAAAAAATAGAACACTTGTGGAAAAGGCAAGATGTCTGTTAATAGAATCGAAATTACCTTTATCATTTTGGGCTGAAGCAATAAATACTGCGAATTATATTTGCAATAGAACGCCATCAAGGAGCATAAACGGAGTAACTCCATTCTATAGATGGGTTAGAAGATTACCGTCTGTCAGGCATTTACAAGTTTTTGGTAGTAAAACGTTTGTCCTAAACAAAAACCCAAATAGAGGAAAATTTGATGAAAAAGCAACCGAAGGAATTTTTGTTGGATATTCTGACATTAGCAAAGCTTATAGAATTTGGATGCCAAGAAAGAAGAAAATTCAGGTAACACGAGATGTTAAAATATTAGATAAAATGTATGTTTCAGATATGACAAAATGAAAATTACAATTTTATGGCAGAAGAAAATGAAGAAGAAAATAATTTAATTGATATATCAATTAATTATTCCAATAAAGAAGACAACTTGCAAAGAAAAGAAATAATAGAAAATATAATTGAAGAAGATAACTATATCAACGAACCAAGCGAAGATGCAGATAACACCAAAGATTTAGACGAAGAGATTCAAACAACAAATAGACCGAAAAGACAGAAAAAGCCACCAATATGGACAAAAGATTACTCTATGTTAATTAATTATGACGAAGATTTGCAAACTGAACATCCAGGCGAATGGAATGAAGCAATAAAAGAAGAAATTAAAGCTCATTTAAAGAATGGAACATGGGTAATTGTTGAGAAGAAAGAAGATATAAATATAGTTGATTCAAAAATGATTTTAAAAAATAAATACAAAGCAAATGGAGAATTAGAAAGGAAGAAGGCACGACTCGTAGCAAGAGGCTTTGCACAGCGTCCTGGAATAGATTTCCTACAAACCTTCGCTCCTGTTGCAAAGTTAAGCTCGATTAGATTGTTGTTAGCTACTGCAGTGGAAGAAAACTTAATTTTAAATCAAATGGATGTATCTACAGCATTTTTAAATGGTGATATAAACGAAGAAATCTATATAAAGAAACCTAAAAATCTCGAAAAATACTTACAAGAAATAATATTTGACGAAAATGAAGATTCCGAATTAAATTTGAAAGCAAGAAAAATGTTAAAAGATTTAAGAAGTGGTAAAGAAAATGTATGTTTATTGAGAAAGGCACAATATGGCTTAAAACAAGCTGGTCGTCAATGGTTTTTAAAACTAGATGACTCCTTAAAGAAACTAGGATTTAAATCTTCCCATGCAGATCCTTGTATTTATATATTTTCGAAAGGGGGAGAAAAAATAATAATAGCTATTTACGTCGATGACATAATTATTGCATCGTCAAGTCAAACGAAAATAAATCAAATAAAAGAAAAATTAATGAATATTTACGAAATAAAAGATCTTGGAAAATTACACTACTGTTTGGGAATAGAATTTACTTATGAAAATGGAAAAATAGTAGCATCGCAGAAGAAATATATAAATGAAGTACTTAAAAAATTTAATATGGAAAATTGTAAACCTGCTTCTACTCCAATGGACTCAAAAATAAAACTGACAAGATCTGAATTAAGGAAGAAATGAATATCCCGTATCAAAATTTAATAGGATCCTTAATGTATTTAGCAGTTGCCATCAGACCAGATATTTCGCATGCAGTTAGTCATCTCAGTCAATTTAACTCATGTTTTGGCAAAGAACACTGGCTTGCTGCAAAATGAGTTCTTCGATATTTACAAGGAACGAAAAATCTGGAATTAACTTTTAAAAAGACCAATGAAGAATTAACTGGATTTGCAGATGCAGATTGGGCATCATGCACACTAGATCGTCGTTCGTACACTGGATATTGTTTTAAATTTGGCGGAACTGTCATAAGCTGGGAATCAAGAAAACAGAAAACTGTAGCACTTTCCACAGCCGAGGCAGAATATATGTCATTGACAGAGGCGGCTAAGGAAGCAATTAATATCAAACAATTGGCAAATGACATGGGCATGTCAATTAAAACTGTCAATTTATATAATGACAACCAAGCTGCCAAAAATTTGTGTGAAAACTCTATAATTAGTTCCAGGTCCAAACATATCAGCATAAAAGAACACTTCATAAGAGAAGCTGTTGCCCGAGGTGACGTCGCCATTAGTTTTCGACCAACGGAAGATATGCATGCAGACATCTTCACGAAACCTCTACCAGCATCGAAGTTTGTACATCACCGAAGTCAACTTGGTATAACAGAAATAGATCATGAACTGCATTCGTGAGGGGGAGTGTTGAAAATAAAATCAAGTGGTGCACTCACACAGTTCATACAACACAATGTAATCAAGTTACACAAAAAATAAATACACAAAAAAAAACAATATATGTGATAAATAAAAAAATACATGTCAGTTGTTGAATTTGCATAATAAAAATAAACTGCATAATATCTGAGGACCACAATTATTTTAATTTACTTCATAATCCCTAAATATAAGTCCAAAAGGATTTACTGTAGCTCACATAACATCCTACATACACAACACATATCAAAAATAGGTTTTTTAATCAAAATCCTAAGTGCTGATTCACTTACAAATAACACATTTTTATTATAAACAATCAATGAAAAATTTAAAAGTTACATCATTTCATCTCTGACAGAGATTATTCAATGTCATAATTTCACTATACTTTCGGTCAACTTCATTCGGAGTGACTTTTAAAAATTCTTAATATGAAGTAATAAATTCTAATGTGTAAAAACATAACGTAACATTTTGTTTTATGACCTTACAAATACAAATATGATATTGTGTGAAATAAAAATAACTAATTCTGGTTACACTGATTTAGTGGTATGGTAATACTGACTGGCTGGCGAACATAATACGTACGACGCTGGCAGCTGTGTAATCTAACCTAACCTATGAAATTTTGTTTTTTTACTTTATATTGGCATTACCTCTAAAATTAAATTCTAAAATATGGTAACTAAATTTGATATCAATTGGAATATTTTTCAGGTGTCACACTTTTACCTGCAATTGCCTGCTCCTGAGCAAGATCACTATCGTTCACTTTCACTGTACCTCTATACCTTGCTTTTCCCTTTTAGACTAGAAACACAAAATTATAAATATAATATAATATGAAAAATTTATAATATGTAAATAAAAGCAACATTATTTTGTTTAGAAATTTATTTTAAAGCCAAAACTTTAAAAGATGTAACCTATAAAAAATTTTGATTGCATGAACGCCAAATGAACTGTATCTGGACCGTTAGGATTACTAAGTAGTTCATCCTGTACCCAAAATTTATGAGATTTAAATCCTCTTAAATTTTTCTTATTTCTCACATTGAAATGTAGTGAAATAAGTTGGTACCTTGTGACAAGTTCTTCAAAATCAACATTACAACAATATTGAATATTAATATATACGCAATGTTTTTCATGGAAATGGTCCAAAATCCACTTTACTATTGCGCCGGTGATCAACATCGCAGTTGCAAAGGTAGGTGAAGTTGCCCCCCCCCCCAAGTCGGAATTAATAATAACAAATTAATGTGTACAATTGCGCCTTTTATGCGCTTGTATGCTCCACCTTTACTTTTTTATGCGCTGTTGTAGTTTCTGTATTTCTCTATTTTTTTAATGGGGCGGCCAACTTAATGGGTAGCCCCCCCAAATTAATAAATATGTATTTTATTGTTATGCATGGCTTGATAAACATATGCGCTACTATGCGCCAGTGCAAACTATTAATGCGCCAATCATGTTCAGGATACATATATATTTGAATCTCGGGGGGGCTACATTAATGGTGATTTTTTTTTTAAATTTTAAAAATTTGAAAGAAACTATTGTATTTGAATACGTATGCGCTACCACAAATTTTCATTGCGCTTTTTCCATTGAAGAAAGAGAATGATAGGTGGGCAAGATAATGATATATTAAATATTGAAAATTATGAATTTTATTGTATGTATTACGCTTTCTTATGCACCAATTAAATGTTTTTATATGCTGGTTTAGTTTTCTATAAAATAATACTATGAATTGGGGGGGGGGGGGGGGGAGTAGGGTGGCAAACTTATTACATTTTTATTTTATTTATTTTTTTTAATTGAATACAACAATAGTCATATATTTTTATGCGCTTTTATGCACTACAACAAATTTCCTCTGCGCTCGTATAGTTCTTGTAAACATAAGCAGACGTTAAAAGGACTAGTAGGAGTTGCTGCTAACGGCGTAGTTACTTTTTTAAATAATTTGTACCCGTGGTCTGTCTCCGACAAAATATTATTTAGCCACTGTGGAGTTGTCAATCACTTTCTCGCTTGTGTTATTTTAAATATACCACCATTTTTGACGACACTACAGTTTACAGTGGAACAAATTGAAAAACCAGAAATATTGCCTAGAATTCATGTAGAAAAGGCCATAGGAAGAATCAATTTTTATTAAATACCTTATGCGTCAATAATATTTAAAGTTTGGCATTGGCAAATTTTCAATATCCGTTATTAAGAGAAGAAATATTTTACAACAATCAACAAATTGTAATTCAGTCACATTATGTATATTGATTATATTTTATATGACAAATATATTTTTATGTGATATTTTACTTTTCAAATTTTTCATACTTGCTCTTTTATTTTCCATTCCTAAGGCATTTTTTAATTTTATCAATAGATTACAATGTAAAACATTATCATAGTGCTATATAAATAGCTTTGTACGAACTAATTTTTAATTTTAACAAAGTTTTGTATTTATGCGTAACAGATGACAGCTCTTTAAATTTGGCGCATTACGATTCGTTCATAACAAACTGCATTTGAGACACCGGAAGCCTACTTTCAGGTTTTGTAATTCCCGCTCAATTTTAACATCACCACTTTCGGAGTCATAATTATTAATCTAGTTTTGATTAAATTTATTCTAACACCGCAAGCTGGCGTTGTAATACAAAGTTTTTAAAAATTAATTATTGTACCTGTGATTCTTATTCTTATGATTATTCAATACTAAATTTGAAACATACTATTAATTTATTATATTAGCAAGACATAATATGTGTATAAACTCTATGCTAAATTAAACAAATAAAAACAATGATAGAGTCAGTAGAAAATTTCAAACTGTATCGATCTTTTTTCATTTATCATGCAATGTTTATTTAATATACATTCAGTAGACATTACACGCAAATTTCATGATTTACACCTGCTTCTTTAGTTATTATAGAAATAGTTTTTTGAATTGTCGAACAGATGGGCTTTTCAATTCTAATTTCAAAACAGCATTATGCAGTCTAGTTACAACTACCAGCGGTACCAGAAACAAAATTAAAGAATCTGACATATATCTTGATTTTGTAGTGAAAGTGAGAGCGATAATCTGTGATATATTTTGTTTATTTATTTCATGTAAGTACAACAATATGAAAAATAAAGAACAGTTGCGAATAATTAAAGTTTTTAAAAACTGTGTATTACAACACCACCTTGCGGTGTTAGAATAAACTTAATCAAAGCTAGATTAATAATAATGACTCCGAAAGTGGCGATGTCAAAATTGAGCGGGAATTACAAAACCTGAAAGTAGGCTTCCGGTTTCTCAAATGCAGTTTATTGTGAACGAATCGTAATGCGCCAAATTTAAAGAGCTGTCATCTGTCACGCATGAATACAAAACTTCATTAAAATTAAAAATTGATTCGTGTAAAGCTATTTTTATAGCACTATGATAATGATTTACATTGTAATGTATTGATAAAGTTAAAAATGCGTTAGGAATGGAAAATATAAGAGTAGGTATAAAAAATTTGAAAAGTAAAATATCAGATAATAATATATTTATCATATAAAATATAAAAAATATACAGGATGTTACTGAATTTTAATTTGTTCATTGTTGTAGAATATTTCTTCTTCTCTTATTAACGGATATTGAAAACTTTAAATATTATTGTTGCATAAGGCATTAAAAATCTCTTGCGATATTTCTGGTTTTTAAATTTGTTCTGTAAACTGTAGTGTCGTCAAAAATGGTGGTATATTTAAATTAACACCTTGTGGCAAAAGTTCGGCTGTTAAAATCCTTTGTCGGCTTATATTAAATCACCAGCGAGAAAGTGATTGACAACTCCACAGTGGCTAATTAATATTTTGTCGGAGACAGACCCCGGGTACAAATTACTTAAAAAAGTAACTACGCCGTTAGCAGCAACTCCTACTAGTCCTTTTAACGTCTACTTATATTTATAAGAACTATACGAGCTCAGAGGAAATTTGTTATAGTGCATAAAAGCGCATAAAAATATATGACCATTTTTGTAGCCAATTAAAACAAAATTGTATTAAAATTAACTCTGCCCTCCCCCCAATTTATAGTGTTATTTTATAGAAAACTAAATCAGCATATAAAAACATTTAGTTGGTGCATAAGAAAGCGTAATACTTACAATAAAATTCATAATTTTCAATATTTAATATATCATTATCTTGACCACCCATCATTCTCTTTCATCAATGGAAAAAGCGCAATGAAAATTTGTGGTAGCGCATAAGAGCGCATACGTATTCGAATACAATAGTTTCTTTCAAATTTTTAAAATTTAGAAAAAAATCACCATTAATGTAGCCCCCCCGAGATTCAAATATATATGTATCCTGAACATGATTGGCGCATTAATAGTTTGCACTGGCGCATAGTAGCGCATATGCTTATCAAGCCATACATAACAATAAAATACATATTTATCAATTTGGGGGGGCTACCCATTAAGTTGGCCGCCCCATTAAAAAAATTGAGAAATACAGAAACTATAACAGCGCATAAAAAAGTAAAGGTGGTGCATACAAGCGCATAAAAGGCGCAATTGTACACTTTAATTTGTTATTATTAATTCCGACTTGGGGGGGCCAACTTCACCTACCTCAGTTGCAACTGCTATAGCTACCCAGTACGTATTCAAATAAATCCTATTGCTTCTATATATTCGCTTGAATAAATAACGAACTTATTCGTGTAGCGTAATATAATGAAACTATGGTTTGTGACGTACCTACCCCTGTGTAGGGTTTTCTGTTGCTGATTCGGGCGCCATTCTGTGAACTGTCTGTTTAGGGGTAGATTAGGGTTGCGGATAGCTAGTCGGAGGTCCAGGATTATAATTTATAAATCATTGTAAACTATGTAAAACTTAAACTTTTATTGACACACACAATGTACAAAATAAATAAAGGTAACTGGTTTTTGTTATTTTACTGAAAACTGGACTTAAACTCCGTGAAGTTAAACTAAAATCAGACTCTGTATTTTAAATGAAAACTGGAGTTAAACTCCGTGAAGTTAAACTAAAATCAGACTCTGTATTTTAAATGAAAACTGGACTAAACTCCGTGAAGTTAAACTACAATCTGACTGTAATTTTATTGCAAACTAAACTTAGACTCCGTGACGTTAAACTGTAAACTGACTTTGTATTTTTACTGAAAACTGAACATAGATTCCGCGAAGTGAAATCTTATTCGGACTCTGTGTTTTCACTGCAAGCTAAACTTGGATTCAGTGACGGTTTCGCTGTTGAGTCAGTCTACCAGGATGCTGGTAGGCCGGTGGCTCATCTCGAGTTTCTAAGCTAGGCTGGATGCAGCTGTTGCTTAGAATCTACCTTCTGGGCTCTGCGGCGCGATTTTTATATCTGATTTTGGTTGAAACTCGCGCGGTTTTAAGAGGGAGACTGTTATCGGTAATCTTATTGGTTAGGAGGCGGAGTTATATCGCGACGTCTGATTGGCTAAAAACCTGGGTTGCAAAATGCTTATTTTGCAACTTTAAAATATCATGAATAAATAAATTTCCAGCGTTTCCGTGATGATTTTTATCAAATCTAATATACAATTAAATATTACAACAATACATTAAATAAACAATATTAAATCATGCTTCCTGTGAAGTCCGTGGCTGGCCGTATAGCGCTCGCATCGCTCAGCTGTGAAAGTTGTCAAATGGATTTCCCGGTGATCTTCTCTCAGCCCTGTGGATGGGATCGTGTTCTTAGGGCCCTTCAAATGTTGCCCTGACAGGTAGGCACGGCCCGTGGATCAGGGGAATGTCGGCTGGCAGTGGTTGTACATCCTCACTTAACTGGTACGTTCCCTAAGTGTGCTTTGACAAAAAAACATATTTTTCATCCCGATTTTCTTAGCGAAACCTGAAGAAAAGTGTCGAATGATGTTCCCTGCCCTGAATGCAAAGCCCACGGACCGGCTATGAAGAATGGAAAATGCTGAAAAGACTGTCAATATGGAACTTTGACGTACTCGTGTCTGTAGAGAACTATGGCTCTGTCTGTCGTCCTTACTGGGAAATTTGAATAAACTGGACGAAAATATGTGACTTCGTCACATCTCCGTCTTTCCTGGGCAAAAAAAACAAAAAAAGAATTAAGTACCATATCTTCTTTTTTTCTTCGGAGAGCTGAGGGCGCTGGTTTGAGTCCACCTCGCCTAGACGGAGGCCTCGTCCTGTCGCGGGACCAGGGCGTTGGTCCATGGAAGCAGCTGCGCCTATCTGGGAACGCCCACTCGTGTCGGATTACCGGCCCGGCCCAGAACCTGGTTCTGGATTCTCTGAGCCGGCCGGCGGCTTGATCACGCAGCGACAAAGATAGGCCGATCAACTACTCCACAAACTGTCCTGGGCACGATGGGGCGATTGGTCGTCGTCGGAGACGGGGATGTTTCCAGAGGCAGCCAAAACGTTTGGGGACTTGGTGACGTCGCAAGAGAAAACCGTTTGTTCTAGCTGCTTCGGGATTTAGCGCCTTCATAGTTGGGATTCTTGTCCACTAGTGTTACTACTGGTGTGCGGTGATACTTGTGGCTCTTGCTATGATCGTTGTCGGTACTATTACTGTGGTCTACTGAGACCATTACTGCCTGGTACTGTAGCCGTTAACCTACTGTTACTGTGGCCGTTTCTGATTTATTGTAGCCGATACTGACTGTTACTGTGGCCGTTACTGAATGACTGTGGCCGTTACTGACTAAATGTGGCCGTTACTGACTGTTACTGTGGCCGTTACTGAATGACTGTGGCCGTTACTGAATGACTGTGGCCGTTACTGAATGACTGTGGCCGTTACCGACTGTTACTGTGGCCGTTGCTGATTTACTGTGGCCGTTACTGATTTACTGTGGCCGTTACTGACTGTTGCTGTGGCCGTTAATGACTGTTACTGTTTCTGACTGAGGCTGTGACGGTTACGGTGAAAACGGAATCACTCGTGTCTGTTGCCGACTCGACTTCAAGCCAGCCGACGTAGTGAGCACGCAGTGATGGCAACTGTCGGAACCGTCTTTCCTCTAACCTGTCTCTGCTGTTTCAGGTCCCTTGTCAGTTGCTCTCTGACGGCTCTTCGGGGATGGGTTCACGTCCTTGTATCGTTGCCGTTGACGTCTGGGTTCTGTTGCTGTAGTAGGCGGCATCGCTCGTGCCTGTTTGTCGACCCGACCCAAAACCTGATTTCGGATTCTCGGAGGCCGGCCGACGGAGTGAACACGCAGCAGATGACCGCAATCCGAACTGTTTCTTGTGCCCGAGCTGTGTAGCCTCCCGGTTCTGTTACTGTGACCGCTGTCGGAGCTGTTTAGCGATCCTGTTCTGTAGCTTTCTGAAGTCCTGTGGCTGTGGCCGCTGTCGGGGATGCGCTTAGTCCCTGTTCGGGCGCCATTTTGTGACGTACCTACCCCTGTGTAGGGTTTTCTGTTGCTGATTCGGGCGCCATTCTGTGAACTGTCTGTTTAGGGGTAGATTAGGGTTGCGGATAGCTAGTCGGAGGTCCAGGATTATAATTTATAAATCATTGTAAACTATGTAAAACTTAAACTTTTATTGACACACAATGTACAAAATAAATAAAGGTAACTGGTTTTTGTTATTTTACTGAAAACTGGACTTAAACTCCGTGAAGTTAAACTAAAATCAGACTCTGTATTTTAAATGAAAACTGGAGTTAAACTCCGTGAAGTTAAACTAAAATCAGACTCTGTATTTTAAATGAAAACTGGACTAAATTCCGTGACGTTAAACTACAATCTGACTGTAATTTTATTGCAAACTGAACTTAGACTCCGTGACGTTAAACTGTAAACTGACTTTGTATTTTTACTGAAAACTGAACATAGATTCCGCGAAGTGAAATCTTATTCGGACTCTGTGTTTTCACTGCAAGCTAAACTTGGATTCAGTGACGGTTTCGCTGTTGAGTCAGTCTACCAGGATGCTGGTAGGCCGGTGGCTCATCTCGAGTTTCTAAGCTAGGCTGGATGCAGCTGTTGCTTAGAATCTGCCTTCTGGGCTCTGCGGCGCGATTCTTATATCTGATTTTGGTTGAAACTCGCGCGGTTTTAAGAGGGAGACAGTTATCGGTAATCTTATTGGTTCGGAGGCGGAGTTATATCGCGACGTCTGATTGGCTAAAAACCTGGGTTGCAAAATGTTTATTTTTCAACTTTAAAATATCATGAATAAATAAATTTCCAGCGTTTCCGTGATGATTATTATCAAATCTAATATACAATTAAATATTACAACAATACATTAAATAAACAATATTAAATCATGCTTCCTGTGAAGTCCGTGGCTGGCCGTATAGCGCTCGCATCGCTCAGCTGTGAAAGTTGTCAAATGGATTTCCCGGTGATCTTCTCTCAGCCCTGTGGATGGGATCGTGTTCTTAGGGCCCTTCAAATGTTGCCCTGACAGGTAGGCACGGCCCGTGGATCAGGGGAATGTCGGCTGGCAGTGGTTGTACATCCTCACTTAACTGGTACGTTCCCTAAGTGTGCTTTGACAAAAAAACATATTTTTCATCCCGATTTTCTTAGCGAAACCTGAAATGTGTCGAATGATGTTCCCTGCCCTGAATGCAAAGCCCACGGACCGGCTATGAAGAATGGAAAATGCTGAAAAGACTGTCAATATGGAACTTTGACGTACTCGTGTCTGTAGAGAACTATGGCTCTGTCTGTCGTCCTTACTGGGAAATTTGAATAAACTAGACGAAAATATGTGACTTCGTCACAGGTTTTTAAATAATGAAACATATGACATTGTTTAAATAACAACAAATAACACCTTTTATACCTTAATTACAATAAACTGTCTATTATTATTGCTATTTACATAGCAACTGCTAAACAAACGCATAGCAATATACATAATTTGATGGTGATAATTTTCAAAATAGGTTGGTATTAGAAATAATCATAAAATTAATATTAATTCTAAAATCGGCAAAAAAGTTATGTGTTCAACACGGCACCAAACATAGATTTACAGTTACGGCAGTATCTGCTGTAAATAATCTGGTATTTTAATGCCTAGATAAACAAATAAGTATTTTTTGTCTATTTATCCTCATTCATTACTAAATATCACTAGATTCAAATTTAGTAGGTACTTAATTTGACAATTTGAAAGGTTTTTTGAAATAGCACAAAATTGACCCCTGTGGTGCACGGTACATATATGTCATCACCATTACCGAAATCTCTGTACAAAGCAGATTGGCACACCCAGCAATGGATAATATGCCGTGATCATATATATTTTTTATTTTTTTTTATCTGTCAAAATCTGTTGTCATTGTAAATTTCCGGTTTAAATCACTGGTTTCTCACAGTTTTTATTAAGAAAACTTTCAAATATATGATATGAAAGTTGTATTATATGAGAGCGTAAATAATTTGACAGTTTTATCTTTTAAAAATCTATTATTATTATTATTATTATTATTATTATTATTATTATTATTATTATTGCAAATTCCGGTTAATTTTTTTTCACTACTAGCTACACAAAGGTTCTTTATTGACCTAATAGAGTGCCTTGAAATTTCTCAACCCGTCCATGGTTACCGGTATATAATTTTCATTGTTAGTGCAGGCGCCAAGAAACATTCCGTTTGAAAAAACCGGTGGATTCATTCTGATTGATGATTTAATTTCAGAAAGACCTAAAGAATGAAATTCTGAATGTTGCCGTACAAAGTCAGTGGTCATTTTTTGTATAGAGGGGTATAAGAATTATTGACAAAATCGCTGTAACGGTCAAAAAAACGTTGCTTATTACTGCTAAAAAGTTGTTTCTGTAGGGTATGAAATTACAAACATTACGAATATTATAAAATACAAATTTAATATAGTAAGAAAGCCGTGTGCATGAGTGTTTGGTCGCGAATTTGGGGAACCGGGTTTGATCCCGACCGATGACAAAAAGAAATATTTCTTATTTAAATGACACTAAAGTTTCCCTTGTGGTGCACTCTCTACACATCAATAAGTGCCCGTGATTGCTGAGTTAACAAATTTAAGTGAGAAAGATTTCAAGATGCCTCAATTTTTAATAAATTTTCACAGAAACGACAGTTGCGTAAAATGAAATGAATATTTGTAATATTTTACCTGGGTTGCATGTTCTAACTGGTTGCGACACGACAAGCCGGGTAGGAACTAAGAAACTATGTCTGTATGGTGTAACACAAGTATTTGTTCAAGATGCTCTCTTTACTTTTGGAACTAATCCAGAAACTCCGATGCACTTTCATCAGGTTGAAGAAGTCTGCACTTATTTGTTCGCCAAACAAAAAATCTCATCAGATAAATTAGGCTACAAGTTGATTACCCGTAATATTGGGTTCAATTTAAATTTAACCAAAATTATTTGTACTTCTGATGCTTTATTTTCACATTGTTTAAGAGCTGTATCCTAAACATATTTATGGAAAAAAATCATTACAACCACAGTGCGAGCCTCTGAACTTCCTCCAATGCGGCTATGAATTACGAAATTTCAAGTTACACTCGACGAAAATTATAAAACATCCTCTGCCTGACTCTTTAATTAGGCCTACCACAATGTAATTCAGACTGCAGAACAATGTCTTGCAGTTGTAAAAAAAATGATTTAAACTGTATCTCTCTCTCTAAATGTGTTCATAACGATTGTCAAAACTTATCTTTGCAAAGTAGTCTCTTCTTTTTCTTCTTCTTCTTTTTCTTCTTCTTCGAGGTCGCTGTTCCTTGCTCTTCTTCTCCAATCATTCCTGTCCAACACATCTTCACACTGTCCTTCCTCCTTCTCTTTGCCCTTCCTCATACTCCCGAGATTGAGAGTTCTAATCCTGAGGACTGATTTCTCTAACCCCGACCGTCCATGACGGAGTAGTCCTAACAGACTTGGCACAGGTGTCAGGCGAAGCTACAACTGCATGTCACTTGCGAGGAACACTCTAGCCCTTATACCACTTTCCGATCCTACATCTTCCGTCTTTAGTTTTGGCGAAAATTTTACAGTCGGATGCCTTTCCTACCACCACCTCTCACCATTAACTCGGGCTTGAAACCGGCGCCAAGTTTAGCTGGCTTACTTCCTCGGTAGCTGGTTATTGTACGGAACAATAATATTTACATATTTTCTTATTGGTAAAAATCGATTGACCATCTCAAATTTGAGATAAATGCAATCAAAGAGAGCTCTTTTTGTATGTGTTTTCTATATCAAGCAATAATAAATGTCATATTTTTCAATGTAGCTTTAAAAACATTGCTTCCCATTTTATTAAAAAACATCTCAGTTTATAGAAATATACAAACGACCAATATTAAAATAAAAATAACTTTTCTGATAATATTGTTTAAGAGATCTGGAAACAAAGGCTTGTTTAAATGTAATATACCTGGTCTCTAACTAAGAAAATTGTATCATCAATCTGCTTTTTCTGAAACAACTATTAGAATTTGCACTTAAATTTGTTAACACAGATATCAAAATTAGTTATCACACTATCTACTTTGACGCTATGTGAGAACACTTTTATAACTAAAACGTCAAAGCCGTCTCAGGTACAATATGGCCCACTACAATACATTGGTGCTGGTATAAACTGCTGTGGAGAGGGAAACAAAGAAAACTAACATCGGTCGTATCCAGCAACCGTGCAAGCGTTTACCAGGCGTCACCTCACGGGCACTCGTTTATGTGTGGAGAAAGCACCACAAGGGAAACTTTAGTGCCATTTAAATACGAAATATTTCTTTTTGGCATCGGTCAGGATCGAACCCGGTTCCCCAGATTCGCAACCAAACACTCAGACACGCGGCTTTTTTACCATATTAAATTTGTAATTTCATACCCTACAGAAACAACATTTTAATAGTATTAAACAACGTTTTCTTGACCTTTACAACGATTTCACCAATATTTCTTATACCCCCTATAAAAAAAATTTACCAGTGACTTTGTCCGGCAACATTCAGAATTTCATTCTTTAGGTCTTTCTGAACTTAAATCATCAATCTGAATGAATCCACCGGTTTTTTCAAACGGAATGTTTCTTGGCGCCCGATAGTAAGTTAATAATGAATAAATTTACATTTTTTGATAATTCTGTGACAGTTTTAAATTGGAAATGTTTATAGCAAGTTTAAGTAGTACCAAGAGACTTTATTTATTAATATTTTATGAATTTAAATCGTTGTTTAAACAGCTTAATTCAATATTAAAAATTCGGATTAATTTGAATATTGGTTTTTCGCGCCGAGAACATATTAAATACTTGACATTTCTTTCATGTCAATTTCGCTTATTCAATGTAGAAAACTATTTAAAAATAATACTTTTAAATAATATTTGTGATTTAACAATAAATAATACAAATGCTTGAACCGTGCAACCAAAAACTGTGCAATCACAATCAGATGATACAACCTGTCAATGAGCACATATGTGCAAGCATAGCATTCGGAGAGTGACGAGCCCTGAGTCGAATAAAGTTTGTTAAATTATGTGATGATTTTTAATCTAAACCTGTCCCGAACATTACAGTAAGTAAACGAAAATTCAATCTTTTCTATTAATAATGACTTTTATTTTAGGTTATTGTTAGCTAACACCTCTAACAGACAGAATTCAATACAACATAGATAATAATTATGGTTAGAACCACAAATTAAGTGAATAAATAAATTACTATTATAAACAAGTACTTGCTAAGTTATTTGTAAAAATTATAATTAAATGTACAATTATGACAAGTCATATTTATTGCAGATCCTGCAGTATTTAGGGAACCAGTAGGAAAATTAGTTGAAGTTGAAGGTATATTAATTATGGTATTATTTATAGTATTTGTTTCCTCAACATTCATTCTTGTAGATGGAATTTCAATATTGTTTTCTGCTGATGTCACAACAGAAACATCAGGGAATGTATTACTTGAAGACGGTGATGTCACTTGACCTTGTACCATGCATGCTATATTTTTTTGGCGGACAACAAATCTTCCTTATATCCTTCAGCTACGGTGGTAGACTTCCACCCTCCGTGCTGCTTTAATTGAAGAATGTTACCACCCTTAGAAGCTAATATTGTGGCCGAGGTTCTTCGGAAACTATGGCCAGTGTACAATTCCGGATTCTGAAGTTTCAAATACATGGCAATTTTTTTTGGCATTTGTCCTATGGTATTGTGACCAATATTTTGTCTAGTAGCTTTTCCACAACACATAGATATAAATAATTTTGACATGTCTGAATTTTGTCTAATTTTAAGATATATTTTTAAATTTTCAATCCAGAATGTCTCCATTACTACGAATTTTCTGGAAGACTCATTTTTAGTGTAAGGGATGTTGATAATAATCATATCATCTTTTACGGTTAAATCAGAAGTCAGCAAATTGCAAAGTTCATCACTTCTGCATGCACCCGCAACACCAATTATAAGAACTGCCTACAATGATAATTTTATCAAAGTTTGTTAAACAATCGCATCTAATAAAATTAAAAATTTACTTTAATTACAATATATTTTTCAAGTGCCTCAGTAAGAAATTTTGTAATCTCTTCCTTACTGAAAACTGATGATTTTTTTGGGTGATGATTTATATTTTTCCGTTTTAAAAATGCAATTAATTTAAAATACTTTGAAATATCAATGTTTTCTTTTAAAGAAAGAGTTGATTTCAACATTGAGTAATGAGCCCATGCAGAGGAGGATTTTTTATTGCTTACATAATCTTGGAAATTTGCAAGAACTACATTTTCAGAAATTTTAATAGCTTCTTTAGTACTGCACCAGTTCTTAAATGTTGTATACGCTTTTAAATATAGATGTTTCGATTTTTCGGGCAATAGTTTTTCATTTGAATTTTCTGCAATCTCCCGTAATTCGGGGGGTGTACAACTTAAATCTTCACTAATCATGATTATTTTTATAAAACTATCACAATGAAATGATAAAATTTCTGTTTTTGTTTTAATAAACAACTTTACTAGGCCAACTATGCATCAATTGTGCCATCACATTTAAAAGTAAAATGACGTTATGGTGGGATTAATTTCATAAATAATTATTAAAATTACGCGCTAGTAGTGAAAACAATAGTATATATACCACGGTTATGAAGGGCATTATTGCCCTCGCGAATTATAATCCCTCGGTTCCCTCGGGATTATAATCTTTTCGCTCGGTCAAAAATCATACTCTTCACAACCTTGGTGTATAATATACTATTACTCAATTTTTATTATAAAAACTTCAAATAATGGATTTGATAATTTGACAGTTTTATTTCATGACAGTTTCACAATTTGACAATTCTATCTATAAAAAATCTTTTATTGCAAATTTCCGGTTTAAAATCACTTTTTTCGCAATTTTATTGAAAACCCGTCAAATCATATATTTGATAGTTTTTATAATAAAAAGTATAAGCACATACATACACACATACATACACACACACACACACACACACACACACACACACACAATACACACACACACACACAATACACACACGCACACACACACACACACACACACACACACACACGCACACACACACACACACACAGGTTTACAAACCGACACAAGTAAAGACTTTGTATGGAATCTATCAAAATGAGAACATTATTAATAAGACACATTTTGAGCGATTTTAATAATTTCGTCAACACATTTTCATGCACTTAGTACGAAAATGACAATACACTTCACATATATAACCTATTCAGTGAAATGTCCATTAGCTCATATTCTATCGAAGTGAGGATTTTAGTGCAAAGTGTCTATACCCTTTTAGCCATCACATTTGAGGACATAAATTTCTAACAATACTATAAAAGTGAGGACTTAGTCGTGATTCAAGCTAACTTTTATGCATCAAATATTTAAAATGGTGATAATAAAACACTCCAATTAATTACCATATTTTTCAACTGCTCATTAACAAATTAGAAATAAATTTGCGTTAATTTCTGACTAAATTTTGCATGGTTCATATAATAAACATACCTTGCTCTCTTAGTTTTTGCTTTTGCAAATTCATAATTCCGAAATAATTTCAAATTTCCAGAGCAATTTTTTAGTATTCTCAAAATATATTTTAATTAATAATAATGAATAAGAACTTGCTCATACCTTAAAGATACACTCTTCGTCCTGGATAAATAAAATGCTAAATGTTACCTTTTTTATTTGATTTATTTATTTATTTATTACAGGATTAAAAAATCCCAATTACAAAGGAATGTTAAGCATAGTACATATTAACACGAAATAGGCAATTATCAATACATCGGTATAAAATTGTAAGTATAAAGTACACAAATGTTGAATGTATACAGTAAATAAACATGAAATAATCAATGAATGGAATGGCTAAAGAATTTAACCTAACTATAAAATGTCAAACTATTAATAGTTACGCATACAGGTTGATGCACACGGATTATGAAAATAGAGATGATAGGAACGTATGAAGAATTATTTGTAATTAATATTTGTCTTTTATAGATAACTCCGGATTTTGCTGCAATGAGTCTTGATGTCTGTGCATAATGCCGTTTCTTACGCCTCAAACTGATATACAACCGGCTCGAAAAAAAAACGAGTGGTCCTATTCAAGAAAATAGCATGAAAAAGAAAGGAATTTGGAGTAATATTTACATAACACTTAATATTTCTTTTATATATAGTCACACAAAACTTATGATAACAAAAATAATATTCTTGTGTTAGGAACGTAATATAATCCAAAGTGAATCGTGTTTATGATAAATACAACATGAAACACTTCTAGTGCAAACATTTTTATTATTTCTGTAAAATTACAAAATTGCGTTTAAATATGACAAAAAAATGTCCTTCTCTTTACAGCACCGCTCACCCGCGGCAAATTCAAAATACGAAAAACTATAATATTGGTGGATTTATTATATAACTTGTATGAAATTAATTTTATTCTATTATTAGTTGTTACGGTTTAATTTCGTTTTATACAACTTTTTGCCCTATATCTTAAATGTTATCCATCACGTACCTTTGTATCGTCTTTAATTCTGGATTTTCCCTCGCTGTTTTGTATTGTTGCTCTGTCATTCACTTATATCTTCATGTAACTTTATTTATTTCTATTGTTTTAGCTTGTGTTCTGTCCAATAAATAATCTTTGTAACTTCATGTCTTCCGTTTTATTTGGTTATGTTGTGTTTCATTGTTCTTACTTCGTATACCTGAAGTTCTATTTATGTAAAATATATTTCACCTCAAGTTAAAACCTACCTATATTTGTATTTTGAGTATTTGAGCTCAAGTTCTAGTCTATTTAGTAGTTTTTTTCTTTCATTACTCGACGAATGGTTTGCGATCTGTGTTTACGTTCTTCGACGCGCTTGCCAACAGGTTTGCGCTGTCTTGCTGTCAGCGGCGTACGACTCGCTTTTGCAATGTATTCTTCTTCATTATATTCCTTCTTCTTTTTGTTATTGGTTTTTGTTTTACAGTAGCGCTGTTTATTTCCGGTGGCCATGGTGGGTCCGGAAAAAAGTTTGGGACGGACTCGGGGGTTTTTTTTTGCACGTTGCGCGGAGCAGACATAATTTTTGGATTCTTCATAAGTTGGCACGAGGCCGTGTTCGACGTGGAGTTGTTCTAGTTTTGTGTGCGGGTGTAAACTAGAGTGATCGACGGGTCGTCTTTAAATAAACCGTTATTGTTCGGTTTCGCTTTGTGCGGATTTTGACGCCGTCGAAGTGCCCGTTCGTGACTGTCCAGTTGGGTGTGGTGGTAGCGAGCCGTGTGGACTCACGGGCGCTACGTTTCGTTCTGGACATCATATCTCCGTAGGAGGATTTGGGCCACGCTACCCTGGCATGTTCGTGTTGGGGACATCAGATACCTGGAGCTTCACCTGTCAACATCCTCCGACTCCATAGCCTTTTTCACGCTCTGCATACGCCACCGTGTAAGGTAAACGAACTTCTTTTACCATCGATTCTCCGTTTCGACCGTTTGCTGCGCGGAGAAACTAGAGTACACATTCAAGTTTATTGTTGCCCTTGAAGGACTGTTGGTGTCTTGTACTCTCTGAGAGACCTTTGTAGACGCTTTGTTTTATTTATTTTTATTGCAAATATTTATATTTCATTGTTACCACATTGTTGGATTAAATTCATGTAAAGGTTAGTAGTCAAACTTACATATCAAGTGGGAGCCTTTAGCTCAGCACATTTTATTTATTGTTTATTGCAAATATTTATATTTCATTGTTACCACACTGTTGGATTAAATTAATGTAAAGGTCATTAGTTAAACTTACATATCAAGTTGGAGCCCTTAGCTCATTACATTTATTCTGTTGTGGAGATATATTTTTTGTGTATAAGTATTTTTCATATTCTTGTTGTGCATTGTTGCCCATTGTTGCAACTTGCAACTGGCGACGTCTACCTGCGTTCAGCTGGCATGTACCATAATAGCCCACGTATGGATTTGGCCAATTTCATATCATTGTAGATGTGTATGTTAGGTAGCCGGAACCGGTTCGCGAGCGCGGGTGCAACAATCAGTTGTACACATTAAGTTCTATGAACACTTCATTTTATTAAAAGCAATCTTTAAACTATTTTGCATTGTTATACAGTAACTTTTTATATTGTTATACATTTTCTTATTACAATTTCTCACGTTTGAACTTGATTTTTATTAAATTCTGTTTTAAGAAATATTTCTTTCATTCCAAATTCCTCAGACGTTTTCAGGAGACCACAGTACGGTAGGTAAGATTTTTTTTTTAAATATTTCGTGTGTACCGTCCTTTTCGTAATTTTGTGGGAAAAAATTACGTGGCGCCCTTACCCTTTCATAACTATTTTTGTAGTTTTTTTAACCCTGCCCGTCTCCACTGTTTCAAAGCTAGGGGCCTCCCAACCGAACATCCAGGGGGAGTACCGTGGCCCAATTATACCCATTTTTGGGTATAATAAAAATTTACGTCACAAATTTTGGCGCCCAACGTGGGGCCCTAAACGTCAAAGGGCCTTGGGTTTTTTTGCTGTCGTCATCCTGGTGCCCATCGTTGTTTTCATTGTTGTAGTACTTGGTGCGACCATTATTGAGTTTTATTGTAGTAGTCGGTTTGGGCACCATTGTTAAGGCCATATCGTTTAGGTCGAACTGTTGTTGGGGTCATTTCAGCCCCTAAGGCTGTTTGCCGTTTTCCATTGTTAGGTTACGTTATTGTGTAAAATTTAGCGTCGCGGTTCAAAAGGCCATATTGTTTAGGTCGAACTGTTGTTGGGGTCATTTCAGCCCCTAAGGCTGTCTGCCGTTTTTCATTGTTGGGTTACGTTATTGTGGAAAATTTAGCGTCGCGGGTCAAAGGGGCGTATCGTTTGTTTAGAACCGCATCGTTTATTTTGGGGTCATTTTCGTCTTTTGGGGTTGTTTGCCGTTTCATTGACAGGTATCGTCTTTTAGAGGCCTTTAGCCTATACTGTGTGTATTGTTGAGGCATTTGTGTTATTTTGGGAATTTCAATAGTTGGTTATCCTACTGTCAAGTAATTTCTTTGCTTGCTGATATCGGTGTATTGTTATTATGGAAACTAAAATTGATCCCGGTAGACTCCTAGCCGACGAACTTACTTATGAGCTAATAATAAGGGGTCGTGGGGTCGGCGGTACGGCAGCGGAGAAGCGCTCCAAACTTCGAGAAGTGTTCCGCGCGGAACGCACCGGTGAAGTCCCGGTTTATTCGGACGCTGTGTTTGTACCCGAGTCAGAACTTAAAATTTGCGAACGAAAATTGCAGGATTTAAAAGAATTATTGGACAAGTTCGATTTTAATAAATACCAAAATGATTTTTCACGTATTAGTTCTCGCCTCACACATGTCAAACTACGTCTTAAACGAATCAGTACAGAAAATGCAGATGAAAAAGTAAAATTAGCGGAGTTGTGTGAAACTTGCGATCAGCTCCTGCTCCAGTTAAAATTAAAATTCTCGGCTAAGGCTTCTGCTTTATTGCTAGCAGAACATGAGAATTCATTACTAGAGGGTGAAGCAAGTAATACTGAAGATAATGATGACGCTCCCGATCCACTCAAACCAGAAGCATCATCTAGTCCGCGAACAAAGAGCCTTGAGTTGGACTCCCGTCTCACCCAAGCATTAGAATCAATCTCGTTAAGTTTAGCGACACCGCACCAACCGATCTTTCATTCCCCAAGTAGAGAGTCGACTATTTATAAATGGAATGTTACGTATGATGGAGGCGCTGGTTTGTCTAATTTCTTAGAACGTATCGAAGAACTACGTGCGGCGAGAGGCGTATCTAAAGATAAGTTATTTGAGTCCGCCACTGACTTACTTACGGGAAAGGCACTAACGTGGTTTAGAGCAAAGCGTCGCCTGATGTCGTCCTGGGACGAGTTAGTAATTTGTTTAAAATCTACTTTCTTACCCGTGGACTACGAGTTAAGTTTATGGGACGAACTCCGGCATCGTACTCAAGGTCAGGATGAAAAGGTAGCGATATTCATAGCAAATATGGAAGGATTATTTAGTCGATTGAGCACGAAACCCCTGGAATCTGAGCGCGTAAAGCATATTAGGCGAAATCTACTCCCGTATTTACAACAGGGTTTAGGCATGCATTCATTTGATACCGTAGATGCACTAGACGAGATATGCAGGCAATTGGAAGATATCCATGTTAGGACACAACGATTTCAACCCCCACCACCTGTCAATAGGTCTTGCGAGCCAGATTTGGCGTACCGACGTGAGAGAACGGAGTATCGTGTAGGCGCAATAGACTCTGATCCACCTCGTCCGTCTAGGGATGACCAGCGATCCCGTATTGTATGTTGGAACTGTAGACAGGAGGGTCATACTTCTAGGTTCTGTGAGGAAGATTTTCGAAAACACTGTTTCGGGTGTGGAAAACCTAACGTGATTGTCCGTGACTGTCCAAACTGTTCGGGAAACGGCAATCGGAGGCATTAAGGGGTCGTACCATGTCTCCGAAAGATTCTGAACTAAATGCGATTAGTTATGTCAAGGAATTAGTTAAAAAGGAAGATGCTAAGTTAAAGCAATCTACCGTTATTTTAGATTTTATAATATCGCATTTAGGTCAGGATGAACGACCATTTTTGAAAGTAAATATTTTTGGGTGTGAATTTTTGGGGTTACTAGATTCAGGAGCATCGCGCTCTATTATTGGAGGTTTAGGTTGGGATATACTTAAAAATTTTGGTTTAGTTTTAGACAAGGAGAATTCTCCAGATTGTCAAGTTGCGAACGGAGAGACATGCTCTACTTTAGGTTCCGTCTCAATTCCGGTTCGTTTAATAGATAAGGTTAAATTGATTACGTTTCTGGTTGTGCCGTCTATTAATAGTAGTTTAATTCTTGGTTTAGACTTTTGGCGCTTTATGGGAATAGTTCCCGATTTGAAGCGCGATGTTTGGGAATTTAATACTGGTGTGTCCACTCCGCGTGTTTCATCAGTACTAGCTACGTCAGATTTATCAAGGGAAGAACAGGATATCTTACAGAGTTTTCTAATGACGCAATGGCAGCGTATGGGCACGACACTAGGCTGTACCGATCGAGTGGAACATGAAATTATTACCGATGCCGCACCAATTAAGCAGAGGTACTATCCGGTGTCTCCAGTTATTCAACAGCATATTAACGCTGAGCTAGAAGACATGTTACAACATGAAATCATTGAGCCGTCTTCCAGTGCTTGGTCGTCACCAATATTGATGGTGCCAAAGAAAGATGGGACATATCGTTTTTGTGTCGACTTTAGGCGGGTGAACCAGGTTACTAAAAAGGATGCGTACCCTATCCCATTCATTTCCTCCATATTGGACCGGCTTAGAGACGCCAAATACATTAGTTCTCTTGATATGAAATCTGCGTATTGGCAGATTCCAATGAAACTCGAGAGTCGAGAAATTACGGCTTTTACGGTCCCCGGACGGGGGCTTTTCCATTTTAAGCGCATGCCTTTTGGGCTCACGAATGCCCCTGCCACCTGGCAGCGTCTCATTAATAATGTTTTAGGGATGGATTTGGAACCATCGGTTTTTGTCTACCTAGATGACATCATTGTCGTGTCCAAAACTTTCGAAGAACACATGGATACACTTCAGAAAATATTCGATAGACTCATAAACGCAGGCTTAACTGTGAGTAAAGAAAAAAGTCAATTTTGCCGTCCGGAGATCAAATATCTCGGTTATGTGGTTAATAACAAAGGCTTACATGTTGATCCCGGTAAAGTGGAAGCTATTTTAAATATTCCGCCACCGAAAACCGTTAAAGACATTCGCAGTTTCGTCGGAATGGCGTCCTGGTACCGCCGCTTCGTCCCCAATTTTTCGTCTTTGATTTCGCCGCTTACGCGAATGTTACAGAAAAACCACCCCTTTAAGTGGACTGAGGAATGTCAAAAATCATTCGACTTACTTAAAGAAAGTCTGATCAGTGCCCCCATATTGACCTGTCCCGATTTCTCTCGACCATTCGTAGTACAGACAGATGCAAGCTCTTTTGGATTAGGTGCGGTGTTGTCGCAAACTTTCGAGGACGGAGAGAAGGTCATTGCCTACCTGAGTCGCTCTCTGACAAAGGCCGAGCGCAATTACACTACTACCGAGCGTGAATGTTTGGCGGTATTATGGGCTCTTGATCGCTTGCGTGAGTACATCGAAGGATCACAATTCACCGTGATCACGGACCATCAATCCCTACTGTAGTTATTGGGCCTGAAGGATCCTACTGGCCGGTTGTGTAGGTGGTCTGTGAAGTTGCAGCGATATAACTTCAATATTATACATCGAAAGGGCAAAGATCATGTGGTGCCGGACTGTTTATCCCGTTCCGTGCCAGTTATTAATGCTGTTACGTTACCAAATGATCCCGTACCCCCGCCGACAGATACCTGGTATGACAAAATGAAATTGAGAGCACAGATAAGTCCAAAGAAGTTTTCCCAGTGGCGTATCCATGAAGGTAAACTCTATAAATATGTCAAAGGTGGAACACCCATTTTAGATGATGACGAGCTGTCGTGGAAGGAAGTGGTACCAAAACATCAGCGTCTGGAAATCCTTACGCGAGTTCATTCGGAGCCGACTTCTGGCCATCCTGGTGTTTATAAGACGTTTCATAATCTGGCAACCAGATTTTACTGGCCAAAAATGAGAAGTGACGTAGCTTCCTTTGTCCGTCAGTGTACCGTGTGCCTCGAGCAAAAGCCTGTGCAGAAAAAGCCTGCCGGTTTCATGGGAGCGCGTCCCAAAGTTTACCGCCCCTTTCAACTAATTAGTACGGATATCATCGGACCGATGCCACCTACCACCCGCGGTAACCGTTTCATCCTCGTCGTATCAGACTATTTTAGCAAATTCGTATTGACCTTTCCTATGCGTACAGCGAGTGCCAGCGCCCTCGTCCGTCACTTAAAGGAAAGTGTTTTTCTTCTCTTCGGTGTGCCTCAGTACGTAATCTGTGACAACGGAACTCAATTTAAATCTAAGGAATTCACCGCCCTGTGTCAAAAGTATCATGTCTCTTGCTTATATAACGCATTGTACCATCCCCAGAACAACCCGACGGAGCGAGTGAATCGTGTGGTCAAAACTATGCTATCCGCATACGTGAAACAAAACCATCGGCTGTGGGATCAGTTTCTCCCAGCGGTGTCTTGCGCGATCAGAACTCTTAAGCATGAAGTTACCGGTCGCACACCTTATTTTATTAACTTCGGACGGGAGCATGTTCTTCGTGGCGACCATTATCCCACGGGTGCGTTTAACCCTAATACGGCTGTCGAATATGATAGAGAAAATCTTGAGAATAGGCCTGACGGGTTTCGCGAAGTCTATGACGACACCCGAAAGCGTTTGGATATCGCCTACGAACGCAGTAGGAAAATTTATAACCTTCGGCGACGCCCTGATGAATTAGAAGAAGGGCAAATGGTTTGGCATAAGAATGTCGCCTTGTCTAACGCCGCGAACTATTTCTCTCATAAATTAGCACCTAAATTTGTTGGACCCTTCCGAATTAGCCGGAAATTGTCTCGCGTTGCTTATGAATTATGTGATGAAAACAATATTAGCAAGGGAATATGGCACATAAAAGATCTAAAACCAAATCCTCGCAACGATGATGCCCATGATGAACCGTTAGAGGTCGATGTAATGAAGTAGGCTAGTTTCTTTTGTTGTGAGAAAAACTTCAGGAAGTTTTTCTCATGGAAGGAAGGGGGGAGTTGTTACGGTTTAATTTCGTTTTATACAACTTTTTGCCCTATATCTTAAATGTTATCCATCACGTACCTTTGTATCGTCTTTAATTCTGGATTTTCCCTCGCTGTTTTGTATTGTTGCTCTGTCATTCACTTATATCTTCATGTAACTTTATTTATTTCTATTGTTTTAGCTTGTGTTCTGTCCAATAAATAATCTTTGTAACTTCATGTCTTCCGTTTTATTTGGTTATGTTGTGTTTCATTGTTCTTACTTCCTATACCTGAAGTTCTATTTATGTAAAATATATTTCACCTCAAGTTAAAACCTACCTATATTTGTATTTTGAGTATTTGAGCTCAAGTTCTAGTCTATTTAGTAGTTTTTTTCTTTCATTACTCGACGAATGGTTTGCGATCTGTGTTTACGTTCTTCGACGCGCTTGCCAACAGGTTTGCGCTGTCTTGCTGTCAGCGGCGTACGACTCGCTTTTGCAATGTATTCTTCTTCATTATATTCCTTCTTCTTTTTGTTATTGGTTTTTGTTTTACAGTAGCGCTGTTTATTTCCGGTGGCCATGGTGGGTCCGGAAAAAAGTTTGGGACGGACTCGGGTTTTTTTTTTGCACGTTGCGCGGAGCAGACATAATTTTTGGATTCTTCATAAGTTGGCACGAGGCCGTGTTCGACGTGGAGTTGTTCTAGTTTTGTGTGCGGGTGTAAACTAGAGTGATCGACGGGTCGTCTTTAATAAACCGTTATTGTTCGGTTTCGCTTTGTGCGGATTTTGACGCCGTCGAAGTGCCCGTTCGTGACTGTCCAGTTGGGTGTGGTGGTAGCGAGCCGTGTGGACTCACGGGCGCTACGTTTCGTTCTGGACATCATATCTCCGTAGGAGGATTTGGGCCACGCTACCCTGGCATGTTCGTGTTGGGGACATCAGATACCTGGAGCTTCACCTGTCAACATCCTCCGACTCCATAGCCTTTTTCACGCTCTGCATACGCCACCGTGTAAGGTAAACGAACTTCTTTTACCATCGATTCTCCGTTTCGACCGTTTGCTGCGCGGAGAAACTAGAGTACACATTCAAGTTTATTGTTGCCCTTGAAGGACTGTTGGTGTCTTGTACTCTCTGAGAGACCTTTGTAGACGCTTTGTTTTATTTATTTTTATTGCAAATATTTATATTTCATTGTTACCACATTGTTGGATTAAATTCATGTAAAGGTTAGTAGTCAAACTTACATATCAAGTGGGAGCCTTTAGCTCAGCACATTTTATTTATTGTTTATTGCAAATATTTATATTTCATTGTTACCACACTGTTGGATTAAATTAATGTAAAGGTCATTAGTTAAACTTACATATCAAGTTGGAGCCCTTAGCTCATTACATTTATTCTGTTGTGGAGATATATTTTTTGTGTATAAGTATTTTTCATATTCTTGTTGTGCATTGTTGCCCATTGTTGCAACTTGCAACTGGCGACGTCTACCTGCGTTCAGCTGGCATGTACCATAATAGCCCACGTATGGATTTGGCCAATTTCATATCGTTGTAGATGTGTATGTTAGGTAGCCGGAACCGGTTCGCGAGCGCGGGTGCAACAATCAGTTGTACACATTAAGTTCTATGAACACTTCATTTTATTAAAAGCAATCTTTAAACTATTTTGCATTGTTATACAGTAACTTTTTATATTGTTATACATTTTCTTATTACAATTTCTCACGTTTGAACTTGATTTTTATTAAATTCTGTTTTAAGAAATATTTCTTTCATTCCAAATTCCTCAGACGTTTTCAGGAGACCACAGTACGGTAGGTAAGATTTTTTTTTTAATATTTCGTGTGTACCGTCCTTTTCGTAATTTTGTGGGAAAAAATTACGTGGCGCCCTTACCCTTTCATAACTATTTTTGTAGTTTTTTTAACCCTGCCCGTCTCCACTGTTTCAAAGCTAGGGGCCTCCCAACCGAACATCCAGGGGGAGTACCGTGGCCCAATTATACCCATTTTTGGGTATAATAAAAATTTACGTCACATAGTTAACATTTTGACTACAGAAAGGGAAATATATCTTAATAACATTTTCAACAGCTAAATATTACTTATTTATACGCCATCAAAAATAAAAAGTAGTAAATAGTAGTTGTGAGCTTGTTCACGATTTTTTCGCGTTTGGTAATTGCGAACGAAATCTTTAATCTGAGACCATCTTCGAGATTTAAGTATTTCTTCATTAGCAATGCATTTCAAACATTTTTCTTTGCCCGGTAAATGATTATTTAGAAACATAAATGATGGTAATTGTCGCCATAGTGCTCTCTTTTCCAAGTCTGACCATTTTGTACGTCTGTGTATCTATAATTATTAGTTACATTATTACATTAAATGAATAATAATTTTCCGTATAATATAGTTAAATAAGTACCTTTTTCAGTTTTGACGATGTAGTTTCTATTTTATTACTAGCACCCAATTCAGACACATTTGGTGAGTGAACTAAAGTTTCTGAACGAGGTCCTTCCTGTAACAATTAAAGTGAAAGTATTGATTTTTAACAAAATACTGTATAATACTAACCATATTACATTCTGATATTATACTTTCAGTTTCAGCTGGCAATTCATTTACATGTTCGCTATCGTCTTTACTTTCATTGTTAATATCTATATCTAAGTTAATTTCATCTAGACTTTTTCCTTTATAGTCAGATATTTTACCGCTTTCGAATGCAAAAAGAAGTTTTGATATTTTCGGTAGATGAACTGTGTCATCTGGCATTCTATAGAACTCTCTATGAATTCGAATGTCATGACCCATGAAGCTAGCCAGTTGGTCCATTTCATGTTCTTTTAAGTTTAATATTTGACACATTGTGGCCACATGTTTGCGTAATCTGGTCGATGTCAAATTTTCGGGTTTCTTTGCTCCACATGAACTTGCAACAAATCGCAGCACGTCACAACCTCGTAAGCAGCTAAAATTACCTCGCCCAAACACATATCTATTTTGATCTGGAATACCTGTTTGATTTCGAAATTTAATCAGCAAATCTATATGATGTACTGTGTCTTGTGTCATCAGTATAGGAACTTTTCGACCACGTTTGCCTCGTACTTCTACATGGTAGAAATTGGTAGCTATTATTTTTTCTACATCTGAGAAACATTCATAAATATCATTTTCGGGGTTCATAGTTCTCATTGTTTTGAAACTGTCTATGGTAACTCGTTGTACTTCTCCAACTCTTCTTCTAGTTGGTCATATTTGTTCTCTAAATTTTCAACTAATTCCAATGTTTTTGTATTTAAATGTGAATTCAATTTTTTAATGTCATCGGCAATCGGAATTAATGATTTTTGATTCCATTTGGCTGTATATAATGTTTCTGATGCATGTTTTGATATATTCGAAGTCCACTGAATATCAAATACATATTTAAAATTCTCCAAAGAACTTTTCTTTTGCATATCTTCTTGTTTCACAGATTCAATGATCAAAATATCAATGCACTTTTTAAACTGTGTCCTAATTTTAAAGCTAACGCTGGAATTTTGAAACAGCCTGTTTATGAATCAAAACCTGTTAATTCTTGAACACCTCTTACAAGTAAATCAAAATATTTTGGCCGGAAAATATCCGACAATTGTTTGATTATTGAATTTAATTTTTTTAATTTACTTAATAATCTCGCCAATTCTCGCACATTTTTGCACTGATCCATACAAACATATATTTCTCATGAGCATGCTTATTGATAAGGTGAATTCTGAATAATAAAATTAGCTAAACTCGTTTAACTTCATTAGATACAGAGTCCGCTACCATTCGTGCAAGAACTTTTTCCCTTAGTGCTTTAGTAGCTGATTTGTGAATTGGCAGCAAAGTTGAACTTGTACTTTGAACCCGTGTCCATTTCTGCTTGTTTAATTGACATATTTTTGCATGTCTGTATAACGTATGTTTGGCATAAGGCCTAAACACTTTTGGCATGGAAGAAAATCGGTCCCTTTTTGTCCAATTTGTTCTGGACGACGTTTCACTATTAAATTATCGTTTCCTGTACTCAGTACCTTCATATTATGTGCAAAATTCCCTTTGTTTCTTATTTCTTTTATTATTGTTTTCTTTCTGAACTACCAGCAGGATGCGCCAAAAATCGTGCTACTTGATTTTCTTCGGAATGCATACCTTCCAAATGCCGCGCAAATTTTACAATTTTTTTTACAATACGGACAGCACTGTTTTTTTGTGGTAGACATATCCTTTTTTGTCTGTACATTTAAATTTTCCCATTCTGTCGTCAAAATGTTACCTAAAAATAGGATAAAATTAATTTAATACACAAAAATTCTGATTCCAGTTAATACAATATAAACAAAATTATAAAACAGTACTTACAATTAAAAGTATTTAACGATTCTTGTTCAGCTGGTTCATTATATTTTTCAAAATTAATTAAATTTACGTCTTCCAATTCATCTTCTGATGGTTCATATTCGGATTCTGAAAAGATAAAATTATTGACATTCATCTATTAGGTATATCTAATCTATACAGTATACATCTATTATAAAATAAGTAATTGACGAGATTTTTTAAAATTAAAATTTCGTAAAATTTTATACCGAACTATTGAAAATTATATGAAAAACGCATAATTTTATTATTACGGTGTGCTGTAAAACTTAACTTTTGATCTAAAATTTCATTTTTCACTGTTTTAAATTAAGAATCAGTTGTACAATAATTTATATTTAAAATGAAAAGCATTGCCGCCAATTTAATTAGGCTCAGGCACCTCTTCTTATTCTTATACCCATATTCATAATAGGTCTTTGAACCCGTCAGGGCCAGTAGACATGTAAGATTAAGGTTATGTATATTCAGTTTTGTTTAAGTGTAAATACAGTTGAATATGAAATATTATTTGTTCTTATTATGTTGTAGTTGTTGCCTCCCACTATTTAACAGCATAACGATACAATATATATTTGTGACAGATAATTTGTCAACATAAATATTAGTGACATTTGAGAAAAACAATGGCACGAGAATATGTGATTCGTTTTTCTTCAATAGTGAGTTTTTATGTGGATGAAGAGAGACTTAGGCCCAGTTGCATAAAGCATTGTTAACCTTAATCACATTGTTAACTTTAACAAGGCGTCTTTTCCAATTTTTGATACGTATCCATGGTTTCAATGTCTAGTTAAAACACATGATCAGCTAACAACGCTTTATGCAACTGCAACTTATTGTTTGTGGTCGTGAAAATGCAGTCGATGCAGTGGTTTATGTTGTTTTGAAGATAATTCTTCTTATGTTGAGGTAAATTCATGTTTGAAACTTAAATTTTATAGCATTTGTACTATATTAAATATTACAGATTTGTTTAAATGGAGACAAATCGATTGAAAGTGCATCGTGAAGCGACTCTGCAGCCTTGGAATCCTAGCAACGAATTTTTCTTATGAATGTTGTAAAAAATGTTTATAGATATGTATCACAAATACAAAAATGGACAATAAATGTCAAATTATTAAAAAAATAAATTCTTTATTTCCTTATTTTATCTTGCAGGAGTAGAAAAAATAGTGTGTATAACAGGTGTTGAAAGTTCTTTGTCGAACACTAACGACAAACAAACACTTTCAGCACTTGTATACAAATAACTATTTATATAAGAAATCCTACTTTTCAAATATTGCATAACTACTTTTATTTTCCATATCCAATATTTTTCAAATACATTTTTATATTTATTATTTGATTATATTGAAAAATCTTGTCTTAGTGTTATATAATTAGGTTCATATAAGAAACTATTTTTAATTCTAAAAAAGTTTTGTATTTACACTTGACGTATGATAGCTATTTAAATTTGGCGCTAGTACAGTACGTTCACACTAAACTCTTTCAACATGCAATTAAGAATCCGTTAGACCATTTCAGGTTTTGTATAATCAAATATTGCAAAGAGAAATAATTTGTTTCTTACAAAAAATTAATAAATTTTAAATGTACTTTAATTTTACTGTATTTCAGATAAGAATAGACTTGTGGCACTGCTGCGCGAAGCCGGTTTTGTTTCGTGTATGACATAATTGACAACTCGAAACGTCAAATTTTGATATTTTTTAATTATTTAGTAAATAAACAGTTACTTAAAGTAGATTATGAAATCAAAATGGAATAAATTATATACCTGCTATTGTAAACTTGGCCTTACTCCTAAGTCAATTCTTATCTGATATACAGTATAAATAATAATTGTAACAATAATAATGCTATGTATTAACTTGAATTCATTGTAGGTACCTAACGTGATTTTAATATTTTACGGGTTTCAGGACATTAATTCATTGTTTACATGTATATAAGCAGGCTGGTAACTAAGTAATAATCTGTCTGGTAATATTATTACCATACTAACTTTCAACAACTATCTACAAAATGAAAATAAAATAAAACTATAATGCTCGTCATTAATAAAACATACAGATAACGGTAGTGTATTGTGCTTAATACGGTTTACTTTATTCTAAAGTAATAAACATGAGGGAATTGAGCTCGTACCACGAGCACAGTTTTAAGCAAAACGCTGTTTTAAGAAATGTCAAATTACATTATTTAATATTTATAATAAATAATAACAAATTTATCAAAATGTGACTTTAAAGCAGAAAATGGTTTATAATCAAACAAATATTTTTTAAAAAATCGTTCTTTATACATAAGGGCGAAATTAAATATTGAAATTTGATTTTGACATTTCTTAAAACAGCGTAATAATGTCTTCCTTTTATTAACCCGACAAGCCTTAGATATCTTAAAGTCCTCAAACCGACATCTGCGGCATTTATGATACTCATCACAATCCTAGGTATGTTACTTAATAGCTATTACTAACCTGATGATAAGTAAGGTTCTTCAGGACTGCTTATAGATTCTCTATTATCATTGTTATTGATATTCAAACTCCTGACAATAAGTTTCTTTGTTTCTGGTGATGATACAACTTGCAGCACTTTTTTGTTCTTACACTGTGGTGTTTGTTCGTTTATGTTATTTGGCAAGAATGCATAATTGATCAAGTCTGGAAATAATATACATTTACTATTTAAGGATACAATTTTGTTTTGTTTTATACTCACGAATTTTAGGTGAAGCGGTGTTAATGGATTTCTTATCTTCTTTGGAGTTTTTAATATTTCTTCAGGTTTTTTTCTATATTTTCTCTCACCCATTTTTGATAAATTTACAACAGAACTTATATGCAGCAAGATATATAAGGCGTCAAATTAATATTGTCACTTTTCTGAAGCCTATAGAACTCATACGCACAACCAACGCTTATAAAACCGTTTTTGTTTCACTAATTGTTCATATAACGATGCCTGTCTGTATCAGAATGTTCACCACCTTCCTTCCTAGACAAAACGTCGAATATAAAACGTCACACCACCACCGAATGTATTTAAACATGTTGAAACACGATTAATTGAAACATGTTGAAACACGATTGTTGCCTCGCCGCCGTATGGCGATTACGTCATCGCTAAGAATAGAATGTTATTCTGGTTATATTTGAAAACTAATAATCCTCGTAATTATATTATTTGTCTGATTCATTTTAAACCATAAAATTTGTAATTACAGATTTAAAAAAAATAAAACTGTCAAATGACAAAATTGTCAAATTATTCAATTTACAGCGTAATGAAAATTGCATAATAAAAATCATGCATTTAACAGTTTATAAGATTAAACTATCAAATTGGTCAAGATATCAAATTATAAAACTCCAATTGGTCACGTTGTAAAATGGCAAAACTGTAAAGTCGTCAAAGAAGTCAAATCGTGCAAAAGCTATCAAATTAATATACGCCAACCCAACATCAGCCGGTGCGTTGCGAGCGCCGCTCTAGCGGCCACCCGCGACAACAAAGCGCTGATAGGTTTAAACAGAACGGATTGATCGCGTTTTATTATGAATGCAAAATAGTGTCTTTTGTGATAAAAACTAATATAATCCCGTTGTGCAATGTCGATTATTATAATCAAATTTGGTTTAGACCGGTATACATTAGTATTTTTCGAAAGAAAAGTTTAAATGAATGTAAAAAACTTTCTTTTTCGCTGTAGAATGAAATGTGACCAAATAATTTTTTATTGCTTAAATAATTTAATAAGTAAATATACATTTATATTATTTATATACGTAGCGTCATGGATCTCTTCAAATGCAATATCATCAGTTTGAACAGATATTTCACAAGTTTCCTTTCCTATGAATGGTGTCATGGTGTTGACGGTAATTTAGCCTCATCCAAATCTAAAACAATTTATGAATGATTAATTAACGGTATATTTAAAAGGACAGAAAAATAAATAAACATTTTACCATTATTAACATTATTTGTTTCTGTTTCCGGTCTTCATGAAAAAATTGTAGTTTTCATTATGAGGGTCATTGGATTTTTCTCCTCCAACAAAATGTGCAATACAGATTGAAGTATACTTTGCTGGAATCATTTCTTAAAAAAAAATATGATTTTATTTCGAGATTGTTATATAATTTTTTCAGTTAACCCCTGGTAGGCATACTAGTGCAAATTTAATAATAATTTCTTTATTGTATTTAACTTATTATATAGTATTACAATTGATATTGATAAGGGTGAGTCAGTTTTTACCTTACATCTTTGTAATATTTTTGCGTTGCGTTGATGGAGATGAGATAATAGGACAGTCACACACATCCAAGCCCCTGGTGGAAATCGAACCCACGACCCCAAGAACCGAGTGGTGATGGTCGCTTCGAGCGCTGCAGAAGCACGCTGCCTCAACTCACTCGGCCACCGAGGCGGCTACTAGTGCAAATTTGCACCAACGAGAGAGACACTAGAGTGTAGTTTATGTTTGAGACAAAGACGCTAAAAAGTGTGTTTACCAGGGGTTAATAACAATTTTGTTATATTTTTCAAAATAAAATACACTAATAAAACGTTCAACTTGATTAGAAACTACTATCATTTAATAATACTTACGATTCTCTCTGAACACGTGCAATTCAAAGTTATTTTCGCTCAGTTTTCCGAATCACGATTCAAAAAACTGTAAAATTTCAGTTCTTGGTTGCAATATTACGTGCTAGGGCAGCCGGGAACACAACAGACTCGTCCTTCACTTTGTCTTTTCGCGGTAACACTCATTTTAACGCAGTTGTACTTTTAATTTAACGCATTTTCATACAACTCAGCATGCATCGGTTGTCAATCTGTCAGCGGTTTCTTTACGAAAATGACCGCCAGATGTCGGGCGAGTAGTTGATGGGTTGGCGTATAGCTGTCAAATGATGTAACAATAGGGCGTCATAGCTGCCAAATCTTGTTTTTGACGATGCACTTTCAATCGATTTGTCTCCATTTAAACAAATCTGTAATATTTAATATAGTACAAATGCTATAAAATTTAAGTTTCAAACATGAATTTACCTCAACATAATAAGAATTATCTTTAAAACAACATAAACCACTGCATCGACTCAGGCCCGGACTGGGCCGCCGGGATACCGGGAATTTCCCGGTGGGCCGTGGCCCGGTCAGTTAGCAAATAAATACTTATTTATTTATTTCTTACCACTAAAATTTATCTCTAACTAAACGACAGTGACGATTACACTACACTATATATATATATATATATATATATATATATATATATATATATATATATATATATATATATATATATATATATATATATATATATATATATATATAGATGTGCAGAGTACTCGCGACTGGTTCGAGTAGTTAAGAAGACAAACTTTAAAGCGGGTTTTTGACAGTCAAATGAAATTTAGTGGGCAGAAATAATTTCGACACTCTTTTTAATAAAGTCAAGCTTTCGGTTTATTTAAAACCATCCTCAGGACTCTAAAATTGTTAAAAAGTTTTGTTGTTCAATGAATTTTGACAATTTTAGTTTAATACTTACATTAATTTGAGATTTGGAAGTAAAATTTTCAAAACCGAACATAATATGCGAATTTAGTGTTGGACTTTAAGTTTAACATTGTCATAGTTAATAAAATTATAAATTTTGTACAAAATATGTCGTTTTACATTTTAACAAAAAATTATTACAAATTTTGATGATGGCTGCGAAACAACAAGAAAAAACCAGAAACTTTTCAACTGGTGGCGCCGGATACGTGAAGTAGGGAAAAAAACACCCAAATATGCGTTTAGGCGGGAATGTACAAATGAAGGTCAAATAAGATATAAGAAAATAAGAAAAAATCTAACCTCAAAATAATATAAAAAATAATACAGAAAAATGTAAGATTAATAAGAAATTTTAATAAATAAAGAAATTAACTTATTATGTCGGTATTTGAATTATTTTCATCTGGTGGATATTTCTTTTTCGATAAAAGCAGCAAAAAACTGTAAATATGACTCAAGTTACACACATCACTTCGTTTGTTCATACTATTTTCATTGTTGTAAATATGTACCATTTCTAGGAAATTACGACTTAAAGACCCTGTACCATCTTTAAATCAATCACATGTGGTATATAGTATTCCTTGTATGGATTGTGATCTAGAATACATCGGACAAACATCCCGATTATTAAAAGACAGGATATCTTCACACAAAAGTGACACAAAACATAAACCGAAGGCAACAGCACTAACAGAACACCTAAAACAGAACAAACACTCTGCTGCTTATAATGAAATAAAAATTTTGGATAAAGAACAAAATTCAACAAAACGTAATTTCCTATAAATGGTACATATTTACAACAATGAAAATAGTATGAACAAACGAAGTGATGTGTGTAACTTGAGTCATATTTACAGTTTTTTGCTGCTTTTATCGAAAAAGAAATATCCACCAGATGAAAATAATTCAAATACCGACATAATAAGTTAATTTCTTTATTTATTAAAATTTCTTATTAATCTTACATTTTTCTGTATTATTTTTTATATTATTTTGAGGTTAGATTTTTTCTTATTTTCTTATATCTTATTTGACCTTCATTTGTACATTCCCGCCTAAACGCATATTTGGGTGTTTTTTTCCCTACTTCACGTATCCGGCGCCACCAGTTGAAAAGTTTCTGGTTTTTTCTTGTTGTTTCGCAGCCATCATCAAAATTTGTAATAATTTTTTGTTAAAATGTAAAACGACATATTTTGTACAAAATTTATAATTTTATTAACTATGACAATGTTAAACTTAAAGTCCAACACTAAATTCGCATATTATGTTCGGTTTTGAAAATTTTACTTCCAAATCTCAAATTAATGTAAGTATTAAACTAAAATTGTCAAAATTCATTGAACAACAAAACTTTTTAACAATTTTAGAGTCCTGAGGATGGTTTTAAATAAACCGAAAGCTTGACTTTATTAAAAAGAGTGTCGAAATTATTTCTGCCCACTAAATTTCATTTGACTGTCAAAAACCCGCTTTAAAGTTTGTCTTCTTATATATATATATATATATATATATATATATATATATATATATATATATATATATATCTGTTTCTTGAATATGTATTAAATTATTAAATAAAAAATACAGGTAAAAATATTTTTGCCATTATTATCCGTTATATCCCGTTATTGTCGAAATTTCCAGAAATCAGTACGTATTGAACCAATCTTCGGTAAGGTAGCGAGTTAAGGCAAAAATATGTCTGTAGGCCACGGGCCGAATTAAAAAAATTCCCGGGCCGATTTTTAGTTCCAGTCCGTCCCTGCATCGACTGCATTTTCACGACCACAAACAATAAGTTGCAGTTGCATAAAGCGTTGTTAGCTGATCATGTGTTTTAACTAGACATTGAAACCATGGATACGTATCAAAAATTGGAAAAGACGCCTTGTTAAAGTTAACAATGTGATTAAGGTTAACAATGCTTTATGCAACTGGGCCTAAGTCTCTCTTCATCCACATAAAAACTCACTATTGAAGAAAAACGAATCACATATTCTCGTGCCATTGTTTTTCTCAAATGTCACTAATATTTATGTTGACAAATTATCTGTCACAAATATATATTGTATCGTTATGCTGTTAAATAGTGGGAGGCAACAACTACAACATAATAAGAACAAATAATATTTCATATTCAACTGTATTTACACTTAAACAAAACTGAATATACATAACCTTAATCTTACATGTCTACTGGCCCTGACGGGTTCAAAGACCTATTATGAATATGGGTATAAGAATAAGAAGAGGTGCCTGAGCCTAATTAAATTGGCGGCAATGCTTTTCATTTTAAATATAAATTATTGTACAACTGATTCTTAATTTAAAACAGTGAAAAATGAAATTTTAGATCAAAAGTTAAGTTTTACAGCACACCGTAATAATAAAATTATGCGTTTTTCATATAATTTTCAATAGTTCGGTATAAAATTTTACGAAATTTTAATTTTAAAAAATCTCGTCAATTACTTATTTTATAATAGATGTATACTGTATAGATTAGATATACCTAATAGATGAATGTCAATAATTTTATCTTTTCAGAATCCGAATATGAACCATCAGAAGATGAATTGGAAGACGTAAATTTAATTAATTTTGAAAAATATAATGAACCAGCTGAACAAGAATCGTTAAATACTTTTAATTGTAAGTACTGTTTTATAATTTTGTTTATATTGTATTAACTGGAATCAGAATTTTTGTGTATTAAATTAATTTTATCCTATTTTTAGGTAACATTTTGACGACAGAATGGGAAAATTTAAATGTACAGACAAAAAAGGATATGTCTACCACAAAAAACAGTGCTGTCCGTATTGTAAAAAAAATTGTAAAATTTGCGCGGCATTTGGAAGGTATGCATTCCGAAGAAAATCAAGTAGCACGATTTTTGGCGCATCCTGCTGGTAGTTCAGAAAGAAAACAATAATAAAAGAAATAAGGAACAAAGGGAATTTTGCACATAATATGAAGGTACTGAGTACAGGAAACGATAATTTAATAGTGAAACGTCGTCCAGAACAAATTGGACAAAAAGGGACCGATTTTCTTCCATGCCAAAAGTGTTTAGGCCTTATGCCAAACATACGTTATACAGACATGCAAAAATATGTCAATTAAACAAGCAGAAATGGACACGGGTTCAAAGTACAAGTTCAACTTTGCTGCCAATTCACAAATCAGCTACTAAAGCACTAAGGGAAAAAGTTCTTGCACGAATGGTAGCGGACTCTGTATCTAATGAAGTTAAACGAGATTGGCTAATTTTATTATTCAGAATTCACCTTATCAATAAGCATGCTCATGAGAAATATATGTTTGTATGGATCAGTGCAAAAATGTGCGAGAATTGGCGAGATTATTAAGTAAATTAAAAAATTAAATTCAATAAGCAAACAATTGTCGGATATTTTCCGGCCAAAATATTTTGATTTACTTGTAAGAGGTGTTCAAGAATTAACAGGTTTTGATTCAGAAACAGGCTGTTTCAAAATTCCAGCGTTAGCTTTAAAATTAGGACACAGTTTAAAAAGTGCATTGATATTTTGATCATTGAATCTGTGAAACAAGAAGATATGCAAAAGAAAAGTTCTTTGGAGAATTTTAAATATGTATTTGATATTCAGTGGACTTCGAATATATCAAAACATGCATCAGAAACATTATATACAGCCAAATGGAATCAAAAATCATTAATTCCGATTGCCGATGACATTAAAAAATTGAATTCACATTTAAATACAAAAACATTGGAATTAGTTGAAAATTTAGAGAACAAATATGACCAACTAGAAGAAGAGTTGGAGAAGTACAACGAGTTACCATAGACAGTTTCAAAACAATGAGAACTATGAACCCCGAAAATGATATTTATGAATGTTTCTCAGATGTAGAAAAAATAATAGCTACCAATTTCTACCATGTAGAAGTACGAGGCAAACGTGGTCGAAAAGTTTCTATACTGATGACATAAGACACAGTACATCATATAGATTTGCTGATTAAATTTCGAAATCAAACAGGTTTTTCCAGATCAAAATAGATATGTGTTTGGGCGAGGTAATTTTAGCTGCTTACGAGGTTGTGACGTGCTGCGATTTGTTGCAAGTTCATGTGGAGCAAAGAAACCCGAAAATTTGACATCGACCAGATTACGCAAACATATGGCCACAATGTGTCAAATATTAAACTTAAAAGAACATGAAATGGACCAACTGGCTAGCTTCATGGGTCATGACATTCGAATTCATAGAGAGTTCTATAGAATGCCAGATGACACAGTTCATCTACCAAAAATATCAAAACTTCTTTTTGCATTCGAAAGTGGTAAAATATCTGACTATAAAGGAAAAAGTCTAGATGAAATTAACTTAGATATAGATATTAACAATGAAAGTAAAGACGATAGCGAACATGTAAATGAATTGCCAGCTGAAACTGAAAGTATAATATCAGAATGTAATATGGTTAGTATTATATTGTTAAAAATCAATACTTTCACTTTAATTGTTACTGGAAGGACCTCGTTCAGAAACTTTAGTTCACTTACCAAATGTGTCTGAATTGGGTGCTAGAAAAAGCGTCTTACCTGCCAATTCTTGTTTTGACAGCTTATAAAAGTGAAAACTGTCAAATTGGCATATGATAAAGCTTTTTACTTGTCAAATGATGACTTTAAAGTCGTCAATTCTTATATTTGACAGTTTATCAATAATCGAACTGTCAAATTAGTCAAGATGTCAATTTGCAAAACTGCAAATTCGTAAAACCTGTCAAATCTTGTTTCTGACATTTGGCAGCTAAGACGCGTTTGCAGATTTATAATTTAAGAGATTTATTAATTTGACAGTTTTATCTTTTATAATCTGTCCAATATTAGATATGACAGCTTTGACGACTTTAAAGTTGCAGTTTGATCTGTTAAAAGCTGTCAAATATAAAATATGACAGTTTTGTCTACTTTATAGTTTTATAATTTGACAAATAGACCAATTTGGCACTTTCACCATATGACAAATTGGCCAATTTGACAGTTTTCATTGTTATAAGCTGTCAAAAACTAGATTTAGCAGATAAGACGCTCTTGCAGTTTTATTATTTAACAGATTTATTAATTTGACAGTTTTATCTTTTATAAGCTGTCAAATATTAGATTTGACAGCTATGACATTTTTAAAGTTGCAGTTTAGTGTGTTATAAGCTGTCAAATGTAGAATTTGACAGCTTAGACAACTTTATAGTTTTATAATTTGACAAATAGACCAATTTGACAGTTTTTACTTTTATAAGCTGCCAAAAACAAGATTTAGCAGCTAAGACGCTTTTGAAGTTTCATAATTTGACATGTTTATTAATTTGACAGTTTGATTTTTTATAAGCTGTCAAATATAACATTTGACAGCTTTGACGCTTTTGAAGATACAGTTTAATCTATTATAAGCTGTCGAATATGAAATTTGACAGCTTTGACGATTTTATAGTTTTCTAATTTGACAAATAGACCAAATTTATAATTTGACACATTTATTAATTCGACAGTTTTATCTTTTATAAGCTGTCAAATATTACATTTGACAGCTTTGACGACGAACGTTGCAATTTGATTAGTTAAAAGCTGTCAAATATAAAATTAGACAGCTTTGGCAACTTTATAGATTTAAAATTTGACAAATAGACCAAGTTGACAATTTTACTATTTGACAGGTTGGCAAATTTGACAGTTTTCACTTTTACAAGCTGCCAAGAACAAGATTAAGCAGCTTAGACGCTTTTGCAGTTTTATAATTTGACAGATTTATAAATTTGAGTTTTATCTTTTATAAGTTGTAAAATATAAGATTTGACAGCTTTGACGCCTTTAAAGTTGCAGTTTGATCTGTTATAAGCTGTCAAGTGTAAAATTAAAAAAAAAGAGTCCACAAAGATATACTGCTATTCATTTCACACCATACATAACTTTATGAGTCAAACTTAATTCCTAAACAAAGTCTTAAGTGTTGCTTCACGTTACAAATAATGTATATTATTATAAACAAACAATCAAGATAAAAAAGGAACGTCACATCACCTCAGACAGAGGTTATTCAATGCCAAAATTTCACGGTACTACGCTCACTTCAGACATTCAGATTTTTAAACATTCTTAATATGAAGTAATAAAATCTAATTTACATAAACAGAATGTAATATTTTGTTTTATGACCTTACAAACACAAATTTCATCTTAAAACACCTTGTATCAGAAAATAACAAATTGTAGGGATATCCCCAAAACGTAAAAACATTCTTTTAAAATTCTATTTGTATTTCAACAATTATATTACATCGTAATTGTAACTAAAATAAGAGTTTCATAATTTATTTCAATTTATTTTCATTCAACCTAAACATTTTATTATGAGTGTACCTGATCACCAACATATGGTTTTTGTTGTGTAACACCAACACCTGTCAGAAATATTTGCCGACTAAGGTTAATATTAATAGTTATTTATGTAACAAGTGTGTAAAGTAGTACTTTTTTGGTCGAGTGCGATGTGCGGAAATTCTAGCACGAGACAAAAAATACTATTTTACACACGTGCTGCATACAACATTTTTCCTACAACCGAAATGGTATTGATGTTTCTCATAATACTGACTGTACAGGCATCCACGCAGCTTCAAATACTGTTAGTACTCTTTCTCATAACACTGTACAAAATGTAACTTAAACACTTGGAAGAATCTCAGACAGACGATGATGTCTTTTACAATGTACAAATTGTACATTTAATATTAATATTAAAAATTAGGTTAGGTTAGAATACATATCAAAAAATGTTAATGTTCTTAAAAATTAGATTAGTGCTCAATCTGTTAAAAAATATTAGATTTGTTTCATTTACAGTGTATATTCATATTTCTTAATAAATTTTATTACTTTCATTATTATTTACTACCTAATTATATATTTGACGAATAAATGAACCGAATTTTAATGTTGCCTAGCAACGCTTATTTACTTTTCAAGCAATAGTGCGTGAAAGTATAGGTACATTCAACACAGATTATACTGTTATTGTTTATTGTATTGTAGTGACAGCTTGCAACAATCTTTAAGAAACACAAATTAACCGATTATTCACTGAAATTATTAAGAAAACGTAAAGACAATTCTATGAGATTTGTTCTAAATTTTTTTTATCGAGTATGAACATGATTCTTATTAGCTTTTCAAGAAATGTATTGAAAACAGCACTTTAACATTTATCATTGTTTCTAATGTTACAGAGAGAAAAGAAGGATGGTTTATATTTTGTTCCATGGTAGCTATTGTAAACCTATTGATCGCAAATAATAAATTGTCTTCATTTTAGTCATGAAACGGTGACGAACGAATCCACTAAAAAACCAACCTAAAATTATAATACTTTCGAATATAAAAGGTAATGCATAGATATACTCAATATTTTTATTAGTAAATTAAATAAAGAGTGCATATTTATAAAATAGTGTGAGCAACGAGTTCAAACCCTGCCAACGCCGCTGAAAGGAACCCGTTTTTTTAATCACGACGGCGGAGTCGTTTCCATTCCCAAACAGACCTTCCACAGATGCTTCCAACAGTGGCAGGAGCAGTGGGTAGAAGTGTATGCAGTCCCAAGGAGAGTACTTTGAATAGGTTTAATGTTTAAATCACACAGGTAAATAACTTTAGTTTTCCCGGCCAATGATCCGATACTTTTTGTACACACCTTGTATATATCACTTAATAGTTAAATCAAATTTGTTAGTTACAATTATTTTTAGATAGATAAAAATTATATTATTTCGTCCCTAAATAATGGGTGTGCGCCGTATTTTTTTTTTTAATTTATAACATAATCAAATATTAATTAATCAAACAGGTTATCTGGCTAAAACCGTTTTACTTGCTGTTAACGCATTACACTTTTATTGTAGTTTTTATCGACATAATAGGATATCTTGAACTGGCTCACTTTGTTATATTGTAGCAAGTCTGTGTGAAAATTAACAAATTCGTACAGGAAATTCGAAAGCCATCTAACGGATACATTTTAAACTAAATAATATACACTCGTATTTGTTTCATTATATAATAATGAGGACTATATGATAAATACCAAATTATCAAATTAATATTTATTTAGCATTTACGATCGTAAACGATTTCGTACGAACAAGAACAGAAGTACAAGATTTGCTAGGTGCTGTCCATTAAAATCACCACCATTCCTCCATGATTTTATTTTGTTTTTCTACTGTTGTGTTGTGTTTACCAACATATTTTATGAATACAACTTAAGTTTTTGAATAATAATATTTTTTTAAATAAATCGGATAATATTCTTAGATGATTTCACATCTAACTTCCAGCATAAAATTAAGTTTACCACCAGTTAAAATTATATCTGATACTATGTATGAGAATCACAACTTTTACAACTCATTTAACAGGAATCTAGAGAACCCCGAACGATCTGATATCGAATTAAAAGTAGGTATTGTAAAGTGTCTAAAACACACTATAGAACAATTGATTCTTCTTTAATTGTAAATATAAGTATAATAAGGTGGTAATTGACAAAGCTTCTATGGTGCATCCTGGCCATTTTATATTTGTAATTCTTAAAACTCAATGTAAGGATTGTTTTAATAGGGGATATAGTATAAATTTCATTTATTAATAGAATATAACAAATAGCAGTTGGATATATTTTTGATTTGGTTCCTATTAGTAAAGAATTGAATAGTTCTGATAGATTATACATATACGAGTATATTATAAATAAGTACTTTACTATATAACATATTTCAAACTCAATTTTATATTATATCGTTGGCATGAACTGAAAATGGACAAGTAAAAACTGTGATCATTTGATCAAAAATGTTGTAACATCAATTGCCATGAAATGCATGTACCTATATAAAGAAGATTATTATGGAATGCATGTGTATAAAAAATAACGATTTTGTTTGTGGATCATACATCTTGTGTTTGTTTTGTTAACTTAGTGAATTGTTAAGAATGTAATGAGTACACAGCTATTTCATTATGGAAGTAGTAAAATGTGTTAAAAGTAAGCATGCCAATATTGTTTTCAATTTAATATTGTACAATCTTAAATCTTCCTTGTATGTATTTATAGTGTTTAATTGAAAATAGTTTTATTATTATAGTTACTAACATAAAAATCGGCAAAATTATTTATTCCAGATGATTTTAAACAGACATATAGATAATTGTATATTCCATGTTTATATGTACTAATTTTAATATGCCTCTGTAGTTGGGATTTTTAATCCTGTTGAGGTAATAATAACAAATAAATACGGTCAATAACTTTTATGGTTTGGGTTACACACTACTGTCATAAAACATAGCAATGTAATACATGTCCATTTCAAAATGCAACATTATAAATAAACTCTACGCAATTGAAGATGAGGTTATTCATTCTAAGAAAATTTTGTGAATTTGAACACAGCGATCTGTTCTCTTGCACATTTAGAAATTTAAATATTGTAACAAATGTGGGTTTTTGTCTACTTTCACAATTAAATGCAATATTTCGAAGGAAATGAGTGAGCGCAATGAAAATATTTTAAATAAAAACATTGGAGCAGTGAACGCAATGATATATACAGAAGGAAGTTTTGCGCAATTATCTGATTTTTTTTTAGCATACTTGATATCCCCTGTATGAGTTCTGATTTATATCTGAAAATCAGAATAATTCAGCCGAAATATACTAAGAAAGTGCATGTCAGTCAAAGCAAAATGCAGATGTTGAAGAAGCTATGTTAGCTCGAGAAGCGGACGATGTTGACATGGACAGTGTACCCATAACAACAATCATTGCTGATGGTGCATGGAGTAAAAGATGTAAGTTGTAATCAAAAATTCTATAAATCTAGGCTAATAATTAATTATAATTCTTTTTGTAGGGTTGCATCATTTGTCAACGCACTGGTAAATTATTATTTTTGGGAAAACGAACTAAATATTGCTGTATATATGCAAAAGCTTAACATTCCGAGGAACTTGTAAAACAGCATAAATGTTTCAAAAATTAGGAGGGTACTTCAATTGGAATGGAAAGCGACATTATAGTTGAAGAGTTACGCAAAGTTTTAAATTCATAGCATCAAATATGTAGTTGGCGACGGCGACAGTAACATCTATAAAAAAAATTAGTTGATGCCCGACCGTATGGCAACGAAACCATAATCCATAAAAGAAAAAGTTGAATGTGGACATGTAATTCAAGCACAAATAAGATTCATTTTGAAGAATAATTCAAAAAGATTTCGTGTAGCAGTGGAAAAAGCAGCTTTATATCGCAGAAATGAAAGAAAGCCACATTTAACTGCAATCAAATTATTAAAAGCCAATTTAGCAAACATCCCCAATCATATTTTTGGAGATCACGGAAAATGTGCCAGTTATATTTGCTCCAAGAGTATGGGAGAAAATAATTATATACAAGAACTAAAAAACTGTGGGCTCTACTAGGACATCATGCTAATTTTAAATCGATTAGTTGTAAATTGTTCTGGTATAATTTAAAATATAAACAACAGTCGCGCGAAATTATATAATTATGTTATCGCAAAATTCATAGGGTGAAACTAATTTGCTTATCAAAAAGGGATACATATTTCACGAGGTGTACTGCTGCTGCGTTGCCATATAATAATGCTGCAAATTGTCAAATGACCACCGCTGAAAAAAACGAATATTAAGAAAGGCAGAACGTCCAAATGGAAAATGCGACGGCAAGAGAATGACGGAAATACATGGCTCCACAGGCTCCTCTCAGGCATAGAAGGGTGGGCCGAGAAAACGCATGGGGAAATGTAGAAAGTGGAAGAAGCATCGGAATTCTCTCCACGAACAAAGCGGGTTGCAAGTGGAAGTAGAAAACGATACAGAGGGATGGCGAAATATTTCTCAAGTGCGGTCCCACATTTCTTCTGGAGAAAAGATAAGTGCTTTTTAGTCGGTAAGAACCCGACACTAGTACCATTACCAGCCGGCTGGTGGTGTCTTTCTGAAGATTTTGCCCCTACCCCCGCAAAACAATGAAAGACGATAGACAACGAACCCAGGCATACGGACAAGGACTCAAAAAGGCTACAATAGTAATGCACGCGAGACGAGGCGAGAAGTATAAAATATTGATCTCGTTTCCGGATTTGTAATCTTGATCTCGCTCTCGTTCTCGCACATTTTTTGTGTCTCGCCTCGTTTTCGCACGAGAGTCTCACGAGGATCTTACTATAAAAATAGCGCTTGCGCACTGCGTATATACGTCACAGTAAACATACAAGGGGACAAGATTGGACTAGTACCGTCGTCTGTGTATTTAATAATAATAATAATATAACTTTATTGACCACAGTCAACGGCGGGGTTCAGCCAAAGGCTGCTCTTCCACCCAACCAGTACATTAAATTACAAAAAAAAAAATAGGAAAAAGTCAACATGAGTACATAGCATGAAAGTATAGCATAATATGCCAAAAAGCAGTTAATAGGGTTAATTTGTTTACATTATAATAATATATTGAAAATAATTACTAATTTAAACAGAACAATTTTTTTACATGAGTGTTGAAAGAGTGCAAAGAAAGAGATTTTAATTCACTTGGAAGATTGTTATACAATTTGGGTGCAAGGTAAGAAAACGCATTTTTCGATTTATTTATTTTTTATATGAAGATACGATATACGAATTCTTATCACGTAATTGATAATGCTGTTCTTTTAATTTAAGTTTTTCATGTAGATAAGAAGGGCAACCTGTTAGTATGATCTTGTGAATTTGACAAAGATAGAATATCTTCACACGTTCATCAATATAATGAAGATTGGATGAAATACGAAATGACGAAATATGGTCATATTTACGCACATTATAAACAAACCGGAGGCATGAGTTTTGAAATAGCGTTATTTTATTTTTGTCGTTTTGTGTCAAGTGTGGAACATATACACATGCACAGTAGTCGAGTACAGGTAGCATCAAGGTGTTAATTAGTCTTAATTTTATTTCTGCTGATAATAACTTGCGATACTGGTATAAATGTCGTAGTCTAAGTCTGGCCGCTATTAGTTTTTTTTGTCAAATGGTCACGGAAGTTAAGGTCTTTGTCAATTATCATACCCAAACTCTTAATAGCCAAACCACGATTTAAGATTTCTCCTTGCAGTTTTATATCACCTGTATCACAGTTTCCAATTACTAACAGCGAAGATTTATCAGTATTAATCTTGAGGCCATTATTAGTAGTCCATGTCGACAACTTTTCCAGATCCTCATTTATGGCCTCACATTCCTCTTTGGTGTTCAGCTTATTTACGGTTGCTAGCAACTGAGTATCATCAGCATATGAATGTGAGGAACAGTATTGCAGACTGGATGATAGGTCGGCCACATACAAAAGGAAAAATAATGGACCCAAGATAGAGCCTTGAGGAACCCCTTGATGAAGAGGGAATCTACGCGATTAATGAATAGATGAATCTGGTGCCATGACTACATGAAAATTTCTATTAAAAAAATAGCTTTTGCACCAAATAATTGCATCATCACTAAATCCATAATATCGTAGTTAAGCTAATAAGAGATTGTGATCCACCATATCGAAAGCTTTGGAAAAATCTATTAGGATTAAAAAAGTTGTTTTGCAGTTATCATAATTTTTAATAATTTCATCAGTAATATTCATTAAGCAGGTATTAGTGCTGTAACCATTTCTGAATCCTGACTGTGTAGTTGGTAAAATATTAGTTCCTTTTAGGAAATTTGTTATCTAATTACAGCATATTCGTTCCAAAACCTTCGATAAGGTGGGTAGTATGCTAATACGACGTAAGTCATTGTATGTTAAGATATCGCTATTTTTGGGTATAGGTTTAATTATCGCTATTTTCCAAATTTCTGGTACAACTCTATTCTCAATGCAAGTGTTTATTATATGCGTAATATAGCCAATAATTTTAGGAAGAATTAATTGAATCATCTTTAAAGATACTCCATCAATTCCAATTGCATTAGATTTAAGAGATTTAATGATCTTTATTATGTCATCACTATCAATGCAATGAAAGGTGAAGTGATTTGATTTGGCGCATAACGGATATTTATTTTTATTATAATAACTCAGCGTATCCTGATTTATATTAGTAGTTCCCATCTTATCTACAAGAAATTCTCCATAGTCATCTGGATTCGAAAGAGTTTGCGGTATAACAGTTTGATTTTCTGCCTTAACTCCCAAATGTTTTAAATTTTTCCATAGCTGATTGGAATTATGAATATTGTTATTTATTTCAAATTGAAGAAATGCCTGCTTTTCTCTTCGAATTGCAGCTGTAGTTAAATTTCTGAGTTGTTTGTAATATTTAAATTTGGACGGTGTTTTAAACTTTTTATAATCTAAGAGAGCTCTATCTCTTCTTCGTTGCATTATTTGAATAACAGGCGTTATCCATGGACAGTGTTTCTTATTTACTTTAATTTCCTTGATGGGAGCATGTTTATCAAATAATGCTAGAATGTTGTTATTTAAATATTTAACTTTATCATTTATATTAGATGTGTTTACAATATAATTCCAATCAACCAGATCACAATCAGCCAAAAAATTGTTTAAATTAAAGTTCTTAAAATCTCTGTAGGTGACAATTTTAGAAATATGTTTCGGTTTTGGTAAATTTAAAATACAATACACATAATCGTCATCTGATATGTTACTAGTATTCAATACTCCTGAGTCTTTACAAATACTTAGATCTGAAGTTAGAATAATATCTACCAACGATCTAGAGCTAGGCCTGGTCGGCTCTTTTATTAACTGAACCATTCCATTAGTCGATATTATATCTGATATAAATTTAGAAAAATGATAATTTTTAAGCATGTTGACATTAATGTCACCAGCACAAACTATATAGTCATATTGGGATGTAAATTCAGAAAATATTGAATCTAGTAATTCTAACTCTTTGTAAAATTCTATATTGGGATTATATATTATTCCTAGACATATCTTTTGTTTATTTATAGTACAACAAATCCACATGTGTTCTATACAATTGCTGTTTACAAAATTAGTATCAAGTAGTGTAAAAGAAATACTATTTACAGAGTAGAAATTTAATTTTAACCATAATAAAATGGCGAAACCGATTATAGTGTTAAAAACTAAATACATAAACCAAATCCAAGCAATATCAGTAATGACACATCGACAATTATTGACACTGATACCACATCTGGATGTAAAACTATTTCTTCAGATGCAAGTTATGTACAAGAGCAAAGAAATCGACAAACGGCGAGTAAATTATCTAGTTATTTTACATATAGCGGTGAGCGAGGTTGATGATTGGACAATGTTTACTTTGAAAAAAGCAAAGTAAAACAGTCACTAAAAAACTGCGGTAACACATCCGGATTAAAATGACATTTAAAATCTTTACACAAAGTGAATTTCAAACATTGTATGCTGCTAGTAACGATTATAATCAACCAAGCATTGAAGAAATATTTGCTGCCACGTTAAACAAGGTAAAGGCCAAGGCTCAAAATTGAGTGAGTTCTGCATCCCTAATTTTGATTTTGATATGAGGCAAAAATAATCAGATCTATCAGCTTCATCTACTTCATCGCAGGCTGATGATGAATTCGACGTTGATAGTTTATACAAGACGAAAATACCAAAGAGTGATTCCGATGACAAGTTGAGATATTACATTTTACCCCCACGGTGTGATGCCCAAACCGACATTTTAAAGTAGTGAAATTCTCACGCAGTACGTTTCCCAGTCTTGAGTTCGATGGCAAGAGATATATTCAGCGTACCAGTGCCATCAGTGTCATCCGAAAGACTATTTTCAAGGGCCGAGTTGATGTTAGGGTCGGTGTAAAAGTTGGGGCCTAGGATCGGTGCGCCGTTGTGGTCTCGGCCGTAGAGGGCATCACATTAACACAAGATGCAAGCCAATTAACCTATGATGGAGCAGCCCATGCACCCAAACCGAAGAGAATATAATGACCATACATGGGGAGATATATATATATATATATATATATATATATATATATATATATATATATATATATATATATATATATAAGATAATTACATGAGCAAAAGAAACTAATTGAGAGGAAAACGAAACAAGTGAATATCGCCAACCTGACCTTAAACAGAAATCTCAACATAGAGGCTGAAGAAGAAAATAGCACAACAGTAAACATATTAAGATACCCACGTTATCCATGAATGTTGATAACTGGGAGAGGATATACGATTGCATGAAGCAAACGATTGCCAAAATAAAGAAAGACGGCAAAGCGGTATAATATTAATACGAGGACAATTTATAGAGAAATCTACTTAGCTTTGAAAGAAGACACATTGAACTAGAACAACACCCTATTTTTCAACAGAATATCCTTGAATACTAACACACTTTTCCCAACGTTTCAACTGTGCCATTCCGTCAAAAAATAATTGTTTGGAAGATCTGTAAAATAACTGTCAACAGCATACATTAACTCCTCGTCTGATTCATATCTTGTTCCCCTAAGATTCTTTTTCATATTTTTAAATGAAAAGAAGTCACTAGGTGCTAAATCGGGGCTATAAGGTGGATGGCGTAGTTCTGTAAAACCACAGTCCCTGATAATGTCTGCAACATTACGCGCTTTGTAAACAAGTCTGTGTATCCACCGTGAAGATACCTTTCTCATGCCCAAATCATTAATAAAAAAATTCAATAATTTTCAGATAAATACAGTTCCTTGACAATAATTTAAACCTTCAACCGTCGATCTATAAGCATCAATTTTTCAACTTGTTGAACATTTTCTGCAGTTCGCACGTCGAGTGTTCGACCAGATTTTGAATCTTCCTGTATAAAATCCCTTTCCCATCGAAACTGTTTACACCAAAATTTTACTTTAAAATAACTTAGGACATCTTGCCCATACACGGTCACTATTCGCTCATGAATAATTTTAGGACGATTGCCTTTTGTTTTCACTCATTTTTTAATCCAAAATTCTACGCTAAACTGTAATAAATAATAAGATTTGAATGCAACTTATTATATGAACTTCAAATTATCACATAAATCTGACACCAAAAAATTGTTACCGTTCGTCGTTTGTTTCATGGCTAGATAGATTTCTTTGTAAACTGCCGTCGCAGTCTTCTCAAGTCGGTGATTTTAAAAATATTGGTTTCAAAATATCCCATAGTGCCTGAAGAGTTTCATGGACTATTTCCAGAACAATTTAATACCCAGCGAATATTGCATACTAGGTGAAAATTTTCAGAAACTTACCGCGAATATTGCACTGATTTTACATATCTATCTATTTAGGGCTTGGATACAGCTGTCGCGTTTATCCTTCCAACCGGGCTCACCGAGCCGCAGTGTTTTACCACTGTCGTACTGCTGGTTGGATTTCAGCCATTGCTACATTTATTTAAGATGTATAAGTGGCCAGCTTATAGCATCCGAGTGTGATAAATACAAGTAGCTGTATTTATTTTTTTAAGACAAATTACACATTGTCGGTCGACGGGAATCGAATGCACGGACCATGGTTCGGGTGACGTCACTGAGAGTTACGAGATTTGCGCTAGCCCGCTCAGCCACCAAGCCGACCTGATTTGACATATAAAATCATTTTAGATTTTACATATAAAATCCAAAATGACAGCCTAAAATTGCAAACATATTTAAGCAATCTTTAAGTTTTTTGTAATTATAAACTAATGAGTGAAATAGAAATAACCCAATTAATTATTTTGTAATGGTATCTTTCAACAAAATTATCTTTTTCTTTGTATAAATATGGAATTTTGAGCATTGTGACACTTGGAAATTTACACTAATCCGCACTAAAAAGTAAGGCTGCTAATTTGTTTATATTGCTAAGGATTGGTAATATATAAACAAAACAGATTTAAACAAAGTTTGTTTGACATTTATAAATGTTTATAATCAAGAGTAGCATTCCATTCGAAAATAGTATTGAAAAATACATTCCAATAATTACTAAAAGATCTAAAGCGTATATATGGAAGCAGTTTAAAATATTTTTTGATGAAAGATATCAATTTGATAATACGTCAGATAATATTTTGGTCAAAATTCTAACAGACTGGGCATACAACATGCGGAAAATTAACGGAGAAAATTATAAAGAGGTAACAGTAAAAACCATTTGGAATACTACAGCCAAAATGCTCATGGAAAAATATTATCGTGAGTATGGCAGAAAAATTTACCCGTTGGAAGTTATAGAATATAAGAAAGCAAAAAAACTCGAAATACTAAAAGAATGAAGTTACAAGTAATTCCTATGAAGCGTAAAGAAAGTTCTGTATCCTGATCTTATAGTGAATTTAAGAAATTAGTAGATTTTTGCAACGAAAACTCTCCGAAAGGTCTACAAAAGAAAGTTTTTTATGTAATTTCTTACGAGTTGGCCTGAAGAGGAGGTGAAGGTAGTAAGTGCTTAGTACATTTTTTTAAAAGAAGAATTCGACAATTTGGGTTGCAGTACTGGCAGGATAGAGTATAACTCCATTTTTATCAAAAACTGCTCAAGGTTGAGCCAAAAAGTGTACAGAGTCAAAGTGGTTAATTGCTAACAAAACTAAATTAGATTTATATTAAGACTTCAAAAAATATATGAAAAAACGAGGATATATGAAAAGTGATCGATTCTTCTTGACAAGCAATCCTTATTGGAATTTAAGTGGCAAATGGTATAATGACGTACCTGTAAGCAGAAACGAAATTTCAAAATGGACTAAAAATACAGCAAAAGAAGTGGGTTTTGATGTTTCACACAAAAAATTACCATCCATTCCTTGCGATCCTCTGCAGTTTCAACTTTAGCTAAAGCAAGTGTGAGTGAAGAACAATTAATTAAAATCACAGGACACTCAAGCATAAGTTCAATCAAACCTTACCTCCAACTAGATGATCAACATCATGAAGCAATAATAAAGAAAATGAGAGGCGAAGAGGACGAAATTAAGCAAACAAAGAAAAGTACAGAAATTCAACCTTCGACATCTGCATCGGCTGGTTGCGATCACGAAGATAGACATATCGAATCTGCTACTCCATTGAATAATCAAGAGAACACAATGATACAAGCATCTAGTTCAGCCCACCAAGTTTTTAATTATAATAACCGCGTATTTAATTGCAATAATTTATACCCAGTAAACGCACACATAAATGATATGTAGCGATCAAAGATATTTTAGAGCACAAAGTTATGTTACAAATTTATATATAATTCTCATATGTGATATATTAAAGAAATGATTAATGTAAAGAACTTAGTTATATACCATAATTATGTAAAGTATATGTATCTATTATATTATGAAATTTATGTATCACGGAAGAATACAAAATTATATAGATTTTATATAACAGTTGGTACTTAACATATATGTGTGAAAAATTATATAACTTTCATATAACATTTGGTACTTGACGTATATGTGTGAATAATCATATAAATTTTATATAACAATTTGTGTGTAACATATATTTATGGAAAATTATATAAATTTTGTATATCAATTGGTATTTAACATATATGTAAGAAAAATTATATAAATTTTAATCGGCTTGGAATACACATTCCGAACTTCACTCATATCACTCTAAATTTTTTGGCATATGTATTTTCCTAATATACAAATATGACCTTCAAGTTAGTGCCCTATATATATATTTCTCGCCTTGTACACATTTATCACTGCGTGTACAAATTTATACCACGAAGTTACTGCACATCAGTGAATTCGAATTTAGCGCGCTATATATCTCCCGTAAATAATATGTATTTTATTCCTTTAGGGCGGCCTGTTGTACACTTCGAGCTTAGTGTAAGTTTAAATATAAACTCATGCTTCGTTAAACTCAGTTGAACCATCCAAGTTCCGGCGTTTTAATAAAACTGTAAACCAATATACACAGTGTATAACAGGAATTTTCGTAACCATGCAATAAACATAGTTTAAACTCTGTTATTGTACAACCGGCCCTTAGTAATAAAAAATCAAACGTAACCTAACCTAAAATATAATGCAATATTACATAAATGATAACACTTGGTTAACTTTTCTTCACAAATTTATTAAATAAATTATAGATGTATACATTTCGATTGCCAAGCAATCATCATCAGTATATGCAAATACCAAACGAAGGTACAGGTATTTATAGGATGAGGAAAGTGGGTATTATGGTGGGTATTTTACAAAGTTTCCACAAATAACAACGAGTTTGGTATAATTAACATGTATCATTGGAGGAGCATTAACCAATAGGTTTTACAAATTTGAGTAATGGATTTTCTAACGGTGCCAGATCTGTGTTTAACAAACGTTGTGAATATTTTTTCATTTCTATGGCCTCTAACATGTTTAACATTGGTCTATTACATTTCTTTAAACATTTTACATTGGACTCATTGAAATTATGTCCGGTATTATGATGATGTAGGGCTATTGCCGAATTGAATATGTGTTTGTTCTTTAGGTGATATTTGTGTTCTTTAAATCTAGTCGAGATTTTACCTGAAACCTTAGAAATTCTAAAATCTGAACTAATAAAAAACGAGTTACCCGAAAATTTAATAACAGAGTACATACTTTTAACAAAAACATGCATGGAAATGAATGCGTTCACTTTTAATGGTGAAACATACAAACAAACTTTCGGAACAGCTATGGGCAACCCACTGTCACCATTTTTAGCAAACCTATTTTTAACCAATTTAGAAAACAATCTTAAAAACAATTCCAAAATATTTCCTAAAACATGGTATAGATATGTTGATGACGTATTCGCCATAATAGATAACGATTTCGAATTAGAAAAATTCCTCAATATTATAAATACACAGTTTCCAACAATAAAATTACTTACGAATTAGAAGAAAATAACACAATCCCGTTTTTAGATCTAAAAATAAACAAAAATAAGGACAAAATTGAGTTTGATATTTATAGAAAAACAACCAACACTGAAAATTATATCCAATCCTCTGCAAACACTCACTACAGATATAAAACAGCTGCTTTCAACTCTATGCTACATAGATTATTCACAATACCATTGAATAAAGATAGATTCAAAATTGAATTTGAACACATGTCACATAGCCAAAATCAACGGTTACCAAAAATCCATAGTCTTGAAATTATTCAATAGACATAAACAAAAACAATTCATAAAAAATAACACAACCCTCAATAAAGAATCAAAGAAAACCATTCATCACAGTTTCACTTTTCTACAACAGAACCACCACAAATTCTCTAACCTCTACAAAAAATTCAATATTAATTTAGCTTTCAGAAATAAATACACCGTTAAAAATTTATTATACGAACATCATAAAAATGATCAAGAACTTGACCATTCTGGCATCTACTCAATTGAATGTGAACAATGTAAATACGTGTATATAGGGCAAGCTATAAGGAAAATCTCGACTAGATTTAAAGAACACAAATATCACCTAAAGAACAAACACATATTCAATTCGGCAATAGCCCTACATCATCATAATACCGGACATAATTTCAATGAGTCCAGTGTAAAATGTTTAAAGAAATGTAATAGACCAAAGTTAAACATGTTAGAGGCCATAGAAATGAAAAAAATATTCACAACGTTTGTTAAACACAGATCTGGCACCCTTACAAAATCCATTACTCAAATTTGTAAAACCTATTGGTTAATGCTCCTCCAATGATACATGTTAATTATGCCAAACTCATTGTTATTTGTGGAAACTTTGTAAAATCCCCACCATAATACCCACTTTCCTCATCCTATAAATACCTGTACCTTCGTTTTGTATTTGCATATACTGATGTTGATTGCTTGGCAATCGAAATGTATACATCTATAATTTATTTAATAAATTTGTGAAGAAAAGTTAACCAAGTGTTATCATTTATTCAAACAACTTCTTGTAACTAACTCAACAAATAAAAATTCAATATTACATATGTTTGTACATATTAAAATACGTTTTGTTTTTGAAATGTTAATCGAAACGCGTCAAGTTTAAATTCTTTGAAGTATCATACATGTATAATAAATTACATAAAATGTATATAAATTTGCAACGAGTAGCTTCTATTGTGCGCAAGTGCATACGCGTCCACGGTTTGAGTTGGTAATACAGTAATCTGTTGCAATCTGTTCTGACGAGTGTAGTTCGTAAGTGTTTGTTTTCATTTAGTCGTACGTTTGTAGTTGTGCTTTTGTGCATTAGTGATACCAAGTTCCGATGACATAAATATTAACAGGTAAATATTTCTATCATATTTATATATGTAGTGTTTGATAGAAAACTAGTTTATTTGAATATAACCTCACGTCACATAACCTCTTTAATTCCATTTCCCGCCTACAAAATAGCTATTTGTGTATTAAGAGCGCAAAATGGTACATTGTCGATTGAGAGGTTGTTGACGCGCAACGCAGGAGCGCGGCATTCTCTCGAAATCGACAATGTCCATTTGCGCTCGAAACACACACAAGATTTTTTCTACAGTCGCCACAATGGGGTCATCCACCATAACAAAAAATAATAAAATATGCATTTCATACTTACTTGCCACTTTTACAGTGCTAATCAATAAATAAAGATTAATATTAAGGAAAAAAACGTATTTTAATAATATTTTTATTTATAAATGAAATATTATATATATATATATATATATATATATATATATATATATATATATATTATTGTATTATTATTTTGATATATTATTAAACCTATTATTATTATTTATCTTGTTTTAAATATCACTTATTTACTATGTTAAATGTACACTGTTGACAATTTTGTATTACAAGTCCATACCCTGAGGTATTTGATATTGTATGTTCTTTAGTAGGTTCCACATTTTGTGGCGTTGTTTGTATGTTACATCCCATAATTTTTACCGCCGTTTCAATTTTATTATTTATACTGTCATCAATGTATCCTTCAGCTACGGTGGAACTTTTCCAGCCTCCATGGCGTTTTAGCTGTATTATATCCCCACCTCCATTAGCTAAAAGGGTATCTGATGTACGCCGGAAGCTATGCCCAGTGTATAATTTGGCTTCTGGTAAATCTAAATATTGGGCTATTTCACTGGGTGTTCCTCCAATAACATTCATGCCTACTACTTGTTTGAGCATTTTCCGTTAGAATATCGTAAAAAAAGTCGACATGGTGTATCATCATCTTGAGGTCTTAATGCAATGTATTTCCTATATAACGATAAAAAATCAATAAATCCTTCATCGTTATTGCTCACAGTAAATACACGACTTAGTCTTGTTTTTGAATCAGGCACCTTCACTATTAATATAGAATTTTTATCTTCAACATCTTTTATTGTCATTTTTACTAGTTCGTCACGTCTGCACGCGCCAAAGATTCCCATAATTAAAATAACCTGTCAATAAATTAGTTTGTTAATATTCACAATATAAGTGAATTTTAGTTGCTTACCTTTTTAAGTAAATATGTTTCATCAGGTGCTTCACGCAGAAATTTTAATACTTGTTCTTTAGTAATTTTTTTTGATTTTTTTGCTTTGTAACCCACGGATTGTCTTTCTAAAAAAGCAATCAATTTTTTGTATTGACATATCAATATCATTTTTTACTGACAGTACAGACCTCAACATCGAGTAAATAGACCAGAGTAGAAGATTTCGTACTTCTTGCTTTTTCAGAAAAGTAGGCCACCATTACGTTTTCGCTATATCTTCTAATTTTTCTATTCTTGCATCACGTAACAAACAGTTCGTACTGTCTTTCATATTTTGCTGTAGATTTCTCGGGAAGCAGATTCAAAGGCACAACTTTTGCTGCATCCGCAATATCTGGTGGTGTGCACGAATAATCACTATCCATATTTTCGTCGATTTCCACATTAACAATGGTTGTCTTCGCAGCACGCAGCGTTCAATGAATGCCGGAGAAATAGTTTTGCAGTGAAGATAGGAACGTATTCAAATATGACTTCAAAATATTGTTTTGGACTTAGTTTTTTCAAAAAATTAATGTCAATCTTGTAATGAATATTATAATTTTCTTGTATAATTTATTTGTTTTATTACATTAAACTAGGACAGTTTAAAATTGGATGTCCATTGGGAGCGTTCACGCCAAAGTTTTGCAGATAGCAGCACAACTGTTCACACAATTTTATATTTAATTTTAATTTATCGTAATTTTCTATTATTTTTGAGCTATTGCTTCGATCTAATCTAAGCATTTTATACTTTCCTTTTTTTATAAATGAATGCCCTATTTCATTTTCACAGCAGTGCAGCATTTTGTTTGGTTATGTAATAGGAGTATACCGACAGAACAATTATGTCAGTTTGACTTGTGAAGGTGGTAAATGTGTAACTACAGTGCCATTAGTTCCCGACTAAACGTTTCCATTAAGAATGTAGCCAAGTAACATTTTTACAGCAGTGCGGCATTTTGTTTGGTTATGTAATATACTGACAGTGCAATTATGTCAGTTTGACTTGTGAAGGTGGTAAATGTGTAACTACAGTTAGTTCCCGACTAAACGTTTCCATTAAGAATGTGGACAAGTGACATTTCTCAACATTGTATAGTTAGAAATTTGAGGAATGAGCGTTTTTTCTACTTTGTCGCTCTAGAGCGGCAAAGTGACAGTTTGCGATGACAAAAGATAGCGCAAATTGCTACTTTCTATATAAACTATAGAAAAAAGATTTTTTTCATTGGCAACAGCAGCAAGCCATGCCACGAGAAGATTTTTGTGATCTATCTAGTCGCCAGAAACGAAGATTAGTTAATAGTAATTTAACAACATGTGAATTTAAAGTAGTGAATGTCCACCACACTGATAATAATACCAAAAGTGTCCAGGCTGAATCCGCTTCCAATGTATTAGCTAGCAGTTCCGAAAATAATGTTTTAGATGTAGAATCAAAGGAAAAGTAAATATACGGCTAAATTCAACGCAACTAGCTGAAGCAGAGAGGCGTAACGATTCCATAAAACGGTATATTCCGTCAGAATTTGCACGAAAACCCAGAAGTTTGCATGATGTAGACAGGTGGAAAGCAACCGAATTTCGACTGTTCTTTTTATATTCTGGACCAGTAATTATGAAAGACATTTTACCAGCATTCATTTATATTCATTTTATATGTTTAAGTTTGGCTATCCGTATAATATGTGATACAAATTATTTAGACTTTCTTGATTATGCTGAGTCTCTTTTGATTTATTTTGTAAAAAGATATGGTACAATTTATGGTGAACAATATTTAACACACAATGTACATTCTTTAATACACTTGTATAATGATGTTAAAAAATTTGGAAGCCTTGACTCATTTTCTGCTTTCAAGTACGAGAACTTTATGTATAATTTAAAAAGAAAAGTGAACCCAAGTAAACGACCTTTAGAGCAACTTGTAAATCGTTTGGAGGAACAAATGTTGTTAACACCAATAAAAGATCCAATGAATAGAGAACTTACTGTACAGTACGAAAAAGATTAAACTAATAGTATAGTTAGTTATATTGTATATAAAGGTTTGAAAATGTCACATAAAGAGCCAGATAACTGTTGTTTTCTGAAAAATAAATGCCTCGTGAAAATCAAGAAAATATTTATCTTCAAAGATATTTTGAGTTTGGAGGCAGAACGCTATAATAATATGTCATTCTTTTATAATAAACCATGTGATTCTACTAAGTTCAACATACACATTGTACGTAATGAAGATTTAATATCAGAATTAATGGTTTTTACTCCGGAAGAAATTATTTGCAAATGTTCAAAAATAAAATTACCATCAAACAATGGAGAATATGCGGTTAAGTTAATTCATGATAGTTTACTGTAAATTGATTTAGTCCTGTAAACTATTTCTTTTTTACATTCACTATTGGCTCGATATTAGATGAAATTTTGTTGACTTTAATTGAATAATTTCTCTGTACTTTTTTTACTTCAATAACAATAAGTCTCCCCGAAAAGGACAATTATTAGCCTACAACATCGGTATCATTTTTTGTTATATTTTGTAAGTTTATATTGATAATTTTTTGTGCAACCAGACGGAAAATAAACATTTCGCAGCCGCAATACAGACCGCGAAATTGAATTTCGCGGCTGTTGTGTTGTTATGTTAGCGGCCATGATTTTTTCAAAACTAATTGTTTTGTTTATCAATTGTCAATCCCATATGCACCTTGAAAGCCAACTTTCTATTTACAATAAAACTCTTTAAAATTAATAAAATTTGTAATTACATATTTCTTACGGTTGCACAAAAAATAGTGTGTACACCTTGTCCGCGAAATCATTTAGCGCTCTCGAGATTGTCCTGCCTGGGCCGTAAGCGGCCTCAGCAACAATTTTCTCTTGGACTCTCGGTACGCTAGAGTGATTTCGCGTCTTTGATATACAAATAACTATTAATATTTTCTTCTTATTATCTTTTACTTAGATAATACAAAAGCGACATTATGGATGTTTATGCCGTGGTTCAATTTAAGAATGATGGTACATACTCCGAAATTCTTACATCGTGGTTATATGACAATAATACTAAATGTTTTTGGCCAAAACACAAAAAACCATAGGCTCTTATAGCAAAAGGTGTTGAACCAGATAAATCTTGGTTTTCATATGAGGTTACAGTAGAATGTTTTTGTTGTAAGTTGACTTACTGGAATATAAGTAAAATGTTATTTACCTGTATTTTACACTATATAGCTACGTTAGAAAAAGCTAGAAAGAAGGCTGACGATGCTGATTATACCTCCAGTGAAGAAGTTCGTGGCAGAGGTGGAAGGGCAAAGTATATTAATACTATGGCGTGTGATGACAGCAGTTCTAATGAATATGGTATGAATTATTTATAAGTATTCCTAATTAGTATATGTAAATATAAATGTATTGACTTGTTTAGAATGTGAGACACCACCCCCAGATTTACATATTGGTCTTAAAAAAAAGAAAGAAAGCACCAGTTGACACTCAAACAAAAAGTTCTGAAGAAACTTTACGTCCGAAGCAACAAGATATCAATATTCCAGTCATATTTTCCCCTGAAAATGTGACCATTGCAGTAGACGATAATGGTAAATTTAGTATTCTAATAGAAATATTTTTTAAAATAACATCAATATTTATTCCAGAAGTTCAGCATTTATTACCGGGCCAGTCAGACTAGAGGTGGGCGCGTGAGTAACTTTTTGTTCACGATCACGCACGCTCACGGAACTAAAAATGTAATCACGACCAATCACGCACGAATTTTTATGTTTGATTCACGATCACTCACGCTCACGATTTTATTTTGGCACTCACGCCCGATCACGCCCGGCGGGTCACGTTCGTGTCACGTAATTGTTTCTATGTACATTTAAGCCTGCTTAACACAGTCATAAGTTGTTATCAAATTTGTTAACAAATTGGTAATAAGTTAGGTAACAGATTAGTTTCATTGGAAACGAATGTTTATGTACAAATAGGTTGTTCTATTCCTTCTCAAATATCATTATAAATTTGGTAACAAATTTGTTAACAAAATTATGATCGTGTCAAACGGGCTTAAAGATTTGTATATCTTTAGTGAAATCGGAGCAACTGTGTATACAATTTTGGGTACAACAATAACACTGTTTTTATTCAAAAAATACTGTTGATGACATATTTGGACATAATAATGTTAAAAAAGAATGTAAAGTAAAAGATGGAAATTGACAATTTTTTAAATTAAAAATAGAAGAAAACTTGTTCTAACGCCCGATTAAATTTCAATCACGCCTGATCACGTACGATATTTTTTTAGTGCCTCACGCTCACGTCCAATCACGACGCAAAATTTAAATTATACTCACGATCACGCGGGTCACGTCGTGACCCATCGTGACCCGACAAAATCACGGCCCGCGCCCACCTCTAAGTCAGACCTTTCTTCACTTCCACATAGAAATGGTAAATGGTAGCGCTATAAAAAAAAACTTGAACTTAATAATTTTTATTTTATTTAGATCATCTGCTTTTACCTCAAAGTTCATCATGCAATCAGCCTTCAAACGAACCTTCCAACGTAACTCCCCAAAGTTCGTATACAGATGGTAAGTTACATTACTCATTTAGCTACATAATATACCATTTTTCAATTATATATTCAAATAGAAGATACCTATGCCATTGTTTCACAAAATTTTACATTGGGCGATTAAAAGTTTCAAACTTGTTTTATAAACTATACTCTGTTTGAAATAACGAAAGAATTTTGACAGTTAATTGGGGTGTGGTTTCGGAGTCTGCTTTACACCAAAACATGTCCGATGTTTAAAAAGAAGCTCCAATTGTACAAAACTGTAAGAGAAATAATCAGTGACAATGGTAAATGATAGCTCTATCTTAATAATTTTTATTTTATTTAGATCATCTGCTTTTACATCAAAGTTCATCATGCAATCAGCCATCAAACGGACCTTCCAATGTAACTCCCCATAGTTCGTTTACAGATGGTAAGTTACAATACTCATTTAGCTACATAATATACCATTTTTCGATGGGCGCATAAACCATAACAAAAAAATAATAAAATGTACATTTTATCCTTAAAGTACTGCTCAATAAATAACGTTTAAGATAAAAAAAACATTTTTTTAATAATTAGTTTGCGGGATATTTGAATGTTTTCAATTGTGCTGATGACGTCACAACTATTGATATCTTCATTACGCTGCCTACTAATGTATAAGCTGGTGCGAGAAACATAGTTATAGAGGTTTCATTATCTTGCTTAATATAAAGAATTTTTATGTCGGATTTTCATTAATCGTCGTATCTTTGTACAAAGTTTCATATATATTTTTTTTAAATGGTTTATGGGCCCATTATATATTCAAATTGAAGATTATGCCATTGTTTCACGAAATTTTACATTGAACGATTAAAATTTTCTAACCTGTTTTATAAACTATACTCTGTTTAAAATAACGAAAGAATTTTTACAGTTAATTGAGGTGTGGTTTCGGAGTCTGTTTTACACCAAAACATGTCCGATGTTTAAAAAGAAGCGCCAATTGTACAAAACTGTAAGAGAAATAGTCAGTGTAAAACTGGAAAGATTATGAAAAAAAAACATCTTTCGTCAACTACAGAAAAATAGTCAGGTAAATTTAAAAAACTACAATAGAAAAACAAATTGCGCACAACACTTACAAAGAATGAATCAGAATTAACATAATATTTCAGTATAAACCGCACTTGACTACAGTGCATAGCAACCATAGCAGAATCTCAAAAAACTATCTCTCAAAATTCTTTCGTTATTTCAAATAGACTATAATGATGAAGTATCTCCAGGTTGTAGTAAAACTATTAAATATTTTTATTTATAGAATTTATTCCGAGTTCATTTACAACAAGTACGCCAAAGTCAAGTGCCACAAATTTCGATATTAGAACACAAAATAGAAACGAAAATTGCTTAGGTAGGCATAGAAAAGAAAATATAGTATGCGATAGTGTGTGAGGACAGCGTATATTTTTATTTGAACACCATATTTTATTTTTGTATTTTTATTTTTTTTTTGCTTCAGGTAAGATTTTAGGACATGAACGAAAAATTTTAGAACATTGTACATCCATGTCCTATTACATGAAAAGTATTGACAAGCGTCTCTTGGCCTTAGAAAATAAAGAGAAGAAAGAATCGAATTACAATATATTTGAAAAGAGAATACCATTACAAGATCTGGAGAGCCTTGCAGATTTTGAGAAAATATTTAACGACGAAGAAGTACAGACACTTTTTGTAAGTTTTGTATTAAAATATTATTTGTAGCATTTTATAAACATATAATCTGAATATTTTTAGGTGAAATATGTAAAGACAATTGGAGGACGAAATCCTAAAGATTGCGTTCACCGCATATTTAAAAAAATATTTTCTAACAAATTGGGAACTAAATGTTCCTGGTTAGGATTTAGAAATAATTATAAAATATGCGATTTAACTTGCATAAAACTAATAAAAAGTATGATGTTAAAAATTTATTTATCCTTACAGTATATTATATTATATTTATTATTAGATGCGTTGGTTTCTGTTCATCTCCAGGAGCGTGATTTAGAATCGTATGGTAGCGAATGGTTCAGATTGAGCCGCTTGCGACTTGACCGTGAGATGAAAAAATAAATCCCTGTTTATTTCACGATACGGATTTGAAGAGGATGTTTGCTTGTTGGTACTCTTCAGATGGTAAAAAACAGTAACAATACCGCCCGTAAATTCATCAAATAATTTGCTTCAAAACACGCATAATTGCATTTTCTTTTTAGTTTTGTTAAAATTTGTTGTGTTAATATACAAATCTATTATAACTTTATATTGTACATTATAAAATAATAAATGTCAAAGTACAGTGTTTGGGACATTTTGTATTGGGACAATTGGCAACCCTGAGTTGCACCAGCGCCCCTAGGGAGGGGATGCCGTTCCCGGTTACGCAGGCTCAGTGGGGGAGTATTCGAAAAACGCACTGGCTGTAAGCACGTGTGTGTGCAGCTAGCATTGTGTATTGTGTTGTATTCAGTATTATTTGTCAATAAATACGAGTTAATATACAGTCCACACAAGTTATTATTAATGGAATATCAGATCATAACATTTGGTCCTTCGAGCCGGATAAGACAGAAGAATAATAACGAAGACATTAATCTACGTTTCAAGACAAGCCAAGGTTACAAGCAAGCAGCGTGCAGCGAGAGCGGATACTCGTTCGGGTCAGTTCGGCAGACGTCGGCATTCGATCGCAGTCAAGTCCACGTGGTTCTCCAACGCTACAACGAAAAAGTAAGATCCTTCCATGTTCCTTAATTTTTATTTGTATGGTTTCAATTAGAATTTTGCATGATGGCTGAGTTATTGACTCTGAAAAATCAAAGAGAAATTATTAAAGGAAATTTAGAACGTTTCAAATCATATCTTGATTCAATTAAAACATTAGAATGTGATGAGAAAATAATATTGCAAGTAACATTGAGATTAGAAAAAATTTGGCCGTATTGGGATTCATTTAATGATGTACAAGGGAAAATAGAGGTTTTAGAATCGTCAAATATTGATGAAAATGAACGCGATGTTTTTGAAAATAATTATTTTACAATTATCGGTGATGCAAAGGCATTTTTAAAACAATATGAGACTACATCAAATGTTTCTGAAGTTAACTCGGAAGGTTCACGTGCATCAGCTGTCGGTAGTAACAGTAATACAATAAATTCAAACTCTTTTGTTAGGTTGCCACCTATTAAATTACCGGTATTTGATGGTAAATATAGTAGTTGGTTAGAATTCAAAGATTCTTTCACTGCACTTGTTGATGAAAATGAGCAATTAACAGATATTCAGAAATTTTTATATTTAAAATCCTCATTAGAAAAGGAGGTACTACAAATAATTAAGGCAATTGAAGTGTCAGCAAAAAATTATAAAGTTGCGTGGCAGTTTTTAAACGATAGGTACGAAAATAAAAAGCTTATGATTTATAATCATATTCGCGCAATTTTTGAGTATCCCTCACTTGCGAAAGAATCGTTTAGTGAACTTAGGAATTTGTATGATAATGTTGCGAAAAATTTAAGGTCGCTTAATTCGTTAGGTGAAGATACAGATAGTTGGGATAGATTAATCATTTATATTATGAGTAATAAATTTGATAATATTACAAGAAGAGATTGGGAATCATATCAGTATAAAAGCGAATTACCAACTATGTTGGATTTAAATGAATTTCTAAAAGAAAGATGCGAGATTTTAGAAAAGATAGAAATTACTAAGTCCGAGACTAAATCGGAAAAACACGCGGAGAAACATAAAGTTAGTAAACAAGTACACCTCAAACGGCAGAGTGTAAGTAATAGTTATGCCGCGATAGATAATAAACTAGCTTGTTACTATTGTAACCAAAATCATATGATTTACAAATGTCAATCATTTTTAGATCTAAGTATAGAGGACAGAGTAGCAGCAATTAAAAAATTAAAGTTGTGCTTAAATTGTCTTAGGAGTAGTAAGCATTTATCGTGGAATTGTAAAGCTCAGAAATGTAATAAATGTGAAAAAGCACACAATACGTTATTGCACATTGAATTCGGTGATAAAAGTAACGACGTAAATATGAGTAAGCCCGAAAGTACAGCCGTGAATACAGCGACAGATACTAAAATGGATGTAAGTGAAAATAAATTGAGCACCAGTTATATAACAAGAAATATATTAGCAGAACAGTCACACGTTTTATTATCAACCGCGATTATCAAAATTAAGAATGTTGATAATAAATATATAAAACTTAGAGCTTTATTAGATAGTGGCTCGCAGAGCAATTTTATTTCGGAGAATGCATGTAAAAGGTTAGGATTTCAGCCAACCGCAATAAATCATTTAATAAAGGGAGTTGGTGAAACTTTGGCTAATATAACAAAGAAAGTAAATGTTACAGTTAGATCGTGTTATAGCGAATTTGAATTAAATATTGATTGTTTAATACTGCCAAAAATAACGGATAAATTGCCAAGAATTTCGTTTAATAAATGTAATCTCAAATTACCAGAAACCTTACAATTAGCAGACCCAACCTTTAATATAGCTGCAGATATTGATATTTTATTAGGTTCAGCGATATTTTGGTCAGTTTTATGTGTCGGTCAAGAAAGTTTAGGGCATAATTCACCAATAATGCAAAATACGCAACTGGGTTGGATTATTGCTGGGAATTTATTATTAAATTCAAAACTAAACAATAGTTCACTTAGCTATTTAAATGTCAATTGTTCAAATAGTATAATTAATGAAAATATTTTAAAATTTTGGCAGATCGAGGAAGTAGATAGTAAAAAGGTATTCTTATCAAATGAAGAAGAATATTGCGAAAAACATTTCAATAATACAACTAGAAGAACTAATGAAGGGAGATTTATTGTTAATATTCCTTTTAAACCTTCCATTAACGAGTTAGGTGATTCGCATGAAATGGCATTACGAAGGTTTAATTTACTTGAACGAAAACTTGAGAAAATTAATGAACTAAAGGCAGATTATCAAGCATTTATGGCGGACTATGAAAAGTTGAATCATATGAATGAAATTGAATACAAACCTGATAATTTAGAAGGGGGATATTTTATGCCTCATCATGCGGTTATAAAAGCTAGTAGTAGTACAACAAAGTGTCGTGTAGTATTTGACGCGTCAGCAAAAACGAGTACAAATATTTCTTTAAATGAAGCACAATATATTGGTCCTAAGCTTCAGCAAGATTTGTTTTGTATTTTGATGCGATTCAGAAAACATAAGATTGTAATGACTGCCGATATATCAAAAATGTATCGTCAAATATTGATTTGTGAAGATCATTTAAAATATCAAAGAATTTTGTGGAGGTATGAACCCGATGAAAAACTGCGTTGTTATGAATTGAGAACTGTTACTTATGGGACAGCATCGGCGCCCTATTTAGCGGTTAGATGTTTGGTTCAGTTAGCAAAAGAATCTGAGCAACGTTTTCCAGAAATTAGTAAAATAATTGAAAATGATTTCTACATGGACGACGTTTTAACCGGAGCTGATACGATTTCGGAAGCGTTAGATATTCAAAGAAATTTGTTACATATAATGAATAGTGCAGGGTTTCAATTACGGAAATGGTTGTCAAATAATGACACAGTGTTGAATGGGTTTGAAAAAGATGACAATTTGGAAATGAGTGTACTACGTGTTGGTCCGAGTGAACAAAGTAAAACTTTAGGGGTTTGTTGGAATTCGAATAGTGATACAATTCAGTACTCAATTACGAATGATTATTATGAACGGAGAGTTACAAAGAGGAGTATTTTATCGGTTACTTGTCAAATTTTTGATCCATTAGGATTATTAGGACCTATTGTTATACTCGCAAAATTAATAATTCAAGAATTATGGGAGTCAAAAGTAGAATGGGATGAAATTGTTCCAGAAAAAATTCGTTTGAAATGGACGACATTTCTTGAGGAATTGCCACTTATAAATAATATTGAGGTACCGAGACATATTTTAATTTCAAACTATGTAACAATAGAGTTGCATGGATTTTCTGATGCGTCGGAATGTGCGTTCGGAGCGTGCATTTATGTAAGGTGCATTAATTCAGCGGGAATTATTGCTTCCAATTTATTGTGTGCGAAATCGAGAGTAGCACCACTAAAAAAGATAAGTATACCACGTTTAGAACTATGTGCAGCGGTGTTGCTGGCACGTTTAGCAACAAAGGCAATAAATTCCTTAGAGATTAAATGGAATAGTAAATACTTTTGGACAGATTCACTAATAACTTTAACTTGGATAAGGGGAGAAGCTGCTAAATGGAAAACATTTGTGGCGAACCGTGTTAGTGAAATCCAAACATTAACTGATAGTAGTGATTGGAATCATGTAAAATCAGGAGAGAATCCTGCAGATCTGCTATCACGCGGTACAACACCAAAATATTTAGAATTTAACAATTTTTGGTGGCATGGGCCTAAATTTTTATGTACTATAATTTCGGAATGGTAAACTCAGGAGTTGGTTTTGGACTCTGATGTTCCGGAGGTTCGAATAACTGCAGTGGTTGTTCAAATTGAAAGTGTTGCAAATTATTTGCTGAATAAATTTTCAAGTATCACTAAAATTAATAGAATATTAGCGTATGTCATACGGTTTACAAATAATTTAAAATTACCAAAGGAGTCAAGAATTTTTGGTGTATTAACTCCGGAGGAATTAGATTTCGCACTTAATTCATTGATTCGGATTGTGCAGAAGGAAGGCTTTCCGAAAGAATACGATTGTTTAAAGAAGGGGTTAAAACTGCATAACAAAAGCAAAATCTTGAGTTTAAATCCTTTCTTGCATGATAGTTTAATTCGAGCAGGCGGTAGAATACAAAATTCTAGACAATGTTTTGATAAAGTATATCCAATAATTTTGCCAAAGGGACATATACTTAGTGAACTTATTGTAAAAAGAGAACATGTGCGTCTTTTCCACGTAGGTGTTCAAAATCTATTAGCCTCAACACGAGAGAAATATTGGCCCATATCGGGTAGGAACCTGTGTAAGAAAATTATTAAAAATTGTATAGTTTGCTACAAGGTGAAGCCAATTACCCCGGAATATTTGATGGGTGAGTTGCCTGATGTAAGAGTTAAGAAATATTTACCCTTTCACAATGTAGGCACAGATTTTTGTGGTCCGTTCTTGCAAAAGGACAGAAAGGGTAGAGGTGCGAAAACGCATAAAATATATATATATGCTTATTTATCTGTATGTTACATAACCACAATGCTACAGATATAAATTTATACACTTAATTTATATAACTGATACATAATTGTTATTTAAATATTACCAAACAGATATATGTGATATATACAACGAAATGTTACATTTACATAACAACAAGGTATATCAGTTACGTAAAATATACGAGCTTTTGTGTCGGACATCCCGTAGTGCATGTAACTTGCATGTACTTTAGTTGTTATATTACATTGGTACTGGAGAGAACAAGAAATCTATAATGGTTATATCATTGCAATGTAATTGTGTTTACTGGGTATTGTTAAAAATTTTAAGTGTTCTCAACTTCGTTTCGGGCACTTTTTGTCAAATTACTATCAAAACAAACTCATCCAGTTTCTAGGTAATACATATTTTCATGCAGAATTTTCGATCATTTTTAATGCACTAAATATATTACTACAGATAACAGTACACATGAAGCATAGAACTTACTGCAAAGATATTAAAAGTCAATGTTCAGGAGTTAACGGATTTTTAAATTTATTCATCTGCAAGTTCGATCCAACCACACGTAACATATTATGACATAGGTTTGGTGTCATTCTTGTGTAAATAACAAAACTTTCATGATGAAAACATTAATTTTAATAAGTTAATATAAAACCTCCATACAAATATCACATTCAAAGACATCTGATAATGTATTGTACGCATGCATGTATTTAATTTATGTAGAATTGCATGAATGCTGCATTTAAAAAAGATATAGAAAATAAATTAAATTATAAAAATAAATTACTGCATGAATCCGGAATAACTTTTTCTGGACAAAAATGTATAGGATGACTTGCTAAAGTATATTTTCTATTACTTTTAGAAATTTCTTGTGTTATATTCGCTAATGGAACGTAAGACGAGAGTTGCCTATGAAGCTGTGCTTGGGGACTTGGCCCATGTCTGAAGGGACACAAAAGCAGAATTTGTTATGGCTGATTATGAAACATCACTGACAATGACCATCCCAAGAGTTTTAGGATTAAATACAAATATAAAAAGGTTACTGGTTTCACTACTCGCGTGTCGTATTGAAAAAGTCTAGAGTTGGGTCCCCTCTTCGTTGGAAATCGGCAAGAAAGTAGAGGAGTAATACGTGCTGCTATGATTCTGCCATTATCACCACGTAATTTATTAAAAAATTGTTCGAATGAACTACAAATAATCGCCCAAAAGCTAAAAGTAAATGCAGCACAACTCTTGCAGTACTTAACAACGCAGTGGTTAGCATGGCTTATAAGTGTTCATGGTCAATATCATCGAACAAATAATAATTTTGTGAAAGCATTTCACCTACAACTATATCCGTAGATTTAAATGATAGGAACAAAATTTTTAAAATTATTTATAGAATTATGAGGAGACCACATCCCCTTATGTGGAATTTTACAATCCCAAGTAAGTCAGCTCGGATATGAAGACACTTGATTTTACAAGACTCCGGGCGGGAATGATGCTTTAGCAACAAAGACGGCGACGGTACATATTATTAGATCAAAGATTAGGAAGAGCCGAATAGCGTTTGGAAGCTAACGGAAATGTACGCAGGTTCCTACTCTACATGTCGTACTACGTTACTCGACTAGAAGTCCTTTTAAACGGCATGTCTGGTAATCATTTTATATAGCGATTATTCAGTTGTTATAGTAACAGTAAATACACCCATATTAAAATATTTTACATTAAAAAATAGTAAAAAAATAATTATATTGATTCTTCATGTATAGACAACTTTTTAACCAACATACTCTCAGATATGAATCATGTTGAAGTTATTGACCCTGGCATATCTAACCACAGCGGCATCCATTTTTCCTTCTCAAGTAGAATCGAAACTATATCATCTACAAAACTACACTGTCCTATATCAAACTCTAGACTACATAAGTTAATTCTAGAAATAAATATTTTTGACAGGGCTCCCTTTTATAATTCTGACTCAGATGTAAATTCTGTCATCTACACTTGTTCTAACATTAAAGAATACAATTTATTCAAAATTTTCTAAAAAAAAAAACAAAAGTTAACACTAAAGTACCATTTAACTGGTTCGATAATAATTTAAAAAGAACTAGAGACTCTGTGTCTATAGCTAAACATATATTTAATAAAAGTAAATTGTCTGAACATTATAAAACTTTAAAAAAATTATGGAATAAATATTCTAAGGAAATTATTAAATGTAAAAAGGCGTGTGAAAATTTTATAGATAATTCTACAAATAAACAAAATGATTGCGGGAAAGTAATAAATCATGATATAAATAATTTAACACGTTAGCTACCACGTGGTACGCGACTGACTCGCGTTCCGGCCCGAGCGTTATAATTTATTATACACCAGCCCGCTCATATTATATTTTGTCACAATGTATAAAGTAGAATAATTTTAATTTCCATCTCTATATTAGCTAATTATTTTAAAAAACAAACTACTACCTCGAATTCCTTATGTAATTCCTTGTTGAGTACACTACATTAGTTTCGTGACTTACCCCAGTTTCTCTCCGTAGGGGAAATTGTAACATCAAGGCGGTGGAATTGAGGAAGAAAGGCAGGGCGTGTTGCGGTGCCAAATTTCAGGCAGCGCGGAAAGAAGGTAAGATAAGAGTTGTGTAGATTTCAACCTTAATGGTGTACTGGAGGCAAAAAAAGTATTGAAAAATACTGAATAAGTTTTCTTTAAAATACAAAAAGTAGCCATTGTTAGGCAAATCGGTTTTGTATTTTTCGAAAGTATACACCTGTAGCAAGAGTGCTGCGTTGAGAATACTATAAATTTGTTCTTCGTTTTTGAGATTTTAAATAAATAAAGAAGTAAAAATTGTAATTTTTCACTCCCATTTTTCTAATAATAGTAGAACGTTTTTATAAAAAATCTTAACGCCCCACCGTAGAGGATAGTATTATGAACCAATTTATATTATAAAAAATTTAACTATTTTGTTAGGTATTGCATATTAAAGGAAAAGAAAATTTAAATTTTTTTCATCGTCAGATGTCGTTGGTTGTGGTACAATGCATTTCAGAGTAACAAGCATCTCCCTTTCCCCTCGGCGTGCCGGCACTTGTTGTTGGCCCATGCCACAGCTCAGCATGAGTCCCGGCGCAAATTGAACCCAGCCCATGCGTGTCCCATGCGCAGCCCACGCGTGCACAAGACCCAGTTCAAGCATGCACTAGCGCATATTGAACACAGCCCACACTCATGATATAATAGCCATATCTTCACTTTTTCACAAAGTGCGAAAAATGGCAGCAAATTTGCAACAACTTTTAAATTTAGAATCTGAATCTGAGGAGGAAGAAAGGATTATGTTACTGCATTTACTCAACAGAAAAAGAAAAAAAAGTAAAACGAATGCATATTTATGAAAACGGGAGAGTCATGGAGAGTTTAAGTTATTCAGTGAAGTTCCAGATTGTGTATTTAAAGAGTCGTTTCGAGTAAATAGAAGACAGTTTAGAGAGGTTCATGAATTAATTAAACAGGATATCACTGGTCATGAATGCAATGCGCAGAAGCCTATCGGAAGTGAAGAAAAACTAACAGTAGGTCTCAGGTAAATATTAAAAAAATTAAACATTGATAAGAAATACGTTTTTTTGAAAAACTATTTATTCTTTATATATGAACATATTAAAATAAGTTAGTAAATGTTGTTGAAAAATCATTTTGTTGACTTGAGCAGTTTCTTTCATTTGTATCAACTGAACTCACTGATGATGCTGACGGAGAAAAGAATTCGGGAAACTCTTGTGTAATGTCAGAAGAGAATGTACTATTAGAACGGGCGGTTGTTGAAAGAGGATGTTGAATATTTATCTGCAGATTCTGATCAATTTCAGCTTGATCCTCGGCATCAGAAACGGCTTGAAATAATTTTCTTTTCACTTCTTTTTGGTACTTTGTTGGAAGGCCTCTAGTTGTATTGCACATAAATAACTGATATAAAGCGTCATTCTGTAATTCTTCCTCTTTTTGCTTTTCAGCAACAAAAATTTCTCGCAATTCATCCCTCTTTTTTGCTCTCTTGTTACTATTTTCAATAAATTTTGCATAACGGGATCAGTTGACTTTTTATATTTTTTAGGTGTGGCACTCTCAGAATGTTCAATTGATTTACCATCAGTTGACTTTTTATATTTTTTAGGTGTGGCACTCTCAGAATGTTCAATTGATTTACCATCATTTGTTGCTTCAACGATAGGTGCAGCAGAAAGTGTATTATCATCCTCTTCCAACTGACTTTCTTCAAGGGGTGAAATGACATTTCCAACAGTATTTCTGTTTTTCATGAATGGTTTAAGAAATTCCATGGCCTGTAATTTGTAGCCTGTTGCCCACTTTTTTTTGCTGTCTTCTTAGAGCTTCTCGATGACATTCTCTTAATTTTCGCCATTGTTCCTTAGCATCTTTAGCTGTAATAATAAAAAAAAAATGATAAACAAAGAAACATTTTAGCCCAAGAATGGTAATTAATATCACACTTTTTTTTAGGTATTTGGCCACTGGTGACATGTTCAAAACTATAGCCATGAGCTACAGAATGGGGGAGAGAACCGTATCGAATATTGTGTCTGAAGTATGTGAAGTTCTGTGGCGACGTTTACACCCTATTTATATGCCTGAACCAACAGTGGAAACTTGGGAGACTATTGCCATGGATTACGAAAGAAAATGGCAATTCTTCAACTGTTTGGGTGCTGTTGATGGCAAACATATTGCCATTCGAAAACCACTTCTTAGTGGTTCTTCTTTTTACAATTATAAGCAATATTTTTCCATAGTTTTAATGGCGACAGTAGAGGCAAATTACCGGTTTACAAGTGTAAATGTGGGTTCAATGGGTAGATTTAATGATGGAAATATTTTTGCCAACTCTTCGTTAGGAAAAATGCTTAACAATGATTCCCTGCAATTGCCCGAACCAAAACCACTACCTAGACAAAATACAGAAACAGCATACGTTTTTATTGGAGATGAAGCATTTCCTTTAATGCCAAATTTAATGCGTCCATATCCTAAAGTGAGAGTGACTGGCAATTATGAAAACAAAGTTTTTAATTATCGTTTATCCCGAGCTAGACAAACAGTGGAATGTGCCTTTGGAATATTAGCAGCTATATTCCGAGTATATAAAAAACCTTTTGAGTGTAAATTAGATACCATAGATGAAATAGTATTAGCCACAATTGTACTTCATAATTATTTGAGAACTGACTCTCTCGCAAATAACTGCACACAGGAAGAAGATGATGAAATTATGAAGAATTTGAAAGAAAACAACTTTAGTTCTTTAGCACCAAATCGAAATAGAAGTTCTAATGAAGCATTTTCCATTAGACAAAAGTTCACTGCATGTTTTAATTCAAACGACGGATCTCTTGATTGGCAACGTAACGCAGTAGAAAGGGGACACTTTTGAACAAAAATTAAAAATGTAACGCTTATTTATACAATATAAGTGTTAAAATATTGTAAATAAAATTACTCACCATCACTGTAATTTAATTCTCCGGCAATCTTCTCCCACAAATCATCCTTTAGTTTTGTCCTCATGTAATCTGCATGACTAGTGTCATACAATACTGGAAAGCCTCTAACCATTTCAATTAATTTCTCCATTTTCTAATCTTTATTTGATGTGTTATGCACGTTCACGTAAAATTAAATAGGTACCCACGATCCACGAAACTGTGTTGTAAGCACAACACGATCCACGCGAGGACTAGGAGTGGGTTTAATATGCGCCACTCCGTATCAACCCTTGTTTCACAAAATAGCCCACGCGTGGGCTGCGCATGGGCTGGGTTCAATTTGCGCCGGGCCTGAGGTGGGTTTTGGTCGGCAAAGGCAATATCAGTTCTCTTTAAATTAATCCCTTGATGTATCTTTTCGTCTTTTCACTTTCTTAATCGATTACAATTTTTCTGTTTTTTTTTTCAAAGTTATAAAGCAGACATGAGATTTTCATAATAATGATCGGTATACCCACCTTTTTATTTTATAAAAAAAATAACAGGGTAACTTAATTTTATTATTTTCATAAAAATTATAATTATTATAACTTTTATGCTGTTTATTTTTTTAGGAACGGCACCCATTTCCAGATATAATGTGAAAACAAAATCCTAATACCTAAGTGAATAAAAATCACAAACTTTTCATTTAACAAAACAAAATAAAAAAAATTATTTTCTATACCGGTGTCTACTTGAAATCTGGTATTTGTTACGATATCATTTTTTTAAATTTTGCTGTAGTTTGTTAGCTATTAATTTTAAATAAAAACATTTCAAATAAAGGTTGTAGATAATGTTATTCTGCACCTAAATCTCTGATCAGATTGTATTTTGCACGTTTTGAAAGCTGCAAAATTGAATTTGAAATGTTACAAATATTTGATTTATATTGTTGTCACCAATAGTTTGTAATAAATACAATAAAACATAAACAAATAAATGAATTTAATCTAATTATTATTAGTATTATTATTAATTATTATTATTATTATTATTTTTACTATCTTCAGTGGAAATTTTCTTTTGATAAATTATGAATGTTACGGCATATTATTTAATATTGAATATCAGGTAAGAGTACTTTCGCATCTTGTCTCGTTGCATTATGCGAGACGAGAACGAGAGCGAGATTGCAGTTTAAAATTCGAGGCGAGATCGATATAACAACTGCGAGAAGCGAGAAATCTCGCGACAGTCTCGCAATAAAAAGTATTTGTAACTTTATAAGCTTTAATTCACAAATTGAATGAAAAATGCACCGTACAAGGAGTGGAGTCACCGCTAATTCATGCACAGAACACGTGAATGTAAAAATTATATGAATTCACAAATTTTTTGTCTATCTAGAGTCGAGTGATATCGGTTCCAGACCGAGGAAATACAAAATAAAGACAAAATCGGTTTTGCATCTAAAAAAAACTAGTTCTTCTCCAACATTTCAGCCCTAATTCATCCTAGATCGAGATTGCAGATCCGAAAATAAGACGAGATCGATATTTTATATTTCTCGTCTCGCCTCGCGTGCATCACTATGTGGTATAACATACGAGTATGATTATGTGATGTTTCTAGGTATTGCTTTACATTTGATTACATTTTCTATGTAAAAATAATATACATATAAAAAATGGTGCTACCGTCTTTGTTTTTACAAATACTGTAAGTATTGTGATAGTCATATTTTTATTTAATCGAAAATGATCTTTCTCATAGATGCAAATATGAGCAAATTTCATCGGTATGCTTGTAACAGTAAAAGGGATTTGGTTTATGTACTAATGTAATTAGCTTTACCTTAGTTTACATTACAAATAAAACTTTGAAAAACCTAAACGGATTAACGTAGATCTAAGTAGAAAATACGCAAATTGTGTGGAATATACAAAAACGCTTAGGGCAAAGAACAAAGATTATATGTTTCTGACCTATAAAAGGGTAGTTTGTAATTACCACCACAAATGCAAATGTATCGTATATAAGGACAAAAAAATTGAAAACGTGTTACTTTTGTTTTGATGTTGGTGAAGTTTACAGTGCAGTAGGAGTTATATTTTGTTTTTATATTGTGTTTTTTCAAAAGAAAACCATATTTATCGAAGAGTAAAATTGGTTCCCGCCGAAAAAAATCTCAAATGCGAGCCCTAAATCTGTAAGTACATGTTATATTAATATTATTGTTTTAAAACCATTTTCCAACGCATTATTATAAATTTTTTACAATAACACCAGAGTATGTAAAGACCATCAAATATAATTTTATTTATTTGGACTTGAAAAATCGAGTTGATACCTATTTTGTACAATTCCCATTAACAATAAATATAAAAAAGGTAAGAATATAGGTACTTTCATGATAATTCGAATTTAAAATTTAACAAACATGTGCACATTTTAATTTAAAAACAAATTTTCTTAGATTTTATTGTTCAAACATGAACATTTAGTGTAAAATATGGTTTGCGGAAAATATTTATTCTTAAAATAATTAAGTATTTATTTATGCTTTTATTGATTTATTATTTTTTTAGCATGAGAAAATGTGTTTCCAAGGAGCATTCCGACCAGGGCATACCCCAGATTAGTAACATGTAAGTAATTGTATTTAAATTTTTTTGTTCATCTAGTTTTTCATATTTTTTACTTTAAAGCGTGACTGTGATCACAATTTATTGTTAGTCGCCTTTGTAATTGCAATTACGGTGTATTAACAATAATATAGATAAGTTCTTGTATCAAAAGATATTTTTACTTTGATGTACAAAAACTATTTAAAATTGAAATATCCACTATATTTTTTATGCTGTACGAACTATAATTTATTTAAGTAATGAACGTGAGGACTCATCATCTTTGATGGAATATTCATTCTACCAGGACTCTGATACCAATGAAGTTTTAATAAATAATATTTATACGGACCAACGTAATATCTTCGACAATACGAGTATAAGGTAAATAAGTATGGCCGTTTTGTTTTTTGCGACAGAGTCTGCAACATTGATTAGCAAATAAAAGAAAATGGTAATTTAGTTTTGCATGAGGTACCTATTTTATATATTTTGAATTTTGTTCGTAAAGGCAATCAATTTTATATTGCGTAAAGTTTCAATACTAGTATATTTCTAGATACTTAGATAAATACCTTATCATTTTAAACTCGTGCTTCTTATATTTTTTTAAATCACCACCTCTAATGGAGATTTTACTCTGCCATGACTCTGATATCGATGAACATCGAACGACTGCAAATAATTCTCATCAAGATGAAGCATTTGGTAGTATAAGGTAAATAGAAACAATTTTTGGATTTTCCCCCAGGCAAATGTAGTATGTAATAACTAAATAAATATTTTTTTAGAAATGAAAATGTACCATTTCAAATTAGTGGAAGGAGGGTTAGTGACATAAATACGTTTTTCAATAGTCTACGGAACTTGAAACATAACGGCGTATTTTCTTGTTCATTTAATGAGGTTGAAATTATAAACGAACAAAGAAATGGATATCACAGTAAATTTGTCATAAAATGTAAAATATGTATGGAAACGTCCGTTATCTACAGTGATAACGATAAAGACATGAATGTGAATGAAGCTGTTGTACTGGGGACTATTTCTTCAGGGAATGGTTATGCGCAACTAGAAGAAATTTCTGCTTTCTGCAACATTCCTTGCCTGAGCGAACACACGTTTATAAAAATCCAGAAGAAAATAGCCCCACTCATTGCTGATGCATTATTAAAATCAATGGAAGAAGCTGGAGACGAAGAGAAACGTTTGGCAATTGAAGCAGGAGATGTAGATGAAAGTGGAAATCCGTACATCACAGTTATTGCCGATGGAGCTTGGTGTAAACGCTCGTATAAAGTAAACTATGACGCTGCATCCGGTGTTGTAAGTACAGTAATTTATTTAATAAATTTATTAAATTGCGTTCATCTAAATTTATGTACTTATGTGTATATAATTTCAGGGAGTAATCATTGGCAAGAGGACTGGAAAAATATTATACCTGGGAATTCGCAATAAGTATTGTTGTATTTGTTCGCGTTCTTCGAACCAGAATAAAAGTCCCGCAGAGCATATTTGCTATAAAAATTGGTCTAAGCTTTCAACAGCAATGGAGTCAGATATTATTGTAGAAGGCTTTAAACAAAGTGTTTCTATGCATGGTGTCATGTATTTATATTTAATAGGAGATGGTGTCAGTAGCATCATGAAAAAATTATTAGTGTAGACCATACAACACAAAGTTAGTGAGCAAAATAGAATGCAAAAATCATTTGCTTAGAAATTACTGCACACGTCTCAGAGAATTAACGAAAAAATGCGTTAGTTCGAAAAAACACTCTATGCCTGTTAAACAACGAAACAATTTAAATAATAATATCAGAAGATTACGTAATGCTATTCAGTGTGCTACGCAATATCGAATAAAAGAAGATTCAGATGAACAAATAAAAATACATAATTTAATAATGGATATAAACAATAGTATTAATCATGTGTTTGGTGATCACACACACTGTGCCACTTACTATTGTAAAAAGAAAAATGCAACTAACTTGAATGAATACAATCGGGTACTAGAAATGACACAAAGTGGATTATACCAAGACATATAGTTTTATTTAAACCGTTTAGCCAGGAATTCCAAAAGCTTAATATTAAATATGGACAATAATTGCGCAGAAAGTTACAATTCAGTTGTTGCAAAATTTATTGGTGGAAAAAGAGTAAATTACTCTAGTCGCGCATCCTACCAAACGAGATGTGAAGCTGCAGCTGTATCATTTAATATTAATTCAGCACAGTATCCGTATCATATTTACAAATCATTATCAAAAAGAAGTCCTGGAAAATATACGAAAAATTATGTAAAGAAAAAGGAACTACGAAGAAAATGGATGGAAAAGAAGAAACAAGAAAAACCAGGAAAACGTAACAGACAACTATTATTTACACCTGCTGATAGTGATTACGGAGCAGTAATACCAGAAGAAATACCAATGACTATTGAAGAATATGAATTTAAAAAAACTCGTCTTGAATCCCTTAAATTAAAACAAGCAGAAATAGAACAATTACAGAATGACACCAAACTTCAAAGTGATGAACCTAAAGGAAAGTGGAAAGAAGAACGAAGTAAACGTTTAAATGCGTCTTGGTTCGGGAAAATCTGTAAAATGAGAAAGACAACACATTGTTCAAATATCATAAAAAATATGTTATATACGGATTTCGTAGGTAATGAACATACCACGTGGGGCAAAAATAATGAAACCAATGCTCGTCTTCAATTAGAAAACATATTAAAAGAAAAAATCATTCTTATATTTCGAATTCTACTTCCACTTCTAATAGAAGGTTATGGGCCCAGGACCCTGTTGAATTCATTATAATATATTTTTGAATTTTGATTTCAAGTAATTGTGACTGAGAATATTCACTGAAAGAAAATGGAAAATATTAAATTTGTAAAAAGTGACATTTTGATTTTTCTTGTATGTTATATATTTAATTACAATAAATTGTGAATATTGTTATGATCAAATTAGCTACCACGTGGTACGCGAATGACTCACGCGTTTTGATCTGCTCTGGCCCGAGCGTTATAATTATAATTATTACTTCAGCCCGCTCATGTTACATTTTAGCACAATATATAAAGTAGAATAATTTTTATTTTTATCCGTATGCCAGCTAATTTCTTTAATAAACAAACTATTTCCCCAGTAATACCAGGATTTCCTTACGTAATTCCTTCTTGAATACACTATATTAGCTTTGTGACTTACTCCAGTGTCTCTCCGTAGTGGAAATTGACATTGAGGGGAAAAATATGAAATCCAAATGCACGGCGTGTCGTGTCGCCAAGTTCGAGGAGGCGCGGAAAGAAGGTAAGATAAGAGGAGTTATGTAGATTTTAACCTTGACACGTTAGCTACCACGTAGTACGCGAATGACTCACGCGTTTTGAACTGCTCCGGCCGAACGTTATAATTCGTTATTACACCAGCCCGCTCATATGATATTTTGGCACAATGTATAAAGTAGAATAATTTTAATTTTTATTTCAATTCGTATATTAACTAAATACTTTAATAAACAAACTTTTTCCCCAGTAAAACCTGGAATTCCTTATGTATTTATTTCTTGAGTACACTACATTAGCTCCGTGACTTACCCCAGTGTCTCTCCGTAGGGGAAATTGTAACATCAAGGGGGTGGAATTGAGGAAGAAAAAAATGTAGGGCATGCCGCGGTACCAAATTTGAGGTGGCGCGGAAAGAAGGTAAGATAAGAGGAGTTTCAATCCGTTTAGTTTATGGGTCGACTCTGATCTTACAGATCTGTGAATTTGTAAAAACCTGACAAAAAAACATATTTTTGTTGAACAATATAAAATTATACATAAGAGTGGCAGCATTCATTACGATTTTGTTCATTATTTACAAATTTACAGATCTATAAGGTTTACAGAATCGACTCATAAATTTGTTATATTTTTCATAATAAAAACGATTATAGTCGATTATTAATTAGAATGACGTATCATGTCCTAAGCAATTTGATAGATTGCCTGATTGTAAAGCAAAGACTCGTGTGTCTTGTACGCCCGCTTGCCATGAAACCATCAAAGAACAAACACTAGCGCCACACGCCGCCACAGTTTGTCACAATGGCCAAACAAAATTTATTAGGAAAAATATTTATTTTATTTATGTTAATTTCTGCCGTTACAAAGCATATCAACTTAATTTTACTTATTGTTTCAGTCGCAGTAATTAAACTTTTCAACCTTTATTGAAGCATTTTTACCAAAAGTATGATTTTACATGTTAATGTCTTATGTTCCGGTGTCGCAGTCAACATGATATAAACATATTTCAGCTATGCGAAAATAAATAATTTGTAACCTTTAGAACTAACAGTTTGTCGACCACTGCTGAGGACATGCTACGTCACACGCCAAATTCTTAACTTTAACAATTCATATCTTGCTTATTATAGAAAAAATTTAAGTCGCGCTTGCACTAAAATATAATTTGCTAATATTTTTCTTGTCTTTTTATAGCCCAAAAAAGACAAGTTCTTCATAAGGTAAGATGATAAAAAGTGTAATATGTAATGTAAGGCCCAGGGTTCAAATCCCAGTGAGGTCCATGAATTTTGCATATATTTATTTTCTGAACTTTAACAATTCATATCTCACTTATTACGTAAAAGGTGTAAGTCGCGTTTGCCTATAATTTTTAGTTCATGCTGGACTTATTGCTATACTACAATTTGCTAATATTTACTCCTCTTTTTATAGCCCACGTAGAAGAAGACAACGCAGGGAGTTCTTCCGAAGAAGGTAAGATGATAAAAAATGTAATATGTAATGTGAGGCCCTGGGTTCAAATCGGACTACCCTATATGCATATTCTCACGCCAACAGAAAACTTGAATTAAATCACTCAACAATTTCTTGAGTGTATTGTGGAAACGATTATAACTAAGTCATACAAAGAGATAAGTCATTATTAGCTGGATTACGTTTAGTAACCTATAACACCCACATAAGGTACGCCTACAACTCATGTTAACCTAATAGCAAAAACCATAAAAACCATTAATAATCAAAATTTATCAAGTATTGCGGTTGATTAGAAGGTTTGTGGTTTTACTTCCACAACGGCCTTCGGTTATTATTATTATTATTATTATTATTATTATTATTATTTTTATCAGTATTATTATTATTTTATAATAGTATAAATGATGTAGTGGCCTCGCCCTAATTTCACAACAATAGTAACTATTTCATCAGCCTATTCTTGCAAACTCAAACATGTTTTTCACCAAAAGGTACGCTTATACTGATAATCTTTATATAAAATAGAGGTAATGTTAGAATTAAGACTTTCTCCTGTTGTATCGCCGTTGCGACCAGCTAAGTTCATTCCTGATTCTTGTTGCGACTAGTTAAGTACGGGTAGTAGGCTAACTTCGTATACTTTAAATAAAAGTTTTCAAAAACATATTTTCTACCACCGAAATGGCGCAGTCTTGGTGAATAGTTAAAGCCATTTGAATCGAAAACCAAAAAAAGTTCAATTCATTTATATTCAAAAGACGTCAAGTTCAATCGTTAAAAGTGCTACCCAAAGAATCTACGTGTCGAAGAGTTAATCAACGAAACCTCTGTCCGACACCGATTCATCTACTCCGTACGCACATCAGCAACAGCATTGAGGAGTCCTTCTTCAGCTTCCGAACTAGAGCCGTAGAAGTAAAACCATACCCGACTTCAAGCATCGAAAGCACATCGAGCCGAGTCAACTCAACTAACACATCGAGGGAACATCGAGTGGAAACAGCAAGCAAATATATCCATGATTAAAGACGTTGTACTCCTATTGTAAGTACATTTCAAATCTTTACTCTGGAAGAATTATTAAGAGATCTTAACAATCTCACAATCAACACGGCTACCCCATCTGTATTAGCCGTAGCAACATATATATTTACTGGCGTAAATAATTAAAAAATCAGACAATTATTATTATTATTATTATTATTATTATTATTCTTTATTTTCAGTTTAATAGGTACATAAGTTATATATACGGCCTTTTAGGCAAGTATATACAATATATCATAGTTCTACGTACAATACATATTACATTTAATATATTATTTAATTTTTTTTAAAGTATTATTATTATTATTACTATTATTATTATTACTGTTATTATTATTATTATTATTATTATTATTATTATTATTATTATTATTATTATTATTATTACTATTATTACTATTATTATTATTATTATTATTATTATTATTATTATTATTATTATTATTATTATTATTATTATTATTATTATTATTATTATTATTATTATTATTATTATTATTATTATTATTATTATTCTTTATTTTCAGTTTAATAGGTACATAAGTTATATATACGGCCTTTTAGGCAAGTATATACAATATATCATAGTTCTACGTACAATACATATTACATTTAATATATTATTTAATTTTTTTTAAAGTATTATTATTATTATTACTATTATTATTATTACTGTTATTATTATTATTATTATTATTATTACTATTATTATTATTATTATTATTATTATTATTATTATTATTATTATCATTATTATTATTATTATTATTATTATTATTATTATTATTATTATTATTATTATTATTATTATTATTATTATTATTATTATTATTATTATTATTATTATTATTATTATTATTATTATTATTATTATTATTATTATTATTATTATTATTATTATTATTATTATTATTATTATTATTATTATTATTATTATTATTATTATTATTATTATTATTATTATTATTATTATTATTATTATTATTATTATTATTATTATTATTATTATTATTATTATTATTATTATTATTATTATTATTATTATTATTATTATTATTATTATTATTATTATTATTATTATTATTATTATTATTATTATTATTATTATTATTATTATTATTATTATTATTATTATTATTATTATTATTATTATTATTATTATTATTATTATTATTATTATTATTATTATTATTATTATTATTATTATTATTATTATTATTATTATTATTATTATTATTATTATTATTATTATTATTATTATTATTATTATTATTATTATTATTATTATTATTATTATTATTATTATTATTATTATTATTATTATTATTATTATTATTATTATTATTATTATTATTATTATTATTATTATTATTATTATTTGAGAACCATACCCAACAGGCTGAGCCCAATTATAGGGTAGGAAAAAATCATACAAATTAATAAAATATTTTTTTAATATCATTCAATGAGCAAAAGAAAATATCTAGATTGTCTTCTATAGCATGATACGAATTAATCATAAAATGTATAGGTGGTTTGTTTAAAGCGTTGGATTTGCCAGAGGTTACGTAAAAAGTTGTTGCATGTCTCAATGATAACCCTGGGACATGAAAATTTATTATAGACAACAAGTAAGGGCTATCGATTATATTATTAATGATATTTCACAAAATAATAACAGCATGCATGCTTCTTCTTTGTTGCAGAAGAACAAGATTATATTTTGCTAACATTGATTCTTGCGACGTGCCCCTAGCAGGATAAGCACCCTCAGCATAGAAAATGGCTGATTTTAAAAATCTTCTCTGAACTTTTTCTATTAGTACCGCGGACTTAGAATAAATCGGATTCCAGACTGTTGAATAGTACTCTAAATGAGGACGTACGAGGGATACAAAAAGTATTTTCAACACTTGGCTATTGAAGTTCTCAGCATTTCGGATGAGAAACCCTAGGTTCCTAAAAGCACATGAGACTTTATTTTCAACGTGTTCTGTGAAATTTAACTTGGGATCGAAAATAATACCCAAATCATTAATAGAATCGGGCCTATCGAGCACACAGTTGTTGATTTTGTAATCATATTTGATGGAATTAAGCTTTCGGGTGTATGTCATGACTTGACATTTAGAGACATTGAGCTCAAGATTATTGTTTTTACACCAACCAGAAATAATGTTCAGATTCCTCTGAAGGTTTTCACAATCAACATCAGAAGATATTCTACAAAATAACTTCCAATCGTCCGCATATAATAAGTACTTGGAGTCAACATTTTTTGTAATACCATCGATGAAGATGTTGAACAACAAAGGGCCGAGAACCGAACCCTGAGGAACACCAGATTTTTGCAAAAAGTGATCAGATTTATAACCCTGATAACAAACATATTGATACTTATTTTGAAGGTAAGAAGACATTAGATTGATTAATGGGTTCGACAAACCAAAAAGATCATGTTTCTTGATTAAGATCGAATGATCAATTTTGTCGAAAGCTTTTGATAGATCAGTATAAATTACATCAACCTGAGAATTATCATTTATGGCTTCACAAATGTAATGTGTAACATACATTAAATTGGTCTCAGTTGATCTGCCTTTGATGAATCCGTGTTGCTCACTAGATAGCATATTATGGACATGATTATAAATTTTCCTATGGAGAATTGTTTCAAATATCTTAATAAAATTGCATATAATTAAAATAGGTCTATAATTATTAATGTTGTTCTTGTCACCTTTTTTGAAAACTGGTGTAACTTTAGAAAGTTTCCATTCTTGAGGAAAAACAGATGTTTTAAGAATAAGGTTGTAGATGATTAGTAGAGGTGGAATAATGACAGATCTGCAATCTTTAATAATGAAAGCAGGAATAAGGTCAGTACCCATTGTCATTTTACATTTTAATTTATTAATGCCAAACTCAATGTCTTCCTGAGTAACAGCGGTGAGTTGCAGAGTAGTACAGTTATTAGTATCATGAGGGTAGTTGTCAATAATGGAGTCGGCGAATGAGTTTGAAAACAAAAGAGCAAATTTATTAACAATATCCTGTGGAGAATTTACTATTTTATCGTTATATTGCAGAATGGAAGGTATAGCAGAGGAATTACGTTTGCTATTAATGAAGGACCAGAATTTTCTAGGTTCAGCAACCATTTCATTTTGTATACTTGTGCAGTAACTTTCGTAAGCTTCCTATACTTCACGCTTTATGAGAGATCGCAAATTAGTGTATTCTAATTTGTCTTCAATGTTATTCGATTTTTTATATTTGCTCCGTGTTTTGTGCTTTAATTTAATTTTATGTATGATGGTGCCATTGAACAAAGGTGGATAATTTTTGTTCGTTTTGCGATCAGATATCTTTACGTGACTGTGACGATGATTACGATTTTATGAGTTATTCCGACGAAGAAATAGATGAACGTGATATGAACTCAATGCAAGTGGGTGAATACAGTATTTCAGAATGTACATAGCAAAATTGACAAGTCAAACGAAAGCTGGATATGTCATGTTCCTCAAACGTTATTCACAAACAATGAAGTTTATGGAAGCAGAAGAACAACCCTACGTTGCCAAAATAGATGTAGTAAGAAAGCTGTAAAAACCCCTTAAAAGTAACTCTGGTAGATTCAAAGAAATGATCAGCTTCCGTAATGATTTGGATGATATAACTACAATTTATTAATATTTTGAATTATAAAATATGTACTTCAATAAAAGTTGTATTACTCCAAAATTTGAATTAATTACACACCCAATCCTTGCGTAGGGGTTCCATTACATTGTCCACAAATAGACTATGGTGTGATTCAAATGACTCTGTTGTAATTTTTTGTGGTTTATATGTTTGCCAATAGGCCCATTTACCACTATTCAAATAATAATAGTTTGTATTTAACTAAGCCCCTTATGGCCCAGTTGCCCTAATTTCTAGAGGTAACTGGGTCCATCAGCATTTTTTATGATTTTTTAAAATTTTAAATGTAAAGAAATTTAAATTCGATTATTATATTTGAAAATTAAACATTTTTTTATACGTAAAAAGTAATTTCTCAGGTAAGTACAAAGTTGAAACTACGCGCTCACGTTGTAAAATCATTGCCCAGACACCCCACCTGACCTTACCTTCATAAAAACAATCATCACTAACAATATTCAAAATAATAACTTTCTAAAAATAGTATGTTGATGGGATATGCGGGGAACTGAAGATTATTATTTAATAGTATGTTGGGCTTGTAAGTTCTATTTATTACAATTACATCAAAGCTTTTTTTGGGCGTTTCGGCCATCATCAGCTACAATAAATTACATCCAAATTATTGTTAATAATAATCGGATGCAAACCTAGAAAAGATTTGCTGTATGCTTAAAAACAATCGGTACCCCACTAACTTCATCTCAAAATGCTTCCGTAAAAGACTTCACACTTTAAATTGCAATACTCCAACTCAAGCTGCTGTGAATGATACTGACGATGGAACACGCCCACTAGAAACAATTAACACCAAAATCCCATACGATGAGAAACTAAAGTATACGCTCCTTGATATTTTTAAAGATACTGATATTAAAATTACCAATTATAGTGATAACTTAACACAAACCTTCTACACAAAACTTACAGATCCTATTGATATAGATAAACAGAAAGATGTAATCTACCAAGTCATGTGGTGCATGTAATAAAATATATACAGGAGAAACATCCCAACCAATAAATAAGAGGTTGTATCAGCATAAATTTCATTGTTTCAAACTAAACGAAAACCATCGCGCATTATGCAAACTTCATTTAACTACAGGTCATAAATTTAATTTTGATGAATATAAAATACTTGATAAAGTTTCGCACAAGCACAAAAGACTACTCTACGAAACCATTTACATAAATCTTAATAGAAGCATCACCGCCAATAATCACACAGATTACAATAATAACATGAAGTATGTTAAAAGTATTTTAACCAATATTTAAACTGAATTTCGCGCTGATAAATATTAGCATTCTTCCTCTTTTTATTTAACTTCTGGAGTCGGAAATAGTTTACATGCACTCTTGTCCGCACAACCATTTTTACCATAGAGTTGACAGCCATCTTCAAGTAAACATTAATCCATCGACATCCCATATATAATTAATCTATATGGTATTAAATTGTTTCATATGACTTTTCTATAATGTTATTATTCATAACCAAATATGGTCTTCGGTAAGTTGAAAATATATTTTCTTGATTTCTGTCTGAACCTATTTTGGCCTTTACTTTATAGCACAAATAACGTTTTATAATACATTTGACGATGAAGACGATCAGCTCTCTTATGTCATCAATTTACTCATAAACAATATTATGTAATAAAATATTATATTTTTCTGGGGACTTAGATTCCGATTATTATTGTTAACAATAATTTGGATGTAATGTATTGTAGCTGATGATGACCGCATATTAGGCCGAAACGTCCTAAAAAAAACTTTGATGCAATTGTAATAAATGGAACTTACAAGCCCAACATATTATTAAATAACTTCCTAAAAACTTATTGCTCTATAAAAAATTATAATTTAATCATTCTCATTGAAATCCTATCAATGGTCCTTAAGGAAGAACTTCTACAAACCCCCCAATTCCCACAAATATACACGGCACATATGAAACTATAAATATACCAACTGGTCTTTACACTAAAAATAATTGTAGAATTAAAACTGTAGATACGTGTACTAAAATTAGTAATAGAGAATATTACTGCCTCTTTCAAAGTAGTGAATATGAAAAATACCTAGAAAACGTTATCTGTTACAAAGACTTCCAATTTTGTGAATATCACAAAATCCCATTAATAAATTCTAACATTGACACAAAACTCAAAAACAAAGTACCTATATTTCTCACATAAGAAACAAGTTAAATTTTATTGCAACAATGAACTAAAAATACAAGAATTAGAAGGCATATATTATACTAATAATTGTAAAACTAATAATCAAATTGAAATTAAACAAACTAGTGGGCAGTATTCAATTAGAATCCCCATATAACAATGTTATTCCACATAACCATCATTATATTTCAATCTATGTTATAATTATTGTAATTATTCTTATATTATTAATTTGTAAATATAAAGATTGTCTTAAAAGGAAATTTTAGAAGTCAAAAGATGTAGAGTTAAAAACATTTCATAGAAGTTCCAACAATGTAACTTCCACTCTTGAGGAGGGAAGAATTATATAGTAGCCTCGCCCTCATTTCACAACAATAGTAACTATTTCATCAGCCTATTCTTGCAAACTCAACAACTTTGGGTCAAAAACATGTTTTTAACCAACAGGTACGTTTATACTGATAATCTTTACATGAAATACAGGTAGTCTTAGAATTGGATCATTCCTGTTGTATCGCTGTTGCGACTAGCTAAGTTCATTCCTGATTCTTGTTGCGATTAGTTAAGTACGAGTAGTATTGTATAACTTTGTATACTTTAAATAAAAGTTTTTAAAAACATATTATCGCCCACCGAAATTATAATTTACATTTTTATTGTCTACACACAGTTCTAAACTTGCTAATTTAAACATAAAAGTAAATTAATTAAATAAAATTCTAATCTAGCCCGACATATCTTCTTGAAAATAAACATAATTCTTCAATGAAAAACTTAAAATAAAGGTTATAATAATACACTTGGTTGTAAGTTTCAAAATAATAATCTTTAATACTTTATACGTATTTCGGCAGAAATCAAACAAGTTATTAAAGAATCCAGGTCAGTTTTTCATAATAATAAACTACATCGCTTAATTCTACCAAACCCATCGGCTCCTGTCCGGATTATTGAAATTTCATAAGATTGATTGCCCAATTCGACCAGTGTGCTCATATATCAATGCCCCTGCTTCCAAATTATGCAAATCACTAAATTCTATACTTGCCGAAAATTTACACTTTCAACCGAAGTACACTATCCAAAATAACTTAGATTTAGTGCATAAAATAAACAACAAAAATTATGCTAGTGAGGGAAAATTAGTTTCGTTTGATGTTAAAAACCTCTTTACGTCAACACCTATAAAATGTCTGATGTAAACCCTATTTTACAGTCAGCAATAAATAATTTGCTATCAACTATTAACCAAAACTATTTTACTTTCAATGGACATTTTTATAAACAATTAGATGGTCTACCGATGGGTTCCCTACCAGCTGATATTTATATGGAATATTTTGAAACAGTCTTATTTAAACAAAATAACCCACTATGTAAAAATGTTTTATGGTGGTTTCGTTATGTGGATGATATTTTCTGTTTTTGGAAAGGTACTGATAGGCAGTTAACTTCATTTCTGAATTACTTAAATTCTTTTAATAAAAATATTCAGTTTACTTTAGAAAAAGAAATTAATAAAAGTATTAATTATATTGATCTTACGATAACTAGAGATAACAACCAATTTTCTTATGGAATTTACAGAAAACCTACTTATATGGATACAGTAATACCAAATTCTTCGACCCATCCAAATAACACAATATACGCAACCATTCATAATTTAATTAATGGATTTTTACACATCCCGTTGTCAGAAACCGAGTTTATTAAAGAACTTAATACCAAGGAGTTAATAAAGAAGATATTATACGAAAAACAAAAAAAAAATTCTTGATACATCAAATATATAAAGCAAATAAACCTGGTAAACCCACAGATATATACAGAAAATTACAATATATCCCAAATATTAGTTGTAAAATTTGAAATAACCTAAATAATAATAAAAAATATAACACTAGCATTATAAAACAAAAAAAAAAAACTTTAGGCAACCTTTTAATAAATAAGAAAATTGTAAAAAATAGAGATAACTTAGATTTAAGTAGTGTTTATGAAATTAGATGTAATTTTGGAAATCCATAAGGCGGTCAACTCTAATAAAAACTTTATAGTCTGTGAGCTAGCTACAGAAACAAAGACCAATTTGACCAAAATTTTCAGCATATTTTATAGTATCTATCCATTTCGGTGAATAAAATAATGCACGTCTGCCATTTGGATCTGGGTGGAATTAAAAACGGCGTCCATTAAAAACGGGTGAATATAATGGATTTCTGACTCATATGACCAAAATTTTCTTCTGTACTTTATAATTCTAGACGGAAAGACAAATCAAAAGACGTTAGTCTGCCACTCTTATATGGGTGGAGTGTCCCGGCAGACGAAATTCAAAATTTGAAGTTTGAAATATCAAAACTTGACTCAAGTGACCAACATTTTCTTTTTTATCTAAAGATTTTAGATCAAATTACAAATCAAATGACGCAAGTCTACCACTCTCATATGGGTGGGGTATCCCGGCAGACGAATTTCAAAATTTAAAGTTTGTAATATCAAAACTTGACTCATGTGACCAACATTTTCTTTTTTATCTAAAGATTCTAGATCGAATTACAAGTAAAAAGACACTAGTCTGCCACTTTCGTATGGGTGGGTTATCCCGGCAGACGAAACTCAAAATTTGAAGTTTGTAGTATCAAAATTTGGCTCAGTTGACCAACATTTCCTTTTTTATCTAAAGATTCTAGATCGAAGTACAAGTCAAAAGACGCTAGTCTGCCACTCTCATATCGGTGGGGTGTCCCGGTAGACTAAATTCAAAATTTGAACTTCTGAAACCTAACTGTACATAAAATCTAGCATCTGATTTTCACACTGCAACACTGCATCTGCCGTCCTACACTCATCCCTACTTTTTTTTCTACGTTGGCTAATATATCAAATTCTCAAATCTTACTGGTGGATTATTGACGTGGAGGGGATTAAGCTTCAATTGTAGCAGAGCATTCACAAATCGTCCTTTACTGAGTTTTAATGGCAGCGTAGTGAATATAAACAGTCTATTTTGATTCATCATGAACGGGCTACAAGGTGAGTGTCATTTTAAGTGTCTTGTAGTTACTTTCAATGTTTCTTTAACGACGTTCATTTTTTACTACAGTGATGCACATAGACTTAATGTTAACATTCTATCAATCAAGAGATTACACACAAAATAAAAATCAGTACCGTAAACGTTAAATATCCAAATACCGTAGACGTTATTTTGGGGTCTAAATTAAGTTTTTACATACCTTGTACCTACGTTATTCTAACTGCCATTTCATCAGAATCATAAACAAACAAACTAGAAGGTGGTTACTAAGATTTTTTAATTCTTACTCGTAGTAGAGTATTTGAAAGCAAGTGTCATTAGGAGTCACTTTGAATAAAAAAATGTAATTTGAAACATTATAACTATCTCTTTCTAAAAGTTAAGTTAATTTTGACGTACGCTATTCCCGTGCAAATAAGATTACACATTAAATGAATACCGTGAAAAATATACGCACTGGACCAAAAATGAGCTTTAACGTTCACGTTATTTATTTTGACGGTATGTGAAAACTCCCTATTATAATAATTTTTGATTAAATACGGTATTAACCCCTTAAGTCTTACTTTGCTAGCGGGTGATAAGGATGACACTTAGTGTATTAAATTATTTTTCAGACGACCACCTATGAAAGTAGCTATAACAACACTCTAAATAACAACGGAAAGTGCAACATAACACATTAGTGATGTTATGAATATAACACACTAGTGCTGTTATGAGTTTTTAGTTTCATTAATCGACATCAGATGGCATTTCGACAAAAAGTTAGATAAAATATATGATAATATACAATAACCGTCAAGTTGAACATTAATAATTATTAAATTTGCTAATCATTTAGTATTAATTATATAATGTAGTTTTACATTACGCGCGTCTTACGGATTGAGTAAAATAAATAAAAATTTGCTTACAACAGAAGAACTGTATTAGTGTTAACAATTTTTTAAGAAATATTTTGTGGTCGTTTGAAAAATAGTGTACATAACAGGCTCGAAAGTGTCTAGCATGCTCGTGTATTAAATCACTCGCAAGCTATTTAGCACTTTCCACGCTCGTTATGTAATATACTATTGCCAACGTTTATTATGTAAACCTTTGTTCTTATACACATTTTGTTCTATTCTTAAATATAGGAAGATAAGCTGTTGAAATATGGAAAAGTTGAGTTGCTGCATCCACATAGTTGTTGAAAAAACTTAGGATGTTAAGAAGTTCACGGAGACTACTTTGGAGAAGTGTCATAAATGCCTTAAAGTAAGATAATTCCATGGACTTATTTATTCTACTTTTGACTTGCCCACGTCAATTCACGGTGTTGAAGGCTATCACAAGCAATGTTATTCGCGATTTACCGCGATCAAGACCAAATATATTACCAGTGTTCCACTTGATTGGTCAAATGATACTGTTCTCTCGTTAGAATCACCTAGCACGTCCCACGCTGGCGAGAATCAAACAGAACGAAACAGGCGGCGCAGAAAACCTCTGACTGCGGCTGGAATATTGGGTAAAACCTGTTTATTCTGTGGTAAGCGCAGAATGAAGTACAAAAAGAAAGAACAACTTATATCGTGCACAAAGAAAAATTTTGAGCATAAGATACGGCTTTTAGCTGAAATTTTGAAAGATCATGTGTTGATTTCTTCGATATATGGGTCTGACATGGTTGCAAAAGAGGTTCACTACCATGCTATATGTAGTCGTCGATATCGTAATAAGGCGAGAAATCTCCCAAAAAACTAAAGGTTCATGGCACGTAATGAGGGAAGCGCACTCAGTGGCCTTTGAAGTCGTATGTGAGTTTTTGAAAAAGCATATTATATTCGGTGACAGTGTGGTCACTCTCAACGAACTGTACAAGATATATAAAGAGGCTTTGACGGAATTAGTTCCATGTGAAGAATTCCCAGCACGTTCTTATCCCCCGCAAAGATTTGAAAAGAAAATCGTAATTTATTTTCCCCTTGATCTCGTAGTCGACAAAGGTGGAAAAGAACACTTGTTTTTCAAAACTACTTTAAATATAGTACCAAATATTAGGAAACAAAAAATAAGTGAGATGAAGCAACAATCACTCAGGGATGCAGCTTATCACTTACGTAAAGAAATTCTAACTATACAGAAAAAATCTCTTCCACAAGAACTCAAACTTTCTGACGTCCTAACCGAAGAGTGCGAAACACCCCAAATTTTAACCGAATATCTGAGAGATGTAATCGATGGCCCAACCAGAAGTAAAGCAATGCCCGATAGGAATAGCCGCAAAATTTTAGAAATGTGTGAGGATTTAATTTACAATACGACTAGGGCTCGTATCAAATCTCAAAAACATCTCAGTTTAAGGTTAGCTATTAAAAGTCACAAATTCCAAGAAGGTGATTGATATATTGAACAGATTCGGGCACTGTATAAGTTATTCGGTTATCGAAGAAATAGAAACTGAACTAGCTTATTCATTTATCACCAAATCTCAATTGCTTCCTGACGGATTTATTCCACAACTGAACCTCTGCACAAGTGTAGCGTTCGATAATTTTGACAGATACGTGGAGACATTGACTCGGAAAAACACAATGCACGATACCCTCAGAATCATTTACCAGAATGTACCTCCAGTGGGTGAAGTTGTTACTCCACCTCAGATAGCGGCACCGGACGACACTGCTGAACCTAAAAAAGCTATTAAAGGGCGTCGTTGTTTCGAAGACATAGTTGCAGACATTGAGCCTTTCACAAAAAGGCCTAAAAAAGAATTCGGGATATCAGATATACCCTCTTACTTTGTTGGAAAGATTCGCGATTATCGTTTGTGCGATTTACCTTGGCAAATAAGTATTGCTCAGAAGTTCTCTAACACGCCCATGTGGGCGGGATTTAATTCAAGAATATTTAATGATCCACTCCCTTGTCAAAAAATATCCTATCTTCCCCAAATTAACGCCTCTCCAACCACGTACTCGGCTGTACAGCAAACCTTAAAAATAGCTCAGCAAGTAGCGCAAGAGTGTGGACAACAGAATATCATGTGCACCTACGACTTAAACATAGTAAAAATGGCTCTTGAAATCCAAAATGAAGTACAACCAAAGTTCGATAATGTATTTATCATGCTGGGACCCTTTCATATTCAAATGGCTTATTTTAAAGCTCTTGGAAAGTTAATCGAAGGCTCAGGCATCTCGGAGATTTTAACTGAGGCAGATCTTATTGCCCAAGGTTCCCTCGCCGGTTTTGTGGGAAGCACTCATTACAATCGATGTCGTCGTCTCTATTCTATATTAGGTGTCGCTTTAAGAAATTTGCATTATGAACGATATTTAACAGAAAAGCTGGAAGCTGACGCAAATGTAAATATAGATTGTGTATTTAAACATCTTCAAAGGTTTGCAAGAACATAACAAACAAATGTAAAAGAAATTATAATGGACGAATATCGACTTAAAGATATCAAGCGATATAAAATGTTTGAACAGGACACCCGACAGGGGAAGCATGGAGCAACGGCCAAGTTTTGGATGGTCGTCTTACCACTTTATTGACATTTATCATGACTTCGACAGATCTGTGCAAATGGGAAACATAGATCTTTTTATGAAAACTTTGAAAATTATTACTGATATATTTTTTATCATGAACCATCACAATTACGCTAGATGGCTAGTAGTTTTTTATGATACTCTCCACTGTATTAGATGGGCCCACTGATAGTGAAGAGGCTAATAACATTATGTATCAACTTCGGAACGGATTTTTTTCTTTAAGAAGAACTGAAAAGAATTATTCTCACACAGCAGTTGACTTATGTTTGGAGCAAACGGTAATGCTGACGCTGCAAATAAATTGACAGGAGTGACTTGTTTTAAAAATTCCGTATCAGCTCGTCAACGGTGGGCATTAAACCACTCGCAGCGAACAGCCGTAATTAGTCATGTGATTGCTTTGGTTGGAATAATAAAATTTGAAGACGTTACTAATGATCTACGCGCTCACCTAATACAAGGTGATAACCAGAGACAACTATCTAAAGAGAGATTGGACAGACTTATGAGTGACCTTGTAACAAAGTGTTTGATGAGGGGCTAAGCGGAGCACGGGGAAAATAGTTCCTTGAATATTTCTTCAGAGGCAGCACAATCGGTCAGATTTTAATCAGCGCGCCGAATTTAAATTAAGAGTGCGTGAAACCGTTTTTTATTTTACAAATATCAAACTGACAAATTCGACAACTGTCGCAAATAGTTAATTTTCATATTTGTTAAATACGTATCATTTGGATTTGTGTGTTTGAAACGTGCAGTGCCCATAAAGTAAGTATTTCATACATTAAATGTAGTAAGTTAATTAATTTTTCATAAATATATGATATAAATGTATAATAATTATAGTAAATGAAATATTGTTTTAGATCATGCGTACGCTAAGATGCATAGTGCCTAGCTGCAATAGTTGCAATAAAGAAAACCCTGATCTGGCCTTTTTTGTCTTCCTCAAGTTAATTTAGTTTTTGAGAAATAGATTTCAAACCTCCAAATCAGAGATATAGTACAAGATAAACTACGGTCTACAGTAAACACATATCGCGTCTGTGCTTTACATTTTCAAGCAGAGTGTTTTCAAACGCCATTAAGAAGAAAATTAAATCGTGTATCCGTACCCTTCTTACACAATATTCCGGGTAAGTGTGTAATTCTAAATAAATTTTATTTTCCATTTTTAGTAATTCATTGTTTTCCATTCGCGTGTTCATATTATAAGGGCCGCTGTAACGCATTAGGCATTGGCTAGGAGCCTAGGTCCTAGGCCTACGATATGCTAGTTCAAAGGAACAACAAAAAATGGATATAAAAATATAAACTAATGCTTGCACCGGATCGCTATCCTGCTTGTATCACTATCAATATATAAAATATATAAATGGTGTTTTTTTTTGCAGAATCTCGAGTAACAGAATGTTTTAATGCCAATATTTCCGAAACAAATAGTTTGGTAGTATATCACTCTTCGCGTGAATCTTCATATGAACAACGGACCGAACATTTTGACCCAGCTCTTTCCGCAATTTTACCAGAAGAAAATATTACGACTATTTTGGATTCTTCATTTAGTAAAGGTTCAATATCAGGAAAGGAAACTCCATGTACTTCACTATCCATAACAGGTAAATAGAAGTACAATGAGTATATTATTATTTAAATTAAAGTATTTTTCTACACGTAGAAAGAGAAATAGACTATTTAGGCCTTAAGGATCAAAGATAAATGGTCTATTTCTACGATTAAAAATTTATATATGGATCACAAATAATTCTTATTTATTTTTCCTACGGTTTAATAATCAGAATTCGAAAATTATATTACTATGTATACCTAATTATTTTAAATTAAATAATAATAATTATTAAAATACATATGACCGGTTGCACCAATATTTTAAGGGAATTAAATAAAAATTAAATTAAAATTAACATTTTTTATGCGCATAAAATATATTATGAAAGTATTAATTTTCATTTATTTTTGTTTAATTCATAAATAAAATATTGGTGCAACCGGCCAATAATTATTAATGTCTACATATTATGTAAATGCCTTTTCAACTGAAAACTATTATAGGCAATTTTCTTATAGATATGGAAGTATTTATATACCTATTTTCAATACCTGTTCATAACCGAACGCTTTATTTACAGAAAAAAGGAAGCCGTATGGCATTTTAAAAGAAATGGGCGAAGAACAAGAAAAGAGCTGACTCCGAGAGAACGGAAAATGTATTCCGAGTATATAAGAACTCGGAATATTATTCGAAGTTTGCAGAAGCGAGGAATAAAAAACCCTAGAAAATTATTTCCGGATATGGATTTTACCTCAAATTTTTATGTAAAACAATTGGAAAAATTAATGTGGTACAACAAACTTTCTTAAAAAGTATATTTAAAAATAACTCAAAGAAACAAGGAGGAAGGCGTTTTACGAATGAAGAAAAATCGTTTTATGTATCTTTATATAAAAGCAGCCCGAAGGGATACAGATATTTATCCAAGATTTTTCCAATGCCATCTCCTAGAACATTAAATAGGAGTCTGAGAAACATTCACATCCAGCCCGGTTTAAATAATAAATTATTTGCGTATCTTAATCGAAGCTCGAAGAAAATGAAACCGATTGATAGATATTGCGTTTTAATGTTCGACGAGGTGTCATTACGGCCACATTTATCTTATAACAAAGGCTCCGACGAAGTGGAAGGATTAGAAGCAATCACCGAAGAAAGAAGCTACAAAATTGCTGATCATGCATTAGTTTTTATGATCCGTGGTTTACACAAATCCTGGAAGCAACCTATTGCTTTTTATTTTGTGCAAGCCACAGCTAAGTCACAAATTTTAAAAACTCGTATTATAGAGGTAGTGCAGGCTATTCACCAAGAGACGAAATTTCTTGTAATTGCTTCTGTAAGTGACATGGGCAGTAGTAATCGAACAGCAGTGCGTCCTTTCTTAAGTGAAGAGTGTGGAAGGCCAAATGAATATATTTATAATGTTTTTGGTCATGAAATTATTCACGTATTTGATCCACCGCATTTAATTAAATGCATGCGTAATAATTTTATAACCAAAAACATTATATTTGACGGAAAAGTAGCGAAATGAGACGATTTGAAAACTTTATTTGAATTAGATGGAATAAACGCGGATAGTAAAATCAGCAAATTAACTAACGCGCATATTGCTCCTGAAGGTAAGCAAAAGATGAAAGAAAAATTGGCTGTCCAAGTTTTCAGTCGTTCTGTTTACGCTGCTCTGACTCTCCTCTCCAACACAGGGGTGCTATCTGCTCATAGCACAGCAGAATTTTGTCTCTTCGTGAATAATCTTTTTGACAGTTTAAATTCTACGATGATTGCTTCTCGTCCTTTGGCTTGCCGGGTCAACGATAGATCTGCGCATCATGTTGGACAAATTAATATTTGTGGACAAAAATTAATACAGAAAACCTACACCATCATGTGTAAAGTGCAGTCAGGTTTCTATTAAAAATATGGAGATACTGTGGAGTCAGCTGAAAAATCTTGGATTTAGATATTTATTAACAAAAGCTATAAACCAAGATCCTCTAGAATTTTTTTGCTGTTGTCCGAGGGTTATGTGGTTAAAATAATAATCCATCATGTTCACAGTTCGTTTCTGCATTCAAAACTTGTATTGTAAATAATACAGTGAAGAACAGTTCAGGTTCGAACTGTGAAGATGATGGAGGTTCATTTCTACTTAACCTCAATTTTCTTCTTGCTCCTTCTTCTTCCATTCCTCGGACACTTACTTCGACAAATCCACCTACAGTTCTTCTACCTTTACTTCGCGCACAATCTTTGAACAATAATAATAATAATAATAATAATAATATTTTTGTCGGCTTTTCAACACTTCCGTTATACCCCTATTCAAATACTTTATTTATTATTACATTTCATTACATTGTACATATAATATTATAAGTATTTGAAAAACATACACAAACATCCAAGCCCCTGGTGGGAATCGAACCCACGACCCAAGGAACCGAACGGTGAAGATCGCATCGAGCGCTGCCTCAACTCGTTCGGCCACTGAGCGGCTCCAATCTTTGAACAATAGTATTTACGAATTGACAAAGAAAATTCGCTCCAATACAACGGCGTACATATCTGGTTTTGTTGGCCGAAAAGTATTATCTCATGACTGTCATACATTTGTTGATTTTTTCACATCGACAACATGTACAGATAGTCATACGATAATACATCTGAAAGATTACGGTACGCAAGTAAAAAAAAAAAAAAAAAAAAAAAAAAAAAAAAAAATTGGTGTATCCTAAAGAAGCTATAATTGAAGAGGTGTCGAAAATGCAAAAAAAACATTTTTCATGCCATACCTCAACTTATTAATGAAAAAAATGTGATAACGAAATTAGCAAATATTGGAAAGAATTGTTGGCTAATATATATACCATGCCAAATTCACAAAGAGAAGTTGAAAACAAAAATTGCGTATCACACGTTATGTTAAAATATTTTATTCAACTTGCAAATAAAATAATTTGCAATAAAGACTTACGACCTAATGAAGTTATTGATAATTATCTGAAAGTGTACTACAGATATAAAACAAATTATTAATTTTTATTTTCGATTCCAACTTCTTTTGGAAAATTTGGTAAAATGTTACACAGAAATCAAACTAAAGTTATCCCTTCGATGCTTTTTCCGCCACGACTTTCAAAGTCTATAAGACAACGCCTAATAAGCACCCAGTAATACGAATATACGCATAAACTTATACGTATATTGTAATGGGTAATAATAACAATAATAATTGGAGATCCAATAAAATAATAATTTGCTGAGGTAGTTTGAAAACAACGGCAATAATAATAATAATAATAATAATAATAATAATAATAATAATAATAATAATAATAATAATAATAATAATAATAATAATAACAATAATAATAACAATAACAATAACAATAAAAATAACAGTAACAGTAACAGTAACAGTAACAGTAACAGTAACAGTAACAGTAACAGTAACAGTAACAGTAACAATAACAATAACAATAACAATAACAATAACAATAATAATAATAACAATAATGTTATTGATCGACACTGGGCAAAGTACTTATGAAAGTACCTACATTTAATACAAATAGCGCAACAGAAAAAGTATTTTAAATATAAATACTAAATACTTTAGTCTTCAAAGTACTAAAATTAATTAATCTATAGCAGTATTTAAATATTTTTCGAATACTTTATAATTTTTTATAACTGAAACATTTCATTATATATAATTTTGCAATATTCTTCTCAATATCTAATTAAATAAGTCTTTATTTAAATACTGTTTTTCAATATTGTGAATGTAGAACTTCAAATAAAGTACAAAAATATTTAAATATAAATAATGAAAATTGTATTGAAAACAGTATTTTATTATTTAAGTATTTAAATAGTGACAATATTTATATTCTCATTGTTATTTTTAGCAATTTAAGAATTTGTACACTATATACTTTAAATAAATAATTACCTATATACCAATACCAGTTTTTTTCTTTCTCTTTCAAATATTTTAAAAAATTATTTTAAAAACACGAACGGATAGCGTATTAGAGATCTAGTTACCGTGGTTTAGTTCGTTGTGTTCAAAATACGCGCCCTTTTACGCTGTTGCGGTTGTAAGTAGCGTGAAGTTGGCTGGTTGCATTGTATGGTTTGGTTGTACACATAGTGGCGTAATGGTTGTATTTAAAAAGTAAACGAAGTTAACCTAAAATATAGCGAAAGCGTGGTATATATTTTCGACGTTGTGTTTCTTTTATTTTTTGTCCACTCTTAAGTGAGTTGCACCCTAACCGATTTCCTACAGGTTATGGGCCCAGGTACGCTAAAATAACAACAGGAAAAGTGTTTACATATTGGTTGTGCATGAAGAGTGTGAAAACTGCATACGTTGCAAAATTTACATTTGTTGTAAAGAAATAGAAACTTCAACATGTCGAACAACGATGCCACAGCGATTGAGAAGCTAAAAGGCAGTGAAAACTATCATACATGGAAATTTGCTATGGAAAATTTGTTGGAATTTCATGGTCTTGAAAAATGTATTGAAGATCCATGTACAGAGGAAGATGCAGCAAAATTAAAGAAAGCAAAGGCACGAATAGTATTATCAGTGCAAGAATCCCTGTATGTACATATTCAAACATTAAATACCGCATCAGAAATTTGGCAAGCACTTAATAAGTTATATGATGATACCGGGTTAACACGACAGATTGCATTGTTAAGAAAACTAATTACAGTAAGATTAGAAAACTGCGAATCGATGTCGGACTATGTTAATCAAATAATTGGTACCGGAAATAAACTGAAAGGTATTGGTTTTAGTATAACTGATAACTGGATTGGCGCAATACTCTTAGCCGGACTAACCGATGAATTCAAGCCATTAATAATGGGCATTGAAAGTAGTGGTATCAAAATAACAGCAGATGCAGTCAAATCGAAGTTACTAGAAGGTGATTATGAGAATAAGTCACAAAATAAAGCTTTTCTAGGTGCGAACAAGAAACCAGAGAGGAAAGAAAATTCACAGAAGAGGAACTTCAAATGCTATCATTGCGGTAAGAAAAATCACAAAGCTTCTGTTTGTTATAGGAATAAAAATTACAACAGAGCTGAAAAAGGCAAGACTGAAAAGTATGCGAATAAAAGCGAAGAAAAGAAAGCATTCCGACACATCACATGACACCAATGGCAGATGGGTTGCATAATGTCAAAAGAAACGCCGATCAAAGCAATAACAGTTGCAAACAATGAGAAAATGGAAGTAACTGGTAGTGGAAGCACAAAATTGCGGTTAAACAATAATGACATTGACGTGAAAAATGTATTATTAGTGCCAGAACTTACTGTGAACTTGTTATCGGTCGCGAAAATAATCGAAAACGAAAATACAGTATCAGAGTGAACTTAGCAGCAGATTCGCAGCAGCAGATTCGAATGAAAAATAGCGCTGGACAACCCTCATGTTCGATGACGTTTGCTGCCGTTCGTTGAAAATCGCTGCCGTTCGCTTAGGTTTATTTCAATAAAATCAAAGAAAGAATAAGAAAAACGTTAAATATCTAATTCAGTAAACCCAGTAAGATATTTGGTATATTAATTCAAGGCCATAGGGTATATAATAACGATAACATTTTGAGAATATACACTTTAACAAATATTACTGGCTCATAGCTATCCTGAAAAGGATGCGGACAGAATAATTCATTTACGAAATGATTACCATATTAATAAACAATACAAAAAATATCATTTTGTTAAATAATTCAGGGGAACAGGATACGAAACAACAATAAAACATTGAAAATTTATAACTTAACACATATTATTGGTTCACAGTTATCCTGCAAAGGATACGGACAGAATAAATCATATACAAAATGATTACTATATTAATAAACAATATAAAAAATATCATTTTGTTAAATAATTCAGGGGAACAGGGTACGTAACAACAATAAAACTTTGAAAATTTATATCTTAACACATATTATTAGTTCACAGTTATCCTGCAAAGGATACGGACAGAATAAATCATTTACAAAATGATTACTATATTAATAAACAATATAAAAAATATCATTTTGTTAAATAATTCAGGGGAACAGGGTACGTAACAACAATAAAACTTTGAAAATTTATATCTTAACACATATTATTAGTTCACAGTTATCCTGCAAAGGATACGGACAGAATAAATCATTTACAAAATGATTACTATATTAATAAACAATATAAAAAATATCATTTTGTTAAATAATTCAGGGGAACAGGGTACGTAACAACAATAAAACTGAAAATTTATATCTTAACCGATATTATTGGTTCACAGTTATCCTGCAAAGGATACGGACAGAATAAATCATATACAAAATGATTACTATATTAATAAACAATATAAAACATATCATTTTGTTAAATAATTCAGGGGAACAGGGTACGTAAAAACAATAAAACTTTGAAAATTTATATCTTAACTGATATTATTGGTTCACAGTTATCCTGCAAAGGATACGGACAGAATAAATCATATACAAAATGATTACTATATTAATAAACAATATAAAAAATATCATTTTGTTAAATAATTCAGGGGAACAGGGTACGTAACAACAATAAAACTTTGAAAATTTATATCTTAACAGATATTATTAGTTCACAGTTATCCTGCAAAGGATACGGACAGAATAAATCATATACAAAATGATTACTATATTAATAAACAATATAAAACATATCATTTTGTTAAATAATTCAGGGGAACAGGGTACGTAAAAACAATAAAACTTTGAAAATTTATATCTTAACAGATATTATTGGTTCACAGTTATCCTGCAAAGGACACGGACAGAATAAATCATATACAAAATGATTACTATATTAATAAACAATATAAAAAATATCATTTTGTTAAATAATTCAGGGGAACAGGGTACGTAACAACAATAAAACTGAAAATTTATATCTTAACAGATATTATTGGTTCACAGTTATCCTGCAAAGGATACGGACAGAATAAATCATATACAAAATGATTACTATATTAATAAACAATATAAAACATATTATTTTGTTAAATAATTCAGGGGAACAGGGTACGTAAAAACAATAAAACTTTGAAAATTTATATCATAACAGATATTATTGGTTCACAGTTATCCTGCAAAGGACACGGACAGAATAAATCATATACAAAATGATTACTATATTAATAAACAATATAAAAAATATCATTTTGTTAAATAATTCAGGGGAACAGGGTACGTAACAACAATAAAACTTTGAAAATTTATATCTTAACACATATTATTAGTTCACAGTTATCCTGCAAAGGATACGGACAGAATAAATCATATACAAAATGATTACTATATTAATAAACAATATAAAACATATCATTTTGTTAAATAATTCAGGGGAAAGGGTACGTAAAAACAATAAAACTTTGAAAATTTATATCTTAACAGTTATTATTGGTTCACAGTTATCCTGCAAAGGATACGGACAGAATAAATCATATACAAAATGATTACTATATTAATAAACAATATAAAAAATATCATTTTGTTAAATCATTCAGGGGAACAGGGTACGTAACAACAATAAAACTTTGAAAATTTATATCTTAACTCATATTATTAGTTCACAGTTATCCTGCAAAGGATACGGACAGAATAAATCATATACAAAATGATTACTATATTAATGAACAATATAAAACATATCATTTTGTTAAATAATTCAGGGGAACAGGGTACGTAAAAACAATAAAACTTTGAAAATTTATATCTTAACAGATATTATTGGTTCACAGTTATCCTGCAAAGGACACGGACAGAATAAATCATATACAAAATGATTACTATATTAATAAACAATATAAAAAAATATCATTTTGTTAAATAATTCAGGGGAACAGGGTACGTAACAACAATAAAACTGAAAATTTATATCTTAACAGATATTATTGGTTCACAGTTATCCTGCAAAGGATACGGACAGAATAAATCATATACAAAATGATTACTATATTAATAAACAATATAAAACATATCATTTTGTTAAATAATTCAGGGGAACAGGGTACGTAAAAACAATAAAACTTTGAAAATTTATATCTTAACAGATATTATTGGTTCATAGTTATCCTGCAAAGGACACGGACAAAATAAATCATATACAAAATGATTACTATATTAATAAACAATATAAAAAATATCATTTTGTTAAATCATTCAGGGGAACAGGGTACGTAACAACAATAAAACTTTGAAAATTTATATCTTAACTCATATTATTAGTTCACAGATATCCTGCAAAGGATACGGACAGAATAAATCATATACAAAATGATTACTATATTAATAAACAATATAAAAAATATCATTTTGTTAAATAATTCAGGGGAACAGGGTACGTAACAACAATAAAACTGAAAATTTATATCTTAACAGATATTATTGGTTCACAGTTATCCTGCAAAGGACACGGACAGAATAAATCATATACAAAATGATTACTATATTAATAAACAATATAAAAAATATCATTTTGTTAAATAATTCAGGGGAACAGGGTACGTAACAACAATAAAACTTTGAAAATTTATATCTTAACTCATATTATTAGTTCACAGTTATCCTGCAAAGGATACGGACAGAATAAATCATATACAAAATGATTACTATATTAATAAACAATATAAAAAATATCATTTTGTTAAATAATTCAGGGGAACAGGGTACGTAACAACAATAAAACTTTGAAAATTTATATCTTAACTCATATTATTAGTTCACAGTTATCCTGCAAAGGATACGGACAGAATAAATCATATACAAAATGATTACTATATTAATAAACAATATAAAAAATATCATTTTGTTAAATAATTCAGGGGAACAGGGTACGTAACAACAATAAAACTTTAAAAATTTATATCGTAACAGATATTATTGGTTCACAGTTATCCTGCAAAGGATACGGACAGAATATATCATATACAAAATGATTACTATATTAATAAACAATATAAAAAATATCATTTTGTTAAATAATTCTGGGGAACAGGGTTGTTAATAACAATAAAACTTTAAAATTTATATCTTAACTGATATTATTTGTTCACAGTTATCCTGCAAAGGATACGGACAGAATAAATCATATACAAAATGATTACTATATTAATAAACAATATAAAAAATATCATTTTGTTAAATAATTCAGGGGAACAGGGTGTGTAACAACAATAAAACTGAAAATTTATATCTTAACAGATATTATTGGTTCACAGTTATCCTGCAAAGGATACGGACAGAATAAATCATATACAGAATGATTACTATATTGATAAACAATATAAAAAATATCATTTTGTTAAATAATTCAGGGGAACAGGGTACGTAAAAACAATAAAACTTTGAAAATGTATATCTTAACACATATTATTGGTTCACAGTTATCCTGCAAAGGATACGGACAGAATAAATCATATACAGAATGATTACTATATTAATAAACAATATAAAAAATATCATTTTGTTAAATAATTCAGGGGAACAGGGTGTGTAACAACAATAAAACTGAAAATTTATATCTTAACAGATATTATTGGTTCACAGTTATCCTGCAAAGGATACGGACAGAATAAATCATATACAGAATGATTACTATATTGATAAACAATATAAAAAATATCATTTTGTTAAATAATTCAGGGGAACAGGGTACGTAACAACAATAAAACTGAAAATTTATATCTTAACAGATATTATTGGTTCACAGTTATCCTGCAAAGGATACGGACAGAATAAATCATATACAGAATGATTACTATATTAATAAACAATATAAAAAATATCATTTTGTTAAATAATTCTGGGTAACAGGGTTGTTAATAACAATAAAACTTTAAAAATTTATATCTTAACTGATATTATTGGTTCACAGTTATCCTGCAAAGGATACGGACAGAATAAATCATATACAATATGATTACTATATTAATAAACAATATAAAAAATATCATTTTGCTAAATAATTCAGGGGAACAGGGTACGTAAAAACAATAAAACTTGAAAAATTTATATCGTAACAGATATTATTCGTTCACAGTTATCCTGCAAAGGATACGGACAGAATAAATCATATACAGAATGATTACTATATTAATAAATAATATAAAAAATATCATTTTGTTAAATAACTCAGTGGAACAGGGTACGTAAAAACAATAAAACTTTGAAAATGTATATCTTAACTGATATTATTGGTTCACAGTTATCCTGCAAAGGATACGGATAGAATAAATCATATACAGAATGATTACTATATTAATAAACAATATAAAAAATATCATTTTGTTAAATAATTCAGGGGAACAGGGTACGTAACAACAATAAAACTTTGAAAATGTATATCTTAACAGATATTATTAGTTCACAGTTATCCTGCAAAGGATACGGACAGAATAAATCACATACAAAATGATTACTATATTAATAAACAATATAAAAAATATCGTTTTGTTAAATAATTCGGGGGAACAGGGTACTTAATAAGAATAAAACTTTGAAAATGTATATCTTAACTGATATTATTGGTTCACAGTTATCCTGCAAAGGATACGGACAGAATAAATCATATACAGAATGATTACTATATTAATAAACAATATAAAAAATATCATTTTGTTAAATAATTCAGGGGAACAGGGTACGTAACAACAATAAAACTGAAAATTTATATCTTAACAGATATTATTGGTTCACAGTTATCCTGCAAAGGATACGGACAGAATAAATCATATACAGAATGATTACTATATTAATAAACAATATAAAAAATATCATTTTGTTAAATAATTCTGGGTAACAGGGTTGTTAATAACAATAAAACTTTAAAAATTTATATCTTAACTGATATTATTGGTTCACAGTTATCCTGCAAAGGATACGGACAGAATAAATCATATACAATATGATTACTATATTAATAAACAATATAAAAAATATCATTTTGTTAAATAATTCAGGGGAACAGGGTACGTAAAAACAATAAAACTTGAAAAATTTATATCGTAACAGATATTATTCGTTCACAGTTATCCTGCAAAGGATACGGACAGAATAAATCATATACAGAATGATTACTATATTAATAAATAATATAAAAAATATCATTTTGTTAAATAACTCAGGGGAACAGGGTACGTAAAAACAATAAAACTTTGAAAATGTATATCTTAACTGATATTATTGGTTCACAGTTATCCTGCAAAGGATACGGATAGAATAAATCATATACAGAATGATTACTATATTAATAAACAATATAAAAAATATCATTTTGTTAAATAATTCAGGGGAACAGGGTACGTAACAACAATAAAACTTTGAAAATGTATATCTTAACAGATATTATTAGTTCACAGTTATCCTGCAAAGGATACGGACAGAATAAATCACATACAAAATGATTACTATATTAATAAACAATATAAAAAATATCGTTTTGTTAAATAATTCGGGGGAACAGGGTACTTAATAAGAATAAAACTTTGAAAATGTATATCTTAACTGATATTATTGGTTCACAGTTATCCTGCAAAGGATACGGACAGAATAAATCATATACAGAATGTTTTATTCTGTCCGTATCCTTTGCAGGATAACTGTGAACCAATAATATCTGTTAAGATATAAATTTTCAGTTTTATTGTTGTTACGTACCCTGTTTCCCTGAATTATTTAACAAAATGATAATTTTTATATTGTTTATTAATATAGTAATCATTCTGTATATGATTTATTCTGTCCGTACCCTTTACAGGATAACTGTGAACCAATAATATCTGTTAAGATATAAATTTTCAGTTTTATTGTTGTTACACACCCTGTTCCCCTGAATTATTTAACAAAATGATAATTTTTATATTGTTTATTAATATAGTAATCATTTTGTATATGATTTATTCTGTCCGTATCCTTTGCAGGATAACTGTGAACCAATAATATCTGTTAAGATATAAATTTTCAGTTTTATTGTTGTTACGTACCCTATTCCCCTGAATTATTTAACAAAATGATAATTTTTATATTGTTTATTAATATAGTAATCATATTGTATTTGATTTATTCTGTCCGTATCCTTTGCAGGATAACTGTGAACCAATAATATCTGTTAAGATATAAATTTTCAGTTTTATTGTTGTTACACACCCTGCTCCCCTGAATTATTTAACAAAATGATATTTTTTATATTGTTTGTTAATATAGTAATCATTCTGTATATGATTTATTCTGTCCGTATCCTTTGCAGGATAACTGTGAACCAATAATATCAGTTAAGATATACATTTTCAAAGTTTTATTGTTTTTACGTACCCTGTTCCCCTGAATTATTTAACAAAATGATATTTTTTATATTGTTTATTAATATAGTAATCATTTTGTATATGATTTATTCTGTCCGTATCCTTTGCAGGATAACTGTGAACCAATAATATCTGTTAAGATATAAATTTTCAGTTTTATTGTTGTTACACACCCTGTTCCCCTGAATTATTTAACAAAATGATATTTTTTATATTGTTTATTAATATAGTAATCATTTTGTATATGATTTATTCTGTCCGTATCCTTTGCAGGATAACTGTGAACAAATAATATCAGTTAAAATATAAATTTTTAAAGTTTTATTGTTATTAACAACCCTGTTCCCCAGAATTATTTAACAAAATGATATTTTTTATATTGTTTATTAATATAGTAATCATTCTGTATATGATTTATTCTGTCCGAATCCTTTGCAGGATAACTGTGAACCAATAATATCTGTTAAGATATAAATTTTCAGTTTTATTGTTGTTACGTACCCTGTTCCCCTGAATTATTTAACAAAATGATATTTTTTATATTGTTTATTAATATAGTAATCATTTTGTATATGATTTATTCTGTCCGTATCCTTTGCAGGATAACTATGAACCAATAATATCAGTTAAGATATACATTTTCAAAGTTTTATTGTTTTTACGTACCCTGTTCCCCTGAATTATTTAACAAAATGATATTTTTTATATTGTTTATTAATATAGTAATCATTTTGTATATGATTTATTCTGTCCGTATCCTTTGCAGGATAACTGTGAACCAATAATAACTGTTAAGATATAAATATTCAAAGTTTTATTATTTTTACGTACCCTGTTCGCCTGAATTATTTAACAAAATGATATTTTTTATATTGTTTATTAATATAGTAATTATTCTGTATATGATTTATTCTGTCCGTATCCTTTGCAGGATAACTGTGAACTAATAATATGTGTTAAGATATAAATTTTCAAAGTTTTATTGTTGTTACGTACCCTGTTCCCCTGAATTATTTAACAAAATGATATTTTTTATATTGTTTATTAATATAGTAATCATTTTGTATATGATTTATTCTGTCCGTATCCTTTGCAGGATAACTGTGAACCAATAATATGTGTTAAGTTATAAATTTTCAATGTTTTATTGTTGTTTCGTACCCTGTTCCCCTGAATTATTTAACAAAATGATATTTTTTGTATTGTTTATTAATATGGTAATCATTTCGTAAATGAATTATTCTGTCCGCATCCTTTTCAGGATAGCTATGAGCCAGTAATATTTGTTAAAGTGTATATTCTCAAAATGTTATCGTTATTATATACCCTATGGCCTTGAATTAATATACCAAATATCTTACTGGGTTTACTGAATTAGATATTTAACGTTTTTCTTATTCTTTCTTTGATTTTATTGAAATAAACCTAAGCGAACGGCAGCGATTTTCAACGAACGGCAGCAAACGTCATCGAACATGAGGGTTGTCCAACGCTATTTTTCATTCGAATCTGCTGCTAAGTTCACTCTGATAAATACAGTGATATTTGACAAAGACGGTTGCAGTGTTTATAATAAAAACAATACGTTATTGGCACAAACAAATTCGTCGTCGGGTGTATTTAAATTTAAAAATGAACAAGTGTCGTGTATGTTCACTCCGGCATCTGAAAACTCATTAGAATGGCATAGACGAATGGGACATTTAAATTATGTTGATTTATGCAAAATGAAAAATGGACTGGTTGACGGTATAAATTTTGCGGACATTTCAGGTAATAAAAGGTGTGAAATTTGCATTGAAGCCAAGCATGCTAGAGCACCATTTAAACCTTCAAAGTCGAAATCAAGTAATTTGCTCGAGTTAGTGCATACAGATCTGTGTGGCCCAATGGAAACCACATCAATCGGAGGTGCAAAATATTTCTTGATTTTTGTAGACGACTATTCCCGTAAAATATTTGTTTATTTTTTAAAACAAAAGTCTGAAGTGCTGGAATACTTTAAGGAATTCAAGCACAGAGTTGAAACACAGACTGGTAACAAAATAAAAGTTCTTCGATCAGACAATGGCGGCGAATATGAAGGACATGAATTTAATAATTACTGCAAAATCAATGGTATAGTTCATCAAAAATCCAATGCTTATACACCTCAACAGAACGGCATAGCCGAAAGAGACTATTGTAGAAAAAGCCAAATGTATGTTGTTTGATGCTAAATTAGATAAGACATATTGGGCTGAAGCTGTAAATACAGCTGTGTATATTATTAATCGCTCTGCCAGTTCAGCATTAGAAAACAATATACCAGAAGGTGTATGGACAAAGAAAAGGCCAAATTTAAATCACATGCGTGTATTTGGTAGCAAGGTAATGGTACACATACCAAAACAAACGAGGAAAAAATGGGATCCTAAATCCAAAAAACATATTTTCGTTGGATATTGCGAAAATGTAAAAGGTTACAGATGCATAGATCCTAATTCAAAGAAAATAGTAATCAGTCGTGACGTCGTATTCATGGAAACAAATACACAGGTGTCCAATTCTCCAATAATTGCAGATGAAAAACATGAAGAAGATAAAGCTTCAGTGGGAGAAAATGAAGACGATGAAACCAAAAATGAAGAAGACGATGAAACCAAAAATGAAAACGACGATGCTGTAGAAGAAGGCAGTGATGACTATGAAGAAGCTTACTCCGATGATGAATCCTACGTTCCAGATGAATCCTACAATCCAGATGAATCCTACATTCCAGATGAAGACGTAGAACAGCCTGGAGAATTGAGAAGAACAAGTAGAGTTCCAAAACCTATAAGATCAGATGATTTTCTATATTTAGCAAGTACTAATGAAAATAGCGATCCTATTTCAGTAAAAGAAGCACTAGATAGAAACGACAGCAAATGTTGGAAGGAAGCTATGGATTTAGAAATGGAATCATTAGATGCAAATAGCACATGGATACTTACCAATTTACCAGCTAACAAAAAGGCTATTAAATGTAAGTGGATTTTCAAAACGAAGCAAGGCAAGGATGGTAATGTTGTGAGATACAAGGCACGGTTGGTAGCCAAGGGATGCTCCTGTAGTAAGGTATACTTCGATTCGTTATTTAATAGCACTTGCAGCAAAAAATAATCTAAAAATTGATCAAATGGGTGCAGTTACAGCATTCTTACAAGGAGAACTAAATGAAGAAATTTATTTTGAACACGTTGCATATGATGATAGATGGCCAACTTTATGAAAATCCGAAAGCATTGAGTTTCCAATCTCTCTTTAGATAGTTGTCTCTGCTGATAACGTTTCTGTTACAAGATTGGTAGAAAATATCAAAAACGCAATAAATCCGTTCGATGAGACTCTAGAAACTAATCTTCTATTCAATATTTCTTCAGGAAAAGCCGCAAGCGAAGAAACAGCTCATTTTCTTTTTACTATATTAGAGAATGGAGCAAAGCTTCATGAAAAATTTCGACAGCGATGCGCACAAGATAAGATGTCATTTGCAAAATCTATTTCTAGGAATGCCATTAAGAATTTTTCTGCTGAATGTGCGAAAACTAAATTATGTAAAAAAGGTCATATTGTGGAAATTAAAATGGACAGAAATATTCTTGGAAGGTTACTAACGCTTTCTCTTTCAATGATTTAGATATGAAGTCTGTCTTAGAATATTCTCTGACTACAATGCCATCCAGATGGATATATACGTAAAACTCAAAAAAGCGATCTACTAAAAATTGTGACGAAGTCACATATTTTCGTCCATTTACTTCAAATTTCCCGGCAAAAGACGACACACAAAGCCATAGTTCTCCATCGACACGAGTTGGTCAAAACTTCAATTTCACAGTCTTCCCAGCGATTTCCATTCTTCATAGTCGGTCCGTGGGCTTTGTAATCAGGGCAGAGAAGGTCATCCAATACTTTTCTTGAGGTTTTGCTAAGAAATCAGGATGAAAATCATTTTTTTTTGTCAAAGCACACTTAGAAAACTTACAGGTTACAAATGAGGATGTACAACTACTGCCAGCCAGAATACCCATAATCCACAGGCCGGGCCTAACTGTCTGGACAACAATAGGACCCTTAAGGACACAATTCCATCCACACAACTTGGGGAAAATCACCGAGAAATCCATTTGACAACTTCCACAGCTGAGCGATGCTAGCGCTATACGGCCAGCCACGGACTTCACGAGAAACGGAGACATAATATTGTTTATTTATTGTATTCTTATAATATTAAATTGTATATTTTACCTGATGATAACTTTCACAAAAACACTGGAGATTTATTTTTTTGCTTATTTTTTAAAGACACAAAATAAACAGTTTACAAACCCGGGCTTCAGCCAATCAGACATCGCGACACTACTCCGCCTCCGCACCAATCAGATGGCCGGTAACATCTCCCTCTTCTAAACGCGCAAATTTCAACCGAATCTAACCAAATCTGGGTATAAATACCACTCGCGGAGCTTCAGAAGTGACTTCTTACAATAGCTGCATCGGCTAACTAAGAAGTCACTTCCTGCGATAGCTGCTTCGGCTGTGCAAGAGGACCAGTATATACCAAGTTACATAAATTTAAAGTTAGAGTCAAACAGACAGATTTCGAAGACATTTTTTATTCTAGTTACATATTTGTACATTTTAAGTGTGAATAAAATGTTTAAGTTTTACAAATTTCATAATCATTTATAAATAATCCTGGACCTCCGACTAGCTATCCGCAATCCTAAACTACCCCTAAAACAGACAGTTCACAGAATGGCGCCCGAAAGCAGTAACAGCAAACCCAACACAGAGGTAGGTACGTCACAAAATATTTATTTATTTCTATTATACGGACATATTTGTCCAATTTTACAAAATTAAATAACAAGAAAAGTTTTAACTATAAATATGAGTAATACATTTTACAGTATATAACAAAATAACATAATATCACTCGTAAGACAAGACTTTATTATTTATAACTTTAACAAGATCACACATTTTCATATTAAATATATCAATATCGAGGTCATTAATGGTCTTACACATTCTCGATAAGGGATTATTACCAGTGTATAGAGACTTATAGCAATTTAGCGCGAATATAGGCTTTTGTCTAGAATTTCTGAAAGGAACCTTAAATCGCAATTCATTTAGCAACGCAGGGCTAACTATAATGCCATTACAAAGTTTAAAAATGAATTTTACATCATTTGATTCGCGCAATGATTTTAAAGTTGGTATGTTTAGAATAGAATATATATAGACGTAATGTAGGGGTCAGGAAGATTCAATCTTGTTGCAGCTATTCTGAAAAATTTATGTTGAACTGTCTCAAATTTTTTTATGTGCAATTGAAAATAAGGTGACCAGATAATAGATGCAAATAACAAGATAGGACGAACTAAAAGTAAATATAAAACTTTAATGGTTGAAGCTGAACGGAAATCTTGGCATGTTCTTCTGATAAAACCTAGTAATTGAATTGATTTATTAATAGTTTTGTCCGTATGCTCATCAAAATTCATCCAAGAATCAAAAATCACCCCCAAGTCTCTAATTGATTTGACTATTTCAAGATTTACTCCATTTAATGAATAAGTATTAATCATTGGTTGTTTTTGTCTAGCAAATCCAATAGACTTACATTTAATAGGATTAAGAGAAATATCATTATTAAGGCACCATTTGTATATGTTATTCAGGCAATTTTGCAAATCAGTGACATCTGAAATTGATTTTATACTTTTGAAAATTTTTAGATCATCTGCAAATAATAAGAATTCCACGTTATTAATTACCAAAGTAATATCATTTATAAAAATGTTGAAAAGTAATGGTCCCAAATGGGACCCTTGGGGTACACCTGATAACACTTTAATTTCATTAGAGGTAAAATTTTTATACTTAACATATTGAACTCTATTAAATAGGTAACTTGAAAACCATTTTAGAATTGGCCCAATAAAGCCAAAGGATTTCAATTTTAGTATTAGTAAATGATGATTAACATAGTCAAATGCCTTACTGAAATCTGTATAAATACTATCTACTTGTATTTTGTTTTCTAATGAATTTAAAATATATTGTGAGTAGCACACCAAGTTGGCTTCAATATTCCTACCCTCAATAAATCCATACTGATTAGCTGATAGATAAGGCCAAATTAATAATTTTAAATTATCTGTTATTAGCGATTCGAATAATTTAGGAATCGTGCTCATAATAGAAATTGGTCTGTAGTTAGTGATTTCATTCTTTAAACCAGATTTATGAATAGGTGTTATATAAGCCGATTTCCAAACTGTAGGAAAATGACCTTCGGTTAATGACTTGAAAATTATTTCAAGAAAATATGAAAAAATATAATTACAATTTTTAAGCACAATTGGAGGTATGCCGTCCGGACCAGCACTCTTACAAATATCAAGTTGATTTATTTTATTAGAAATATCAATTATAGAAATATTAACTGTATTTATTGTATATGGAGTTTGATCATTTAATTGTATATTGACATTATTGGAAGGTTTGTAGAAAGTTTTGAAGTATTCAGCGAATGCATTAACTATAGAATTTCCATTTCTATAAATATCTGAGTTATAATACATAGTGTTTGGTAAACCATTTTCCGATCTTTTCGAATTAGCATATTTCCAAAAATATTTAGGATTGATTGTTATTGAATTTTCGATGTCCAGACAATAATTTTTATAATCTCTTCTTGCTAACATTTTACAAGTATGTCTAAGTTGTGAAAATAGATCATAATTAGCTCGTGACTTGTTACTTTTATAATCTTTATGTGCACAAATTTTTCGTATAATTGCAGTCTTAAGTTCACTACTATACCACGCTGGAAATTTTGGAGAGCAAATTTTCTTTTTAGGAACATAAATATCAATACAATAATATAAATAATAATAAAATGTAGAAACACAATTTTCTAGAGAAAGATCATGAAAATTAACATTTTGAGACAAAACTCCCAAAAATTGTGAAATTTGTTGAAAATTTGCAGAGCTAAAGTCATAGTTCCAGTCATCGTAGTTAATACTAGTATTTTCTGAATCAGTAACATATTCAAATGATAAAGAGGGATGATGAATATCACAAGGAACTATAGATTCTTCTACACCAGTGCACTCAACATTTTTAATATCAGTAAAGATTAAATCTAGCATAACTCCATTACCATTGTAAAAAGTATTAATTTGATAAAGATTTAGTAGTCCTATTGTATTTGATAATATGTTTGATATATTTTTTTCATATAATGTGGATTTCCTATTATGTACAGGATAGCTAGCATAATCGCCACTTACCCAACCTATATTTGGTAAATTATAGTCCCCAAATAACATCCAATTTACATCAGGATAGAGAATGTCTATATTTTCAATTGATGAACAATGAGACTGCATTATATTATCAGATGTGAGCGGAGGAAAATATAACGCACCAACTACTATATTTAGTTTTTTACCCGTAATGTGTATAAATAAATGTTCAACATCAGTAAAAGAATTTAAAACAATACTATGATATACGTTTTTAATTGCTATTAAAACACCACCTCCCCTCTGATTTTGATTATTTAGTTCGTTTCTGTCTAGCCTATAAATATCAAATTTATCTAATTTTAATTCCGAATTGACAATATCAGAACATAACCAAGTTTCCGTGAAAACTATAATATCGTATTCATTAAGAATGTAATTGAATTTTTCTAATTGTTTTAACTTAGTTTTCAATCCCCGCACATTTTGATAATAAAATTTAATTTTGACATTGTTCTTTAGTTTTTTTGATGTTTGTTATCTTTCTGAATGTTAACTAATTTTGGTTGACCATTTATATATTTTATTGTTTTGATAACCCCATTTTGATTTTCAATATCTAATTGACGCCTAAGTTCTTTAAGGTAATTTCTTTGCATAAAGGTTAGATCAGAATTGATTTTTATATTATCATTACATTTATGTTTATTTTTTAGAATAGATAAAGCGATAGTGGAATTTTTCAGAATGACTTTAATTGGACGTTGCTTGTTATTATCGTTTGAAAATTTACCCAGTCGAAAATGATACAAAATGTCATTATCATCAACTACACAAATTTTAGAAAACACGTCTTTAATTGATTTTTTATCAGATTCGTTTTTTTCTGACTGAGTTTTAGCCTTTGATTCACTAATATTATATAGTATAATATTGTTTTTACGTACATTTCGCTCGTTAATTTCCTCAATAATTTTAGTTTGATCTGTAAGATTTGTGGGAGAGTCGCTCGATTGATGTTTTTCCATAAATGTGTTAATTTTGTGGACATCAGTTTGCAATTTGTCCAGTTGTGACAAAACCTGGGGCAAGATCTTTAGACCGTGAGAACAGTCGTTACAGAAAAATTTTAAGGTCCTCTTCTTCAGTTCAAGACATCTTACTTCAGTTGCAGTTAATTCTGTACAGTTGACAGGGTGGGCCGCTGACAGCTGTCACAGTCGAAAAACGGAGGTCCCTGACCTTCGTTGTATTCAATGTGACATTCCGTGCATTTACTTGACATAACCTCGATTTTGCGGGACCAGAGTTCGGGTAATAATTCTGGCAGTAAATAAAAAAAGGATATTGTAGATTAGTCCAGCAATGGTCCAAAATAACTTCAGTTCAAATGAAAGTAAGGCTGGTGCTCGATCTCGCAGTTGATTGTATCCCACGTGTTGACAGTTGAGGTTAAATTGTGCGGAAGTTGAAAATTTACAAATTTGCAAATGTGCAGCAAATGCAACTCATGAAATATATAGTAATGAGTGCATCCCATGCACCCTAAAACAGAAGTGTGAAACTCACACAAAAGAATATATATATATATATATATATATATATATATATATATATATATATATATATATATATATATATATATATATATATATATTAGCAATGTGATCTATAAACAAAGAGAGACAAAAACACGTCTGTATTACTCACTTCACGCTATAGTAATATTGGAAAATATGGTGAGTCACGATGAACCTAGCACATGAATGAACTTATTATTAATGGGTTTTACTTTTTGCATAAGTTTAAAAATTTCTCACCATTGTTTGGCGGAGTCGCTAAAGTTATTCTGCAAAAATTGGCTAGAGAAAAATGCCAAAGAATTCACCTAATTTTTGATCACTATATTACATCATCAATAAAAGACATCGAGAGAATAGAGCGAGCACAAGGTATAGACAGGCATGTAGAATATCACATTACTGGACCTAAATGAACCAGGCCAACAAATTTCATTAAAGTTTTAAGGAATGATGTCTTTAAAGATTCCCTTGTCAGCTTTCTAATCACCGAATAGTAGAGTAATGAATATAGTTCATTTTTCCAAACATTTAATTTGTATGTTACCCACAGATTTGATTGTTATTATTTCCGATTTTCCCCTAACGAACAACCACGGTGTTCTGATACCTCTTTAAGAAATTCTCACGTTGAAGCAGATTCTAAGATAGCATTTCATCTTAGCAGAATTCAGCAAGGAAATGTAGTTGTAGATTCTGCTGATACCGATGTACTTGTCATCCTAATTGGAAACATGCATCTCATGCATAAAAATGTGAGAGTTTGGATGCGTATCGGTACCGTGTCAAGAAACGACGAGATATATCAATGTACCGTAAATTGTCAACGAATTAGGACAGCGTATGTGCCAGGCAATGCTAGCTTTTCATACATTATTTGGGTCTGACTACTGCTACAATATTATTTGATTGTCAGCAATTTTAGTTAGATGACTCGGCCACCGACTGCTACTGGGAGAGGGGGTACGCAAATCAAGTACAATTGTGGGTTCGTAAGGGATAACCAAAATTATACTTACTGTCATTTGTCAAAATACCTGCAAAATAAATGGGATAGGAGGGGCGCCACTCAGTTTTGGTGATGTTAAAACCGAGAAAATAAGGGTGAGTGGTTACGGAAACGTTGAATGATGATTCAATATAAGGTAAACTCACATATGTAGATAAACATGATAAATAATTATAATTTACTCCTAGATTGACATACAGATGACAAACAGGCATCGAACTTGCATTACAACATGGCACAAAAATATAGTTCAAAATAACTTTCAATAAAATTACGATACGGGAGATCTCCATTCATTAATACTTAAATAAATATTCTACTACAGAATAATCGTACAAACTTGTAAAGATTCTAACAGGTTCGGCAAGTGCATGGGCGGCGGTACATAAAATTTTAGATACTCAAGGGCACTAACCCACCATGAATAACTTCTCAAAATAATACTAAATATTACTAGTCTTGTCACACAAATTATAACAAGGTTCAGAGAGTCTCGTAGTATTCAATATAAGCGAAGTAAGATAGTCTTTTCCAACAATCACGTGGAGTGAAAATAGGGCAAAAATGTCTTTGCGGGGTACTTAACTGATTTGCCTCGACGTGGTGGGATGGACGCAGGCGGACGTCTCCAAAGACGTCGGAATGGTGTGGTGGTGATCTCCAGCAGCTACTCAATGGCCCCCAAAATGGGTTTGAGGGGCGATGACTCGGTGCAGGCGACGGCAACAGCACCAAGTCCAAAATATCGGGCAATGAACGTGACCAAATATCCACCTAACTGGTGATATGACGGGATCGAAGCACTCGAAGTAATTTAACCGGTAAACGATAATCGATCCACGATCATAAATAAGAAATAATTCTGAGCCCGACACTGGAGACACTTTGACCGTCTTGATCGAGAGTCGACAACTCAATCCCCGCGCACAGCACAAAAACTCTTAAAATACGTAAAAATTAACAAAGAATAAATTTTTACAAGCTCGACACCTGCTGCCATCATTTCTACATTACCAACTACTAACTACCTCTAAAAATGTAATATAATATGAGTTAAAGCGGGAAAAGGAAAGGAAGGGAAGAAGACAAGTATTTTGAATTGTGACAATCTCCCCCTTTCGTATAAAAAACAACAAAAAAAAAGAATCAAACGTGAATTTAAATAGTAATTTTAGTTTGAACCAGTCTCTTTTAAATCTTTAATGTGCCAATTTCCCTTTGGCTTTCCATCTGAAGTTTCTAATTCATAAGTAACGCTGGAAGCTTTTTATGGCTTTTGGCCCCACGTTGGGCGCCAATTTGCTACAATATTATTTGATTGTCAGCAATTTTAGTTAGATGACTCGGCCACCGACTGCTACTGGGAGAGGGGGTACGCAAATCAAGTACAATTGTGGGTTCGTAAGGGATAACCAAAATTATACTTACTGTCATTTGTCAAAATACCTGCAAAATAAATGGGATAGGAGGGGCGCCACTCAGTTTTGGTGATGTTAAAACCGAGAAAATAAGGGTGAGTGGTTACGGAAACGTTGAATGATGATTCAATATAAGGTAAACTCACATATGTAGATAAACATGATAAATAATTATAATTTACTCCTAGATTGACATACAGATGACAAACAGGCATCGAACTTGCATTACAACATGGCACAAAAATATAGTTCAAAATAACTTTCAATAAAATTACGATACGGGAGATCTCCATTCATTAATACTTAAATAAATATTCTACTACAGAATAATCGTACAAACTTGTAAAGATTCTAACAGGTTCGGCAAGTGCATGGGCGGCGGTACATAAAATTTTAGATACTCAAGGGCACTAACCCACCATGAATAACTTCTCAAAATAATACTAAATATTACTAGTCTTGTCACACAAATTATAACAAGGTTCAGAGAGTCTCGTAGTATTCAATATAAGCGAAGTAAGATAGTCTTTTCCAACAATCACGTGGAGTGAAAATAGGGCAAAAATGTCTTTGCGGGGTACTTAACTGATTTGCCTCGACGTGGTGGGATGGACGCAGGCGGACGTCTCCAAAGACGTCGGAATGGTGTGGTGGTGATCTCCAGCAGCTACTCAATGGCCCCCAAAATGGGTTTGAGGGGCGATGACTCGGTGCAGGCGACGGCAACAGCACCAAGTCCAAAATATCGGGCAATGAACGTGACCAAATATCCACCTAACTGGTGATATGACGGGATCGAAGCACTCGAAGTAATTTAACCGGTAAACGATAATCGATCCACGATCATAAATAAGAAATAATTCTGAGCCCGACACTGGAGACACTTTGACCGTCTTGATCGAGAGTCGACAACTCAATCCCCGCGCACAGCACAAAAACTCTTAAAATACGTAAAAATTAACAAAGAATAAATTTTTACAAGCTCGACACCTGCTGCCATCATTTCTACATTACCAACTACTAACTACCTCTAAAAATGTAATATAATATGAGTTAAAGCGGGAAAAGGAAAGGAAGGGAAGAAGACAAGTATTTTGAATTGTGACACTACACGGCATCTTTTTATAAGATTGGAAAAACTAAGCCGCTCAAATATCTTCTGCAATCCCCCAACATACAAAAAACGCTTGCTGGGTTCCAGGAAGATGAGGCTATAACGGACCAAGAGTATTCAGATATAGAGACGTTCATATGCGGATTATATCGAAATACCAAGATAGAAAGTATTAACGAACTTCGACTTCAGATGTTCCTTGACATATACAAGACGAAGGGTAATAAACCTTTAACCGCACTAAAAAGAATACACGGTGCTTTTTTTTCCCCCTGTCAAAATGATCTTAGGGAGAAGATAAAAAGGGCAAAATTTGTGACTTTAATGTGGAGCAACTTGGACCGTCCAACTTTGCTACCTGAAAACTACGGCTGGATATTAACTGAAGGTTCATACCAAATCAAATGGCACACTGGTGAAATGGTTTCAGAAAACTTAGAAGATATAATACTGAATTCAGAAAGCATATCCCAGGAGGAGGATTATGCAGTTTCTTCAGGGGATGAAGAAGACGACGATTGAATAGTATGCCCACAAATTCACTGTTCTTTCACTTTAAATTATTTTAATTTACTACTTTCTCTTTATTGTAATACATAAATTATGATTTGATCTCAGATAGTTCATTTTTACCTTGGTATCCCAACTACTCATTTCATTTTAAACATAAAAAACAAAATTTATGACAATTTATGACAAATCCCGTCTCCTGTATTTAAAATTCGTCTGTCAAGGTAACCCACCCATATAAGAGTGGCAGTCTTTTTACTTGTAATTCGATGTAGACTCTTTAGATAAAAAAGAAAATTTTGGCCACAAGAGTCAAATTTTGATATTACAAACTTCAAATTTTGAAATTAGTCTGCCGGGACACCCCACCTATATGAGTAGCAGACTAGCGTCTTTTGACTTGTAATTCGATCTAGAATCTTTAGATAAAAAAGAAAATGTTGGTCAACTGAGTCAAATTTTGATATTACAAACTTCAAATTTTGAGTTTCGTCTGCCGGGATACCCACCGATATGAAAGTGACAGACCAGTGTCTTCTGACTTGTACTTCGATCTAGAATCTTCAGATAAAAAAGGAAATGTTGGTCACATGAGTCAAGTTTTGATATTACAAACTTTAAATTTTGAAATTCGTCTGCCGGGACACCCCACCCATATAAGAGTGGCAGACTAACGTCTTTTGATTTGCATATCCGTTTAGAATTATAAAGTACAAAAGAAAATTTTGGTCACATGAGTCAGAAATCCGTTATATTCACCCGTTTTTAATGGACGCCATTTTTAATTCCACCCAGATCCTAATGGCAGACGTGCATTTTTTTATTCACCGAAATGGATAGATACTATAAAATACGCTGAAAATTTTGGTCAAATTGGTCAGTGTTCCTGTAGCTTGCTCACGGATTATTATGAATGAACAATTACATTTATTTTCCTCACTCTTGTTAAAACCCCTATTTTGAACGTTTGGTTTTCCACATTTATGTGTTTATGACCATTCTTGTCGGTATGTTCTTTTTTTGAAATCCTGTATATTGTTAAACCATCTTAGGTATTTATATAGTAACTTGAATATGTCTTCTACATTCTTCGTGCACTTCTGATGATGGCATCACTGCCGAAATACGTAAAAAGTATTAAAGATTATTATTTTGATACTCAAAACCAAGTGTTTTATTATAACCTTTATTTAAAATGTTTCAACGAGTGCCTACAGCAACTTTAATTAATATTAAAAACTTAAAAAATTACATTTAGAAAAGAAAGGTTCGAAATTAACCCATTACTGCCCAATGGGTCGTTTTTGACCCAACGTATATTTATTGCTATTTACGCTATATGTTCACACTTGTTCAAGTTATTATCAGTTGGTTCTCACTAGTGAAGTCGGCCAGTACACCTATAAATTTATCGCTACTTTATAGTGCAAGATATATTTTAAATAAAATATCGAAAAGTAATATCTGCGATCTTATTTAAATGGAGGAATTCAAAGATACATAAGTACTAACTACATGTTTTGTAATTAACAAAAACTTTTTTTGACACGGAAATATAGTTTTATATTATTAATTTATCACTAAATAATATTTGCAATTTTTAATATTTATTCAATAATTTATGAACATGGGTCACTAACGACCCCTTGGGCAACTGATTATACAGTGATGGTATTATTTTGATTATAGGAAACGACCGCTTACTACAGCAGAATTACTATAAATAATTGAAAATTTGGACGATGATGATTTAGTTCCAGATGGTATAGTTATTATGCCCCCTGATAATGTAAATGATACTGATGCAGATTTTGGCGACAAAGAAACAAATGATCCTGACCATCTAACCAGTAATCAATTGTGTGCAGAGGCCGAATTTATGTATGATAACTCTGCAGAAACTAGTACAGTGCAAGAAAAAAAATCTGTGAATGTAAAAAAGCGAAAATTAATCGACAAACCTACATGGGAAAAGGGAGTCATTTCGCAAAAAGATTTTACTGAAAATTGGACTGAGTATAACTCCACGAACTCTTTCTGCTGATAGTGATTCATTAGAATTTTTTGAATTATTTCTGTCGCCAGACATTGTGAATGATTTGGTAAAATATACTGTTATGTATGCTGCACAGAAAAATGTACCGAATTTTGAATTATCATTAGAGGAATTGTATGTATTCATAGGAATACTGTGGATATGTTCCTCTTCCACGTCGTATGATTTTTTGGGAAGAAAAAGATGTTCGTAACTCGTTTGTTTCCCAGTCAATGCGCCAAAATAGTTTTGAAGAAATTTTCCGTTTCTTTCATGCTTCTGATAACACTAACTTTTCTCCGAATGATAAAATGACTATAATCAGACCTTTGATAACAGCTCTAAACAAAAAGTTTATGCTCAATGCACCTGTACAACCAAATGTCTCCATTGATGAATCAATGATCCCTTATTATGTTGGACATGGCTGTAAACAATTTATAAAAGCAAAACCCATAAGATTTGGATATAAAGCATGGGTTCTTGCCCTAAAATTAGGATACTGTTTACAGTTTGATATTTATCAAGGACGACAAAATAACCAAAACGAATTACTTGAAAAAAGAGGACTCAGTGAATCAGTTGTTGTGAAATTTGCTGAAATTTTGAAGGAATATTACCAAAATAAAATGTTTTCACTGTTTTGATAATTTCTGCACATCTACCAAATTGGTTCCAACACTTAGTGAATTTGGATATGGTGTAACTGGAACTGTTAGAGAGAATCGAATTGGTAATTGTATTCTAAAAGATGCAAAGCAAATGAAGAAAGGAGATAGGGGAGAAACAGATTCTATCGTTGACAAGAAAAAAAATTGTTGCAGTGAGATGGAAGGACAATAATGTTGTGATGTTGTTATCCAATGAATATGGTGTGAATCCTGTTCAACGATGTCAAAGATATTCGGCTAAAGACAAATCATGTATTACAATTCCGCAACCAAATATTGTTCATGCCTACAATAATTACATGGGAGGTGTCGACCAGTTAGATAACAACGTCTCAAATTATAGAATATCAATGTGAGGCAAGAAATGGTATACGCCTATACTTTTTTGGATGTTTGATGTTTGCTTAGTGAATTCCTGGTTGCTAAGTCGAGCATACAGGAAACAAATCAATAATTTGCGATTTCGCCGTGAAGTAGTACAATAACTACTACTGAAATATGGCAAAAATGCAACTATGCCAGGACCAAAACGACAGTCTGTAGTAAATGCGCGCATAGCGGGAGGACGGCATATAATTATTACACAACAGCCAAGACGCCGTTGTGCGTTATGTAAAAATAAAACTACGAAATGCTGTGGAACATGCAACGTACCCTCTATACATGATAAATGTTTTGAAGAATTCAATGAAAATTTATTTTTTTGTCTATTTTATTGTTGTATTTGAAATATAATTACATTCATATATTTTAAGCAGTATAATTATATAATATTAATTTTCTTATTTGTAATAAAAAATAATAATATAGTTTATTTTATGTATACCCAAGGGGTCGGTAACGACCCATGTCATAAATAAAAAACTATAAATGTTATATTTTTTATTATTTTTCCCAACAACCAGAACGCTCTTTAAACAATTATTGCAAATTTCAACATGAACAGAGAAAAAAATAATTCTGGGCAGTAATGGGTTAAATTTCTTGGAAACATTTGAAATAGACAAAGCCAAAAACCGTAATGAGAAACTGATGAATGACAAAACAGATGCCCTCCATTTTTTGGAAATATTACCGAAAGGGAATTTATGTTGATCCCTCAGGATGGCATTCCCAATGCTCCAACAATAATAGTTTATATTCTTATACCTGTGTCTGTATATATAGTAATGTAATTTCTCTTGCACATTCCTCATTCTTCTGAATATGATGTAAAAGCCGAAATTGCGATAAAAATAATAAACCTTATTCTGTGAAATTTAGACAAGTGTTAATTAGTTTACCTTATTAAAATGTTTCACCTAGTGCCAACGACGGATTCAATAGATCATATTAAATTAAATATTTTAAAAGCTTTTTAAATCATTACGTGTTGCTATAGCGCGGCTCCAAATGGACTGTTCAAGTAATCTTTTAGTATTGTTCGATTTTGCTCAGCTATTCTGCAACCTTCTTAATTGCCTAGTATTTGCTAGTGCTCCATTTTTTGGAATTTCTACGCCATTCGCCTGGTATTATAATTCCATCACTGTTATACCGATCAGTACATTTTGATGGACAGCATTTATTGCCTGTTTTAACTATGGAAACTATTTGCAGCTGGAGCTTTTGATTTAATTAAATGAAATAGCAATTGTACATTACTTTCTTATCCAATAGAAAAGTCATTAAATGAATAATTAAAAATACTTGGTTTGCCTTGGGGTCCTATGTCTGGCACATATACATTTATAACTGTATAGAGTATAGGAAATATTGGTTCGATATTTAATATACTTTATACTTGTAAAAAAACGTAAAAACTTTAAACTCGTATAATCTAAATAAAAAACACAAATGAATTGGAAAGGGAAAACGAAACTCGAAAAACACTTTATTTATTTACTGAACATTCAACTGTTGTCCGGTCACTTGACCGAACATTCATAAAATGGAATATGTGGTTGCTAGATGTAGCTGTAAAATATCTCCCTCCTTAGAGAGAAGAAAAATTAATGACAGGTAATGAAAGGTATTTCATTACTAGTCATTTTACAAAGAAATGATATAAATTAACATTATTTGGGGTACCTGAGGAGAAAGAATGAGTTATCAAAATTGTGCGGTTCTTTTAAATATGCAAGTTTTAGTCTGTCTATTGCTATGGTGTCTAATTTATCTTTTATTAAAATTTTGAAATTTTTTTTGTACCGTTTAATAACTTTGTAAGGTCCATCGAAAGGTTGTTGCAAGGTGGGGCTTATTGCATTATGTTTTATGAAGACGTGGGATGTGCGAAATAGATCTGAGTTTGTAAAATATGGTTTGTTTTTTAAGGTTAAGGCTGTATGCTTGAATTTGCTGAATATTTGCTTTAATTGTTGGAGATAGTTGGGGATGTTAGGGTCTGGAATTATTGGTGATTGTGCGAAGAATTCACCTGGAATGTGTAATTTGGTGCCATAGACTAGTTCTGCTGGGCTGCATTTAATAGGTTCTTTACAGGTCGTGCGAAGACTCAATAAGATAATTGGTAAATTAGTTATCCAATCTGTTGGATTATTATATGTTTTTAGGGAAGTTTTTAGCTGTCTATGGAATCTCTCAATCATGCCATTTGATTGTGGATGGTATGCTGTGGTTTTTATGTGATGTGCACCTAATAATTTGAGTAAATTTTTGAATAATGCTGATTCGATTTGTTTCCCTCTGTCTGTTGTAATAACAGAAGGAACTCCAAATCTAGATATCCAATTGTTTACTAATGCTGCAGCTATTGTTTGTGTGTTACAATCTTTGATTGGAATTGCTTCTGACCATCGTGTAACCCGATCTATGCACGTGAGTAAATGAGAAAATCCTTGTGAATTAGGTAAATGAACTAAGTCGATATGAAATGAATGTTGTCGAAACAGCTGTTTGGTTCGGAAAATGGTTTAAGTGGAGCATGAATGTTTTTGTTATTTTTGAACGTTGGCAGTGTACGCATTGTTTTGTCCAAGATTGTATGTCTTTATTCATTTTATACCAAACGAATTCAGAATTTATTAATTTTGTTGTTGTTTTTATTCCTGGATGGGATAATGAGTGGAAATGGTTGAAAATGTTCATTCGGAATTCTTTTGGTATATATGGTCGATATTACCGGTAGATATGTCGCAAACTAAAGTACAGTTATAATTTGGAAGTTTTATGTTTTTAAAATGTAAATTGTTTGTTATATTTGTCTGTAGTGTCTGTAGTTCCTTATCAGTTTCCGGAGCTGTTGCGATTTTGATGTAATCAATGTTTTTGTCTGCATATATTGAATTTATTTGGATTCTGGACAATGCGTCGGCTCCTGCGTTGTTTTTGCCTGATACGTGTCTGATGTCGTTGGTTAACTGTAAAATAAAGTCTGTGTCTAATTCCTCTGGCGGTGCAGTTTTGGGAAATTTTGTGAGCCATGAAAGTCAAAGGTTTATGATCTGTTAGAATGAAGAAGTTTCTTCCTTCTACGAAATATCTAAACTTTTTCACTGCCAGATACATAGCTAGTAACTCACGGCCGAATGTGCTATATCGTTTTTGTGTAGGGGTGACAGTGGCGGAAAAGAAAGCTATTGGTTGCCAGTCTTCCCTTTCTGTCGTTGTAAGACTGCGCCCACTCCTGTGTCTGAAGCATCTACCATGACAGATATTGGGGCATTATATGCGGGAAATGTGAGTGTTACTAAATTTGTTAATTGTTTTTTTATGGCCTTGAAAGCTTTGTTTGCTTCTGGAGACTAAATGATTTCTTTTTGAGCTGTTTGGTTTATTTGTTATGAGATAATTAATGGGTTTTAATATTGTTGCACAGTTAGGGATAAAGCGATGATAAAAGTTTATGAGGCCGAGGAATTCTCTTAATTTTTGTTGAGTTGTAGGTAAGGGATATTTATTTATTGTGTCAATTTTTGATTTTACTGGTTGATTACTATTTGCTGAAGTATTGTGTCCTAAGAATTCGATTTCTTGGACTCCGAATTGACATTTATTTTGGCTGATTAATATGCCATGTTTTTGAAGTCTTTGGAAAATTAATTCTAAATGTTTCAAATGTTGTTCGAGAGAACTACTAGCAATAAGGAGGTCGTCAATGTATGCGAAGCAAAAATATAAACCTCTGACGACATTGTCAATGAACCGTTGAAAAGTTTGAGCGCTATTCCTCAAACCAAATGGCATGACTAAGTATTCGAATAGACCGAAAGGCGTGGTTACTGCTGTTTTGGGAATGGACTCTTCGTCCATTGGTATTTGATGATACGCTTTTACAAGATCTAATTTTGAAAATATTTTTAATTGTATAAATTTGTTGTAAAATCTTGAATATGGGGAATCGGATAACGATCTGGAACAGTGATGGCATTGAGAGCTCTATAGTCCCCGCAAGGTCGCCATTCGCCAATCTCTTTCTTTTTAACCATATGTAATGGCGAAGCCCAGTTACTAGAGGATGGACGAATGATTCCCATTTTCAACATTTTATCGAATTCATTTTTAGAAATGGATAATTTATTCGGAGCTAAACGGCGTGGCCGTGCAAAAACAGGTGAATTGTTAGTATGACACAATGTTTGACATTGTGCATAATTTGACGTTTAGAATTAAAAGGTGAAGATAGAGAAGGAAATTTTGATAAGAGTTGGGTAAAGCATGTCAAATGTTGAGTAGTAATATTAGATATTCGATTTGAATTGTTTTGTAAGTTTTGGTTTGTTTGCAATAGTCGTTTTGAAGATAAATCAATCAGCAAGTTAAAGTATGTAAGAAAATCTGCGCCGATAATTGAATGTTTAACATCCGCGATAATGAACTTCCATGTAAATTGTCTTGTTAATCCGAGATCTATTTTTTATGTTTTAGTACCGAAAGTTTTGATAGTTGAATTATTGGCAGCTTGTAGTGTAAGAGGATTTTGCTGTCGTTTTTCGCACAATGAATTTTTGATAACACTCACTTCGGCTCCAGAGTCTACCACGAAGCGGTGGCCAGAGTTTATCTGTCAGATAAAGGAGTTTTGTTGTCGTTGGATGGGTGTTAGTGCTAGAAATAGATGGTAAGATGAGTTTATCTGTTGTATTCTTGTTTTGGTGTAACGAAACCTTTGATTTGTCTGTAGAAGAACTTTGTTGACATGGCGGAACACATTTCCTTGCCTTGTCACCGAAGTTGAGGTGATACCAGCATAAATCTGCGCTTGGTGGAACTTTAGGGAAAGGTAGGATCTTGTTTCTTGATTGAGATAATACCAATTTCTTTAATTCAGAGATTTCTTGTTTCAGTTCTTCAATCTGTTGTGTCTTTGCTCACGGAAGATAGCGCTGGTTGTGTAATGTTTAGAAGTCTATCTGCGATTTCAGTTTTATCTGTCAAAAAGATTTTATTATTTGAAGCAAGGATGAGCTGAATATTTTGAGGAAGTTTTTGTAAGAATATTTCTTCAAGAATTGAGTCGTCTAGATGTAGAGTACCAATTAACTGTTGAAGTTGACGTAAAAGTTGTGATGGTTTTTTATCACCTAACTTAACTTGGTGTATGGAAGTTCTGTTGGTGGATTTTCGATAAGGTCTCTGACTTCTGCTGCATATTGAGGGTTGAGTAATGATAATAATTTGCAGAATTTTGTTGCTTCAGATGTTATACGATGTGACCTAAACGTTGCTTCTACTTGAGAGAACTATAATGTCGGGTCTGTAGGTCAAAATTTGGGAATCTTGAAGGAATTGGTTGATGAAGAGATTTCAGGAGGTGGAAGTTCAGCAGGTTGTGTGTCTGGAATAGGAGCAGGCACGCCGTCCATTTTGCTTGGCAGTCGGGGTCACCAATTGTGTAGAGTATAGGAAATATTGGTTCGATATTTAATATACTCTATACTTGTAAAAAAAAAACGTAAAAACTTTAAACTTGTATAATCTAAATAAAAAACACAAATGAATTTGAAAGGGAAAACGAAACTCGAAAAACACTTTATTTATTTACTTAACAACATTCAACTGTTATCCGGTCACTTGACCGAACATTCATAAAATGGAATATGTGGTTGCTAGATGTAGCTGTAACATAACCTCAAAAATTTAAATGTCAAAATGCACTGACTGACTGACGTACTAAATTTCGTATCACCTGACATTCTGTATGCAAAATTAATAATAATGCAATATAGGAATTAGATGGTAGGAAACTTCTACGTCTTACATTAATAACTAATTTAATAAAATGACTGAAGAATTCCCATTTCTCGTGAAATTCAAAATCAACAAGTCTATGATTGTGCTGTTCATTTGCAAATTATCAAATATAATTGATACTCTCCTCTTATGTACAAAATTTAAAAAAATGCACCAATTAAAATTACCAGCCTAGGGTAGGGTCAGAGTGTACGAAAATTCAAATATCACTTTATTCATATATCAATTTACAAAACATAGTAATGGATAAAATTGGAAAAAAATAACATTGCCTTATTCAAATAAATACTTATGCATTTCTCGAATCGTTAAATCTCAAAAAATATTATAATGGTCTTTTACAATTCTCGACTTGTGCAAATCTCTACCACTATGAAGTCTGCGCGCATTTATATATTCGTTTCTGGTTTGTTCACTACTGCTTTATTGCGGTACAGTTTAGTGATATTTGATTTTATAATTATATTTAAATTACAAATATATGAGAATGTTAATATATTTGTTGTGGCAATTCAAAAATAATCAAATACATATTTTATATTTGCAAATGATATATACATATTTTGTTTTGTTCGTTAATAATAATAATAGTCTAATTTCTAATATTAATGCTACTTAACTGTAAATATATAAAAACAATAACCATTTTATAATATAATTATAGAAAGGCCATAAAAAGTTTAAATATAAAATATAAAGAAGATAAAATGAAATGTATGGGAAAAATAGAATCAGTTTTAGAATAAACTAAATACATATATTTGTTAATTTGTAATTATAGTTTTTGAGCAGGTTTGTTTAAACATGTACCTACCATAAGTAGTAATACAAACATAATGGCTGGTAAGAAATGTCAAATTCAAAGTTTAATTTTACCCTTATGTTTTAAGAACGATTTTTTTGAAAATATTTGTTTGAATACAAACTATGTTTTGCATTAAAATCATATTTTGATAACTTTGATATTATTTATTAGTATTATTCAGTAATGAAATTTGACATTTATTAAAACAGCGTTTTAGTGAAAACGGGGCATGTGGTACCAGCCAATACGATTGTAATTTATATTCATAATATTTTACTGTTTTTACATTTACCTATACAGGGAGTTAATGAATACTTGTTACAAATTTATAAGGATATGTAGGGGATGCATAATAGACTAACTTTAACTAATAAACACATCCGGAAACGCACCGTTTTCGAGCTACAGGCTCTTAAAAGAGTAATTATTTCCCTAATTTTAGTTTTCTGACCTGCCACCAAATATTATTTTGTTTATTTTAACTTTATTGAATTGCAGACGCAGTATGAATGAGCATACTGTTCGCGATTACGCAAACATGGTATATATTAATGTATGGCAGCACAAGAAATTCAAACAAATTCTGGCGTTTTTGAACGAATGTATCAAAATATGCTCGCTCTGAAGGAGCAATGATTGTATTGAAGTTAGTGGTGGTATTTTGAGCAACTATTATAATATGTATTACAAAAATGAATAATAGTTTTATAATCGGCTGTATCATGTAACACATCGCTTATATTAAACGACGTCGTTAAATATTTTGACAAATAGAAACAATTGTAACAAATTACATTGCGCTTTTTTCATCAGAGCCACATATTTTGATTGGATATCAATGTTAACGATGTCGTTTAATATAAGCGATGTGTTACATGATACAACCTTATATGTGTTAAAAATAACATGAGAAGGAAGTTTGGAATACGAAGCGGAGTGGTTCAACCCTTTAAACAAAATAAAATCACTTTTAACACGTATATCATATGCTATTCTTTCTACAAACACTACTTTTTCATCTAAATTTGTATTTATTATAATTTTTTGACTTATGCCAAAAATGTCGATTTGTTGTCCCATTCGTTATTACAAAGGTAACTAATTCACTTTTAACACTATATAGTGTTCAAAGTAACAATGATCTGTCACTTTTTAATACTAGTGTCATAAAATGATATTTTTTCACGACCGGGAGAGAAAGTTGGTTTCCATGACTCCAAAATCATGAGAAACAGCACATTTTGTTTCAGCGGGAAATTGGAACATTTTTTCCTCGTATTGTAGCCATCACCTACGGCTCGGGCTACGCTACAAACTTACTCCTCGGAAAAAAATTATACACTTCTCTCCCTTTATGTATAATATTATACTATTTCAACCCTAAAAACAAACATTAAAAAGCCTACTTATAGCAGATTTCTAGAAAAATTATTTAAAAAAATTAAAATAAGGATAATTAATAACAAGCGGTAGGTCACAGCCAACTAAAATGGATAAACAAATTATTCATACTAGTAGGTATATTAAAGGAATAACAATCTACCAAATGAGCACTGTATAAGGTACCTTAACATTTACTAAATTATGTGTACGTAGTGTACAAATCAAAATTAGTTCATTATTGTATAAATCTGATTTGTTTAAAATTTGTGTTATTTTTATTATACATATACTATATTTATGTAAAATAACGTGGAATTGAGATGTATTACACTGGCAACAACAGATTGAAAATCCTATTTTTTCCACTGCTCTTCTTTTCCTAAAATGCAGCATGGGATTGACAAATGTTTTTGAGTATGAAGACAAGTATTTATAGTAAAACTCAGGTCCGGTTTTATAAACGTCCATTTAAAATTTAATTCCAAAGTAAATTTAATTACGTGTAACTCAATGTTTTGACAGCGATGCGATGATTTGAATGACAAGAACATGAAAACTGTTTCGGACTTGTTCATTTTATTAAATTTACTATGAACCTAAATATAAATCGACGTTTATAATACTGGACGAAAATTGATTAATTACTTATGATGGATTGATTATAGTTTTATATTAATGATTTTAATTTAATACAAATGATATTTCCGACTACATAAGATAATCTACAGGTTAGTCTAACGAACTATTGTAAATTTTACCTTATTATAAGTTTTTAAAGTCAATAAATAAAATAAATAACAAAATATTCTACAAACCATATTAAAAAAATAAATTCTTCTGTGATGAGCTAAAAGAAAACTCAAACCTTGTTTACAAAAAATGAGGTAAATGAATCAATACATATTTACGATACAAATACGTAGAGTTGGTCATTAGTTACGAATGGGTCGGATTTAAAACACGAGCGCAACGAGGTTTTAGGTTTCTAAGTTTTAAGACCCGTGAGTGACTAAAGATGTTTTACTTATGTGTATCGTACAATATTGTATCTACGATCTAAAAACCCAATAAATATAAAAATAACTTTATTTATGAATTAGAATTACAATATTAAATGAGAAGGTTGCTATGATAACAAAATATTCACCCTGCTTTTGCAAATTTAGCGTATTTACAAATTTTAATCACTCGTTGCTCGGCAACCTGTGACTAATGAACCCTTGTTAATAAACAACCGTTTTAACAACTAAATGCCAATTTTACGCACTATCGTAGTTAAAAATATTAATTTTTGTTTATAAAACCTATTTACTTGAAACAATTACTTTTGACATATTTATTTTGAGGTTGAGTGGATATATGAAATGAAGAGAGCAACAAAAGATCATATGGTTTTGGCAGAAAGTAGTCACACATGTCAGTCAAACAAAATATAACCTCAACCTATTTTAAATCATTTAATAATTAAATTTAAAATACGAAACTAAGAACTTGAACAATTAATCATGAATAAATTTGTTTTTATGTAGGTAAGTACCGAAAATTTTATTATATTAAAATACTTAATAGATCATGGGTAAGCAGTGAACGAAACAATTTAATTTTTGAAACATTTATTTTTCATACAAAATAAATAAATATTTAATATACAGATCAATATAACAATAACACTGTATAAAACCTTATGTCGTTATCTATGACGAGTAATATATTACCTCTAATCAATTTCTAATACTTTGGAGTTGGCATAAACATAATATTTTGCCATTTATATCACAATCATTATTGTGGCACGATAGCCATAGGCCTCAGGTACTATATGTAATTTTTTGTGACCGATTCGTACTAATGTAATTTTTTGACTTTGCTATTAGCAGATAGACTCGAACCGGAAAACTTCAAATCTAAACATGGAAAACTCAGCTTCGAAATATTCTATTTTACAACCGCTCAACAGTATTGAATTCCAATAACAGAGTAGGTTGACATACAAATATCCATGCCTCGAACTCGGAAACCCTAGCGGGCTCGTGAGTAAGAGCGCTTTTCATTTATATAGGGTGTTAACGAATACGTGTTACAAATTTATAAGGTATGTTGGGGATGCAAAATAGACTAACTTTTACTAATAAACTCATATGCGGAAACGCACCGTTTTCAAGCCACTGGCTTTTAAAAGTGTAATCTACTTTAAATTTAGGGTGTAATCTATCACTTCAGTTATTGTTTTGTTTATTTTAACTTTTAGCAATTGCCGACGCATGAATGGTATTAGCATACTTTTCGCGATTACGTTATGGTATTAGTGTACGGCAGCACAAGAAATTCATACTAATCCTAGCATTGAACGAATGTACCAAAATATGCTCCAACGGTGCAATGCTTGCATTGAAGTTGGTGCTTGTCATTTTGAGAAATAATTATAACATGTATTGTATTACAATTAATATTAAAAATAAACGAACCTAACTTGACAGATAAACCGTTAGACATTTGTTAATTTTTGTCTATCGCTAGTTTCCAGTTGATTTTCGATACTTTCATAGCTAATTTCTATCATTACAAAACAAGTAAAATTAATTTTGTTATACAAAAATTAATAACTGAAGTGATAGGTTGCAGCCAACGAAAATTAAGGTAGATGATTATTCTTTCAAAAGCTGTAGCTCCAAAACGGTGTGTTTCCGGATATGAGTTTATTTGTAAAAGTCAGTCTATTTTGCAACTCCTACATACCCTATAAATTTGTAGCAATTATTCATTAACATTCTGTATACATATTTAGTTTTGCACTCGGTGCAGGCAATGACTTCATGCCCGGCACTATACTTGCCATCAAATGAGTTTAAAATGATACTCAATTTTTTTATCCCTTCTTTGCGCCCTGTTCCTTGCCCTGCGGTGTTTCCGCTTCATAACTTAATTGCCATACTGCATTAACAACAGTGTAGAAATCTTCAGTTCAGTGTTGCCAGGTCTGGGGATTTTTCCCCAGTTCTGGGGAATTTTGATATTATTTGGGGACTGGGGAAAAACTTTTTAAAATAATAAAAATCTGGGGAAAATTATAATTATAAATAAGAAATATATAAGAAAATATATTTTACTAATTATATATTTAATAAATAATCATAACAACTATAAATGCACAATGAAATATAAAGTTATTGTGGTAATATGGAATAAATATATGATATGGAACCAATAATACCATTTAAATTTCGCGGCGGTTGTCGTTCACAGCGCCACATTTTGAGATGAATGTTAATGAATACGATCTACGCAACTACCGTGCACGGTGCGTGGGTTTCCCCTAAATAATAAACTGCGTATGATGACTTGTAGTCGCACTTGATTACTTATATATTTGTGCAGGTATGTATAGTTTTTCATTGTTATTAATTTAATTAATTATGTAATTTACTTTTTTAATTATTTAGGGTGCATAATTTCTTTGTTATGGATTCTTCTAATGACGAATATAATACGGACAATGAAGAAAGTGCAAAAACACCAAAAAAAGAAAAACAAAAGAAATCTTACCAGCATAAGTACAGATCCGAATGGGAGAAAATGGACGGGTTCAAAAATTAGATAAGCCCTAGCAGTAAAGGAATTTATTTTTTTAATTGTAAAGTGTGTAGAGAAGATTACAGCGGAGGTATGTCAGCTGTTAAAAGGCATGCTATGTCGCAGAAACATTTGAAAACTTGTAAAGGTCTTCAAAATCAAGCGAAGTTAAATACAATGGCAACTATGGTCAATACTTCTTCAACAAAAAAAATTAAAAAAGTGGAAATACAGCTGGGTATGTTTATTGCAGATCATAATCTACCGTTTAATTTAGCAGATAATCTAGTGGATCTTATAAAAAATATTTCTGTAAACCTAAATAAAAACGAGATTAAAAATGTAACGTGCAATCGGACAAAGTGCACTAAAATTGTTACAAATGTTATTGGTCGAAGTGATTTTGAAAATGTGTTAGACAATATTAGGAACACGCCATTTTCAATTTTAGTGGACGAGTCCACTGACATTGCATGTCAAAAGAGCTTAGCCGTTGTCGTAAGGTATGTTTGTAATAATATTGTAACAGATCAGTTTTTAAAATTGTTAGAGGTTAAAGATGGTACTGCAAATGGCCTGTACACGACACTTGTAGACTTCTTTGTAAAGAATAATGTTCCATACAAAGATAATATGATAGGTTTTGCAGCTGATGGTTGCAATACTATGATGGGCGAACATCATTCTCTTCAAAGCTTACTTAAAGAAGATGTTAATGATTTGTTCGTAATAAAATGCATATGTCATTCGCTTGCTCTAGTAGCATCATATGCATGCAAAAAACTGCCTGACAGCATTGAGTATGTAATAAGAGATATGTATTCATACTTGCAGAGCTCAAAAAGATTGAAAGAATATGAAGAATTCCAATATTTTTAAAAAATTAAACCACATAAAATTTTACAATTAAGCCAAACTCGTTGGTTATCACTAATTAATGTAACCAATAGAGTTCTGGAGCAATTTAATGCTTTAAAATTGTTTTTCCAATCCCAGTACTTAAACGAACATGACAAGAAAGCTGAAGAAATTTTCGGCATTTTAAATAATCCTCTTAGTAAATTATATTTACAATTTTTACAATATGTTTTACCGTTTATTGTAAACTTAAATCTAGAATTTCAGAGCGAGCAACCAAAAATACACACACTTTATGAAAAAATGGCAACAGTTTATAAGACTTTTTTAGAATTTTATCTAAATCCAGAATATATTAAAAGCACACCACTAGAAAATATTCAATATAGAAATCCACAACATTTCATGGATATCAACAGTATGTATTTTGGAGCAGAAGTCATGATTGCTATGTCTTCTAATTGCAACAATTCGTTAAGTAAGCAAGAGATTCAAAATTTCAAATTAAAATGTCTTGATTTTTACATTGAGTCTTGCCACCAAATATATAAAAGATTTCCCTTTAATAAAGATCAAATACAAAGCATAAAACTGTTGTCATTTTTAGAACCCAAATACGTACTAAAAATTCAAAGCATTGCTGTAGCAGCTACAAAATTTCCAAAATTCATCAAAAATTTGAGTATTAATGATTTAGACAGAGAATATAGACTGCTTAGAAATATGGAAAGCTTAAATTTTGAGGACGATTTTATAACATTTTGGACTAATATTTTTTCTTTAAAAAATAATGACAACACAGAATATTTTCCAAATTTGTCCATTTTTGTAAAAAATATTCTATGTCTCCCTCATAGCAGTGCAGCTGTTGAGCGTATTTTTAGCGCTATTAATTTAAATAAAACAAAAATTAGGAACAGGTTGTGTAATGAAACTCTAGAAGGTATTTTGCATTCAAAAAATATTTTAAAAGTTCAGAATAAAACTTCTGTTAATTTTGATATAGGTGCTGGAATGTTAAATAAACATAATAATAGTATGTATTAATGATGTTTTGTATGATAATAAAATATCAGTATCAGCATCAGTTATTGGTTTTTATTTAAAAATCTGGGAATCTGGGGAATTTTGTTCAAAATCTGGCAACTTTTTACAAAAAATCTGGGGAAAATAAATTCAAAGACCTGGCAACGCTGCTTCAGTTCATACTTATTTGACGGCAAGTATAGTTGTTGATACAACGCGTGCGTCTGCACTGGCAAGAACTGACGATCGTAGTAAGTGCGCACTCAGTAAGGTTCAGTTCACTCGAAAAGTATAAATGGTACACGTAAAACTCAGTGCGCACTGATAATATAAATGGAAAACGATTTATGCACTCAGTTAAAAAAATGCGCACTAAATATATAAATGGAAAACGCTATAAGAGCCGTTGGTGTAACCATTGAGCCACTGAGGCCATATATTAAAGTTATAGGGCACGGAAGATCACGTGACCTATCATATGTTTTGTCCCTTTCTCACTTCAGACTCGATCTTCAGCTCCGTCCCATGCTAACTTCAGACTGTACTTTCGACGCAGTGCGCATGCGTCAGTTTGAATAGCAGTCATATTTTTCTAGCGGTAAATTTTAAGAATGAGTTTGCGTAAGCGTGGAATTTTGTTATTTGGCGGTTCTTATGCATATAGCGATTGATTGTGTTATTGTTAGTTTTATTATTTGTTTCTTTTTGTTATATTGTTTGTTGTTATTTCTTTTATTGTTATTTTCTGTTGTTTGTGAGTGTTGTTATTCTTTTTCAAACGATGCCAGTGCGTTGCTGGGTGCAAGTTTGTCGTCGGACTATAATATAAAACTGTTTGCTATCCCATCAAGCACCGATTATCGAGGTAATATTTAAAACCTAATCATATTTGAACATAAGTAACAAGTGACAATTTGTATATAGGGTAGGTGTGGTAGGTAGGTTACATGTGAAAAACAAAAGAGACGTCGTCTGTGGCTCGTGACCGTTTATGTTTATGAGAATATCACTTGTTGACATATCGATTACTCAGATTTGATAGTAAGTAGGTCGTTGATGAAGCCCTAAATTTATAAATTGTCAATTACTGTTGGTAATATTTGCTTTTTAATCAAGAATGAAGACGAAGAGCACCCCGATCGTAATACTTTTGAATATACATATGATCACATTGTTATCTTCCATTACATTATATTATTGAATTCAATAAAAACCTATTGGATTCTTATTGTCTTCATTTTATTCTCATTTGATATCTTGCTAGAAATGTGACAGCTATTCAAACTGACGCATGCGCACTGCGTCAAAAATAAACAAAACTTCTTAATTTATAATTTTAGACCCCTTATTACTTAATACTTTTTAAAAGGGAATATAATTTACTAACAAAATAAATAAATAAATTTAAGATGTTCCATTAAGAAATATAAAGTTACATATTGTTGCGCTTAAACGGAGCACTCTGTATACAAATGCATATGGTACGTAGATAGACAATAATATATCATATAAGTTATATTTGAAGAATTTTTCTATCTGACTTAAAATAAAAGAGTTATAAATCACCCTGTATAAACTTATACGTTATATTCATGAATAAATTATTATTAAACATAAATAAAATGCATTTTTTCCGAATAAATTATAGAACATTGAAACAGTTTAACCTTTGTTTGACAATATTGTGACACACGGGCGTACACAGTGGGGCGGTCCTGTAGGTCCGGAGCGCCCCTAGTACATCTGGCGGGAGATTTGTGAACGTAGTAAATGGGGAAAATGTCACTTTTTAACATTTGTTGGTGAGTGAAGTAAATGTTTATTTTAAATATAAATGATAAATCGTTTCAATGCTTACACTTTGAAGTAAAAACAACCAATGATATTACTATAAAGAGAGGACAGACCGATGAATCACCCTGTATATATATATATATATATATATATATATATATATATATATATATATATATATAAATTAATAAATTTAAAAATTTGAGAATTTAAGAAAAAAATACCATTAACCATGAAACTGACAGTAACAGAACAGTTGTTGACTTAAGGAAGCTCATTAATAAACGTTTATTTGCATTTTGTTTGTTATAATAATTATTATTATTATTTTGGTTTTTATTCATGTTAATAAAAAATGGCAATGTTTTGTTATAGTCAAATTTTCCTTAGAATAACATTCCAATTTGATCACGTGATTGCAGAGTATGAGTAGAGAAGTCACATATGCTTTTAGCAACGTGTTTGTCTTTATTGTTTTATTTTTACGCAGCGTTTGTTTCCATATATCATAACTTGAGTTATATGAATAATTTTTATGTTTACATGTGTGATAATCAAAAATTGAGCGGTAAAAAGTGACTGAAACGGAGTAAAGAATAATTTTGAATGCTTCTGCATGCTTTGAGGAAGAGAAACGTATAAATGTTCCCATAATTATTCCATTTCTGTTTGTAGATGTAAGTTTTATATTTAGAGGTTATATGAAAATTAGTGTTATTACGTAGAAGTGTATATCCATAATTGAAAGTGTTTAATATTTTTTGAATTTTTTTAAGCAAGTTATTAAGTTTCAATCTCTACTGACTATAAGTCTGAAATGGATAGTAGTTTTATTTTAGTTACTATAAGGAATATGGGCTTATGTTTATAAAACAATTTTCCCTCATATCGATTTTATGCTCTTAAATTTTTTGAACGATTTTTGTTTAAACATGTATGTAAAATTTATTACCGCTGGTGCTGGTGGTTGTTCCTGAGGCACCTGTACAGCTGCTTGTGGAGCTTGTCCTATATGAGGAGCCTCCTGTATTACTTCCTGCGGAGGTGCTATTTCTTCTTCAGGAACTAGCGGCGGCACTTCCTGCGGAGCTGGTATTTGTTCTTCAGGAACTAGTGGGGGCAGCTCATCTACATAAATTATCTGTAGGTACATGATATACATAAATAATTTATTAACCAGCACTTTTTCTTTTTGTTCTTTATTTTTGCTTACGTTTTCATCCCTGATGTTTAACATATGTCCCTGAAAAGAAAAATAATTAATAATACAGTAGTACTTTCGTAATAAGTATAAAAATATTTTTTTATATTTTCCGTTCATAATGAAGTCATTACGATACGCAATTGCGTATCGTAATGACCTTCATTTCGATACGCAATTTTTTTTTAGACGGTTGGTACTAGATGACGTTCCTTTAACCCATTTTTACCTAATTTATTTTTAGTTAATTGACAATTCATTTTAAATAATAATATAATGTCGAAATTATTATTATTTTTTTTATTTAGGGAAGATTATTTACATGAAAATGTACAAATGGTTACAAATATAATCACAAATTGAGTAAGTAAATGTTAATATAATGTTCGAATTAGTCCACATGGACGTGGTAGTACTAAAAATTTGTAGATTAAACGATAGAAAATTATTTTTAATTAATTTTAAAGCAATTTTAGTTCAAATATAAGAAAAAATACAAATTTCCTGTACACTGAGGCTGAAAGTGTTAAATTGTCAAACGTCAAACCTGGAAGATATGAAATTTTAATTTAACCTGAAAATTTCTTTTAGTTTGTAGAAGGCGCAAAATATAAAAAATAGTATAAAGAACTCATTTTATAAGACTTTCTTTCGCACTTGTCAAATAGAAAACTCGATAAAGCTCGTTTTCTAAATTTTGACGCGTGCGAAAAAAACATGTCTTATAAAACACGTTCTTTAATATACTATTATTTTAAAAAGAAATGATAATTAACTGTTTTAAAGACAACTATAATAGTACGAGAGAGACAACGACAAAAATTTTTGTCTCATAGCAATACGGCCAAAACCGTATAAAATCGTTAGATTAGATGACCCTTAACCAAAATATGCTATTTCCTGAGCACATTTTCAAAAATATCAACTAATTTTACTAAACTGTACCATAGTATTCCGTCTGATTTCGGAATGTAGTTAAATGATCACCTGAGATACCGAAAACACGATTTTCAGACGCCGATAGCGTAGCGAGTACCAAGGAGACCATTTTTAAAAATAAAAATCGGATGTGCCCAGCACAATACCTCCTGCCATTTAATTTTTTTTTATTTTGAAAAGAAAGCACTTCAACTACAAGGTTATTAGTGCTGTAGTATACAATTTGTTATTACATGTTGTTTTTTGTGTTGTGATATATTTGATTAAATTTTATTGTACAAAGTCGTGTCTTGGAGATATTTTAGTATTTTTTCTTCTTTGTCCGGGTTGTACTGCAGGGCTTCTTCTATGTTGTTTGGGATGTTGTTATTTCGCCTTTGTTCATTGTAGTTTCTGCATTGCGTTATTATATGTTCGACTGTTAGAGGGCTGTTACAGTCTGTACATCTTGGTGGGTTTGATTTGTCCATTAGGTAGCCGTGTGTTAGTGCAGTGTGTCCAATTCTTAGCCTAGTTATTATAATTTGTTCTTTTCTACTTTTATTTATTGTCCATCTTTTTGTGTCATTCTTTATTTTTCTTAGTTTATTGTTTGTTGTGTGAACCCAGTCTTCTGTATGTTTTGTGTTGATTTTGTTTTTTATTATGGACTTGGTATCTTCAGATGGTTGTTTTATTTGTATTATGTTCCCCTCTATGGCTTTTTTGTCTGCTTGGTCTACCTTCTCATTTCTCTCTATTCCGGTGTGCGATGGTATCCAGAGCAGTGTGACATTTTTTCCTTCTATTATCGATTTGTGTAAGTTTTCTTGTATTTGTGTGATCATTTTGTCTGTGGTATATTTGTTTTCTAAATTTTGTAGTGTACTTCTGGAGTCTGTACAGATGACATAATGTTTATCAGGGGAAGAGAGAATTTTTTCGCTTGCTTTCAATATCGCAAATTTTTCTGCCGTGTATGATGACGATGATGATGGGAGGTGGAACGCCTGTTGCTCTGTTTCAGTTACCACTGCGGCTGTTGTGTTGTTGTTTTGTTTTGAGCCATCTGTGTATAGGAATTTGTGCATAGTTTTATTTTGTTTCAATTCTTTGTATAGTTGTTGGTATATTTCATGTGGTGTATCTTGTTTTGTGTGTTTACTGAGGGATGTATCTATTGTTGGGGAGAGAAGTTCCCACGGCGGTATGTTGTATTTTATTTCTTCTATTTCCGGGATTTCTATGTTGAGTGATTGGAGTATGGATGATATCTTTTTTTGAAGTGATGTTGTGTTACGAGGTGTGGGTCCTTGGTTTGTTGTTTGGAATATGTATTGGTGCGTAGGATTTGAAGGATTTTTTGCTAGGCGGATAATGTAGGACATTGTTAATTGGTTTATTCTGTGGTCTAGGGGTAATTCTCCGGCTTCATTAAGGATACTTGTTGAAGGGCTGGATCTAAATGCTCCTGATGCTGTGCGAACTGCGGTGTGTTGGATTGCTTTAATTGGTTTTAAGTAGCTGCTCTTGGCTGTGTAGTACACTATGCTTCCATATTCTATTTTTGATCGTATCAGGGATTGGTAGATGTTTAGGAGAATTTCCCTGTTCGCTCCCCATTTATGGTTTGCCACAGTTTTCAAAATGTTCATTCTGTTTTGGCAGTCTTTTCTTAGATGATTTATATGGTCTACCCACTTGAGGTTTTTGTCGATTATTATACCTAGGAACTTTGTTTTGTCCACGTAGTTAATATCTTTCGAACAAAGAGTGAGTTTTGGGTTGTTTTGGTCATATTTTCGTTTTTGGAAGTGTATGGCTTTAGTTTTTTCTGTTGAAAATTGGAATCCAGTTTTTTGGGCCCACTTTTCTAAGTTTAAGAGAGCGGATTGTAGTTGTTCCTTTAAGGATTCAATGTTTTTGCTTTTGTAGTATATAACCAAGTCATCTGCGAATAGTGATATTTTTATATGGTTCTCTATATCTAATACTACATCGTTAATGGCTATAAGGAAGAGAGTAACACTAATCGTTTCTCCTTGAGGTACTCCATTTTCTAGGTTTCGTTCTTCTGATAGACATCCGTAAGTTTTAACTTGAAATTTTCTGTCGCGAAGAAAGTTTTTTACATAGTTTAATATGTTTCCTTGTAGTCCGTAGGATATCATATTAGTTATTATTTTCTGTCTCCACGTAGTGTCATATGCTTTAGTTATATCTAAAAATATAGCGATAAGGTGTTGTTTTCGTTCGAAAGCATATTGCACTTCTGTGTCAAGTGCCACAAGATTGTCTGTAGTGGATCTATTTGCTCGGAAACCGCTCTGATTTTTACAAAGGTAATTGTTTTTTTCCAGGTGCCATAACATTCTTTTATTAATTATTCTTTGAAGGACTTTACTTAGTGTGTTTGATAGAGTTATAGGACGGTAGTTATTGGGGTTAGTTTTAGGTTTTCCTGGTTTTGGTATGGGTATTATATAGCATTTCTTCCAATGGGATGGGAAGACATTGTTTGCCCATATGTTATTATATATTTGTAGAAGGATGTTTAAGGTTTCTTCTGGTAGGTTTTTGAGGAATTCTGAAGGGATTCCATCGGGTCCGGGAGAAGTATTAGGTTTTTTTGATTTTATTGCGTCTGTAAGTTCTTCTTTTGTTATATTGTTATTTATTGATAGATTTTCAGTGATGTTCAATACTGTTCCGTCGTTTTGGTTTTCAATTTGTTCTTTATATTTTTTAAATTCTTGTTTATATTGTTCGTTGCTTGAATTTTTGTAAAATGTGTCTGCAAGTGTTTCAGCTATTTCTTGGGGAGAGTATATAGTACTACTATCTGTTTTTATTATGTTTGTTTCCTGTTTTGGTTTTTGACCTTTTATTTTTCCAATTTTATTCCAGATTTCTTTTATTGGTGTATCTGGTGTTAGAGTGGATACGTAGTTTTTCCACGATTCTTTTTTGCTTTCTAATATTGTTTTTCTGGCTTCTGCTTTTGATTTTTTCAATTGGATTAAGTTTTCTAGGTTTTTGTGGTTTTTGTATGTATATAGAGCATGTTTGTGATTTTTTATGACCTGCACATTTTTTGTTCCACCATGGGACTGTTTTTTTTTCTGTTGGTTGCCTTTTATTACTCCAGTTGATTGTATTGCTGCATTGTTTAGTACAGATATTAGGTATTCGACTTGGATATCGATGTTGTTGGTTTGTGGTTTTTCTTCTGGTTTTATTCTGGCTAGGTCATGAAACAGTTCCCAATTTGTATTCTTTAGGGCCCATCTGTCATATGATTGGTGGTAGTTCAGTTGGCTGGTTGGAGGAAATGGTATTTTTATGGGAATATGGCCGTTTGAATATAGGTTAGAAAGGGTTTCCCATTGAAGGATTGGGACAATAGATGGACTACAGAGTGTTAGGTCGATTGAGGAAAAGTTTCCTGTTCTTGTGCAGAAGTGTGTTGGTTCGTCTCCATTTAGTAGTATTATGTTGTTATTTAAGAGTTTTTCTACTATTTTCCCTGTTCTGTTTGTGTATGTTCCACCCCAATCTGGACTGTGTGCGTTGAAGTCGCCTGTGATTATGAAGGGTTGGGGAAGTTGTTGGATTATGTTGTTTATGTCATTATCTGATATTTGCTGGTTTCGTGGGATGTATATATTGCATAGTGTTATTTTTGAGTTTTTATATGGATGTGTTGAAATTGCTATTGCTTCTAAATCTGTGGTTAGGTTTATTTCTTCTGCATGTATATTATTTTTAACTAGGATCATTACTCCTCCGCTTGCATTCCTGTTATTTATTCTATCCTTTCTGTAGGGTGTGTAGTTTTTTATTTTGACAGTCTGGCTTTCTTTTAGTCTTGATTCTTGTATACATATGTAGTTTGGGGAAGTTTCTTGTATTATGATTTGTAATTCAGGTAAATGTGCATAAAAGCCATTAGGGTTCCATTGAATTATTGTCATTTTGAGTTTCTAAGGGATCGTTGGTGTTTGTTACTGGATTGTTTATTGGGTTTGGATCTAGAGTGTCGTCATCTAGGTACTGTTCTTCTAAATGTGTGATTAGTTTTGTGATTCTGATTTTAAGATTTCTTTTGCTGATACTGGTGTGTATTGTTCTTAACATATCTAAGACCTTCGGAATGTTTGTTGTGTAGTCTTTAATTATATCCAAAGGACTATTTGAGCCTAGTGAATTTTCTAGCATCTCTTTGATTTGGTTATATGGCATTAAGTATTTATTTTTGTTTATTATTAATTGTTGTTTTACATGTTCTGTTATTTCTTGTATACTAACGTTTAGGTTTGGGCTTACAGTTCGGTTTCTTTTTTGTTTTTGTGTAGTTTCACGTATTTTTTGTCTTATTTCTTCATTACTTGTTTGTTCGTCTGTATTGTTGTCTGTGTTTTCATTTTGGGAAAGACATGATAGACTTCTTTTCTGGGCAGGTATTGGGTTTTGGTTTTTTTGAATTGGTAGAGTTTGACTGGAGTTTGGTGAATTTTGGTTTTCGTTTGGCATTTAAGTGGCTATGGTGTCTTTTTGAGTATTTGTCGCTGAAGTGGAAGGTTCCTGGGATGGAAGTATTTTTTGATTAATTTTTTGAGATGTATTTGTTTGGTTTTGTTGATCGTTTAGTGGTTGGGAGAGAATGTTATTATTTGGTGGATTTGGGTCTTGGGTGAAAAGCTGTGGTGATAAAAGTGTTGGTTGATTTGGTAGTTGCTTATTTGTTTTTTGAGTTTGAGTTGTTTCTATATTTATTTTTGTACATTTTGCAATTGTGTGTCCATATCGTTTGCAGTTGTTGCAAAAGATATTTCCGTTTTCTAAAAATATTCTATATTCAGTGTTTTCATGTTCTATGAGCAGGGTTTCGGGTACTTTGCTTAGTTGATCTTCTTGTATGTAGATTTGACGTCGAAAGCTTAGAATATGTGCATATTCGTCTTGTAATCCTGCTCGTAGAAATGTAATAGGTGAAAGTACTTTCATATTATTCTTTATGAATTCTTGTTCTATAACACTATTCGGGATAGATGGGCACACGTTTGAGATGACGATTCGAATTGTAGGGGTGATTAATCGTCTTATTTCGAGTTTATGATTTTCAATTGTTATATATTTATGGTTGGCTATTAGTTCATCGGTAATTGTTTTATTTTGAAGATATAAGCATATTCTATTATTTGAGATGCGTGATGCAAAAGTTATATTTTTGGGTTCGACTAATTTTCCAATTTCAATTATATAGTCCTTAATAGGTATTTCATTAATTGAGTTGATTATAATTCCTTGACCTTTTTTTGGTGTTATTATTGTTATTGGTGTGTTTTTTTGTTTTGTTTTTTCAGCAAAGGTTTGGGATGTTAGGTGATACTTCCATGTTGTTAGTGGTTTAGTTATCCGCCACCAGATGACAATACGTTCATGCTTTTAGTGTTAAGTCCTCTCGACGACAGAGGTCGCCCGCGGTATTAAACGCGCTAAGGGCTATTATTAGCACGTGTGTAGGAAGGAATTTAATTTTTTAATTTTTATTAATTTAAATATACATACATATTTACTTATGCTGAAAACTGTATTAAGTTCCATTCTATATAATAAAATCTATAATATACATTTTCAATATCAGACGAAATATGATAATTCTGTCTGCCAATTTTTTTTTAAATGTTAGAAATGGCCCCCCACGTAGTTGCTACGTTTCTGACCGTTACTAAACCACCTAGTCGGGTCTAGGGTCATTTAATCTATTGATTTGGACGGTTTTGGCCGTATTGCTATGATACACGGTTTTGGTTGTGGTGTCTCATAAGCTGTACCACAGAATTATAAATTTAATAGAAAACAATAAATTTCAAGTTTTTACAATACAGATTGTTTATTTATATGTTATAATATATTTTATTATTTATATGTTATAATATATTTTATTATTTATATTTTAATGTGATCAGTATCAGTTTGTTCTATTAATTTTATACATACATAAATAAATTTTAAAAGAGGAAAGAAAAAAAAAGGAAATTTTACCAGTGTAATTTCTATATAAACCCCCGTATATTTAACAAAACAAATTAAACTTTAAATAATGGAGACATACCTGGTGCATATCTTCAGCAATATTTTCAACGGCGTGAGCCATCACTTCCAAATAATGAAGAGTGGTGTATACACCTTCTAGCCATGCTTCTTGGGCATCACGTACTCTGTTCTCGTGGGCCAGATATAGTTCTCGTACGGGCCTGGTCACCCGAAGCCCATTCTCAAGAGTACGGATGTCCAGCATGGCTCTTTTTTGAAGTTGGCACAGTTTTTCTGTAAACAAAAGTAATATGGTAATTAATCCATATTATGTGAAGGTATGAAGCATGTAAAACTTTAAGAAAACATTTTTAAAAATTTTGTATGTTTTTGAAAATATGGTGAAAACGTTGTGATATTTTTTTCTAAAAAATAAAATAATAATAAATTAATTATATTAAAAGAAGCAATAAATAAATAAGTATTAAATTTATAATATATTTTTATTCAATTTTAAAAATATAAACATTTTTTGGTACGTAATACATGAATAATAATCTTACCAACAAAAACAAAAACGTTTGGGTGTATACCCATTTTTGTCAATAAAATTTTGTTATAAGCCTCGACGTTATTATTTGTTCGTCGAGGCAAACCGAATACGCTCATTCCTGCGGGCGTGACAGTGCGAATCCAGAAGCTGGAAATAAATAAGACTTAGTAAAATATGTAGCTACTGAGACTACGAAATGTGTTTTACTCTTACCGCAGAATGTACGCAAACAAATTTCTAAGGTCAATTCCTCGACCTTGGCACCATGCCATTACTGCCTCAAGACCAGTCTCTATAGCGTCTTGAGGAAGTAATGGCAATGCCATGGTCATCTTGACTGCCTTTTTGATGTCTCTGTCATTCCTGTATTCCATTATGTAACCAAGCGTGGCATACATTT